>CM068378.1:5298000-6580000 GCA_034770075.1 Aralia elata
CCTAGTGACATCTAATCATTTACCTATTTATTGTTGTATGTGATAGGGAAAATGAGGCATCACTTGCTGTTTTACCCGATCTTCTAATGGAGCTTGATGGTATGAATGAGGTACATAAAGTTTTGGATGCACCCTGTCCTTGCCTATCTCAGTTAAAGAAGAAGAGCCATAGTAGCAATATTATAAAAGCTTATCACACTGTGATAGTGTCCTAATATAAAAGTTCATATTTATTGTTCTTGTGGAAATTTATTAAATTAGGAAAGCAGTAAAAAAAAACGCTATGTTGATTAGAAGAGGAGTTTATTTATTTATTTTAAATTTTTGAGATACGGATATATCCATAGGTAAAACATATAAAGATTTGCGTTGCGGAGATATGCTAATTCAACTACTTTCCAGCCTAATTTGATATCTTCCTCGTACCTAGTCATGTTTCTATTAATCATCTGCACCATTTTTTTAATCAGGAAACAAGATTGCTTATGCTAATTGAAGGTGTTCTTGCTGCAAATATCTTTGATTGGGGATCCCGTGCGTGTGTTGATCTCTATCATAAAGGGACAATCATTGAAATATATAGAATGAGTCGCAACAAGATGCAAAGACCTTGGCGGGCAAGTATAGCTAACGGATACTTGACACGAACTTTTATTTTATTTTGATAAATTACTTTATATGAATATACCTATGTTATGTATATAATACTTCCAATATATATACATATATATATATATATATATATACACACACACACACACATACACATTTGAAGTTTTGTCTCTTAAGTAATTCTTTAGGGAAAAGATTATGCTCAAAAAAACTTTTATTGTGTATTTTAGGTGGATGATTTTGATGTTTTCAAGCAGAGAATGTTAGGGTCTGGAGACAAGAAGCCTCCCCCTCATAAAAGAGCATTGCTCTTTGTGGATAACTCAGGTGCGGACATTGTTCTAGGAATGCTTCCACTGGCGCGAGAACTCCTCCGATGTGGAACTGAAGTAAGTTCTTCATCAGCAATTCAGCATTGCTAGTAAAACGGTTCAAAATCGCTTCAGTGGTATTTCACTTGTAGACAACCACCATTTAGTCATGGATTTTTAGAATGTTTTGTTGAAAGTTGTTAGAATATGTTAGGTGGGAAAACATGTTTCCATGTTTTCCTCTCCATGTTATCCTCTCCATGTTTTCCTATATTGTGTGCTATCCTATTTCCTATATAAACCAATGTAATGCTATGTAAATAACAATGAATGAGAGTAGAGTTAGATAATGGAATTATTTCTATTCCTTATACTTATTTGGTCTATTACATGAACACTCTCAGACTCTCACTTTCTACATGGTATCAAAGCCTGATCTTTTTTCCGGTGACTTTTTGCGCCGACTTTTTCCGGTAACTTTTTCCGGCGAGTTTTCCGACGAGTTTTCCGGCGACTTTTTCCAGCGTGTCTTTTCTCTCTCCTCCTTCCATCTACAGTGGTCGAGTTTCCCGGCGACTTTTTCCGGCGACTTTTTCCAGCATGTTTTTTATCACTCCTCTTTCCACCTACAGTGGTTGTTTTGAGTGAAACTCAGGTTTGATCAAATCCACCTACCTTTTGTTTCTTTTGGGATGTTTTTTTCCCCATTAGTCTTGGTGGGTTTGTGCTGTTGATTTTCAGCCGCTTCTCAAGTGTCCAGTAGCTCCCCATGTTGGTTTTCTTGCTGGTCCTTGGCTGTTTTCCAGCTTTCTTCTTTGATGCACCATATTTGCTATGCTTTCTTCCCATATGTTACCCATTGTTGATGTGTACTCCAACAAGGTATCCATTGTTGATGTCTTTTCCAACATGGTCCCGGGTCTGAATTGGTTAGAATCTGCAACTATGTTGTTTGCATCTTTCTGATTTTTTTTTCCTTTCTTCTTTTTGTCCTCCTTTTTTGTCAAACGCACTTTATTTTGTCCTTTTTATATAAAGCTGCATTTGAGGGGGAGAGATAGGAGATATGAGATATGAGGTATGAGGTATGATATGGTCTAGGTTGCATGAGGGGTTATTCATGCTACGTCATGCTCATTTGCAGCCGTATGATTTTTCGCTTCGCTTCGGTTTGTTCTTTGTTGGCTTGTGCAACTTGGGTCTCACATGGGTGCAACATTGGTTCTCGGCGTTGGCTGCTTCTTGGTGATTCCAGCTCACTTTCCATGGCACTTTCCTCATGTTCTTCAGCTGCTTGCTAGTCATGATGGCTCCTTTATGTTGTTGCAATTTTTTCTTCATATTTTTGTCTAATGCACTTTAGTTTGTCCCTTCTATGTAAAGTTGCATTTGAGGGGGAGTGTTAGAATATGTTAGGTGGGAAAACATGGTTCCATGTTTTCCTCTCCATGTTATCCTCTCCATGCTTTCCTATATTGTGTGTTATCCTATTTCCTATATAAACCAATGTAATGCTATGTAAATAACAATGAATGAGAGTAGAGTTAGATAATGGAATTATTTCTATTCCTTATACTTATTTGTTCTATTACAAATGAACACTCTTAGACTCTCACTTTCTACAAAAGTTTTAAGGATAGGGTCACTGAGATGTAAACACTCATATTTTAGTCCTCTCTCTAGTAAAATTTGCAACAAAAATATCCATGAACTGACAAATGTCAGTTGTCTTTCTACTAATAAGTCTCAGTAAGTTTTAATTTATTCATTATAAGATCACAATGACGAAAAATTTGATGTTGATAAAATGATGTATGTTACTAGGCTTCACTTCTGCAGTATATTCTCACTTCTTTAAGGTTATAATTTTATCTAATATGAACTTAGTAATGAGGACATAATGTTGGAAAACTCTCAAGGCGCTAAACTATAAAGAACGCCGACTAATTGCAAAATTATTAGAACATCAATTGAAGAAAAGTGCTCGTCTCCCTCTAACAGCAACAGAACCCATAAACAGGGCTATTCCTACAAAACAGGTCTGTCACTCCATCACAGCAATGCCTCCTGCAGCTTTTAGTTTCTCAATTATGTCATTGGCCTCCTCTTTGGTAATCCCTTGCTTAAGTACAACAGGTACCTTCTCAACCAGCTCTTTGGCTTCCTTCAACCCAAGGCTCGTAAAGGTTCGAACCTCTTTTATTACCTTGATTTTTGCAGCTGCATCAAATTTCTCTAACTTGACATCAAACGCTGTTTTCTCAGCTTTCTTCTCCTCAGCCTTCGTAGCACCTGGCGCTCCTTGGGAACTCAAGTCCACACCTTCAACAGAAATTTGCTGCAACTTTGGATGCCTTGTTCTCTCTATAAGAGCGGGGCCAATCTGATTACGTTCTTCAAAAGGTAAAGCAGCAATTTTCTCAGCAAGCTGAACTATCTTATCAGAAGGCGGGGGTCTAGGGCCATAAGGGTCATAGAATGGGGGGTAATTGTACCTTTTGGGTTTGGCATTAGGATCTCTGGGAACAAAATCTGGTTGGAACGAACGAGATTGCAATGACCCTGCGATTTTAGGAAGATTGGGCCAGGCACGAAAGGATCTGACAGGTGGAATGAACCTCATGGCGCTGTCAGTAGAAATAATGACTCGTAGGATGAAGATGAGTAGAAAGAGGAATTTAAATTAACGCCTTCATAGCATCAAACGGGAAAACTTCTCTTCTCAACCCAACTTGAACTGCATTGAACACGTTTCAAACTCTCTTACCTGGAAAAAAGAAATATCAGACCCAAATTCTTTAAAGTATGCAATATTAAACATTATGGTCCATGATGATTCATGAAATGATTGTTGATGTGTTATGTAACTCTAGACAGGAGTTCATCGGTCGGTTTGGACAATTTAAAAGAGCTTTTCTAAGCCAACCCAATATCATCGGTTTGGAAGAATAGTAAACCAACCCAAACTAAACCAAAACATTAAACCTCTCCAACCCAAATCAAACCAAACCAATTGTGGTTGATCTGGTTTGATAGGTTTAAACTCCCTAACAAAAAATTAAAAATGAAAATATTTTAGAGGACATTTAACTAAAACTATAGCCAAGAACAAGTCATTCATGATCTAGAAGCTAATATTCAAAGATCTGAAGTACAAACATAATTCGTTGAGTTAAAACAAAAGTCATTAAAAACCCTCTAATCTTACTCCAAAACAAAATCAACATTAAATTAACATCAAAGCAACAACGAGTAGCATGAATAATAGTTGAGAAAAAACCCTGGAGAAAAAGAGAGATTAATTCCCTCAAGAAGAGAGATTAATTTGAGCCAACCTATTTGATTTTTTAAAGTCTCTTGTCAAGGTTTCTATAGATTTTTAAAGCAACTTATTGGACAACCAATTCTGGTAAATGCTATAACTAAAAGATTTTAGGGTTAGAAAATTCGGGGGATTTAAGTTGTAAGATTAGAGAGTGAGAGGACAGGAAACAAATCAGTAATTGGAGACGAAATATGAAAATAACATACCAAAAAATCAAAGATGAACAGCAGAAGAGGGACTTCCTCTTGTTGTGAGTTTTAGAACCAGAATGGGGAATTTATTTGTTGTTGCTCTGTGTGTTCTAGACATCTAGTCCAGGAGGCAGGAGTAGGGACTCATATCGTGAAAATGGAAAATCGGTAACTTAGTGCCATAATAGGGACTAAGATTGTGGAAATTGGAAGATCGTGAAAGCGAGACTAAGGGCCTGTTCGGGAATGATTTATTTTAAAGTGACTTATAAGTTAAAATATAAGTTGACTTATAAGTTGTTTTAAGTTGTGACTTATAAGTAAAAGCGTTCGGCTGAAAATGGGCGTGAGGGCGAGGTGTTTATGAACTTTTAGGTTATGTTTGTTTAGGGATTACACTTGGGCTAGGACTATTAACTCTAAGGCGCGGTTTGATTTTAAATTTAAACTGAAGACTATTAGTTCAGGTATTATAAAATGACTTAATATGATAAATTATTTAATATCATGTTCAACCACGTATTATAATCGTAGGTTTAATAGTCTTTCGAATTATATTATCATGGATTATAATCCCGAGATTATAATCCTTGCAAACAAACATTGTTTGCAAGGATTATATTTGGGATTGGACTATTAATCCCTAGTTTCTTATTTGTTTTTAAAAATAGATTTGGGACTATTAGTCTTGTGATAATAAAATAACTTGAAAGGAGGACTATTTAATATTGCGTCCAACTACGTATTATAATCCCTGTCATTTAGGACTAAAAACTTGAAATATTAATGATAATTTCCTATGATAGGTAGATAATAAATTCCACATGGCTCAGATTTGGATCTAGCCTGTACCCAGCCTAATCATCTGACCTTTATGTGAATACTAAATGTTGATGTAGGACATTTTCACATATTTTTTTTATAAGTATGATGCTCACTTATTGCTGTATGGTTACCGTTCATGGAATATTTCTTTCTGACAAGTCCCTTGCTTGGAATTTTGTGCACTCTTGATGCATATGTGTATTAATTACTTAGAATTTGTGAGAAGGCTACAGGTGGTGGGGCATACAAGTTTGCAGACCTCTTTAAAGAAAAGCTTGGTGTTAGTATAGACAAAGAAGATGAGATGGATTGTCTCGTGGCTGGGGCAAATTTTTTGCTCAAGGTTTGATGTGAATTCCTATCACATACTTTCTTTTCCTCTTTTCTTGGAATGTTTTAATTCCTGCACGTAATGCATAATTGACTTTTCATATAATCAAAGTGGAAATTCAAGTTTTACTTCCCCCCCTCCTCTTTTCCATTTTCGTGGAGTAAAATTTGGTTAATTGTTCTCTATCATTTCTGAGAGTAACTGTGTTGATGGTGTTAATTGATTGTGGAATTTTACTTTTGGATTAATTTTCCACATACTTATTAGACATCAAGATTTGTGTCGTGAGGCGTGTTTGCACAAAGCCTCAGAATATGTGGATGCATATGTCGGGATTTTGCATGGACATTGATAAATAAGAATAATTTATGCAAAGACGTATACTTCACTAAGAATCTTCTAAGTAGAATTTACTGAATTCTGACATTGGAATAGAGGATGATATAGGTGGTTGAAGCAAGGTAGTCTGAACATTAATTTGTTTAGTTTTACATGTCCTAAAAAGAGGGATAAAGCTCAGATATGGTAAATCTCTTTCACTGGTATGGTACTTTCAATTTTAAAGTCTCTATGAGGGAAGTAATATAAAGTTTGAGCCATACTAGAAGCTCTTAAGTAATGAGGATAGTGGTGATACCGTGTCCTCGTAATGTTTCACCATAAAGTTTTATGGAATTTGCTGCTGTAATCCAAAATATTTCAACATTCTTATTTGCTGGATTGCAATCTTTTGAAATTTTAGTTACTTCAATTAAATTTGAATATGTAACCTTCCGAACATATTATGTCTCAGTTGAGCCTACTTTTATTACTAAAATTTTAAAGTACTAACCATGCCTTGAGTAGGCGATTCGTCATGAAGCTTTCACACACATGGAAGGTCATAAAGAGTTCGTGCAAATTGACCACAATGATATGTTCCCATATCTTCTGGTTAATATCGGATCTGGTGTTAGTATGATCAAGGTACTTGTTTGTTGGTTGAGTTTTTGCATTTTGTATAGTTATGGTGGGAGAGGAGGATCCTATTTGGAAGTTGATTTGGCATGGTTATGATTAAAGATTTCAATGTTTCATTGAGATAGGTTGATGGGGATGGGAAATTTCAGCGTGTTAGTGGAACAAATGTAGGTGGTGGTACTTATTGGGGGTTGGGAAAGCTGTTGACTAAGTGCAAGAGGTCTGTTGATCCTTTGTCAACTTTGTACAACTCCTCAATCTCCTCTTCTGCTGCTTGAATTAGCTAGTGTTTCATTTCATTTGATTTCAGTTTTGACGAATTACTGGAGCTGAGTCAACGAGGAGATAATAGAACCATAGACATGCTTGTCGGTGACATTTATGGTGGTATGGATTACTCAAAGGTACCCTTCTATAACATATCTAATTTTTGATTTACTTCCATCTCTTAACATTTACACATATCTTATGTATCTTGAAAACGTAAGGAGGTAATTTCTTTATGTATCTTCAAAGTTTCTTTTACAATTCTGTCAAGTGCATAAGTACATTTAATTTTTCAATGCTTCAGATTGGTCTCTCTCGGCATCAACAATTGCCTCTAGTTTTGGCAAAACAATATCTGAAAACAAGGAGCTTGAAGACTACAGACCAGAAGACATTTCTCTATCTCTGTTGCGAATGATTTCATATAATATTGGTCAGGTTAGTTGCATCAAGACAAGATTTTTGTCATGAAATGGACCGACACCCCCAAGTTCTTTCTTTGAATCAACATTTAGGTTTTAGAAGTGTTTGAAATTCAACCGCCATTTGGTATGGTTGCAAATGAACTGTTTTTGGTGCTCAACTTCTTCTTAATTTTATATAGTAGCACTTGAATCGATAACATGGTATTGAGTTTCTCATTGATTTTTTTTGTTACTGTCAATATAATTGCCATGAAATTTTTGTTTCTTTGGATGAATTTTTTTATCAAAATTATTTTCTGGGTGACCATGTGTCAATACTTTTGCCCTATTATGGAGTTTGTGGATTGAATAAAAATGATTGAAACTTAAAACACTGAAGCGAAGTGCACTGATTTAGGGTTTAGAATTGGAGGGTGAATTGTGAAAGAATTGGGGAAAAACAGAGGAAGATTCATTTCCCGGGGGAAGGGAGAGAAACACACTCAAATATAAGCTCAAAACTTTTATTTTCTCCCATCAAAAGGGAGATTACGTCCTAAAACAACTATGACTCTAATATCATAACTACTAAAATCATAAAGTCATATAAATTAAATTAGATTCTAGAAAGGTCTCCTTGTTGGACTCTTTAGCATGGGCTTCAAAAGTCTTTATATTGGTCCAACCATGTTTGGCGGGCTTGCCTGCATTGCAAAGGTTTTTATATAAAACAGGACAACCTCACTCATGAAGTCAATATAGTGTAGTCAGAATTTAGCAATGGACATCACTTATGGGAAATTGCATTTTTCTCTACTGTGAAATAATTAGTGCATGTGTGTGTTTTCTATCGGAAAAACCTAACTATATCAATTTTAAAATGAAAGAAAATGTTGCAGATTTAAAACCTAACTATATCAATTTTAAAATGAAAGAAAATGTTGCAGATTTATTCATTGATCTGGATCCCATGAAATCTTGAGGCATACCAAAGATAAATTTTTATTCAATCTTGTTACAACCTTGCTTTGTTTCTTCATTTAATTGTGTTCAACTTTTCCATCTCTGATAATTAAAATAATTGACAAAGTACTTCCAGTTGATTGATTCCTATGCCTCTCAAGTAGTTCCTCTCTTTTGTAGATAGCTTATCTAAATGCGCTGAGATTTGGGCTTAAGCGGATATTTTTTGGAGGATTTTTTATTAGGGGCCACGCTTACACTATGGACACAATCTCATTTGCAGTTCAATTTTGGTAATGATTATAATTTCGTTATGGCTAGTGTAGGAGTTCTTTTGGTTTTCTTTATGTTATTATTTTCATTATTGTGATAAGTTATGAAATCTGTCCTGTTATATTTTATTCTTTCATTCATCTGATTATCTGATCAATTCTTTCTATTTATATCGCAGAAGTTTTATATCTCCTAAAAATAATTTCATTTGACATAATTTTCTCTCTATTCTTCGTGTAGGTCAAAAGGTGAGGCAAAAGCAATGTTCTTACGGCATGAAGGATTTTTGGGAGCTTTAGGTGCATTTATGAGCTATGAAAAGCATGGTCTGGATGACTTGATGGTCCATCAGTTGGTGGAGAGATTCCCAATGGGCGCACCATATATTGGAGGAAGGATTCATGGTCCACCCCTAGGGGATCTGAATGAGAAGGCAAGTACAATATAAGGATTATCAAAATTTAGTCTGTACTAAATAGGTATAGGTCCAATTTGTTTTTTTAAGCATTAATCGGCTAATTGCTGAATGCGGCGTCACTAAAAGCTGTTTTTGAATGTTGAATGCTAAATAGTTAAAACTATTTCATTATTTAACTGAATGAACCATCTGAATATGTGCTTTTTACAAATACTAACCTTCTTTAACTGAAAAGGCAAGAGCTACACTGGTTAAATTAATGATCAGTTGTTGATCTGAACAAATTTGCAGAAAAATAGAACTCCTTCCGTCCCACATTAATTTTGACATCTTTTTAGAGTGTGTGATAAGTTGCTGATCTGGATAACAAAACTATGTTTTCTTGCTTCGGGACCTCTCTCTTTGGAATATTAGGAGAGGAGTGGTTGTGTCCTACTTCGGTGGAAGATTTGTTGTTAACTTGATTTCAAAGATTTGGAAGTAAGAAGAATGCCAACATTTACAGATGTGTGTTTACTTTCAAGTTTTATGAGAAATTTGGAATGAGCATAATGCTAAGACTGTTTTGAGGAAGCTACTTATCTTTTTTAGTTATTGAGTGAGTATTATTTTTCTTGTTTCCATTTGGACTTGTGCTATGAGGGCCTTTAGGGGTACCTATGTGACTGAGTTGTGTAGAGATGGGAAGGCTGCCCTTTTTTAGTGCACTGTTGGTCTTGTTTTTCCCCTCCAATTATTCGCCCTACTAGTTGTCTCACCCTTTCTCTCCGTACCTGAAGTTGACAAAAACACCATGATCTAACATATGAGATCCTCAATTTACAAATTAATTCACATAAGCATTAAGAAATAATTTTTATAATATATACAGGTTATACATATAAGAAGCCTATAAATTGCTATGGTCTAAAGGTGAGTTGAGAAACTAATGTAGTGCTGGTCTGACTTTTAATAAAAATACAAGCAGAATCAAGATACTGTACTAGTTTATACTCCATTCTTATTTAAACTATTGATAATAATAATAATAGTAATAATAATATATAAATAAATAAAGGAAACAACTCCATCAAACAATCCTGGAGCAGTGTCTGGAGTCTGGACTATCCTTCTTCCATTAGTGATCTTCCGTGGTTCATTTTTATATGTATGTTCTAAAAACGTTGGAAAGAGATGATGCATTTGATCTTGTCAACTGCACTCGGAGGTGGGGTGACGGTCTAAAGATCAATTTCACACGAACATATTCTCTCAAAATAATTGCAGTTTAGCTTGAGATTGAACATATTCTCTCAAAATAATTGCAGTTTATCCAATCTTTGTATATATGTTTAAGTTCTGGTGCCGGTTTATAAAAGCCATTGTGGATCAATTTGCAGATATCATGGATGGAAAAGTTTGTACAGAAGGGAACTGAAATCACTGCTCCTGTTCCAATGGCTCCACCAGGAACCACTGGTCTTGGTGGCTTTGAAGTTCCATCATCAAAAGGAGATAGCCTACGATCAGATGCAAGTAATTTAAATGTTGGTGTTCTCCATCTTGTACCCACATTGGAGGTGTTTCCGTTGTTGGCTGACTTGAAAACGTATGCAAACTATTGGTGCTTATTATATTTTGTTCATTTGTTTGCTTAATTTCCTTTTTAGTGGTTGATTCTACTTTTTTTTTTTTTTATGAAAATAGCTGTCCTGTTGTTTGGTTATTACCATAGAGGCTTGGCTTGTATATCAGTAATTTACTTTTCAAATTAACATGACATTTCTTCTTCTTTTTTTTAGTTTACATTGATGTGTCATTCCCCTTCTTCCTTATAACTTCCTTTTCCCTATCTAAAGTGGTTGTACTGAAATTATCAAATTCCATGCAGCCTCATAAAGAAAAGGAATGATTATTGTTTATAGTCTTAATTATTATCGTAATTAAGTTATTAATATCCTCCCTTACAGCTGATGAACTTCTTGGCACAATGATTTTCATCTATTTCCTTTTTTTACAGATACGAGCCTAACACTATAGATCTCTCAGATCGTGGGGAGCTAGAGTGAGTCACATATTCATTTGCTCTAAGTTTGGGGAAAACTCTGAGTTACTATTACAAAGAAAATAATAACAATGCTATCTTTGCTTATATTCTATATGCATTTTGCTGCAGTTATTGGTTCACTGTGCTGTCTGCACATTTACCAGACCTTGTTGATAAGGTAAATCCTGAAGGACCTGAACATTAATATTTAATAATCTGTTAAAAAGTATTGCAGATGCTTTCTCTCTTATTCTCCGTCCCCAACGCATCCCAATCCAGAGTTAATTCTCTTTTTTGAACATCTACTTTGGGAACTTATGATAGCAGGTTTTATATGATCCTTATCACTTGAAGCACCTGATCACTGCGGGGATAAGATTTATTTTCATTAACCTATTTCGGCTCATATAGCGTACAAAGGCATATATTATGAATATTTATGCTTTCGTCTATTGTTTCATTTGGCATGCTTCATTGGATAACAACAGTGACATCTTATTGTCATATGTGCAGGCAGTGGCAAGCGAAGGGGGAACTGACGATGCCAAAAGAAGGGGTGATGCATTTGCTCGTGCATTTTCTGCGCATTTGGCAAGGTATCTAAACACTAATATGTATTTCCTTCATTCGGTCCTTTTAAAAAGATTTGGTAGTTAGGGACCTATGGAATATATTAGATACCCATTTGACAAGGATGACCAGAACTCACTAGTTCTGAAGGTTCCTCATTCTTGCTTGATCAAGTATTGATATAACCAGAGGTGCAAGTCATAGCTGCTGAGCCGCCAAACTAAACCAAGCTGCACGGCTTGGATTTTTTATTTTTTTCCAACAAATGGCTTGTCTTGAATATTTAGTAGACCGGTTTGTTCGGCTTGGCTAAGGGTCGTGGCTAGCTCAGCAAAACCAAGCAGAGCCATTAGCTGAACCATCACAAGCAGAGCCTTTTGAAGCCAGATGCAATTAGTTTAACCTTCTATTACTATATACTGATCTAATCTATGTCATTTATGTAAAACCTTATACTACTTATTCATTTTTGGTCTCAAGGTCTCCATCTAATTTGTTTTGTATAGTAAAATCTAATATAACTCACTTATATTCTTTATTTTTTGTTTATTAATTATATAGCAAACTTAAAAAGCTTTATCTATAAAATTGTAATAGTTGAAAAAAATTATACTACCTCTGTCCCATGATAAATGTCCTTCGTTGACTTTTATGGTCAAATTGACCATTTTTTAAATTAATAAATTGTATTATTCTTTTAGATATAGGCGAAGCCATTATGACCATGATAAGTAACAGAACCATAGTCTCTTGCGATTTTGTAGTAAATATATTGTTCATCATGGCCATAGTCTCTTTGCATATATCTAAAAAATAGTAAAATTTATTAATATTAAAAAGGGTCAATCATAATAGTCAATAGAGGGCATTTACTGTGGAAAGGAGGTAGCAGATATGAATGGCTCAGGTTACTGCCTAGGGATATGCCAACCAAGCCGAGCCATTTGCACCCCTAGTATCAATGGCTGTGGAAAGATGAGGAACTGAATGTCAGGATCGACATGTCAAGTCACATTTTCTCTTATGGGTACCATCACTGATATTAATTAACTTTATTTAAACATAAACATGTTTTTGTTAAAGTTAACGTTTTACTGTTCTTATTATTATAGAGGCAATCAAAAGGGAAATTGTAGTCGAAGTTGCATATTGTACTAGTCTTGTGGCTGCATAGATGATTTTTATGATTCCCAAGTAAATGAAGAAGCAAGCAGAAAATTAATGAAAATTTTGTTATGTAATGTGTATAAGACTATTACATACCTAGAATCACATAATACTCCCTGTCTCTAAATGAGCTTCATAATCATTTTCAGAGAAAACAATGTCTCTTACTCAATTCTATAAGTAAGGTTCATTTATTATTCATTATTCAATTGCAAATTTATCTCTTTAAACTAGGTTGATGGAGGAGCCTGCTGCATATGGAAAGTTAGGGTTGGCCAACCTTTTGGAACTAAGGGAAGAGTGCTTGAGGGAGTTCAATTTTGTTGATGCCTATAGAAGCATAAAACAGAGGTATCCAGACAGATTTTTCGTATGTGTACATAGTTTCTTGCATTGTATATATAGCAAGTTGGGAGCATCACTTGTAACCAGATATAACTTTTTTTAAGATGAGTTAACTAGATATAAC
Organism: Aralia elata; assembly: GCA_034770075.1. Taxonomy (NCBI): domain Eukaryota; kingdom Viridiplantae; phylum Streptophyta; class Magnoliopsida; order Apiales; family Araliaceae; genus Aralia; species Aralia elata. Next base: position 5,311,113 of record CM068378.1, read on the forward strand.
ATATATCAGTGCATGTAGTAGCATGCTTTCTAGCTTTTCCCTATTATTTCCAAGAATGACGAGAGATGCAGATTTGATGCATGCTGCCAACTGTTAGTCACAGACAGACCTAGTGACATCTAATCATTTACCTGTTTATTGTTGTATGTGATAGGGAAAATGAGGCATCACTTGCTGTTTTACCCGATCTTCTAATGGAGCTTGATGGTATGAATGAGGTACATAAAGTTTTGGATGCACCCTGTCCTTGCCTATCTCAGTTAAAGAAGAAGAGCCATAGTAGCAATATTATAAAAGCTTATCACACTGTGATAGTGTCCTAATATAAAAGTTCATATTTATTGTTCTTGTGGAAATTTATTAAATTAGGAAAGCAGTAAAAAAAAACGCTATGTTGATTAGAAGAGGAGTTTATTTATTTATTTTAAATTTTTGAGATACGGATATATCCATAGGTAAAACATATAAAGATTTGCGTTGCGGAGATATGCTAATTCAACTACTTTCCAGCCTAATTTGATATCTTCCTCGTACCTAGTCATGTTTCTATTAATCATCTGCACCATTTTTTTAATCAGGAAACAAGATTGCTTATGCTAATTGAAGGTGTTCTTGCTGCAAATATCTTTGATTGGGGATCCCGTGCGTGTGTTGATCTCTATCATAAAGGGACAATCATTGAAATATATAGAATGAGTCGCAACAAGATGCAAAGACCTTGGCGGGCAAGTATAGCTAACGGATACTTGACACGAACTTTTATTTTATTTTGATAAATTACTTTATATGAATATACCTATGTTATGTATATAATACTTCCAATATATATACATATATACATATATATATATATATATATATACACACACACACATACACATTTGAAGTTTTGTCTCTTAAGTAATTCTTTAGGGAAAAGATTATGCTCAAAAAAACTTTTATTGTGTATTTTAGGTGGATGATTTTGATGTTTTCAAGCAGAGAATGTTAGGGTCTGGAGACAAGAAGCCTCCCCCTCATAAAAGAGCATTGCTCTTTGTGGATAACTCAGGTGCGGACATTGTTCTAGGAATGCTTCCACTGGCGCGAGAACTCCTCCGATGTGGAACTGAAGTAAGTTCTTCATCAGCAATTCAGCATTGCTAGTAAAACGGTTCAAAATCGCTTCAGTGGTATTTCACTTGTAGACAACCACCATTTAGTCATGGATTTTTAGAATGTTTTGTTGAAAGTTGTTAGAATATGTTAGGTGGGAAAACATGTTTCCATGTTTTCCTCTCCATGTTATCCTCTCCATGTTTTCTTATATTGTGTGTTATCCCATTTCCTATATAAACCAATGTAATGCTATGTAAATAACAATGAATGAGAGTAGAGTTAGATAATGGAATTATTTCTATTCCTTATACTTATTTGGTCTATTACATGAACACTCTTAGACTCTCACTTTCTACATGGTATCAAAGCCTGATCTTTTTTCCGGTGACTTTTTCCGGTAACTTTTTCCGGCGAGTTTTCCGACGAGTTTTCCGGCGACTTTTTCCAACGTGTCTTTTCTCTCTCCTCCTTCCATCTACAGTGGTCGAGTTTCCCGGCGACTTTTTCCGGCGACTTTTTCCAGCATGTTTTTTATCACTCCTCTTTCCACCTACAGTGGTTGTTTTGAGTGAAACTCAGGTTTGGTCAAATCCACCTACCTTTTGTTTCTTTTGGGATGTTTTTTTCCCCATTAGTCTTGGTGGGTTTGTGCTGTTGATTTTCAGTCGCTTCTCAAGTGTCCAGCAGCTCCCCATGTTGGTTTTCTTGCTGGTCCTTGGCTGTTTTCCAGCTTTCTTCTTTGATGCACCATATTTGCTATGCTTTCTTCTCATATGTTACCCATTGTTGATGTGTACTCCAACAAGGTATCCATTATTGATGTCTTTTCCAACATGGTCCCGGGTCTGAATTGGTTAGAATCTGCAACTATGTTGTTTGCATCTTTCTGATTTTTTTTTCCTTTCTTCTTTTTGTCCTCCTTTTTTGTCAAATGCACTTTATTTTGTCCTTTTTATATAAAGCTGCATTTGAGGGGGAGAGATAGGAGATATGAGATATGAGGTATGAGGTATGATATGGTCTAGGTTGCATGAGGGGTTATTCATGTTACGTCATGCTCATTTGCAGCCGTATGATTTTTCGCTTCGCTTCGGTTTGTTCTTTGTTGGCTTGTGCAACTTGGGTCTCACATGGGTGCAACATTGGTTCTCGGCGTTGGCTGCTTCTTGGTGATTCCAGCTCACTTTCCATGGCACTTTCCTCATGTTCTTCAGCTGCTTGCTAGTCATGATGGCTCCTTTATGTTGTTGCAATTTTTTCTTCATATTTTTGTCTAATGCACTTTAGTTTGTCCCTTCTATGTAAAGTTGCATTTGAGGGGGAGTGTTAGAATATGTTAGGTGGGAAAACATGGTTCCATGTTTTCCTCTCCATGTTATCCTCTCCATGTTTTCCTATATTGTGTGCTATCCTATTTCCTATATAAACCAATGTAATGCTATGTAAATAACAATGAATGAGAGTAGAGTTAGATAATGGAATTATTTCTATTCCTTATACTTATTTGTTCTATTACACATGAACACTCTTAGACTCTCACTTTCTACAAAAGTTTTAAGGATAGGGTCACTGAGATGTAAACACTCATATTTTAGTCCTCTCTCTAGTAAAATTTGCAACAAAAATATCCATGAACTGACAAATGTCAGTTGTCTTTCTACTAATAAGTCTCAGTAAGTTTTAATTTATTCATTATAAGATCACAATGACGAAAAATTTGATGTTGATAAAATGATGTATGTTACTAGGCTTCACTTCTGCAGTATATTCTCACTTCTTTAAGGTTATAATTTTATCTAATATGAACTTAGTAATGAGGACATAATGTTGGAAAACTCTCAAGGCGCTAAACTATAAAGAACGCCGACTAATTGCAAAATTATTAGAACATCAATTGAAGAAAAGTGCTCGTCTCCCTCTAACAGCAACAGAACCCATAAACAGGGCTATTCCTACAAAACAGGTCTGTCACTCCATCACAGCAATGCCTCCTGCAGCTTTTAGTTTCTCAATTATGTCATTGGCCTCCTCTTTGGTAATCCCTTGCTTAAGTACAACAGGTACCTTCTCAACCAGCTCTTTGGCTTCCTTCAACCCAAGGCTCGTAAAGGTTCGAACCTCTTTTATTACCTTGATTTTTGCAGCTGCATCAAATTTCTCTAACTTGACATCAAACGCTGTTTTCTCAGCTTTCTTCTCCTCAGCCTTCGTAGCACCTGGCGCTCCTTGGGAACTCAAGTCCACACCTTCAACAGAAATTTGCTGCAACTTTGGATGCCTTGTTCTCTCTATAAGAGCGGGGCCAATCTGATTACGTTCTTCAAAAGGTAAAGCAGCAATTTTCTCAGCAAGCTGAACTATCTTATCAGAAGGCGGGGGTCTAGGGCCATAAGGGTCATAGAATGGGGGGTAATTGTACCTTTTGGGTTTGGCATTAGGATCTCTGGGAACAAAATCTGGTTGGAACGAACGAGATTGCTATGACGTGCGATTTTAGGAAGATTGGGCCAGGCACGAAAGGATCTGACAAGTGGAATGAACCTCATGGTGCTGTCAGTAGAAATAATGACTCGTAGGATGAAGATGAGTAGAAAGAGGAATTTAAATTAACGCCTTCATAGCATCAAACGGGAAAACTTCTCTTCTCAACCCAACTTGAACTGCATTGAACACGTTTCAAACTCTCTTACCTGGAAAAAAGAAATATCAGACCCAAATTCTTTAAAGTATGCAATATTAAACATTATGGGCCATGATGATTCATGAAATGATTGTTGATGTGTTATGTAACTCTAGACAGGAGTTCATCGGTCAGTTTGGACAATTTAAAAGAGCTTTTCTAAGCCAACCTAATATCATCGGTTTGGAAGAATAGTAAACCAACCCAAACTAAACCAAAACATTAAACCTCTCCAACCCAAATCAAACCAAACCAATTGTGGTTGATCTGGTTTGATAGGTTTAAACTCCCTAACAAAAAATTAAAAATGAAAATATTTTAGAGGACATTTAACTAAAACTATAGCCAAGAACAAGTCATTCATGATCTAGAAGCTAATATTAAAAGATCTGAAGTACAAACATAATTCATTGAGTTAAAACAAAAGTCATTAAAAACCCTCTAATCTTACTCCAAAACAAAATCAACATTAAATTAACATCAAAGCAACAACGAGTAGCATGAATAATAGTTGAGAAAAAACCCTCGAGAAGAAGAGAGATTAATTCCCTCAAGAAGAGAGATTAATTTGAGCCAACCTATTTGATTTTTTAAAGTCTCTTGTCAAGGTTTCTATAGATTTTTAAAGCAACTTATTGGACAACCAATTCTGGTAAATGCTATAACTAAAAGATTTTAGGGTTAGAAAATTCGGGGGATTTAAGTTGTAAGATTAGAGAGTGAGAGGACAGGAAACAAATCAGTAATTGGAGACGAAATATGAAAATAACATACCAAAAAATCAAAGATGAACAGCAGAAGAGGGACTTCCTCTTGTTGTGAGTTTTAGAACTAGAATGGGGAATTTATTTGTTGTTGCTCTGTGTGTTCTAGACATCTAGTCCAGGAGGCAGGAGTAGGGACTCATATCGTGAAAATGGAAAATCGGTAACTTAGTGCCATAATAGGGACTAAGATTGTGGAAATTGGAAGATTGTGAAAGCGAGACTAAGAGTGAGAGAAACGGGCGTGAGGGTGAGGTGTTTATGAACTTTTAGGTTATGTTTGTTTAGGGATTATACTTGGGCTAAGACTATTAATTCTAAGTGTCTTGTTTGTTTTTAAATTTAGACTCGAGACTATTAGTCCAGGTATTATAAAATGACTTAATATGGAGAATTATTTAATATCATATTCAACCACGTATTATAATCCTAGGATTAATAGGCTTCGAATTATAATCTCATGGATTATAATCCCGAGATTATAATCCTTACAAACAAACATTGTTTGCAAGGATTATATTTGGGATTGGACTATTAATCCCTAGTTTCTTATTTGTTTTTAAAAATAGATTTGGGACTATTAGTCTTATGATAATAAAATACTTGAAAGGAGGACTATTTAATATTGCGTCCAACTAGATATTATAATCCCTATCATTTGGGACTAAAAATTTGTGGACAAAATTAACCTTTAACTTTGTTTAAAAGACCAATGTATCTTATCCTATCTATCTATACTTAAACTAATGAGAATATAATATCTTTGTTATTAATAAGGGTATGATAGTCCAAACGGTAAGTTTTTATCCAATCTTTTAAATAATTCTGGACAAAACAAACATAACATGAGATTATTTTAAATTATCCCATGAATAATCCCATAAAAAACAAACATGTGGCTAGGACTATTTAATACTATAATTAATACTCTTGGGATATTATTAGACCACTAATTTAAAGCCTTGTTTGAATGGATTTAATTCATGGATTTAATTCGATTCGGACTTGAGATTTGACCCAAGATTTATTCCGACTCGAGATTTGACCCGGGTTGTTACATCTACTGTGTTAAGAAAGTGAAAACAATATCACCGAATTTGGCAATTAAACATAAATTCCACAAACTTTTTAAACATCAATGGTCAAAGTACCAAGAAATTCAGAATATTTAGTTTATCCCAAATAGATCAAAATACAACCATTTCTATATATTCATTCGCAGAACTACAGTCTCGCATGCAAGTATTCTTTTTATATTACCTAGAAACTAAAAATACTGAAAAATCTGCTTAAAATTCAAAACAAATTATATTACAAATCACTTTGGAAAATGAGGATAGAAGTGTAAATGAAGAACTATGAAAGAGAGAATAAGATAGAGAAGAAAAGAGAACTTACTCACAAGTCCAAGCGGGTATGGGATTACATACAATGATTGTCCATGATCGTTTCTTCTCTGAACCTGACTTTCAACCACGAATTATGAGAACCCTAGACCATTTTTGCTTTTAGCATGTACACGTGCTCATCACGTGGCTAATCTTTTTTCCTTTCAGCTCTCTTAGAACTTAGACGCCTTGGGCAGTTGGGCCCGAAAGCAAATAGGTTATCTGAAACCGTGATATTCTCAACTCTATTCGAATAGGTAATGTATCTTAACAACTCACTTATTAATGTATTTTAATATTTGAAATTAAAATAAAAAAATTTCTCTGAACGTCTCAGTTACACTGAAGCACAGATGACTAGAGAAGCTTTGGAGACAGCTCTGTTCTTGAAATTCGCTCCAGAAGTTCCCATGCCTTCAAAGGAAGACCTGGCATCAACATTTTGCATGTTTGGGCCATTGAAGGAATCTGAAACACAGGTTCTAAATGATTTTGGTATTGCCCAGGTTGTCTTCATGAGTTCTTCTGATGCTAGAAATGCCTTCCGTAGTTTAGGAAAGAGCAGCCCTTTTGGCCCAACCCCCCTTGTGAACTACGGACTCCATATTATATTAGCTTCTTCAGTAGCATCAGAACCAGATGGTAATCTGCACATGCACAAGGCATGGCCTGTTGACAAAGTCAAGGGTCCTCCAAAGCCTAAGATCTCAAAGAAGCCTAAGACCTCAAAGAATCCTTCTAGTTTGAATTCCCATCACGGTGAGGACCGTGAGGCACCAGATCTGAAGTTTGTAAGACAGAATCTTGAAATGTTGACATCAATGTTAGAGAATGCGGGTGATAATCTGTCACCAGAGATGAGAACCAAATTGGAGAATGATATTAAATCCCTCCTGAAGAAGGTGAGCGCCATGGTTGGTTCTTCTTCCTCCTCTGAGTTTGATATGTAAGATATTTATATTTCCTATATGGGCTTTTCATTATGGAAAACATGGAACTTTGTGGGGACTCTTTAGCGGGCAGGTTTTTTTAGGTCCGTGTTTTGTATCAGTATGCTATAGTGCAATTTCAGAAAGGCACGATTGTCAATGACGAATAATTAAGAAACTAATGTTGTGTTTGGTTGGTGGGAATGGAATGGAATGAGCTGAGAATGGAATGACCATTCCTTCTGGAATAACTAAAAATATGTTTGGTTAGTCAGTTGGAATGGGCATTCCATTCCTTTAGATATTTCATTCATATCTGAAATATTATTTTTCATTCATTTCTAAATAGGTGGGTTTATTTCATTCCCTTCTGCTTCGTTCATTTTATTATTGGTAAACAGCTTATCTGAAATATAATAAGCTTATTAGTAAACAACTTATTATTGATAAACAACTTATTATTTAAACAACTTATTATTGGTAAACAACTTATTATTTAAGCAGCTTATTGGTAAAACAACTTATTATTTAAATAACTTATTATTGGTAAACAACTTATTAATAATTAACAACTGATTATTTAAATAGCTTATTGGCAAACAACTTATTATTGGTAAACAACTTATTATTTAAATAGCTTATTAGTAAACAAGTTATTATTGGTAAACAACTTATTGTTGGCAAACAACTTATTGGTAACTAACTTATTATTTAAACAGCTTATTGGTAAACAAACTTATTATTTAAATAGCTTATTATTGACAAATAGTTTATTAATAGTAAACAACTTATTATTTAAACAACTTATTGGTAAATAGCTTATTATTGGTAAACAACTTATTTAAATAACTTATTAGTCCTTATTATTGGTAAACAACTTATTATTTAAACAACTTATTGGTAAACGGCTTATTTAAACAACTTATTGGTAAATAACTTATTGTTTATTATTGGTAAACGGCTTATTGAAATAACTTATTGGTAAATAACTTATTGTTTTTCATCAAGGCTTTTTTTAAAAAAAAAAATCATGCATGAAAGTGTTTATTTGAATTTTAAATGCATAAAAATATAAAAAAATATTTTTCTAGCGAAGATGTTTTTTTAGTTCTATTTAATTTATTTTTTTCATTCATTTTTATAAGTTAGTAGTATATAAAAAATGAAAAAAAAATCATTTCACATTCTATTTATAATGTAATTCATGTAAACTAAACACCTAAAGTAAAATGGTGATTATATTCCTGACGGAATGAATGAACAAACCAAACATAAAAATAAGAATGACCATTCAATTCTCATTCCTTAAGTCATTCCATTCCATACATGCCAAGGAATGGGAACCAAACACAGTATAACAGTAATCATCTCGACTTCCTTTCTGGTATAAACTCTCCTCGAATGGTGTACAAAACCTTACATGTTTACTTAGTGTGATATTAATCCATGGTTTTAGTGTTCTTGCTAGTCAGTGGGGTGGTTATTAATAATGCCAGCTTGTGTTCCACAAAACTTGTGCTTATGTTATTCACTAACAATGTACAAGGAGTCGTACTTGTGTAATTCACATTGGGAACAAGTATATGCAGGTTGAATCTGATTCTTTAGCATCGATGGCTATGGCCTATGGCATGAAATCCCTTCACCTTTTGCTAATCTTAAAATTGACGATAATTTTTGTTGGATCAATCTTCTAATAGATATATATATATAAATAAATATTGGTAACTTGAAAAAACTACATTGTAATTCAATTCGAACTTGAGATTTGACCCAAGATTTATTTCGACTCGAGATTTGACCCGGGTTGTTACATCTACTGTGTTAAGAAAGTGAAAACAATATCACCGAATTTGGCAATTAAACATAAATTCCACAACCTTTTTAAACATCAATGGTCAAAGTACCAAGAAATTCAGAATATTTAGTTCATCCCAAATAGATCAAAATACAACCATTTCTATATATTCATTCGCAGAACTACAGTCTCGCATGCAAGTATTCTTTTTCTATTACCTAGAAACTAATAACATTGAAAAATCTGCTTAAAATCCAAAACAAATTATATTACAAATCACTTTGGAAATTGAGGATAGAAGTGTAAATGAAGAACTATGAAAGAGAGAATAAGATGGAGAAGAAAAGAAAACTAACCACAAGTCCAAGCGGGTATGGGATTGCATACGATGATTGTCCACGATCGTTTCTTCTCTGAACCTGGCTTTCAACCACGAATTATGAGAACCCTAGACCATTTTTGCTTTTAGCATGTACACGTGCTCATCATGTGGCTAATCTTTTTTCCTTTCAGCTCTCTTAGAACTTAGACGCCTTGGGCGGTTGGGCCCGAAAGCATATAGGTTATCTGAAGCCCTGATATTCTCAACCCTATTCGAACAGATAATGCATCTTAATAACTCACTTTTTAATGTATTTTAATATTTAAAATTAAAATTAAAAAAAATTCTCTGAACGTCTCTAAATCATTAAGATACAAAATTAAATTTAAACTAAAAATCTGCTTAAAATCCAAAACAAATTATATTACAAATCACTTTGGAAATTGTGGATAGAAGTGTAAATGAAGAACTATGAAAGAGAGAATAAGATGGAGAAGAAAAGAAAACTAATCACAAGTCCAAGCGGGTATGGGATTGCATACGATGATTGTCCACGATCGTTTTTTCTCTGAACCTGGCTTTCAACCACGAATTATGAGAACCCTAGACCATTTTTGCTTTTAGCATGTACACGTGCTCATCACGTGGCTAATCTTTTTTCCTTTCAGCTCTCTTAGAACTTAGACGCCTTGGGCGGTTGGGCTCGAAAGCAAATAGGTTATCTGAAGCCCTGATATTCTCAACCCTATTCGAATAGATAATGCATCTTAATAACTCATTTTTTAATGTATTTTAATATTTAAAATTAAAATTAAAAAAAATTCTCTGAACGTCTCTAAATCATTAAGATACAAAATTAAATTTAAACTACTCAGAGGACCGCATTAAGATGCATTAAGAGGTTGGTTGTTAAGATGCAATTAAATACCACATATATTTTTCCGGTCTTTTCTTACAATTACAATTTACACATTGCTATTTTTTCAATTAGAGATACATTTTTAAGATTGTATTTCTAAAATTTTATGATAAATTAGGAATCAATAATTTTATAGTCTTGAAACAAGTATACATATTTAAAAAAAACCCAACTGCAAATTCAGGAGTAGCTTAATTACAGGACGTAAAGTTACCCCCAACTATTTTTTATGAATGAGAATTGAATCTTAACTTTGTGCAAGATAAAACGACCAATTTATCGCTTATTACTGAGCCAACGGATGATTGATCTTAATTTTTTTCTTATGCAAGTGAGTTGGGCTTAATCTGCTTGAATTGAATCTCTAGTTTCAACACAGAGGTTAGAAATTCATATTTATGGCAATAATTAAATGATAACAAATTCAACACCAAGATGAAAACTGTTTCGGTTTTAGCACAAATTTTTTAAGAGAATTGTTGTTTTCACAACTAAAAATTGAGAATTATTTTTTTCAATATATTTTTAAGAATGCCTTGCAAATAAAATGTAAAAAAAAAAAATGATATATTATTCACAGTCAATAACCATCAAAAGCAGGCTGCATGATTAATCACATGCAATGACAGTACATTAGACACTGTAGAAGTTATAAATTATAATTATCATATTAATTTATTGAGTGTTTAAATGGTGATGTAGACCTGGCAAAATTGGCCCAGGCCCGCGGGCCGGCCCAGCCCGCCCAAAAAAAGCTGGGCTCTGGGCTTCATTTTTTTAGCCCGCCAAAACTTGGGCCTTTTTGGCCCGCCCAAATTTAGCCCAACCCAACATTGGCCCAGCCCGTGGGCGCCCAGCCCGCTCAATCCTTTGTAAAAATGGCCCAAGCCCGTGGGCCGGCCCAGCCCGCCCGCCAAAAAATGGGCTTTGGGCTTCACTTTTTCAGCCCACCAAAACTTGGGCCGTTTTGGCCCAGCCCAATTTTAGCCCAGCCCAACAATGGCCCAGCCCGTTTGGGCCAGCCCAGCCCAATTGCCAGGTCTAGTGATGACATAACAATTATAAATTTGTAATAATAAACTTGATAACAATATGTCGTTTATAAATATCAATTGAAACGATAATTATTTTTTTAGAATTTTATGTTAATAATTAGTTCAACAAACACAGAGAAGACATCATGATATAAAGATGCGTGCACTAAAGTTATACTGGTACTAAATTAAAAATACAACAAGTACTGAAACATTCTTAATTTACGGAACTAAAATAAGCACCAGAATATCTTTTTCGATGTGACCAAATCTTCTTGGCTTAGAATGTCTTCAAACTCAGACACCAAATCGAACAACACTCGTATATAAAAAATTAAAGTACCATCACATTAAGGAACGTACAAATTAAGCAGTCATTTTTGAACATTCCCATTCCTCATTCATACTCGGATCAGCTCTAGATCTTGTTAATTAAGTCCATTAATTAAAAAACAGGAAAGATCATCAAAACCTCCACATTACATGAATGAAAAAACACTACCAACCACCCTTTTCAACAAAACACAATATACTTACTTAGAAGTAATTGGATATTTCTAAAGTAGTGCGTAATTACTAGTTAATACGATTTGCAGCGAATGATCGTTCATGCAATTAGGTAATTAGACTAATGGGTTTGCTGCAGATGATCCATAACCGTTGATCAATCCGGTCCACGATCCGAGACCCGTATTGAGATAACCAAAAGGGTGATCCTTTCCAGCAATTTGATCAGCACAACCTTGATCTTGTTGCCATTCTAATGCCAATAGCTTTGTGTTGGGCTTCACCTCATGAATCCCACCAACTTGTTCCTCATTTCCTTCATAATTTGGAAGCATTAGTCTGTGACAAGTATCCATGAAAGTTCCGCAATAATTCCCATCAAGTGACATTCCATATGGAGTGGAAAACGTTGTATTACTGCCATGAAAAGTATGATCCATATGATCACCAAGCCCATTACTTATCATACCCAACTGATCAGCATTATTCCCCATAAAATTGTGGCCTAGAATTCTTGAATTCTCTTGATCATACTTACTCTCCATAAAATCAATTGGCCTAGGGTTTTCAAGAAATGCATTGTATTTCGTGTCCATGAAATTAGCACTAGGGTGGTCATGGCTACTAATGAGGCCCGATCCATGGTTCCCTAGCAGGTTGGTGAGGTGCGAAAATTGGACCTCGGGAAATGAGAGCTGAAGATGGGTGGGGCTGTGAGAAGTGGATGAGGAACCGGGGTTTGGTTTGGTGGGGATATGGTGACTATCGGATGATTTTTTGGTGGAAACTTTCTTGTTCTTTCTGCATCCACCGCCAACGGGGATGTTCCTAAGGGTGCCTCCTTTGGTCCAATACCTTCGGCATGTTTTACAAAAGTACCTGGGCTGGGAGAGGCTGTAGTTGTTGTAGTAGCAAAATTTAGTGTGGGTGGAGTCGCACCTGGGGCATTTCAGAGCTTGGTCATGCTGGGGCCTAAGCCTCCTCTCTATTAATGGCCTTGAACACGTAAGCATGTCCCCACCTGATGGTGAAGTTGATGAATCCATTCCGGTATCCTCGTGAATTGTGCCCTGGCATTACAAAATTCATGATATAAAAAAAATAGTTAATCGAAAATGTGTTCAAATCATGTGCTGCAATCATACACACACACACACACACACACACACATATATGTGTGTGTGTGTGTCCAGGGAATTAAATTGTTTGTATCCATATTAATTAAGTAAAAAAGAGGTAGATGCATACATTATAGGAATTGGCAGATGATACTGATCGTAATGGTGGAAGAATATATATATATATATATAATAAATGGATGATGAGTGGGTATGGTATATATACCTGTAGCCAGTCGGATGAATCCATGCAAACTTGCAGAGAAGTAAGAGCCATTAGTAAACCAACTAAGCTATACCTAATATATATATATAGAAACTAGTAATGTTGTGGGAAAACCTTCAGATCACTACGTACTGATCCAGTTTCACTAATTAGCAATATCCATTACTAGCTAGTAGTACTACTTATATACATACATATATAAATATATATATATATATATATATCTCGATCCAGTTATTATTTGTGTGAGATAGATGGAGAGAGAATTGGAGGATTGAATTGTGAAAATGATTTAATTGGGTGCAGGATAGGGAGGGAGGGGGGAGGGGATTGTGAATAAGAAGGAAGAAAAAAGGGGAGTACCTAGTAGTGGTGGGAGCAGCAGCTGCTACCGTCGGTGAAGTTAAGTGGACCACCTCACTGTCTATCTCATGTCTCCCCCTTCAAACCCTGGACCCCACATCCTTCAACCTCACTATCTGCTGATTGATATTGGCTAAGCAAGCGGACGTTGTGACGTCATCATAGGAAGGAATGTGCTTGGGACAATCTGCGCCGTTAGATTATTGCTACTACGTAAATCAGTCAGATTTTGGACGGCGTCGTCTCGTTAACCTGTCATGTCAGGCGTGACAGGAGAGAGAATATTTGAGCTACTCGATAAAGAAAAACCATACAATGACACAAACCCGAAAGAGCACTCCGTTTATGGGGCCGACGAAACATAGACCCCACCAGGTCGCCGCTCACAAGCAAGGCATAAATTCCCACTTCTATCGTGTCACCTGCTCGCCATAACCCTCTCTCTCTCTAGAACTTTAGATTTTCATTCTAATTTATTTTTTTGTCATAATTAATTAAGTCTTAAAATATTTGGCTTTTAAAGTGAATTTGTTTCTAAAATTCAAAATTATAATTTTGTTAAATGTTTCTTTTTTTATTAAAAAAAATCCACATATTTTATTTGAACAAATTTTTTTTTGGGTTGGGTTGGGTGGGGGAGGCGGGGGGGGGGGGGGGGGGGGGGGGGGGGGGGGGAGAGCTAGTTATCCAAAAACTGTAGACATGCATTAATTTGCAATGATCTACCTAGTACTTGGTTTTTGATTTACTGGTATAGTTTGAGGAAACACAGTGTACGAGGAGTTTTGCACTTTTGGCTGCAGTACTAGTTGGAGTCTTTGGATAATGATATATATAGCTTGTGAAACACACAACTCCATCTTCATTCAAGTACAAAAGTAGGAAGTATACATACAACTTTGGACTATACTTCAAAAGTTCTTTTCCTGGTCCCTAAGTTAATCAGGACCAATAACACATTTATCCAATCATACTTATTATAATTAAGGGGTTGATCAGATCGATTATATATATAACATGTACTAAAAACTAAAAAATAAAAAATAAAAAATAAAAATACTCCTATACAATATAATGTTATAATAAATCTACACAACTCAACTATTGAGTACTTATATATGCCCTAGTATGTACTAACAGAGATAAAATAGACATACTACATAATCTTCCTATTAACATATTTTCATGAAAAAGTTGGCCAATGAATATCCTTATAACTCTATATATCTAATTGATTATTAATTTTAAATGATAGTTATACTATTCAGTTAAGCTAATTGGAAACAGGACTTTGAAGTTGAAAACTTCATCCAAATTTAAACTCCTCTTCCCTCCTTCCCATACATACAATTTACTATAAGGTTAGCAATTAAAGCTATTCAGCCAACTCTCACTTTAGAAAAGAATTATTAACTCGTAACAAGTTCGGTAAATCTTGGTCTTCAAGCTATCTTCACAGATTCTGCTTTATTATTGTAATGTATATATAGTATATATATACTTACCTTTTATCATGCAAACTACACGCAGCTGGCCACTCAAAAGCTAATTTTTTCCGAAAATTTTGAAATGAGGATCATGAGTTCTAGTACTTCATACATGTTTTTTTTATATCTATATATATATATATATATATGCTTCTTTTCTTCTCAGATAAGGCTGTCATTACATGAGAGACAAGAAAAGAGGACCATGCATGCATAGCACTACTACTAATCATTCACCAAAATAGGAGTAGATTGTCATCAAGACAATTCATGCATTCCAACGGGTTTTGTGGACCACGGAATGTTGGTCCAAACGCCATTGAACCTGAGGATCGATCGATGGATTTCTTAACTTGATAATATCCATAAGCCTACGTACAAATTACTCCATCAGTTTAACAAAAAAGTTTGCATTTTAATTTTTTTGAACTTGGTTGTTAAATTTTAAAATTGTTGCCGGTTATTTAGATTTTGAAAGCAACAAATTTTATATTTATTACTATTTATTATGTTTACAATATTTATGATTATATAGATTAAAATCAAATCAGTTCACGTCAATTTCAAATTTTAAGATTTCATAAATTGTATTTAATAAACTTCTTCGTGGGTCGGATGTAGTATGTATAATTCTAATTGTCTTCGTATGTTTTAGGTATTGTGGTGTGCCATCTATATATGCAGTATTTATGGTTAAAAAAGAAAAAGAGCATTTAATTTGTAGATGAACTATTACTTTTAATTATTTTACCTAATATTTGTTCCCCAATTAAATAATGCATATTCTATCATGTCATGCTATTCAAATTCCACAAGCAATATATCATGATGGGTGATTCAGGTAAACCCATAACCGAACAACACCAAAGCAGTGCATGCAGGTTTAAATTTCAAGTTGTGTGGGCTAGCTAGGAAATGATAGACGGTTTAAAATAAGGAGATTCTCCAAATGTGGTCCATCTCATATATACCATCATCATGATGTGGTGGCCGTCAAACTAGGCCTCCTCGGAACTTGTGCAGTCAAATTGATTTTATTTGCTCTCTTTGTCCCCCCAGTATGAGTTTCATTGCATAACACTGATGCAAAATAATATGAAATCTCATCTTATTTCAGATATTCAAAAGTTAAAATTAAACTTAATTTCATTCTAAGGAGTAACGATAAATATATTATTTTTGACCGTAAAAGAAATTATCATAATATTTTTATTTATTTTTTCTCTCTGTCGTTAAAAGGAGTAGCTGCACGTTTGAATATATAAATATATACGGCAGTTTGTTTCCACAATTTTGGCAGCTGTTTTGATTCATTAGGGACCGGACCAATATTACAGTGACCCTTTTTTTTACTTCTTAGCTGTCAATTAAAGGTCTTGTTGGGTTTTAAATTATAAATACAAATGTTGAGCTTTGCCTTCTGATTTGATTTCATAGCTGCCTCCGGTTTTTAGTACTATTGTTACTTTTTTCACTTTTGCCGGTTATGTTCAACTTAAAAAGGAATCTAATTCCACTTGCAGTACTCCTACGGTATATATTATATATTGAAATATATTGCTACTGGAACATGATCTTTTCCATTTCACTTGGATAAAATAAAGAGTCTCCATTTTATTTTATTTCACCAATTATTGAATCATAATGATTCGGTTAATAATGATTCAAATATGTTAATAGATAATTAATGATATTAAGATCAATCCTAAAAATAAAAAAAAAGTAATACGATATTTTTTCACCGTTAAAAGTCCAAAATATTTTTCACCTTTAATTTCAACGGTGAAAAATATTTTAGACTTTTAACGGTGAAAAAGTGTCGGATTTTTTTTATTTTTTTTAGGATTAATCTTAATATCATTAACTATCTATTAACATATTTGAATCATTACTAACCAAATCATTATAATCTAATAATAGGTGAAATGGAGAGGATCCTATTTTGTCGCAACTGCTTCTAACGACAGAAGAAAAAAAATAGAGTATTATGATAATTTCTCTTGTCACTTGCTACTACTCCTTTTAACGACAAGAATGAAATTGAGTCTAATCTCATCCCTTGAATATCAAAATAAACGACTAAAAATTTAGTTGATAGAATAATGTTCGTGACTATCAATTATCACGGATGAGACACTCTATATATATATATATAATGAGTACATGTATACAATCAATTGTTTTGGCTCCAAAAAAATTCCAATTATGCTGCTGTCGATTTGATCTAATGATGGCGTCATGAGTTTTACTGGATTGTGTGAACTGTGAAAGGCCGAACAATAAAATTAACTATATATATATAGAGACCCAGCTAGCTCTCTAGTTGGTGACTTGGCGTAGGTTCTTTCCTTTTATTTCATGTGAATTTGATTGTCTACGTGCGACGCCCCTATATTATAAATTTCAATATTTACACACATCCCATGGCGCAAAATTAATCTTTAGATTACAACGTGTAGCTAGCTGTTGAGAAATGTTGGCCAAACTAGACTAACTACTTTTTCTTATTCTCAATTGTTCATACATACATACATATATATATATATATATAAATCCCAAAAATTAAGAAAATGCATGCTCATATAGATATAGGTTAGTCAGAGAATATATATACTCTCTTATCAATTTTAGCATAAACACTTTCCAAATTACAACTTAATTCTAATAAAATTTGATATATCAAAATGCAAGTTTATTTTGGAACGTCATAATAAATAAGTGCATTCTCATTTTAGGAATGAGCGAGGCGGCATGCAAGTTGTTTTTGTCTTTGGGTAGAATTAGCCAGGGCATTAAACATGTGAATTTCGTTGTCTACAAGTGATAGCTAATTCTATATTATATATATATATATATATATATATATATATATAGAGTTTTTCTCCTATAAGGACCTAAAGTAAGGACCTAAAGTAGGGACCAATTTTTTTTTATTTTTGCTTTTTTTTTAGAACAACTAAAAATAAATAAATAAATAATTATGGAAATGAAATTTTTACATAATACAGTGTTTTGGGCGTGATTTGGATACATATAACAAAACACTGTATTATGTAAAAATTTCAGTTCCATAATTATTTATTTATTTATTTTTAGTTTTTTTAAAAAAAAAGCAAAAATAAAAAAATAAAAAAATTGGTCCTTACTTTAGGTCCTTATAGGAGAAAAGCTCTATATATATATATATATATATATATATATATATATATATATATATATATATATATAAATTCAGTAGTCCATGCGCATGCGGGACAATTCCAGCGGCGACTGCGACCCAAGCTAGCTAGCAAACAAATACTAGTAAATCTTACTAATGTTTCTCATTAATTCCCTTTCAAATTAAAACTCAAAATGGGTCAATTCTATAGAATTGGAATTTGGACGAATCTAAGAGGTCGGTGGACATGATCTCCTATTCCCACCACATTTTAATTAAACCCTCTAATAATAATAATTTGCCGACCGTTGTTGCGTTGCTGGCATCATCTCCCATCCACTTATTTCTTTTTTTTTTTATCAAGACTTCTGCGTCTCTTTCAAGACTAATACAGCTTAATTGCTAACCATTTCTTTTATGTTACAATATTTACTATTATTTTTATTTTTAAATATATACATATTGATCATCAATGTCATTACTAAGCAAATTAAAGCAAATTATGACATGTATATTTGAGACTCAATTATCTTTTTCTTTTCTTTTCTTTTCTTTCTCCTTGGATCGAAAAAGTTGCATATATGCTTACTCCAACAGTCTTGTTTTTACTCTCCTTTTGCAAGGACACATAACACATTAAAATAAATATTTTCGATGACATACAAAAAATTGTTGAAGTATGTTTTTAAATTAAAAATCATCTAAAAATTACACTAATTGTTTCAAATATAGAGGTACATTTTAATTTTTTATTTCGAGCTAAATTTATTTGGTTCTTCTACGAACAACTATAATTATGGTAAACTAATCTTAAAATTTTACAAATTATCATATCTATTACTTTCATCGTAAAAAAAAAATTGAATATTATTTTTTGGCAAAGGTTTTAAGTGAAACAAACGGAGCCTGCAATTTCCTCACAAAATCAAAATCTAGGAGCGAGTATATTTAAATATTTAAAAAGTGTATAATGTGTTGATGTTTATCCTATGTTGTTTGGGTTGGCTTTCAACAATCGGCATTGCATCTTTTGAAGTTCAATAGAGCATTAGCCTAACCCCACCTAACCCCGTTTATAAATTCGGCCCAAAGGGGTAAAAATATCTTAAACAGTGACCTTTCGTAAAAAACTACTGTTGGGTTTTAGTTTTCAGACTTTTAAATTATCTAAACGGGAATTTTTCGAACCAAGATCTTGATACTAAAAGTTATTTCTAACATAATCTCAGGTTAACTAGTATATCATTCTCAAGATCAAGAAGAAGTTGTATAATCTTATCGGGTCCGGTTACTATGAAGTGAACTTCATGGTAAGTTCACTTTATAGCCAATACTGCGCTGACACATATCATCCCTCGCCACGTGTCAGCGCAGTATTGGCTATGAAGTGAACTTACCATGAAGTTCACTTCATAGTAACCGGATCCAATCTTATCATACTTGCAATTGTTCATCGTTTATACAAGAGTACTGCAAATGGCAGCCAAAGTTGGACCCTCCATCCTGCTCATCACTAACAATTTTTTGCCCCATTTGTTAAATACTTTCTCCGTTATATTATTATTAATTTTCTAAAATCAACTTAAGATATTTTTAAATTTAAAATTAATATGAGTTGATTTAATTTTAATTAATATAGTGGTGAACATTGTCAATTACTTAAAAAAGTACTATTCATTGGTGAGATTTACTATTTCATAATTTTGAATGAATCAACTTAATTTTGAGTTTGAAAATATTGTAAATTAACTTTCAAAAATCAAAAATTATCTTATAATTTAGAACAATGAAAGTATTATTTTTTCCACATACACACAAAAAAGGAGTTTTATTTGACCAAAAAATTTTGTTTTTTTGGATCGTATTATAAAAACGCACAATGTTTTCAAGTTTATTCCATAGAGACAGAAAAAATTAGGCCTTGCGTAGATATGTGTTCGGCCTAATGGGGACATCGGGTATTTAAGTAAGAGAATTTGTAACATCTCAGTCTCACATATTAACATGTGGAATAGTTTGATATATGCATAAAAACTCAAGTTGCTATCATTAATATTTTTAATTATTATTTTTTAAGCGAGTCTGTAGTGAGTTAAAATGATCTAATAATATATTATTGAGACAATTAATGCATTGAGTCTTATTATTCGATTCGAACTCCTAGATCATAATATGGGGTGATAGGCCGATGGTAATATCCCACAATGATGTCACATTGTAACTTTTTTGGGCGAGTCTATGTATAAATCAAAATTAATCTTTTGCTATAAATAAATTTTAGTGTTTGGATAAGAATACTTCTATTTTTGTAAATGAAAATCTTAAATTGATTGTTTAAATAAACTTAAGACTTTAATTAACCTTTTTAAATATAACTTTCATTTTTGAACTAACTTATATTTTAAATAAAATTAGATTTCAGTTGCAGCTAAATTTAATTACGTTTGAAATTACTTTCTTATTCCACCGCCATCGAGATTGAGTAAAAATATAAACACAACTTTTATCCAACCTATGTTTAGATAGGTGGAACAGGAGGGAGAATGGAATAGGTTATTCCACCAGAGTGATGAATTGGTTGTTTGGTTGCATATTCCATACGGAATGCTATATTTCAACTAGAATGTTAGTAAACTTAAAACAAAAACTTTCATTTCTATAGAGGGTTCTGAATAAGTTATTTCATTCATTAATTTTGGTCAATTGACAATAATATCTTTGTAAATATATAATAAGGCTTTTACCGATTATTTATTCAGTCAATCGATTTTGTTGTCTATTGAGAACCTCGGGAGGAGGAGAGCGACTAGAGGATAGGTGAGATCGATCCATGGTTGAGATCGACACATAATCAATTCACAAATCAATTTCATCACAATTTTATGGCTCAAAGTTAGCATCATCGTATTTCTAAACTCTCTTTATAATTTTATTATTTGTTGAAACTATCTTAATCAGTGAAGTTCTTAATTTCATGTACTTCATAAATGGTTTTTTATAAAAAGTTCATGACTGAAGGTATTATTGTTTGTAACTTAATTCCTTATGCTTAAATTTCTGACGTCTCCGTCAGAACTGATCACACAAGCTCACCCAAAAGGTCATGACTTAATTCTTTATATATAGACAAATTTTTCTCGCATATTTTTCGATGTAAGACTGGAGTGATACATAGTATTTCCCCGGGATAGGTTGTAGTTACTCCATTTATATAGTAATTAAAGAGCACTTAATGATTGGCTTTGTAAGACCACTTTACATCATGGTGAAAATTCTTATTGGTGTTTTCATGTTGATTATTTTTTAAATTGTGAATTACTCCTCTACTATTTGATACTAGAAGTGATTTCAACTTAAGCCTGTGTTCTAACTTTTGACGTCAATCATAGATTACAACTATTTGCAATGTAAAGAGTGCCATACTGGGTATTGTTTATGTGAAAATAATGTTTCCTTTAGTTTTCAGATTTGGGCTTGCAAAATTTTATTGACTTTGGTTATAGTTTTCTTGGTGCATCATATATACGTACATTCTGAAAGTGATTTTGGTGCCTTTTTGTTAGGAAGGTGTGTGACATTTATTGTTACTTTGGTTTAACAGTGTTAATAAAGCGATATAGTTAGACCAATATTATGAAGGCTCCATTGCTTGGTTCAATGGCTAAGTGCTTATCTTTTAATTAGAATATTGTGAGTAACCAAAACCCAAATGGCTCTATTCTTCGTGGTTGAAAATAAATTATTTTATTTCTAGATTACTATAAGTTTCAAGATCCAAAAGGGCTTGGACATATTACAATTTGTTCCATAATAATGAAACTGGGAACTAATGAAATCACCTTACAAAACCACTAGCATATTTATTTTCAGTCGTACATAACATATTTAGTTCTTGTCTTGTTCTTTATTTAGCAAGTGTGATAGTTCTTTCCAAAGTGATTTTACTTGGTATGCTACTTCACTTGTTGTGTATGCTTTATGAGCATTATACTGCTACAGATAATCTATGCATCATTCTGTAATTCATCTCTCTCTATTTATATTACTTTTGCTACAGGTTCTATGTATTTGGTGGTCTATCTGTTTGACAATAAAACCTCGCTGCATCATTTTTGGCTTCTCTATCAAGAAAACACCACCCACCCTTGCCTTTATCAAAAAGCACATGAAAATATTTCCTGGCCTTATGAAATCATTTTTGATGCTTGGGGTTTTAGTGAGATCTAAGAGTAGAGGATTGTGTTTTATTCAACTGAAATATCTTAACATCTATTTTACAACAGAGAATTAACGCCTCTTCCATATTTTTGTGATAGGTGTTCATGTATATGTAGTGTTTTATGTGTGAATAATTCTTCTACAATACTACATCTTATGAAAAATAGAGACATTAGCCAGATTAGGTAGAGTGAGTTTAGAACATGTATCAGAGAATGAAGATGTTAATAATGAAAGGTTTCTTAAGCCAGATTGGTGTTTCTTATTTCTATCTGTTTTTTATTTTTGTCTTAGTTTATATTTTGCCCGATTTACAATGTAATTGCTTATAATGCCATTGATATATTTACTAGTGTATGAATGATATATTTAGGGAATACTATTTTTACATGTAATTTTGATATTTCCACGTAATCTTCTCTCACACGAAAATAGGGTGGGTCCTCCTTTTATGTGAGAGGAACACATGTGAAAATATCAAAATTACATGTGAAAATATCATTTCTCTATATTTAATATATTTATCTGTTTTTGACTGTTGGGATGAATGAGTTGATAATGAAGGTAAACATTGGTGATGAAGTTTGAAGATTATTGTTGTGGCAAATAGTTTTATTGTATTGGCATTAAACTTCATTGTCATGTATGCGTTTTTGTGCTAAATTTTATAACAGAAAATTAATTGTGCTAAATTCTTTTTTTCTCTAACTTGTTTTAAGTGCACAAAAAGAGAGTAAAGTGACAAAATAAGACATTTTCAAATTATTTGGATCTTTGTACTATATTTGGTAAAGATAGAGTAAATGAAAAAGATGCTTTATCGGCTGCGGAAATGATCGAGTTAGATGAAGAGTGGTTGGAGATAATGGTTTAACTCCAACTCACAGTGAAGAAATATCTAACAAGTCATCTAGTTCCAAAAAGAGGAAGAAAAAATTAAGTATTAATATTGATTATGAATCTGCCACGGAGAGGGCTGCTATTATTCTCGTTCTACAACTCAAGAAATCATCTACTCAATTTGCCAACTTTCTTGGATGGAATCTTCATTAAATGAGCAACACAATAATCTTAGTAATGTTTTGAGTAATGTGTCCGGTCTAACCGATAATGAGCGTAACAATGTTATATACAAGCTTGCTCGTAAGGAGGAGTCGATGGTGGTAGCGAAAGAGGGATTTTTGTCAATGATTTATAGAGTGGGATGCTATACTAGTTACTTAGACATTTTACTATGTTATTGGTTATTGAATGATAATATTGGTTTTTGTCGATAATTTATTAATTGGACACAATATTAGTTGATTAAATATTTTATTATGTTATTGGTTGTTGAATGATGAAATTATTAAATTTATCATCACATTATATTATTGAGTGGAGT
Source organism: Aralia elata (assembly GCA_034770075.1). Classification (NCBI taxonomy): domain Eukaryota; kingdom Viridiplantae; phylum Streptophyta; class Magnoliopsida; order Apiales; family Araliaceae; genus Aralia; species Aralia elata. The sequence goes on from CM068378.1 coordinate 5,334,508, forward strand.
GCTATACGAGTTGATTTAGTTTTGTTGGTTATATTATATTTTATACTACATATCTTTAGTTGTCATACATTAAAATAAAATTAATAGGTTGGTTTAAGGACTTAAATTAATTATTGAACTAAGAAAAAAGTTATAAAAAAAAAAAGTTGTCATGTTAAGTTGCGACTTTAGTTAGTATGTACATGGTTACGAGCTTGACTAGTTTTTATATAATCTTATTAATATTAATTAATAGTTGTTTATAAATTATGAAAATAATAAAGATAAAGCAAAAAAATAGGGATAAAAAAATTATAAGTAGAAAAAAAAGAAGAAGGTAGAATTGTAAAAAAAAAATTTAAAAAATATGAGTCAAATTTTAAATATAAATTAAATTAAAATTAAATATTTAAAAAATATTTAGATCACTTTTAAATTATTTATTCTATTATTAGATGTATTCCATATACTAACCAAACAAACATTACAAGTAAAACTCTTAAAAATCATTTCATTCGCTCCTCTGTTCTAACATTATTACAAGTAGAATTCTTAAAAATCATTTCATTCGCTCCTCCGTCGATTCAAACCTAGCATAAAGAAAAGGGTCCTTAACACTAATATACAACAATTAGAAAGTATTTACAAAAATAATACATACACAAAATAATTACAAAAAATAACTCAATTCACATTAATAAGGAAACCTAAAATTAAGGAGAAATAACTGCCATAATTAATAATTCAAATTCAAATATCTTGGATCTAACCACAAAAACAAAATCAAATTCAAAATAATAATTCAAATTCAAATCTCCATAGGAAAGACTACACAAATTTTGTACTTCAGAGGAGGTGGCGGAGGCAACTTCGGAGGAGGTGGTAGTTTTAGAGGAGGTAGTAGTTGGGGCTTCGGAGGCGGTGGTGAAGGCTATGGAGGAGGTAGCAATGGCGGCGGCGGCGGTGGCTCAGGTGGTGGTTCCAGAGACGGTGGAGGTGGAGGCTGGGGCGGTGATGACGGGAGCAACCATTTTTCGGTAATAAAAGGAAATTCTCGAGATACTGCAGAGGAGAAGATCATTGGTAATGTCATAGCACCAGAGAGCAATTAGAGTGTATGACATGGGCAGAGATAAAGGCATAATTGGTGTCATTATATAATAAGCTAGCTAGCTACTTAATAATAGCACTAGAACACCTTCAGTTCTAGTTTTATAAACAAATTGTCTTTTGAATAGGAAAGAGAAAGATAAGAGAGTGATGTGTAATGTAATGTTGATAACCAAACCTTCGTACCAAGGTAACCAAACTTTTATACCAAGGTAACCAAACGTTTATACCAAAGTAACTAAACCTTTATATTAAGGTAACCAATCTTCATCAACACCTGCAGTATGAATTGGTTACCTTGGTCTGAAAGTGTGGCAACCAATTGCATGAAGGTTTGGCTACCAATTGTATCACATTCAAAATAAATTGGTAACTTAATAAAACTGATTTGGTTACCTTAGTATGAAGGTTTGGTTACCCACTACATAAAGGTTTGACTACCAACTGCATCACATTCAAAATAAATTGGTAACCTAATAACACTAAATTGGTCACCTTGGTATGAAAGTTTGGTTACCAACTGCACTATGAAAAAACTGCAGGTGTGGATTGGTTACATTGCTATGGAGGTTTGGTTACCTTGGTATGGAGATTTGGTTACCTTAGTATGAAGGTTTGGTTACCTTAGTATGGAGATGTGGATTGGTTACCTTGGTATGACAGTTTGTCTACCTTGGTATGAAGGTTTGGTTACCAACTACACTATGAAAAAACTGCAGGTGTGGATTGGTTACATTGGTATGGAGGTTTGGTTACCTTGGTATGGAGGTTTGGTTACATTGGTATGGAGGTTTGGTTACCTTGGTATGGAGGTTTGGTTACCTTGGTATGAAAATTTGGTTACCAACTACACAATGAAAAAACTGCAGGTGTGGATTGGTTACCTTGGTATGGAGGTTTAGTTACCTTGGTATGGAGGTTTGATTACCTTGGTATGAATGTTTGGTTATCTTGGTATGAAGGTGTGGATTGGTTACCTTGGTATGACAATTTTGGCTACCTTGGTATGAATGTTTGGTTACCAATTACAGTATGAAAAAACTGCAGGTGTGAAGGTGGATTGATAAACTAGAGAATGTAATTTGTGATTTAGTAAATCTAAAAAGAGTATTTAAGGGTAATACACAATGGCATGACATGAAGAACAACAATTCTACAATATTAAAACCCAAATTGACCATTACACAGAGCACTAAGTGAAATACCACCTCTAAAAGAAACACACAAGCCTTTTGACTTTTAAGTTTGTCCATGTCCTAGATGCAGATAATAGATGAACAAAAGCTTTACAAAGAAAATTAACCCAAATTGAGAAATAAAAGCTACGTAAGTGCAACATGGGAGGTAGAGAGCTTTTCAGGCTAAAAGCTAATAGCCCCGCCTCGATCTGCGTGAAATCCAAATTCCCCACATTTGCCCCATCAAAGAAATTAAGCAGGCTCCTAATCCTAGCCTTTCTCTCATCTTTGGTCTCTCTCAAAGCCAATAGCACGTGATCTATAGACACCGGTCCCGACTTCATCACCGGATTACAACACCATGAGCGCAGCTGCTCAGACGATGGCAAACCGCCGCCACTTTAGTTTATAGTAGGAGAAAAGAGGATGAAGAAAAAAGAGAGAGAAACAGGAACAGAGATCAAAAATGGGTCTGCTGTGTTTGAATAAGAAAATAATAATTAACGGAAAAATATAAGGGAGATTTGCCATATCAGCCCATCAATACTAATCTCCTAAATTAAAGAATTCTAATTGTACTAATATTGTAAATAAATATAGAAAAGTGTATTATTTTTGTAATTATTTTATGGTTGCACCATTATTGTAATTATTTTTAAAAATGTACTAAAATATGTAATTCTTCCTAAAGAAAATTAAACAAAAGCAAAGTATTCCGCCTTCGTCACTTCCAAGTCTGCTTAAGCCCACAACAGCGGCCCTCTGCAATTGCCTCCAGAAAACTCGCCTTGTCGTATCAACGCAACTACGCAAGTCACTCACTTGAATACATACACATTCCTTGTCTCCAAGTCCAAACCCTCTTCTCTATCTGCGAGCGTTTCTCTTCAATTTCCCGCCCATTCTCTCTGCAACCGCTCAACCAACACGCGGAAAAACCCTAGTTCTCATCTCCAACTCTTCCATACTCATCAGACTGAAGAATATTTCACTTATCAAAACTCTGCCGGAAATTCTTAGTAACAAATGATCAAACCTACATCCAGAGATGTTCAAGAGATTATCTCAAAGCTTTCATCCGATAAAGCCAAAGCTCGAGAAGTAACATCTAATAGAATCTAATTTAATTTCAATCTATTTTCCGTCGGTTTGGTTGCCGAGAAAGTGTAGGAAAAACGAATGCTAGACAAGCCATTCAATCTCGCCATGGTTTCTAATTTCCCACTAAAGTTAAAACTGAATTCAAATAAGACAGAAAGTTCACTTGAGAGATTATTAATTTGTTCAGTTTCCTGCATTTTTTATCGGCAACCAAGCGGAATCGTTTTCCGGATTGATGCATCTGTGCTTAATTGATATTATTTTATAAATTTATGAATTCAGGAAGGGATTAAATTGTTGCACACCTGGCTAGAAGGAGAAAGATCATTCGGGTTTTGTGAATATATTGGAAATAACACTGCTACACTTAAACCTAATGAGATACCTCATGGTAAGATTCTTGATGTCACGTCGAAACAAACCTGTGTATAGTATTTTTGTTTGAAACCATTTTTGTTTGTATACAAGTATATATTGTGGTTGTATGCTTTAATTTGTTGGCACTATCCTAGTATGCGGACGCTAGTTGATTTTATTTTATTTTTATATTTTTTTTGAGGAATTATATATTTGTGCAGCTGAAACGTGGCCGTTTATCATTACATTGCTCACTAGATGTGTATCGTTGGAGATATCTTCAAGTAAGAGGCGTTTGCCTAAGATAAATTTTGCCAAGACTCTCCGAATTGTTGTGCAGCGGGCAGAGGATGTTAAGTTTTTTGGTTAGTTTTTGAACTTTTTGAAGGTCATGGTTGTTCATCTGATTCTTCTGTATATTGCATTATGTCACCTTATCCAATGCAGTTCGCGTCTTCACCATTCAGCTCGTAAGAGGCATATTTTTCACTAAATTGTAGCATGTTGCGTCCACTCACTCTCGTCGCTTACACCTGCATTATTGTCCTTGACAAGTTTTTTCCCCTCTTGGATAAAGAAATATTTCTTGATCCATTTAAACGTATTGCAAAGAATGATCATACCATTACCATCTAAGTTGGCATTCTTTGCAATGTTTTTAATCTTATTAAATATTTGTTTATGTGATTTCTTATTTATTGATTTTTCCCTAGTAATGTTCTTAATTTATTTGAGCAACTTTCTGGAATAGTCATTTATGTTTTCTATGGTGTATACTTCAATGAAAAGCATGGCTGTTAAATTAGCAAATTGGTAAAACAAAGTTCAATCTTCCAGCATGAAGTAATTGGGCAAAATTCAAAAGACATATGCATCAATATTCATTGAACAGTAGAGGCAGCTAAGTTACACCTTTGTTTCTTGCTCGAGCTGAATGATAAAAAATATCATGTCCAGTTCCTTCGGGGGATGGATCTATAATAATTCACCTAACTGTACATTTATCCATCTGGTAAAATGTTGGAAACTGACTCACGTTACCTACTCCTGAAATCGCTTATTTTTTATTTTCTGATAAGTAAATATTCATTAAAAGTGTCGAAACTCGTAAGAAGCCACTAACCCAAGTACTCATGCAACACACAAAAACATAGGGAAAATAAAAGCCACACCTATGTCCTAAAACGCCAACCCTTGTCTATACAAAGAGCTTCCCAAAAATATACCTACAAATAGCCTAACGCAAATTCTTCCCCAAATCCACAAAACGCATAATTGAACCCAAACACGCCTCATGAAACCAAGAAGAACAGAAGTTTAAAAGGAAGGTAAACTGGATATGAGCAAGCGGTTTCGCTCATTCCAAATTGTCCATATATGTTGTCAAGCACCAAGTCCCACCACTTTCTCCTATCCTTGCAAACCTCGACCCCACTCAATATCTGCAGCATATTGCTAACCAACCTCGGCATCACCAAGGGATGTCACACTATGAAAACACTACAGTTCACAAACTCGTTGTGGTCTCACACAGAGTTATCAAATACTCTCATTGACCTAGCGAACCACGTATTGGTATTTGCATATCCAAATTGGGTACTCATACGTACCAATACTCTATATTTAGCGTACCGTTTTTTTTTTATAATTGTTTAACCTATTTTTGTAGAAATGTCAAATATTATAACTTAGTATTGTATGCTCAAACATTAAATTTGTAATAAATTATTTATAAGACAATCAACTTGTTGATTCAACTAAAAATCTTATATAAAACCTGAGTTTATTATGTTTAGATTTTAAGAAAATTCCTAACTATAAGAACTCATATAAAAATACCCTAGCGTATTGCATTTTAGCTATGTAGCGTACCGCGTACCCATATTCGTACCGCGAACCGATACAAACCACATTTCAGGTAATTTTGGTCTCACATTGTAGAAGTAAGTGGTCAATCGTCTTTCCTTGCGAGTTGCGACAACAAATGGTACACCTAATCACTAGCAATGTTTCCTTTTCTAAAGATTACTTCAGGGTTAGGATTGCAGCCATAGCCACCGTGCAGGAGAACAAAGCCACCTTGGTAGGTGCCCCCAACCCTCTAAAACTTTTTCAAGGCAACAATCAGTCATCCCCCCTTGCAGCACCAGGGAGTAGGAGTTGAGCTTTTCATAACTGAAAACAAAAATTGGATTCACTTGAAGCAAATTGAAGAATTCCAAAACAGCATATAATGTAGGAATTGACAATATATTTCTTCCCAGAGTGACCGGAAACTATACAAAGTTAATAATTTTATAAATTTTCTTGTTGTTTGATAACCAAGGTGTTTTGAATCAATTTTTGAATCAAATTATCTCATTATTATATGTGGTCCTCTTGTTGGCAGGTAAGAGCTTGTTACTTTTTTCTGTTGCCAAACTGCTTTTTAATCACATCTGGGATGTCTTAAAGGATGTCCCGAGCTTTCAATCGGAGTACGGGACTATCCTCCGTCATCTTTTGGCATTAAGACATTACAAATTTCACATGAGGAAGCGAGTCTATGGCAGTGAGTTTTCTTTCCCATATGTTTATCAATGTTCAAGAATTTTATCATGTTTCTGATTTTTTTTGTCATTTGGCAAGGTCTGGTGCTTCTATACATGGAAAAGGTGGAAAAAAGCTTGAGCAGTGATGATAGTGGTCAATCAAATACAACAGAAGAAATCTTTCGCTGCATCCAAACACTCCAATCGCTACTTGAAAATCCTCCTGGAGATTTTCCTGATAATCTTCAAGAAGACATTGTCAAGGGTTTTGTTGGGATTTTTTCGTATGTGAGGTAAAGGCATTGATGATCTGTCCTTGCTTTACTTTATACCTGTTTTTTGACTTGTGATATTGAAATTACGTTCTTTCCCCATCTTTTTCAGGAAGGATGGAAAGATTTCGCGCAAGTTAATTGAGTGTATCAACACATACTTGCTAAAGGATGGTCCGAACTTGGGTTGTCAGGTTTTGGAAATCCATTACGCTGTGCAGCAATTTGTTTTCCATTGTTGGTCAACAGTACAAGATCGGGGTGTAAAGGTTGTTAAAGCAATAAGCATGCATTATACAGTTATATATTGCTGTTTTGATAGATTTGAAATTATTACATACTCTTAAATTTATTTTTCTTTGGTAGGATTCTCTTATTTTGTACGCAAGGTTACAACTAAATTTGACAAGGGGTGCTGCTGATGGGAGTGGTTTATTAGAACAACTCCTGGATGTAATAGGCAAAGAGCTAGATCAAATTCATACTTCCAGCACCGCTGCGCTCCGGTGAGTTTTTGATTCCAGCATACATTCATGTCAAGTTAAATCTGAAAGGTTCACTTAAAAGTCACTTAAAATTCACTTAAATCCACCTTGTATCCAGTAGTGGCACCACCAGGGATAATAAATATGGAAATTTGACAACCTCACAGCGTGGTTTGGTGGAGCTTGCAGCCCTCGTCATTTATCGGGTAATCTGGAAATCTATTATCTGCAATTCAGTTGTTTTTCTTCACTTTCGCATTGTAGTGGAATTAGAATTGAGGTGAATCTAGTAACTGGAGTTTGTAATGTTTAAAATACATCATAAATGAGTTTCCTCGCTAGATTTGCTTTTGCAAAACTCTATTATGGATTATGGGATGTGATGCTGAAAATAAGTGATCAGCAAGTTTCTAAAGGACTTGAACCTTGCAAGACAGCCCAAAAGAGCCTCAAGCGTAAATTTTTGAGGGTCTATGTTCTTCATAGAGTGCTGTTGCATAGTGTATTGTCTTGTTTTAAGTAGTCTTATAGATACTTACTAAGTTACTATAGTCTAGTTAAGTAAGGATCCCTATATATATGTATGTACATATGTAGGGCATAATTTTTTTTTTTAAAGATAAAAGAAGAATTTTTATTGATTAGAGGAGAAAATTACAATGCCCTCGTCCTCCCAAAAGAAATTAAAGAAAACAAAATGAGCATACCTATAATGAAGCACTGCAAGCCAATCTCTTTGAAGGTCGGATAAAGAAATTCCTCCAAAAGCTCCCAACATTTTATATATATATATTTATATATATATATATATATATATATATATATATAAGCTAACGTAGCTGCTTTGAGGTTATGTTTTTTGATATTCGCATTCTCTGGAAGAATATAGGTTGTCTCTATAGCAACTTTATGCTATTACTGGCTATTCTTCTCCTTAGTTCTCTTGCATTTCACCTATTATCAGCTTGTTCTCTAGCTTAACTTAGTGTCTAGCAGTTGAGTTGGCAACATTAGTGCTCAGCTCGAACATTTTATACTAAGAGGCTGCATCGATCTTGTATAGTGTATATTTTAACTTTTAAAAATGCAGTTATCTCACTTATTCAAATTTTAATGCAAGTGGAATATGCATTTGCAAGATTTCCTCTTATTGAAGAGAAAATGTTCATGTATCATTTAGGGTCTGCGGGAGCTACCTGGTCGGGTATCTATATTCGATACCTTACCCTCAAAAATTCTTTTATCTAGATCTTTTAGAAAAATCTAACTGTATTATTAGAAAGAGCATGCAAAAATATAAGATTATCTAATACTTCGATTGTTTTGAGGTTGTGGAGCATTATTGCAATCGTCTAAACTAAGTATGTTTTTCAACTGTTCATATTTTTCCTATTATAAAATCCTTGATATAAATCATTTCAACTGTTCATATTTTTTCTATTATAAAATCCTTGACATAAATCACCAAGTCAATTGAGAATTTACATACTTTTGAATTTTTTCATGCTCTTTGTATCCGTAACACTGGATTTTTCTAAAAAAATAATAACAATGGATAAGACGTTATAACCAGCTAACTTTGATACCCAACTGGTTAGATCCCTTTTCCACTATCATTTTTGATTGTTAAATACACAGAACTTTCAAGGATAATTACTTTTCCAGGCATGTGTTAATACATCAAAAGCACCAGTAGCTGAAAAAAGGGTCAAGAGGGAACATGCTGCGGTCCAGCTAAAAGATGGACTCATGAAAGGAAAATGGTTATGGTAATTTTTTAACTGAACTATCGTGCTTCTATCCATTCAATCTTCAATGGAATGCATGTATCAATGGAATGCATGTATACTATCTTTCTTAGGCCCCAAATGCAGGAGATGATTGGAATGCCATTCTTGGGCCTGTATTACATATAATTAGATATCATCAATTGGTTCATGCTTCTGCTTAGATAGATATTTCATAATATTTTAACGTGTCATTGTCGCATTTGGTGTACTGTGTTTCATGTCATATAATATAATCTGAAGAAATTATGCACATGCTTACTGTTTCTTATAAAAAAAGTGTAAAATGGCACATGTCAACGGTTGGCTCACCAAAGTTTACACAATTAAAAAGATAAAATTTTTAACTATATAAAAAAGAGGAGATAAAATTGTAATACTTTCTAATAGAGGATAAAGAAATCTAACTTCTCTTTTGTTGTTCACTTGAGCAATAATTTTCTTTGGTTTCTTTGAGATTAAAGTTACGTATTATGTTAAACATGAGAATTTGAAGAACTTATTAAAAACATGAGAACTTGAAGAATTTATGAAAAAAATTAGAATTTGAAGAAATATTATCAATTACTAAAATTTTATTTTCTTATTAGCAAGCCTATTCTTTCTTTAGTTCCTTATTCCTTACATTTCTGATGCGACTTGTCAAACTTCTACGGTGACTCAATTTGACTTTTCTTCTGAATCATCATATAAATTGTGACCATCTTTTGAGTTCAAGGGCTTCATGTAGTATATGGTAAATGGCATTCAATATTTGCATTTAAATCGTCTTTCATAATAATATTTGACGAAGTAGCAAGGATTCGGGTTTGCAGATGATTCGGCGGTTTGGCAAATATAAAAAATGGGGATTTCAAGTTCAATATTTGGCACATATTTAAATAATATATATATATATGTAATATGTATATATATGAGAGAGAGAAATTAATTTTTATTCTACTACCTTATAGAAAAACAAAATATTTATATTCTACTACCATCTAGGAATTTAGGAAATATATACTAATTTCCTTGATAATATTAGTGTATAAAAATTATATTAGTTAGGATAGCATATAGTGTTAGTAATATATTCCATTCTTTATCATTGAACAATCGATCCACCCCTTTATGTGGGTCAAAAGGCTTGTGGTACCCTTTTTTTTTTGATAAAAGAAAAAATTTTATTAAAAGAAAAGAAATAATACAATAAAAGGGGGACAAAAAGTCCACCCTCAATGGACTAAAAAACAAAAATAAAAAAAGAGCACTTAAAAAAATATAACCCTCCAATCTCTATACAAATCAGTCACAAAGATACCTCTAAAGGCTCTTATAGAAGAAGTCCAAAGAGAAGCAAGAAAAATAATCTTATCACTCAACAAATTAAAATTAGAAGAAGAGTAACTTTCTCTAAACAATCTAGTAGCATTATGCTCATTCCAAATTCCCCATAGAATAGAAAAAAGGCACTTCCATAAAATTTTGGCATCCCTCATGTTTCCAAATCAAAACAAATTAACAACATATCTTTCGCTGAAGCAAGACACGCCCGCTCCTTTCCTAACACTCCAAAGAGAGAGCTCCACAAGCCCCAAGCAACAGGACAATGCAAAAATAAATGAGTACGAGTCTTATTACTTTGCTTGCACATAAAACAAATGTCCGGAGATAGAACTTTGTAAGGTCTGCGATTTTGATATAGATCATTAGTATTCAATCATTGTCAAATCAGATACCACACAAAAGCCTTGACTTTGGAAGGGACTTTAGCTTTCCAAATAAACGAAGCCAATGGAAAAGGATTAGGAACAATAAACTGAGTCAAAAAAGAGAAGTAACTCTTACAAGAAAAAGAACCAGTTGAATCTAACGTCCAGATACGCTTATCAGAGGAGGAGGATAAATGAACCGAATCAAGCAAGATAAACAAAGATTCCATTTCAATAGTCTCCAAATCAGTGAGATTTTTGAAATGAAAATCCCAAGAAAAAAATTCCTTTCACGTTTTATGAAATTAGAAACGGGAGCATCATGCATTGAAGAAATACGATACAACCAATTAAAAGCAAGAGGAAAACAATTATCTCCTAACCGAATCCTCCCAAAAAGAGTCTAATGATCATCCCCAATCCTGTATCTCGAATGACGAATAAAAGTAGTATAACCTTGGGAGATGAATTTTCAAGGACTTGCATGAGTAACATAAACCCCTGGCTTGGTTTCCCATTTGAATACCAAACTTGCTCCTAATAACCTTGTGCCAAAGAGACTCTAAAGCCATTTATCAACTAGAGAAACATTCTTAAGGACTAAATTACCCAGCCCCAAACCCCCCTCTTGCTTAGAAAGACGCACCGTTTTTCACCCAACCAAATGATCTTTCCTCTCATCATTAGCTCCCGACAAAAGAAACTCCCTCATTAACTTCTCTAAGGTGTCTGGCAAAATGAATGACTAGAAAGCAGCGGTCTTGCCGCATTGCAGCCTCTAGTAAGTCTATACTTGACCCTATGACAATGGATGTCATCATTCATACATAACAAATAAAAAACTATAAAATCCCCCGGCCGAATCCAGAAGAATTTAAAAGAATCCTCAAGTTTGGATCCTTGCTTCTTTGGTTCTTTGATGATATGCCTAAAAGCATTTGATTAATTCTTTATGTTATGACTTATGTCATGATTTTACAAGTAATGTGTTACCTAGTTTTATTGATAATATTTTATGTTTATATTGTGAATTTAACTTTATTCATGTTTTCATGCTATAAGTTAATTGATTAAATCGGGAGTGTTATCTGACAGGAATGCTGCTGTTTGTTATATCGTTTCTAATTACCATACTCGCATTAGTAAAGATCTTTTCATCAGCTGGTTTGAAGGCATATGTTCGACCTTTGAAAGGTGATTCTTGTTGGAAAGTTTTTGAGGGTTTATTTTGTCCTTCAGTTCTTTCAGTCTCTCTATTACTCCCTCTATTATTTTTTGACTGCCAAATTCTCGAAATCCACTTAAGTTATGATTTTTGTCAGTTTTGCTATGTATTATTGGTACTCATATTGTTTCAAGATATTTATTGCCTATATTCATATGCTCTTAAGCTTACTTTAAGTTGGTCACGTTTGTCTTTTGCATAAAAGGTTTTTACCTACATATTTTTTTTGAAACCTTATATATTCACGTAAAAGGTTTCCATTTATGCTCCATGTTAATTAATTAAGTTGCACAACTACATTAACTTTTGTTGCTCTGAGTTTGTATGAATGCATATCCTCATGTGCTTGCTGTTAAATTGAAGCTTGTTTCTTCCCCCTTAATGCTGCCTTTGCCCAGCATACAAGTATTAGATGACACTATTACACTAGCATTCCTGTCATGCTTTTGCAATTGCTTTATTGGCTTATGTATTTTGTTTTGGTTCTAAAAGTGCACTCATAGTTTATTAAGTCGTCGCTAAAGCGACGACTACTAATTGACAATTAGTTGTGCGGTCTTTGTTGGAAGTGCAAGTCGACATCTCGACTTGGTTGCCTTCACCAAGTCGTGTGACTTGAGCAATTAGTCGTTGCCTAGTCGGTTCAAGTCAACGATTTGCTCGACTTGGTATCTAGTAGGACGACTTAGAAACAAATCCAAATTTTAATTTACCCAACTTAATTTCAAATTCTAATTGACCCATAACCAAGTAACCGACCAAATTAAAGATCCAAACAAATATACGCAAACAAGTATGCGACCAAAAGTTTACTTCGGCTAAGAAAAAACATTGGTAGCAAAGAAGAAAAGAGAACTTACACAATCTCAACATCGGCATCAAAAAAACGTCGACAACAAAAAAACATTGGCCAACAATTTAATTGCGTTATGCAGATATCTAAATGGCAGATAGTTCGGGAGCCGAAAGTTATGATTTGAGCAAGGATCTAATAGGAGTTTAATGTTTATTATCAATGATATATATATATATATGTATAAAATGAGTATTGTAAATAATTTGTCGCTGTATTGGCGACTAGTCGACTGGTCGCTTAGGCAATTGACCACCGACTCGCTTCGACTTAATGACTTGACAACTATGGGTGCACTTGCTGCCCTTTCCTTGTTTGGTACCTTTAGTCCAATCTTAGACAAAGAGGTTGCTACACCTAATGAAGTAAATAATTTGTTTGACCTTCAGTCGCGGACTTATTTTAACTTTAGGACCTTGTGATTTGTTTCAGAATTATAAATGATGCAACTAAGGAGCATGCTTATGATGGTCTTTTGTGGACTTTGAGGTATGCTGCTTTAAATTATCGACACAGTTTTCTTTTCTTTTTTTTGGCTTTATATGCTGTCTACCTCAATTGAAGAAATAATAAGTTCTGTCATTTTCATTATCTAGTCACATTTTCCCAAACTTCTTCTGCATGAAGTCTTACATACATCTACCTTCACCTTAAGGAGTCTACAGGGCCTCTCTTCAGTGTTGCTGCCGCCGGCTTCAGAAGAGAGTTCATCGAGTTTATCTTTCACCACAAGCGAGGTATCTGGTTTAATTTCTTTTCATCATATTCAATCTTAAACAATATCTTCTGTTTTTGTAAATCTACAAATAGTGTATCGTAATTAAGAGAATCTTTGGACCCTTTTTCCTAGTGCATTTATCTAACATAAAAAGAGGGGATCTGAGGGTAAAACCTGCTATTAGTTTTATCTTATAAGATTGCCTGCTTATGAATTATGATGCTTCATTGCATGCATTATGCCACATAGACTGATAGACATAGTCTAACGCATTAGATCCAGTTAGTAGAAGTACTGGGAGCTGCTTTTATAACTGCATTCTGTTCAATCATTTTGGTGGTACAGAATTGTATTCCATTCTACAAGTATGTTTGTGGGTGTAGTAATTGATTTTTTATAATATAGGGAGGCCTGAACAAAAGTGTTACACCAAGGAAATGTTCTTTTCCGTTACATTTCTTAGTTAAGAATCTGAAACGGATTGCTGGTCTGTATGCAACCTTGACATATCAGTTCATTCCAACTTCCATTATGTTAGTCCCTTTTACAATTTTAAATTACCTTGTGGCATCTTAAATAGTTTTAGTTGCATAATCCACTGGGGAGAATAATGCTTCCCCTCTCTCTTAGTGGCTGGATTTCCTCTTCATTGATGTTCTGTGATTTCTCACAAGTATCGACTTCTTCAATGTTTGTGTAAAAGTTTTTTCCTGAACAATATACACACGACAATGCATTAAGTAATTTAAGTGGTTGCCGGTATATTTGAAGTAGTAGTTTTTCTTTTCAATTTAAAAAGAAAATTTGTAGAATCATCGTGTTGATTTCTGGAACTATTCTCAGGTGGAAAAAGGTTGGCATACAATATGGAGCTGCCTCATGCGTGGTTTACCAATGTTCAGTAATGTCACCACAGTAGTAAGTTCTGCTCATAAATTGTTTTTGATCTGATAATGTAGTAAAACCATCTCCATTGCTGTCTAATGCCTATGCAAGGGATAATTTAGTAAATATGATATTTACTAAATCTAATAGGGAACACATTTTAACATGTTATCTTAGACCAAAGACACTTGTGCGTTATGGGTATCGAGCTCACCAGGAACATTGTCTGTATGATGAAATGAACTTCTCTTTCTTATAGCAGATGCAGTTGACTAAGTGTCTATTGTGTTTTGACTCGGAATGTCCAAAGCCTTTTGAGTTCCTTTCGGCTGGCCCATGTCCATGTTAATGTGACTACGCGGTGCATTCGTCTCCAGAACATTTTACCATGCACCGGGGTTGAGGAATAGTTGAATCAATTAAAAGGGGTTTGGCTACTTTCAAAGAATCATCTTGATACACTAGCTTTAGTTGTAGATGCGTGTATCTTGGTATTAAATCCCAATTTTTATTATGTCCTTTCATAACTCAACATACGGACTTGGAATTCGCTTCTTTCAATGTTTAATTAGATTAATATTGAGATGGCTTCTGGTCTTTTGAGAACTTTCTTAAGCTTAAAACTTCTGTCCTGATGGTGGCTTGTTGATTCAGTCATCAATTGGTCTTTCTCCTTCTGGTTTATGCAGGCAGATGCTGCTCTAATGCTCCTTGGAAACATAATTTCAAGCGTATGTTTTTCTTTTCCTGTATTGTCAGTTCGTTTTGTAGGGATATTTTCCTCTGTTAGCTTCCACTAGTTTCATTTCTGAAACCTCTATGTTGCATTTGTTTTTCAGGACCTATTGAATACATTTACTGTATCTCAAGATGTATGGGATCTTCGATTATTTAAAAGTTTCCCTTCAATGTAAGTTTTGAGCGAGTAACCACTGAATCTTATGATAAAATAGAGAATCAAATCATATTTTAGAATAGAAACATAACTGGAAAAAAGGTGATTATTGTGTGTTTTTAAGTGTGAATCAATCGGCGGTTTCCGGTAACCTATCTTTTTATGATTTTGAACTTCTATATTGTATGCTTTTAGGTTCATATTTCACTTGATTGCTCTTTGCTCTTTCTTATTAGAATTAAAACATCTTTGAGGATGTGTTTGGTATAGGTCACATGAGGTCGTCATCTTAGATATCTGCTAATATGGGTCGATCATCGTTGTTAATCATGGTTGGTACATTTATACGCTTATATTCTCGTGATTGCACATAACCTTTAAAGCACTAAGATATGCGCCTGAAATGAGTATGATGAATAAAAAAAGTGGTATTTTGAGATTATCATGTATTGATCATCTTGAGAGCTTGTTTAAGGCTAAAGTGCTCCTCTTATTTAAGTCCTTTGGACATAAATGCCCTTATTTGTCACACAACTACATGGTATACCATGCACATACCTCATTAAATATTTTAATTTTTTAATAAATAATTTAATTATGATATTAATTGAATATTCTGTTATGATACCAATCAAATATGTTAATAATGATTTTATATTTTAAGTAAAATATTAATCAAATATTTTAATTATGATATTATTAAATAGTATAATTATGATATTAATAAAATATTTATAATATGATATTGTTAAATGTTTAATTGTTGTATTATTAAATATTATAATTTCGATATTAATTAAATATTTAAATTATGTAGTATTAAATATTTAAGCTATGGCATTTTCATATCTATAGTTATGGTATTGCGTAAATAAAATTATGATATTGCTTAATTAATTTAGTTATAATATTATTTACATATTATAATTGTTAGAGATAAAATAGATGTATTGAATATTGTTGTTATGTTTTTACAAAGAGTATTAAAACGTTATATATAGGCTACTAGTTGAGTAGTGACCAAGTATGTGTAGGGGCACCAAACATACTTGATGACTAATTTCTAATAATAATATACTCTAATAGAATTATGATTCTAGAATAATCTTTTAACACTTCCCTTCCCCTCAAGTTGGACGCCTTATATCACGACTTACAACTTGTTACATAACATAATTTTAATAATAAGATTTAAACCAACCATAGTGCAGAATTATTTTATCTTCAACGCTCCCCCTCAAATTGAGGCCTTTTTCAACTTGCACGAGAAGACATTTTATTTTATTTTATTTAATTTTTTTTCCCGTCCAAAGTTAGATTGCTCATCCTCAGTATATAATTTCACACATTCATTTTCCCAACACACATTCACTTTCCGAGGATATCGTGTGCTGACAATAACGGAGACCACTCGTCTCCCACAACAAATGTGAAGGACTCTCTATCCTTCAAAAACAAAAACAAAAACAACTACGAAAGACACCTTGCCTTCCTCAACAACGGAGGATTCTCTAGCCTCCCGAAAAATCAAAGGACACACTTTCTTGAAATCTCGACCCCATGCAATCCTTACTTTTCAGTCAACCATCTATTTACATACTCAACTAGAGAAATAACTTGGCAAGCCATTTTTGTTTCACCACAAAAATAAACAAGGCCATGAATTTTTATTTTGTTTTCTCTAAAAAAAAACAGAAAGAAGAAAAGATACCCACAACCGGTTATGTGCTGCCGGCGGCGGAAGCAAGAGTTCTAGTTGGCCTCCCAAGATCAAACTAGCTCTAATACCATGTTAAATAACCAACTCATCTAAAAGTTTAAGCTTGTATATAGAGAGTTCAACAATGTATGTCATGCTAACATTCCCCCTTAAATGCAACTTTATGGAGAATGGACAAATTAAAGTGCATTTGCACTATTTTACATTAATATAAAGACGTGCGGTCGGGAAGATTTGAACCCAATACCTTGCACACCCAGAACTCTAATACCATGTTAGAGATAAAATAGATGTATTGAATCTTGTTGTTATGTTATATGTTAATAATAATATACTCTAATAAAATCATGATTCTACTAGAATAATTTTCTAACAGTAATTATGATATTATTTAATATTATAATCACGACATTGTTTAAATATCATAATTTTGAATATGTTTAAATATTGTGATTAAAATATTAATTAAATATTATAATTACATATTAATTAGTCAAGAATCCTTTTGGGTGGATCATTTGGTATGAATTAGTCAATTGACATTTAGGTAAAAGCTGTTTAATTCAAAAAATATACCATGTATTATAGAGTTCAAGCCAAACACTAATAACAACCATTACTATTGATTGCATAATCTGTACGAAATGGATAATGGCAAAATATGACCAGTTTTTGATAATTACTTCTAATCATGATTTTCCAGATACCTAGTAATATAATTTTTTTTATGTTTTTTATATGACTTGTACCCAAACACCCTTAAATATATTTCATGCAATGATCTTCTTGCTTTATCTTGGCTTGGAGCATACACCTCATTCTAGTCTCCATCAATAAGATCGTACAAAAAGCCTCATCCAGTGTAACAAGCACTTTAGTAGCATGCATGCACCTCACTTGAAAAGCAAGAGTGTAAGAAACAGAGGTTGACTTATCAGTTACTAAGTTTCCAATTGATTCACTTGTGCTTATAGTTGTGAGCATTATGTCTAAGAAGGGCCCTAATGAAATTCTATCATTTCCAATGAGCAATTATTATTACTTTCGGTTTTTTCATGACAACTGAATTCTGTGTCATGTCCTCTACTTAGTAAATTTTAAATTAATCCTCGAGTATTCTTATTAATTTGCCACCAAATGAACTGTTCTAAATAACTTTTGTTTTTCTAAATATTATCTGTTGGTATGTGGTTTTAACTTCCATCTAAGTCTCTGTTGTGCTTCATATCATATTATTATCCTTCCTCCCAGTATTTATTATTTTAGTTAAGCTTTATTATTTTCCACTAATCCAGTACGGGTAGATTTCTTGTGCCCCTTTTTTTGGGGATTTTCCTATTAATAGAACTTGTTTTTTTTATCGAAAGATAAATGTTTTATTTATGCTGATGAATCTTTAGAGATCGAAGTGCTTGTTGATTCTGACACTATGGTTTTAAAAATATTCTTTGTTGACGTGTGATTATGACTATTCTCCAGGTCTCTGTTATGCTTTATATCATGTTATTTCTCAAGGAGAGGATCTCAAGTGAGTCTTTCTTTTTTGGTTTTTTTTATTTTGTTCTCATCATTTCATATTTGTAGCAGTTGGTTGAAGTATTCTGTTCACAAGGTTTTACCTTAATATTTGGTGTGCTGAATTGGCTTTTCTCTTCATAACTTAAAGATAGTTAAGCGAATGATTTCTCTTGTGGTACTCGCTAGGGGAGAGCGCGGTGCGGTGCGGTTATAAGCACCAACCACAACCGCAACCACTATATGCAGTTACTAATATTAACAACCACAACTATACGGTTACATGCAGTTGCGGTGTGGTGGTGGTGCGGTTGCATAACCACTTTCATATATATTTAAAAAAATTATAGTATATAATTTTTATAGTACTAATTTATATTATGAAAATTATTTTCACTTCAACACATACCTATTTAAAAATTTTATGTATAGCACAATTAATAAAAATTTCAATTTACAAATTGCAACTATACATGAATAATATGTAAGGAACTACTATTACATATGTTAAATAAAAAATAAATAAAGTCGTGGACTTAATTACATTAATTAAAGAGATTTTAATAATTCACCACAAATAAAGTTCTAACACGTTATCTATGTTTATTGTACTCATGAATTATCTTGTCTTTCATATTAATTTGCATAAAGTTGAAGAGAACTAATGAATTTTTAGGAAAATATACACTAAATGTCATAAGAAATAAATTAAATTATATTATTCACTTACAACTTTATTATATGCACTACAACTTGAAATTTAATATATATAAAACATATATAGTTTATTATTATAAAGTGCGGTGCGGTTTTAGGGGTGTATTCGCAACCGCAACCACAACCACAATGTGCGGTTAGTAAAATATAAAAACCGCACCGTATATTTGTGCGGTTTTATGCGGTTGCGGTGCAGTCACAAATGCGGTTTCTTGCTCTCCCCTAGTACTCACACATAGATCTTGGATGGAAAAATAAACTATACTGCAGTTCTATCGATGAAATGATAGTTGGGACACATGTTTCCCACTTTAGAATTGTGAAATGTAGTTAATTAGATTAATAAGTTGGTAGAGCCTTACTTTGAGAATTGGATGATGATGATGCAATTTGCTTGGCTATGTTATTTATTTCGTTTCTTGTGAAATTGGAACATAGCGAGTAACAAAATTTTGTACGGATTGAGAGGTGATTCAAAGGAAGAGTTGTATAAATATCTAAAATATAACCTAAATGTATTTTAGCTTTTTTATAAGAAGAATTTTGGAAGACAAATAAGGTTTGGAGATTTCAGTTGTTGGAGGAAGTAGATGATGGGTATTTTACTCTCATTTATTTTATTTTTTCAGATTAGTGGCGAGTTGTAAGAGCATTGTTTCAGGTTTTTTAGAAGTTCGCAGTAAGGAAGCATTAATCACTTTTTTGCTCACTGCATGTGACGTTCTTAGATTATTCCTTGATGTGCGGAGGTTTGTTTGATAGATTGGTGCAAGTAGCAAGGAAATTCTTTTTCTCATTTGTAGTTTTTTCCGAAAGTATTATTCACCAGTTATTTTGATGGTTTCTAGTTATCATAGTTCTCTTCGCAAATCTCCGAAAGGATATCAAAGTTGGTGTCCACTTGTCTAAGTAGTTTCTTGACATTAATCTCCTCAGGATCTGTTTAGTCACGACGTCCATAAATTTCTTTGTTATAGACCTTCGTCTTATCTAGGTGATCCATTAGGTTGAATTTTTGAATGGTCACACACTGGAGGGTCATCTGATGGTTGGATAACATGTTTTCTACTCGGGAGGTGTCATCACTTCAATTTAGGTTGGCTAAAATGAAAGCCAGCCAGATAATTGTAAAAACATTCAAAAAGGAATATAAATCTTTAAAAAATAAATAATAAAACTTTATGAATAAAATTTAGAAATAAAACTATAAAAAAATCGTGCATATAAATATCTAATAATTAAAAAAATACGTTTAAAATTTAAAAGTTACAAAAAACATTGTAAAAACTAAAAAAGTTAAATTGTTTAAAATTTAGAAAAAGTTAAATATTTTAAAAATTTGTGATGAGCAATAAGTAATATTTTGTTTGGAATTATGCTCCCCCACAAAAAGATAATTTGGAATTAGGTTCCTAAAACTAAAATTGAAAAGCTGGCCAAACAAAGTAATTAACTTGTGGGCATCAACGATGGGGGCCGTCCGAGGTGTATCTATTTTGGATAATCACATTGATTGGGGGCTATCGCTTAACATGTATTCTGTCGATATTTTTTGTTTGTAATCTCTTGTTCTCCGTATCTTTATCTCTCTTCTTTCCAGTGAATTTTCTCTTTATTTTGAAAATTTTGAAAACTGTATTACAAAACAGAGTTTGAAAACACTTTCGCAACAATGCCAAGTACTTTACGGTTTAGAATTTGGTTTTCGTTAAAATATATATCTTCTTCTCTTATCAAAAAAGTAAAATATTTCTCTTTTAAGCGAGTTAAAGTAAGAATCTGAAAATGTTTAAACTTCAAACCCTTTTAATGCTTTGATATGCTGTTATCTTTTCCTTATGTACTGCTCAAGTGGTTGTTGTCGGCATTACTTAGTTTTTTAATGTTGCTTATCGTCACATCGTTTTCGTAGATGAAATTACTTTCTTTGGATGTTCTTTTTTGCATTCTGCCAATATTTCTGTTATTTTCTTCATTTTAAATATTCTTTCACTTGGATGCTTACTTGTTTGCGTTTTTGATTTTGACTAATTCTGCACGTAAAAAGTGAATGAAGAAAGCCATTGTATAAACTGATTAAATTGCAAGCTGTTACTAAATTAGGAATTCGGGCTTTATAAATATTCTGATGCCAGTAATTAGTCACGATACTTGATGCCGTGAGACTTAATCGTGCTGGTGCTACCATTTGACACGGATGCATAGGGTCTAACTTCAACAAAACTGGCTTAGCATAAGTTTTGACTTTCTTCTGATTTGAACAAATTAGTTGTGGTGTTCGATTGAACGGCGTGATACTTGGCTTCTACTTGTTTGTTACCTAGACATATACTGTCAAAATCTACCTCAACATGTATCCTAATCATTTGAATAGTTATATTTTTTTTGTAATTTATTTTTGGGGTTGGGGGAGTGGGGTTGCAACCCTTTTGTGTTTCGGATTAGCTTCTTCAACGCTACTCAAATTCTTAGAAGGAGCATGAACCATCATGTTTCATCTCTGCTGTATTTTTGTTTGTGTAGGGTGACTTGCGGGATTCCTTACATCTCAGACAAAATCTCTTAAGGACAGTCCTGTCTTTACTTAGCTCGAAGGTTTGTTTCAAATTCTAATTTCTTATCCGTTTCCATAAATAATTAGATTTTGTTTTAGCTTACTTTGATCTTTTAAATGATAGTGGGTAAAAGTTTTCTTGAGGTTTGTTATTAAGGTAAATTGTGGGGTTCATTTTTTTCTTAAACATTTCCAAAGACGATCAAGGGGGCCTAATAATTATTTATATGCCTATTAATTTCAGGCATCTTTTTGTACTAAGTTTTCTTGTTCTCCATTTCAAGCTTTTGAGTTAAGTACTTTGGAAAAAGAAATCCTTTTGAGCATGTATTGATTCACTTCTGTTTCTCACATAGACCATCCTGACTTTTTGGCTGCATAAATCCAGAGAACATTGCACCATGTAAAAATCCTAGCATTGCGGTCTTCCCAAAACACAGCAAAAGATTGCAAAATTGCATGTTTCCACAACAGTTTTATCATTTTTTTTCTCTACCGAAACTTCTGAACTAATCCTATTATCCTAAGCAAACACTCCATCGAGGAGAAGGCACACCCACTACTCACCAAGAACTCCTTATTTTATATACTCCACCGTATGGAGCAATGCAAGATGAATTATTATATGAGGTGGTAGAAGTTTGTAGCTGATACTGTCTTATGTAGGACATTTCAATGTTCAATGAAAGGATGGTTATATTGTTGCCGGCGGCTATTTTTGCTCTTTGTGCTGGTTCTTCTTCTTTCCCACATTGTGAGAGAGAATTGTCTGCATCAAACTTCTCTGTAGATGTTCTTGTAGGGGCAGAGGATTGGGCGACGGTATTTACTCGTTTGTCAGTCTTATAGTTAGTACAAAACTTTTAAAACTCATATATTAGGCTTGGCTGGATACTGAAATTCTAGTTGTTGTAGGCGGAACAGCATGAGCAGGCTAGTTCCTATGAACTATTCACGTGCTCCCCTGAAGTCCTTGCTGAAATTAATACTGGTTTTGAGGCTGAGGTGTTGTAGTTTATTCGTTCATTCTTTCATTTCTATTAATAATAATATTACAATTTACATCTTTTTTGGGCTGGGGTGGAAGAGCTCCTGGATTTCTAACTTTCAGATACAATTCTTGATTTTCAGGTTTGCCAAGCTCAACAGTATCATAGTGTACGTCTTCCCGGGCAGTTAAGAGATCCTCTACTTCATGAAATGGAAGACTGTGTTCTTGAAGCTGTAGTAAATGAGAGGATTGAAAAGATGCTTTTATCGGATATCGTCTTCAAATCCTCTCTCTTATCAAATTTCATGTACAGTTCATGTATTATAAGGTTTTTCCTCTACAATATCTATGTCTGATTACACTTGAGGCTCATTTCTGCAAAATATCATCCATCTTGCTATTTGAGTGAAGTAATATTTCTAGTTCGCACTTGCTTATCTGCTTCTTGAAACAACTGTCTTGTAGGAATATTATACTGTCTTTGTGCAAATATTTGACTTTTGTTTATGAAAAAGGCAACAAGTTTTTTGCTTTGACAAGAAAATCCGATTCCACAATCGGAACATGGCTGATCGTTTTGCTGTACAATTCAGATTTTTGAACTTTCTTTGATTCCGTTGTTCCTCTTATATGTTTCAGGGCATATATGTTTGCTGTAGGTCTTTTTGTTATTTTTTTTTGTCTATAATTCAATTGGCTAGATTTAACAATAAAGACTGAACCATGTCAATATGTTACTACACTATGGACATCTATAATCTTCTTCTGGTCATAGTTTTACTGTGTTGTATTTATACTTCATACCTTTATTTACTTTCAGGCTGAGAGAAGAAGTCTCACCATTCCTCTCCAAAATCAGTCGCTACATGTTGGATTTACTGCAGCGTGCTGTTTCTATAATCGAAGAGTATCATAGTGATATTAGGCATACTTGCTTCAGCTCAAACTCTAGTTTTGATAACATTGACTCTATCTTAGCTGCTTTTAGAAGTTTTACTGGCTCTCCTCTTTTTAGAAATTGGAGAGATCAAAATGTTGTTGATGTCGAACTCTATACTTCAATTAGTGAATCTCTTGAGAGGCTCCTGAAGGCTATGGCTGAGATGTATGCAGGGTTTTCTGATTGCCCAAATAATCTTCAGTCTGAAATAGACCTACCAGACACTTCTAAATTTTCTGCTAAAGATTCTTTCCAATTGAATAGCAGTAAAAGTAAGATTGTTGATATGGAGTTGGATGTGGATGATGATGCTAAAGATATTGATAGTTTGACTACTGGTGGGAAAAATCAGAGTGGTATATCTACTTCTGCAGCGAATCTGAAGCTGGACATCATATCAATAATTTCAAATTTTTTTTCTGTCGTACCATTTGTTGCGTGGGACATCTTGTTCAACCTAATGAAAAAAGAAAGTGATCCGAGAGTATGTTATAACTGTTTGAAATAAATTTGTTTGAACTCTGTTAATTTTTTAATACTTACGTATTTTTATTTAATTCTGGATGTATATATTTAATTTTTATTTCAATTTTCGAATAGGTGTTGGAAAGTCTTTTATTCAACCTTTGTCAGCATCCTTACTGGTCCTCTTGCGGAAAGTTGTCAGATTTGGTACCGTCATCTATGGAATACTGGTTGCATGAGCTTGTTAACGAGAAAAGGATGCTTATTATTATTATTTTTTTTAACTTTTGCATCCTTGAAGGTTTATTTGATACTGTTTACTTATACTCTCTCTTGTAGGTCATATCAATGACTGGCGTGGTTGATATGCGAGCAGATCTTAAACTCCAGTGTCTGAATATGGTAGTTTCCATCTCTCGGTTGCTGCAGACGCTATTATCGTTGGACATAGGTGCAAAGGACAAAAATGTTGCTCTATCCGCGAACAAAAGACTCTCTGAACAGGTAACTTGTATTAGTATTTATTCTTTATTAGAGTCATCTTTTGGCGCTAATGAAAAAGTAATAGGAGGTCCAGTGTCAGAATGAGGGCATAAGCCCGAAACCAGCTATTTTGTGCACATAATGATCAAATCTAGATGTGGCTCTGTCCACCACTGTAACTTGACATCGCTGGATCAATACTGAATAGTGGTCTTTGTAACGAAGAGAGCTTTTGAAACTTCTTTGAATGCCCCTTCCAGAATCTCAGTATACGAAATGCGTACACTTGGAGAAACCTGTGGTAATTTAACTAATCAGTTCTTGTGATAATTCTGGAATTTAATGAGAAAATACGGCCTATTTCTCGTTAAAGGTCAATAATTTAAATTTGTAGTTGTTCCTCTTCAAGACAGCATTTTCTCTTTTCATTTATTTATTTTTTGGTTTATGGACTGAATTTACTCCTAGGATATTTTTAGTTGTGGTTGCTTTGCCCTTTGCTGCTAAAATCAGTTTATTATCAGAAATCTTACCTTTACATTGTCCTTAGTAACAAATTAATTAAAGAATTCTTCATGTTCGTACTTTACATTATATAATTATTTATATGTGAAAAAGGCAGGGACATGCTTAAGTTTACTACACCGTTAATTTCACTTGCAGAGCTTTATTTCTCTTGGAGATCTGGTGAAAAAAGTTGCTGATTATGATCTATTTGATTGGTTTGGTCGAGTTAAGCTGATTGATTGCATATGCAAATTTGTTTTATTGAAACCGCAAGTCGGTCAGGTGATTAATCGTTGAACATAACCTACTCTTATTTTTAGTGTTTTATTGTTTAGTTTCTTCAGCATAAACTGCAAGTGTTTTCACGTCTACTGATCTCTGATCTAGTTCTTAAATCATTGTGTTGCATGGTTGCTGTGGTGCCCTTCTAATTAGACCATGATAGAGAAGCTGCTTATGATGCTCCGGGATCCTGATTATCGAGTTAGGTTGACTCTGGCAAGACGAATTGGTATTCTTTTTCAAACATGGGATGGCCATGACGAGCTCTTCCACGATATATGGTGGGATGTCAAGAATGCATATATGATACTTTTGTATGAGCATTTATGGAAATTAGTTTAATACCTTTGCTTACTCTATTTTAGTCCCTCAATGCTTTCCCATTCATAGTTTGCTTATGTGATATATTTTTTATTTCTATGTATCACTTTCTCTACCATTATCTTCTACAGCTCGTGCTATCATTCTGTTGAGATGCGTCTATTGTTTATTCCATCCTTTTGCTTTACAAGTTAATTCGCTTCAACACTAGCCCTAGAAGATGGCCTGCCCTATCCTTGTAGGAATATGTTTTTAAATTCCTTGTACGAATTGTCTTACATTAAGAATTTTAAGCACCACGAGTGGAGCCATGATAAAAATGCTATCATCTCAAATGCTGCTTTAATTCGTAATTGCTTTCCTCTGGTACTTTTGCTCTACTAGTTTGCAAACTCTAGATATTATCACCATTAGCTTGCTACAATCTCTATTTTTGGAGTACTTTCTGTTGTTTGATATTCATTTAATAGTTGAAGCTTTCATTGACAGACATCGAGAATGCTTTTGAAGTAGAATTACTATGGGTAAAAATTTGAAGTCTATACATGTGCATTAAATACTTGAAAAGAACTACTAAAGATGTTGAATCAGGAGTGGACTGTGACTTACGTAATGTTTATTTGGTCTTTATAATAATAACCAAGTGTTTTTACTGGAGTTTACGGTTTTGACCGTGTTTCAGTTTGAATTTTGGCATGAAGTTGGTTGTTTCCTCGAAGGAGAAACTTGTTACAGCTAAGGAGGTTTTAGATGCTGGTCCGCATCCTCAACCAATAATGGAGACTGTCATTATAACCCTTATGCATCTGGCACTGCACAGTGAGAAAATCGAGTTAGAGGTATTTTTATTTCCAATGCAGTTAATATCGAGTTTATTTTCTCTTTTTATTGATACATTGAAAGCAATATATTAATAAATATCTATAATTAGAAAGTAGTAGCAGACGATGAAGTATTAGGTCCTTTGTAGTAATAACAGACAAAACCACAACATTCAAAATACTAATTGTAGCCAGAGTCTTGAGGGAGTTCTTCCCGCCCTTGACACAGCTCACATTCCCCAGCATTTTATGTTATTGACAACATAGTTCATAACTGAAAAAAGTACAAATCATAAAAACATGTAAGATATAGGAAGTAAATAGCTGTCTTATAAGACCACCAGAGATCTATAAACTTATTAAGGGAATGCTTTCCTGCTTCTATCTCAAATCCCATTTCTATGCCTGTTGTTGCTTTGTGCCCAATGAACTTCTGTAAGTTGTAAGTTCAGCCTCTTACTAGTCTTATGGGCTTCAAACTTATCTCATTTTAATGCTGTGGCATTCAACACATAACACGTATATGTCATTATATGTTGAGTGGTTATTATTTTTGTTCTTACATATGTTTATGTATCAAAAAGGGTAAAATACACTTTTGTTACACCAAGTTCCACCCTCCTCACAATTCTGTCCCTAAACTAATTGGGCTTACACATCCGTTACATCAACTACCTAATTTCACACAATGTCCCCCCCAAATCTAATTTCCGGCTGAAATTGGCTCAAAAAACCCGACCCGAATGGCAACCTGAATGATGCCTAATGGTTTTATATAGTTTGACCGTATTTAAACGGTTGACTTATTTAAAAAAAAACTAACTTAATATCGTATAATGTCTAATAAAAAATAGCAAATTAAAAAAAATAAAAATTATACCAAAATAATGTTTAACAAAAAATAACAAATAAAAAAAATAAAAAATACTAATTAATACCGTATTTAAATCAAAATAAAGTATCACATTTAAAATTTAAACTTCTATAAATTAAAAAGAATATATAACAAAGGGAGTATTTATTTAAATTATAATTTAAAAAACAAAGAGAAAAAATAAATAATATAACTTTAAAATACATAATAATTAACTTATATGCAAAATTGAAATAAATTTATTTTCAAATGCAAAATTGAAATAAATTTATTTAATTAAAATCAATAATAAATATTTTAAATCATCAAGAATAGTATTAATTATAAAAAAAATCATAATTATTAATGAATAATATCAATTTTGAATTGAATATAAAAAGATCTTGTCTTTCACAAATCAATAATGATCTCATAATAGTTTAAAAATATATCTTATAACTAATAAATTTTATATAGATATGCAAATTAAACCAAACCGAAACATACCTAAAGATCCAAAGTCATGAGAAAAGTACCTTCTAGACTAATAATGCTTGTATATATCTTCTTTCTCAGGTATAATTCTTCCTTCGGCATCCACATCAACAAAACCCCATTGTACATATGTACATATAGATATAGAGAAAGATTGTGTTATATGATGTGATAAAATTATGTAATGCAAGTGGACGACGTCTATTGTAAATTTGGCAAGTGCAGGTCGAACCACAGAGACTAGATCAATTCTTTAATATATCCTTAATTAATATTTTAGGCAAATTAGAAATAAATATAGTGGAGATGATTAATAACTAAATTATACAAACTAAAGATTAATAATGAAAACTAGTAATGGAAAAAACTACCTAGGAATTTGAATCCACTAAGTACTAACATAATAAACAATTTCTTATTTTCCGAATTAATTTCCAAATTATTTTTCCTTCCCTTTAAATAATGATTCATATAATAATATGGGCGAACATAAGTTATGAAAAATTCACAGATTAACTATAACTTATTAAAACCTCGTAATCAATATAACCTCATAATCATATGTAATTTTGCGCGAAGGTAAAAAAATAAAAAATGAAGGCATAAACAATTAGACATTAATATTAGAAGAGAAAGAAAATATTAATTATAAAATACCTAACTTCATCATCATCCTAGGTATAAGAAATTTAGTTAGCCATGCAGATTAAAATCAACAAAATCAAAATTAAAACTACTAATACTAATTGAAGGAATTAATTTAGTATTGCAAATGAAATAGAAAAATAACTACTTTACTGTTAACCAATTGAAAGGAAGCAAAGTAATATTAAACTATCAATAAACTAAAACCATGTATTAAAGTTGCTCCAATTTGAATTTGCATGGAAAAGAAACTTGGATGTGGAGGCAGCAACAATCAACAAGCATTCGAAAAGGGAAAAAAAGTACTGCTCCCTCCTTGTCCAACCAGAAGTATTCAAGAAAAAAAATAAAAAAATGTAACCCCCTTTCTTTAAAACAAGAGGCCTATTTATAGGATAAAAAAAATTATAACCTAATACTAATACATTGAACTTGGTCTTTTTTTTTTTTACTTATCCATTTTTCTCCAAATTGACTTCAACCTCTTCATGATAATCCTCCAAGAGTCCTTTGTCATCTTTAAAAACTAGAACAATTATCTTTTACTTATTCACCAAGATAAACAAGATAAATCTTACAAAATAAAATAAAATGTATTAGTTAAATAAAATAAACATATAAAATAATAAATATGAGAATATTAAAATATATAATTAATGTGTATATCATTATACATAGGAAAAGGGGGGGAGAGAGAGAAAAAAAGAAAATCATATCCTCTTTCATCGATAGGTTGTATATGACCTTGGATGACCGAGAGAGTAGAGACTGACGACGGTGTCAGAGGTGGCGGAAAATTCAAATCGTCAAGATCTATGAGATTTGTTTGTCATGTGGCCATGTTTGACTGCAGAGGTTCAGGGTAATTGGGAGAGAGACGAATCGGAGGTGCGTCCCTTTGGATCTGAGTTTGAGTTAGGGGTTGGGGTGAAGAAGAGTTTGAATCTGAGTTGGGGGGTTCTTGTGTGTTGTTAGTGTGTGTATTGGGTTCAAATTTGGATGTTAGTTCAGATATAGATGTGATGGTGGTGGCAAAATTGGGGACTTGATGTCGCAGGTAGTGGTGGATTTGTAAGTAGGGGAGTTAAAAGTGGTGAATTTGTCCTTAGTGTGTGTTCTTCGTGTTTTAGTATGTGTATTGGATGTGCAGGTGGGGGAGATAAAGAAATACTAGTTTTATTGTAAAATTAAATTCAGGGTTTTGTGAATTTTTTTTATAATTAATTAATTTTTTAATGAAGTTAAACCGTATTTTAATACGGTCAAACCGTATAAAACTATTTGTCTTGTTGGAAATTTATGTATTCCGGCCAATTTGAACTGAAATTAAAATTTAGGGGAGACATTGTGTGAAATTAGGTAGTTGATGTAACGGATGTGTACGCCCAATTAGTTTAGGGGCCGAATTGTGAGAAGGGTGGGTGTAACAAAAGTGTATTTTGCCCTATCAAACTAATATTTTGGTGGTATTTTTGTTTATTTTTTAAAGCATATGAATTTCCTTGTTTCTGTCAGTTGCATTATACCTTTTATCTTGTAATCCTATCTTTGTGAAATTTTAAGTTGAGTCGAATTAGAAAGCTGTTATTGCTAATCCTGGTTGACTAGTCTGTTCTAGTTTGAGCCTTCTCATCTTCTTTACCTTTTTCCCCCTCCATTGTGAATGTCTGAAATAATCTGTATGCTTGTATTTACTTGGGTGAAACTCTGATGGCGTTTGCAGGCTGTGTTCATGATTTGTGCTGTTGCTGCAATTGATCCTTGTCAGAGGTAAAATTTTCCTGGTTATAAATGATCTGGTTTGATGTATTTTATTTGTTATAATAGCTGGTTTTATTTCAGGGAACTTATTGGTGCGGTATTTGATAATCTATCGGCAAAACTACAGTATACTACAAGATCTAAGGTCATCTACGTATTTTATTTTTCTTCATGCAATTAGTTCTTTGTGCTGGCCAATGAATGTGGATAATTGGTTGAACTCTGACATAAGTGAATCTAGCTTAAGTCTCCTTGCTTTTGAAGCAGTTGGTACTAAACTAATTGATTCTACATGGGACTAAGTTAAATTTCTTTTTACTGAATCATTTATAATTTCAACAGTACATGGAGGAACTTATGGCGCAAATACTTTTTTCTTGGGTTGCTTGTGGTGTGAGCTTGGTTGCACTTGTTGAGGTAATATGGTTTCACCTTATCTAGTGCAGACTCTTTGAATGCGGCTCCATGTGCAACTGAAGCAACACCAATTTATAACACATTATCGTTTTTGCAGACAAGGGATCTTTTTGTTTTGAATGTGGAACCTATTAATTTCATTCAGTATTGTTGCCCTTGGCTTCTTCCAGCTCTAATATTTCATGGGGACACCTCCAACCTGAATTGGGTTGCTAAGGTAGTAGACATTTAACTTTTTCTAAAATGTTTAAAATCACCTTTTCTATTAGAGTTTATAAGAAGTTTGTACTCACTGTTGGATCAATTTTATTCATGGATCTTCTAATGAATTGTGTGAACCGTTTCCATTGAATGACAATGATTGTGTTGAAAAGTGAATTCAAAGCTTTCTCTTCAAACAAAGTTGCTCAAATCTAGACTTGCCGAAATATGATTTGAATTCTTGAAAACACAATATCTTTGAACCCTTTGATCTTTTAGAGGATAATTGGAAAGACGAAGAAAAATAGTAAATAATCTTTTTTTAAGGGATCAAGGTTGAAGCCCTAATATATAATATATAATGAAGTCATTGTTCCTTGTTCCTCGCATAAAAATGTTTATTTTTCTTGTATATAATAACTGATTTGCTAATTCTGGCATAGTGTTATTTTTCAATATTTAGTTCAATTAGTTCATGAAAAAATGAGTTTAGATATAATTCTTACTTGCTTTACTAGAACACAATTGAAGTCCAACTCAACACCAATTGGGAATTAGTGTACTAGCCACAATTTTACTTTTAGGATCACAATGCTTTATTTGTCCGATTAAGGACATGGGTATTCTTAACACCCCTTATCTTTGTTAGAAGATTATTGTAGAATCATGAGTTTATTAGAGTATATTATTATTAGAACTTGGACCACTTGGTCATTGAGTATACTTGGTGGCTACACATGCTCATACTTGGTGCCTACACATACTTGACCACTAATCAACTACTAGCCTATATATAAGGCTTTAGTACTCTTTGTAATGAGATAACAATAATAGTCAATACATCTATTTTATCTCTAACATGGTATCAAAGCTAGGTTAATCTTCACAATTAGCTTTTGTCGTCGGCAGTGGGCATGTTTATTTTTATTGTTTAATTTCATCTGAAAGAAAAAAAAAATTTAGGTGGTTAGAGTTTATTTAGTTTTTTTGTTGGAGCTGTAGTTTGAGTTTTGTCATGTGTTGCTAAAATTGGTGCTCTAGTACTCCGTTGCCTAGATTTGAGTTTTTTTTTTTCGAAGATGCAGGTTTCTTATTGCATGTTATTTTTTTTTTTTTTCCAGAGTAGTTAATTTCTCGAGTTAAAACATGTAAATGGTTGATTGGAAAGTAAGGATTGCATGGGGCCGAGATTTCAAATAGGCGTGTGTCCTTCGATTTTTTTGGGAGGCTAGAGAGTCTTCCGTTGTTAAGGAAGGCAAGAAGTCCTTCGTAGTTGTTTTTGAATGATAGAGAGTCCTTCACATTTGTTGTAGGAGACCGAGTGAGTGTTCTCCGTTATTGCTGGCACATGATATCCTCGGAAAGTGGATGTGTGAAATTATGTATTGAGGGTGAGAAATTTAACTTTGGACGTAAAAAAAAAAGTCCGTGCAAATTGAAGAGGGGCTCAATTTGAGTGGGAGTGTTGAAGATAAAATAATTCAGTGCTATGGTTGGTTTGAGTCTTTTATTTTTAAGATTATGTTATGTAACAAGTTGTAAGTCGTGATATAAGGCTTCCAACTTGAAGGGGAATGTTAGAAGATTGTTCTAGAATCATGAGTATTAGAGTATATTATTATTAGAACTTGGTGCCCACACATCCTTGGCACTACTCAACTAGTAGCCTATATATAAGATTTTAAAACTCTTTGTAATAAGATAACAACAATATTCAAACAATCTTTTTCTCCAATACATATTTATATTGGGGGTACAAAGCACATGAGCCGTTGGGCTGATACCAAGTTGAAGCATCCAACTCAAAATGAATAGGCATTGAGTGGAAGGTTATATTATCGCAAGGTTTTATTTGTTCAATGTGGGACATGGATATTTTCGACAATAACTTGATCACCACTGCCTTAACTTTTTGAAGCAGCCAATGTCGTCTTTTCTGGATTGACATGCAAGCTTAAATATTATTCAAATAGTCATCACTTGGGTTTTCTTCTGTCTCTCATAAATATTTTATTTATTTATTTATTTATTTTTACAAATGTTTCAAAATCTTTTTCCATTTCTATAATGCTTCCCAATAATTCTGAGTGAACCAGTAAGGTATCTGAAACCAGCTTTGGATACTTGGTTGTATTGGTAAGGGGCCTAATTGATCAAAATCCATTGATTATTAAATTAGTTTCTTTGAGGTCTCCTGCATTTTCTAAACAATGATAAACATATGGATATCCAATTTTTACTATCAGACATGAAATTAGATTTCATTCTTATAGCAGTCTTTTCTAAACAATTTCATTTAGATTTTGCTTTGATTATTACATTAGTTTCTTTGAGTTCTTATTTTCAAAACAACGATAAACATGTTAAAACCAAAGATAATTTCGGTGAACAATTATTTTTTGTTGTCTTCCCGTTTCCACTGTCTGACATGGAATTAGATTTCGTTTCCTATTTGGCTTTTTTCCATTTTCCTTTTCTGTGTTTTGTTTATCGTTTTCTAGAGTTTTGTGTTGTTTGTTAGTTGTTTTGGCTCACACATTTTTCTGCTTTCAGGTAGCTCGTCAGCCGTCTGCAGATTTGGTTAAAATACATTTTGTGCCCATCTTTTCAGTTTGTATGGCACTCCATTGCAGTAAGAAATCTGGTTGGGAAAGTGGAGCAGTGTTACTTCAAAGTTCAATTTTGAGCATTTCTGAGATCTCTGAGAATGAAAGGGACAAACTTATAAAGAAACATATGGTCTGGTTGTCTTTCTATTTTATGACAATTTTATCATGTCCATTTAAATTAATCATCAAAATATCAGATTGTTGGTTTGCATAACTAAACAAATATATTTTTAGCACTTTCAAGGAATAAAAAATTTGAATCCGTACCCAAATTATCTGAAATAATAGAATCTAGAGCCAAAATTATATTACTCTATAGAAGATAAAAAAGGTTTGTTATGTTCTATAATGACAGCGTCTCTGAAGTGATCTTCTCATAGGCCACCGGGTTGGTGCCCCCTTTTGTGGTGCCCATTTTATATACTTTCAATTATCTCTTTTATATATATATATATATATTTTATAATTAAAAAAATGATATTTTCTCTGTTACCTGGAATTTTCTTGATTTATCAAGTTATTTTATTGTTATAGTATCAGCTAATTCTCTGTCCATTTTTGCTGCTTAAGCTTTTAGAGAAATCAATAATGCAACATGGCATCATTGTTCTTTCCCTTTGCATTGTGTTCTCCACACCCCCCCCCCAAAGAAAAAAAGCAAAATAAAAAAAATTATGCTAGTGCAGTTACCTATTAGAGCCAATTCCCTGTCTCAGCGAAGCTATGTGGTCATTCTAGTTTCTTTCCGAATGTGAAGAGTGGTAACACTTGTAGGTGAATGTTGAAGCATGATATTCTGTTATTATCTCAAGTTCTCGGGTTTACGTCTTGTTTCCTACTTTCCCCAATATGTATATACATAGCTACATCAATGTGTTTGTGCACTATGGTGCATAAGTTTACCCATTGGCGTTTTTGTCATTGATCTCAATATGCTAATATGAAAGCATGACATACATTATTGGATCTGTTTTACAACAACTATGCTTGTTACTTTTTAGTAACTTATAATTCATATAAGGTTGTAATAGAGGAAGAAAATAAATTCTGCAATACCATGTGGAGGCTTTTGAGGTGGATAAAAGCCATGTTTCTTACAGTTATCTGAATAATATTTCTCTAATTGCTCTTATTATGCTGTTCTTAAAGATGTGGCTATAATAATCATCTTTTTATGTTATGATATGGGTCTTGTTTTGACTCTGTCAAAACTCTAAAGTCTTACCCTCATCAATAGCTATATTCCCTTCAAATTAAAATTCATTATAATATCATGTTTGTTTTGCTCTCACATATAAATGATTGGACCAAGATAACGAAGTTGATATCTCTGGAATATCTTTGTTCAGTTAGTTCTTTCGTTTTAACTACTTTAAGTTACTCATTAGGTCTCCATATATTCTTGATCCTGTGTTTCTCTAAACCCTTCAAAGGTCTGAGAGCCATGTAGCTTTTACTTGCCTGTAGGAGTGTAGGACTACTTTTGGAATTGAAATATAGGCAACATTCTTTCCTTCAACCTTTAATCCTTCTTTCTTGCCTTCTATCTCTCACAAACACAATTTTCTATTCTTCTCTGTTACAGGTTTCTATTGTCAGCCACATATTATCTCTTGCTTCGTGTGCATCAGACCCTACACTTCCTTCCTTTTCCAAGGATACCGTTGCGGATGCTATTAAAACAGTTGTTGATGGATTTCTGGAAATGTGCAATGCCTTATCCAAGTGTTGTAATTCATGTTCCGTTTGCTCACAAAGTTAATACATCTAAGCACCTTCTTTCTGGTTTGTTGTAGGGAGCACTGTGCTGGAGATTTTGGTGTTCTTGACAAGATTAACATATTCCGCCCAGATAGAGTTTTTATGGTGATACTTGTGTTTATATAGCAATATGTGTATTATTTCTCAATTGTTTACTCCTATTTATGTTTTGACTCCATACTTTTGGATGTTGTGGAATTTGCAATTATGCAGTTTGTAGTTGAATTGCATTACAAAGTTGCTGCAGCTATTCATTCTAGGCATAAGTGTAACCGGTTGGCAGGAATTGAGGTGCTTATCATTGTTCTTGGGCACAGAGCTGCAGTTTCTAGCACTTCAAGGTGAGCTTACACGATATCTGTTTCACAATTTTTTATCTAGCATTAATATTTGGCAAAAGAAATGTAATGGCACTTTCTATGGAACTCTAATGGATGTTATATCTGATGGTCAAAATTGTATTCATATGTTATCTTATTAATGCAATCCAAACATGAGAGAAATATAATAGATGAATTCAGATGAGCGCAGCTAAGTTGAATAGCTTTAAACCCTAGTCTCAATCCTGGAAAAGGAGAGAATAAAAGGCTGCTCTGCAGACTTATAAAGAGAATATTATTAATTAATCAATAACTGGCAGCTACAGCATATTAATGTCTATAAATACTCTTGTGACATAAAACCCTAAAAGCTCACATGACTTCACTAAAAGTCACATGACTTCTTATCAAAACTGCAGGAAATAAAGAAGTGCCCCAAAGAAAAACTTAAAGCCCAAAACCAACTAACAGAAAATAACTGATTATAACTACTAGGAAAAATACTAAAGCTGCAGCCCGTTAAAAGGCTCTCAAACTTCATTTGTTGTTCCTTTTTGGATGCTCAGAAGTCTCAAAATAATTCTCTGCAACACGATCTGCATCACTTATGCATATGTTTTGTGCTATTATCCCTCTCAAGTTTCAAATGGCCTTGAGGCGGGAATTGTAGGAAGTAAAAATTAGTCCTTAAATCAGGTGAATTTTAGTAGGTGGCAACTTGCTAAATGTCTTAATTTGACGATATATGTTTTTTTCTGCATCCAAAAGTTCATACAAGTCTCAAATCCACCTTAGAAAATCAAGTTTTGTGGTTTATGTAATATAATGATGGCAAATGATTGGAGTGTTGTGAATAGGGGTGTCTACAATGTATATGTTAGTTATTAGTAGCTGTTGAATTGGTGATTCTACGTAATTCGGTACATCACAATGCCATGCTGCAATTTTCTGCATCCATTAACAAACTTTGTATATAGTCTTTCAGAAAAAAATGATTGTGAAGACTTCTAGTTGGATTTTTTTGGGGCTACTTTTCTCATCTTTGTGATTTTGTCCTTCATTCAATTAAAAGGGATTATTCGCTTGTGATTTTACAAGAACCAACTGAGTTACTGAAGTAATGAAGTATTTTTTTTTTCCCTTTCTCTTGTTAAGAATTTATCTGACAATTGCCTTTAAATGGGCAATTTTATCTTGCAATTAGTCTTACCTATCAGTGTTTCCATCATTTACAAGTTGAAACTTATTTGTGATGAATGACTGAATTTTTGTAGTTACCTTTTAAACATGGTGGGGCAATACATTACTTGTCATGCCTTACAAGACCAATGTTGTCGTATCATTTCTACATTGCTTCAAGTCTTCAGGCGTAATGCTCATAAAGATATTACTGGAGTGTTAGGTGAACAGCTTCAGGTTTATTATCCCATTACCATCACTTGTTCTTTTGTTATGTTTTAAACTTCTTCGAGTTGACTCTGGCTGATCTGCCGGGCAGTTTTTGGTATCCAAGTTGGTTGCCTGTTGCAATCCATCTGATTCACCTAGTCAACTATCCACCACCCAGTCTTCTGAAGTTCTATCCCAGTCTTCTGAAGTTCTATCGCTGCTCCATAATCTTACCCTGGAAGCTGATCCATCTCTACATGACTACATCAGAGTATGTTTCTTTGCGTTCTTGCATCTGGAGTTGAGTTTACTTGATTGTAGTTTAAAATGTTAATGTTTAGTATGAATTGTTTGCATTATTATCTAGGATTAATTATCGTTAACTATATTGTTAAGTTATCGTTTGCTTTAAAAGCTTAAGTTTCTAGAGAATGGACATGAGAACTTATATCATGCTTTAACACCCTCCTGTCCCACGTGCATGTGGAGAGACAACCCAAGGGGCATCATAATGAAAAACCAAACAGAGATCAATTTCACTAACACATAAGAGACAACAATACAAGTGGGATGACTTGAAGCTAGGCCTTTTGAAACCAGAACCCTAATATCACTATAAGTTACTAGTTGATTACTTTTAGAGAGTGATCAATAATGTATATAGTGCTTTAACACATGATTTTGTTAAGCATTTGTTGGTGTTCTTTCCTTACGAGGAATTGCTTCTAATTTCTGGTAATGCGTTGTGTCAGGAACTGCAACCCTTCCCTGAATTAGATACATTTGATACAATTAGGAGCTTCCACCAGGAGCTGTGTCGAAATTACTCCCCAAGAGATCACCTACTAAAGGTAGGCAGCATGTACTTTTAAAGGTTTCCCTTCAACGTATCTTCATTTTTTGTTATATACTCCCATCATCTGGCTATGAGAGTCCATTTGACTTTTTTCTTAACACATATTAAAGTCTGCCTAGGGCACACATAAACACAAGTTTCAATAAATTTTCAAAATATCAAAACTTATTCTTTAACATTTGATAGTAAAAGTTAATCAACTAAAAGATTAAGTTTGTGTGTCTTATCAAACTTTAATATGAGAGAAGATAAAGTCTCAAAAAGTTAAATTTGACTCTCATTTCGTGATGTAGATATTATAGTATTCCACTTATATGTTTGAGTAACAACTTTATTTTCAGTTGGTGAAGAGATCTTGTCAGCTTCCGCCGAGTTTACTTTTGTGCAGGTGCTCTACTTTTTCTGTAGAATGCAATTATCTCATCAAATGAACTGCTTTTTGCTATGAACTAGTTAAGTTGAACAATAGGCAATAATACATAATTTTTCTTTCTTTTGTGAAACTAGAGACATTATCTTGTGGTGCTAACTCTGCGTCATATATATATATATATATATGTTTAATCTATTTTCTAATCTCTTATGGGGTTTCAATAAGTGTAGTTAATGATATTAAATTTATAGTGCCTGTTTACAAATATTCCCTTTGGTTTTGTTTTGAGTAGTTTATCAGTGTAGTTAGTGATATTTGATAGATGATAATGTTAATGATTTGGAAGTGGCTCAATAGAAAATTAAAATAAGAAATCTTAAACTTGTATTAAATTGTGACGTATGACCTCCATTATTGGTTGGTTTGACCTTCTCAAGTTTTTCTTAACAGTCTCAAAGCAATGCACAAGAAATTATTCACGGGGTTTTGCAGAGAAAAGATTTCAGGTGATGTATTTGATGAAACGTATTGGCATTCTGACCATGAAATTGTACACGCAGTTTGGACTCTAGTCCACATCTGCAGTCTGGATGATGCAAATAGTTTTGGAGATCTGGTGTCAGATTTTATTTCTAAGGTATTGTTATAATTTGTTCTATCTTCCATAGCTTTTACTTTTTCCCCTTGTTTTACATCTCGAGTGTAAATTAATCTTGTTCTGATTATTGCGATTGGAGGTTGGTGTTGGGGATCCACATCGCGTTGTTTTCCATCTTACTGGAGAGTCTAGTCACGTACATGTTCGCCGACCACTTAATTCTGACACTTCTGGCGACAACAATTTTCATATTGAGACGGGCATATCTGAGGAACTTCTCACTGCAGTTATGGGGCTTTTGAAGAAGTACCTTATGGATAATTCTGTACATATTATTGATTTGTCATCACAAGCGTTACGGGTGAGTTAATAGGAGTCATTTGGGTATGCTTATGCATCATGATGAAAGCTATCATTCCTAAATCTTGTCATTGTGCTTGCTGAAATTCTTCAGTTTTGTGGTGCACATACATTATACAGATGTGTTATTAACCTGGGCATTCCATTTTTTTTTTTTTACAGTTTAGCAGTCTGATTCTATGCCCAACGTGCAACTAGTTTTCTTGTTTTTGCTTTTGAGGTGTTAGTTCATGTTCCATTTTAGAGGTGACTGCATCATCAAATAACTCCAGTATAGTGAATGCAATATACCCATTATAGCTTTTGTACCGTAAATATAAAGTTTTGCCACAATAGCTGTTGTAGCATAGCGGTGAATGCAATATGCCACCATAGCTGTTGGATATAATTTATCTCTTTACTGTTGGCTTATAATACTCGTCTGTTTGCATTGATCATTGATAGCTTGAGCTTTGATATCTCAAGAATTTATGTTTTCTTAAGTTAGT
Source organism: Aralia elata (assembly GCA_034770075.1). Classification (NCBI taxonomy): domain Eukaryota; kingdom Viridiplantae; phylum Streptophyta; class Magnoliopsida; order Apiales; family Araliaceae; genus Aralia; species Aralia elata. Next base: position 5,374,020 of record CM068378.1, read on the forward strand.
GTTGTATATATCAAGCAGGGGATACTTTCAACTGAAAGAGGTCAACGAGCTTTACTATCATTTGATTCACATGAGAGGTCTCTAATTGAGGTAACAGCCTTCTCTCTTACATGAAAAGTATTGCAATACATTATGCTGTGAAGGTGTTAGTTCCATGTGTTCTTAATAGGCAAATGGAGAAATATCTTTGTTATGAAACAATTGACTGTAGTCAATGCTGATCTCTACTCTCTCTGTCCACAATATTGTTGTTCTCAACTTAGTTATGATAATTATTAGCACTATGGTTAAATTCAAATGTTATTTTGGGGTTAAGTGATAGTGTGTGTATTTTATGAGGAGATGCATACAAACCCTTGAAACTTTGAAAGTATTAACCATCGATTTTGCCTTAAAATAATCCAAAGATGTTAATGAATAAGTATAGTTACAGATCATTGACCAGCAGCAAATAACATTACATCACCAGTAAAACCCATTGATTCTGCATATCTTACCTCCCTTTATTTTGGCTGGTATATATATATATTTATTTATATATATATATATATATATTTATTTATTTCAACTTTTTTTTTCTTTTTGGGTTTCTTGGGCAGGGACATTGCCAGGTCAATTTGAAACTTAGTAACACTATTCTTTACAAAATATTATGGGGTTCAATCGAACTCTACAATATGTGTCCTAGTGTAGGGGTAGAGGGGTTGGTTCTTTTTTGCGGGACGAGTCCCTGTTGCGTGTGTGTATTTGGGGAAGGGGATGGGTTAGTCCTCTACGCATAAATGTTTCCAATCACGCCTTTTTATCTTTGGAGGTTAAAGTAGGTACCACTCAAGCAATAGCCATCATAAATGGTCTATTTCTTTGTGGTGCTGCTTGCTCTTTTGTTACTATAAGTATAGGTTTCGTGGGTCTTTGATGGTTATCATTTCAGTTGTTTTTGTAATTCCCTACTTTTTTTATACGTCCTGTGTACATGGGCGGCATCCCCGTTTTGTCGGCATTTTTTTTGATAATATTTATTACCTATCATAGTTGTCATGGCGTCGCCATGGCGTTGCCTAGGCAACGATTAGGTGTCCTGACGTTGGAGAAGGGCAAGGAAACGTCTTGGACGCTAAACCGCCAAGGCTCATGCATTGGTAGCTGCCCAATTTAAGTGATTAAGTTATTTTTTACCATAACTCATTATACATAACCTATGGACTTTTCCAATTACTAAAGTAACTCAACCCATGACCTTAACCTAACTCATGACCCTACTCTTTTGAATGAGAGTAATGCTCGTGAGGGAGACGGAAATGACTTCGTAGTTGTTGACTTTGATTGAGCTATGACTAGAAACAGAGCAGAGAGTGGGGACTTTTTCATAGTGTTAGTTATTATGTTTTGGGTTTTAGTATTTATAAAATTTTATTGTGCAATATACTTTTGAAATAAAATAAATAATGTATAAATTACACATTGTTAACGACTTGTTGCCATACGAACGCCATGGTGGGCGCCTTATCGCCTAGCCTAGGCGTCTTGGCGGTCAACTATCGTCGTGTCCCGCCTTGGCGCCGTGTCCTGCCTTGGCGCCGTGACAACTATGTTACCCATCTAAACAAAAATAATTTGGAGCTACCAAACATTATTGCCTCTGTGATTGAGCTTCAGTTTAACACTGTTATGTACATTATACTTGAGGTTGTTTTGTGGTCTTCATGACTCATGTATGATGTCTCTGTGTAGGTACATTCCAAGGGTGTTAATCTGGAGCTAGTGCAGAATTCTTTACTGGAACTAGATAGAAAGTATAACGGTAACATCTCATTAAATGTACAAACTCAAAAAGATTTCTGTATGCAAGGATTTTGTTCTTTTGCAATTTGATATATATATATATATATATATATTCTTTTGAATCATGAAGTAGAACTGTATAGAGGTTCTGATTATTTGGCTATGGACTTGAAAATTTGATTTTGAGGTCAAATGTCTATTGTAGGCACTTTAATCTATTTATAATGGAAAAAAAGATGTCTATAGTAGGCACCTTTTTTTTATGGATAGTTGTCGTAATAAACTAAATTTTTATTGTTGTTTTTACAATTTGTTCTTGGTGGTGGTGGTGGTGGTCTTGTTCTAACCCCAACTTTAGTTCTTTGCAATTGGATATATTGGGAGTGAAAAATGATATTGTACAAGTACTATGGATATATTTGGTTTATTTGGTGAAAAGTTAACTCTGTAGTTCTCTTATGCTGATATTTGCTTACATAATATGTTGGGTCTGATTATTTCAAACTTTTTAAGTAGAGAATACTCTTCCAAAATTGGTTTTTTCTTTTTTGACGATCTAGCTTGTTTCATTTTAATTATCTTGCATGTGAATGAGGATCTATTGTATTGTAGTTCTGTATGTTATGGTCTGTGATTCTGTTACACACTGAATGAGCATGACCATGATTATATGATTTACAAATAAAAATAATAGCTGATAGTTTTTTTGTTCAATTAGTGAAATGGAATTTTAGAAAGGATTTTTGGTACTTCCCCCCATTTGGTTAAATACTTTTTACGTCACTATACTTTAGGTCAACTTAGAAATACTTTACTATACTTTTTTTTCTTCTTACAGTTAACTAATTAAACTTTAATTTACTTACAAAAATCTCAAATTCCATCTTGGGTGTTAAATTTTTAACGGAACATTGACATGACACTTGACGTGGCTTAAATTTTTTCAATTTAAAGCATACATTTGAACGTATTTTGTTCCAATTAAAGTAATAAATTAGTTTGAATATAGTCGACCCATTAACAAGAAAATGCTCAATTTATTAATTTTTTAAAATAAAAAATATAAGCTTCATCTTCTACCACTAGTCTTCTCCATCTTTAAACTTCACCCAGAAATATACAAAATCTTGAAAACAACAAAATCAATTGAAATTAACTCAGATCTTCATAATCTTACCCAAACTAAAGAATACAAAGTATCTGGATCTAATCTTCATACTCCCAGATCTTCATAGTTCCATCCGTACCAATCCTAATTCACAATTAACGTGTCCATCAATGCAAATATTGTGAACCTTCATCCCCATTTTGATTATTTTCTCCCTTATTCTCGTCAAAACATGTTTATTGTCGTCGGTGGCGGTGTGATTGCGGCGACGTGATAGCAGGGATGTGGTAACGGTGGCGTGTATCACGACGGCATGATAGCAACGGCGTGGATTAGCGGCGTGAATCACGGCGGCATGGTAACGACAATATGCATGATAGCAACGATGTGATACAAGTGTGTTTGTTTCATTTCTTCAAGAATATTATATATATATATATTATTAGTATACCATAATATTTTCTTTTCACTAATTGATAATTCTTTGCCCAATATATATGTTTATAAGTAATAAGAATTTATTTTTTGTTTTTATAATTTATTTAAGTATATTCATAATTAATTACATAAAATATCATTTTATATTAATTACAAAAATAATCAAATATTTTTTTTACAATTCTTCCATGTTTTTTTGCTAAATTATTTTATTTTTTAAAATTTCTTTTCATTTTCCCCTTAATGTCCCTTTATTTCCATGTAAACATGGCTACATCAAGCATGAGAGTTTCATGTCAGCTTTCTCTCTCATATGTGGAATCATATGTGGCAAATCGTTTAAAATCAACATGATTTAATGGATTTTGTAATGTTTTGTAAGTAAATTAACGGTAGAAAAAAAAAGTATAGTTAGGTATTTGTAAGTTGACTTAAAGTATATTGAGGTAAAAAACATTTAACCCGCAGATTTGGAGTGCACATTTGCTGCATTTTCCATAGGTCATGTGCATTGTATTTATGTCCTGGTCTAGTTAACTGTGTGGTGTTAGTGAAACATTAAAACTGCGATAGTAAGAACAACTAAAACTAGTTAAGTGAATGTCTTATAATTTTTTATTTGCTTGAGATTGCAATTATCCTATCATGAGATAAGATACTTTCTATACTTGAATACTTGATGGGTTTTCATGATTATATGGGCAATGCATCAAATACTCCGTGACTTGTTTAGCATCAATTACAGCTGAAGAAATTTCAGTGGAGAAGTCTGATATATGGAAGACTCATGGAAAAACGTTTGAGACATGGATCTGCTCACTCGTTCATGCACTCATTGGTTATTGTGATGATATTATTCTAAGGTATCCCATCTTCCAACAAGAAATGCTTTCGCTGGTTTACGAGTTTTGGGCCTTTTTGTTGTAATTGATGAAGTTAATGCAAAAAATTTACTTGTTCATTTTCAGATTATGTCAAGATATTGTGTTGCAGAAAGCTGAAGTTGCAGAGCTTCTCTTTCCAAATGTTGTTGTCAACCTAGCAAGCAGGAAAAATTTGGATGTTGATCTTTGTGAATTGATCTCTTTAAAGGTTCTTTTCTTATGATTGCGCACTAGCCCTATTTAAACTTTGTTTAATGAAAATTGTATCATGCTTCCGCATCATTTCTTCCAGTACCTGTTTGTCTGGTTAGTAAATTAAGGGAAATTCCAATAAAAGAATCATTGAGGCTCTTTTTCTCTTTAGTTAGCTATATAGTACTTGCAGTCGATGGATTTATGCTTAATGAGATTCAGCTGAAGTTGTTTCTAGCAACATTTTCTTAGGCAACACTTCAGAAAATGGTATCACCTCCCGAGGGATATTGATAAATTCAAAATGAGATGTACCCAAAAAGAAAGGGTGTAATGCCCAAAACTGCTTTAGCTATTCTTTATTAAGGACTTGTGTTCCCTTGATTTTTCCCCTCACTCTCAAATAAAATTCTTCTTTTATCTAATAAAAAGAAGACCAAACAAGAAACTGCTTTGCTAGCTTTAGGCCTTAGGTAACACCAGGAGCAAAGTCGAAAACTTGAAAAATTATTGGCATTCTTTTAGGCATAAGATCGCTTTTGGGATTGTGTTTTGAGCTCTCTAAATGACTTTTGGACCCCCCCCCCCCCCCCCCCCCCCCCTTAAAGCAGTTTTGGGATGGGAGTGGCAAGGAAAAGCATAATCACATTAACCATGCAAACACAGAAAATAGCTTTTCATCAAAGGACCTTTGGAGATCCTTTTGCCGAAAGTGATTTTGGAATTCTTGCATGATTTTTTGATACTTTATACTTGGTAATCACTTTCAATTTATTTATCAATGCACAATAAAATCACTTTTGACACTAAGCACTTTTAAGAGTAGCACCCAAATTGAAAATTGATTTTCCATAAATTTATCTGTTTTTGGAAATCACTTCTTCATAATCTAAAGCAATGACAAATTGGCCCCATGTCTTCTTAGAAGTCAATGATGAGCTATATCCAATACATTTCTGTATTGTTCAAAAGGTTAGGTTACAATAAAGTTTCAAGAAATTGATTATTCTCTCTGAATGCTGAAATAGTGACATGCAATTTAAATCTATTATTGATTATTTGTTAGATCATGTTCCATAGGTTTTCTGGTTCAACAGGATACGTCCTACACCATTCACTGCTAGGACCCATTTCTCATAGCCACATTATCGATTCTTACATTCCATAGGAAGCTACTACACGACCATATATCAACAGTGAAATTCCATATTATTATCTGTAATTGAACTTTCTTTGTTCTTTTTGTTTGGGGGTGGGCTGGAGTGGGAGCGGAAGGGATTTAGAATGTACTTAATTTAGGGTCGAAACTAACTTATTTTGGTCATCCAAAGGTTCCGTGACGGTACACAGCTTATTGACCTTTTCAGCTCTAAGTCTCTTATGTGTTGGGACTTTGTGTCTGAAAGACGTGAATATCTTTGAGAAGTTTAAGATATATTATATAGTATCTGTATTACAAAGAGAGAGGGAGGGGCCTTGGACTCTATGCTTCTCACTGTGATATATACTACTAACTATTTATCCCTATTTTTTATTCCCCCACTCTCTTATCCTCTTTATTTTCTCATCATTCCTCACATTTTATCTATATTTTACTCTCCCGGTATCCATTACTCATAATTTCTCTCACCCACTATTTTTTTTCTCTTTCTATTTCTCTGATTTGCACGCAAAGTGTGTGCCACATGACTAGTTTAAAATGAAGGTAGCAATTACCTTCATCAGTTACTTTTTCATTACCCTAATTAAGTCATCCTGTTGAAATTAATTGGAAATTAACAAACTAGTTGAGGTTAGTGGAATTGTTTGGGGGCTTATAAAAATAATATTGACATTTACAAAATGAAGTTAGGGAAGTTGCAGTTTGTTTCTTCGCACATAAAGTCATGTGTGCACACCAAAGCTTATTGCTTGAAATTGTTCAGCTAGGGATGTTGGGTGGCGCTTTCAGAATGTTAAGATAATTAGACAGCCTTTAGGTCGACTGGTCATTAGAAGCACTTGCAGAAATTATATCTTTCTTTTTGTTTCTATGCAGGTGCTGGAAAATATATTTGTTGAATCAAATAAGATGGCCAAATCGATTCAGGTCATGTTGGGTGCACTTAATGAACTTCGCCTATGTCATGTCATGCAAAGAACTGCTTCATCTTCAATATCATCTAAACGAGAAAGTTTGAAGGTTAGTGTGGCACACTACCTTAATATTATTACATTTCTGGTGTAAGTTTTGATTATATTCCTTTATTTATGCTCTTAATTTTGTAGCGGTTGACCAATAAGTTAATGTTTCCGTTGATCCTAGCCATAGTCTATAATTATATATTTGTGGCCCTCTTGAGTGGGATTATGGGAAGATGAAGTGTTTCGACTAGTTTGCAGTTTGATACTTTGTTAACAAGCTGATGCCCTTGTGTTATGCTATTCGTTCCCCTAAGCAAGAATTCGGGGGGATACGGGTGTGCAGTGTGGGGATACGGGGATTCACCAAATTTGAAAATATATGGGGATTCGGGTGCGGGGATACGACATATATATTTTATTGCCAAATTTCTAGGCACATTTAATTTAATTTAGTATGATTCTAGCCACATTTAATTAATTTAGTTAATTTCCAGCCACATTTAATTTAATTTAGTAAATTTCCAGCCACATTTTATTTAATTTATTAAATTTCCAGCCAGGTAGCCATATTTAACTTAATTTACCATTATTGTCACATATTCAGTAAAATAAAACAGAAAAAAAAAATGAAGAAGGAAACAATATGGCATATAAGAATAGAAGTCCATCCGTATGTAGTTATGTACATGTCTACATGACCATTGACCACTAACCCAACAAGTAGCCACTGGCCCACTACCCACAAAAGAAGAAAACCAAAAAAGAAAAAAAAGAAAAACAAAACAGAACGAAGAAAGAGAAACCGAAGCAAATGAAGCAGAGAAAAGAAAGAAAAAACGAAACGAGAAGAAGAAACTAGAAAGAGAACGTCCAATCAGTTGCAGACTCGCCGCCGATCGCCTCTCCCACTCCTCCTCACTCAGTCGATCCTCTCAATCCAACAAGTGCCCTAAGTTGCGAATCGATTTCCTTTTGCCCTCTTTGTTTTTTCCTTATAAATACCATCATAATTACTAAGTATGCCATTGCTGCACCCCAACGCACCCTTGGACCAAAATTCGGGGATTCGGCAGAGGCCGCACCCTATACGCACCACAGCCACACCCTTGTGCACCTGCACCCCTGAAGCACCCGGTGCGCAGTGCGGCAGGGGTTTGGTGCACCCCTGCTTCCTAGTCGTTCCCTTGTTCTCTCCATTCATTCAAAATAGCTTAGTAGAAAGATGAGAATATTAAATAAAATTTTCATCCAGTTGAGTAAAACTAAGGGAGTAGCTGCAAAATAAAAGAGAGGGAAATAAACATTTACTATCCTTACTAAGCTTTGTAGTTTGTACTTATAATGGTTCGCTACCATGTAACTGCCTTTTTATCACCACACTCCACTCCACAGTCATTCCCTTGTTTCTCCTAACTCTTTTATATATATATTCCACTATGTTTTACTACTAGCCCTAATGAAATCCTTGTTTTTCCCCTGTTTTCTATTGAAGCTGTATTTTCCCGTCGCTGATTGAAACATGTTTAACTTGTTCTTTTTATATCTTTGGTTGATTTCTTATGCAACTGGTGGTTGTGACAAAGTTCTCTTATTGGATTTGAGCTCAAGTTTGCTGATTAAACTTCGCTCCTCTCTGATTGCGCATATTCTTAGAGTAAAATTCATATAGTTACCTGAGGTTTATACAAAATCCCACAGTACCATCTAAACTCCAAAAACCTGCACATATTTGAGCATGCATGCAGCCTACTTTCCAAAATAGCATGATCACATCTAAAAGCAGTCCTATTCTACCACTAAAGGTCCAGTATGCCCCTTTCATTGTGATGAAGTTGGACTGTGTAATTTATCGTATACTTTGAGGGTATTCAAGTAAGCTTTCTTTTCTTTGACAATAAAAGTAAAAAGTAGTTGGTGCTTTATAATGTTAAGTGGTAACGTTGAGAGAGGTTGGTGATTTTAATTTGTATCATTGTAATTATTAGATATTTTTCTATTTTGGCTCAATAACATAACTAAATTCTTAACAGTATTCTAAGCCTTCAAGTTATAACTCAAGATCCCGTTCGTCAATAAAGGTGAAGGATTCTGCTGCTACATCAACAGAATTAGTCAAATCAACATCACTCTGGGACAAGGTTTGTTATGCCTTCATGCCTTTGTTCAATAGTTATCATGTACCTGTACTATGTAAAAATGCTTGCTTTGCTTAATCTCGTTGTATTATACATGTCTATTAATTTGGGATACGAATAACTAAGTTTTTATATAATGAAACAACTTCTTATTTTTAATTTGTCTAGTCACAACTTACATCTTATTTTCATGTTAAAGTACGCAGTTTGTCCCTCTCAAAACCCCACAGTAGTTGGACAGGTACTGGGTAATGACCCATCTTCTATTTGTAACTTTGAGTGTTCCACTTTAAGACACCACTTTTAAATTTTGGCAAAACCATGTAGCGATGTGCCTGCAGTATTTTATTTATTTATTTATTTTCCATAAATATTTTTAATTTTCGTTGTTGTCCGTTTCCTTCTTGCCTCTTGGTGATGAAGATTTTCCAAAATTACACTGTTTTAAGATTTCACTCTTTATATTGTCTCCATCAAGTAAATCCTCTATTTTGACATTTAACTCTTTTTTTTTTTGAAAATGAATAACAGGACATATTAAGAAGGTATGTTTATCTTTCATCAACACCACCTCATGAAAGCTTGTTGAGTTTTGTACTCTTATAAAGTAGTATTAACTAACCCTAGTTCATCAACTTTAATAATAAATTTGAAATACATGTAACTTTCGATCGTTGAAATATGTCAAATGGGAATTGATGCTAGAGAATTAGCAGGCATTACTATGGATCTTGTGCTGAGTTGCAGAATATACTTTGACAAGGAACCTGATTTAGTAGTTTGTGATATTCTTATGTAGAGAAGATATTAAAGATTTTAGTTTTGTTTTGTGAGAAACTCGCACCTTTATAATCCCGAGCTTCTCTCTTAAACTCATCCCCCATTTTGTTTTTTCTGTGTGAATGTTTTTCTACCTCTAAAAATTTACTTGCTAAAGAAATTGTATATTACTGTATAGTTGATCTTCAGTTATTTAATACATATTTCCATTGCCTCAAATCTAGTCACAATTACATTAATAAATCAAGAAAAGTTCTACCTAGTTATGCTTAGGGATATCAAGCTAATTATCACTTTATAGCAATCAAGAGATAAAACTTGTGATTATAACTCATAAACAATGTATCGAGGCACTTATAAAGAAAAAATCATTACATTATTCTTCAATATAAATTAGATCTGTCACAGTTGTACCCCACTGAGCAGTAATGGCAGTTGACTAGTATACATAATATAAGCTAGGACCTCTCCACATATTCCCAATTGATAGGTTGGCTCTTCCGACATGGTATCATAGATTGATTACTGGAGGTGCGGATCCCCAATTCTTTTTATAATGGATGGAAACCCCCTAATTTCAATCTATAATGGGTCCCAACCCCTTCTTCTCTCTACCCATTGCCAATTTATCCATTCAACATTCCCTCTGCAAGAAATAGTTACCCATAGGGCTGTGTGGTAGAAACATTCCTCCCGCATCTACTGTGTAGTGCCAACTAGGCTGGTAAAAAATATAAATGCTTTGGGGGTCTCTCTACCCATTGCCAATTTATTAAGATACAATCAGAGCCAAAAAAAAAAAAAGATAAGACAAGGCAATCAAAGCATTGAACTAAGAAATAAAAAGTCTAAAAAAACACATTTTGAAATTGATTCGGACTTCTTTCAGGTATGGAACCCTGACGCGGAATAACTGCACTCATGAATAGTAAATGCTTTGAAAAAGATATTTCAACATTCTAGTTAAAGTTGTATAGACTGCACACATGGATGTGATGTTCCTTTCTAATAGTTTTTACTATCAAAGTTTTCAAAAGAAACATTAATTATCAAGTAATGAAATTATTAATTATACAAAGTTTATATCAATTCTTAAAAGACGTATCTGTACTTATATTTAGTTCATTTTAAATTTACATGGTTATTTATTCGTTTTGGCTGACTAATATATTCTTTTAGGTTTATTGGCTTGACATCAATTATCTGGTTGTTGCAAAGTCAGCAATTGTGAGTATTATATTTCCATTCTCTGTCTGTATCTCTTAGGCAAGAGCGATCCTAAGAAATGTTTCTCTAATTTATTTTAAACGCATTCACCTGCAGAACTGTGGCTCATACTTTACTGCTGTTCTGTATGTTGAGCACTGGTGTGAAGAGAATTTTAACTGCCTCACATTAGGGAGCCCAGACTTTTCGCATTTTGAACTGGTAAGTTATTAATATGAGTAATATGAGATTTTCTGAGATCATGTAGAACATTTGTTGGTAATATTAATTTCCCACGTCAGGTTGGTCATGTCTTTGAGACTTAATATTGTAACCTGTGAGCTACTCCACTCACTACCAATTGATTTTGAATGGATGCTTAAATGTTGTCTCAGAGCAGCTAGTTTCACTGCGTCTACACCCTCGCCCATCATGCTCCACATCATCCAATCCAATACGATCTTCACACATGTTAGATTCAAGGCAAGCCACACATGAGCGGACATTTGAGAATATTACTGTCCAAACTAGACATGTTCATAAATCTGACTACTCCATTCTTTGCCAGTTGGTTTTGAGTTATATGCTTTAATAATGTTCATTCTATTTAAATTTAATTCTGTTTGTTGTCGAGCTTATCCAAGCGCAGTCTAGAGGAGCACATGATTTCAGGGACTTTTTATTATCTGTTATTATGTATATCAGAAATGTTTTTCTTCATTACTCAGAATTTATTTTTTCAGATCAATTATTTTTTTTTTAAATCTCACTGTTAAATTTTTATTTTTGGTTATCAGTTGCCACACCACATTGAGATATTAGTTTCTGCGGTCACCCAAATAAATGAACCAGACAGCCTGTATGGGATCGTCCAGTCGTACAAGGTTTGCAATTTAATCTGTCTTATCTAATTTACATTTATGTAGCAAATTTTAATGGTTCAGATATCCTTTTTATGTTAGTTTTCTGAACATTAAGATCATCTAACTTACCGTCTTAGGCATGATTTTTGTTGGGCCTGGATGAGTTGTAGGCTTGTAGCATTGCCAAGGTCTCACTTTAGGCTTTTTCTTTTTTTATTTTATTTTTCCTATAGATATAAAAAGAAGATTCTCTCTTTTTGTATTGTCTCTCTTTAGAATTTCTCACTTTAGAATTTCTGCTATAAATGAGTAATTACTCTGGGTCGTCTCCCTACTGATTCACTTTTATGAATTTTTCCATTTCAAAACGAAAGATGGTCAGTGGAGTGTTATGCTGAGGAGTGTAATATTTTCAAGAATATTTACCATTTCATTGTACTTCTGGATAACCACCTCAAAATACACTGAATGGAAGCACAAGTTCACATATTCTAGTTTCAGTCAATCATTTTTGTGCCGGTGACATTTTACAGTTGTCCTCGCAAATTATCACCTTCGAACATGAGGGAAACTGGAGTAAAGCTCTTGAGTATTATGACTTACAAGTGAGGTCTGAACCAATTGTACAAAAGGGTGGTGGTTTCAGAAAATTATCTCCTGAAAATTCTCAACCAGCTGATCATCTGTCCTTTCCAAAGTCAGAAGATGAGATGAGGATAAGAAAGCCATACAAAGGGCTGATAAGATCTTTACAGCAGATTGGATGCACTCATGTGTTAGACTTGTATTCCCAAGGATTGACCTCTCGGAAGGGCCGGTTTCAGCATGATTTAGAATTCACTGAGCTGCAGGTTTACCTCAAAATGCGAATACAGCTTAGAAATCAACAACCTTTATATTTCGTTTATATGTTTCACCTTCTGGTTCTATTTGATATAGCGTAAGCTCTTGAACTTGCTGGTCAACTGTTTGTAGTACGAAGCTGCTTGGCGTGTGGGAAACTGGGATTTCTCTGTACTTGATGGCGGAGCTATATCTCGTACTTCATGTCAACACATTAAAAGTGATCATTTCAATGAAAATTTACACAGGTAACTCAAACCAGATCTTCCATTTAATAAATCTATTTGATGTGAAATGCAACACAATCTGGGTTATCAAATTTAGCCTTCTCATCTGGACACAGCATATAAGAACTGGTTCTGGAAAAAATTCCAAAAGGAAACTTAAGTATAAATGTGTCAGATCCGACATTCTAGTATAATAATGTCAAGCTGATTGAACAATGAGAATAATGAGAAGTAATTGGAGGAAAGTGTGATACAAAATTTGTAGTTGATATCTAATAGAGTGTGACAATGAAATAATTAAATGAAAGTTCTAAGTCCTGTTTAATACCAGATCTTTTACCAACTTCCCTTTGATACAAGTACAAACTTCTTATACAAATATTATGTCACCAGATTTTATAATATATTTTTTTATATATAGATTTATCAATGCATTTGATATCTTATCCAACAAAGTATTAGAAACAGGAAAGGAAAAAATCCTCTCACACTTGCAGACCAGCGGTTTAAGAAAGTTTGGCACAGAAAACTTAATTCATTGTTGTCATTTGATAAGAAACCAACTGTATTGAACCGGTTACGCCAATATAGATCTTGGTGGTAAAACCCAAAGATTCTTTAATATACTATTGACACCAGCTTGGCAAGAATCAACTAGACCTTTCAAACATAAAGAGCTTCATACATTGCGTACTAAGTAAAAGAAAAGAAGAATTGTTACACTTTTGGTGATAGCATCATCAAAGTTCTAATATTCAAATTTCTTTTTAAAAAAAAAATTAATATTCTGCCTACTGGTCATGTCTTTGGGCTTTGTATATTGTGCATGTTCTTTGGTTCACCCCCTTTTTGGCGCTTTGGTGAAAATTATTTACTTCTCAATAAATAAATAAAAAACAAATATGTTCCCCCACATATGTATATTGTTATCTTTTGATTGATGCTGTTGCTTTACTCTACTAAGACTTGTCATTTCTGTTTGTTGGAATATTAGTTGTTTAAGGGCATTTCAAGAGGGGAATCTCAAAGATTTTCACCTGAAACTAAAAGATTCAAAGCAGGTGAAAATTCTCTAAACTAATCGCTTATTTTATATGACATGGCATTTTTTAAAATTTGACTCCCAAAACTGACAATGTCTGTGTAGGAACTTCTTTTCTCTATCTACCATGCAAGTAAAGAGAGCACTGAATACATCTACTCAACAGTTGTTAAACTTCAGGTATTTATTATTATTTGTCTAAAGGCTGCCATGGTTTATAATCTCCCACACATACACTATTTGCTTATGTGGGAAGCAAAAAGAGTTGAAATATGCTGGACAACAGCAAACAAGCCTTAATAGGCTATGAAGGAGGAGAACCCAGCAATTGAGTAGTTTCTTCTTCAATAGTTTGTCTTCCTTTCCAAGTTGTGTTTATATGTATAGAGACGACAGCCTTAGCTCAGATACAATGTGCTTGAACTATTGCCAGACATTTGTTTCACATGCATGATGAGTAATGAGAATCATGCTCATTTACTTTTGCATTTTCTTGTTGCTTGGGGATTATGTAACTCTATCTTCGTAGTGTTGGAGGAAGAGTGAGTATGCTTGCTTCAGTGGAAGATATTTTTTTTTAACTCACTTTCAAAGGTTTGCAAGTAAAGAGTATGCAAAAATTCAACAACGTGTGTTTCTTTCTTAGTTTTATAGGGAGTTTAGAATGAGCATAGTGGTAGATTGTTTAGAGAGAGATACTTGTCTTTTAATTTCTAAACCAGAATAATGAAACTCTTGCTATTTGTATTTGTCTAGATGTCATTTTGTTGTGAAGTATTCTTATTCAGGTGTATGACTATTGTTATTGAATTTAGTAGGTTTTAATGCATCATCAATTGTTTGCAGATCTTTCATCATCTTCAGATGGCATGGGGTTTACGTTGGCAGACTTCTTTATCTGAAGAGATGGATTACAATACTGATACACAAAAGTTTTCATCTGAACCAGTGATCCCCACAGCAGACCAGGTATTTACTTACCTATTTTTGATCTGACTAATTGACTTTGGACAAGAAGCACCTTCTGTGCTGAAATTGTTAGTCATTTAATGATATTCTTTTGTTATAAAATAATATATTGTGGAAGGCATTAGTTCTAGAGAGTTTTGGCACATGATTATTTCATTGTCTTTGGGCATTTTTGAGAACTTTTTCTTGATAGCCATCTTGGGAACTTGAATGCCACAGAATTAAAACTTGTTATGATCGGGATAGCTTAGTATAGGTCATTTATTTTAAGTGCAGTGACGTGTTCCTAAATGGAAGCATGGTTTATTATATAACATTGTTGGTGTTTATTATATAACATAGTTGGTTATAATAGAATGTGCAAGCCTTTATTTAATAATTCAGGTTTCTTATATTTAGCTAGTTACAATTTGTGGCATCTTATATGAAGTTAGCCTATCAATTTGCCCTCTTGTCGTTACTCTGATCATCATTTGAAAAGCTTTGACTTCTTCTATATTAATTCAATTGTATTCTATGTTTCATCAAGTAAAGAAAGAAATTAGAGAAGGAGATTAGAAGAAAGAATTTGGAACAAAGTCACTTATGCTCATGGCCTCCATATGCATGACATGTGTTCTTCTTTGAAGTGAATAGTTGCTACTTGGTAGCTTCAGGTCACTGTTAATTTACAATATGGGATTCCCTTCACTAATAATGAAAAACAGCCTTATTAAAATAATAAAATCCCTTGAGCACTATCATGATGCATAAATGGAGAGGAAACGATAAATCCTATCTCTCATTTTGAAATGTGGATTGCATAAACCTTTTTTGCTAGGTATGTGAGAGATTAGTCTTCCTAAAATTTTTTGGCCGGTGATGTGATAATTATTGAGTAACTGCCTAGATCATTCTTCTTCCTCATCTTCTTCCGTGTACACATTTTTGCCTGTTTTCATTCCATTAAACAACCTGAAGATTTCTGCTATGTATTGAGAAAATTTTCTGCCAACTTACGATTGCGACGTACGTCAATGTAAGGGATTGGGTAGGATTTTTACGTTGGCCCACTATATCACATATATTGTTAAAATATTACCAACAATAGTTATCCACATAACTGACAACAAAAAAGCCGATAGAAAAAAATTTCCCAACCTGAAAAGTACAATTTGAATTACCCTAAAATTGTGGAGAATACCTAATGATCCCTAAATCAATTTTTGCCTATGTGGTATAATTTCTTTCCCTCGCACTAAAAACTTTTAAAATACCTGGTGTTCCCAAAGGGTGGACATGTTTTCTTGAATTTCATTCAAATTTTAGGTTAGCTTTAGATAATAAAAAGAATGACGATAGGACTTGTACTGGACTAACTTTTTTTTCGTTCTCTATGTATGTACAAGCGATGATCGTGTATCTATCTAATGAAATTTTTCTTTACTAATCATTAATGTAACATTGTACAAATCAACACATCAGTGTTATGAAGAGTCGATGTGTCTTCATATAACACTAAATGTAAATAGGAAGAACGACAATAGGACTCGAATTGTCTGACCTCTCTTTCTCTCTCTCTCTCTCTCTCTCTCAACACGCGCACACAAACACTAATCTTTGAAGCTAATGAACTTTCTCAATGCTAAACATTATATAACAACTATACCAGTGAACACATCAATGTCGTCAATGGGTCTTCACATAACACAATATAAATTGTGAGATAAGCTGGACAATTTAAGCTCAACATATGGATACACAAGTTTGAAGACCTGATACTAAGTAATGATTTTACAAGAGCAAGAAAAATTGAAATCCTTGACGAACTCTATGATCAGTTCAGCAAGATATTTATGTGCTAATCGTGAAACAGGTGAAGGCATCATTTGTCATTGAGAAAAGACTACCGAAGTTTATCATATTCCCTCTGTTGTTAGAATGGCTCAGCGATCGACAACCATATGAAGCTTAGGCTTATACCATAGCATTAGTAAATGCACCCCACCCACACTACGACACATGTACATATGGTTCCAGAGGATGTAGAATGACTCGAATGAAGCCAAGAAGTGGTATGTAGTGGAAAAGAACTGAAGTCAGATCTTAATTATTACAAGTAGTGTACTTAGGTTATTTTGTTACACGTTTTAAGAGAGTTTCTTTCTCATTGAAGTTTACTTTTGTTTCGTTTCCCTTGATATAATTCATCCAATCTTCCTTTCAATCTGCTAAGTTGTATGAATATTTTATGGGTTGCCGGGGGGGGGGGGGGGTTAATGATTCGTGAGAATACTTGAATGATAGAAAAAAAAATACATTTTAGGGATATGAGTAGAAAGTACAATAATTATGGCTTTTTAATCTGTCCATGTAGTTGTCATGGCTTAATGTTGAATGGAGCTGCATTTTGAAACGAGCACAGTTGCATATGAATTTGTTAGAACCGTTTATTGCATTTAGAAGAGTCTTGCTGCAAATTTTGAGCTGTACTGACTGTACGGTGCAACATCTTCTAGAATCTGCATCAACTCTTCGTAAGGTATTATCTTAAATTAGCTGTCCTAATTCAAGAAAATTTAAATCTTTACATTTGCATTGTATATTGTTTTCAATTACCTGATATGTTGTTGTTTATATTTTCTAGGGTTCCAGGTTATCTCAGGCTGCTGCAGCTTTGCATGAGTTTAAGTTCATCTGTGCTGACACGGGAATCAGTCACTCTAACCTATATTGGATGGGAAGGGTATTGGCTTTCCATCTTATTATTAATATTACAAGAAACATCAAAAATCTTCTATGTACTGGCCTTTTGTGAGACACTAACTTGTTTCATGCATCTAAATCCACAAATTATTGTTTTTCCTCTTATTGCTTCAGCAGCTACTGAAATCAGCATGAGCGAGAAATTTTAGTGAATATTCCTTTCCAGTTTAAGTGAATATTCCTTTTCAATTTAAGTGAAAATTCCTTTCAAATTTGAATCCATTCCGAGTGTGCAATTTATGTGAATATTCTTTTCCGAAGTGAATTATATGTGTTTGCTAAAGTATAATAAACTTATTATCTTACATCTTGGTAACTTGACATGTTGTTAGCTCTCTTGTTTCACAAAATCTCTTGCTCAGGTCTCCTCTTGCGTTTGGTTCCCCCATTATGTTGGTTTTTCCCTTTGTTCTATCTGCTCATTATGATTCACCCTAGTTTCTCTCTCAACGTCTGAACTGGTTTTGCACATGATTGTAGTTTGGTTTCTAACAGCTTAAAGTTTCTGTATGATTAGTTACTTGACAGTTTTTGTTGTTTGAAGCTACTATGAACTTAAATATAGTTACACAAAAAATAATCATTCTGAAGGATTCTTTCAGTGAAAACAGTGAGAAAAAGTACTTTTGAATTATTTCAGATTGAGGAAGCAAAGCTTCTGCGGGCGCAAGGTCAGCATGAGATGGCAATCAACCTTGCAAAGTTTATCTCGCAAAATCACCAGTTGAATGATGAGGGTTCGGATGTATATCGCTTGGTTGGGAAGTGGCTTGCGGAAACACGATCTAGCAAGTTAGTTATAGTTTAAAGTGATGGCATATGGGTGTCTATTTAACAATAATATCTGTATGTTTAAGAATGGTGATGCTTTTTCCACTTACGTGACACTATCATGCAGCTCTAGGACTATACTAGAAAAGTACCTGAAGCATGCAGTTACTCTTGCTGAGGATCAGATGACCACTGACAAAAAGTCCATGGCAAGACAAAGCCAAACACATTTTCATCTTGCTCATTACGCGGATGCTCTCTTTCGTAATTGTGAGGAAAGACTAAATTCTAGTGAATGGCAAGCAGCAATGCGGTTACGGAAACACAAGGTACTTTATCCATTATAAATTATTTTCTGTTGGTATTGAAGTGAGTTCGCTGAAATATTTGTTCAAGCTAATATTTAATTATTTCATGCATATTTAATATCAGACAAAAGAGCTGGAGGCACTAATTAGGCGACTGAAGAGTTCATCAAAAGTAAGTCTTCCTTACCTGTCAATTCTCTTTTGGTCACTCACTGGGACTATGAGCAAAAACTGCAATTGCAGTGGCTTTTCCTTAAGATATGATTTTTTAATTTATACATTGTATCTAGGGGGACAAAAGTGACTATTCGGTAAAAATACAAGAATTGCAAAAGCAACTTTCCATGGATAGGGAGGAGGCTGAAAAATTGCAGGTAAAATAAGATCACCAACTTTTGGATGTTGTCATACTCCTAAATAAATAGATTTAAAAACGAGAAAAAGAAGGATGTGTAGATTGCAGTACTGTGAGAAACTTGTCAGCATATTCATAAATGTTAGACATCCTAAATCTCGGGGTATTTTTCTGCTCATGGACGGTTCTTATATATCGGTGTTTGAATATGATTTTGCTTGATCATTTGATATCTTAAAATTTGAAATCTCTTGATGTTATGTGAAATATAATGACATGGGTGTACATCAGAAATTTTACATTACATAGCCTAGAGACTGGAATTGGACATGTTAGGACTGTTGAAGTTTATGTACAATAACTAGAATTCATTATTGACTGTTTGCATCAACCATTTGTTTATTTATATTGCTAGTGTTTTTGATCGTTAGTTGATTAAAAGATTTCTCTGATGGATTTAATCTATTTATTTCTGTGTTGCCTTGACCTCTCAGCAAGATAGGGACAATTTCCTCAGCATAGCATTGGAAGGATATAAACACTGTTTGGTCGTTGGAGATAAATATGATGTCAGAGTGGTATGTATCAACAATCCAAGTCAAGTTGTTGCTTCCTTATTGCATGGACAATCAAATGGTTATGGAAAACCTGGAGCTCATAATTGAAAGTTGAGATGCCTATTACCAAAAGCATAACATATGCATATTATACTTGGTGATAATTAATAAATGCAACAGTGTTTGTTGTATTATTTGGCAGATCATTTTCTATGTTTTATGTCTAAACATTTTGAAGTAAATAATTATTGGTGTAATAACTGCATATATATTGTTATTCTAGCTATGAAGTTGACCAATGTTCAGAGTGTTATTTGTGTTCTTTCAGGTGTTTCGACTTGTTTCGCTGTGGTTTAGTCTCTCAACCAAACAAATTATTGTGAATGGCATGCTTAGTACAATTGAAGAGGTAAAGGAGGATGACAGTAATGTAATATTGATAAGAACTTATACTTTAAATTACACTTGATTTACCAAATATGGGGTGGGGTGGGGGTCGGGGTGTGGGTGTGGGTGTGGGTGTGGGTGTGGGTGTGGGTGTGGGTGTGGGTGTGGGTGTGGGTGTGGGTGTGGGTGTGGGTGTGGGTGTGGGTGTGGGTGTGGGTGTGGGTGTGGGTGAGAGAGACAGAAAGACAGAGAGATGTTGTTTAGTTGAATTGTAGCAGAAAGAATTTTGATTTCCCTACTCAAAACCAATTAACAGGTTCAGTCTTACAAGTTTATACCACTAGTATACCAAATTGCCTCTAGAATGGGTGGCTCAAAAGATGGTCACGGAGCTCAGAATTTCCAGGTATTTCTGTTCTTTTTTCCACAAGAATTTTTTTCCCAGAGCTAAGGACAGCTTTTTAGGGGCATATGTCGATATTATGGTTTTAGCACTTGGTCTGGCAATATATCTCATTTCTCATTCGTAAGAAAGTTCTCTTTATTATGAATTTTTACTTGAGGAAGTACATTTGCAGTTTGCTTTGGTTTCTCTTCTAAAGAAAATGGCGATTGACCATCCATACCATACAATATTCCAGGTATTTAACACGTGAAGTCATCAGCAACTTTTGGATGACTTTTTTGTTCCTGCAAAAGAGTTGTGTTATTTAACTAGAAATGTATCATATTACTTACAAATAGTGAAAGCTAATTTAGTTTCACTGTTATGTGTAAATGTGGAGATATTTACCCTTTCTTTTTCCTTTTTGACCATAGCTTTTAGCTCTGGCAAATGGTGACAGAGTCAAGGATAAGCAGCGTAGTCGAAACTCATTTGTGGTTGATTTGGATAAGAAGTATGCTGCAGAAAATCTTTTAAATGAATTGTCTTCATACCATGGAGTTGTTATCAGACAAGTAAGTAGCAGTTTGATCTTACATTTGTCATATCGCAGACATTCATTCTTCTTAAATTTTCCAGTCCTTAAAAAAGAAACGGCACTATGCAATGCAGATGAAACAAATGGTGGAGATGTACATTAAACTTGCGGAACTAGAGACAAAGAAAGAGGTTAATCATATTGTTTATGTTTCTTCCTTGATTATTAGAGTCTCAGTTATTTCAACTACAACCGAATCTACCTATCATAGAAATGGAATACTTCTAACTAGACCATGTCAGCAGGATACCAATAAAAAGGTTACTCTACCCAGAGAAATTCGCAGTGTTCGACGACTTGAACTTGTAAGTATTGTATGTTCGCTACTTTGGGGTAGTTTTCTGTTCTAGTATGATCAATGACTATGACGGATTAATTGTTCTCCCTTGTATAATAATGGTTTGGGTGTGGGAACTGCCTGGATCATTTCACTAAAAAGTCAAGCATGGATGCAATAACTTGAAGGTCGAAAGTGGCTTATGTAAAAGCCAGCCCTCAGTAGATTTGCTAAGTAAACTTAATAATCTGATAGTGAATCACTTTGTATATTGGTATCAAACTATCAATTTAAAATCAATACTCCCTCCATCCCAAAATGAGAGTATGTTTGACTTCTGAATTTCATATAGCTGTTTCTTGATTATGTTTTGTCAAATCCAATTTTTTTTTTGTGTGTCAGTGAAAAATCTTACTATAATGATACTCGATTTCAGTTACCGATAATACAGTTTTACAGAAATATTTGGGGAAAGTGACTTGATTTTGCCTGTCTAACTATTCTTCTACATTTTAAAGAGAATAATTTTTTGTCTTTTTTCTTTTATAAATTATTGTTTTACCTGGTCATAAACGTCCTAAATGTCATGATCTCTCTAATTTATGATGGATCTTCAGGTACCTGTAGTGACTTCTACTTTCCCTGTTGACCGTAGTTGTCAATATCATGAAGGCTCTTTTCCCCACTTCAATGGGTTAGCAGATACAGTCACGTATGTATTTGACTTAACAAGTTCAATTGTGGGCTTCTCTCATCCAATTCTTATCAATCTTTCTTACTAACTTCTTATTCATTTTGCTATAAAAAAAATCAAAAATAAAACAGGGTGATGAATGGTATAAATGCTCCAAAGGTTGTTGAATGCTATGGTTCCGACGGTAACAAATACCGCCAGCTAGCGAAATCTGGAAACGATGATCTGAGACAGGATGCTGTATGTGTTCAAATTTTTGTGTGGAGATATAATTAGAAAATTTAAGAATTCTATTAATTGACACAAGTTTGTTCAAAACTAAGAGATATGATGATGGGAATTGGAATTGGAAAAAACTCAGACCCCAAAAGCATATTAGTAATGTACATATGAATACAAGTGTTCAAAAAATGCAGGAGGGACTAGGGAGTGAACAAAAAGCCCAAAAGAATGAAAGATTAACATTATAAGGTTATCAAAAAGATTGTCCTGGGAACTGCTCTAGACGTGGGTATTGTTGGTATTAGTTTTCTCAAAAACAAAGAAAAGAGAAAACGAATAGGATTATAAATTACGGTGGTCAGCATCATCCATCTCCCACCTCGCTCCATTCTTCATTGAAGTCTTACCTGATACATCTATATCAATACATTTTATCCACTAACGATTCTAAAGGGCATTGCAAATCTTGTCTGTCTTATAAACTATAAATAATAGGACATATTTTGCTTTAGATTTATCAGGATACTTAATTTGTGTTTCGTGGTGAAATTTTTATTGATATCTTACAAAGAAATTGTTATACATTGAAGAATGCTTGTTCCTTTCTAATTCATCAAGTAGACATTTCGTAATGTCTTCAATGGTGAAGTCATTTGCAAGTTTTCATTTATAAGTGTTCTTTTTCAGCTATAAGGGTTGTATGTTCATATTTTTGCTAGGACCATTAGAAGTCACTATATCATTTTCTTTTTACACCGGTGAAAAACCCGGTAAATTATATGCAGGTAATGGAACAATTTTTTGGATTAGTTAACACGTTTTTACAAAACCATCGAGATACATGGAAACGGAGGTTAGGGATACGTACATACAAGGTATCTTCTCTAATGTAGTAAACTCGTGATTGTTTATTTAGGCTCATGAAATGAGAGCACCCCTTCTTTGTATCCTCTTAACATTTTTATTTTATTTTTTACATTTGGAAATACTATTATTCTTATTTTATTTTACTCCCCCCCCCCACAACTTTTTGCAACAATTTGTCAGTTCCATGTTTGGGTGTATAGTAAAACTTATGATTATGTATTAGTCGTTAAAATATTTTTGACACATTTGATTTGACATTTATTTTTTCCCTTGTTTGAATAGCAATATAATGTAATAAAATCTTGCAAATCAAGTAGATACAAAGATTTACAATCTTTTAGAAAAGCCTCCATGCACAGTCTATTTATGTTGTTTCTGCTATAGAACAATTCGGTGAGTTATATATCAGTGGAACAAAATAAAAGATTTCTCATCTTTTGTTGATCACGTGACACCCAGATTTGAACTTGGGGGGAATGGATTTGCAGTCCCCCGCCTTACCACTCAACCATATTGTCAAAAACTATACAAAAACATACATGAAAAATTTCCCGCTTAGGGTTGAATTACTGAATTTCATTTTTTGTACTTGTATCTTGAATCCTATTTTTCTTAATCCTTCAAAAGAAACTCTTTCTCCTTTTTGATTGGATTTGATCCACCCTTTCGATTGATTGTATAGCATCTCAAAACACACAATGCCTAAAAAAATTCTCACTACAATTTTGAAAAGTCAAATGCGAATTTTCAGCCACAAAAGAAAAACGGATGACAAATTTGAACCATTAACTATTGACTCCACGTTCAAGCTTATGGATATTCCTTACTGAAACATATTTGTGCTCAAAAACGCTTTCTACCTTGTCACTCAAACAGGAAAGATTTAATTTGTAATTGTACTGTCTTTAAAACAGGTTGTTCCTTTTACGCCAAGTGCTGGTGTTCTTGAATGGGTAAATGGCACTTTACCCTTGGGGGAATATCTAATAGGAAGGTCAGTCAAACTTACATGTTATGCAATCCTGTAGAAGATAATTTTATATGTTGCAAATGTCTGAATATTGTGATTGTAGCATGCGTAGTGGAGGTGCTCACGGGCGCTATGGTGTAGGAGACTGGACATTTCTCAAATGTCGACAGCACATGGTTACGGCAAGTGCCATACTTTTCTCTTTTGTTAAAATTACTAATTTTTGTTGTTACATTTTGATCTGACAAATTGCCTTACGTCAAGCTTCTAAGAATCAAAGTTTTGGTTGTCTGTTCCAAGGCACACAACGTCAACCATGTCTAACATGAATTTGTTACGTTAGGATACCAAATAGCGGAGCTTAAATCTGCATTTGTGTTTTCTATGGCACATTTTGTCCCCAAAACTCTATATTATTACATTAAATTTTGATTTCCTCGATCATTATATCCAACTAATAGGATATAAGAACATATAGTGCGTCAACTGTAATGTTAAATGTAACACCCCAGTCTCAATATGGGAAAAAATTGTCTATATATAAGAAATTAAGGTACTAACAATAGTACCTTCAATCATGACTTTTTGGGTGAGTCTGTGGCGGACTAAAATGACCCAAGAAGATACTATTGTGCTAGTGGTTTAAAGTCTTGTTTAGATGGATTTGATTCGGACTTGGGATTTGACCCAAGATTTATTCCGGACTCGAGATTTGAACCGGGTTGTTTCATATTTGTAGCACCTCAGTCCCACATCGAAAGATATAGGAAAAATTTGTCAGTATATAAGGAATTAAGTTATTAACAATAGTACCTTCAGTCATGACCTTTTGATGACCT
Source organism: Aralia elata (assembly GCA_034770075.1). Classification (NCBI taxonomy): domain Eukaryota; kingdom Viridiplantae; phylum Streptophyta; class Magnoliopsida; order Apiales; family Araliaceae; genus Aralia; species Aralia elata. The sequence continues at coordinate 5,398,591 of CM068378.1, forward strand.
TTTGGATAAGCCTGTGGTGGGCTAAGATGACCTAAGAAGATACTATTGGGCTGATGGTTTAAGGCCTTGTTTAGATAGATTCGATTCGGACTTAGAATTTGACTCAAGATTTGTTCCGGACTCGAGATTTGATCCGGGTTGTTACATATGGTATTAGAGCCGACTCTCGAAAGCTCGGATTGGGTTGCCGGAGGTGGGGACACAAAGGCTAGTGGTATTATCCCATAATAGAGAGAGGTCTGGAGGTGGGGACACAAAGTCAGTCGGTATTATCCCACAATAGCTAGAGAGGTAAAGATCTGTGGGCCGTGTGTATGATCGATTCTGACGGGAACGTCAGAAATTTAAGTGGGAGAGTTTGTAACACACCAGTCCCACATCGAAAAATATAGGAAATATTTGTTTGTATATAAGTAATTAAGTTACTAACAATACTACTTTCAGTCAGGACTGGGCTAAGATGACCCAAGAAGATACTATTGTGCTAGTGGTTTAAGACCTTGTTTGGATGGATTTGATTCGATTCAGACTTGGGATTTGACCCATGATTTGTTCCGGACTTGAGATTTGACCCGGGTTGTTTCATTAAAATCGGGAACATGGTCTTGCATAACCGCATTCTCAGTTGTATTAGACTAGTAACTAGATTATGTCAACGCATAGTTCAAAGTTCTACCTTAAAGGAGAAACTAGTACTTTGCATATGAGGGCACTCTCTAGATTTTGACTCACAAATTTAAGATGAAAGATCTTAATTTATCTATCATTTACTTTACAGAAAGAAAGTAGTATAATTTTTTTTTTCCCCAATGTTCTCTCTGCACAGGAAAACTACAAGAGGAAGGCCTTTCAGGAAGTTTGTGATAATTTCAGGTTTAGAGCTTTTCCCCGACTGTACATGCTACTTAGTCTTTATTAGTTTAAGCTCAGTTAATCTTCAACTGTTGTTTCGCAGGCCTGTCATGCATTACTTTTTCTTGGAGAGATTCTTACATCCGCCTGATTGGTTTGAAAAAAGGCTTGCTTACACACGAAGTGTGGCAGCTAGTTCAATGGTGAGCGCTTAGTCTTTTGTGTCATAAATGACAGTCCTCCATCTATTATATATGGAATACAAGCATTCTCATGGATTCTCCTGGGAAGCCTTTTTTTTTTTTTGCTTTTTTTATTATTGATTGAAGATGAGAATGATTTTGTACAAGTTGACTTTGTACTTAAGCCTTTCATTCAAATCAGGTGGGTTACATTGTTGGGCTTGGAGATCGACACTCCATGAATATCCTAATTGATCAAGCGACTGCAGAAGTTGTTCACATTGATCTTGGTGTTGCCTTTGAGCAGGGGTTGATGCTTAAAACACCTGAGCGGGTGTGCCTTTTTTCCTCAGATTCCTTATTCTTTTCGCTTTATGCTGTCAATTCATCCTGCTTCTTTCAGTCATAGCTTTGTAAGATTTACATTGTGTTTAACATGATGTAGGTTCCATTCAGGCTGACAAGGGACATTATAGATGGTATGGGAGTAACTGGAGTGGAAGGGGTATTCAGAAGATGTTGTGAGGAAACTCTGTCCGTGATGCGGACAAATAAAGAAGCACTACTGACCATCATTGAAGTATGATTAGTTAACATATAACATTTTAATATTGAGAAAGTTTATTATCTTTCATTTAGTTCATATCCAGTGCGAATTTTCTGCAGGTTTTTATTCATGACCCTTTATATAAGTGGGCTCTATCTCCTCTAAAGGCTTTGCTACGTCAAAAGGTACTTTAGAAACTTCACCTTTTTTTCTTATATGTTTGTAAACATCATATGATCTGATTAATTTTCCTCTCAGGAAAGAAAAAGATAAAGACTATGAAGCATTAAATTAAGAAAGGTCTTATTAGAGTTAATTACAAGCACCTGCAAACACAAGCTTTCGAAGTTATGATTATATATATATATATATGAAAAATCTCTCCAACAAATTGGTTCGTTAACAAACCGGCTACGGCGACGGTTCGGACCGTCGCCATAGAACAGAAAGTCGTCACCGTATGCTATGGCGACGGCTTTCTGTTCTATGGCGATGGTCCGAACCGTTGTCATAGCCGGTTCGTTGGAGAGACAGACTATGTGTGTGTGTGTATATATATATATATATATATATATATATATATATATACTTCCTACCTAAGTAACTAGCAACTTAGAGTAAACACTTCCACAAGGTTCATATCCATGTTAAACGTCAACACTTCATGAAACTCGTCGACACGTGCCAGGCCCTTCATACATGTCTATCTATATAGCATACACTTCCATCAAAGGCATAAAGGACTCTGAAAGGCCAAAGTACTCCGTATCCCAAAACACTAAGATAATATTTTTTAGCATATCAAGAAAGTTAATTGTAGGAACAAACAAATAAAATATAATATTATCTCAGAACTAATAGAAGATGGGTAACAAGTAGAGGAAGGAAAGAAGGCATATAAACTCACTATTTATATTTGATGATGACTATTAATTATTTTGATCCATAAATTAACTCCCTCGGTCCTCTTAATGATGTCTTGAGTACAATTTTCATATAAATTAAGAATTTCAAATTTGAGGGGTGAGAGTATAAAGTAAGTTCCAACATGACCACCCTTACATAGATCTAGTACTATAGTAATGAATCCCATATAATTATAACACAAGTACAAGGTGTTATAATCTTTTCCCACTTTATAGCTTTGACTTTTGTACTTGAGCCATTTTGTTGGAGACAACTTTTTGGGCATTTAAGCTATATCCTTCGAAGGACAGAGGGAGTAAATTACTTGACTTTTTAATTGAAAAAGTGTTGAGGGACTAGTAATAATATCATTATTTGATTAATTTGTTATGAAAAAAGAATTAATCTTTATTTGAAGGGTTTTGCTAACCACCAAATGGAGTACGTTATTTTTTTGCCCAAAGATGAATTTATCACAAAAAGAATTTTCCTTTCGACAATATATTAGACTAGGATAAAATAGTAATTTGGTCCTCTTGTGTTGATGTGTTTTGTTTGATATATGTGTACTGTGTCCATGTCAATGACTCAATGCTTCATATGTAGGAACAATATGAGGTTTATATAAAAATAACATGATCCCATGCTCTGGGAGTAAGCCAATTGTAAAGATATGACTTTGGATGCTACCTCTAAATAGTCACGCTACCTCTCTTTTTCTTTTTTTTTTAATTTGTCATTTTTTAAATTTCCTAACATCCTTTAGGTTTCTTTTATATATAATGTCTAATCTCACAATTACAATGAAGTTCTGTCATATTACATATCTTTTCATGGTGATTTGTTCCTCTCTGTCATCCATTTCTATAACCTTAGGAATAGTTAAATGTTTCTAAATTTTGGCATGCAATGATATTTGACATCCGTTCCTGTGCAATATGAATTCTTCTAAATGCATGAAATATGAGTCGGGCATATAATTGTTATTGCTGTATGGGAATGTGACGAAGTTTGACATATCTGCCTGGGAACATACCATCAAGCAGCCTGCTAATGCGAGTTAACCGTAGACCTTGCACATACCTAATACCTTGTACATAAACTTTCTCCTAAACCTTCTGCAAAACACCATATATTGCAGAAACAGAATTTTACTATGAAATTATAGAAGGGTATTTTGAACAAATGAATGTTTAATTATTTTATCATATTCTTGAATTTATCAGATAAATCTGATGCCAGGAGACATACCCATGGCTGACGGGCTGACAGATCTTTTCCACATACCCTCTTCCATCTCGTATTCCTATTATTTAGCTTCTTAGTCTCTCATCTGCATGTATATCTTTTTAAGTTATATCAACAGTTGTACTTCCATCATGCATATAACGTTCTCTTACTTCTGCTAATTAGGAAACTTATGATGATCTGGAAACGAGCTTGGAAGACTCGCAAGATGAATATGAAGGGAACAAGGATGCTACTCGTGCCCTTTTGCGTGTTAAACAAAAGCTTGATGGATATGAGGAAGGTGAAATGAGAAGTGTGCATGGGCAGGTGATTCTTTTGGACCACCACCAATTTTTTCAACTTGGAACCTAACATAGTTCACTATCTTTGCTTCATCCTCTTATTTGGTATATAAGCCTTGTTTTTGGCATGCATCTTCCTTGTAATTGCATGATTACTTTATAAAGTTTTAATAGTAGCATCTCAGGAAAAATTCTAGTGTAGTCAACCAACGTATACAGCATTACAAAAAGTAAAAAGGAAGTTGTAACTGTGTTGCTTTTCTCTTCTTGTTGGCAGAATCATGCTGTATCTAGTGCATAAATGTTAAGAGAGAAGGTGGTCATTGAACTACCTTTTCACTGCAATTTTGTCAGGTTTCCAATCCTTGCAGGATTGCTTTAATTTTATAGATTTTTTATTATGACGGAAATTGTAAGTATCATATTTTCCCAAAAACTTTTTCCAGATTAAAAATGACGGGAGGAGACATTCATTTTTGAAGCGATATACTCTTTGGAAATTGTATCAAATTATGGGTAGCTTGTTTTCATTAGCTATAGTAACATTAAGGTCCCCCAATTCACATCAAATCACTCTCGTCACTGGACTAATCTTTGATGAACTGTGCTTGTTGGTTAAGTACATGTACATTGCCCCTCTCTGGCATATCTAAACCCAGGAGAGTGAGAAGCTACAGTCTTTCGTTTTCGTTCCTCCAAAGAGCCCATCTTAAGTTTTTATTATAGGCAAAACCCACTTACCATCAATTACCGGATTTGCTTACACGGTGGGATGAGTCTAGACGCCTGGACACTGATCCTCTTGAAGTTGTGATGACTTTTTCTTTCACCTGATCACCAACTGCCAGTGTGGCCAAACATTTTAGCTTTTGCGTCAAAATTTTCTGTTTTCTTATTTGGTATTATTGGGGTTAAGATTTGATTTGCTAACACAGCCTTCTAATAAGTTTGCTTTGCTCTACTTGAATTATGGTTACATGTATAAGTTATGCTTCCATTTTAGATTGGGGAATATGGTCTTAAGAAAGGTTATTTGGTCGGAACACTGATGATGATCTGGTGCTATTTGGTTGGAACATTGAAGGTGCTATTTAAATTATGTTTATTTCTTTCACGACAAGGTTTTCTGTATTTTTTTTCGTAGGTTCAACAACTTATACAAGACGCTATTGATCCTGATCGACTGTGTGAAATGTTTCCTGGATGGGGATCTTGGATGTAGTAATTCTTAATTGTCACATCTTGGGACACCGAACTGCTCCAGTCAAATTGTAGATGCGGCTCTTTATCTTTGTAATTGTACAGTTTTGCGTAGCATTTCCTTGTATTAGATTCTGAGGCAAATTTTGGGTGTAATTGGTTACTATGATTGCTACATTGTATATAGTGGTCAATGAAAAGCTCCCCAATTTTGCTATAATTATGTGAGACCTCCAATTTTCCTATATTTCTACTCACTCTCTATCCTCTCCCCCCACCCTACCCATTCTTACTCTCGAGAAGAAAATTTGAAGTGTCAATGTTTCTGCTTGAAAGTTTAACAAGTCATTTAGTAATTAAAAAGAAAAAGAGGAAAATACTTTACAAGTAAGCCTTAAGATCATTTAATAATTATGTGCAAAACAGAACTATTAAGAATCAAATTTTTCATTTTGGTATTTTCGAAATGGGAAAATTACAGCTTGGGATTAGAAAACCGGGGGGGTGTTTGGGAGAGGGAGCAATTTATTCATGAAGCCTGAAACACCACAGGTAAGCCTTGTAATTTCTTCCGATCAGGGTGAGGTATATAACTATGTATATAACTATTCAAGTTATTTAATTCAAAATTTATAGCATTTGTAATACAATGTGGTGTTGGTAATAAAAATATTACATATAGTTTGATTCTGAACTGAAATAATTGTACAAAAGTAATATATAAAAAATTAAAAGAATTTAATTTGGGGGAAAGGAAAGAATAAAAATAAACGGGGAAAGTCGGGATGGGGTAGGTATAAGGTATTTGTTGTCGGGTCAGATGGGATCTGAGAGTTATGTATGCATTATCGGACGGGTATGAGAAAGGTATTTTGAATTATACATGACCGAACACATGGTTCTTGATCCAGATCTCAGATCTTAGATCTAACAAATCCTATAACTATTCTTCTCTCAACTTCAGAAAACTATCTACAACAAATAACAGTGAACTCTCTCTTCCTACATTCTGGATATACACTATCCTTCGTTTTTCTTGAGTCAGGCAATCCACAAAGACAAGTCCAAAGCCTCTTTCTGTGAGTACACACAATTGGAGGTTTCACCGTTGAATCCTGGAGGGTGACCGTCGGCAGCCAATTTGTACCTGAGGTTATTACCGGTGGGGGCGGAATCACTTTTTAGGACAGTAGCTTGCTACGCCTCGGTCTTCATTCTTCTTCTAGCTAAATTGTTCTAATTTTATTATACTGCTGATCTTGTTAGTACTGCTGCAAAATCCAACATATTGAAAATCTGATCAAATATCTTTCTGTAAGAGGATTAAAATGTGATTCCTGTCATAAAAGTTATTTAAAGACGATCAATGGAACAACTCTACAAATACAAATAAGAAATGATAAAAACAATAATAAATAATAAGGTCGGAAATTGAACCACAAACAAACAAACAAACAAATGCACGTATAGGCTGATAGGCATAATGCACAATCCCGTGACTCACGACGCGGACAGAATTGGGTTATATTGGAAAATCATAAGTATTTTTTAAAAAAAGTACAAGAGAAGGGGTTAAGTTATCCAATCCATTGTAAATAAAGCCGGTAATGTATTAACCGCCTGTCCATCCACCAACTTGCCGCGTCAAACCGACGGCCCATAAAACAGTTTGCGGCCGCACCGCCCCCACTCCCCTATATATGTATGTGTGTGTATATATATAATAATGACAGATATAAAGAGAGAAGGAATAAAACGTGTGGCGAGGCGGTGGTCCTCCGATAGTTTTTGTATAAAACAACTACCTGCCGCCTCCCTCAATCCTCTTCCCCAAGTAACCCAATTCCATGTCTATATAGGAAAGATCAGCCAGATTCAACTGTATATCTTCTGTACCAACTCTTACAAAGCTTTCAAGTCGACTACATTAGCTTCATATCATCTAATTTCAGTTTCAGCTAGGTTTGATTCTTCTTCAATTTACTCCATCCAATTTAGATTTGTGCATTTTTTTCTCTTTTGCATAGTCTTCTGCTATTCATTCTTCATTAGATTTGTCTGTGAATATACTTTTTTATACCGTTAGTTTAGGACGAGCAATACAGTTTCTTTCCCTTTCCCTATTTTTTTTATAAAAAAAAAACTTCGAATCAGAATTCGATTCCCAATGTCCTTTAGTGCTCAGATTCTTTTGTAGCTCAACCTCTACAATATTGTTCTTTCTCAAGTTAGATTAAATTTTGGTGTTTGTAAAACTAAGATGCGGAGAATTGCTTAGTGTTGCCTAACATAGAATTCAAGACTTTAGCTTTCGTCGTCTGTGATGGAGAATATCACAGAGCAGAATCAGTTTTCTTCAATTCCAGTTGGAACTACTAATGGAATTGTAAATGGGTTTAAGATTTTAGCATCAGATAAATACACAAGCATACAAGAATGTGACAATCGGTTTATGCATTCGGGTGTTGAACAAGATTCTTCCTCGGGAACTGATCGTGATTATCAAGATCCATCAGTTTCGGACTGTGAAAGTGGGATTTCTGGTTCCAACAACGAAGAAATTCAATCTGTTGATAATGGATTGATCAAGGTGGATGAAGGAGAAAGACTGTATGAAACAGTTAATCGCAGGCTTATTTCGGGTTTGGGCAATCTAGGAGTGAATACCAAGGTAGAGGCCATTTATAGGAATCCCTTTTCTGGTTTTACTAATCAAGCCCGGTTTCAATCGTTTTGTATATTTGAGAGAGCCATGGGGAGAAAGTGCGGAGGTGACGCAAATGTGAAGTATGCTTGGTATGGTGGTTCCAAGGATGAGATTAGCAGGATTATTTCACATGGTTTTGGTCATTGTGATAAAGCTGAAAGCAATCACTCCTATGGTTGCGGCGTTTATCTCTCCTCTGTTGATTCTCCTATTGAAAGGTAATCAAGTTTTTCATAATCTACCATTTTAAGCTCTTAGCAAGAGATGAAAGATATGTGATAAAGTTAAAATTTCTCGTTTTGCAGTGTGCAATCTTCGATGAAAGATGAGGATGGGCTAAGTCATCTTTTACTTTGTCGTGTTCTCTTGGGGAGGATGGAACTTGTTCATCCTGGTTCTGAACAGTATCATCCAAATTCCAAAGAATTCGATTCTGGAGTTGACAACTTACTATCTCCCAAGAAATATATTGTTTGGAGTACCCACATGAATACTCACATTTTGCCAGAATTTGTTATCAGTTTGAGAGCTCATTCTTACTCAAAAGGTGAGTGATAATTAGATTGAATTGATTCCAGAATTTTTAAACTGGTTGAATTTCTTTTTAAGTCTGTAAAAGCTTTATTGGCATTTTTGGTTGTTCAGGTTGTCAAAGGATCCAGGTTCCCATGAGGAAACCAACTTCACCTTGGATGCCATTTCCAACTCTAATTTCTGCACTTTCAAAGTTCTTACCTCCTGATACAGTCAATTTGATTGCAAAGCATCACCGTGATAATAGAGTAAGTACTTAGAAATTTTAAATAAATGGAGTGACTTTTTGTCATTGTTTTGTAACCTTGTTTCTATTTCTTCTCTAGGAAAATAAGATCTCGCGGCATCAATTGATACAGCGAGTGAGACAAATAGCAGGAGACAAGTTGTTGACAACACTCATAAAATCTTTCAGAGACAAGGTATGCATACATATAGATGTTTTAAAATCTTATAAATTGGGATAAATGCGTCATTGAGTCGAGTTGAAACTTATTTAGTTGAAAATCTTATATATTGGCAGATACTTTTTCCTTAATTGTTTTGATGAATATCAATCATATTATGTACTCAATTCATGTTAATTCCTATACGTTTTCTGCCAGAACTTGCATAACAATCTAGATATGGTTTTCTTAAGTCTATATGGAGTTGTAATACTAACCTTTGCCTCTTCAAGTTTAGCGCTGAAACCCCCATTGAATATTATGCGATTGTGTGAAGTTTTACTCTGCAGACAGACTGTCAATTTTACATGGTTCACATTGTTGTAAAGTCCGCTGTCAAGCATCTCGTATAGTCATATTGGTTCTGAGTATCTTTCATCATTTTGTGTAGTCTCTCATATCATATCAGAGATATCGTTCAACACCATTGAGAAAGGATATGCCTTAGGGTAGATTTTTTTTCAAAACATAGGATTGTTCACTCTAAGATTGATTCTGGTGATGTTAGTTCGTGACACAGTATCTAAATCTAGGATTTGAATCAATTGACATGGTAACGTATCAAGTTTATAATCATTTTAGCTGTTTTTTGTTGGCCTGGCCCAGTTTTGGGCTTGGCATCTTCACCCTTAATTCAGAGCCATGTTGTCTGTGCCCTGTTTTAGTGCAAGTTTGTCCTACTGCTACCTGATTTCATTTAGAAGAATAAGCCATTTGTTTAGTAGTTTATCATTATTTTCATAAATATTCTATGCCTGCTTACCATGACGGGAAAAATATTATTTGCTTACTTGGGGTCATGTATGTGTCTCGGTCAGTCATGGTGGGTTGGGTGTAAGAGATTTTGGGAAGTTATTGCTTTGCTAGGAAAATTGCCTGCAGATTCAGTTCAGAGAAGGGTGGCAGGAGCGAGATTTGGGGTTGAACATGTGGTTAGATTACCAAAGAGACTTGATTACTTTATGGGTTTGGTTTGTTGAAGGAATTGCTAGGGTATGGGAGGAGTTGGTTGGATTACGAAAGAGACATGATCACTTTACGGGTTGGTTTTCAAAGGAATTGCTAGGGGATGGGAGGAGTTTTTGAGATATTCCTCCATGGTGCTTGGGGATGGTCGGCGGATCTAGTTCTGAAAAAAGATGTTTGGGTTTGACATCAGAGGCCTTGGGAGTTTCTTTCCCAAATTTATTCTCTATTGCAGTCCAATCGGGATGCAATAGTTGCATATTATTTCTTTGGAGGATGGGTAGATGTCTTGGCAGACAACTTTTTTAAAACTGACACTTCCAAGACTGGGAGTTGTATGAGGTGTCACAGCTGTTGTTGTTTACTTGTTTTGGAGGAATTTGGCCTGTTAGTCGATTGAGAGGATTCATTCCATTTTAGAGACCCTAACAGTGGTAGGTTTCGGTCAAATCTTACTATAGAATTCATTGTGGTCGAGTCGACCTTTACGTGGCAGAATATTTGGAGTAGGGCTTGAGAGTCTCACTTTTTGGTTAATTGGTGCTACGTGTATAGAAAGGATTGCTATTGATCATTTGTTTCTTCATTGTGAGTTCGTTTGCCTCTTGTGGTCTATGGTTTTCTCCTTATGGGGGGCTAAGGTGGGTGTTGCCTTGTTTAGTGGTGGAGTTTTTGGGTGCTTGTGGTGGGGTGGGGGGGGGGGGTGTTTAGAGTTCCAAAGAGAGCATGCTGTATGAGAGATAATTCTCCTTGTTTGTGGATTCTTTGAGGGAACGTAATTGTAGACCTTGTTTTTTATTCTTTAGTTCTTTGGCAGAAGATTTTTTTTCCTGGACTTTCTATTGTTTTTATTGACTTCTTGTCAAAGTTCAACTCTGGGACGTAGTTTTTGAGTATTGGTGGTGCAGATTTCATCATTCTTTTCTCTAGCTTAAGTTGTAGATGGTGGATGGCACCCCCTTAGTTCCTCCCTTTGTAATGTACTATATAGTACATATATATATATATATATATGTGTGTGTGTGTGTGTGTGTGTGTGTGTTCCATGCGCACAAATATATTTGCTGATAATCTTCCAGTCTTTTACTTTAGTTGATATTTAATTGTATTTTCTCCTTGCCAATGTGCAAGTTTTGTTCGTGTTGATCCCTAATAAATGTGAAATTGATTTTGCAGCAACTTGAAGCATCAAGTGGATGTTAAGCAGGCAAGTGCCAGCAGTGGCGTGGAAGAATCTCGGTTTGCAGGCAGAAGGGCTAAGTTGGGTTTTGTTGGAAGATTGGTGCGCAATTTCATCAACTTGTTCCTTGATTAACAGAAAATGAGAGGAGAATTGCTAATGGTTGGATTCTGATACTAGACGGTGTAGTGTAGTCAGTAGTGAGCGAGAGCGAGGGCAAAATAATACTCGTTTTACACATTGCAAAACATCAATGTTGTTGTGATGTTGACCAAACTTATGGCTTTTCTTTATTTTTCAAGCCACTAACCAGTGTTCTTACAACTTTCTGGCTCCCTTTCTATAGAGTAATACTAGCAAGCTACATTTTGTCTGTGCCTGCCTTTCTACTTAATTAAGGATTCATCTTTTTTATGTATTGTTGCTGCTGTTGTTACTTGTTAGTTGTTACTATAACTTGCCCCCTTTTTTTCTGTTTTTAATTTAATTTGTATTTGTATTCTTATTCTGTTTTGAGATGGTACTCCCAAGCAGGTGGAGTTTCCCTGGCCCATATGGCTGCCACTTGCAATTTTTTATGATGCAGTGGCAGTACGTAACGTACGTACGTTTGTGTAGTTCATTTCGCAATCTGAATGGCAATGGATACCAGCTACTCTAGCTACCTCTCTTCCATGCACCTTTTAAAATTAAAAAAAAAAAATGATATGGGCCTTGTTTGGAGGAGCCGAGGAGGGGTATATAACTAACTATACATAAATGAGCGGAGAAGAAAATTACGACTCAAACCTCCTATTTTGATATGAATGGTCTTTGCGGCTTGCTTGCTGCGCTGGATGAGACGACTCCTTTATAGGAATTTTAAAATTAATCAGCTCAGCATATCATCTTTAAACTACACTATTACTCTCTTCGATTGATCTGATCTGTAATTAAGAAAATTATAATCCAAATTGACTTTAAAATGTTTTTTCATAAAATGATTTAGTCAATTGCTTCAATTCTAAGGCCACATCAAACATTTGCAATTACTTAAAAATGATTTCATTTTTAATACTTATACAGGTGTTTGGTGTTCCATCAACTCTATTATTCAGTGTAATTCAGATCTTTTTAACTGAATGGACTAATCTTTCGTTAGTTATTTTTTCCCCGGATTTTTCAAAAAAAATTAAAGAATAAATAAATATTTCTATCTACTCTCTTTTGTCATTTTTGTTCAACTATCAAAAGCTACATTTTTTTTATACAAAAAAATGGGAGGTAGGTAAGGTCTTTGACCTTACACTTGAATTAATACTTTTTGTTTCAGTGAACTTTTCATAATAGTAAATTTTATTTTTTGAAATTGGTACTGAAAGAAATCATTCAAAAAGTCATGTCCAACCAGTACAGATATTAACATTTGAGTGGGAAAAAAGAAGACCTTACACACGTGGAGGTTTATAAATATAGTAACAAGTAACATCAACTCCATGAGTAATAAATAATAGGAGTATTCACGACTACCATCGTTGCCTTTAATTTCTATCCAAGTATATGGTAGTTTTTCCTTAATTTCTCCTATACCAATTACCAAGTTTAGGTAGACCAACTTTTCTTTCTAACTTATACTTACTAATTAATTGTGAGATATTGGACCAAACTTAATTCATAATTTGAAAAGCAGACGACCGACCGAGCGCGCGCGCGCGCGCATATATATATATATATATATATATATATATTTTTATTTTATTTTTTTTTAATTTCCTGCAGATTACATTTGACATTTTGTGTTTGTGTGTGTGAAAGAGAGAGAAGGAGAAGGAGGTTGTTATATTTATTATTCCCTCCATTTCAAATTAATTGTATTTCTAAGACTTTTTAAAGTCAAATTGATTATTTTTGAAACTAATCTTTTTACTATTTTTGCTAACATATAAGTGAAGATATTATAACCAAAAGAAAGTATATACAATTTATTATTAATTTCAATTTTTATAATTTTAGAAATATATTTATATATGCTTAATTATTAATTTTAAAAATAGTCAATTTGACTTAAAAAAAGTCATAGAAAAGCAATTAATTTGGGACGAAGGGAGTACTAATTACTAAACCAAACAACATATCGCAAGTGTCTATCCTTCCTTCCGTTCAGATTGTAAAACCAAAATCACAATTTCCGAAAGTAATTTGTGTTCTTCTTATGAATTTATTCCTAATTAAGAAAAATACTAATATAATAATAATAATGATGGTATAATATATTATTTAATCAACTAAAATTAAAAATAAAATAATAATAATATACTAAAATTTCCAAATAATTTTAGAGTCTAAAAGTAAATAAAATATCTTTAATTTAAAACACTCATAGTAAATTACCTCTTAATTAATTATGTTGAAGGGGTGAGTCTGAGTCATCAAAAACCGTGATTTTGCCCGTTGATTAGTAAACTCCCCTCCCCTCCAGGCTCCAGCCGAGTTCACACTTCACACCACCAAAAAAAAAAAAAAAGTGAAAAAAACTGCGCCAACCTTCACCTAATTATCGAGCGCTTGTATTTCTATTTTTATTTCTATTATTCTATGCACACGCACACACGGGACACATAGCGTAGCAAAGCAAAGCGCGTTGTGTTTCTTACCCTCTTAATTTCTCTCTAGTCGGTCTGCAGTCTGCTTCAACTGGTAACCAATTTCCACAACCACTCGCACCTATATATCCTTAATCAATCCAGAATCTCTCTCTCTCTCCACTCTCTCTGTCACCTTAACCAACCAACCTAGCCAGTTCCCCTCCTCTCTCTCCCTCCCTCCCTCCCTCCCTCCCTCTACATTTCTTCTTCTTCTTCTCTCTATACTACTATACTATTAGAATATATCGACCATAATTGCAGAGGTCCACTAGTTCACAACACTACTCTATTTTCATTTTTTTTCTCTCTCTAAATCTAATTTTATATATATATATATATGTATCTCTAAATTATCAGTATTGAGCAGTGGCCTAAGAAACACAGTACTGATCGATCGATCGAGCGTTTAATTAATTGATCCTGGAGTAATAAATACCTCCATCATGCAGTCCGATACAGTAATCTCGCATTGCCCGAGCTTTAACACTTATTCTTCTTCAGATACACTCGCACAGATTGCTGCTAGAGTTGTCCAAGAGTTTCAGGCCCACTCTGATGATGATTTCGATCACGACTACTTATTCCACCACCAAACAGTAGAAGAAGAACAACAACAACAATTAAACAATTACAACCATGAATCTGATCAGAATGAAGAAGAAGAAGAATTTGAGTTTGCTATTCTGTGCAGGGAACCCGATTTGTCTCCAATTCCGGCCGACCAAATCTTTTATAACGGTCAGATCCGACCTGTATATCCACTTTTCAACACAGATTTGTTATTTGCTGATGATGTTCAAGTTGATAATTCGGTTTCTTCCGCGACGCCCAAAACTTCAATTCCGGTCCGACTTCCGTTGGGAAAGCTTTTTATTGAAGAGCGGGAGCGCGATTCCGCTTCGTGCTCTTCGTCGGAAGCGGATGAGCTCGACGGAGTCCCGGTGGGAACTTATTGCGTCTGGAGGCCCAAGGCGGAGGAGGAGACGCCGGGAAGGTGTAAGAAGAGCAATTCGACCGGTTCGTCTAAGAGGTGGAAGTTTCGTGACCTTCTTTACAGGAGCAACAGCGACACAAAGGATACTTTCGTCTTTTTAGCTCCTTCAAACAGAAAGAGAGAGGGGAAAGTTAAGAAAGGTATGAAGGAAGCTGCGAAAATCACAGGGAACGACCACCCCAATGGAGTCGGAGAAGGAGGCGAGGGGCATTATGTTAGGAAAGGAGTGGTGAAGGTAAGCGATCAACGACGGTCGTATTTGCCTCACAAGAAAGATATGGTAGGGGTCTTTGCTAACGTGAGCGGGGTGAGCAGGAATCTACATCCCTTCTGAGGTGTCGTGTCAAATTAAGCGGTGTGGTGGAGATTGAACTTGTGATTTTTACTCGGTTACTTGCATTAGGGTTTTAATTAAGCAATAGACAACAGTTTCCAAATTGTACAAGTGATGATGTTAACGTGTAAATATCATCTTCTTTTTTTTAATACCATAATTATTATTATTATTAAAATCATGTTTTGTTTTTTAAGTATTCTTCGGGGAATTGTCGTACGGTGTAGTACGTCTGAATGCCTTTCTTTTTTTCCCTTAGACCGACCTAACCACCCCACTGTGGTGGTGGTGTAAGAATTATGGTCAAATGTCAACCGCTCCTCCCCCAAACTTTTGATGTTTCTACCATATTCTTTGGTTGATTACCAAAGATAATCACTAAATCGATTGCCGGAAAAAAAGGGATTAAGTCGTAAATTTACCTTTCAAATTAAAAAAGAAAAAGATAAACACTAATTAAATTGATTGTATTTCAAGTCATAAATACATGTGAATTAAAAAAAATAATTTAAATTTTATAAAATTAGAAAGTTAAAATATATTTCTTATTTTAAAAGCAAGCGAGTTATTAAATAAGTTGTCTAAAGAATATAATAAATTGAAGCAATGATATATGTTGGGTTAGTAGTTTAAGAAAGTTCAGTTCAATTATATGTGAAAGTCTTTGAATATAATTATTGTTAGCTGATCGTTTTATAATAATAACAAAGTTTAAAATTAATTAAACTATTTAAGTAGAACCTTATTGTTTGTATTTTGTAATGAAAAAAAAGTTGGATATATATATATATTCATTATTTGAGACGCAATTGCAAGCGGTAGGTATATTAATTAATATATTATTATTATTATTATTATTATTGTATCCTGAATCCTGATCCTTTTAGGCGCAGGTGTGATTACAGATTAACATGTATGTATGGGAAAAAATAATTAAAAAATAAAAGTAAAGTACTAGTAGTCATTATCTGTAAATGCCTTGCAAGTTACAGAAAGTCCGAGGGACGTTGACGCTTATTGGTGATTGTAATTAAAGTAGTAATGCCCAAAAGTTAATCAATCACCGAATAGAATATTCTATTGATAAAGACTACTAAAGAAGAATGAATAATCTTTGATATGAGCAGCTTAAACCAGAATAGTATACTCTACGACAAATAAGTACAACTAATTTTTTTATTTTTAAATTAATTACTCGTTAATAAATTAGCAGTCCTTTTCCACCTTTATGTCTTATTTTTCCAACTATCACCTCAAAGTACCCTACCCCAAATCAAACGTTAAAGAAGTGGAAGTACCAAATGGAAATGGGGCCTCAATAATTTAAAAAGTGGAAGAACCAAATGGTCATTGGGCCTGTTTCTTTTACCTTTTATTTTCTTTCTGTTGATTACTTTTATAAACAATACTCCCTACATATTAATTTATGGAAAGTATTTGTAACAACCGGATCAAATTCCGACCAGCATATTCTTTATTAGGGTTTGTTGGTTTACGTGCTAACGGTTGTAGCGGTAGCAGTATTTTACAAACATAACGTTTAAAAAGTTATGATCTTGTTCGTTTACTGTCAACTTATATTATTGAAATTATAATTTTTGTTCGGCTAAAATTGCAGCGATTAGAGCTAAAATTATGTAAAAGGACAAAAAAAACATGAATTATTATATCGTATAAATATATGATAATAAATTAATATGTCATCATACAAAAATAATAGTTTGTGGAAAAAAATTAATAGAATATGTAATATCATCTTTCTTTTGTTATTCTATTTTTGTATAATTTAGTCATAATAATAATTTACTTTATTTTTCTACAGTTATTTAAATTTGAAAATTACTAAAGTTAATTTATATGGCTTGCATTAATTTAAATTCGGTCTCAATAGTCCGATAAGATAGTATATCTTCATAACTACGCAAAACAAACATATATATATATATATATATATATATATATATTACTACAATAGCACTAACGATTATTACACAATATATCACGTATGTTATTACGTACTTATGTCATGTACTCATCATCTACTATAAGGGTACTAAATATTTCACCATCAAACACCATATTCATTTGAGATTGGGACCTAAATACATTTGATCTTTCAATATCTGCTCTTATGAATTCTCTGTCTTTGTTATAATTTTTCCGAATAAAATTATGTACCACCATTGATGCAACTACAATCTTCATTTGTGTTTGAAGATCAAACCCATGATGCATTTCATTTAATATTGACCACCGCTGTTTCCAAACACCAAACGTCATTTCTATTATATTTCTAAGTGATGCATGTGCTTGATTGAATATTTCATTTGGATTTTGTGGTGATAAATGTAAAAAATCACGACGAAATTGCGGAATAAGAGTTCACCCACCTTTATATGGTCCTAGGTAACCTCTCATGTTTGGGTAACCCGAATCAAAGATATAATATTTATCTGCGAATGAGACAATAATAATATTATTTCATTCAGATAATGATAGAAACAATTAAATTTAACAATACAACAACACTAACCTCTTTTGGATGAGAAAAATTTAAACTACGATCACGAAGAGTTTCTCTAAAAATATGACAATCATGGGCCGCAGCTCAACCCAAGCAAAAGTAAATCTCATAGAGAAATCAGATATACTTAGACTATACCATAATTTGATCGAGTTGAATAAAATTTTAATGAGAAAAATAGTTGATCATCTCTTTATATATTTATATAAAAATAAAGAAAATAAAAAAGTTTGTCATAATGTAAAAGTAATTAAAAGAGACGGGGAGGGATTTCGGATCCTGTAAGGGGGGCCTACTCAGCGTTTTGTGGGTCCCAACAATCAATGGGTCATGGTCTTCGTCTTCCTGAGACTATTTTGGCCTCGGAATTTCCATTTTCCACTACAAAAGGCTACCAGCCAGGCAGGCCATGAGATGAGAGATGAGAGATGAGCCAACCAAAGTTGGAAAATGCGCAAAAAAGTGAAAGTATTTGCCTTTAATCTCTCTCCACTGCACTCCACTCCACTCTTCACTTGGCCCTTGGCTGCAACGGCAGGCACCAAGATTTGCCAAAATTGAGTGGGAGCTACCAATACTAGACTGACTAGTAAGCAGTATGTAGTGCAGAGGTCAGTGTCAGGGACTTGGGGGTGTAAATTTATTGAAGTGCTCTGATTCATAAGATTTATCAATAAAATTTGATCCACTAATTTAACTATCGAGTGGTGGATCACAATTTCAAATTAAATTCGAGTAATTTTTTTTAATATATTGGATACATTTATACATAATTTCTTAAATACTTATTTTTATTAAACTTCAAATAGTAAATATATTATCAAAATAAGTATGTCATAATGCAAACTTTAATGCATTCATCAAATTTGAGTATTAGAAAGTGACTTGAAATTTTTTTTTTTTGGGGAAAACTATACAACTAAAGCACCGAACAGAGCTTGGTTTTGGCTTCTCTAGCTTTCACACATCCCCATAAAGATCGAGAAGCATATGGGGTATTTCTTTCTCTTTCTTGTTTTGTAGTAGTGGTGAGTATACAAAGCACTGCAAAGTTCACACAAAATCAGGTATAATATTTCTTGGGCTTCTCTAAGCCTTAAAAAACACACTCTTTATATAATGTTGTACAAGGGAATGGGATCACTAATGACCAGATATGAATCATGATGAGTTTTAAGACCCTGCCCGCCCACCATAAAAGAAGATTCGAAAACATTCTCTTCTTTGCGCTTAATTTCATGGATATGATATGCACATGATATAACACCATCCAATCCACACTACTCCCACTCCACTCCACTACTCAGTAGTGGTGTCATATCCTGTAGACAATATTAACTTTTGGTGCCTTGACACTTGGAACTAATTTGGTGCAGTCTTTCAGGTGAAATTGTATCAATTTGGGCACTAATTTTTATTATTTTTGTAACAAGGGAAAGTGGGGTGAAAATGACAGTGAATCAGTTTGCCATGTTCACAAGAACCCCACCGGTGGTATGTCAAATGGGCAGAACATAATATATGAATTTATGTGGCATGCACATGTACTTTATACCTAGCATTTTAATGCCAATCTCAATCAGTAGCCCCCATCTATGCACACAATATTTTTCATTTTCAAAGCAACTTTCTATTTTAGCCACTCAATCCAGAGTGTGAAGCAAGGGATTTCCAGAACACAGCCTCTCTCCTTTTGTTTCAGGTTTTTAACTAGCTCCAAATTAAAATGAGTTTCATATTACTTTCATTTGACCAAGAAATGAATTTATTTATATAAAGCCTTTAGATGTAAAAAAGATTACATAAGCCCATATATTTCGTTTTCAAATATGGTACAACTGCTTTATCCCAACAGCCCTTGGTAAGTTGGTATAGATGCCCTATCGTATTCACAAGTTGACATCTTCATGCCAATGGGGAAACTCTCAAATCATATAGAACATTACCAAGCCAATGGGAAAAGTGCAAAATCATAGAAGAGCAGGACTCAAACCAGATGATGCAGGTTGCAAACTGGCAGCATATTTTCGTGCCCACAAGTCGTAATGTATGATTTCCTCTAGGGAAGGCGATGATACCAACTCTTCCTGATGCTTCTCACATGTTAGCTCCACAACCTTAAATATGTCGAGGTAGCTTATTCTGAGAATTCGAAAACAATTCATTAGCTGGAACTTCCATGGAAAATACTGCCATGCAAGATACTCAAGAGACATGGACCAAAGATAGTAACACGACTCGAGAGGTTTAAGAATGATTATTACGAGTAGAAGAAAAAAGTTAAAAGGGCAATAGATTTTAAATATACAGGAACCATTTCAAATGTGTACAAGTATAACTTAAATCAGGACAAATACAGATAATTTGTCAACTATGTGTTTTACATGATCAATGGCTACTTCCTATGAAACTTTCTTAGATATAATACCTTCTCAAATAAGTAAAAGGTTTACGATATTTATTCATGCATATGTTGAAAATATGGCAAACCTTAGCATACACTCATATAGCAACTAAACCAGCATCTATTCGGAAGAGTGTTTTACACTCCCTCATTAGCTTTAGCACTTCCGCTGAGAAGTTTATGCGACACATCTACAAACTCAGGAGGTAGTAATATTTCAATGTAGATCTCTTGCTCAAGCCTTGTATTTTACGCCACCACAGTTGATCCAGTATATATATATATATATATATATATAACAATAAAAATATATTTTACATATGAAAATACCGGGTTTGCTCTATATTGGTTCAACATGTTGGGAGTTCACAATCCAATTGTCGAATAACCTTGTCTAATATCTAATACCTATTATTTTTTCACAATTAATGCAAAATAGGATTCCGAAAAGCAGAAAGAGAGTTGTATACCAAGGATAACTCGTTTGCAAGGTGTACCTAGAATCCTCAAAATGATCTTCCCCAGAACCCCAGTAAGAAGAAGGTAGAACCATAAAAAATGGAAAATAACAAATAATACTAGTTATAAGAATTTAAAGTACATACTTTTCATCGATAAACATCTCGACAGCTTTCTCATTAGCTGCGCTAAGAACTCCGGTCATAGTGCCTCCAGCTCTCCCAGCAGAGTATGCCAGTTCCATAGATGGGTATTTTACATTGTCAGGATGTTTAAATGTCAGGGACCCGAGCCTGTATCAACACATTTAAATTTTAATCATTTTAAACAAAGTACATATCTGACAATGACTTTCAAAGATAGTTCATTAACTTCACATCCAAGTACAATGTCTTAAAGAAAATAGGATAAATTAAAAAATGTAGAAGATAACAGTGGAATGACTAAATGCAGTGATCTAAAAAGTGAAAGAACGACTAAATGCAGCAACCATAGAAATTTAAGTAGATTGAAAATCAGGATTAGAAAGAAGAATGTGGTATTTACTTGCAAAGATCAAGCCGCGGCCAAGTAATCTCAGAGCAGTAAATTCTGTCTGGCCAGGATAATGTGTAGAGAATTGGCAAACGCATGTCAGGCCACCCCAGTTGCGCCAGGACAGATGAATCCTGCATAGATTAATAAACAAAAGAATAAGAGATTCCTTGCTGTCAGATGCAACATGCTGGGTATCTTACCAATTTAAATTAAATAAGTTAATCGAAAAGTACATATGAAATCTTAAACATAACTGAAGACCACAGAAGCAAAATGAAAGATACCTGTGTCTCAATCATTGAATGTATGATAGACTGCGGATGAATGACAATCTCAATATTATCATAATCAGCCCCATAAAGATAGTGAGCTTCAATAACTTCTAGACCCTGTCAAAATAATATAATTAATTATAGTTTGTCAAACACAAAAACAATCCTACTTATGTTTCATATCAAATTTGTAAGGTTTAGTAGTTACAAAATGGAGAGAGGGAGATAGATGGAAGACACAGATGGTGGGGAGCCGACGGTACTTGCCGTTGAAATGCAGCCAGGAAAAAATAAATTACCTTATTGAAAAGTGTAGCAGAGTCCACAGTTATCTTTTTTCCCATATTCCAGTTAGGATGCTTCAAAGCATCAGCTACTTTAACTTCTTTTAGTTTATCCGCAGGCCAGTCCCTATCATCATTAGATAAATGAATCTTAATCTGTTATATTGGACCTATAATCAAAGTCAAGTTCACATAACCATTCCAAGAGTTTTATGAAGTCGAAGTTGAGTAGAATAGAAAGTAACCGGAAAAATAACATTGTAAAGAGAAATTAAATCTTATCTATAAAAAAATAAGAGATTGAAAATTTATAAGTACTTAGAGATAGTTATGTAAAGTAAAAGAAGTGATCTCTTCAAGGTAAGAACTAAAGATAATTATTATATATTAAAAAAAATTGTACAATGCAGAGGGAATATATGTATAGAAAAAATAATGGAGGAGAACATCAGTCAAGGTCTTGAGTCCACTGGATGATTGCAGGTATGGAAGTAAAAACTTCAACAAATTACTGCAAAGGAGCTATGCAGTACAATGTAGTAACATTCTTTAGAATTTGTTCTTTTTCTTTTTTAGATTGAAAAGGATAAGTTAGTGGCTACAGATAGATTACATTCAAACACAGAACTTAAAATTATATACCTGAAAGCTCCACCAGAGGCAGTTAATATTATGCGCCTAAGAGCACCTTCTGGCAATCCTTGAATACACTGAAGCAAGGGCATCACAGTTAGATCTTATAATCAGCAAGGAAAATAATCTTACACAACAGAATGCAATTCCCACAATTGCGGTTAGCATGACTCTGTAAATGGTCTCGTATTGACTGCTGACCGTCAAAAGTGATCAAAATCTCTGCATTATAACAAACTTTTCTAAAATATATGTAGCTATCAGTAGCTGATCATACCTGGAATATAGCCGAATGTTCTGAATCAGCAGGAAGAATCTTTACTTTATGCTTATGCGCAAGAGGAAGGACAAAGGGACCCCCAGCAATTAGTGTCTCTTTATTAGCCAAGGCGATGTCTTTCCCCGCTTCTATAGCAGCCACCGTAGGCTAAAAATGAAAATGCTCCAACTTAATTTATTGAGAAGGATTTAACCATTTTTATTAAGTATAAACAATATTACTTTAATGAAATAGCCATCAAACATATCCAGAAGCACGTGGCAAGCATGAAACTTATTTGGGAAAATCTTCATGAACCTGTCGATGGCAATCCCGTAATCTTAATTTCTGTTGCAGGTTTTATTGCACATAGAACTATGTGCTATGTGTTTCCCATTGTTTATTATGTTTTTTCAGTAGGTTAAGTGAAGGCACAACAAAATTATTTGGTCTACCTTAAAACGGTGGCGCGGGGGGACCTAGGTAATAAAAAGAATAACCCTTATAATTTATAAGTTGTTACAGATTCTTCATGCTAAACAATGAGAACAACAAACATGTTTCGCATGCATGCACGACAGTGGACTCTCATGAAGTCATTATGCACATTAAATTTTAAGTACGTGTAAATGATCATGTCTGCATCAGTAATAAGTAATATGCAGTATATAAATGTGTGCATAACTTTGTTTCTTTACATGCATGAATGTCCAGATGTACACTCAAAAATACAAGAACACACATGCCACTCCTGCTTCCTTTGTGTGTGATTAATACTTTAGTACATACTAAGAATGATAACATTCGTACTACAAATCACAGAAGCGCATACTCTGACTAAATGATCAATATATATGTAGATACACTCGAATAAAAGAAATAACAGTTTTACCTTCAAACCAGCACAGCCAACTATTCCTGTTACCACAGTAACACAGTCTGGATGACGGGCAACCTGACATAAAAATATAAGTAATGACCACCAAGTAATGCAACCAACTTTTATCAATAAAGCAAAAAGGTAATGAAAAGATGGGTAGCTAACCTCAATGACGCCCTGCTCTCCGGGAATAATTTCAGGCTTGTAATCAGCATCTGCCAAAGCCTCCTTGAGTTCATCAACCAATGACTCATTTCTAACAGCAACTAACTGAGGTTTGAATGTCTTGACCTGTGACACAGAACATGTAAATATTCTCAGAGCTTGGGGAAAGAACACAAAAGCTACTAATCAGTTGGCTCAGGTACAAACCATATTCATCATTGCCAATATTGAGCATCATTAAGATGGATATTACACTTATATGTATGTCACTATTTGAATTGTAATAAGTGAATTTCAAGAGTTCATCCTTTGACTAAGAGAATATCAATTAAATACTTCATTAAAATGCTACCCTAATTGTTCTTGAAAGTTTCAAACTTTCAAATAGTAAGTAGCCAAGCATGAGCAAAGCACCAATTAGCTTTAATCAATCATGGTTATTGGTCTTCTGTTGCCAGTTTATTATTTAAACCCAATGCCTATTCGAGTTTTTTTAAATTTTCTTTCTTCCAACTATAAATGCAGTGCACGGGGCTAATGGGAATAAATCCGAAACAAGAATTCATCACATAGTGGCATAGGGGAAATCTGTAAGACTAAAATTGCTAATTAAATTTGAAATTAAAAGATTTGGTGAAGTGGTAGATCACTTTCTGAGAAATATAACAAAATAGAGAGTGAAGATTCCCAGAGTGCATATTGATAAAAAAAAAATACATAAATAAATAAATAAATATGAAGAAGAACTAACCTTCATTTCAAAAATCAGAAGTTGGATAAGCAACCAACTTATGATAAACAACTGAGATTTGTGATAAACGATAGTGTAACATAGTGATTGTGGCTTTGACAGCATGAAGATGCAGCTGGCAGGACTCCTACCACATATTGGGCCTCATGGAAACAAGAATAGCAATGTCATGTGAGTGGGTGCAGTGAACATGGTGCAATGGAGGGAGAGATCCTTCGGCAACTGAGATACGGCCATATGGGTACTACTAATGTCAGACAATGGATGGGTCAGGTGGGGCAGTGGGGATGGTGGTGTGGTTGATACTCTTGATGGTGATTTAACTTCAGTGATAGCAAAGTTTGAACTAGCATGGAGAATTTTGGTAGATATAATACAGTCAATTTTCATATGGCGATGGCGATGGTAGTATTGTGGTGGGACTTGACTGAGTATGTCACATGTAGCAAAGCTGGCAGATTTGTTGGTGGTTGTGGTGCCAATGACTGCATTGAAGCATGGAAATGTATCGCTGATGGTGGTTGTCGTGGTATATACTCCTTGTTTATTCAATTACATCATTTTGATCTGTTTCGAATAGATTCTAGAAGTACTTGTGATTTGAAGTCCCTCATTAAGTGTTCCACAGAATACAAGAATAGTTCTCTCGTATACTTCCTAACTTTTTCATTAGAAAGACGGATTCTACAGTTCGGCTTAAACTAGCTGTAAAATAAGTCTGTTAAACCTCTCCTATGACACCTGGAATACAGATTAGTAGGACTTGGGTCTTATGATATAGTTGGTGGGATTATCAGGTCAAGTAACTCATCCAACTAGAAAGCACAAGGCAATTTAAGTTTAGACTGCAACAAAAGAAAAAATTTATTCATTTGTCACCTGATCAGCAAGAAGGGTCACATTTGAACCAGCAGCAAGTGCCACAACTCTGAACTTGGCTGGATTTTCAGCAACTATGTCTAGCGTCTGTACAACACCAACTTACAATTGTAAGAAATTAATGAAATTAGAAGCACAAACCACATGAGTGCCAGCTACTACCTATTTATCAGTAAAACGTAGCAACTAGAATGAAGTGAAAACAAACTTTGATCAAGATAAGGTGATTTCATCTCATGGTATTTTAAATAAATTTCGAATAGAAATCATGAAAGAACAATATATATCTGGAGTTCTGCACAACTATTTAAGAAACTGTTTGATAGATTCATTGGCCATTGCGTAGAGAAAATTATAAATTTTAATTCTTTTTAGCATTTTCCCTAAACAATGTCAAAGTAGAAGTCCTTCACCTGAGTTCCAATGGAGCCGGTGGATCCAACAATTGAGATAGGCTTTGGACCCTCCCAAGTCTTACGACCTGGCTCCACAACAGCCGTTCCTGGCCAGGCTGGAGGTGGCGGCTGTACAGAACAATGGATTCTCCTCCCAAATGTTGCCCCGAACTCCTTCTTCTTAGATACAAACCCAGCTAATAACATCAAAAAAAAAATAGTGAACTTGGTTGACTAAAACCTCAGAGATATAGCAATTAAGCTGAGCTGCTAAAAGTCAAAATTTTGCAACGGAAGAGAACGTAAGAAATCACAAAAAATATCATTCTTACATATTAAAAAGTTACAATTCAGCTCGGTTCAAGTAAAACTCAGATTTACCACAATCATAAACGAAAAGGAATATCCCAAAAATGGGGTAAACTTGGTTAACCTTGAAACTACTGGAAACCCAATTATTATTACTTCAGATACTTTGACGACTGACCATTCAAATCACAAAATAAAACCCAGGCACGAAATATTATAGAATCATGTTGTAAAGAAGAGTAATTGTTTTATTAATAAAACCCAAAATTGAGAAAGAGAGGGAATCACCTTGAAGCTTGAGAAGTTGGTGACTGGATTTAGAGGTGTCCAGGAAGGAGATAGACTTGATTTCAGTAGGAGCAAGCAAATTGAGAGCCATATCACAAACCCACTTACTTAATTATGATGCTCCAAAATTTCCACGGAGCCCCAAAAATGATCACTGTTTAGTTAGGCGAAGAGAAAGGGAATCACATGTATGTGGTTTTGAGTTAGGCGAGAGATGATTTATAGGAACAAAGCGAGCGAATTGAGTTGACAAACAAGTTTATTTGTTAGTTTTAGAGAGAGAAAGTTGTTAGTGGAGTAATAAACAGCAGTAGCAACGGGACGAATGGAAGGGGAAGGATAAAGACGACTGGGGAATCAGCTCATTTCGTGGACTCTGTGCGGTTTTGTTTAAACTTCAAAATTTAAATACCAAATAATTACCAAATACGCTGTCGTTTTCGCTTCTTCATTTATTACCACTCCCCCAGTCCCCCTTGCGAAATTTATTTTTTTTATTCATCGTTTATTAATTTCAAATGATTATAATGACTTAATTTATCATATTATTTTTATATTAAATATTAATTTTTTATTTTTTTTAATAAATTTTAAACAATAATATTGAGATCATTTTAATTAATTAGATAAAATATTAATTATATTTTTAATTTTTTGTAATTTTTCTTAAAACGTCAATTAAAAAGAAAACGGGGGAGTACTATTATTCTATTATACCGGCCTTCTAGCGGATAACAATAATAATGATAATAATAAACAACTAAATGGACCAAACCTAACATTATTGTTTAGAAATAAATAAGTGGGAAAATACAGTGCCATCCAAATTGCAATTGTCCAAAACAAGAAAGATGCTTTACTTATCTTAAAACTTTGGTAGTTTGCAGAATTAAAGGCCGACCCAAGTAGTTATATTCAACAGAATTACTCTTATTACACTTTCATGTAGAGCCGTAGAGGTTGAAAAGGAATCACAATATTTTTACTCTCTAAATCTTAATTATAATGAGAAAACAAGTGCAGTTAATAAAAGGTGATAAATGTCTCCCTCTTTACCTTTGAAAATCACAAATAAATTATTTTTAAAATACTAATAACTTTAAAATTGATATTTTTAATTATTTTAAAAATTAAAATTCATGAATTGACTTCTTATAATAAAAATATAATATTTTAGTGATAGATGACATTTAATAATGAATAATTAGCTCAATTGTACACTACACTAAAGTGTGGTTTCACGGTTTGATATAATAATTAATTATCATCTCCCAATTAATTGCACTTGTTAAATATTATACTCATGCTATGACACTATTGCTCACAAGTCATAACTAACATGACTGTTGATACTGTTGGAAAAAATTAATATTATCAGAGTAAATATATATTTGATAATATTTTTAATAATGATTGACATTTATTATTTTTGTATTATTTCTACAATGACAATATTAATTGCCTTTATTAAATATATTTTTAATACGTAAAAAGAATTACTAAATAATTGTTATTAGTACTCCCTCCATCTCATAAAAGTTGGTGAAAGTATATAAAATAAAAAATAAAATAAAATTAACTTACGTAAGATGTCTAAAATACTCATTTACTATTATTTTATACTTAAGTGTCTTTAAATGTATAATTTAAATGTGTACGTTGATATATCTATAAATTAAATTATATGATGATACAACAAACTTTGCATACAATTTTGTATGGTCATATAATAAACCACCGAGTTGAATTAGATAAATTCTTTATATTTCATTGGGCTTTAAGTAATTCTTCTTCTTACGTACAAATTTAAGCAATTAAGCTGATATCCACTGGGAGGTCAATTATTTTAGTATTAAGTACTCCCTCCGTTCTAAATTAATTGCTCAGGTTTGACTTTTTTAAGTCAAATTAACTATTTTTAGAATTAATAATTAAGCATATATAAATATATTTCTAAAATTATAAAAATTGGGGTTAGTAATAAATTGTATATACTTTCTTTTGGTTATAATCTCTTCACCTATATTTTAACAAAAATAGTAAAAAGATTAATTTTAAAAATAATTAATTTAATTTTAAAAAAATAAAATTAAGCAATTAACTTGAGACGGGGAGTATCTTGTAAAGAGAGCATCCTATTAATGGAGATCCCATTTCCCCTTATATATGTTGGCCTATTATGATTGCGATCTGACTCAGGGTACATTTTATATTGTTTTGTTTTGCGATTTCAACCACCACTCACTGTTTTTAAACCTAAGAATTAGTAAAACTTAGTGTACTTAAGGGTATTATTAATTATTCTTCGAGTTAAAACTATGTAAACGTTAGAACACTGGTGTTGAATCCATCTTAATCATTTTTAGTGTTTTTACCTTTTGAATTGAGATTTATAAGTATACTAAATTTTAACAATCAATATCATTTACTCCTTTCGTTCTAAAATTAGAAATACAATTTAATTTTTGAGATCAAACGACGACATATTAAACTTCAAAGTTAGTATGACTCATAAAAATTTAGAATAAAATAAATTTTTGTGATTAACAGTTTTTATTATATACTATACAATTATAATAATTGTATCAACTAAAATTAAATAAATTTTACATTAATTTGAATTTTAATATGTTGTTGTTTGATTTTAAAAGTCAAGTTGGATCTTTAATTTTGAAACGGAAGAAGTATAACAATTACAATAATGAGAAAATTAATTAAATTCACATATGTGAGGAAATAAACTCACATAGAATAACCTTAAACCTAAAAGGTGTATCCTCTCATGATTTAATCTTAATACCGCATTCACCCAAATGGATGACCTATGCCAACCAAACAAGTAGTACTATATTTATATATAAACTACCAAATTGATTTTGGAAACTTGTTTCCATCACCCAAAAAAAAAATTTTAATTGTCCAACTATGTATTGTTATAAATTTAGGCCGAATTATAACTGCAAAAATTATCATGGGATTGATAGAAATTATAGAGAATCTCACTTATTATATATCTCTCTAAAAAAATTATCACTAATACTTATCTACTTACACGACAATCAAAAAATCGACCTACATATTCACAATATATATCATTTTTCAAAAAAAAACCTAACCAACCTAAGAAACTAACATGCTTTTCACGTTTCCTTCATTTCACAATAGGACCATTTATAAGTGTCCGTTATTAGAAAATTGCTTATACTTGTCACTGTGATGTATTCTAAAAGAGTTTTATTTACAAAAATTTATAAATGTTAAGTATATATTTTGTTTCATATTTATTCTTAAAGATAGTATATTACTAATTTAGTAATGAAAATAATAAACCTGAAAACATTACATCATTTATATTTTATACTATTATCATTGAAAAGAGAACTTTTTTGTGGGAAATAAAATATTATCAAATTGAATGATGTTTGTGGGAGAGAGAGAGAGAGAGGGAGTACAACCTTCCACATCTATTTGATTTTTCTTGACTTCTACACAAAATAAAACAAATTGGATTCCCAATAACAAAATCTAATTAAAATAGATTAAAGATCTTTATGTCTGCGCGACTGCGTGTGTAAAAATCATATCCATAAAAAATGTCAAATTTCATATTATAAAATTAATATTGACATGATTCATTTAAGTTTGAAAATAATAAATTTTATAATTAGTAATATTTTTTAAATAATTAATTTATAATATTCATAACTGTATTAGCATAAATCACATAATTCATGTCAATTTTGAGTTTGAAATTGATTTTTAAAAAGTTAATATTAGTTTTATACGTCAGAATGGAAGGAGTATATTATTAGTTTAGTAATGTTAGCGTGATAATAAAATTATGATGATAAATTTAAGAACATTACGTTAATATTTTATACTACTATTATTAAAAAATAGCTCTTTTGCAAGAAATAATATATTTAGCACAGAATTATTTCGATGGAGAGAGAGAGAGTACAGCTTTCCTCCTCTATGGCGAGAGAGAGAGAGAGTACAGCTTTCCTCCTCTATTTGATTTTTCTTGACTTTTGATTCTCAATAACAAAATCTAATTAGATCAAAGATCTTTTCTGTTTGCGTGTTTAAGATTAATATATATACTAAAAAAAATGTCAAAAATTTTAACGACACCCCCAAGTAAAAACAAAGGAGTAAAATGTCTGCGCGTGTAAGATTATATGTACCAATTGTCATGGTGCGACTCAGGTGGCTTTCTTGCACGGTTAATTGATATTTTGGTGGGTCAATTTTTATTGTAGTTATTGATTTTTTTATTACAATTATATTATTTAACTAATAAAAATATTTTAAATTAATGATTTTATAATTTTTTGTTTAAAAAATAAACAAAAGTACTATTTTGACTAACATTAGACACGTGTCATGTGAGGCCCATATTCAGATTAAAAACTTAACAATAATTCTATGCCGACCGGGATTTAGTGACCGGTCCAAAATTTATTTATTTATTTATTTTTTGGTTTGACTCCCAAATAATTTTTATGATTTAATGGAACAAAAATTTTTACAAAAAAAAAAGTGATTTAGGTGTCATTTGGATACATATCCAATACAGTGTTGTACAGTTTTTTTTTTTACCGGTCACTAAGTCCCGGTCGGCGGAGAAAGACTCAAAACTTAAACTAAAACAAAATGCTTATGTGGATAAATAAATAAATAAAAACAAAACAAAATCTCTTCTCTCTCCTCCCCTTCCCCTTGCCCGTGTATCTTTTTCTAGGAGTGAGCAAAAATCGGTTATAACCGAAAAATCGAACCGAAATTTTTTAACCGAATTTTTTCGGTTATTCGGTTATTTTTTAAAATTCGGTTATATCCGATTTAATATACGGTTTTCGGGTTCGGGTTTGGTTTTAAAAATTTTGTTATTCGGTTAACCGAATAACCGAATAAGAAAAAATAAAAAAATAAAAATATTTATTGATAAAATTTTGTGATTGGAAACACTTGTATTAGAAATTTGAAATGACTTTCTTTGTTGGAGAAATATAGACCTTAATTTCGGTTATTATCCGAATAACCGAATAGTAAATTCGGTTATTCGGTTTTTGGTAATTCGATTATTTGTTAATTCGGATAGCAAAAATTAATTCGGTTCGGTTATAACCGAATACGCTATTCGGTTCGGTTATAACCGAATACGCTATTCGGTTCGGTTATAACCGAATGCACAGTCCTATCTTTTTCCCATCATGGCATCAACCCTTCAATTTTAATATCACTCATCATATTTTAAGAGACTTAACATCATATTACGGATATAAAAAAGCGGCGAGGTGCACATCAAATTGGTCTTGCATGTTGAACTGAGGACAAATTAGGGTTAGGTTTTGGAGGAAGATTGAATTGGTACATGGCGGCAAAAAGGAGAGGCGAGATTCTAAGGCGGCAACGGTTGGATCGCAAGTCAGAGATTGTGCCGGTAGTTGTGGTACTTGCAGATGACGTTGTTGCAATGAATTTCACAATAAATGTAAGAGAAATTTATATTAATTTAATGGCGATTGCGAAATCTACTTAATTTCAAAAAATGAAATTGTATTTTTAATTTTAAAACGGAGGGAATATCAAACATTCCCTAATAAAAGTTGTTATAAAATTCAACCTATTCTATAGCTGTTTCTATCCCCAAAAAATACACAAAAAATGTTTATGTCTATCATAAATAAACTAAATTTTGTTGAGCAACAAAATGTGTCTATTAAACTAAACAAGAACACATATAGAATTAGTGGAGAAGGTCACGTGTATGCCTATCATTTACCGGGGGAAACTGGTCGGTCAAAAGTGCTCACCATTACGACAAGATCACAAGATCTTGATTTAATCACCGTATCTTCAAAATTATTTATGATTTTTTTTTTCTTATGGGTTAGGCCTAGGCCGTCATCTGTATGGTCAACTAGTACAAAATAAATACTCGTAAAACACACGCAAACAATTACTACTAACTGGCAAGCAAATTTAGTAGGTTTTCTACGTAAATTGTGTTCTTGAAGAGAGAATTACTACGGAGAATCAAACACCAACTTGAACACATAATTGCTATGGAGAATCAAATACTTATTTCATTCCACACAAAAATGTTCTGGGTTGGCTTTTTAAAATTAACAAGATTCCAAAATTTATATATATATATATATATATATATATAATTCATGTGTGTAGTAGGGTACAAAAGTAATGAAATTAAATATTATTAATATATTTTAGATAATTTACAATAATTAATTAAAATCATATGAATTCATATCAAATTCAAACATCAAAATGTTATAAATTGACAAACCAAGGCAGTATAGTCAACTTAGAATTGTTATCAATTTTGTAATTTATGATCATAGGAGAGCTTATCATCTAAAGCTGGCTTGGCTGTTAGGGAGGGGAGAGCCCAAGATGATATCAACCCAAGTACCGATGTGAAACTAGACCCATAAGCTAAAAAAGGAGTCATAACAAAGAGTTCTTCTACTGTGCCCGGAGTTGGCGACCGGCTTGGAGCCCGGTCCAAAATTTTTTTTTTTTTTTTTTACTTTTTCACTCCCAAATAATTTATGTGATTTATTGGAACTGGAATTTAAAAAAAAAAACAGTGATTTAGGTGTGATATAGAAACCAACTAACCAGCATTTCTTAGCTGGGAAAATCCTCAACCGATGGGTGAAACTCGATGCAGAATCCCACCTAAAAGTGAGACAACACCTGCCCCACCCCCGCCCCCACCAACCCAAAAAAAAAAAAAAAAAAAACCTCTTTCTTTCTGTGAGAGAATGTAGAAATAAAATGCTAAAGCAAAACCACTCCAAATAAAGTAACAGCTAACAAGAGAACAATTTTGAACCAAACTAGCATAGCAGAACTGTTGGCTCATCTAGTGAAGCCAGCATATAGATAAGACATCATGTTATAGAAGCCAAACCAGATGGTCCGGAAGAAACTTCCATATAATTACCCATTCCTTGTAATTACCCATACGACATATTTCTTCTATCCAAGAGGACATATTTCTTCTATCCAAGAGTCACATTAGATAGATTTGACAATCTATTGCAATCTGGAAATACTTTTGCATGCATTTTCCAAATTTTCAATAAAGTTACAGAACAAGTGTGCACCAGATAGTTCATTTATGTGATTAACATGTTCTTTTGTGATTATTATAAACTTCAACCATACAATTATATACGTCAAACCCCAGATGATTTGAGCCCGTCTTCAGTTGTTCAAGCCTCAGAGTAAGAGTTACCCTCTTCTGTTTGTATTTCTGTGTTCAGCACAGAGCTCCCGCCATTAGCCTCTGTTAAACCTCCTGATTCAGATATTTTTGTGATCCTCTGCAATTCATCAGTTAATTCTGAAGAACGAGCCAAGAACTGATCATCTGTTAATGGTTCGCTCTGAAATGCGGATTTTTTTGGCTGCCGGATTGCTGCAGCTGCTTCTGCCATTGCAACAGGAGGTGGCTGGGGAGGAACCCACGAGCGCTGAATGGGTCGATCAATGGTCGGAACACCAGAAGATCCAGACTTATATTCATCGCCAGATTCAATTTCATTGATTCTGACATTTTTTTGCTGCCACCAAGGCAATGAACTGTCTCCATTCAACTGATTATTCATAAGCCCATTATCTTGAGACTGAGGAACACGGTTCGAACTATTCTGCACCTGACCAACCTCCCAAGGCTACTCCGCAGAGGGAAAATACAGGTAATTAACCAGCTAAGCGGCAATTTCTAATAGAAATGCATGCAAGCAGAATCTTTTATCTTAAAGCAGTCAAGTTATTGTTGCATTGGCAACTAAAAAAGGATCATTTTTAAATCTAGATAGCAAAATTACAGGGCACTACTCTTGGTATAGGTTCTGGAATCATATTTTCTAGAACTTACATGGAGCAGGTTTGGCATATGACAGGCATCTAATACTTGAAAATAAATCTGTGGGGAGATTGGAATGTCACTCGGTGCCATTAATTAGTGCAATATAAAAAGGCCTCGGATGGCAAGTGTGAAAGCTGCCACTTTTCCGTGTGAAAAACATGTCAATATTTAAGTTAGCATCCAGTCTCTCTAATATTATTGAACCATGGGCTGGGTGTGACGACCTGAGTCTAAACCACAATCCACATCCCAAGAGCACCAGTTGGGTGTCCACCACAGGCCTACCCAGAACTCATGACAATTGACAAGTAATTAGTACTCTTAGTTGTAGATAAACACCTTATACACATACCAATCTAACTTACACCCACATATTCCAATGTGGAACTGGAATTTTACAATCTGCCCCCACTTAAAGCCTTGACGTCCTCATCAAACTCTGCATAGTCCTCAGAATCAACCCTTGGTAGTGCAGGATTCTAGAGGTGGCTCCTACAAGTTTTAGACTCCCACCTACCCATAAGGTGTAGCGCTTAGCCTCGCATAGCATTTAATTCCCCACCTAGCTAGGGCTTTGCTCTGCTACTATCTGTAACGCTCCAAGTCCAAAGCTCAATCCACGACAAAAGAGAACCGGTTGGGTAGTCTTCGCCCACCCAAAAATTATGACAAGTTATCGGTACTCTAGTTGTTAAGACTTTATATACATACCAATCCAACTAAGATTTTCTGATGTGGGACCGGGTTACTACACTGGGGATAAGGTAGTTAAGTGGGAGACTGCACTATGGCCTGTGGGTGACCTACTTAGACAGCTCAGATGCACTTAATTATGTGATGCTAGTGAAGGTCTAGGACAAATGATGTTGGAAAACATTCCAGTTGGTGCAATGAACTTGTTGCTGAAAATTGTAAATCAGATACATAAAAAATCTTAAATAACAAACCTTGGGCCTGGGTGCTACACGAGGATTAGGTACTGGCTGATTAGGATTAGGTGGTAGATCATTGATTTCCTGACATAAATCAAGGTCAGAACAGAGTCAGCAGTAAACCAGAAAAGCAAGTAGAAATTAACAAAAATAGCACAAAAACGGAATTACTCTTATATTAGAAGGTTTCTCTCCTCTTTGAACCATAGCCATAATCTGCAACAAGATTTGAATTATCAAAAAAGGGAAGTCGTTTGATTTAATCGAAAATCATAAAGTTGCATGATTGTGACCTTATTTTTCTAGCATTACACACTGAACAGTCAGATTATCAAATTAAAAGTACTCGCACATATGCGAATTTGCTTTCCATGTATGGTAATGTTATCATGTTCTTAGTTGCAGCACCCACTCATACATCTCACACACCATTTGGACATAGGAATCATATTTATAAAGAGGGATTACACTAGTGAGTTGTGAAGAAAGTCACCTCATAATAGGATTTTGGGTGAGGTGCAACAGATGGTTCCACAGATGCAGGCGTTGACAAAGATCTCGCTGTAACAAACAAATTATGCATATGTTATAGATATATAAAGCATTAAAAATTGGGTCATAATCAGAAATTGATCTGTGAAGAAAAACCTGAGCGCAAATCAAAGTCTGTCTTGCCGTTTGCGTATGATGGCTGGAAAATCTTTTGCAATACGTAAGAAATTCAAATTAAAAACTCAACAACAGACAAGAGAATGTCAGCTGCAAATCATCATTTAATTTCTAAAGCACTTTGAAGTTATGCTTATACTTAATTTACCTCTGAACTAGAAACCGAGACTCTATTATCTTCTTGCCTGGATATACCGCTTTTTCCTGACAGTTGTACAGAATTAGATTAGAAAATACATTCCTACCAAGAATGAATTTTTTACAATAGCCAGAATAAAACAAAAAACTAACATCAAGAAAGAGCGCTAAGTTTTAAGTGTATCTAATTTCTGAAAAATGCATGCATCAATAGTCACCAGCTTCCCTCCACAATTACCAATTGACTTTTGTGGCTGAAAGACTACATAGAAATCTCAGAATAACTAGGAGAAATTAGGCAATATCCTAATAGGCTGCCTCCGCATAATTCAAGATATTGAGGCCTCTAGGCGCTCACAATTCTGCTTAAGCTGTAGATAAAAGTATACAACATAACTATATATATGTATTATGTCATCCACAAAATATGTAAAACTATATTTGAAGGGAAAAAACACGGATGGAACAAAGAGAGGGGGGGAGGTAATATTTTACTAATGATGTAATGTTTAGCACCAATGCAGTGACTCATAGCAGTTATCTTAAACAAGATCATCCACTATGTATTTTTAAGTTTTACTAGCAGCTGGTAAACATTCAAGATACCAGCTAACAACTGATCAACAAATGAAGATCATGCATCTCTTTTCCAGTTATTAAAAACAAACATCTCTTTTTCGGTAATTAAGATCATGCATCTCTTATTCTCTCTAAATCATACAAATAGCATCTATAGAAAAAGGAACTTGAGCCCAACTTGTATTTTCTAAAAGAATTAGAGAAGCTGAAGGAAGAGCCACACAAGTGGTTGATTGAGTTAACAAAATAGAGTGCAAGCAGTTGAAGTGAAACACTCTGTGTTTGTTACCCATGTGCATCTTTTATTTTATTTTATTTTTAAGTAATGTACATGTGGAATCATTAGCATCTTTACATGAACAGATCCTTAAAAAAATGATAAATCTGTAAATGTCTAAACGCACCCTTGAAATACAAGATGCAACTGAGAAGACACAAAAGAGTTAAGCTGTTGGGTACAGTCAATACCCAAATTTGAAGATAACAACAGAAAAAAGCATCTTAGAAACAGGGATTTTAAACTACCTTCCAAGTTTTTTATACCATTACTCATCGATTTCATTTCCTGTACTTGCACATCTAACAGACTCAAAAGTTCCTCAAAGTATCTCTTCTCTGCCTGGACAAAGATATATCAGCTATGCAGGTTGTTATCTATGCATCATCCATTAAAAGACGCGAAAGAGAGAAAGAAAACATTGAAAGAGAAAAAGAAGATAAAGTACTTATGCTGGAAATCCAATTGGCAAACTGATTAATGCTCAATAAAACCCACCTCCAGTTTTATAAATTAATATTTCCTGGCTTGCCCGTGCCACATCAGCAGCGGCTGCAGCAGCAGCTTTTGCAGCAGAAGCAGCTTCTTCTTCCAAACTTGGTTTTGAGTTTGTTTTCTTCACAATATCCCCATCTTCTTCTAATACAACCTTGCGAATCCAAGACTTTAACCTAGGAACAATAGAATTCTGAAACAAAGAGGTGTCATCTGACTATTAATTCACTTTAAAATTACTTCTCTTGTTCATGAAAAGAAAAACAGAAATAGAAACAAAGACAAGAGATCAGAAAACAGTGCAACCTGCATATAAGAATTGTACAATGCAATACAATACCAACAAGAGCAGAATATATAAAGACAAGACTTTAGCCATATAACCAATGGAATTTATTGGCTCCATAAAAAAGGTCCTTTTCTAGTACCTTGAAAAATACAGCTGTTCCAGCTCCTGATATAGCCATTAAACCTACGGCAAGAAGAATTTGTTGCCAGCCTAACCAGGACTGTGCCAAGCTTCCTACTTTAGAAATGGCAGCAGTGGGAACAGCTGCTGCAGGTTGCAGAGCTTGAGTTGGAGCTTGCTGTTGCGTATTTGATGAGGAACTCAATTGCCCATCTGTTGTCAACATGTAATAGTAGATATAACCACAATTAAAAAGACAGATTATCTAGCCATTTTTCAATCCTAAAAGCTTTTGAATGATTAGCATTAAAGGAAATCCCAATTCTGAAACAATAACGATTACCATGGTTTGCAACAGCTGGCTGCCCAACGGTTGGTGTTGGATCCTGCCATATATACAAAATATCAGAGAATTGAATAGTCAAACATGAATCCTCACATTTATGAATTGCATTAATTATCAAAATTAGTGATGATGTTTTAATCATGTGATATTACTGAAAACGCATTTAAGAAGTGGGCTGACTAAGTTGTGTAAATAAAGAAGAAGAATACAGGCACACGGCGAAAGGCTTCATCTATCTCCTCTTTTGTGAGGCCCTTCCTCTCAAGAAAAGACCGTCTGTAAATGACGGGTGATCCCTTAACTTTTGGGTGTGAAAGGAATTTTACAGCATTCTGCACTTGATCCTCACGCATTGGTTCTGAGTTCACAAACACGGATGGTGGAGATATATCCTTAGCATCTTGACGATCCTCAATTATTGGTTGTGCAACCTCTGAAACTGTGATCAAGAAAAAAAATTGTTTGGCACAGTAAGAGCATTTCTTCAAGTACAAAATGAAGGAAAAAGTACTCATGAAGTAGCTCCATGTTATCAGGCATTAATATACTTACGCCAGTTCATTCAAGGACACTAATTTTGGAAATATAATGAGATATTTCATAGAACTTAGTACAAACAAGAGAATATGCAGATTAACCAAATATAACATCAGCGTCATGTAAACAATAGTGGAATTGGATAATATAGCCCATACCCTCAACTTGTGGACCTGAGCTAAGTGAGAAGCATCAGATGGTTTTACAGTCACTTTTGGTGCTATTCATGTCTAACCTGGATTGGCTACATTTCAATAGGAAGACAACTAAATCACATAGTGCTTTTAAGATTTTTGTCGAGCTAAGAGTAGTCAGTAGTCATTCTGCTTTTTATAAGAAAACTCAAGTGAGATTCATAAGGTAAGCTAGATAGATAATTTCTAAGTCCATACTCCCTTTAGTTTGGAGCATCAACATGGAAAGAAACACTTAAATCAATTAACTTTAGGCACTTGGTTATCAATTGCTAAATTAATTTGTAGTAGATAACTACTCAATAACCGGAAGTTCGAGGAAACGGAGAGATCAGCTGGACATCTCCTACCCTTTTCTTTTGGCAGAATGAGACTTATCCTGGTTCAGTTGTATCTTTTGTTGGATTTCTTAGGCGAGTTTTACAGGGGGAGTATGATGTAGCTATTTTTGGCTACTCCTGGCTGAGTTTTGTTTTCTGTGAAGTTAAGCTAAACTTGTGTATGGCTGGATGGGGGAGGGAGGCACATGTACTTCAGTACTTGGATTTTGCCCATTTTTCCTTGATCCACTGAATTACTTACTTATCCAAAAAGAAATAACTGAATACTTCATCCATTTACACCGACTTTTATGAATAGCATTTTCTTTTCAGTAAAAATTTAGCAATCCAACTAAAGACTCTCACTGCCCCTTATGTCAAAATTAGGGAAACAGCACCTCAAAAAAATATTAATTTCAACAAAGCAATTATAGACCATATCTACTAAAAAGAAGAAAAATGCATATATACAATAAATAAGTTAGTATGAACTATAACACTTAAAAGAGCTCAAAAGATCCTGTTTTTCTACTCCCAAAAAACGACCCATAAACACTAAAAACTAAATTTAAACTACAGCTCAAAAAACTGAATTGTATGTGTCGAATTTTCATCTATCCGGAATCAAACAAAAATACTGATCTAACTGTTTTCTAGTTTTCCCATCAATCAAATAGTAGTCAATAACAAAGTCAAGGTATTAAAGAATCAGAACAGGACATAAATTGGAAGGAGAAAAAAGACCTGGGTTTTGGGGGGTTCCGTCTGTTGGATTTGGAGGAGGACCGGATTGAGTCGCCATTGTTTCGGTCTATTCTACCTGACGCGCATAATAAAAGAGAAAAAAGGAAACGAGAATAGGTAATTAGCCAAGTTCACAAAGCAGCTGAATGAATCAGTTCGGAATAGATAATAGTAGTTGTAAGAGGAGCATTGATCGGTGAAGCTTACGGAAGACGACGACGATGTTGATGTCAGAAAGGATGAAAAGCAGAGGTGGTTTTTGCTCATCTCGAAGCACTCCAATAAAACAATTTCTACTTTTATACTTCATCTTCTTCTTTTCTTTTTTAATTAAATTCCTTAGTCCTCCTCCTCCTCTTCTATTCTCCCCTTTTTTTTTTTTGGTGATATATAACATATTTTTACACCTTTTAATTTTCAAAAAAGGAGAAAAACTTTGTTGGAATACTATTAAATATTTAAGGCCTAAAACTATGAAGAACTTTGTTTAAAAATGATTTATCTTTTCATAAATATGTTAGTTAAATAAATAAATTTCTTCTTATCTCCTTGTCCCTCCAAATTATTCACCACAAGTTGTGCTTCTTTTGTAGCAATATTGTTGGAAAGAACTTGGATCGTTCTAAATAAAGAAACATTTTCTTATTTAAGATAATTACAAAAATAGCTACAATTCAAATTCCATACGAATTAATTTAATTACATTACAGATAAATATAACTTATTGTACACGATTCTTTTAATTTTTTTTTGAAAAATACTACCATACTAATTACCATATCTGTTACTTTAATTCATATTGATTTCAAATGTACCTCTAAATAGGGAAGGAGCATATTGTTTAATAAACCTAATTTTTATTTTTATTTTGATATGGATTCTTAAATTGTGAAAAATCCTTTTAGCTAGATATGAAAATAAGATCCCTATTTTGGTGGGCATCTTTTTCACTTTCATCTGAAAGACTCCTGTTTTAATAGAGTCTTCTAACCCTCACTCTTGCTCCACTTGGGAAGTAGACAACATCTCAATATTATTGTGTGGCCTGGTAAGGTAAGTTAGGCTGGAGTAACTCTTATAAAGAGGTAGTGAAGTAATCCAAACAACATTTGTCAAAAGAAAAGTTATTCTAAAACTTAATGGGATATGAATAAATAAGTAATGATAAGATTTTTCGAAACTCTCAATTTAATTAAGATAGAATATGCACTTGTGTGTGAAAAATAATTTGGCATACTTGGTAGATAAAAACACTAGAGATCAAATGCAAAATCAAAAAATCAAAATAAATAAATAAATAAAATGGCTATTGATTTGCAGATATTTAGAAAGTGGCTATAGGCAACACTCCTGAACTTGAACGGATGCATCTACACATCACAGTTTAAAGGAAGGGTTAGGATGGAAGGGAGAGAGAACCAAAATTAGAATTTTGCCGCTCATAATGACTTGGACAAGCTTCACTACTGCATTCTCTGGAGCAGTTTGTCTACCATAATTTTTTGTTGTACCCCACTCAGAGACTCTGAATTCATGATTGCATTTGCGACGAGGATAACTGTTGACGGAGATGCAGCGTTCACCTAAAGCAATAGAGAAAATCAATACAGAATTCATAGAGCATTATTCATATGATTCTATAAAGTAACATAATGCTTATGACGGTTGTTAAAACTAAAAATAACTCGATTCCAAGCAGCAAAGAGGTGTGTAATTAGATTAATACCCAAACACGGCCATTTAAACCAACAGCAATCTCAAAGGAGAGCTTCTTTCCAAGAGCTTCAAGAACTGAACAAGCCGGGGAACTCAGCAGCCTAGAAAGTGAAAATCAGATGTTAATTATTGTAGTATAAAGAAAACCTCAAACTTTAATACCACTTTATATGCATAATGCATTCAAATTCACTTGAAGTTACAGATATCTGCATGTTCAAGAATTAGCTGAGGAGACCAAATATCTCACATTCGCGAAAGACCAGTTGATGATTCAAACATGAAGCCATCTTTAAGTGGTCCAAATTCTGCTGCTTTCCCACTGGCTATAAAACAAAAGGTTGAAGTTTTATGCAATTATAGGTCAAAAGGATCCTTTATATTCCTTAGATTAAGTTATATTATAGAAGCCAACATTCGCAAGATGATCATGAATTGATGATG
This sequence comes from Aralia elata, assembly GCA_034770075.1. NCBI lineage: Eukaryota > Viridiplantae > Streptophyta > Magnoliopsida > Apiales > Araliaceae > Aralia > Aralia elata. The sequence goes on from CM068378.1 coordinate 5,440,340, forward strand.
TAGTTAAAGGGTTATAACTGACCATCCATGCATGCTAGTTCAGGGTTCATGCCAGCATTTGCCTTGACAATGCGAACATAGAGCAAAGTACCTACCTGCAACACAAAACCTAAGCCAAATGACATAAGACATCTTCAATGAGCTTTAAAATGTAAGCAGCAGGAAAGAAGGAGCCCCAAAATGTGGCTAACAGTCATCTCTGCCTTCAGCTCCTTCGCTTGAAGTCACTTTTCTAATTATATCATCTTCAGCAGTAGGCAAGAAATTTGGATTTTGGAATACACATTCAACTACATTGAAGTAGATTTTTTCTTTTTGATGGGTTAGATTTTAGAATCTAATTAGTGGTAAACGAAAAAATAATTGATGAAGCATTTTTGATCAAGTCATTATTGTGAAGCGTTTAATGTGTTTCAAAATAAAATCAGAAGAAAAACAAATGGAATAATGCTATCTTGAAATAAACTGCAGGGGAAAAAAAAGAAAAAAAAAGAAAGAAGAACCAAGACATAGGGATTGCACCTCAAACTTAGGTATGTTTCTCCTAGTTCCTCCCTCAAATGCGAGAACAGGTAGAAATGCCAATGCAGGTCCCTTTATGTCCACAAGAAAGTTCTGCATATAAACGGGTAAAAGCATATATGAATACGTGACCCCCAAATTTTCTATACAAACCGAGAGAAAATAACATGATACATCTAACAGCACAAGGCCGCAAGCATATGTAGGAACATACAAAGCAAACATATTATAATCCAAAGGGAAGTTCAACTGGTAAAGTGTTTCACGGGAATATAGTTATAAGATGAGAACATACATATAAGGCAAGCCTTAGCCAAGGCTACATTTTCCATATATATATAGATACACACACACACACACACACACACACTTCGGTTCAACATATAATGACTGAAGCTAATTTTAATTATCCTCAACCCTAAAATTTAGAAGTGTACTGTAGAGTTATGCCTAAAAAATACATGAATATTAAACATGATATAAATTGCTAGTTGACAAGGACGCTAAAGTCAAAACATCATACAAATAAATATACTATTAATTAATTGACGTAATTAGCTAGATATCTATAAATAAATAAATGCTGGATTTAATTAAGCACAATGCATCTGGTTAATAGATATGAGAATAGCAAGTAAGCTTTTTATAACTTATTCAATGATGAACTTTTTCCTACCATAAAGGATTATATGTGAACTTCAGATTATGCACTTCATCAATTTTCCTTGGAGCTTGGTTTCTTCTGCTATGGAAACAGAGGACCAGACCAATGTAAAAAACCAAGACTTAAACCCAGTACAATGATAGACTTATTCACCACCCGAGCTCATGTACATGTTTCCTTCATGTTAAAAAATGAATAACAAATTAAATTTCCTCTTTTGTAGAACAACCACAAGCATATATTATAGAAGAGGGTAAGAAGAAGGCAATATGAACTACTCAAGGAAAAACCTCAAGTGCATATTATCAAAGGTGTCATGAAAGAATGAAATATGAGGTATACATTGTGATTTATGCATTAGTAGATAAAACTAAAACTGGCAATCCTTGCATCTAAAGTCAAATTATTAGAACTTTTTCCTCAAGGATAGAAATAAAGAGAATAAATTTGACAAATACAATCAAATTGGAATAGGAAGTATCACAATATGATAGTGACACATTGGAAATGGCTCCAAAGTTGATACCTTCTCGTAATACCTCTTTAATAAACATTATGCAATATTACTTAGCATCGATAGTAGGAGGAGAGTCCTAAATTGCTTGTGAAAGAAAATCTGAGTGAATCTTGATTTATTTTTTTAGATAAAAGAATAAGATTTATTAGAAATGAGAGAGCACGAAAATGGAGGATACAAAAAAAGGTGAAAAACTACACACAACCCCCCCCCCCTCCCCCCCAAAAAAAAAAGGCGGCCTCCCCACCAATCCCTTTGTAATCCGAGGTAGAAGTCTCTGAAAAGCCCCCACCATTGACACCCATAGCGAGCATCAAAAGTGATACAGTCCCATAAGAGCTGAAAAGAAGAGAAGATTTAGCGATGTCCACACCCCTAAAAGAACAGCATAACAGGCTGTCAGGCACACCTCCAATGAACCTTTCCTCCTTTCTATCAAAGGCTAGAAACCTAGCAAGAACAACTCCTAATCACCCAAAAGGCACACCCACACTCACCAAACACACCTTGAACAACGAAGACCGCAATTACCATACCGCAGGACACTATAGAAACAAATATGAGCTAGCCTTGCTTGCTTAAAAACACATCACACACATCTGCAAACAAGGCTTTGCAAATATATCAAAATCTTAATTGATTTTCTCTTCATGCTTTTCCATCTTAGAGTGATAACACAGACCTTTGTAAAGTGTTAGGAGAGCTTGTTAGATGGGTGTTATGGATCTTTGTGAACTCCGTCTATACTTGGATTAATCAGCTTAGTGCTCTTTATAATCAATAATACATGTATATCATAGAGGCTTTGAGAGATTCAGACTCTTAATTATGCGCAGAATAAAGGTTATAACCACTGATTTGACCGGGTTACTTACAACACCCCCACCCCCCCAAAAAAACAAAAAACAAAAAAAACAAAAAAAAAAACAAAAAAGGAAAAAAGAAAAGAAAAAGGAAACTCAGGCTGAGGTAGGGATGAAATCTCATCAGGTATTGTTCTTGTATGCAGGTGCATTCAAAAGCCTAATCCTAGTTCTCTTGTCCCCTAGATGACAGGCGCTAGGGGTTTAGAAAACAAATCGAAACTTCATGGTATAGTCCAAATATCAGTTATAAGATTAGAGTTTGTATCTGAAATGAATTTGAGACAAGTCAAATTCTACAATAACAAACCTACCTTCTTTATTATGTCCATTTCTTCGCCACCTAAATTTGATAGAATTAATACAACTACTATATACTCTGAAAAATTAATCAATCAAGGTAAAGAAGAAACAAAAGAAGGTAGAACTTTTATACTAGTTTATGAGAGACCATAGTTTAGGTTTCAGATCAAAGTTATGATCCAGTTCATGATCCCTGCTCAATCTTGAACAGTATCTTGTGTCATCATCCATCATTACTTATTAAAAAAATTATTTTGAATCACTCTTGATTGAGTATTATCAGCATGCATTGTTCACTGCATTAATAGAGTATCCAAACAAGCACTACAAATGATGCAGTCAGAGATGCACAAGCTAGAGTTTTACAATGTATAGCAATAAAAAGGGAAATTTGTGGCCAAGACCCACCCACCCTCTTCTTTTTAAATTCCGGTTAACAAAATAAAGGAAAATTTAACTGCAACTAAAGACTCCCTCTTTAAGATAGTATCAAGAAATACTTAAAAGCACTTACATCTGCTTTAGTATCCACCACGACTCCAATAACATTATCCCCCATGGAAGGTACATACTGTAAAAAAATCAGATCAAAATAATGACTAAGAAAAAATAAAGAATATTTGTAAGTTTAGAGTAATTCAGTTGCATATATGTGTGTGTGTGTATTATTAAAACTGTTAACAACATTATTATTACCTTCTTAGAATAAGAAAAACAATATGAAAATGTCAAGCTCAGCAATTAGCTGAAATTTAGACAAAAAGGTATCCTTTATGTTTTGTATACAATCAAGCTCAAATAAAAAATTGTATACCAACTATTCAGGATTTGCTGCAGAGATTCTTTTTCTTCTTTTGACTCTACCTAGGCCAGGACTAGATCCAGTTAATGGTGTTATAAATTTACATCTAACCCACAATAGGAATGCATCTAACTTTTATTTTTTGATTAGTTATGATTGTTCCAAATCATGATAAAAATGTATGTAGGTCCTTTGTGAGCATTCTCTGCTTATCAAATGCCTACCTAAAGCCCACATATCATTGTTTGTCCATATTTACAGCAAGTACACATACTTCAAATGACATGCCAAGAACTAAGACAAAGTTTTAATTTCCTATTAATAAATTGAAATTGTACTTTAATAACAATCCGCCTCAATATCCATATTACTAGTTATGCTAATTTAACATGACACATTTCTTGGATGCTCATATGAGAGTTTTAAGTTTTAGAAGGTTCCATGTCCTACAAAATGTGGCCACAACATAATATATAGAACAAATTCTTAGATCCTATTTTTTTTTTATATCAAGATCACACAAATGGAAATAAGAATTAATATCATATTGTACATGCAGACTTATGCAATTATACCCCCCAAAAAAGGGAAAATTATTAGTTACGACATGCCATATGACAATTTACGAATAGTCGAATACCAATGTATGTGTCCTTCGTTTCTATTAACAATCAAAATAAATCCCAGTGCACGTGTTTGTGGAATATGCTATAATCTTGAAACATATCTACTGTTTACATGTGAACATGCACTAGAGCAGATCAAATTGAGAACTTAACTAGATTCATTCCTATCCAAATTTTAATGGCTCAGGTAACAGCTGAAGTACAGAACTAACCCGTTTCTGGGAGCTTTCTACCCAGTATTTGTTTGGCTTTGAGAACCTCAGCTTCCCAGCCTTAATGACAGTTATTGCATCACAGTCCTACAAAACATAATACTTGCTCAAAAAGCACAATAACCGATGACAACTGATTACATTAAGGGGACACTAGACAGATTATCAAATAAAAGATTAGACGAAAGATGTCTCCAGCTCAGACTACGAGAAAGGAAACTAGTACTGAGCAGAGCCTGGCTTGGCTGTCAAATAAGAACCAGTTTATATGCTATACAAATAAAAATACACACCCCATATGAAAGCTATAAAATAAAAATGAACACAACATGATATGGAAGCCAACCAGTGACCGAGAGCACATACATTACAAATTTCCAATTATTTTCGGTCAAGGCTATAACAATCAATGTCAAAACATAATAATTATCTTCTTCAGAACAATGACAGAGGTTTTATTTTTATCTACTAAACTGGTATTGCTCCTAATGTTGAATTTAATATAAACCACCTCTTCTTAACATTTTGCTCGGAAAAAAAATATTTTAAAAAAAGAAAAGAAGGCAAACTAAATTCCTAAGAATGCTACCATCCCTTGGTTAGGTTCACTCACAGAGGAAAGTAAGGAAGAATATGATAAATAGGGAACTAAAGCTTTCTCAAAACCCACAACTTGTAATATTGCCTCCAATTGAGATGATTTTGAAAGAAATTAAATAGTTGCATTTGCCTTCCCTTCATATCTAATCACTTGCTTTATTATATATCTACTCTCCTTTCTCTTCTTCTCTCGTCAAGCAGGATATAGACTCACTTGAAGGAAGCATGAAGTAAGCGATTACAAGCATTTTCAATATACTGCACAAATTTTAGATATTTTAAATGTTTCAACCTGAGAATCAAGATAACAGCCTCAAAAATGAGTATTTTCCTTCCAAGAGGCCAGCTCTAAGTTAAATTTAACATAATACTCCTTTCGTTCCACAAAAAGAGTCTCATTTGCCAATATTTTTATTGTTTCACAAAAGATTCATCCTTTTATTGATAGTAGTATTAAATGATACAATATTCTCAATTTTGTACTCATAATTACAACTTATTATCTGGGGGTAAGCATAAAACAAAAATACATCCTTAATGTTTACAAATTTTGTAAATGGGACGTGGAAAGGAGAACATTTGTTCCTTTTCTTTTCTGAGGGGTGAAAAAGTTAAAAACTTAAATGAATATAATGTAAAGATTATTTTAACTGATATTATAAGAAGTTGAAATATACATAATAATAGGATTATATATTCATTTAATTCCCTTTTCTAGGCTTTACTCAATGAGTCCCATTTATACAAATTTTAAATATTCAGGACATACTTTGGTTCCATATTTAACCCTATAAGTTGTTAGTACATGTACTAGCGGTGTCAGGATAATAAAATTATGATGACAAACATGAGGAAATTATGTTATTTAAAACTACTACCAATAAAATTAAAAAGATGACTCTTTTGTGGAACAAATTTCTTTTTAGCAAATGGATTCTTTTTGTGAAAGAGATAAGTAACGAGTAACTAAAATATCAGGCAGTTATCTTCCCAAATGCACAAGGCAAACTGCTAACACAGAGAAGGAAAAAAAATTGAAAACAGAACAAGATAATGACTTTTCAATTAAAATAATACACTGTCAAATAGAACAATCAAATCTAAAGAAGAAAAGAGAAAACCCTAAAAGAGAGGGGGAAAAGGAAACCTGACGTAGGCCACCACCGAGCTTAATGGTTTGGTTGGTCATGGTAGAGAGATCCAGTACCACATCTCCTGGCACCTAATTTACGAACACAAAACCAACCAATATTGATTATACATTCATATATGTATTTTATGAATAAAAATAATAAATTAAAGTAGGTAATAGGACTGTAACTTACAACTTGTTGATCGACATAGACTGTTGGAGAATTTGCAGACTTAGCTTCCATCACTCAAGACTAGTAATGTAAGTAATAAATAAACAGATTGATGATATACATTATACATACATACACTGAAATAGCAGGGTTTTTATTAGAGTATCGTCGGGAAGAAGAGGGATATTATTGGCAGGGCAAAGTCTACAGTACACAGATTTTTGACCAAACTATTACGGCAACGCTTTTTGACCCACTGGACTTTGTATTATTAGGGCGGATTGGGCTGTACCGAATCACGGTAACGCTTTTTGACCCACGACTTTGTATGTAGTTGATGCGGGCCTATTGGACTGTCTTATCCTTAACCAAACTTGAAACTTAAGTTTATTATGGGCTTTTATGGTATGTTGACCTTTGACTCTCTTTTTTTACTACTGAATGCTTATTGTTGTTTTTCCGTTGGTAATTAGGATATATAGGTACACCGAACACTCAAATTGTAGATTTAAATATATGGAGTACCTAAGTATAAAATAATAGTAAAATATTTTTCTCTTCTCTCTCTATAATATTTTTTCTCTTTTTATTTATTATTATTTTACACTTTGTGTGTTTTTAAATATACAAATTAGGTGTGTATATAGATATATTCAATTAATTATTACGGGATCCACCGGTATGACTCACTTCTATTAATATAGAGGTCGAGATTTCAGCAGTATGTTATTCCTTCTCCCATCTAATTCTCTCCCTCTTAGGTTAAGATAAATTATTATAATAGATCAGACAATTCAAAAAAAAATTTATTATGGACTTATGTTATATAATATACTCCTAAATTCACCTTTTAAACAAGATATTTCACATTTTGTCATTAACTAATTGGATAAATAGTTAATTCCTAAAATGTATAGTAATGTAGTGCTTGTGTTTGTTGTAGACGATCATTTTACGAAACGCTTTAAAATTACCCACTTGTTTAATCTTGTTGAAGCATGGCAAGGCGGACAAATTTTAGGTGAACTCTCTCCATTCATATATGATGGAGAGATTTAGTGACCTGCTGCCAAAATTATTCAATTTTCAAGAATTAAGATCGAATCAGTATTATCAAAAAAAAAAAATCAATATAACATAATATGATATATAATCATTAAAAAAAAGAAAAAAGAAAAACTATTGTCTATTAACGCTATTTAATATTTTATATTAAATATTAATGATATAAAATTGTACAAGACGAAAGTATTTGTTTAATCAATAACGCAGTCCACTTACCCATAATCCTTCTTTTTATAATTTCCGAATCAAGCGATAAAATGGTTGAAAAGAAATATCACTTCGTTCTAAATTAATTGCTCAATTTTAATTTTTTTAAGTCAAATTGACTATTTTTAGAATTAATAATTAAGCATATATAAATATATTTCTAAAATTATAAAAATTGGAGTTAGTAATAAATTGTATATACTTTCTTTTGGTTATAATCTTTTCACCTATATTTTAACAAAAATAGTAAAAAGATTAGTTTTAAAAATGGTCAATTTGAATTTAAAAAGTCAAAATTGAGCGATTAATTTGGGACGGAGGGAGTATTGTTATTTCTGAGAGAAACTGGATATTTACTACAATATATTACAATGAAAGTTGAACCAGCTAATCCAATAGGCATCATTGAAATAATTGTGCACAAGTACCACAAATTTCCTGAATAAATGAAATGATATACAAATGATTCTATAATTTAGTAACACACTCCCACAATTATTGTATTCTCGTCGTCGTCGTTGAGTAGTAATTGAAAATAGCAACTCAGCTACTCAAGACAATATGATACATATCAATATTACAACAAATTAAAGTGCAAAACCCCGCCTGTACTTATTCCAACCAGCGTCGTATTAATCAACACACCCACCCATTTGTATATAAATATGTTCCACAAGTATAACACATCATCATCTCCCAAAAAACACACGCACTATTCTTGTCATACCTTAATGCCATCACCGTTTATAGTTGGAGGGTTGGCATCAAGGAGATTCTCCAATGATCTGGCTTTTCTATTCCGGACCCTGCCTGCCTCCTTCAATAGCTCTGCCAATCTCTTTTTTTCATCATCCACATCTGGATTTGCTGTCCCAAGCTTTTCCTCTCTCATCCCAACAACATATTCCAAAATTTCAATTGCATCATCCAACCTGTTGAACAATTAAAATTGCAATCAGGCATCATTATGTATGGTTATCCAAAAATTACACCAAGATTAACTCAACTCATAGGTGTAAAAATCATTTGCACCATACGCTATTAGTATTGTTCAAAAGTCAACTCCATTTATTCATATAAAACCTTAATTATAGGCAATTTGAGTCTAAAACACAAGGTGTTACATGCTCAAGCACTAATGGGTTTATAAAACACTTCCTCATTATGGAGAATATAATCTACGGAAAATTATATAGGACACAAGAATAAAAGAGAGGGCATACCTTCCTATAGCATCGTAAGTGCCAGCAAGATTGCTGTACACCCCAAGGGTATCAGGATGATATGGTCCGTATTCTTGTTCCAAAACGTTTCTTGCTTCTTCAAACAGTTCTGCAGCCTCGTTTATCGCATAGCGTTGCACACAAGTGAGGCCCATTTGGTTAAGGGCAATCCCGAAAAAGGCAGATTTCTTCTCTCCACTTGCCCGAAGCTTCAATATCGCATTCTTAAAGGAGGTGTAAGATTCACTGTAGTTCCCTAACATGTAGTACATGACTCCCATCTGAGCTTCAATACCAGCAATTGTGTTTTGCTGACCAGGGGCATCATTGTATATCTTTAACGCATTCTGCAGCAACTTGAGTGCCTGTTCAAGCTCATTCATTGATTCATATATAGCGGAAACATCAGTGAGACCACTAGCGATCTCCTCTGGGGGGATTCCTGGACTAGGCTTCTCTTAAATTCGAAGGGCATTCTCACAGTAGGATTTTGATTCCCTTAATTGTCCTGTCTTGTTATACAGGTCAGCCGAACGGACAAAAACAGAGGAAATGGTGGGATGGTTTTCCCCTTTGGTGGACTTGAAAGCTGCGAATGCCTTTTGATAAGCCAAAATAGCCTCATCATACCTAGACAAAGATAAGTATGTGTCTCCAATGCTTAAATCAACAGCGGCAACCTCCTTTTCCTGCCCATTGGCCACCATGGCCATGCTTGCCAAAACAAGATGCTCAAGATTTCATGTGTCTGTAAACTTCAAAGGACTCCCAGCAACATCCACCCTTGCCTCCTGCAACCATCTTATATATTTTTTCTAGTGAAAGACGTACATTATCTTGCAGGAGATGTAATGCCCCTATTTCGGCCAAAAACCTTCAAACAAAACCAAAGATAAGCTATAACTTTACTACTTACATGATACATCACATTTAGTATTTATTCCTACTTCATTTGCAAATTGTTTACCTAATAACACAATCGTTCAGACAACATATCCTTAAATTATCTGGTGTTTACTAAAGGGTTTACAGATGAACAAAATATTATATGTCGCCTCTATTAAGTTAAACTTGTCTAAGATTTTCCTGTCATAACTTTTAAAATTCAAATACATGTCTATTGGACAGAACCATTGTTCAGAGTCTTCAGATCAATTTTTTTTAAAAAGTTAAAAATTTTAATTTTCACTTTTCTCAAAGGAACAGTTTTATTTTCCAATTATTTCTTCAATTTCACGTACAAAGTCTCTTCAATTGAGCAATAGATCCTGCCACCAGCAACCCCCCATACCGCGCACTATCCCAGTAGTTGTCCACATTCGACCCTTATTATCAACAATCTCAGTCATTTCCAACTCATCGTTCCAACAAGCCTTGGAGAAGTCTTTCCTAAGAAAAACAACACACGAGTTATCAAACTACACCCTTGAAAAACTTCTAATATTACTAAAGTATCCGTACCTAAATTGCAATTTAGGTAACACACCAGAAGAATAGCAAAGATCTTCGTCATTGGTGTCTTGCACATAAAGCTCAGAATCACTCGTTCCTCCTGATGAACTTGCATAATCCTCAACTTCCATTGTTAAAAGTTAACGATCAACTGAATATAAGATATTCACTTCTACACACAAAAAAAAAGAGTAAAATTCAAGCTGAGGATCCTGGTAACCGTTTTTCTTTTTGTGGAACAGTAGATCCTGGTAACCTAAAACATAACCAACAACAGCACATATTATATTGATGTATATCAGAAGAATGAATTCAGGACTCACAGTTCTGTTACAAAATAAGACAAGGCTTCAATATTCATGAAACATAATAAACAGGTATATGGTATAAATTTTAATTACGAATTATATAGAGGGACGTTTATGGAATGTAGATTTCCTTGTAATATATGTTTAATCACATGAAAGCAATATGCAACATATGCAGACTCCAATAATATGGTAATTCCAGTAAGAGAAGTCCGCACAAGAAGGTAAAATTTTTGGGTTGCTTTATATCATGTATTAGTAATATGTATTTGCCTATAAATAGGCTATTTGGTTAATCTAAACTTATGTGTGTTGTAGAAAACTCCATCATCCTTTGTCTTCTATCATATTGCTTTCATTTCAATTGCATTATTACATCAGTGGCATCAGAGTCAAAAATATGAGAGAAAAGTATGAGTCTCGAAACAGTTTGAAAGTTCTCAAACAGTCCATAATAGCAGCAGCTTTATTTTTCTCACATGTTTTTGATTTTCTTACTTTTGTAGAAGTAGTGAAATAATGGCTTCAGATTCTAATTTTGTGCAAGCGACGATCCCACGCTTTGATGGTCACTATGACCATTGAAGTATGCTAATGGAGAATTTTCTACGGTCAAAAAAATATTAGCCAGTTGTTGAATTTGGAATTGGACAACCAGAAAAAGATGCAACAGATGTCTAAAAACAGAGTTGGAAGGGAGAAAGTTAAAAGATTTGAAGGCAAAAAATTATCTTTTTCAGGCCAATGATCGTCCCATCTTGAAAACAATTCTTAGCAAAGACACTTCCAAGGATATTTGAGATTCCATGAAGAAGAAGTATCAAGGTACAACAAGGGCTAACAGCAAGGGCTAACAGGCAGTAGCTTCTAGCACTTCATTCGGAGTTCGAAATGCTTCGAATGAAATCAGGAGAGTCAATTACAGACTATTTTTAAAGAACGATGGCAATCGTTAATCAAATGCGAATCCATGACGACAAGACAGAGGATGTAACCATTATTGAGAAGATTCTTCGATCCTTGACACTAAAATTTAATTTTGTAGTCTGTTCTATAGAAGAAGCTAATGATGTTGATAAACTTTCCATTGATGAGTTACAAAGTTCCTTATTGGTTCATGAGAAAAAAATTAACCAACAAGAGAAAGAAGAACAAGCATTGAAGGCCTCATCAGTTAATAACTTTATACCCAATGGAACTTGTTAGAATATGTTAGGTGGGAAAACATGTTTCCATGTTTTCCTCCCCATGTTATCCTCTCCATGTTTTCCTATATTGTGTGCTATCCTATTTCCTATATAAACCAATGTAATGCTATGTAGAAATAACATGAATTAGAGAGTAATATTAGATAATGGAATTATTCCTATTCCTTATACTTATTTGTTCTATTACATGAACACTCTTAGAATCTCTCTTTCAACATGGTATCAGAGCTTGATCCTTTATCCGGCGACTTTTTCCGGCGACTTTTCCGACGACTTTTCCGGCGACTTTTTCCGACAAGTTTTTCCAGCGTGCCTTTTCTCTCTCCTCCTTCCATCTGCAGTGGTCGACTTTTCCGGCTACATTTCCGGCGACTTTTTCCGGCGACCTTTTTCCGGCGGTGATCCATTGATTTTCAGCCGCTTCTCGAGTGTCCAGTATCTCCCCCCATGTTGGTTTTCTTGCTGGTCCTTGGCTGTTTTCCAGCTTTCTTCTTTGATGCACCATATTTGCTATGCTTTCTTCCCATATGTTACCCATTGTTGATGTCTCTTCCAACATGGTATCCATTGTTGATGTCTTTTCCAACATGGTCCCGGGTCTTAATTGGTTAGAATCTGCAACTATGTTGTTTGCATCTTTCTGATTTTTTTTCTTTCTTCTTTTTGTCCTCCTTTTTTTTTTTTTTTTTTTCAAATGCACTTTATTTTGTCCTTTTTATATAAAGCTGCATTTGAGGGGGAGATATATGAGATATGAGATATGAGGTATGAGATATGATTTGGTCTAGGTTGCATGAGGGTAGTTCATGCCATAGAGGACGAGGTAGAGGCAATGATCGAGGTAGAGGAGGAAGATTCAACAATAATCATTGGAATCAACAACAAAATCATCAGCATCAAGAAAGTCAATTTCAAGGAAGAGACAGAGGACATGGCGGCTACCACTCAACAACTTATAGACCAAAGTCAGCAGACAAGTCTAATGTTGAATGTTACAGATGTCATAGGTATGGCCATTATAAGTCAGAATGTGAAACTGCTTTGAATAGACAAAGTGGAGAAAAAACTAATTTTGCAGAAAAAGAAGAAGTGTCTCTTTTGATGGCGTGTCAATGAAAGAAAAAACTCAACAAAACATGTGGTATTTTGACATTGGCTGCAGCAATCACATGTGTGGAGATAAGGATGCATTTTCTGACTTGAATGAATCTTTCTGCAGCTCTGTTAAGTTCGGTGACAATTCCACGGTTTCAGTTATGGGAAAAAGAAAGGTAACAATTCAAACTAAATGAAATACCACCCACACTATTGCTAATGTTCTTTTTGTGCCAGAATTAAAGACAACTTGCTTAGTGTGGGCCAGTTGCAAGAAAAGGGATACGAGATTTCTATCAAAGATGGAGTATGTCAGATTCAAGATGCAAAGTTGGGCTTAATTGCTCAAGTTAACATGACAGCAAATCGTATGTTCCCGCTTTATCTCCGCAACACCACTCATTCATGTTTCTCAACGAAGGTGAAGGATGAGGCATGGCTATGGCACTTCCGTTATGGGCATCTTAATTTTGGTGGATTAAAAACACTACAACAGAAGAACATGGTGACGGGTCTTCCTCAAATTACAGTTCCTTCTCAAGTTTGTGAACAATGTGTTGTTAGCAAACAACTTTGCAATCCGTTTCCACAAGGAAAATCTTGTAGAGCGAAGAAGACATTGGAAATTGTTCATTCTGACATTTGCGGGCCAATTTTTTTATTATTTGGGTGTTCTTATGTGACTTATAAATTGATTTATAAGTAATTTTTAAGAAGTAACAATTTTTTATTTCTCAAAAATGACTTATAAGTTATTTTAAAATAAACAAGTTTGACAAAATGTAAAGACTTTTTTGTTCTTATTTTAGTATTATTTTATATCTTATTTTAACTTATAAGTCATTTTAGTTAAACACTTTTACAAATTATTTTAATTTAATTTTGAACTTGTAAATTAAAATGATGTCAGACACTTTTATTTATTAATCACAACTTAAAATGACTTATAAGTCATTTTAAAATTTAACTTATAATTCTTTTTAAATAAATCATCGCCGAGAAGTGTGACACCCCCAAATCCGGGTACTTCATTTCCACGGGATTTGTTGTTCACTATCCGAATATACATCACATCACATCTAACTACCCATTCAATATAAATGAAACTTCTTAAATAAAGTAGAAATCTCCCATTAAAGGGTTACAACATCATTAGTAAATAAATCTCAGGTCATCTAACCTTAATAAAACATCAAATGCAGAAACATAATCAAGTCTATTACATAAACATCAACAAAGCAAATACAACAAGTCCTCATCACTTGTTTACTTTTCCTTTGCCCTTACTAGTGGACGGCTCATCAACTCTTTCAACTTTAGCTGCAATGTTATTATGCAAAAGTGAGCAATGATTGCCAGCAAGTACAACAACAACAATAATAATAACATGCGAAATAATCAACGGATATTGAATAATCGAAGATTCAGCTTTTGAGTCAAGATTATAAGACAAGATTCAAAAGAACATCTGAGGGTCTTAAGACCACGAACTATGTCTCAGGTTATCAAGTATTTCTACTTTAAACCTTTAACAGTCGTAAGACTATATGGACCTTACTTCTCGTACTTAGGGGGATCAGCCCTTTGTACCATGTATGTGCACAACATCTAAACGCTAACGCGTAAAATAATCTCCTATATAAGGGTTGTTCATCTTAGTTTGACATCAGAGTCCGTACCAAAAGAAGTTTGGTTTGGATTAATTTAATAACTTTTCTATAATTTAGAACGCTCATCAACTATGGACTAGTCGAATCAATAAGGGTTTGCTAGTCAATCGAGTTCAACAATAAAAACGTAAATGGTGTTCAAGAATCAAAGACTGAAGCTCACAGGATGTATAATTGAATAACTTTCGATATCACAAGTATTTCAATAAGGAAATTAGAACATCTCATTTGAATTCATGAAGTTGAATGAATTAGAATTAAAAACTTACTTAATTAAATAATATCATTAGGAAGCTTGCATGATATAAGAATGAAGTTCAGGAATTTGCATAATTGAAATCAAGGTAGTGATAAGAAACTGCTTCTACTGAAATAAAGGATTTAAGGGTAGAAAACTTGCCTCGTGCGTAGGTTATTCTTTAACTATTCTCGTTCTTCAATTAATCCTACATATCATTTACATTCACAATACCGATTAATTATAACATAACTAGCATCATAAATAAATTTCCTTTATCTAGACTCTACTCTACGTCTGATTATATTAATCACACTTACAACATAACTCTTAAACACATTATTAGACTACCTATAACGAGTTTATACCAACATTTGACTTACCAATTAATCACATAAATTCGTCATCGACATGTTAATAACATGTTTTAATATCTCATTATATGATTATTACACTCCCATATTGTAAGATCCCGACTTTGTGAAATAAAAGTTTATTATTTTCTTTATGATTATTATTCTAAATAGTAAAGTGCTTAATTGTTATAAATGATAGTTAAGGGTGTTATATGCAAATTATCTGATAAACAGTACATGTCGGGGAATATTCTTTTTGTCGGAGAATATTATATTCGGTATCGTACGACGGCGCCGTAATGGCAATATTGTCAACGATAGTGGGACCCATTGTCGGATACTGAAAACGACAGTATTTGTTAACAGTATTATCACCTGCAACTGTTGAAATACCCGAAAATAAAAAGAACAGTAAAACGCGTTAGTCCACAGTAGTACGCGGTATTTCACAAGCACACGGTGTTGCACAGTATTTTATATTATTGATTCAATAATTGATAAAGTAGCTATTGCACAGTATTTTGATTCAATAATTGTTACAGTAGCATCTGCATAATACTTTTTCATTATTTTGTCAGGACACTGTAACTCATATTATTTGATATGATATTTAGCATTATTGGCAATGTCTAGAAATTCTGTCAAGGAAAAAGGTTATTTAATTGCGCGTCGTTTTTACAGAAGGCCCCCTTTTCCTGGGAATGATCTGGTTGTCAATATTATAAGTCTATAATATTAACGGTAAATAATTGTTGGAAGTCTAAAATAGTGTTGATTAAAAATACGTGAAGCGTTTGTTGTAAGTTAACTTATTTTTCTGTGGGACCCACACTTTATTCCGTGGGACCCATAAATATTTAATCGGTGGGACCCACAAATTATTTTCGTAGAATAATTTCTTCAGATTTTATTTTTTCGTAGGACCCACATATCATTCAATAGTAATTACCGTAAGTAAATAGTTAATTCAGTTTTTATTTTACCTTAAGGTTAAAAACCTAAGTGAAATCATATTTTAAGAATATACTATGGCATAAAGTATATTAAAAGAATATGACAAGGGTATAAGAGTAATAAACCAAGAAAATTTAAGAAAAAGACTAAAATGCCCTCACCTTGATTTTCCTATAAATAGGGAGGGTTTGCTTAAGAAAATTTCACAGCTTCATTACTTATACTTCCTCTCTCTCTCTACATTTCTTAACTTCTCTTAGTGTGCTAGGCTATTGTGAGTATTTGTGAGAATACTAGTAGTATCCGAAGACCGAAGTTAGTGAGCTTCATAGAAAGTAACATCCAGTCACTTGTTAACTAAAGTAGGGGATATCATTTATGTCATACTCTTATGTAATATCATTTGCTTACTTGTTCGTAAGTGATATTATATTCATAAAGGTTGTTATTCATTCCGTATTAATTTGTGGAGATAACCTGTCCGTGCGGTATGACGCATGCCTGGTGAATATCCTTCTGTATTCATTCCTTATTACTCTGTGGGAATAACATTTCACATTGGCATGTTTCAGTGCTCGGGATCCAACATGAACAAAGAGGGGAAATTAACATTTCACATGAAAGGAAAAAGGAAACAGAAATGTCCATTTATAAAGCATTTCATTATGTAAATAGCATAATCTTACAAGGTGTCAAATTCAGATAACTTAGATTGTGTTTCAAGAACAAACATGATTCTTCTCATCCTGCACTTGTGTAAGTCAATGAAGCAGCGGAAGCTCCACTGCGTCGAAGGAAAAGAAACTGACACGTCCATGCTCAACGTGACAGAACTTTAAAGGAATACCATTACTCTGTCTCTCAAGGTTCTCGACTTCTGCTTTAGATGGTGGATAGCCACTACATGAGTAAAAACCTCATTATCAATTTGACAATAGATTGTTGTATAAACAGCGAGGGTGGAGATATGGGGAGAAGAGTAGTACACATGACAAATATATTCTATAGACCACCAATGTGATTGTCACAACCAAACATCATACGATGAAAATGCTTCATCAGTCTAACAAACTACTGTTGCCCACTAGTTATAGAGACGGCGGAAAATAATATACATCTATATATATGTTATATTATACGTCTCTTTTTCTTTACAAGTAAGAAGAGTATATATAAATATAAATATATATATATATATCATTAAAATCCTAAACTATCTTTATCCTATATTCCCGACATCTTCCACCAGATTAAGCATTAGACAAATTGTGAAGGAACCACTGTTCTGATCAAGACATTCACAGTAGAATGCAAAGAAATGCAGGATAATCCGGTCCTCATTCCGTTGAATGTATAAGAGTACAGACCACTGGTTTTAGATACAGATACCTAGTTTTACTTACCAAAGATATTCTCTTCATTCGAAAGGAAAGAATGAGTAAGATAAACTAGAAAAGACCTTCAATTTGTTCCAAGTAGTTAGGGAAAATAACAAAGTTAATAGACTGAATTTTTTTATAAATACCTTAGCAAAGTAAGTCCACCTTTTTCTTTTTGTGATGTCCCATATGAGAGTCCATTTTTTATTATCATCAAATTTGAGTAAGTTCTGATCTTAATGGTTAATTATGCTAAAGTCAAACTCTCCAAATAAAAGTTTGACTTTCAAAAGTAAACTGTCATTTTGGGACAGAGAGTAGAATGCAAATAGAGATAAATTATTAAACAAAAATTTGTCATCTTTACGACAATGTGCAGGCTTAATTGCTTCTAATTTCTACACAAACCATTTTTAAGCATTTAAACCTGTGGAAATAACATGCATTTTTTCTCTTCATGCAGGACGGTGGACAACTGTATCTCTCATGCTACCTTAAAGTATACATGGATGCGATGCAATATAATATGTTCTTCAACTGATTGGTAAAAGCTCAAAAGAAGAAGTATTTATGGTAAAGAACTAATGGATCAGTCATAGCAAAATTCGTGCTGCTCACAAAATTTAATCCATCTAACAACTGCTTGGTTAGAGAGGAGTGCACAATATTCACTAATAACAATATAAAAGGGGGGAGGGGGGTGGGCGGAATCATGCCAAAACTTTAGGATTAACCAAAGGTAACAAGGACACAAAAGATTGCAATCACCAACTAATTTTAGCACCAAAAAAAGGATTACAATGTAAACAGGAGTTTCCGTATTACCTGGTCAGGCATAGCACAAAACTTGGATTTCCAGGAGAAGACTTTTTAAACATGTTGTTAGGAGGATAAACATCAAACATTGGTTTAGCTCCATCAATGTGCATATTTTTAAACAGTTCAGCAATGACACTTTTGTCTTCATATTCTTTGTCAAGCGTCTCCTCGATTTGTTCCGTGGCTTCAAGCGATACAGAATTATATTTAACACGCCTCATAGTCCAAGGGACACCATGTCGGCCAACAACATAACCCAAAGATTTCATGTGCCTGTAAACTTCAAAGGACTCCCAGCAACATCCACCCTTGCCTCCTGCAACCATCTTATATATTTCTTCTAGTGAAAGACGTACATTATCTTGCAGGAGATGTAATGCCCCTATTTCGGCCAAAAACCTTCAAACAAAACCAAAGATAAGCTATAACTTTACTACTTACATGATACATCACATTTAGTATTTATTCCTACTTCATTTGCAAATTGTTTACCTAATAACACAATCGTTCAGACAACATATCCCTAAATTATCTGGTGTTTACTAAAGGGTTTACAGATGAACAAAATATTATATGTCGCCTCTATCAAGTTAAACTTGTCTAAGATTTTCCTGTTATAACTTTTAAAATTCAAATACATGTCTATTGGACAGAACCATTGTTCAGAGTCTTCAGATCAATTTTTTTTAAAAAGTTAAAAATTTTAATTTTCACTTTTCTCAAAGGAACAGTTTTATTTTCCAATTATTTCTTCAATTTCACGTACAAAGTCTCTTCAATTGAGCAATAGATCCTGCCACCGCGCACTATCCCAGTAGTTGTCCACATTCGACCCTTATTATCAACAATCTCAGTCATTTCCAACTCATCGTTCCAACAAGCCTTGGAGAAGTCTTTCCTAAGAAAAACAACACACGAGTTATCAAACTACACCCTTGAAAAACTTCTAATATTACTAAAGTATCCGTACCTAAATTGCAATTTAGGTAACACACCAGAAGAATAGCAAAGTTCTTCGTCATTGGTGTCCTGCACATAAAGCTCAGAATCACTCGTTCCTCCTGATGAACTTGCATAATCCTCAACTTCCATTGTTAAAAGTTAACGATCAACTGAATATAAGATATTCACTTCTACACACAAAAAAAAAGAGTAAAATTCAAGCTGAGGATCCTGGTAACCGTTTTTCTTTTTGTGGAACAGTAGATCCTGGTAACCTAAAACATAACCAACAACAGCATATATTATATTGATGTATATCAGAAGAACGATGTCCACACCCCTAAAAGAACAGCATAACAGGCACACCTCCAATGAACCTTTCCTCCTTTCTATCAAAGGCTAGAAACCTAGCAAGAACAACTCCTAATCACCCAAAAGGCACACCCACACTCACCAAACACACCTTGAACAACCAAGACCGCAATTACCATACCACAGGACACTATAGAAACAAATATGAGCTAGCCTTGCTTGCTTAAAAACACATCACACACATCTGCAAACAAGGCTTTGCAAATATATCAAAATCTTAATTGATTTTCTCTTCATGCTTTTCCATCTTAGAGTGATAACACAGACCTTTGTAAAGTGTTAGGAGAGCTTGTTAGATGGGTGTTATGGATCTTTGTGAACTCCGTCTATACTTGGATTAATCAGCTTAGTGCTCTTTATAATTAATAATACATGTATATCATAGAGGCTTTGAGAGATTCAGACGCTTAATTATGCGCAGAATAAAGGTTATAACCACTGATTTGACCGGGTTACTTACAACACCCCCACCCCCACCCCCACCCCCCCAAAAAAAACAAAAAAAAACAAAAAAGGAAAAAAGAAAAGAAAAAGGAAACTCAGGCTGAGGTAGGGATGAAATCTCATCAGGTATTGTTCTTGTATGCAGGTGCATTCAAAAGCCTAATCCTAGTTCTCTTGTCCCCTAGATGACAGGCGCTAGGGGTTTAGAAAACAAATCGAAACTTCATGGTATAGTCCAAATATCAGTTATAAGATTAGAGTTTGTATCTGAAATGAATTTGAGACAAGTCAAATTCTACAATAACAAACCTACCTTCTTTATTATGTCCATTTCTTCGCCACCTAAATTTGATAGAATTAATACAACTACTATATACTCTGAAAAATTAATCAATCAAGGTAAAGAAGAAACAAAAGAAGGTAGAACTTTTATACTAGTTTATGAGAGACCATAGTTTAGGTTTCGGATCAAAGTTATGATCCAGTTCATGATCCCTGCTCAATCTTGAACAGTATCTTATGTCATCATCCATCATTACTTATTAAAAAAATTATTTTGAATCACTCTTGATTGAGTATTATCAGCATGCATTGTTCACTGCATTAATAGAGTATACAAACAAGCACTACAAATGATGCAGTCAGAGATGCACAAGCTAGAGTTTTACAATGTATAGCAATAAAAAGGGAAATTTGAGGCCAAGACCCACCCACCCTCTTCTTTTTAAATTCCGGTTAACAAAATAAAGGAAAATTTAACTGCAACTAAAGACTCCCTCTTTAAGATAGTATCAAGAAATACTTAAAAGCACTTACATCTGCTTTAGTATCCACCACGACTCCAATAACATTATCCCCCATGGAAGGTACATACTGTAAAAAAATCAGATCAAAATAATGACTAAGAAAAAATAAAGAATATTTGTAAGTTTAGAGTAATTCAGTTGCATATATGTGTGTGTGTGTGTGTATTATTAAAACTGTTAACAACATTATTATTACCTTCTTAGAATAAGAAAAACAATATGAAAATGTCAAGCTCAGCAATTAGCTGAAATTTAGACAAAAAGGTATCCTTTATGTTTTGTATACAATCAAGCTCAAATAAAAAATTGTATACCAACTATTCAGGATTTGCTGCAGAGATTCTTTTTCTTCTTTTGACTCTACCTAGGCCAGGACTAGATCCAGTTAATGGTGTTATAAATTTACATCTAACCCACAATAGGAATGCATCTAACTTTTATTTTTTGATTAGTTATGATTGTTCCAAATCATGATAAAAATGTATGTAGGTCCTTTGTGAGCATTCTCTGCTTATCAAATGCCTACCTAAAGCCCACATATCATTGTTTGTCCATATTTACAGCAAGTACACACACTTCAAATGACATGCCAAGAACTAAGACAAAGTTTTAATTTCCTATTAATAAATTGAAATTGTACTTTAATAACAATCCGCCTCAATATCCATATTACTAGTTATGCTAATTTAACATGACACATTTGACATTTCTTGCCTTCTTGGATGCTCATATGAGAGTTTTAAGTTTTAGAAGGTTCCATGTCCTACAAAATGTGGCCACAACATAATATATAGAACAAATTCTTAGATCCTATTTTTTTTTATATCAAGATCACACAAATGGAAATAAGAATTAATATCATATTGTACATGCAGACTTACGCAATTATACCCCCCAAAAAAGGGAAAATTATTAGTTACGACATGCCATATGACAATTTACGAATAGTCGAATACCAATGTATGTGTCCTTCGTTTGTATTAACAATCAAAATAAATCCCAGTGCACGTGTTTGTGGAATATGCTATAATCTTGAAACATATCTACTGTTTACATGTGAACATGCACTAGAGCAGATCAAATTGAGAACTTAACTAGATTATCAATCAAGAAAATGGTGCTTTTATTCATTCCTATCCAAATTTTAATAGCTCAGGTAACAGCTGAAGTACAGAACTAACCCATTTCTGGGAGCTTTCTACCCAGTATTTGTTTGGCTTTGAGAACCTCAGCTTCCCAGCCTTAATGACAGTTATTGCATCACAGTCCTACAAAACATAATACTTGCTCAAAAAGCACAATAACCGATGACAACTGATTACATTAAGGGGACACTAGACAGATTATCAAATAAAAGATTAGAAGAAAGATGTCTCCAGCTCAGACTACGAGAAAGGAAACTAGTACTGAGCAGAGCCTGGCTTGGCTGTCAAATAAGAACCAGTTTATATGCTATACAAATAAAAATACACACCCCATATGAAAGCTATAAAATAAAAATGAACACAACATGATATGGAAGCCAACCAGTGACCGAGAGCACATACATTACAAATTTCCAATTATTTTCGGTCAAGGCTATAACAATCAATGTCAAAACATAATAATTATCTTCTTCAGAACAATGACAGGTTTTATTTTTATCTACTAAACTGGTATTGCTCCTAATGTTGAATTTAATATAAACCACCTCTTCTTAACATTTTGCTCGGAAAAAAAATATTTTAAAAAAAGAAAAGAAGGCAAACTAAATTCCTAAGAATGCTACCATCCCTTGGTTAGGTTCACTCACAGAGGAAAGTAAGGAAGAATATGATAAATAGGGAACTAAAGCTTTCTCAAAACCCACAACTTGTAATATTGCCTCCAATTGAGATGATTTTGAAAGAAATTAAATAGTTGCATTTGCCTTCCCTTCATATCTAATCACTTGCTTTATTATATATCTACTCTCCTTTCTCTTCTTCTCTCGTCAAGCAGGGTATAGACTCACTTGAAGCATGAAGTAAGCGATTACAAGCATTTTCAATATACTGCACAAATTTTAGATATTTTAAATGTTTCAACCTGAGAATCAAGCTAACAGCCTCAAAAATGAGTATTTTCCTTCCAAGAGGCCAGCTCTAAGTTAAATTTAACATAATACTCCCTTCGTTCCACAAAAAGAGTCTCATTTGCCAATATTTATTTTGTTTCACAAAAGATTCATCCTTTTATTGATAGTAGTATTAAATGATACAATATTCTCAATTTTGCACTCATAATTACAACTTATTATCTGAGGGTAAGCATAAAACAAAAATACATCCTTAATGTTTACAAATTTTGTAAATGGGACGTGGAAAGGAGAACATTTGTTCCTTTTCTTTTCTGAGGGGTGAAAAAGTTAAAAACTTAAATGAATATAATGTAAAGATTATTTTGACTGATATTATAAGAAGTTGAAATATACATAATAATAGGATAACATATTCATTTAATTCCCTTTTCTAGGCTTTACTCAATGAGTCCCATTTATACAAATTTTAAATATTCAGGACATACTTTGGTTCCATATTTAACCCTATAAGTTGTTAGTGTACTAGTGGTGTCAGGATAATAAAATTATGATGACAAACATGAGAAAATTATGTTATTTAAAACTACTACCAATAAAATTAAAAAGATGACTCTTTTATGGAACAAATTTCTTTTTAGCAAATGGATTCTTTTTGTGAAAGAGATAAGTAACGAGTAACTAAAATATCAGGCAGTTATCTTCCCAAATGCACAAGGCGAACTGCTAACACGGAGAAGGAAAAAAAATTGAAAACAGAACAAGATAATGACTTTTCAATTAAAATAATACACTGTCAAATAGAACAATCAAATCTAAAGAAGAAAATAAAACCCTAAAAGAGAGGGGGAAAAGGAAACCTGACGTAGGCCACCACCGAGCTTAATGGTTTGGTTGGTCATGGTAGAGAGATCCAGTACCACATCTCCTGGCACCTAATTTACGAACACAAAACCAACCAATATTGATTATACATTCATATATGTATTTTATGAATAAAAAATAATAAATTAAAGTAGGTAATAGGACTGTAACTTACAACTAGTTGATCGACATAGACTGTTGGAGAATTTGCAGACTTAGCTTCCATCTCTCAAGACTAGTAATGTAAGTAATAAATAAACAGATTGATGATATACATTATACATACATACACTGAAATAGCAGGGTTTTTATTAGAGTATCGTCGGGAAGAAGAGGGATATTATTGGCAGGGAAAAGTCTACAGTACACAGATTTTTGACCAAACTATTACGGCAACGCTTTTTGACCCACTGGACATTGTATTATTAGGGCGGATTGGGCTGTACCGAATCACGGTAACGCTTTTTGACCCACGACTTTGTATGTAGTTGATGCGGGCCTATTGGACTTTCTTATCCTTAACCAAACTTGAAACTTAAGTTTATTATGGGCTTTTATGTTATGTTGACCTTTGACTCTCTTTTTTTACTACTGAATGCTTATTGTTGTTTTTCCGTTGGTAATTAGGATATATAGGGTACACCGTACACTCAAATTGTAGATTTAAATATATGGAGTACCTAAGTATAAAATAATAGTAAAATATTTTTCTCTTCCCTCTCTATAATATTTTTTCTCTTTTTATTTATTATTATTTTACACTTTGTATGTTTTTAAATATACAAATTAGGTGTGTATATAGATATATTCAATTAATTATTACGGGATCCACCGGTATGACTCACTTCTATTAATATAGAGGTCGAGATTTCAGCAGTATGTTATTCCCTCTCCCATCTAATTCTCTCCCTCTTAGGTTAAGATAAATTATTATAATAGATCAGGCAATTCAAAAAAAAATTTATTATGGACTTATGTTATATAATATACTCCTAAATTCACCTTTTAAACAAGATATTTCACATTTTGTCATTAACTAATTGGATAAATAGTTAATTCCTAAAATGTATAGTAATGTAGTGCTTGTGTTTGTTGTAGACGATCATTTTACGGAACGCTTTAAAATTACCCATTTGTTTAATCTTGTTGAAGCATGGCAAGGCGGACAAATTTTAGGTGAACTCTCTCCATTCATATATGATGGAGAGATTTAGTGACCTGCTGCCAAAATTATTCAATTTTCAAGAATTAAGATCGAATCAGTATTATCAAAAAAAAATCAATATAACATAATATGATATATAATCATTAAAAAAAGAAAAAAGAAAAACTATTGTCTATTAACGCTATTTAATATTTTATATTAAATATTAATGATATAAAATTGTACAAGACGAAAGTATTTGTTTAATCAATAATGCAGTCCACTTACCCATAATTCTTCTTTTTATAATTTCCGAATCAAGCGATAAAATGGTTGAAAAGAAATATCACTTCGTTCTAAATTAATTGCTCAATTTTAATTTTTTTAAGTCAAATTGACTATTTTTAGAATTAATAATTAAACATATATAAATATATTTTTAAAATTATAAAAATTGGAGTTAGTAATAAATTGTATATACTTTTTTTTGGTTATAATCTTTTCACCTATATTTTAACAAAAATAGTAAAAAGATTAGTTTTAAAAATGGTCAATTTGAATTTAAAAAGTCAAAATTGAGCAATTAATTTGGGACGGAAGGAGTATTGTTATTTCTGAGAGAAACTGGATATTTACTACAATATATTACAATGAAAGTTGAACCAGCTAATCCAATAGGCATCATTGAAATAATTGTGCACAAGTACCACAAATTTCCTGAATAAATGAAATGATATACAAATGATTCTATAATTTAGTAACACACTCCCACAATTATTGTATTCTCGTCGTCGTCGTTGAGTAGTAATTGAAAATAGCAACTCAGCTACTCAAGACAATATGATACATATCAATATTACAACAAATTAAAGTGCAAAACCCCGCCTGTACTTATTCCAACCAGCGTCGGTATTAATCAACACACCCACCCATTTGTATATAAATATGTTCCACAAGTATAACACATCATCATCTCCCAAAAAACACACGCACCATTCTTGTCATACCTTAATGCCATCACCCTTTATAGTTGGAGGGTTGGCATCAAGGAGATTCTCCAATGATCTGGCTTTTCTATTCCGGACCCTGCCTGCCTCCTTCAATAGCTCTGCCAATCTCTTTTTTTCATCATCCACATCTGGATTTGCTGTCCCAAGCTTTTCCTCTCTCATCCCAACAACATATTCCAAAATTTCAATTGCATCATCCAACCTGTTGAACAATTAAAATTGCAATCAGGCATCATTATGTATGGTTATCCAAAAATTACACCAAGATTAACTCAACTCATAGGTGTAAAAATCATTTGCACCATACGCTATTAGTATTGTTCAAAAGTCAACTCCATTTATTCATATAAAACCTTAATTATAGGCAATTTGAGTCTAAAACACAAGGTGTTACATGCTCAAGCACTAATGGGTTTATAAAACACTTCCTCATTATGGAGAATATAATCTACGGAAAATTATATAGGACACAAGAATAAAAGAGAGGGCATACCTTCCTATAGCATCGTAAGTGCCAGCAAGATTGCTGTACACCCCAAGGGTATCAGGATGATATGGTCCGTATTCTTGTTCCAAAACGTTTCTTGCTTCTTCAAACAGTTCTGCAGCCTCGTTTATCGCATAGCGTTGCACGCAAGTGAGGCCCATTTGGTTAAGGGCAATCCCGAAAAAGGCAGATTTCTTCTCTCCACTTGCCCGAAGCTTCAATATGGCATTCTTAAAGGAGGTGTAAGATTCACTGTAGTTCCCTAACATGTAGTACATGACTCCCATCTGAGCTTCAATACCAGCAATTGTGTTTTGCTGACCAGGGGCATCATTGTATATCTTTAACGCATTCTGCAGCAACTTGAGTGCCTGTTCAAGCTCATTCATTGATTCATATATAGCGGAAACATCAGTGAGACCACTAGCGATCTCCTCTGGGGGGATTCCTGGACTAGGCTTCTCGTAAATTCGAAGGGCATTCTCACAGTAGGATTTTGATTCCCTTAATTGTCCTGTCTTGTTATACAGGTCAGCCAAACGGACAAAAACAGAGGAAATGGTGGGATGGTTTTCCCCTTTGGTGGACTTGAAAGCTGCGAGTGCCTTTTGATAAGCCAAAATAGCCTCATCATACCTAGACAAAGATAAGTATGTGTCTCCAATGCTTAAATCAACAGCGGCAACCTCCTTTTCCTGCCCATTGGCCACCATGGCCATGCTTGCCAAAACAAGATGCTCAAGAGCGGCTTCATGGTCTCCCTTTGTTTCGCATATAAGACCCATGAGCCTCCTGTCAGCTGCTTCTTCAACAGAAGCAGGTGAATTATTCTCTCTATGGATATCAAGAGCCATCTGACAAAGCTTCTCTGCCTCATCAAATTGCAATGCTTGAACATGAGCTTCAGCCAAATACCTGCAAGTCTCGCCAACTCTTGGATCTGCATCCCCCAAAACTTGTCTCTGGACTTCCAAACCCATTGTGTAACACATTATTGAATTCTCAAATTGTCCCAACATAGCATAAGTATCTCCCAATTGCATATGACCTGCAAATTTAGCAAGGGCCTGATCTTGACCGTCCTCAATTACCGGAATCTCAATGGAGTGTTCAAGAACAGGAATGGCCTCACTGTACTGACCTAAGTTACAGTAAATTGCTGCGGTCACATGCAAACACATGACCACATCTAAACTGGGCTTCCCATTAGCACATTTTTCAAATGATTTGGCGGATCGAAGAGCAAATTCAAGAGCTTTGCGAGGATTATCCCCTGAAGAAATCAAATCCCTTGCTTGCTTGAGCAAAAATGGTCCAAGATCCGGATTTTCTAAACCTGATTCAGATGGATCCTCGGTTCCATTCTGAGACTTCATCCCTTTCATAGGTAAGTTTCTCTGTTTCTTAGTAGAGATGCCTCCGCCAGTTGGTTTCCTAGAACTCTTATCGTTCCGCTTATCTAAAGGAGGTTTCTCTTGAGGACTTCTACTGTTAGGACTTGAAGTTGCATCAGATTCCAACTGCAAGTGAGAAACTTTCTTTGAATTTGTAGGTGAAAGGGACTTAGTACTCAACTTCCCAGACTTCTTACCGGCCGATAAGCTTTCCTTCTTAGAACCAGAATCACTACGACAATCATCATCTTCTGCCTTTTGCATCCCTACTTCCGCTTCCATTATCTCCACTTCTCTCATCTCTCCTCCAACAAGATGGCGCAACTCTGAATCAATCCTAGACTCTTCACCTTCAGATCCAAAGCTACGCCTAGATGGTGAGTGATTAGAACTCTGCATCTCACATACATTATCATAAAGATGCTCGATAGAGGTGTCGACTGCTTCATCAACTGCATATCCAATCGTATTCTGAGGACTTTTCGGACTCGAAGGACTATTAGTAGACTTATTTGCAACTAAATTCTCCTTAAAAGGTATCAAATTTCCATTTCCATTCAATTCACTCACTACCCCTTCTTCATGAATTTCATCCGCAACAATTCCAGGCATCTTTTGTTATGCCAACCGACAAACAATTTCCTTCGTAATCAAATAAATAATCTGCAACAAATGTTTCCAAAATTTACAACAATAATATTCACAACAAACAAACGAAACCTCTAAAACATACAGTGATCCGTAACCATATTTTCAGAATAGATTCACAGAAAATTGACATAAAACAATTTTGTACTTGGTCTTGAAATAAGTTAAAGTATGCGACAAAGGGAATGATTCAAACAGTGAAAACAGTTGAGAGAAACTTAGCAATAATGCCAAAAACTTTGAATTTTTTTAATTATGGACGAATAATTGTTGTTATTGTGATAATATATGTATTTCATACTTATGTGCACTCGCATATATATACAACAGAAGTAACACTTGGACATTATAACTATTTAACAGATCTTCCCATATCAGTGAGCATAAACTTGGCACCAATTCGTCAACAATTCAAACAAACTAGAAGTGAAACTGATAAAACAAAAAAACAATAATCAAAGCCCATTAAAATCCAAAGATAATAGAAATACTATGGAGTTGACTTGTTCAACCGATCCAATAACAATAAAATGGTAAAGAGGCAACAAAAAGAAATGGACTGAACTCCCAGAAAAAGAAAAGAAAGACATACCTTAGAGGCAACCCATGAATGAGGAGACTAAAGGACTTGTGTTTTTCTGGGTGTTATATAGAAAAATAAATAAATAAATAAAAATCAGAATTTCTGGTGGATCTGTAAATGCAAGTTTGATGAAAGAGTAGAAGGGAGGAGGCTTTAAGAGAAGAAGAAGGGTATAATGGGTAATGGGTATTTACAGAGAAATATGTATGAATATATGCATTTTGGTATATATTATTATAAATATAAATTTTTTTGACAGAGGTGGAATGTCAGAGGAAAAGAGAAGGCGACTTCTCTCCCAACGCAGGCCTGCAACTTTCGTGTCTTGTGTTTCGCTGTGCTTATCCAGGTCGCAAGATTCTATTGGTTTAAACAAATATACCCTTGAAGATGTTTAAGTTCTTGACAAATTAATAGGTCCGGTCTGTGAGTTTTAATTTCAGGAGAAGGGAAAGGATTTATTACTTTAATTTATTTTTTTTATAAATAACAAATTTTTTCATCCCTTCCCTTCGAAATTTCAACTGGGCTAAAAAATTTATGGGAGAAAGGAAATTTGTTTCAAAGAAGATATTTGTATTTTAAATAAACTAATATATATATATATATATCATATTTTATGTTTTAATTTTTCTCGTGAATAGAATTAAGAATGTACTACTAGTAATTTAATTGAGACAAAAAGTCACACTCATGAAGTCTACTCTTTGCTTGCTTTATATTGCGGTGCCAGGTTTCAATCGTTTCTTAGTTTATCTTTAAGATTTGGACAGCGCAAGTAGTTCAGTTGTCATACATTATTTTTTTTATTCTTTCTTTTCCGAATTTTTTTATTTTATGAAAAGTTATAATCTTTGAATTACTTTGTATTACTTTACATCATATATATATATATATATATATATATATTGGATCAAAAAGAATAAAAATTGTAAACTTAGATATCATAGTGATTTAAGATTATATACGTATATTCGAAACATGGTGTAAAAGCTACTTGGCTTCTCTACTTGTTCTTCACCCGTCGGCTTCTCTACTTGTTCTTCACCCGTCCCCTCCTCGTCCTGCAATGCAGTGGGTGTAGTAGGTCTACTCCCTGTATATTTAATATTAATTTTTTTATACAGATATAATAATTTTTTATAACAAGAGTTTAAAATATAAATAGATATAATTGAATTATAAAGAACTTATGTTCGATTATGAATTCATCTTTTATTTAATATTGAAGTCCATTTAATTTGGAATTTGGATGGGGCAATGCCATGCCATACCATACAACCTTAATTACTCCCGCTGTCTGAAATTGGATCCAAAATCGTGAACTGGGCCCATTTATGGATACTCATAAACCAATAACTAGTTGCATGTTTTGCTTTACCATTTGCTTCAGAATTATATATTTTTTATTTTATTTTAAAATTAAAGATATATTTTATGTTTTTGACAATTCTACCCTTATTATTAATGTGGTCTCATAAATAATCTTTTCCCTTTTTTTCTCTCTTATTTCCTGAGTATCTCCTCAAGTCCTCCATCATAAGACTCCATTGATGAAGCTAAGGAATTCTGCGTTTTTCAACTATTTTCTCAACCCTTTGTCCAAAACTAATCATGTACTAATACCCATTCAGTAAGGGATTGTTTGATAAAAATTAAATGAAAATTTTTGAATGTATACTAAAATTCGAATGAGTTGAATGGGATAGAAAGTGTTTGATAATTGTCTGTCTAAAACATCTAAATACGTATATTATCTTATTTTAACTTTCTGGACTGTTATGAACAAATTTATTATGTAATTATAAATGAACAATATTATCTAAGAAAAATTAAATATAAATTTTTGAACAATCTTTGATGAAGTATACTATTAAAAATATAATTTTAGGAATAAAACACTAAAAAATATTAATAACATTCTATAGTACATTAAATCAAAATAAAAGACTACAGCAGCATTCATTAAATTGGTTATCCAATTTGTTAAACAAAAATCAAAAATAATTTGTACATAACAAAAATTGTTTGCAATAATAAGCAAGATGGATATTAAATATAAGTTTTAATTGTCTATGAGAGTATGTAAGTAAAAATATCATTCAGCACTACTTCTTACTCACTTAGTCACAAATTGTTTAGATGAATCATTTAGATATATTCAAACGCATTCAAAGTTTAAAAATTATTAAACAAGCGGTCTGAATAACTTATTCAGTTAGATTCAGACTTATTCAAACTCGTTCAGAAGTACCTATGAATCCATAAGGAATAAT
This sequence comes from Aralia elata, assembly GCA_034770075.1. Classification (NCBI taxonomy): domain Eukaryota; kingdom Viridiplantae; phylum Streptophyta; class Magnoliopsida; order Apiales; family Araliaceae; genus Aralia; species Aralia elata. The sequence goes on from CM068378.1 coordinate 5,471,753, forward strand.
TTTTTTGTTGTTGTTGAATTCCTTGTGATCCACACTGCTCATCTTATTACAATTACACGCTAAGGATGGAACATGGGAGTAAAGGGATATTCTGGTCGCAGGTAGGATCTGTGATCGAGACCATTTTTTTTTATTTTCTTGTATTCTGGCCACAGGTACTGATAGCGGTCAGTTTGAAAAGTCAAAATGAGAGCATAATAGTCATTAGTTTGTCCACTAATAAGAGTTGCACCGGCCGCATGTCTTACCTGCGATCAGACCCAAGTCTTATTTAATTTCACCTTTTAGATCATACAATAGACGACCACAAATATATTAATTGAAACTGAAATAGTGCACACAACTAAAGGGAAGGTAGTTTTGCAGCGCAGGTTTGACTGATATCGTATCCAATGATAACGGCATGAACCTACCACTAATTAAAATATACTTACTAATAAGGGCCCGTTCGGGAATGACTTATTTTAAAATGACTTATAAGTTAAAATATAAGTTGACTTATAAGTTATTTTAAGTTGTGACTTATAAGTAAACGCGTTCGGCTGATAATGACTTATAAGTCAGAAATTAAGTTAAAACAAGTTATGAAGGTGTTCGGCTGATAATGACTTATAAGTTAAAATAAAATGTAAAGATTACTAAAAAGGACGTTATAAAAAGATACATTGATTCAATATCATATCAAAGATTATTATTAGTAAACAGCTTATTTAAATAACTTATTGGTAACAACTTATTATTTAAACAACTTATTGGTAAAAAATTTATTATTGGTAAACAGCTTATTATTGGTAAACAACTTATTTAAACAACTTATTATTAGTAAGCAGCTTATTATTTGCACAACTTATTGGTAAATGGCTTATTGGTTAGTATTTAAACTGTTTATTGGTAAACAACTTATTGGTAAACAACTTATTATTTAAACAATTTATTATTAGTAAACAACTTATTATTTGAACAGTTTATTGGTAAACAACTTATTTAAATAACTTATTGGTAAACAGCTTATTGGTAAACAACATATTATTTAAACAACTTATTGGTAAACAACTTATTATTGGTAAACAACCTATTATTGATAAACAACTTATTATTAGTAAACAACTTATTGGTAAACAACTTATTATTAGTAAACAACTTATTTGTAAACAACTTATTTAAATAACTTATTGGTAAATAGCCCATTGGTAAATAACTTATTATTTAAACAGCTTATTGGTAAACAACTTATTATTTAAACAGATTATTGATAAATAACTTATTATTTAAACAGCTTATTGGTAAACAACTTATTATTTAAATAACTTATTGTTGGTAAACAGCTTATTATTTAAACAGCTTATTGGTAAACAGCTTATTTAAACAGCTTATTGGTAAATAACTTATTATTTAAATAACTTGTTGTTGGTAAACAGCTTATTATTTAAACAGTTTATTGGTAAACAACTTATTATTGGTAAACAACTTATTGTTTAAATAGCTTATTGGTAAAACAACTTATGTAAATAACTTATTGATAAATAATCTAACTTTTCAAATATAAAAACTTTGTAAACGTGTTAATTTTCATATAATTTAGGAATATGAATAGACAACTTTATAATAATAAATAATCAAGTATGATCAATATTTAATATTTTTATTTGACGCTATTATAATATTAGTGATTTACAATCTTAAATTAAATATTAAGATTACTACTAATACTTACTATTTCTACAGAACTGACAAAAATATTACTACTAATACTTATCCACGTAACTGACAATCAAAAATCGACGTAAACACATTTGCAATATGTATCATTATAATGAAATTATTTTTAAAAAAGAGTCCACTATGTATTGCGAAATTTTTGTTAAATTACGATTGCAATTGCGACATATATATAGGTTGACCCACTACATAAAGTACATCCTAATAAATTTAAAAAATTGATATATAAAATTGCAGGATATATATTATTTTTTTAAAAAAATAAGAGTAAAATATTTGTACTTATCTCAAACGAATTTGGCTTCTTATTTTTTTTTTATTAATTAAAGTAGTGTTGGTTGGAAAACCAAACTTCTTTATTTCCATTACAATCTCCCTTTTTCTCTCTCCTCCCCCAATTATTTCTGCAAAACCCAGCATGTTCTCTCCTCAAGCCATCTGTTATCTTTCCCATTGTTTTCTCTTTTCTTCTCATCCCTTTGATCAATTTAACTCGTCGGCGTCAACCTTTAATTCAATCTCTAACGGTACGATTATCCGGCCCAAAAAATTATACATATTTCCCCCAATTTTTCCGATGAATTTGTCGATTTAATTGGTTCGATTGAGTTGTATCCTTGTATACTTATCGATTTCGTTGAGTCACTGTCGGATTCATTTTGTATTTTGTTATGTTTTTCGTTCTATTGTATTATTATTGGTTGTTGGTTTGATTTTTTTGCAGCCAAAAAAAGTTTTGATCCAACATCAATTTTTTGTTGTTTTATAGTTCATGGCGATTCGTTGATGGATTAAAATTTTGTTCCAACATCTAGCCGTTCAAGCAAGATCGGGCATTTTAGGTTGAGGGGTAGAGATGAGTAATTTAACAAGACAGGTGAGGGGCAAAATAGTCTTTACATTTGGTCAAAATGACTTTTTCAGAATGACTTATAAGTCATTTTTCAATAAGTTAAAAATTGTTACTTATTATTTTTGACTTATAAGTCAAAAAATAAGTTGAAAATTAAGTAGCTCCCGAACAGTGTAACAGTACAAAACTCCTTATAAGTTGGTTTGACCAACTTATAAGGAGCTCCCGAACAGGGCCTAAGTAGTTGATATTATGAACATAATATTAAATAAATTGATTCCGATATTCTTGTATCTATAAAATATTGTCTCACATAGCCACGTACCTACTAAAATAATCAACACAAAATTATTGTTCAAATATAGATATACCTTTTTTTGGCGATTTCTTTCTATCAACGAATCTTCAATATCATTTTATATTATTATACTGCTTATGGCCTTTTAAAATTTATACTTTCTCTATTTCAAAATTAGAAATATAATTTATCTTTTGAAATTAAGTAATAATATATTAATTTTCAAATTAATGTAAATTTATTTAATTTTAGTTGATACAATTATTATAATTGTATTTATACCATTGTTTGACCTTAAAAATTAAATTATATCTCTAATTTTGGAAAAATGAAAGTACTAGACTACTATATATATATATATGCTTTTAGTTTGTTTTAAAATTAAATATATAATTCTAATTTTAAATTATAAGGTGATATAAAATTTTAATTAGTCATATATTTTTAGCAGATCGAATATTAACTTGTGAAAATATCAATACATTTTTATGTGACCCATTTTTTAAAAATAATAAATGTTTTAAGAATTTTTTTTTTAATTTGACACCTGCAGGGATTTGAACCCACGACCTTTCCAACCGGAGCTTAAATCTGGCGCCTTGACCAATTGAATTCCCAAAGTAGCTATAGCCATGTAAGCAACTAGATGAATTGGCCATAGAAGCAACTGAATGGATGAAAAAGCCTGATTTACTATGTATAGTAAGAAACTGGTTTTCCTGGGTGAAAATAAAGGGAGATATTATATTAAAGTGTTTCGTTTTTATATCAATCATTTTATAAGTTGTGGAAAGGGGGAAATTTTATTATAACAATCTCAAAAAGGAAAGAGTCCGTTTCTTATTTACATACCCTTATAAGATTTTTATTATCCGTTCAGCTGGATTGTCAAGCAATGGATAAGATGATGTAATTTTAGTCTTTTTGTCCGTTTAACTGTAAAAACTAGGCATCTTTACCGGTCAAACGGGCTACGGGAAGGTATTAATTCTTTTATGCAGTTGAAACTGCTTCATACCTCAGCTTGAAATGTGACCAAATCTGTAAAGTGAGCTCTATTCGAAAAAGCCCACGGGTGGGGGAGGAGCCATTTGATGGACCTAAAGAAGGATCAAGTTTGAATTCTTGTGGTGGCTAAAGAATTCTGGGGGTATGTTCTGATTGAAGTGTGGGAAGATGAGAAATATTGGAGTATTCTAAAATACTCATTGTGTGGTCTCCATATCAACCAAATGAACGGGGAAATATGAAGAAAAAGGGGTCTGTTTTCCTGTAAACCTTAACCAGGTACCATTTGCATATAGAGATGAAGAGAGAGGCATAAATAAAATAGGTTCAGGGGTAGAGTGAACTGTTAAGAGTGAAGAATAAAGTATAAAATCAAGTACCCCAAATTTCAAAATAAAGCTTCTTTCGGGTTTCCCATACAAATATAGAGGGAAAATCTAGAGCATACCTGCCTGGATAACTGTCTTAATTTCGACATATTCCAGAAAAAGGAGTACAAAAAGTTCATGATAATAGCTGAACATATAGACCTAAATAAACAACAACGCACAATCTGATACATCTAGCATAGAAAAGAGATAAATAAAGACCTCTTATGCATCTAGAGGAGCAGACCTACAGGCAGTTATCCACTTTGGTAGGAATCGGGGAGTGGAATGATGACTAGGAGGTTCGTAGGATGAGAAAAACTCAGGGTCCTGCTCAAGAGACTCTGCATAGCTTTCCAGAGTTGTAACAATCTCATCAAAATGTGGCCGCTTACCAGGATTAACTGCCCAGCACCGGTTGATGAGATGGCGAAATGCCATAGGGCATGCAGAGGGCAATGGTGGTCTCGCATTCTACCAAAGGAAAAACCAAATTTATGTAAGAAAATCAGGAAAAGACTTTAGTATTGAAAAAAAAGCCCCATCACAGTGTTCATAAAACATGAAGTTCAATAAAATAAAGGAGATATACAATTGTGCAAGACTTGGAAAAAAAAACTAGAAAAGGAAATGTGAAAAGACAAAAAGAACTACTAACTAGTATTTGATGATATTTTCACCTTCTTTTCTTTAATTTTAGGAAAATGATATACATGTCGACAAATATTTGACGAAGTTGGATTGCGACCAACGTTGAAGTGTATACGATAAGATAGAATAAATTAAAGTGAGACCTTTCTTAATTCTTACCTATCCCATGTATGTACATACGTCGCAATCATAATTCGATTGAAAACTTTCGCAATGTATAGCAAAACTCTTAATTTTATTTACTGTTCCCACTGAGGAACATGTAGTATGAAAAACCATATAATCAATCTAACCACTAATGACATATTTCATGATCCATGACTATCTAAAATATTCCTCTAGGATATTTACAAGTATAATTATCACATAGATAAATCTAGAACGCTTTATTAGAAATCTTAATATGTATAAAAAAAATTCTAAAGATATATAAACTATAGTCACCACGTGAGCACCTTGTGCGCGTCCAGTAAACTCTAACATGGCGTAGCCTCCTTGAAAATGCCCATGTTGTGACACTAATTCAACCAAATTTAACTATATCTTTTAAAAAAGTTATCCTGACATAGCACATTTCAGATAAACGTATCTCGTATCAACTAAGCCGCACAGAAAGACCTACCTCTACCGTACTTCGTACCATGGAAAGTAACATTTTCCTTACCCGTTTCCAATATGCGTAATGCATCGAACCGCGATCTAGGTAACATAAGTTTGAACCTTGTGACATGGTTGTTGGGAGAGGCAGAATCTTTATTTGAACATTTAACAACTTAAAGAATTATAACAGCCTTTGCAAACTCATTCCCCTATACAAATATTCATTCTATACAAATATTCTCAATTACGAACATCTATGACAACTTTTAAAACAAGATATACCGTTCAAAAGAATGGCTGCCCATGCCTCATCCTTTTCTGATGATGGATGTATCAGCAATCCAAGCACTATTTACCACCAAACCAAGCCCTTAGGAAACATTTTATGATACAAGACATTGATAGCCTAGACACTGCAAGAACTTATAATTTGAATTGCGCCACACGAGACAACAGAAAAGCATTATATAGGAGTAGTGTATCATAATGGTGCCATAGCAAATTAATGTATTCATTGCAATATAAACAAATGTAGAAGCAGGTCTAATATCTTACCAAAGAAGAAAATGTACATAAGGCAATATAAGAACATAAAATACCTTCTGGCAAACGGCAAAAGCAGCCTGTTCTGGAGTCATGTTGTCAAACGGTGTCAATGCAGTTAAAAGCTCCCACAAGACGATGCCAAAACTGTAAACATCAACTTTCTTTGTGTGGGCCTTTTCTTTGATCATTTCTGGTGCCATCCAACGATAAGTACCTGTAAATCCCTTTACACTGCCACATTGAGATTCCAAGCATGAGATTCCAAAATCTGCTACCTTAACACACATATCTTCGCCAAGGAGTAGATTTTCTGATTTAAGATCCCTGTGAAGTATCCCCTGAGAGTGAAGATATTGCATTCCTCGTGCGATATCAATAGCAAACTTCAGAACTAGGTCAAGGGGAAGTGAATATGGTTCTTGTTGATGGAGATATTTCCTTAGGGAGCCCCCAGCTAAGTACTCAGTAATGATACAAAATACAGGAGCCTTTTTACATGCTGCAAAAAACTGCATGACAAAAGTGGAAAGAGTAAATAGAAGTCAGTTTTAAAATATAATTAACTGATTCGAAAGTAAAAGTTTTTAAACTACAATACCAACCATGATTTAACAAACCCCAAAACTAAATAGTACATTAAATGGCATGTGTATCTGTGGGAAATTGAACTGCACAATTTTGTAAATGAGGTTAAACATGAAGCACGAAGCCAACAAGGTAAATTCTAATGCATATTGTTGAAATATCAAAAGTTCCGGCACTACATGCATAATCAACAAATATGCAGGACCTGACATGAATGAATACAACAGACGTTTGGATTCGCCTCTTTAAAAATCATGATAAATTGCCGTTTGATAGTGTCTATACTTTAAGTAATATGGCTAAGAAAAATAGATTCAAAGTTGAATTTTGTTCTACAATATTATAAGACATTGCCATCACATACAACTGAATATTGGGAAATCAACAGATCTTATGACAAGTTAACACTTAACACTTTCAAAGACAAAATTACTCTATTAGTTTATAAAGTCTTTGAAGCAATGTTACTCAGAACGCCGATCACTATGGTACATGTTACGGAAATATCAACATCAGTTGGTATAATGTGATCTGGTGAGGTAGGCTACTTGGATTGCTCGGTCAGAATGCAACATATTTATTCTACTTTAGAACGCTATCTAGGAACGTACACATCTAATATGTAATATACATATATGTGCATAATTTACCTGTAAAAATTAACACATAAAATGATAGAAAGCATGCTTTTAGTAACAAATGTATTAAAAGTTGCTTATTACAATAAATGCCTTGGGTAGTAGTTTGCACAACTAACCAAATGTTTTCACCCTATCAGATAGAGAGAAATTGCTATACAATCAAGTCTAAACAAGGCACCAGGGTACTAAGTTTAAGAAGTCACTCATTATAGAATAAGTTACATTGCACCAACAGTATTAACTACTATAATTCAGAAAACTGGATTTTTATGTTTACCTAAATCACCTAATAATTGGAAAGGGGAAAAAAAATAGAATATATACATTAATAACAATTATTTTTTTGAAAATCAGAAGATGGAAATCTTAACATAGTTACAAGCAAGGATGATAAAATCAACTGGCTGCAATGGCCGGCTAAAATATTCGCTATCAAGAAAGGAGACGGACTCAGTTATGTATATATGAAAAAGGGCTTGACTAAGGTCAAAGAAAATACTCATGAAACACATGCCGATTTGGATTGTTAAAAAGGGGAAACAAGGAAACTTTTTGAAACAATGAAAAACGTAGGGCGGTCCATGTCATGCGCTCAACAATCTTGGTCTCGTGGGGATATGCAGTTTGTGCTTCCATGGTGGGTAGCAATGAGGTTGATTACTAAAATTAGTGAATTACTGACCCTGAGAATATTACAAACTAATTGCAAATCTCATCCATAAGCTTCTTGGATAACTTAACTCTTCCCTTCAACAAAACAACGAGAATCGAGACAAGTGGAAAATCAATATCACATCAAACAATTGAACTGCATTTCATTCTAACAAAAGTAAAGGAAACTACAGCATATCTATACCCGAAAAGGTAATAATCTATATCAACTCCAAGAGTCCATAATGCCAACACAAAAACTTGCAAAACCAAGTTATAACTATGGCATATGGGAAACAGAGCTTACAGTGATTATATTAGGATGGTGCAGTCGAAACAGGAGAGCAACCTCAGTAGTGAACTGCTTCTCCACCAAAGCAGCCAAATCTCCATCCTCCTCTGGCTGACTTATAAGCTTAATAGCCACATCCTTGTGCTTATATTTGCCTCTATAAATTCTACTATGCCGACCCAAAGAAAACTTATTCCCTATAAACAGCTGGGACATATCGGCACTCCATTCCTCTTCTCCCTCCCCTTTTATGGCAGCGCCAGAAGAAACTAAGTACTTGGACCACGAGACAGCTCGCTTGTATTCTCCTAAAGATAGTCGCCTCTCCGGTTTACCATGATTGGCAATTTGCTTAAACCAGTGAAAATTCTTCATGGATCAAAAATCAAAAGTACCAACTACCTTTTTATAATCAACAAATAAATGTCTAACACACCTCTCCAACCAATTGTACATTCCTAAAGCCCCAGAAATTTAAGAATCAACCTTTATAAGGAGAGCTCGAGTGAAATTGTAGTACTCATGTAACTACATTTTGAAATGCAACTCTGTCCGTTCATTGAAAACTAGCAAAAAATCAGCTCCGTTTACTTCAGCAAATCCAACAGATATATCAGCTAGAAAAAAATGTTCAAATCTGGAATATGTGAGGAGAAATTAGGGGTGGTTCGAAGAGAGAGAAAAGGAATCGACGAACGTACAACATTTCAGAAATGAAATTGATTAGGTAGAATGAATTTAGTAATTAGGAAGCTAAGTTTACGTCCTGAAATGGCTCTTTAAGTTAGGGTTTGAAGCTAAAAATGAGAGAGAGAGAGAGGTATTTAATTAATTATTATTATTATAGGTGGTGGTGGTGGTGGAGCAATGAAAGCATGTGGCGGAGTAGGCGGTTTTCCCTCCTCTCTATCACTCCCCTCCCTCTCTCTCTCTACATTCGTAACATGCGAACATCTGCTAGGGAGGAGACAAACTGGGTATACTGATTGTGACCTCTCCTACTCTTATTCATAAAAAATTTAAGAGTCTTATTTTTTATTTTATTTTTCACATATTTTTCTAAAAATATTATTATTAATATTTATACATATGCAACTGACGGACAAAAACAATAGACATTCATAATATATATATATATATATATATATATATATATATCATTCTCTTTATTTCCTCTCTCTTATTTGCAATTCATAATATTATTAATTTACATTGTATTTTTGCTTGAGTTTAAAACACAGATGGTATATAGTGTTAAAATTATAATAAGCGATGGTGTTAAAATTATAATTAATTATGAAATAAACATAATTTTAATATCCGTGCCTCTGTTTTACTAATGAAGTGACCGATTGTCCTTTTTTCAAGTCAGTACCACACGGACCAACTTGATGTTTTATAAAGTCGTTATTTTTTCTTCTTGTAAAATTATTAATCAGGTTTATTTAAGTGGATGGGGTAAATGATAATGATAATGATAATGATAATGATAATAATAATAATAGAAATAAATTTGAAGGAAACTCGGGGTATTGATTATTTGAAAACTGGGTGGGCCGTGGGGGCGTAGAAGGGAGAGAAGTTAGTATGGCAAATGGCGGGGCACAAGCTATGCTCAGTCAAGTATCCGTGCCTCTGTCGGACACTGCCGTATACGGTCTCCTCCCTCTCTCCTCTCTCCTCTCAATTAATTAAGGCTTAGAAATTTGTAAATAGAAAATGATATATATGTATACCAATATTTGAGAAAATCTTAAGAATCCTGTTATATATTGCGAAAGATTTCTCTTTTATGAAAAAATCTTAGGAATCTTGCTATATGTATTGCAAAAAAATTTTGTCGAATTATAATTGCGATGCATATCAATATTGAATATAATTATAAAATTGATTCATTGTATTTAATATATCGTAAAAATATTAACAATTAAATTTATTTACATGACTCATAATAAGAAAATCTAACTTGCAAAGTCTCAATATATATTATTTTCCAAATCTCTTAATAAGATTCAGTTCTATAATCCTTATCGCGTAAATGCGATTCGCCTATAAGCGAGGGAGATCTGTATATAATTTAGAAAATCTAAAGTACATGGCCTGGCCAAGACTTGAAGCATCAAATAATCTAATCAAAATCATTTATGATACCATGCGTACCACCAAGTTAATTATCCCACAAGATATAGTAGTGCATCTGTGCATGTTATATGATTATGATCAGATACCTTAACCCGATAACCACCATATACAATGTTGATTGTTTAACTAATATTCTTGACTTAAAATATATACAGAAATTAATCAACATTAATATATAATTAGCTGATCCAGTTTTGATTGCCAGTTGTTTACGATAAGAAAGCATTATTAAAGGAGCACAAACTGTTAATGAATCATACGAGCAACTGTCAGTTAACCAATCATGATTTCTTTTGCATATACTATATATATATATATATATATATATATATATATATATATATATATATATAGAGAGAGAGAGAGAGAGAGAGGGAGAGAATAATTCAATTCCCATGTGGCCATGTACGATAAGGTACGCCTAACGTATAATACTGAAAATATGGAGTATCCTTTTGTCGGGTATTAATCATGGTTCACGACTTCTTAAACCTTGTTATGGAAAAAATAATGGAGACATAATTGTGTCATACTTCTGTGTGACAAAACTTTATATGACGTGATATTTTAATTTTTAAAAATATTATATGAGAGTATGTTACATCAACAGTTTATAAAATGTTTATAGAATAGTTTGTCTCTGTATCATTATTTTTTTCACATATACTCTAGAGAAAAATAAATAAATAAATAAAATAAAATAAAAAACATAAAACATTAATGGTTACTGCTGATTGTGTAAGCGATGCAATATATACTTGTACCAAACAAGACAAACTGGATCTTAAAGCTTTATTATTATTAGTATGGAAGATGGTTGGCTAAAAAAGTAGAAAATATTGGTCATTTAGTTACAATTTGGGGTTTGGAAGAACATGGCTGATGGTGGAATTCACGTGCATAGTATGCGATCTTCTTGCCATACATTACAATTGAGTAATTGAGTCGAGTCTCATTTATAAAATTTTATTAATTTTACAAATATGCTAGGTAAGTGCCTCATCCGAAAGCACGGGTTATTTTTTAAATAAAATTATTTTTAATTTATTTTATATAATAATTATAAATATATATTTTAAATTTTAAATTGACTTACTACTATTTATTTTGTTTAAAAAGCAAATGACTATACAATTATCAAATACTCATAATTGAGTATTACTAATATAATTCTTATGTTGTTTTTAATTTAATATTAAATTTTTATATAGTTTCAAAATTTAATATTTAGTTTTCATAATCAATCCTTTGTATTTATATATGCATTTTTAATTAGAATTCAAAGTTAAGTAGAAACCTAAAAGTTTAAACATAGTGTTTAGTCATACTTTATTGTATAATTAATTTACTAAATAAATTTTATAAAAAATAAAATTGTTGTAAAATAATAAGTTACGGTCATGATTTTAGTTTTAAAATGTAATTAAATTTTAATTAGTAATATATAAGTAATGATTTTTTTTTAATATTAATTGACTTAAGGTCTCCTATATGAAATAAAGTTGTTTACTAAATTTTAATCGTTAATATATTTTTCTAATATACATTATAATTTTTTTATTAATTATTATTTACTCATAATATTTTTCTTATATTTTTAATATATAATTATTTAGAAATATAATTGCGGTAAATAATGAGTTGCCATTATGAGTTTAGTTTTAAAAGCTAACTAACTAAATTTTAATAACTAATATATAAGTTATAATTGTTTTGTAACATTAATTAACTAAAGGTCTTCTATATATAATAGAATTAGTAACTAAAGTAATCATTAATATATATATATATATATATATATATTAAATATAATTTTTTATATAAATTATTATGTACTCATAATATTTTAAATATATAGTCATTTAGAGACTAGAGTTGAGTAGAAAATTAAACTAAAATCCTAAATATGATTTTTAAGTTAAAATTTATTATATAACTAAATAATTAAAGGACTCTTATAAAAAAAAAATTATTGCATAATAATAAGTGAATATTAAAGTTAGTAGGACCATAAAAAGAATTTTAATTCTAGTTAAATTAATCCTAACATTATATAGGAGTATAGAAAGTGTTTTACTTCTTCCAGTTAAATTATAGGACCAAGACCAAAAAACCAACTTTTGTCTTATTATATTCTAGTTAAATTAATCATAATATTATATAAGAGCATAAAAAGTATTTTACTTCTAGTTAAATTCTAGGCCTATACCAAAGACCAAGACCAAAAAATTAACTTTTGTCTTATTAAATATTTATATAGATTATACTATTTTACATGCTTATTCTTAAAATTTTAATTTAATAACGATGATTTGATAGTGAAATTGTGAGGGCAAATTTGAGGTTATTATGTAATTTAAAATTATCATAAAAAATACTGGACTCTTTTTCTTTAAAAAAAAATAGCGAATGTTAACGCCTGATTCTGTCCGCGCGTCCAATCAACTCACCGGACGTGTACCTGCACAAAAGTCCCGACGGCTTGGGCCGCCTTGGACTCCTCCGGTGTAAGAGTGAGTAACGGGTTTAAGATACGTTAACAATGGAGGCTCAATATTTAGTAGGATAAATAGTGGTGTACCTTGTCTTCATTGTTATTTGGGTATTTATAGGATTCACTGAGCTAATTACTACTCCTATTAGGAGTGTTCTGCCTAGAATCCTTATTGGACCTGGATTCAATTACCTTGAGCCAATGGAAGTATTATCCAGTAAGAAACCACATGGGCTTAGAATTCCTGCCCAAGCTTTTTCGGACTAGAGAGTCCTCTTATAACTCATTGAGCATGATGAGCCTTTGAGCCAAGCCCAAGATGAGAAGCCCGATCAAGCCCATGAGAATATATATCCGAACATTGCCCCATACTCCCCTAGTATGAGACATGTACTGGGGGAGTAAACTGGAGGCTCTAGTAGTCCGAGAACTCGAATTACTGAGAGGAAATTGAACTCCTCGGGATCCCGAAGGCGTCAAACCGAGGGCACTTTCTCTTCAGGTGCCCGAAAGCGTTGACCCGAAGAGAGATGCTCCTAAGGATTCTTGAATGCGTCAGACCGAGGGTATTCCCTCTTCAAGTGCTTTTTTGTATTTGAGCCGAAGAGGGATGCTCCTTGGGATCCTTGAGGGTGTATTCGTTGTGATCGTGAAGTCGTCATGTGAATTGTTTTGATTAAAAATAGAGATTACTACTAAAAGTGCCCTCCTTCTAGCGCCAATGTTAACGCCTGATTCTGTCCGCGCGTCCAATCAACTCGCATGATTAAAATCTTATTAAAATCTTATTCGTTCTTTACTAATTTTTAGCGAATAAGGCTCCTTTTATTATTATCGGGACATGATTAAAATCTTATTCGTTCTTTACTAATTTTTAGCGCCAGAATTTTTAGTTTTAAAAAAAATAAAAATAATTTTCCGCGGTCATGCTGTTGTTATAGACGGAGAGTATGTCATACATAGTTCCAAATTAAAGCATGCGGTGTTGAAAGGCCGAAACTAAATAGTAGAATTGATAGACAAACCAAGTTCAGCATCAATACTCAAGCTAGCTGCCAAAAACTTGTTGAAGTGTAAGTGTGTGTGTGTATATATATATGCTCTCGTCTTCCCTCCCCATATTCTACTTGCCAACCCTACAAAAGTACAAAATACATGATTGATGACTAATCACTAATTCATGTTTCTTTCTTTTCTCCATGCATTTATACAAACTATTGATAACATTAAATACGAATGTGTGGGGGGGGGGGGGGGTTAAAGCTATTGGTCTTATAGAACAAAGTAAGTACTAACTATTAACTGTTTACATATTTATAAAAATACAAAGACAAGTAATCTTACGGTACGAGATTGATTGCCAAGAAGAAGGATATATATATATATTGAATATGTACGTACTGCTTCCCTTTTGTCCACACTCATCAACAGGCAGAAAATTAAGTTTTAAGAGTGGGAGCCTACTAATTCAATTCAGGATGGATTGGATGCTATCAAATTGTAACACAAGTGACGACTATGACCCTGTGGCCCTTCTCATTTGTTAGTTATTTATGCTGCTTCATTTGGAAATGGAAGGGAAGCTACCTAATTTAATGCCAAAGAATTTGACGAGAAAGGTCTGGAGATTATTATAGGTGAGTACTCAATCTGCCTCTCCCATCTCTAAAAGTCGAACCGCTTCTGCTCCATTAATATCACTGTTTATAAGACGTTTCAATCCCAACAAGTGTACTCGACTCTTTAATGCTTGCTGGCCTATAGCTATAAAAACAAACACATGTAGATCAAGCCCAAATAAGTAATAAAGACCTAGTCACTAAATTAAATACAAGGAATGTAACGCTTTCTTCCTGAATAAGAAAGAGAGGTCACTTACAAAACACAACGAATCTCAAAATAATTAACAAAATATTAATAACTTCAAAATATTTAACAGTTGATAATCTATAAATATCGAATTAAAAAGGATTCTCCAAAAGTTGACAAAATAATTAAAATTAATCAATACTTAAAATCTAAATCTACTAGATGGTTAAATGCAAGCTCTCTCTTCACACAATCCTAAATCACCCCTACAAATTTGTTGGAAGAAAAACACAATATGAGCCGAATGCCTAGTACAGATAAAAATATACAAAAGAAACATAACTGACAAATAAAACTAACTAAATGGAATATGAAAGATAACCCCAAATATAAACAATAACAATAACAAAATCTTCAAAATTTGAACAATGTTAACATATAATTGAATCTAACAGAACTAATGAACCAAAACAAAAGACTGAATCAAAATGGTTAAGTGGTTATTTCATACCAAGTTCAGAACAAAATAGAACCTTACCACATGGATAAGTCAAAATAATGTCACACAGACAAATCACACATTGGATTGCGAATCTAAATGCATGCAAATCAGAATGTGTGTCTAGCACAAATATCACCAATCCGCAAAACAATACATAAATTAAGGTTGATCCATACGCATCCTGAACAAACATATCAAATGATCAAAGCTCACACCCAGATCAACATATAGAAGCATACGTCGTAGATTGATCACACCACACGGTGCTAAGAAGACATGCATGTGGTACCCCCATATGTGGTTATAACTCAGGTATACCCTATCGCTTATTCTACAAAGATATAATGTCACAACACATGCAACATAATACCAACAAAAGGCTTTTAAACGTACATGTTGAACCAAATCAAATCATAAACACAATGTCTCTAAAATAAAGTAACAACATGTATCACTCTACAAATATCAATAAAGTTTAATGCATGAAGAACAAATTTAAAAGATTACAAAATATAAAGTTTGGAACATCTAGACCAAACCAAAACAAAATAAAGATTTGATTAGAAACAAAACAATTAAGCGACTATCAAATTTCGAACGATTAACAGTACAAACAAATCAACATAATGATAGTATTGCTGAAGAAATATGGAATATGTTCAAATTATAAAAGAAGGAAAAAAAAATTCAGATTACAGAATAAAGTCAAGGTATCGAAGATCAAATTTTTATTCAAGAGTGCCAACATGAATATAAGAAAAATGTAACGAATGACAAGATATCACGAAATATATATAATACAACAATAATTAAAGAAATGAAGTACATAATCTGTACCTGATACTCAAAACTACTTATAGCACACTCCACAAAATCTTACCCTCAATTGCCAACTATATCAAATACGAAATGTTATTCACCACCTAAACATATTTATCTCGAATTAAATATGATCCAAACTAATAATTCTAAAATAATTTGTAATTCATTCAAGGTGCTTTTAATTATCGCCTTAGATCACCATTAATACTCCAAAACTTAAAAGTCAATAACAAAACTTAAGAAATTTTAAAACCCCAATATGACAAATTATTCTTAAGACGTCAATCTACTATTCTGTTCTTATCACTATTAATTAAAATTTATTTGTCAAATTAATTAATTTTAACAGAAACTAGATTTCAAATACTCCAATAAAGCCTCAAGAATTACTCAAATCGAAATTAAAATCATTAAGTTATATATTTTTAAATATTATAACTTGTTGCTAAAAATTTTGCTACAAAAATTCTAGACCAACCACTTCTTAAAATTCATAACAAATCATATGTAAATATTTAACGGTTCAAAATTAGAGAACATATTCTCAGCTTATATTTGTATAACATATCAAAAAAATATAACGATCTACGGTAGGATTAAGAGATATAACTCACACAATAGACCTTAAAATATAAAACCTGATTTTTAGATTTTAACGTTTACATTCAATCAAATTACATTCCTTAATATAAAATTATCTTCTCTTTCTGATTATCATGATATCTAATTTTATGTCTATATTTTATTTAAAAATAGTCTCTAATTTAAAAACTCTCATAACTAAACTTAAAATCAAAATAATATTTACCTTCCTTGTTCGTTTTTCTTCTATACGCAATAGTAAAGAATCTAACTTTTGGATCTTTTAGAGTCTTCAAAATCTCTTCATTTTTTCATATCTTCACGAAAATTGTAATTCTCGAAAAGATAAACGAAATAGATTCAAGAATCACTCAATTCGAAGTTAATACGATTGAGTTACGAATTTTTAAAATTAGAGCTGAAAATAGTGACGATAATCAGGAGAAGTAACCGTTTTTAGCAATTTAAAGCATGAAGATGACGTCAAATAACTTCTCTTCCTCTTCATAATTGTAAAGAATGAAAAACTAAAGAAACATGCTTTAAATTCACTCAATTTCGACATCGAATGAATTAATTATGATTTTTTAATGGATTGCAGGGCACATGAGAAATTTACTCGAGAATTCAACTAACTACATTAGAATAGGATTAGGATTACATTTTCACTGTTTAAATATTAATAGAAAACAATATAGGAGTTAACAAAAGTCTAATGGACTCTTTAATTTTAATGAATTCAATTATTAAATTATCTACTAAAAAAATTTAATTTTTCAAACGAAATAAGGATGGAAAAAAATTAGTAACCTACCTTTTGAATTCAATTGCGCTTTTAGGAAAAATCAAATTAACATTTAATTATTAACAAAAATCCAAGATATTACAAGTAAATAGAACAAAATTTTCTCTTACATACAATAAAATGTTTTATTCCATCTCCACTAGCTATATGTATACAAACCTTTTTCTTGGTCATAAAGGATAAAAATGTTGCTGAATCTAGGTGAATGCTATTTCCACAAGTGAAGCTAGAAGGTCTACAAGGTTTCCCTCTCACAAGAGTGTGGGTCCCACTAACACTCCATGTGAGAGGTAGGACCTTGCGGAAGTAGCAATTTTCCTTGTAGACATCACAGAGCATCCTTGAATATATTACATCGTACATTTCGAACTCAGATTGTAATAAAATTCCCATCAGTATGTTCTTACAGCTTCTAGCCTACTAAAAATATGAGGGTATTATAATCCACTGGAGATTCGGTTACAAAGGTTGTAACCAGATATGAGAGAGCTTAAAGCAAAGGCGGCAAAAGCCAGGAAGGACATCCCGACGGATGCACTAGCCATTTCTGTAAACTGGTCTTTCCCCCAGTTTGATACCCAGTCATCTACCCTCGTGGCTGCAGAAGATGATGCAGATAATAGGAGATATGCCAGAATCTGTGAAATACACAAACAAATTCATCATTCTTTTATAGAGCAAAGAAAAAACTCCCATCACATTGTTAACAAAGACTATTTACTCCCAATGGGGCATCTCACGCATCAATACTCTCATGAACGAAAATACAATACTATGAACGTGTTGCATAGTGATTCAGGTAAGTATTACTTGCCTGATCCATCAAGAAATCAAAATGATAGTGAAGGTGGTGAGAAATAACATGTTTTCCGGTGACCAAATGGTAGGCAAGGTCGTATGCTTGAAACCCTGAATATACAAATGAGATAACAGCCACAGAGAGACAATACCTGCAGCATCAAATGGCTTACATCAGCACAATAATCAATGCAGATATGGGAGGCAGCGTAAAGGACAAGTCTAAAGTGGAAAACAAATTACAAGATGCATACTGCATTATTTTTTCACAAGAGCAAAAGACCGGGAAATTAAAAGGCATAGTTTTTAAAAACTTTTATAAAAGAAAAATACATAATTGCTGCTCTGGGTAACTGGGAATATTAAATACACCGCTCTGCAATCTGATAGTGCGACACAAACTTTTAGAATGTACACTTATGCAGAACAACCTAACATGTAAATGTTAATGTCATGTTACTTCAGTAAAAGACACTTCGCACCCTCCAAGTTTTCACATTGCGTCACTTTGGTACTCAACATTTCAGTTTGATTACATTGCACCTTTGATTTAAAAAATCAATTTACAAGTAAGCCGAGATGACTCTTAAATTTTTGGGCAATGACCATCTTTTGGATAAATTAGTCAATTTCATTTCTTTTTCATCCTCATCTTTTCTTCAATCCTGAGCTTCACCAATACACCATTCCAAGTCTCAAGCACCCACCATGCATATCCACCACCAGCTTCACTAGTTCTTTACTTGACATTCTGACCCACCGCAAGTTCTCAAGCACTCTCTCTGTCTGTATTGTTCAGAGAATTCTCCAATCTTTATGTACCTAGTATTCTGATATTCCCTCATTTTGTCCAATCTATAGGAACGCATGGCTTGTATTTGATTGCTTTCTGGAAAAGGGAAAAAACGGAGGAGAGATCATCTTAAGCAGCATTATTTTCACCACAGACATTCCGATTCACCAATGTGTATAGCAGTCATTTTACCTTTGATGGTTATGAAATGACCCCACAATCTTAGAATGATGTATTTGTAAAACTAAATGCCTCTTCTGATAGGCAGGGCATCCATTTTTTACAACTGGTATTACTTAGGGAGATGTTGTTGGGTGGATACGTTGACAATGGCATTGGATGCTCAGAGCTCTCCATATCTTCATATCTTTCGTTGAAATAACTGTCAACGCTGAACTCTGGTAGAATGATCACTAGCTGTGATGGCATAATTATTTAGAAGTTTGGTAGTTGTGGACCCAAGGAATAATGGGTATGGATTGTGTGAGGTTTGTTAAGGTTCAGTGGTGATGGTTTCAGGTGGGGTGACTGAGAATGGAGGAAGAAAGCGGTGGTTTGTGAAAGAGAATGAGGAAGTGCGAGATATAAGAGGAAGGAAATTATGAGTTGCCTTGAAATTGGACACAAATTAACAATGAGTGATCACTGAGTTGATTTGCCCTAGTTACTTTCCAATTCCACCCTTAGTAATTGATGATGTGACCAACATATGACTTTTTTCCATCCAAAAATTCAACCGCCTTCTTTAATAAGGTCTTTTAGAAACAATTTTTTAAATGAGGGTGCAATGTGTTCAAACCATAGTTATCAAAGCGACAAGTCGAGGCGAGGCGACAGTCTGGAGCTTAAGCGCTTAGGCGACAAGGCACCCGACTAGTCGTCCACAAGTCGATAAGTCGTTAACAATGTAAATTTTATACGAATAAAATTATATATATTTAATATTTATATAAATATTGATATATTTATTTTTCTAATGATTTATCATATTCATAATACATGTAGCATATCAAATCACAACAAGAAGTGAACAAGATCAAGTCAAAATGGATAATTTTATTATAGTAGAAAACTTGTAATTTTTTGAACTTGTACAACTTCAAATTATATAAATGGTGATACCTTTGTAATATTTAGTTTAATTCAATATACTTTATTAAAGCAAGTTCTTTCTCTTAAACACAGGGTAATTGTCGGGGAATATATATATATATATATGTGTGTGTGTGTGTGTGTGTATATATGCGTGTGTATATATATATATGTATGTATATGTATATGTATAATAGATAAATTCGTATGTTCCAAACAGGTTACATGTTTTACAGTTCATAAAGGTTTTGATGTCTTGGTATTCTTAGCGTATTAAGTTTATCAGTTCCTGGTCGTTTGGAGCTTTGAACTTTGTTATCTGATGTTTATTTTGTCATTATAAAATATAAAAAAATTGAGCATATAAAGTAATGCAAAGAGTGAAAGAGTAAAATAATATATTTTACTTAGTTTATGCTCTCCCAAGTGAAGACAAACCTTAGTTGGCAGCAAAATCAGAAGCTAGTGGAGGGGCAGCAGCTAATGGAGCACGGAGATGTGTGTGTATATATATATATAAAATACATATACACATATATATGTGTGTATGTATATATATATATATGTGGAGCATGGGGATGTGTGTATATATATATATATAAAATATATACACACATATATGTGTGTATATACATATAAATTTTGCTGCCCACTAAGGTTTGTCTTCACCAAGTATCAGCAGTACCCAAAAATTTGCTCAATCACAAAGTTGTTCAAGTCGCCCAAGTCGTCCAAGTCGCCCACCAAGGCGCTCGACTTTCTCCCCTTCCACCAAGTCGCCCAGACGCCTTGCCAATATGCATCAACTGGACGCCTAGGCGTCGCCTAGACGACGACTTAATAACCATGGTTCAAACTGAGACATTGTATATTAAAGTGGCATAGAGTGCTTGGAATGTACGGTGTCTTTTACCGAATAAATAGCTAAAGTACAAAAGATAACAAGGATTATGAGAGTACGAAAGGATATATGAATGCCGGCAAGAGGAAATGAATGTAAAAAATGTTGAGATACGTATACATTTTTAACAGTGATGGAAAAACTTGTGAAGATTGGGGAATGTGTGAACCTCGGGGTTTAACTTAATTTTATATAATAATAATCGCAAACTCAACAACGATCAAATGAAACCACTGCTATACTCAAATAGACCAACTCTTATATTAGTAGAATTAAGTATGATGGGATGAACTCAGTTCAAATAATGTAAACAAAACTAGCCTGGAGGCTGGAGTAACAATTGACAATACTCTAGGTAGAGTTTTCATGGGTTCCATGAGTTAAATAGGTAAAATTCCTCCATTAATAGACTAGGTTCTCCATGTTGTGGAAATATTGCTTATAACAGCCTAACAGGTACTATAAGCATAAAAGTCAAAGGAGAATTTCCACTGAAGATCCAGAAATAGAGGAAAAATAGATAATTGGATCTTTATCCATTATACCAAAATTTCCTTGGATTTGCAACCATCAAATCCAAGAATTACAAAAATTGTTCGGCTCAGTTACCTCAACGCAAATTTGAGCTCAATTGAGTCAATTCTATATAAACAGTTGCAATTTCAACACCAACTAATCTCAATAGAGCCTAACTCGAAGTGCTCCAAGAACAGAAAATTAACTCAATTCAGGTAATCTAATAGTAGTATTTCATTTTAAGATACACACAAAATGTAATTTATGTATAGAGATATAGTACCTGTATTCCTTGTAGCGATCAAAGGAATCGCCACTCCAGCCCTGAGTTTTATCAGCGGCCATAACAGAGAACGAAATCAAGCACAAAATTACTTCACAAACCCTAAGCCCTAACGCCGCCCTCTCCACCGTCACATCCTTCCTCGACCTTCTCTCTCCACCAACACCTTCCTCACCCCCGGCGGCTGGTCCCACCTTGGTGACTCCCGACGCCATATCCTCCTTCACCGAGCGGTTGTAAATGACCTTGGACGACTGAGAGACCGGCGGCAGTGTCGGAGGCGGCGGAAAATTCAAATTGTCCTGGTGCTTGTGGTGGTTATTACGGGGGGGAGGAGATCGGAGCGGAGAGTAGTACTTGTCAACTGAGACGGCGACGATGGCCTTGGAGAGGGACTTGGGCGGAGACTTGTCGGGCGGGGGAAAGGGTGAGTCGGAACGGAATGGTGAGTCGGAGTGGAGGGGTGAATGAAATGACTCAACTTGACTGGTTTGTGAATCGGCATCGGACATTGATCTGTTCTTGGTGCTATTGATCTTCTTCATGGTGGTATTGTGGCTGTTGGTATTGGGTTGCTTCTCCATTTTAAACTACTCCTCCTCCACTTTCTCTGTTTCGTGAATTTTCTTTTCCAAGGAAAAAAAGAAAGCAACTGAAAGAAAGCAGGCCAGAGAAAAAGAAGAACCAATTGGCAATTCAACTCTTTTTTTTCCTCTTGTTTGGGTTGGGGCCTCGGAAAAGAAAGTGGAGGGACCGAGGGAGTAGTAAAAATATAAAATTATCCTTCTTTTTTTTAATTGGGGTGTATTTTTAAACCAGTAGAAATAAAATTAGATCAAAAGAGTAATAAAAATAGGAAATTAATATTTTTATAAGTAAAATTTAATATTTTTATGAGTTTTCTCTCACATAAGTGTGGAGTTCATTTATTATTCATGTGAGAGATAATTTATAAAATAAACACTTTGCTTGTAGAAATATCAATTTTCTAAAAATATTTCTCTTTTCTCTTCTTACGATACTTTCATTCTGCTCTTTTTATTATTATTATTTTATTCTTATACGTGTTTTCGGACGTAACCGTAAATGTGTGTGTGTGTGTGTATATATATATATATAGAGTAAGGATCAAGAACAGAACTCTTAAAAAGCATCACTAGCAGAACTACCTTTAGCGACGGACAGACGACGGTTTTGTCCGTCGCCATAGGTCCTGTCTGTCGCCATAGCTTTTAACGACGGACAACATATAGTGTTGCTAAAAGCTATGGCGACAGACAAGACCTATGGCGACGGACAAAACGGTCGTCTGTCCGTCGCTAAAAGTAATTATGCTAGTTATACTCTTGATCCACCATATATATATATATATATATATATATATGTTTTTTAAGTCTTTCTGGTCTTTGGCGTGGTTGTACGGCCTCAAGTCAACAACGATTCTGCATAATTTTTTTTTTTGTGAGGTCATTCTTTACGCAATTTTGGTAGTTTAGATTTAGAATTAAGTACCAAAGTACTCAAAGTTATAGCATAAATTTTGAAACTCAAACTCAAATGGAAAATTAAAATTTACCCTTAAATTTACTTAATATTATTAAACTCAAATTTTATACTCCCTCCGTCTCAAATTAATTGTTCAGTTTTGACTTTTTAAAGTCAAATTGACTATTTTTAGAATTAATAATTAAGTATATATAAATATATTTCTAAAATTATAAAAATTGGGGTTAGTAATAAATTGTATATACTTTCTTTTGGTTATAATCTCTTCACCTATATTTTAGCAAAAATAGTAAAAAGATTAGTTTTAAAAATGGTAAATTTAACTTTAAAAAGTCAAAACTGAACAATTAATTTGGGAGGGAAGGAGTATAATATTTTCGATCAATTGACTTGCTTACTCATGGACCATGGTGCAAACCGTCTATGTATGGTAAAAGAGTAGCAATCAGCATGAGAGGTTGTGGAATCAATACCTGTCCATGTCCATGTCCATGCATATAAATATAAAAAATAAAAAAATAAAAAATAAAAAAGGAAAGAAAAAAAGAAAAGAAAAAGGTTGAAGTGTTGAATGAACAAGGAGGTAGGAGGTGACAAGTATGCATTTTGACAGAAAAAGAAAGAAAATGAAACAGTTGCATGCTTTTTGGAATAGGCTTTTGGTGTAAGCCTGGCTAGTAGCATAGAATAGAATATTGAAAAAGGGGGAAGAAGGGTAAGCTAAGCTAAGTTTAAATTCCAATTCTCGCATTGCATGCAACTTTTAATAAAGTATATGTAGGCAGTAGCACCATCCTCGTTGCTAACTTTAAGTCGCTACCAACAACACTCCATCGACATTTATTTAGTACGGCTAATGCCAATAATTGTGGTGGTGGTGGCCTGCTGTCTATATGCCTACTTTTACATTGCTAAAAAAAAATAAACAATCAAATTAGAAATTATACCATCCGTGCAATTTTATATATTTCCTCCGTTTTACGGGAAAAATCTAGAATGTAAAATTTGTGAATATATTAAAGATATATTTTTTCTTTTTTTATATAATACTCCCTCCGTTCCAAAATTAGAAACACATTTTAATTTTTAAGGTCAAACGACGACATATTAAACTTCTAAATTGGTATTACTCATGAAAGTTTAGAATAAACTAAATTTTATGATTAATAGTTTTTATTATATACTATGCAATTATAATAGTTGTATCAACTAGAATTAAATAAATTCACATCAATTTAAAGTTCAATATGTCGTCATTTGACCTCAAAAATTAAATTATGTCTCTAATTTTATAATGAATAGAGTAACTAACTGTTGTCAGCTTCCTTTGTGAAATCAAAAACTCTATTTGTAATCATCATGAGACATAAGAAAATTAAAGTTAATTTAGTGAAGTTAATCAAATATAGTAGTATCACTATTGGGAGTTCTCGAAAGAGTTCTGTTATATATTCTGAAAGTTTTCACCCAAATTATAATTGCGAAAGAATTAAGAAAGATCTTACTTTAATTTATTGTATCTTATCGCATACACTTTCACGTTGATCGTAATCTAACTTTATCATATATTTATCGACACGTATATCATTTTTCTTCTCGAAAAGGTGGGGGAAGGTATAAATTCTCCAAATATAAAACAAAATTAAGATCCCAGGCCTACAAGAATGACCAAAGTATCACATTCGTTCCCTCCCTCCCTCCCTCTCCGCCCGCATCACGAGTAAATAATCAACCTTCCTCCATTTTAATATTGTAAATTGTTTAAAAGCTCTTGTATCAAATTTATATCAATTTAAGTTATAAAATATTTCAAATAACTATTTTAAAAATTAATAATAATTTAAATTTTTAAACGGAGAGACTAGGGAGCATCTTAAAACCAAAAAGAAACCACAAGACAGCTAGCTTTCAGCTGTATGTATGAATCACTAGAGCTTGTGATTTCACTCACTCTTGCCCCAATTGAAAATGAAAGCCACCACAGGTCCACAAACAAAAATATGAAACACTCTTTGCCACGTTTTAAAAGATTTTTGTCATATATTATGATAAATTTATGTCGAATTACAATCGTAAAATTTAACAATTTCTTATAGAATGACCCATTTATTCTACATCTCTCTAAAAATATTACCACTAATACTTATCGATGTAACTGACAATCAAAAAGTCAACATAAACTTTCCCAATATATATAATTTTTCATTTGAAATGAAAGCCACCACCAACAAAAATACACACGGAGAAGTACGAACGTCCTACACAAAAATGCTTAATTATTTTGTCCATCAAAAGTTATCTACAAATACAAAAGTTAAATGCAAAATTACATATAAAAAATAGTTTAAACTCGAAAGAAGTGTACTTAAATGGAATCCAACAATTTTAAGAAGAAAAAAAAACCCATTAGCATACTTACGTGAGTCACCTCCACTGTGAGTAAAAACTAAAACTTTTATACTCTTCTATTCTAATTTTCTTAATTTGTATTAAAATAGACTTATGGCACCTTTTCTATGACGAATGGAATATTTTTTTTCAATTTCCCATTATTTGTTTGTCGTTGCATATCATCAACTCTTACTGGTTCTCTGAATTTATCATGCAAGTTTAGTCATAAATTTCCATATACACGTTATGTCTCAAGTCTCAACAATATCAAATTACAAACAATTGACTCCCCAAGAGAAGAAACATTGACAATCAAGTTCCTGCGCATTTAGTCTGTATATTGCAAGCATACGTGCTGAAAACCAGCAATATAAATCAGAGAAAGGAGCTGAAAGAAAACGTAGAACCACACATACATCACCGCTTTATTACTATCTTTAAATATTGCTGTTTATCCAGCAAGCACTAACGATTTATGTTTTTATTTTTCAACTTAAAAAATTACAAGAACATTAGAATATTTAATGTATGAAAAAAGAAAGAGCATAAGAAAAAAGAAAATTTTCTTACGTAGTAACATAGCAGTGAAAAAATTGCCGCCTCTGCTAGAAGGAAATAAGATAAAAAAATAAAAAAAATAAAAAGTTCTCAAGTCTTGCAGTATGAGAGAACCCCAGAGACACGAGACCATGGAATCATGTCTTACTCTGGTAGTTTTAAACGATTGAAGAGCACAAGGAAACTTTGCTCGGGGACAACATAAAGGAAACCAAGGTCTGCACCTTTGACATATGGCCCCATGCCCTATATAAAATCACAATAAGAAATTATGCAATGTAGAATAAAAACCCTAAATTTCGGATTTCAACTTCTAAGCAATTGCAGGTATGTCAAAGATTTGCCATTATTACCTTGCCATTGAGCTGGAGAAGTTCACCCTCAACCCACTTCGGATTCTTAAACCCAAATTCTGCTATCCTTCCTTGACCTTTGTAACTTGCAACCTGGACAAAAAGTATCTATAATCAATTGCATGTACAAACTTCCAAATAGGATGTATTCCGAATTCAGTGATGTCTCAAGTTTACCCTAAATTCTGAATCTTTCTCTACATGTCTAACTGTAACAGTATAGTTAATTATTATGCTATTTTCTGCAGACACATTTACAATATGTTTATATTAGCAAGTAGTAGTATATTATATGAAAAAATGAGCATGTAATTTTTTGACAAGTTAAAACATGAGAATATACAGCCACACTACATGTTACAGAATGTTTCTCTTCAAATGATAGTCTTATTCCTTAAAACTACAGCAAACGAACCAAACAGAAGTATCCGTATCCGGAGAAGTCAGTACAGTACAGTATAATAGATTATGATGATGGTGGTGGTAGTGGAACCTTCAGCCACTATCATTAGCGTGTGCATTGGATAAACCACCGGAAGCACACAATATCCCACCATCAACCACTAACATTAAACTATGTCTAGGTGGCCCTCATTGCCTTTACAGAGTATTGAATGGATGACCTAAGCCTTAACGGTCTGTTTGTGATTTTTAATTTGAAGGGAAGGGATGGGAAGGGAAAGTTCTTCTTTCCATATTGGAGAGGAAAAGTTTCCCTTTCCATCACCTTCCCTTCCCTTCCCCCCACCCCAAATCATAACTCACAAACAGGCCATAAAAAGACACTTATCACTAGGCTCACTACCACCTGAGCTCAACTCCTTGGGTATATAGTGAGCATAGAAATTAGGAACACGACAAGCTTCATATGAGGTGACATTTGTTTATTGATTCTTGCCCACTGCAGAATCTAGTGAAACCAGTCGGGTGCTACCTAGTACCTACGACCTACCAAATAGAAACACCACCCCTTTTTGCAGGCATGCAGAGACACACAATCAGAGATCAAGTTGCAGGCATAATTACCACTCCTAATTCATCTGGATACATCCCCCGATTCGAGAGGCGATTCCCTTGCCCAATTTTAACGCGAAACGTCACCTGAAACACCTCTTAGGGGTATTAATCTTTGGATACAGATCATATAAATCCATCCAATAAGTAGCCACCAAATTCCTGCAATCAACTAAAAGCTACAAACCTGGCCAGCAGGGACATTCAAATCCCCTGTCAGCTTTACCGCCTCAACGTACTCAAAGAACTCCACGTTTGAAGATTCTTCAGTATCGCTCACACCATTCCAGTTCCCATATTTACGCCTCAGTTGCACTACCTCAGTGCCATAAGGGCCAAATGCACCAACATAAAGACCTACATAAGAAACAGGTTAAATTCTCAGATGTTATAAACTTATAACACACCAACTAAGCATAATGCGCATGCATGCACGCGCGCGCACACACAGAGGGAGAGGGGGATATATATATATATATATATAGAGAGAGAGAGAAACTCACCGTCAAATGGATCTAAATCACCTTTGGAAGTAGTAATTCGACTAAAACTTGTGTATTCAGATAGCTTTTCCTTCTTTTGTGCCTGACTAACCGCAAGCTTTACGATTTCCCTCACATCTCTGGAAACCTATAATAGCGCTAACAATTAATATTTGACTGGAAAAAGCAGTAGATCAAAATGGAAAAGAGTTTTCGTAGCTAGAAGAAATGAGGATGCTGGGAATATATCCATAAATTGCAGTTTAAGTTCCACCCATTTCGAATTGGAACTCCCGTGAAAAATAAAAATTCCAGTGTGTTCTCTTGATAGGAGCAGAAAGGCAATTTAAGCTTTTCTGAAGCCCTTTAAAATGAGAAAATGGGGTTTGCTCTAGAGCAAATTACTTCCCTCCCTCCCAAATTGAGTGTCACTTTGAAACTGTGCTTTCGGAGCAGAGTTTAACACATTCAAATGACGCATTTAGGATTATATAAAATTAGTTTTGAGCATCTGAAGTGTTATTATGATAAAGAAACATGAAAAATATACTATCCAAATGTGCCACTGGCTTGTTCTAAAATGCGTGCCACATAAAGATTTTGAACCAGAAACTCAAAATTGAGATGCGGGACAAAATAAGAGAACATAGAGCTTTACCAATTGTATCTCTATTCCTGAATAGAATAACAAAATGAAATCAAGAGCACTTTTTGCTTCATCATTTATATATACACACACACACGATTAGAGATGGAGCAGGCCATCATATTTTGTGCTTCAGCTTTTGATATCCACATAAAAAACAAGAGCCTTGCCAAAATTTTAATAGCAAGCAGAAATGTGAGCACTAGATCATGACATGTCCAAATTCCATTTTCAAACTCACCTTTGGAGAAACTTTATCAGCACCGAAGAATGCCTTAGCCACATCAGGAGGCATGAGCTCAGAAGCACCTTGAGCTGCTAAGGCTGCCACTTTGACATCGGACACAATACTTTTATCAGTATCATGGTCCTGCCTTCCCACGGGAACATATAGCACAAAAGAATCTCTTTCCATATTTTCAATTTCACCTGGTACCCGCACATACTCATCCTTGGAAGAAGATTCCTCTTTATTATGTAGAACACCACCAATGAAAAGCTTCATCATATCTAAACTTTTTCCATCTTCCATTGCATCGCTACCTCCTCCCAAAGAAACTTGGTCAGGCTGAATGTCATCCAAATTACTGGCTTCATCTTCAGAGTTCTCACTGGACATTGAATTTTCATCATCTTCTTCCAGCAACTGCTTAACAGAATCATTGTCCTCTATAACTTCTTCCGAAATATTTACTTTCATCACTTTTACTTTCAGTTCAGGGATTTTATCTTTCAGAAAATTTATCACACTTCTTATCCCTTCCTCAGTTGCTCCCTCAAAATTAATGCTCTTCTCATTACCTTTTTCTGATTTATCTTCATTCACTTCAACATCAACTACAGATGCACTCTCAATATCCCCAGATGGCCCTTTTGTGGGTTTGGAAGTGGATGAACTTGTGGATTTTGTTGTACTTCCTTTGGTTCGCTTCAAAAAAACTACCTGCCAACAGACAAGTAATTCCACCAGTAGATACCAGTCATCCAGGTTAGTCCTCACTATTTTCAACCTTTTTATTTAATACTTTAATTACCCAAGGTTCCTAAAAAGAAAAGGTTGAAAAAGATTTATGCATTACCTGCATAGTGTATGTCTCATCGTCATCTCTGACCACAAAAATTTCAAATAGTGGAGTTCCAGGTGATGCAGTGACCAACTGTCTGTAATAAACAATTATCACTAGTGTTTCCAGCATATAATAAGTAATTCAGGAGAAAATTTTCTAGCTTTTATATTTCAAACCCATTTGTAATACCTCGGACTAAAACTTTTGCCAACAAATCTGCCGACGCCAGGAGTGATGTGTATCAATCTACCAAAAGGATCATCAGAATCCTTCGAATAGCCTACCCACCAGCCCACCTGCAAATCGAAGGAGAGAAATACTTTTAATGCAGCAGCAACTTGCATAAGGTGCATGCTTAGTAGAGAAAGAATGGCAAGAATATGGACACTTTTTGAAGCTCTATGGTGCCACCATGACTTCAACTATTTTTGGAGAGAGGGGAGGGGTTGTGAGAAGGATTCACCGCAAAATTTGTACCAAACAGAAACTATGAGAGTTTCGTTAGTCACTCAACCTTTGTCGCACAAAGATTATTATTGAATGAGAAATCATTTTCTTTTTGTAAGTTCACTTTTGTCTTCTTCAGTAACTTAAAAGACACGTCAATTTTATCATTATTTTTAGATTTTAGTTTTTGGTTTTTCTGTTAATAGGGAAAAAAAGGTGAGAGATAGGATACCATGATGGTGCTTAAGTTCTAGTAGTGTCTAGAGTAACTGGTATGTCCTACATATCTTCATTTCATTTGTTATGCGCACAATATTTTCATTATCTGGATTAAATCTTCTTGGTGACAACTATTTAAAGCCGTACATGGTATTAGAGCTGGAAGTCACAATGATGGATCAGACAGCACCCTAAGGCTACCCAATACCAGCAAGCAATGGGCTGTGAGGCTATGCGTCTAACAACATAGCTTGTGGCTTGGCGTGAATGTGCTAATGTGCGCAGAGCCCTTTACCATCACTAGGGTCTCACGGTAGCAACACTGATGTAAATGTGGCACGTGAGAGTTCCAACACAGCATGATCAGAAGCTTCAATTATGCTCATAAATATGCCCTTGGCTAGGCACACCATGGACAACATGAGCATTACCATCGTTGATTTGGAAAGACAACTATAGTTATATACTTCTTCTTCCTCCTTTTTTGATTACCAGCAGCTGTATGCTTACATTTTTGGATTGAATTTTCCATCTCAGTATCTGATATGTTTCACTTTATTTATTTTATTTTGCTTGCCCAATTTACTTGCATGTAAATTAGTGCGTCATTTACCATAAAACTCTTTGATGTCTAATAGCTCGTACTTACAGTGGTGGTATCCAACGTGTTATATTAGATAGAATAGGGGTCGCTTATCAAAAAAGATGGAAAAGGAGCCTACATGCCGAATTTCTAGACCTCAGGAGCAAATGCAATGGCCCCTAGTTTGTTTATTTTTCTTTATTGGGTTTCTGATAAGCCAACAGCACCTTATAGAAAAGTAATTACATTAAATACAAGACAAAAATGTAAACAAGTAAAACAAGGCAATAAACACCATGAAAACAAGCAAAAGAACAGAAGTATCAATAACCATTCACAATCTATCCTTTTGCCCTACAGAAGATAATTGCAAGAAGCAACTATGAAATTACCAGCCCACTTCCTGTACTTTTGCACAACCTGGAAGCATCATGGTAACGCTCCTCATCTATTGCATCCTGCAAAAACAGAAAGTTTAGAACATAGCAGAAAAATGGAAAAAATTAAGCATGCGGGTTCATCCTAGTACTACTGCTCATCCAACAACTAATTCAACCTTCAACTCAGACATGATTTCAGCAATACTGTCCTTTGATGTTGCTTCTGCTATAGCTGTTTTCAACTTTGCAGCTTCCTGGAAGTCTTCCTTCTCTATTGCATCTTCTAGTTGAAACTGTAAAGTATAGCATGTTAGCAACAAAAATGTGTCAACAGTGGTGTATGATTTCTCTGAAAACGGAAACCAAAGTAAAAATTGATCCCATAAATTCTGAGGAACTTTCTTCACTTTCCACAATTCCCAATCTTAAAACAAGGAGGAAGGATCTTGGTTGCAAAGATACATGCAGAATAAGCTATCCAACCAATTCTCACAAAACATAGGCATTTGATATTGTAAAGATTCCCTAAATGCCTGCTGCTTTAAAGAATCATCAAGTAAATATATCAGTAGGCACTTATTTGCGCGACTTAAAAGTTTAAGGGGCCGGTCGAGAAAAGCTATGAAAACTTTAAAGCAAAAGTTAACACAAGAGACAGTTTTCATGGAGGAATCACATTGCTTCTAGGCTGAGCCTGAATCAAATGGAGAACTAGAGCAAATGAAACAAAACTTAGCAAAGTCGTAATCAACTAAAATTCTGGAGAAAATACAAATTATTAGGTCATCTTATTGCTATGTCATATTTTCAATCATTTGTATTCCATACTCCATAGATCTCCAAAATTTCGAATATTATCTCTTTCAAAGTCAGAATATGTAATGTGAAAGGTCGTTAAAAGTGGTGCCTTAAATTCTTCTGCCATGACAGAATCTAGAGATGAAGATCATTTATCTTTAACAGTTCACGAATAATTTAATGTTTCAACCTTCTAAAATTATTAGTGTGCTTCCCAAACACATCAGCAGAAACAAAAGTCAAATACCTTCTAAAATTGCAGGAAGATGAGAGGAAAGTGATAAATGATCTTAAAAGTTATGGAGAAGATTTTTTTTTTTTACTTCTTGTCTTGGTGTAAAGGAAAAGGTCTATTTTCATAAATTCTTAGATGGGAAACTATTACACAACTAAATGGTGATCACTTTTATAAGTTCCTCTATCATTTCTAAAGTATTTATTGGTCATGATGGTAAGTGGTAACCTTTACACAGGGAAAACTATTTACAATGTGTGGCAATAAAAGACCAACTAATACCAACTTAGTTTTGTCTAAGTACATTACCAACCCACTAAAAATAGTCCTAATAGTTACCCTTGACTCAATTAGCTCATCCTAAATTACAAGCCCACTTGAAATTAATCAATTATATAATCATGAAAATCCAGTGAAATAATTAAAGAAAACTCTTCAGTGTATACCTTCAGAAACTAAACCCTAAATCTAACAATGGTAACCTTCATCAAATTTAAGCAAATAAGAACCAGGACAGAAATATGAAGCCTGACCATAATTATAATCAAGCACGCACGGATATATATACATATATATATAGAGAGAGAGAGAGGGTGAGAGAGTAACCTTGAGAACAGATGAAAAGCTCTCAGCTTGTTCAATTTCAGAGAAGTGGCGGGTCCAACGATTCCAATCCCAGTCTGAAGAAGAAGAAGAGGAGGAGGAGGAAGAGGTGTAGTTATTTGATGAGGTGGAAACGTTGGTGTTATTGTTATTGCCGCTGCAACGGCAAAACAGCTGCTTAGAAATCTTGGTGCCGTTTTTGAAAGTTGGGTATTTGGGTACAGTGGAATTCCAATCGAAGATAAATTTCAACCTCAAATTGAGAAATTTATTGGGAACAGAGGAATCGTGGGAGGAGGGTCTGATGTGTGGCATTGGGACTGAGTGTCCCGTGGCCCAACCGTTGGCCACTGCCATTTTTTCTCTTCTCTTCTCCCTCTCTTATCTTTCTCTCTGATTGGTATGAATTCTTTTACAATCTGCTGCAACAAGACTTGGGTGGAGTACCAAGCAGAAGAGCAATAATATCTAATATTTTGTATGCGGTGGTGGGTGTTTGGTTTTATGGATAGAATCGCCGGACCGGATAATATATAGAGACCCGTTTAGCACATTCCATCCATGGATCCTTCAACTTTGCTTGGTCCCATTCTTTATATTGTCCGCTTCTACACCTCCTTGTGAGTTTTGGACCAAAAACAAAATAATAAAATTAAGACAAAAGAATAAGAAAACAAATTGGTGTTGTTTGTAAATTTATGAAGTTAAAAAAAATGCTTACATCAATATTATATTATCAATTTACCCTCTTACTAAATCCAATTGTATTCGTAAGACTAATATTACGATGACAAAAAATAAATATTAAATAATGTGTTAAATTATAATTTCAGATGTTTTATCATACACGAGGTGGGTCCAATAGTTATAATTAAAAACTATTTTCCATATCATTTTATATCTAATTCTTTGTCACCAAATCATTATTGGTATTTGTAAATATAGAACTTATAAAAGATTAGTCTTTAGTATTTTTTTTTTCTCCAGTGTTAACGCCAAATTCTGACCGCTCGCCAAATCACCAAATAACGAGCCGAAAAGACGTTTAACGGTGGAGGATATGTAGCTGTTTAGTGTTTGTTAATATGGAATAAAATAATGACATATGAAAATAAAATAATAACACCAAAAATTTACGTGGAAACCCAATTGGGAAAAAACCACGGGGAGAGATCTCAGAAATCTACTATGAAAATATTGTACAAATTGGAGAAAATAATATTAGTAATTATTTTCTCTTTTCCTCACTTTTTTCTATAACTCAAATGAGCTATTTTTCTCTCCACTATTGAAACTTTCGGATTAATTTCTTTAACCCTTTCTATTTCCCTTGCTTCTTGTTGGTGTTTCTCTATGTCTCACACCCCCCCCCCCCCCCCCATCATGAAGGATATACATGTATATAGTGTGTGTTTGTAGTATGCCAAATAAATGAAAAGGCTTTAGGTTCATTAATTTATTTGTGGTTCATATGGCAACCTTTGGTTGCTTGACCTCCTCAATTCCCTGCATGCTCATTTTATTTTCTAACTTTCCATATTCCAAAGTACCATTTTTAAACTTCTCACCTTCCAACCCAACCACTATCACATGTTCAACACATCATGTTAGGAGCACACCAAGGGAGAAATCACATCCCAACATCCAGAAAAAAAAATTGTCATTTAATTTTAGACGAAAAATTTTGATAAAAAAGTGACAGTTTTCTTATCTTTTCTTTTTTTCCCCTTTTCATTTCCATATTTTAAAAGAATTCACAAACGACATAGTTTGACTGAAATATTAAAATTTTTGTTTATTTCTTCTTTTTTCCATCAGTCTTAGTACCGTGCAAACACAGTGTTAAAAGTAATTTCGTTAATTCTGTTACTTTATGTATTAGTATTAGAGTCATTTTACGGGTTAATGTATCGCAAATACCCAATATCATTCTTACATGATACTTAGAGATTACATAAGAAACCATAATATTTAGAAATCAAATGCAAGGATGGCATACATGACACATATAAATTTGAAATCCCAAATTCGATATTACTAGCATTATATTTACTGAGCAATGGTATTACATTAATAAAAAGACTCCAGTTAAAACTATTTTATCAATCAAAATTTTGTGAAAATGTAACGGAAACTGATATTTAGTGTGTGGGAGAGGCCAATTAAGTTGGTGATCTGATGAAATAAGAAGAAAAAATGATACTTATTCGGTACAACTACTAAGACTTGTCCGCATATATGATTAAGACTATAAAATGAACTAAACAGTTTGTGTTTGATTTGTACTCGTTCGATTAAAAGTTTGATTTGAATTCGACTCGAAATATAAATAATTTAAATATGAGCAAAGTTTAACTCGAATCTCCTCACATTGCAATTTTATATTGATCCTCGGACCATATTCGCTCGAAAAGTTTTAACTGTTTGGGCTGGATTTGAGATCATGCCCGACTCGATAGCTAAGCAAGTCTCAATCAAACCTTATTTCACACTCGATAAATTTTATAAACCAAATATGAGCAACTCAATATTCAATTCGACTCGGTTCATTTACGCTTTTAATCATGATTTCCAATTTTCATTGTTGAAAATCAAAATTCAAAATATGTACAAATTTCAACTCAAACAACAAGCCCCCGTAAGTCGTAACGACAATAACCTATTATTACTATATATAATAAAGGTAATTGAAGGTCTTATTTAAATTAATTTGATTGGTTATTTCAAGTGTAATTTGGTCATCAACTTATAATTTTCAAATTCAAATTATATAATTACAATTATACATGTTCAAATTCAATGAATATAATTATAATTTGATATTTATATATACATGCATGCATGAATTTCATAATAAAATAAAAAATTATAAAAAGTATTAATATATATATATATGTATATATAATAATAATTTTTTTATAAAAAAAAAACATCTCGCACGGATTGCAGGCTTATAATAATAAGAGGAAGTACTAAAATGAAAACATTTTGAAAGTAAGTCAGTCAATCATGATAGTTAAGTTAATCTTGTAGTAAAACATTCCATTAAGCGTCAATTGATAGGACGCGCACTGCTTGTGGCCCCGGTTTCTATTTTCTAAGAATCAAAACATGGGCTGGCCCCCATTAACAATTTTATTCATCCTTCTGGATAATCAGTCGTTCAATCTAATTGACGGAGTGATTATCCAAAAGCGTGAGTGTGAAGACAAATACTATCATCATATTACTGTCTCATTTTCTCTTTTTGGGTAAGAATACGTGGGGAGAAAGTTAAAAGGTCTGAACTCACAAGTAAAAACATAGTACAAACCTAAATCAACTGTTTTTTTTAACAATCTTGATGCATTGACCAAAATTAATCAATCAAAAAGAAGTCCATGTATCCTTTTTGACCACGGCAAGACCATGTGGATTTTGCTCCTTTTCCAGACCCCTAAACAAATGGCATGCATCATGTTTATAAAAACCACAGAATTCTTTCTACCTTCAACAGTTTGATCAAGTGTTGTTGGTCAACAGGATGCGTCTCACCTGGTCCGATCTTGGCTATTTAAAACACACACCTGCAACATAAATTTGGAAATTACCACAAAGCTCAAGTATGAATACCATCTGCAGACCAAAATTTTGCCATTACCAGTTTTTCTTTTGGGTCCTTGAACATAATCTATCAAGTAATACAACATTAGATTGCTATGGGAAAGAAACCATACAAAAGCCTTGGGCAATGACCACAGATGGACACAAACAAATTAGCTTCTATAAGCCCATTTAGTTAGAATTTGACGTAAAATTTTGTAAGACTGCACAAAAACCACGCATATTGGTGCTGAGGAGGGCAAGACTGTCCGTCCAGCCAGTAATTGTCAAGGCTCAGCACTTGTGTGATGCTGCACTGCCCCTTGTAAACCTCCATTTTCAGCAGTTTCTAAAGTGCTGTCCATATTGCTGCCGGGCCCTGCGTTTTCTGTACGAACCGGGCGAAGCAAACCCTGCAATCTCAACAGATAGCTCTGGCTAGGAGGTAGGGTTCTAACATATTGGGCTGCCATTACAACAGTGGAAGGTGACTGTTCAGTATCAGCACGGATATTGGATAGTGCACTGAGGTCAAGATTTGGAAAGACCGAACATCGACATCTAGGGCATTTCACATTCAACCGAAGCCATTCGTCAATGCATTCCACATGGAAATTGTGAGCACAAGGAAGCCCACGAACCTGCACCATGTGTAATTAGTAAGAAACCTGTACAGAAAGGCACCCTGTTTGTTCTTATTATTGTTAGTATAACTTCTTCTTTTTTTATTACTTTGACAAGCATAAACCTAGATAGATTATTACCTCATTTCCTACATGAAACTCTTCCAAACAGATTGGACACTCGCTGCAATCAGTTGGAACAGCCTTCAGCCTGAACTTTGGAAGTTCCTGGATGAGTGCCTCCACTGCTTCTCTCTACATGCAAACATAGAGCCCCACAATTAATGAAACGATCATAAAATGGATACTTAAGATAAGTTGCATTATATTAGATAAAGTGTTGTTTAATTGAGAGAATGGAAAGTATCGATAAACAGAAGAATATCAATTATATACATTGTTGAATGGCAGCAAAAAAAGGAAAAAAATGCGAATGATATACATTCAAATACCAACAGTCTATCTTCATGTACTCCAAGTTAAGACATTAAAACCTTTCCAATCAGCATCTCATATCTAGCTTACCTGAGTTGGGGTCAAGTAGAGTCCTGGATGGTATGCAGCAGTATCTTGGCCCATGCCTCTCAGCTCTTGGCCAGCTGCTTCAAAAGCCCAATCTGGTACTCTTATCATGTCAACCAACACCTGAAAAAGAAGATGCAATGTACAGCATAGTCTAAGAGAAAATAAGCCACTAACGTGTACAAATTGCAATACTTGGAGAAAATGATGGCATAAGCTTGCCC
This sequence comes from Aralia elata, assembly GCA_034770075.1. Classification (NCBI taxonomy): domain Eukaryota; kingdom Viridiplantae; phylum Streptophyta; class Magnoliopsida; order Apiales; family Araliaceae; genus Aralia; species Aralia elata. The sequence continues at coordinate 5,509,737 of CM068378.1, forward strand.
ATCAGATAAATAAAAAATGCTAGTCCAACTTCCTTTTCACAATGTTCATTACAACGAATCCACCAACCAGAAGAGTACTTCTATCAGTCTATGAACCACTAACCAGTTGGGGCCTACAAAGATATAAGTCAACCAATAAGGATTATCCCCCCAGCTACGAAATTCTGATTTTAACTCTACCAACAAATTTTATACCCAAATACCCCACCCGCTCCAATGGCTCCCATATCCATATGCCCCTAAAACTCAGCATTAGCTTTAATGTTCTAGGAACTAGTTTTGTTGACTAGGAACTGATTTCTATAGAGCTTACCCCATATTCTGAAATAGGTATCCCCTGTTGAGCACGCAGTAAATGAGCTTGTCTTCTTGTAAGCCACTGCAAAGAAATTTCGAAGAATACGCATATGTTGTGATTAGATATAGAATACTTTTACAGTAGGCAGCTTGGCTGACCACAAAGGAAAAAAGAGGTGTATTCTTGACTACTGTAGAGCAGAGATATCAAACCTTCCCCATACACATGCAAGCGATGCAAAGGAGCCCACAGTAGCTGAAAAGCAACCAAATAAGGAAACCCCATTTCTGACCTTCTTCAGGCAACTGCATGATTTTTAACTCATCATCTCCATTTTCACCTTCTTTGTATACTAAAAATGGAAGATAACAGGTGAGAAGCTTACACAGTCTCTTGCTCTAGTGAACCATAGAGTACCAATTATAGTCCAGGCCCAGAGAAAGGGATAAAGTAACAGGGATAGGATTGAAAGAACCACTACCCTTCCACAAAACCGAGCGTATCTCTGCTGCCAACCAAAATCCCTATATCATACAAATGAAGTTATGAGAACTTATCATCTGTGCTGTTTGTGGACATCAAATGCTTTAACAGAGCTGAGAAATGCCAAAGAAGATTTCAAAACAGTTATGGCCTTTATTAAATTGACAATCAATTAGGTGTACTGATGAAAAAATGACTAGGTCTTCAAAAGTTCATTGATGTGCAGTATTTGTGTTGCATTACATTAAAAAGGATTACGCAACTAGCTTTGTCCCTCATTCAAAATTCATATGAAGTGGGGCCTCACTATAGTTACTTTGCATACGGAAATATGGCAAATAATAAAGATTTAATAAACTGGATAAGTGGTGTCTATTAATGAGAAAAGCCTCAGCACACTAAGATTGGAAGCCTTACAATCCCATTCCTGAAGCAAGCCCATTATCCACAAACATCAGGAGCCGAAAAACAAACACTGTTGTGTAGTCCACCTAAAAATACAGTTAAAACTAGATAAGAAATTTACTAAAGATAGTACAAGAAGTTAGTACAAACAGATCCAATTTAATTCTGAAAAAGAAAAAATTGATAATACTCACCACGATCCATATGTGCAATGGATATTGACAATAATGGTACCGCTTCCAATTGATCGCGACAATGATTCTATTAGTTAAATTGTTAAGAATCAACACAAACCCTTTCTACACACTACAAATTAAGTTTAAAAAATCATAATATCAATGTATCAATAGCACTAAAAGAAAAGAAGAATATACGTGAAGTGAACTGCCACAACATTTAAGTAAAATACTAAATAAAAGGTTAATGAATTGCTCATCAAATTGAGAATCGCTAAAATAAAAAAAAACATTCTGTAAAAAGAAGGGGAAAAAAAATCGCCCAGGACTCTCAAAGGATACATACTCGTTGCAAGCATTGACAAGAAGAATCCATCGTACCTGCACGACCCGAAATTGTAATTCATACATATGAAGGCAAATCGCAAAAGATTTATGCACATAATTTTGCCAATACGTAATACAGAATTTGGGGGAAGGACATAAATCTACCACTTAAAATCTACGCCTCTGATTGCCATTGAGAGCGAAATACAACGAAACCCTAGATTGACTCCTGGCGTAAGAGCTTGAAAATCTAAAAGCCCAATCAATCTTGGACGAATCTATTATTAATATACACCGATTTCGTTGGAACCAAGAAATGAAATGCAAAATAGAACGAGAGAGAGAGAGAGGGGGAGGGAAAATACAGCACTAATAAAGTAGAGAGAGAGAGAGAGAACGAGAGGGTGGGGGTTGGGGGATTTCGTGTGACAGGAAAAAAGCTTCTTTCTTTTATGTGCAGAGAGCAAACAGGTGAACTGATGATGAAGGCTGAATGAAGCAGTAACAGAGAACATACTACAGTGACGGAAACTTCACGGCCGTTTGCTGACGTTCACTAAACGCCGTTTAAGTAGCGTACTTACTGTGTGTCTACTACTGTCTAGTAGTACACTACAAATGTATACCACCACATCTCCTCTACTCTCTCTACTTTACAATGAAGTGGCTAATTAAAGTTATGCTTTTTAGGTTTGCTGTACATCATAATTACCAGTAGCGATAGGGATGTGTAGTGGGCCGCGTATAAATGAAGTGTATTTTACTAGTCGGATAAAAGGAAATAGGAGTAATTTATTTAGCAACAACAAAAAAAGGAAATATACGGCATACGTTGTAGTCAAGTCACGATTTAATATTTGATCATAAATTAGTGAAATGTTAAATTTCATTAATAAAAGTTATAAAAAATTAAAAACTAAATGGAGTATATCTATCGATATATCTATATATTTATATCTATATACATATATAATAAGACAAAATTAAATTATTTTTTTTTGTTCTTGATTTTTGGTATTAGATTAAAATTTAACTCCTACTAAAATATTTTTTAGAATTTCTTAATTTTATTTTATTAGATACTACTAAAACACTTTTTAAACCTAAAATTTAATTATAACCAAAACACTATTTATAATCTTAAAAAAATTTAGAGTAACTTATTATTTTATAATAATTGTATTTCTTATAGAATTCTTTTACAAATATTGATTCTCATTAGTCTAAATTAAAACACCTACGGAAGAATATATAATTAGTATTAATTATATATTTAACAATGATATATCATATAACAAATTATTCTCTTCTTAATTTTATTTTATTAACTACTATCAAAACACTTTTTAAACTTAGAATTTAATTAGAATCAAAACACTATTTATGATTCGGAAAAACGATAGAATAACTTATTATTTTATTATTTTGGAGCAATTTGAATTTGTATTTATAACATAAATAGTAGAATTATTATAATATAGCTTATAAATAGATTAACTTATAAAAAAGCATAATGATAATGTTTTATGAGTGTTTAGTATTTTAGTTTTTTTTTAAAAAAAGAAGGCAAAACACGTGTTTATTTTATAAATAACATTGTTTTTAATATTTTATTTGTTTTATATATGATGTTTATAAAAATAATTGAATTCCACAAATTAACTTACTATTGGTATTAGAATGATTACAATATTTACTTAAAAAAATTAAATAAATACAAATCACATACAATTGTCTACTATAATTAATATTATTTTATTTTATGAATAATTTTATTATTTATAAAATTCCTTTAGCTTGATAATCATACATTTTTTATCAAAGTTTGTAAACATTATCATAACAATAGTAAGTTAATTTGTGAAATTTTTAAAAAAATATTTCATAATTATTAAATATAAAATGAATAAGAAATTAAAAATTATGCTATTGGAAAAATAAACTCATGCCTCTCACTTGGTTTTTTGGTCTTTTGTATGGGCTTATAATTTAATTACAACTAAAACAATTTTTAAAGTCTCCCTAAATTTATTTTAAAATAATTTAAATAGCTACTAATAAAATCCAAATTTAATAGGACCCATTTATATATGTTAAATGAAGATTTTGGTTGATTCTTGTAATTATCTTCCAACCCCAAAAAAATATGATCATAGCGTAACAATATAAGATTTTAATAATAAATAATAAAATAAAACTAAATTATATGCAATTAATAAGTTAAGTTGTGAAATTAATAATTAATAATTAATGTAAGAGATCCAAAATTCTTTTTATGGTCTTACAAACTTTAATGTTAACTTAGTATTCTACAATAATTTTATTATATAGTTCTTTAATTACTTAGTCATAAAATAAATTTTAACTTTAAAAATATGCTTAGAATTTTACTTTACTTAACTCTAGACTCTAAATAACTAAATATTAAAAATATAGGAAAAATATTACGATTACATAATAACTAATATAGGAGACATTTAGTTAATTAATGTTAAAAATAATTATGACTTATTAGTTAATTTTTAAAACTAAAAGTCATAATTGTAACTTATTATTCTACATCAATTTTATTCATAAATAAATATATATTAAAAATATAGAAAAAATATTATGAGAAAATAATAATTAATATTAAAAGTGTAATATATGTTACAAAATATATTAATGATTAAATTTTAATTATTAATTTTATTTTAGACAGGAGATATTTGGTTAATCAATATTAGAAAAAAAGCTCACTCTATATATAGTTATTAAAATTTAAGTTACCATTAAAAATAAAAAATCATAATGGTAACTATTAATCTACAACACTTTTATGTCAAAAGTTTGAAAAATAAAAACTAAATATTAAATTTAAAAACTATATAAATTGGATATATTATATTAAAAATAACAAAAAAAATAAACATATTAATAACATTGAATTACAAGTCTTTGATAATTATTTGTTTGAGTAAAATTTATAGTCATTCTATAATAAATTAAATTAAAATTCAAAAAAATATTTTATAATTATTATATATGTATATATAATAAATTAAAAATTAAAAATAATTTATTTAAAAAATAAATCTGTGTTTCGCAATGGCACTTTGTTATTAATAATTGAGTGTGGCTAGACAAGTACTCCTTACAATGTCAAGACAATTTAGTTAATAGGTTTAAATACACCGCCCATCTACTACTAGTATACTACTTATTCCGATTCTAAAATTTGAGATATAATTTAATTTTTAAGGTCAAACACAACATATTAAATTTTAAATTAATATAAATTTATTTAATTTTAATTGATATAATAGTATAATTGTAAAATATATAATAAAAATTATTAATCACAAAAATTATTTTTATGAATTATATTAATTTTAGAATTTAATATATTATCGTTTAATTTTAAAAATTTAATTATATATCTAATTTTAAAATTGAGGGAACACTATATACGGAAAAAGTATTAAGCATTGAGTGGTCGCCATGTAGGATTATGTACTTTGCTGACGTGTGGAAATTGGGTCATTTTTGGAGAAGTATTGAGCATCCAGTGGTCATCATGTAGGAATATGTACATTGCTGACGTGTGGAAATTGGGTCATTTTTGGAGATATTATGAACCGGGAATCATGCTTATATTATATAATGGCTGAATGACACTTATCACCTTCCAAGTTGCCACCCAATTTCAATGTCGTCCCTAAAGTACATTTTTCGTCAATTGAGCCTTTAAAGTGACATTTTTTGGCGTTTCCGTTCCTTTTACCCTATTTTACCCAAACCGACTCATTTTACCAAATTTTGACCCAATCCGACCCATTTTGACCCGACCCAATTTAACTAATTATTTTTTTTAAAAAAAAACTAAATAATATTTTATTTTAAAATATTAAAAATAATTATAAAAATAATATTTTATTTTAAAATCTTAAAAATTATTAGTATTTTAAATATTTTTAAAAATAATTCTTATTTTCAGGAAAAAATATAGATTCATAAAATATAGATTCAAAAAAATAAAACTTTATTTTAAAAAAAAGTAATTTTTTTTCATTTTATATGTAAAATACAAAAAACAGTAAAAGATAAATTAAAAAATTGATTCAATTTTTTTTAAAAAAAAAAGAAATTAAAAAGTTTTAAAAATTCTTTTTTTTTAGGAAAAAAAATTAGAAAATTTATCATTTTTAAAAAAAAATAGTAAGTATTTTATTCAAAAAAATTAAACAAAAAAATTAAAATTTATTTTCAGAAAAAATAGAAAATTTTAAATTTTTTTACAAATCATAAAATATAGATTCAAAAAAAGTAAATAATTTTTTTTTATTTTCATAAAACAAAACTAGAAATATTTATTTTTTAAAAGATGTGTAAATTTTCATAAAAATAATTAAGAATTAAAAAAATTTAAACTATAATTTTTTTGAATATATATTTTATGAAATTTTACTCATTTTTGAAAAAAATAAAAGATTTTAATTTTTTTTCTTCTGAAAATAATAATTATTTTTAAAACTTTTTAAAAATAATAATTATTTTTAAAACTTTTTAAAAAATAATATTTCATTTTTAAATATAAAAATAATTATTATTTTAAAATTATTCTAAAAATAATATTTTATTTTAAAATATTAAAAATAATTATTTTTAAATAAATATTTTGAATCCATATTTTATGAAACTTTACTCATTTTATGAAAAAATAAAAGTTTTAATATTTTTTCTTGAAAATAATAATTATTTTTAAAAATATTTAAAATAATAATAATTTTTAATATTTTAGAATAAAATATTATTTTTAAAATAATAATTAATTTTAAAATAATAATAATTTTTAAAATATTAAAAATAATAATTTTTAATATTTTAAAATAAAATATTATTTTTAAAAGAATTTTTAACTAATAATTATTTTTAAAATAATTTTAAAACTTTTTAGTTTTTTTTTTTTAAAAAAATAATTGATGAAATTGGGTTGGGTCAAACTGGGTCGGTTTCGTTCAAAATGGGTCGGGTGGGGTAAAATAGGGTAAAAGGAACGGAAACGCCAAAAAATGCCACTTTAAGGGTCCAATTGACGAAAAATGTACTTTAAGGACGACATTGAAAGTGAGTGGTAACTTGGAGGGTCATAAGTGTCATTCAGCCATTATATAATCTTCTTTAATGGGTTCATTTGTTTGATCGGTGAGAATGAATTGATAATGGTTTTGACAGAGAACCTTTCTTTTTTTAAAATTAAAGATAAAAAAATAACTTTTATATTTTGAAGTGTACTTGTAATAATAATTAAGACTTTGAGAGTAATATGTAATGCTATAAATCATATTAAAAATATAATGAAAAATTAGGAAGGGGTGTGTCATAACTTATAATCGGAAATATAAGTGACATGATAAAAAGACTAAGGTGGTGTTTGTTTACTTCTTAACAGCTCCATATCTGATTCGGTAAGAGGGTAAAGTTGTTTGATAAAATTTTGTCTGCCTCTTATCATCTCTTAATTGGTAAGAGAAAATATAAATCTAAATCATTATAAATTGTCTTTTAATAAAAAAATTAAATACATGGAGCCTTTTATAAATATTGTAATTCCTCCATTCCAAATTTTAAGATCATTATTGATTTTTAAAAAGTCAATTTGAGATATTTTTAAATTTAAAATTGATGTTTTTAAATTTAAAAGTCATTCAGATATTTTATGCTTTTTACTTTTTAGTTATCAAACAGTTTTTTAAGTTCAAATGTTATTTCACTCAGATGATCTAATTTATTAAGATATACTGACCATTCAGATTTTAATTACTCGATTTTATCAAACACCACTTAAATCTTTGTTTGTGATTTTTTTTTAGGAATGGAAGGGGTTGAAAAGGAATAAAGTTATAATATACCATAGAATGTAGTAGTTCGCTAATTTCTCTTGAACGGAAAAAAGTTAAAATATATATATATTTTTATTCAACTTGATATATTTTTTAAATTCAAATTTGATATGACTCATTTAACTTTTAAAAATAATAAATAAATCATGTAAATGTAATTAGTAGTATTATTTAGATAGTTTAAAATTTTCACGATTGCATTGTCTAAAACCATATTAATTCCAAAATGATTTTTTGACTAAAAATACTAACTTTAAAAGTTAATATTGATCCCATATATAATTTATTAATTACCTTAGTAAAAAATCTAATACCTCAGTAATTATTTTTTATAAATCTTACATGAATATAATTACACAAATTTAATGGCAGAATAAACTTCATGCAGCACATGAGAAGCACATGTTGATAGGCTAGGCTTATTTTTGTAAAAAGTCAAAATGTAATTTTTGTACGAACTGTAAATATAATTAATATTTAATATCCAATGATAGTATTAGATAAGTAAATAAATTAGAATTAGAAAGTGCAGTGTACTTACTTGAAAAATCAGAATTTGGAAAACACAAATAATATTTTTTATATATCTCAGTCCTTTGAATTCACAAAGTTTCCTTGAAACAAATTTATTCCCTCACTAGTACTAAATGATTTTTGAATAATTACTTCCCAAGATAAAACGGATTTTCAATTCTTAATTAGAAGCACTTCAAAATTAAGAATTCTTCGAACTCAATTTATATGTTATGTACTTGAACTGACTATTATGAATGAAAGAATGCAAAGAGGAAATACTCTGAATTACTTGTGAATTGAATGACCTGACCTGACCTGGACAAAAGCTTGCCCTGGTCTAACATGTGCTCTTGGTCCGACCTAGGCCTGGACTGTTAGCACCTTAGTCTTTTTTTTATATATATTTTTATTTTTTTTATATGTTAGCAGTCCAGCCCAACTGCATCAGCCCAACATGTCAAGATATTAAAAAAAATAAAAAAATTCAAATTGGACCGGGCCTATTGTTGGCAAGCTTGCAACCCACAACTTTTGCTTTCAAATAATTAGAATTTGCTCACGTTCCACAATGTCCAAGTCCTAATACTGTGTTTATAAGTTTTTATTTGAGGTGAGGGGAAGGGAAGGGAAGGAAAAATAATTAAAATTCCATGTTTGTGAGTTTTGTTAGGAAGTATTGTGATTTGAAGGTAAAATTGATTCAATTTTTGGCACAAATTTTTTTCCTAAAAAGTGGGAGAATTTGGAGGGATGAGAAAGTGAGATATTTAACATTATCAAAAATAAACTTGTAAAATAAATAATATGACAATTTTGCCCTTACTATTATAACTCAATTACGTTTTGAAACTCTCATTTCTCTCTCTTTACACTGCTGAAATTTCTCTCTCTCATAAAATCACTATTCATATTCATGTAATTAAAGTAAGGCCATTAAATAAGAAAATAACGCATTGACGTGTTGGTACCAATGATATATATATATATATATATATATATATACACATATGAAAAATCATCTTCACTCCCTCGTATCCTTCCATTTTTCACAAAAATATTAGAGGAAAACATCTTTTCATAGTCCCTACCTTTCTTTGGTCCAGTTTTAATTTTTTTAAATCTCCGTATTCTTCTAATTTCTCGTCGAAATAGATTTTTGTGCATATTCAAATTACAAGTATGTTTTTTTTAACAAAAATAAATATAGTACAAGTAAGTCAATATATATATATATATATATATATATATATATAGTACAAATGTGTGTGTAACAAAGCAAAAAAAATAAAAAACGACTAAGGAAAATAATTCTAACAGATAGACATTATTAAATTATATCATTTCTTATATTTATATATGTAAGGGTAATACAGTAATAATGTAGTTTAAAAATAAGAATTTCTTCCTTTTTTTACTTCTAAACTCACAAACAAAAAAAAATTAATTAAAATATCATCTCATCCATTCTTTTCTAAAGCTCACAAACACGATAAAAGAAAATTATAATTCCTTCCTAATCTATCCCTCGAAACTCACAAAGTTAGCATAAGTGGCCAAGTCCATGTCTTCGATCTTCGTAATGGCCAAGTCCAACGCCCAAGTCCCATGTAAATACATTTGAACCATAAACATAACCATTCCAACAATCCGGACTGAAACAATTAAATTTATTAATAAACGTAGTATGTTAATTAATATTTCTTATAAATATATTTAATTAATATACTAGTTAGTTTATTTAATATTTAATATTAAAAGTTAGTTGATTAAATATTAATAATAAGTTAATTTTTGTAAATATTAATATTTAAGATTATAATTTTATCAATATTCCTTGTTACTTTTAATGTTAAATATTAACATTAATTAATATATTAATAAATTAGCTTTTAATGTTAAATATTAATAATAAGTTAGTTTATTATAAACACTCTAGTTCTTCATTAAAGGTTTTTTTTACAAAATTTTATTATTTTTTATTTTATAATTTGTATTTGTAATATTTAATATTTAGCATTAAAAGAGAAAAAAAAAGAAGGGAGGGCCGAATTAGACCAGCCTAGGCAGGGCCTTAGGTGTTGGGCCTAGCCTTGTTTGTAGGGCTAATCAAACCATAGCTCAGAAGTAAAGGCCTGACCTGACCTGTCAAAATAAAATCAACGGTCTAATTTATCCTGATCAAAGCCTAAAGTCTGACAAATTTAAATCGCCTGTTGTGCATGTCTAGACTCTAGTTGACCATTGAACGTATTGGGCGATATATATTTTGAAATTATATAATTGAATAAGGACCTGGCATAATTGATGGCCCACACAAAATGCACAATTGGGCTATCCTTTTGGCCCATTCCACAGTTTTCATCACGCAAGGCCACGTGACAGCACACGCGAAAAAAATAGAAGGAGAGAAGAAAATTGGAAAATAATAGAAAGCAACTAAGAAAACATTCTAGGGTTTGCCTCACTTGTTCAGGCTGGCGTAAACCAGACTCGGTACAGTTTAGCAAAAGGCCCTTTGATAATTTTCCCTCCCAAACAAGACTCAGAAGCGGTAGTTCACTTGAGAATATTGATCCAGCTTCTTCTAGGGTTTAGTTTACATCTACAGTCATGCACTCTTCAGTACTTGTACTCAGTAAGTATTGATCCAACACTCTTGTATTCTCTTCTCTTAGTTGTATTCACCGTTTTCATACTCACTCGACTGTTGGAGGGGTTTATTGATCGTCATTAGGCAGTACATTCATTGATCTGAAATTTATGCTTAGAATCACTGAAATATATACGGTTTCATGGGTTTACATTGATTAATTATTTATTCATTTTTATTTTGGGAAGTAAAACCTATCCCCTTTCTCTCTCTATGTATGCAAGTTTTTTCTTTTTCCAATTACTCTTGGTGTTCAGAGCTTCACATTTCAGATGGGTTTTTGTTAAGTTAAAATCTGTTTTAATCTGTAGTGTGAAGTCTAACATAATTAACTTCACTATACATACACATGGTATGCTCATATATTGAAGTTTAATCCTATTGGTTGTTGGTGGATCTTTGGTATAATTTTCTTTAGGGTGAACTAAATCCTTAGTTTAGGATGATTCCCTTATTTAGCCTTTATGGGCTTAGAATTTCTGAAGTCTGCATAGTTGGTTGGAATAATTTGAGATCTAATGGCATTTAGCCTGGGGTTGTGACATGCATGCTGATGGCTTAACTATTTTGTTATATGAGGTCACAGTGACTATGGATGTTCGGTGAATGAAGGATGAAGAATGTGTTAAATTGGTATCCGAATAGCTAAAAAATTGCACATAAAAATTACAGTAGCTGAGAATGTCTAGATTAGTAAGTGGCAAAACAAGTAGATATGATTTTATGAATCACGCGTTGGAGGGAATTAAAAGTAATGCAAGGAGATGATGTGGAGACTGATAATATGGATGATTGGAAGAAATTCGATATTAAGCTTTTGAAAGCCATAGATTCGTTAGGACGTTCGGTACAATAATGGTTGGCAGTTTGGCACAAGAATGCAAAACCATTCAAAATATGAAAATAGTATTCAATTTGAAGATCCCTATCAATTCTTCTGAGTTTTGGTGAGCACAACATGATTTTGACTCATGCAAAGATTTTTCCTTGTGTTGCGGAATGGGTGTCAGGAGAATTGAATGAGAATTGCCAAATCAATGCGGAATGGTGTGATTGCAGGCATCGCTAACAAAGTTCAGCTTCAATGATATGGCTGCCCTTGTTTTGAATTATAATTTTAATTTCTTTGAACTGAAAAAATATGCAAAATAAAAATGGATATTTATGGAAGTCATCAAATTGATCTCATTTGTTATATTTTCTGTGCACATATCTGTGGTCTTATAAGATGCAAGATTTGATATTATTCAAATGTCTTATTTGGCAGATAGATAGATATATAATTTAAAATATTGCTGATTGCTTTTTATGAAATTAACTGGGCAGAGGATTCGCTGACTCGTGAATCTGGAAGGAAGGTGCACCATGCCAATATCCAAGCTTCAAAGGTTAGATTAGCTTCATTGTTGAAATACCTCTTCGGTGTCAGTAATCATATTAAAAAAACTTGGGAGTAAAAAGAAGAATTTAAGTCATGAGTCATTATTATTTTCTTCCCCCTTTCTGGCTAACCATTTTATATTTGGATTACTTGAGATGTCTTTTTGTTGATCAGATATGATAATCTATTCAGTTTTGATCTATGATCTTGGAAATAAGTTTTGGTGAATACACTTACCCTCCCCATCCCCATCCCACTGAAACTTTGGTCTTTCGGCATGGTAGTCAGATGTACTGCTAGTTCATGTTGAAGTGGTTATCAATAAAGTTAGAACTGGACTTAAACTATCGGTTTTGCTATTGTTGTCTTTAGTTTTATAGCATAATTTTCATGTGATGCAGAGTGTAGGGTTCTTCTGTTTTAAATAATTGTAATCAATCTATAATCGTATCAATCACATTACTGCTTGTTTGTCACTTGTTACTATCCTTCAAACTGCATTCCTGTACCATTGGTTGACATGACCTAACTTTCTATCCTCGTGCAGGCGGTGGCTGATATAATTCGCACTACATTGGGTCCTAGATCTATGTTAAAGATGCTACTTGACGCTGGTGGAGGTGCTATTTTTTGTGTCATATGATATGATATGATATATGTTTTGAGTACTTTTGAAAGCAGATTCTTCTTTATTTCCTTATCAAATTCATATTATGAGAGAAAAATGTGTAGGCATGATGGCAGAAATAGCTTACATATAAAACAGAAATAAAGCTATGAGTGATAATAGAGAATACAATAAATGGCAAATTAAAATGGAACGGTAATTATTTTGTGCTTAGTCTCTCATACAGCATTTGGGGCTTGGATGGTTTTTAACATACTATTATCTATTTTATCCTAACAATGCGGAGAAGGTGCCAGATGAGTTCTGTGTTAGAATTTAATTTTAAATATTGGGTGCCAGTTTGGAGGTTCTTTGTCAAGGACAAAATCATTGACATTCTCAATGAAAGATTTTAATTCGAGTGTACGAAATTGTAGATTAAAAATGATAAAAAAACTGTATCAACCGGGTTCTGCTCTGGGTAATTACATGATTTGTTGGCCAAGTTTCATGGCCAAAGAAGCTTCCTTTAGCCTCTAGGGCAAAGATAGAGTTTTAGTTATTATTATTTTCCCTTTCTTTATCCTGGTAAAAGTACTAGTGTATGTTTTGTTAATGTGGGAATTGTTGGATCAGCTTACACCCTGGCATAAAAGGTATGCTATTTTTACACCACCAATAGCTTTTGTGGGACTTTATTTCTTCAACACCTCTCTTGATCTCACAATACTACCATACTCATGGTTGTCAAATATATGTTTAATTGGAGGCAGAAAACTCTTCCATTGGGTCACTGTTGGTGCTGTTTTCTACTCATTTATATTGAGGTTATGAGTTATGACTTCTGAATCACGTGAGAGAAAGTGAACTTGAAAGAAATATATCCCACAAAAACCTCACTGGGAGGTGTATTTGATCCTGTAAAATATATAACTCCAATAGTTAATAGAAAACAAATTATGTTTATAAAGGTTACGGAGTAAGATTTTTTTCTTTTGTTCCTTTATTTGGATATTCACTTCATTTTTTTTATTGATCTTATGTTTGTTGTTGGTAGGAATTGTTGTTACGAATGACGGGAATGCGATTTTGCGTGAGTTGGATCTTGCTCACCCAGCTGCAAAGGTATAATTTTCATATTGTCCATTGTAACAAATATACTATCCTCTGTTGTCTGCGCTCTTTGGACATTTTATCTTGTTTCTGATAAATCTCTATAGCCATTCCACCTTTTACTTTGTTGTTCCACCTCAGGTTTTGGGTAATCTCATATTCTCATTAAACCATTAACTCGTTTATTTGATTTTCTTTGATATTGCGGTGAATTTGTTGCTTAAAACCTTCTCTGATTTCTAACTCAAACCTTTCTGTATGATATGACAGTCTATGATTGAATTAAGCCGCACACAAGATGAAGAAGTAGGCGATGGAACAACTTCAGTCATAGTTCTTGGTAAAGCCCTATTATAGAACTTGTTACTGAATGTGAAATTGTTTTGCATCTTAATTTTGATAATGATACACTTGCCATGATCTTCTTCTTGTCTTTTATGGCTGAGTGATATTTATATTCCGTATTGGAGAGCAGTTCTATTATGAAATACTTATGGTTACAAGTACAGTTTTTATTAATTCTGAACATTGTTTGCACTTTTTGATTAAAGAGAAGATGAGGACCTTGTTCTTGTTATACTCGGCAAAAGTCATATCATTTCAACCTTGATGTGATTATAAAAGATGTGGAGATAAGGTTCATGCTTGAGTGAACCCATCTTTACCTTTCCTTCTTGTCTGTCTAGCATCCTAAGATTCTTTTCTATAATTTTTCTCCTCTCATCTGTTCTTTATATTCTTTACCCTCTATTTTAATCAAAGTGATTAACCATTGGTTCCATATTCCATTGGAAGAAATTGTTTGGAAATGGTTTACCATTTGCTAGGGAGGTAATCAGTGTCATAGGTCTATAATTACTTGTGCATCGACTTATTTGGCCATATATACAATTATTTTTCTACCAATTAAAATTTGGTAGTTTTTGATGCTGCTCCTTACTCCTGAGGGTTTTGTAAAACTCTCTTTCATTCTATACAATCATCCATCCATTACTGATAGTTGAAATGATTCTTTTTGAAGCTGGTGAGATGCTTCATGTTGCAGAAGCTTTCATTGACAAGAGCTACCATCCTACTGTTATCTGCGGAGGTAAGGTCTCAGTGTTCCAAAAGTTTCTCGTGTTAAATAGTTGAATCAAATAATTTGCTCAGACTGAGTGTAGAACTATTTTGCTTTTGTAGCATACAATAGAGCTCTTGAAGATGCTCTTGCTGTGCTTGACAAGATTGCAATGTCCATTGATGTGAATGACCGTAAGCCCCAGCAAATCTTTTGATGTTTCTCTTTTTCCTTTTGAATGCAGTTTTATTACTGCACATATACCTAACATTTCAATAAGAAGATACATTTTGCACTTCTGGTAGGAATGTTGGATACATATCTAGCTTTGCAATTTGTTTAAGGAAATGCAATATACTATACAGATGTGTGACCTCTTGTAATAATTTAAGAAATTCAACAATTTGCTTGTTCATTTGGTTGTTATATTACATAATTGTTTCAGATATAATGCTAGATTTCATTGGCAGGTGACGCGATGTTGGGACTAGTGAAGAGTTGTATAGGCACAAAATTTACTAGTCAATTTGGGGATCTAATTGCAGTAAGTATATACTCTATATTGAATTCTTAGGTCGTTATGATTATACGTCCAGAGGATTAAAATACTTCTTTTTGCTCTTTAAATATATGGAATACTAGAAAAGAATCTCTTATTGGCATTTCTTTATTTCACAAGTAGGCTGAACAACTAACTAGTTTTTGTAAGTGGCACCAATGATTGATTTAGTCGCTAAACAAGTTCTTTTGACACATTAAAACCCCTATAACTTCATGAGAAGAGGAGGGGGGTGGGGGGTTGACTGGTTAGATTGATAAATTAAATTCCTTGGGGGCTTCTATATGGTTGCTGAGACAGAAAGTGTAGGTTTAAATGCAATGAATTGAAGTGACGTAGATGACTGGATTTCATGGTTTATGTTTTTGTATTCTTACCCTTGCTATTTAACATTCCAGTTATGATATAAAATTTAGTGGCAGACTAGACTATTTTTAATGTCTTGTGTATTTTTTTATTTGGTCGACCGTTAGAATCTAGCACTTGATGCAACCACAACAGTTGGCGTCGATCTTGGTCAGGGTCTGCGGGAAGTGGATATTAAAAAGTACATAAAAGTTGAGAAGGTCCCCGGGGGTCAGTTGGAAGATTCCAAGGTTCTTAAAGGTGTTATGATAAACAAAGATGTTGTCGTCCCTGGCAAAATGAGAAGAAAAATTATCAATCCTCGTATTATTCTACTTGATAGCCCTATTGAGTATAAGAAAGGGGAAAATCAGACTAATGCAGAGTTGGTTAATGAAGAAGACTGGGGTGTCCTTCTAAAAATGGAGGAAGAATACATTGAAAATCTTTGCGTTCAGATACTAAAGTTCAAACCCGACTTAGTGATAACTGAAAAAGGGCTCAGTGATCTGGCCTGCCATTACTTTAGTAAAGCTGGTGTCAGTGCTATCCGGAGATTGAGGAAAACAGACAACAATAGAATTGCCAAAGCATGTGGAGCCGTCATTGTAAACAGAGCAGATGAACTTCAAGAATCAGATGTAGGTACTGGGGCTGGACTTTTTGAGGTTAAAAAAATTGGAGATGAGTTCTTTGCATATATTGTTGAGTGCAAAGATCCTAAAGCGTGCACTGTCCTTTTGCGTGGTGCTAGCAAGGATCTTTTAAATGAAGTGGAGCGAAATTTGCAGGTAACATGTTGATGTATACTTGGAACATTCCTTTCTATATCTGGAATATTAGGTTTGTAACATTTTGTTGTTTCCAGGATGCTATGTCTGTGGCTAGGAACATCATAAAGAATCCAAAACTTGTTCCTGGTGGTGGTGCCACAGAGTTAACTGTATCTGCAACACTGAAGCAGAGGAGTTCATCCATTGAAGGCATTGAGAAGGTAAAGTCATTTGTTTCCCATCCACCGGCTTGATTTTTTCATTGTCCAATGCTTTTAATTTTAATTTGACTTCATAAAGACAGTTGTGATGATACTACATTTCTATTTGGTTATGAAATAGTGGCCATATGAAGCTGCTGCGGTAGCATTTGAGGCTATACCACGAACATTGGCACAGAACTGTGGTGTCAATGTCATTAGGACTATGACTGCTTTGCAGGGGAAGGCAAGAAATCTGTGCTTTATTTATTTATTTTTTATCCTGAATCTTTTTAGTTGGTATATGAATGTGCTAACCAGAACTCATTTAATTCTTCCACAGCATGCAAATGGTGAAAATGCTTGGATTGGAATTGATGGGAACACTGGTGCTATTGCGGATATGAAAGAGTCAAAGGTAAATGTATTTAAATTTGTTAAGTAATATCGTGTGCCACTAGTCTTCTGCCACTGTGCTTGGTTTTCACTGTCTTTTCTTTTTCCAGATCTGGGATGCTTTCAATGTCAAGGCGCAGACCTTTAAGACAGCCATTGAGGCTTCTTGTATGCTTCTCAGGATTGATGATATTGTAAGTGGGATCAAGAAAAAGCAGGCTCCAGGGGCAGGAGGTCCAGCTAAACCTACAATTGAGCAAGAAGGGGATGCTGACACTGAGCAGATGATTCCTGAATGAAGTCTTGCTGATGATAAAATATAGAGCACATGGTGAAGTAGTAATCCAAAGAGTTGACGGATGGTGTTTTATGACATTACAAGCAGTAACGAGATTCTTGTCCTGTTGTAGTTATCTGAAATTTTGGTCATTTTTTGACATGGTTTCTCTGTTTTTCTTCTTCTATAGACGACTTGATGAGGTCAGTTCAAACTCTTGGTGAGATTTTATGTTTATACCAAATTGCTTTTGTTGGTATTAGAAAAATATAAACTTGTCGTGTCATTTATTTTTGGGGTTTGCTCATTTTACATCAAATTGAGGGCCTGTTCAAGATGTATTCGGGGAATGATCTTTTGAATGTCTAGCGTTATTGAATTTTTATCTTTTTTTTATGGGAGTATTTGTTGATAAGGTACATATATATATATATTGTTGAATTGCTAACTACAAAATTATAATCGATTTATACGAATGTTCTAAAATACAAAGGCAAAGCTTCTTTATAAAAATATTACAATAGAAAATGAGAGGACATGCCGACACAAAATATACAAAGAAGAGGAATGATGATGCGAGTTTAATTTCTAATGTAAACAACAATTTCAATTCTAGAATTTCTAAGATGACTGTGTTTCCATAGCCCACGGGAGTTGTTCTAGGAAAAGATCTAGTCCGTCTAAAGTCATCTAAGCACTAATAGTTTACTCGGAATGATCATGCGAGTTTAATTTCTATGTAAACGATTTCAATTCTAGAATTTCTAAGATGACAGTGTGCTTCAAAGGATCTATTTTTTCGATTGATCGATCTTATCATAGCTTGGCTATCAGATGTTTTCCTTTATTACCCTTACTTTCCTTATATTTGCTTAAACTAACAAGATGAAGACCCCTATGCAAAGAAAGTTTGATACATTTGTTTTTAAAAAAAAATGTGAACCAGATAGCAACACGAATCAGAACCTAGTTGATTGGTAATACTAAATTCGACCACCATAATCTTTGCTTGGGAATGGTACTCAAAAGCTGGAAATTGAGCAAAATGTTGTCCTCCCTAGGATAGGGGGCAACTGTTTGGGTAAAGTCGTAGTATATGGGATGGTGATGATATATTATAAGTCATAAAATATATGTCTGCAGTAGGAGGAGTGACTAGGGACTTGTAGCTGGATCCACTACAAATTAAGGTCCAATTATCCAAAACGTACGTAGGTAGGTAGGTGGGTAGGTGTAGGAGGAGTATCTATTATTTTTTTTTAATATATATATATATATATATATATATAAAATAAAAAACAGATCCATTGAAACCAAAGAGCATATATATTGTATCCAAGTCAGTTGTAACTAGTAGTATTATGCAAGAAGTATATAGTATAGTATTGGTGTTACGGGATACGCATGTACACCACATGAGGCCAACTAAGTTTCTCCTTTGAATTTGTCTGCTTATTGATCTGTTTTTATCCTTCGATCTTTGTGCCCAACACCGGAGTAGATGCAGGAATCAATTCAAATGTTCCCTCTGCCCTCTCTGATAACACCTACCTACTGTGTCTTTTTTATTTCTGAGACATCTCTCTGGTAAAAAAGAGTTGCGAGCCCTTTTTTTTCTGCGCATGACTACTTGCATACTCTTTTATCTCATGCCATAAAAATGTTTGATTGATATTGTATTATTAGTAGTACTGTAGTAGTGCAAGTGGTCCTTCCACTACAAATGAACCAACTAGTCAGTCATCCTCGGCCCACTACCAAGTGGCCAATTGTCATCTTGATTTCTTAACCCTCCCCTTCTTACCTTTACATCCCTATAATACGGACCCGGTTAGCATGAAGTTGTCCCGCCAAGACCATCGGTCAATTGATAGCTTCGGGTGCCGACACGTCATCGGGCGAAGAAATCAATGGTCGGGATATGGGCGGAAAAATTTTGAAGCGGGAAAATTCAAAAATCAATACCATATCCCGACCATTAATTTCTTCGCCCGATGACATGTCGGCACCCGAAGCTATCAATTGACCGATGGTTTTGGCAGGACAACTTCACGTTAACCGGATCCCTATAATACTACTTTGTTACTGTTTTGTTGTATCTTTTTACACGTTTTCATCTGCATCTAATTTTCTGCTAATGCTAGTTGAAATCAGTAAAAATATTGTACTAGATAGGTAAATGATATTTACCTCACCAACTAAACTGGGTTTGAAGGGTTCTTGTAAAATAGTAGTAAAAAGTGAAAACATAAAAAAATAACCAGTAGCAAATTAAATGATCCAATAGTTGGTTGGTATATTAGGGGTTGCAGTTCTTGGGTCATTTTAACCGTGTGTAAGGGGTTGGGAATGCATTTAGATTTAAGCAGTGAAAGTAAGTATAGCATATTTTGGAGCTTTATATATATTATCAATATTCTGACACAAAATCAGTTCTCTGCTGCTTTTTTTTTTTTTCCTTCTTCTTTCTGAGTCAAGTTTTAAGCTTTGATTTGGAATCTTTGGCACCAGTGCTTCTACATGAACATGTTTTTTGGACATGGAAATTGGACATTTCCATGTTCCCTTGTTTTTTTTTTTTGTTTTTTTATTTGGTATATATCCAAACATATTTATACTACGGATTTATAAAAAAAAAACAAAAAAACAAAAAAAATTAGGTGTAATTTGGATATATATCAAAAAAATGGTTGTATGGGCCCAGACAACCATTTTTTTGATATATATCCAAATTACACCTAATTTTTTTTGTTTTTTTGTTTTTTTTTTTATAAATCCATAGTATAAATATGTTTGGATATATATCAAAAAAAAAATTAAAAAAAAACAAGGGAACATGGGTAAACTAGGGACCGGTCCAATTTTCCGGTCCAATTGGCCGGTCCGCCTAGACTTACTGCTTTGGCACTATTTAAGTACCCGAATCCCAGATAAAGAAATTTCTAGTAATTGATATGTTTCATATATTTTCAACAAGAAAAAATCAATTAAAGTAGAAGTTAAAGAGAGTCTTGTCTCTTTATTCATGTCCGTCTGTGTCTCTATAGCTACCATCCAGAGCACATAAGACCATATATACCCAATTATCCATACTACATCTCTTGGCAAAATCCAACAAAAATGAATAGGGGAATGCAGCATCTCAGATGTACTCCTCCTCTTCGTTTCTTCTTCTTGTTGTTATCGATAATTTCATCTTTCACTACTGTAAGTAAACAATCCATTAATTCTACTTCCAGTTCAACTAATTAATTTGGCATGTTTATTAATTTGTCTCTTCTCTTTTCCAATAAATTAATTATGCAGGTTTCATTGGCTGTCACAATTACTACGAACAAGTACTCTTCGAGTATTACCAAAGAAAACCCATTTACAGCAAAAGCCTCATTGATCCGATACTGGAACAAACAAATATCCAACAATCTCCCAAAACCTTCTTTCCTTCTCTCCAAAGCCTCCCCACTTTCTGCAGTAGACTCCGCCTTCTTCACAGAACTCGCCTCTCAAAAATCCCTCTCCTCCCACCTCTCCTCTTTCTGCTCCTCCGCCAACTTATTCTGCCTCTTCGACTCCAAACCAACCTTAAACAAAAACTCCAGCTTCGCATTCTATTCTAACAAACACTTCTCCAACTACGGAACCGGCCGCCTCTCCGGCACCGATTCCTTCAAAAACTACTCTGGCGGCAACAACTTCGCCACCGCCTCATTCACCCGATACAGCCGCAGCTCCACCGCCCACCACGAGGGCTTCACCACCTACGCCAACGACGCTAATGTGGCCGCCTCCAACTTCACCTCCTATGCTGGCGGCGCCACCGGCGGCTCCGGCGAATTCAAGAACTACCTCCCACTCGTAAACGTGCCCAATCTTCACTTCACGTCTTATGATTCCGATGCCAACCACCACGACCTATCGTTCTCGAGCTACGTGGACGATACGAATTCGGGGAATGAAGCGTTTCTTAGCTATGCCAAGAAGGGAAATGGCGCCCCGGTTGATTTTACTAGCTATGGTGGAACCTCGAATGTTATTGGTTCGACGTTCACCAGCTATAGTGAGTTGGGTAATGCTGGGAATGATTCGTTTAAGGGTTATAGCACGGATGCTAATAACCCTAATAATAATTTTAAAGGTTATGGTATCGGTGTAAATGGCGGGAGTGATAGCTTTTCGAGTTACAGAGACAGTGCCAATGCGGGAACCGATACGTTCCAATCTTACGGGAAGAATTCGAAGTCGGAGAAAACCAATTTCGACAACTATGGAAAATCTTTCAATGAAGGTGCCGACGCGTTTAAAGAATACGGGACGACTCAGTTGACTGGATTTAAAGTTTATGGTTTGAATGCTACGTTCAAAGATTATGCTCGTAAAGGTAAAGGTGTCACATTTGGTCAGTATACTAAACCGAGTTCGAGTTCTGGTGCTGGTAATGCTTCTTCAAAGTTGGTCAAGGGTAAATCTGGAAATAGGTCGAGTAGGTTCTTTAGGGAGTACATGTTAAAGGAGGGGAAAGTTATGAAAATGCCCGATATTCGGGACAAAATGCCTGAAAGGTCGTTTCTGCCCCGAGCCATTTCGTCCAAATTACCATTCTCCAGCAGTCAACTAACCGAGCTTAAACGAGTGTTTGGCGCGAGGGATAACTCAAGCATGGAGCGCGTGATGGTCAATGCGCTGGCCGAGTGCGAGCGAGCTCCGAGCCCCGGTGAGAGCAAGCGTTGCGTAGGTTCGGTGGAGGACATGATCGACTTTGCGGTGTCGGTGTTGGGGCACAATGTGGTGGCGAGGACGACGGAAAATGTTAACGGATCAAAGAAAAATGTGATGATCGGAAAAGTGAGAGGAATCAACGGTGGAAAAGTGACCAAGTCGGTGTCGTGCCACCAAAGCTTGTACCCGTACCTATTGTATTATTGCCACTCTGTTCCTAAAGTTAGGGTGTACGAGGCGGACATTCTTGACGTGGAGTCCGAGGGCAAGGGTAAGATTAACAATGGAGTTGCCATATGTCACGAGGATACATCAGCGTGGAGTCCGGATCATGGAGCTTTCGTGGCACTTGGGTCGAGCCCCGGGCAGATTGAGGTCTGCCACTGGATCTTTGAGAATGATATGACTTGGGCCATTGCAGATAATTGATCCCATCCAAGATAATATACATTGATTGATTGTGTTTGATTATTAATTAAATTATGTACGACTAGTTAGTTTTTTTTTTTTTTAAATTGGGGTTGTTAGTTTACCTAATAATTATCATCACCACTATATGTAGTATGAGTTGTAGTGCGTACGTACGTATGTGGTGGTGATCCCAATTTTATTTTATTGTTCTAATGTCCGAAATTTCAGATTGACGACGCCTTTGTTTTGTTTTGATGGTGTATGTTTTTCTAATATCAATAAAAGTAGTAAGTTATAGGAGAATTATTGGTTTAGAAGAGATGAGGTGCGCGTGTTTGTTGTGAAATTAATAGCTAGTGCATGCTTCTGTTGTCAAAAACATACTACTACTAGTAGTGTCAAATCAGATGGCATGCAAAATTGGAATATTTACCGCAGCTTTAACTTGACTGCAAGCCAATATTATTGCATCAATCCACCATACAAATTTCACTGTGTCAGTAATTTTGACAAGAGTGGACAAAAATAGTTCAATTTTTTTTTATTGATCGTTTTGATTGTGATCAAGTGAAAAAAATTATGTTTTACTCGTAATATATTGCTTCGCTTCAGTATCATCATAATATATTTGATGTCTAAAGAAAGCTGTCTATCAACCCAGCCCAAACCCAATCTCAGCTGCCGCCTGCCTTTATTTTTCAAAATTTCCACACCATGAAAAGACCATGCAACCATGTGGAACAGTGGACCTGAATTCATTTCATGCATGCGACACATGTTATATATATATATATATAGTCACACACATCGATCTGTTAGCCATATACTATATTTTCTAGAATTAAATTCATCCGCAGGCTTATTTTCAACAGGTTTCTAAATGTTGTGTACTACGTAAGTAACATCTAGTATTAAAAAATATATAAGGAAAAGTATAATTAACTGGACAGTGGGGATGCATATAAGTTTGCATACTACTCGATCCATTATGTAACGTGCACGCATGTAGTATTCACTTAAATGAGTATAGTAGTAGCACAGAACTGTGGGACACATCGATACAAGTTATATAACCATCATTTTTATGTTTTTCTAATTACTTATACGTACACACTCCTACTAGACATTAATTAGTTGTCTCCCCCAATTTCCGACCTTCGGTTCAATATCTGGAAGACTGGAAGGACCACAAATTAAGTATGCTACGTATTTTGGAATTGAATGTTAAAATTCAGTAGCTACCTAGTTTTACGTACGGGTGATTACTTTACTCTGACCAATATATACTACTACTATATAATAAAATTTCAAGTTAGTGAGAACAATAATTTTTGTTGAAGATGAAATTAATTGAAGATACGTATACAAAATTAATTTCACAATCAACCTCACAAGGATGAGTAAATGATTAAGAAAAAAAAAGTTAAAAAAAAAAGAAGAAAAAGAGTGTAAATAAAGTTTTAAATTTATTTTTAATGATCTCACAAGATTTATAAAATGATAAGTAATTTTATTTTATTTTATATTAATGAACTCCATTAAATGATATAATTACTATTTATTTTATGTACTTTATCTAATCTTTTTAGAAACAAAATTCATTATATATTTTTGAGGACGGAGAGAATATATATTTACAAGAGGAATAGTAGTGCATTAATAAAGGATGTGAAAAGTGTTTATGTAGAATTAAGATTATATGTATGTAAAAACTCAAAGTCTATATCTAAAGACACAACTCAATGTAAGATGGTACTCCATTCGTCCAAGAATGAAAATTTTGGTTGACTTTTTGAGCATATTGAAAAAGAATAAAATGACAAAATTATTAATATTTAAATTCTTATCTAATTGTATAGTATTATGCACAAGACCAATTATACTTCATAAATATGCATATATAGATAATATAAATATATATATATATATATACATAACAATTAATACTAAGAGTATTATAGACAAATTATTATAAAAAATAGATTATTTAAGATAAGTAGTCATTTAACTTGAGATAACCTAAAATAATAATAACTTTTATCTAAGAACAAAGAAAGTTATAAAATATTTCTCTCTCGTTTCTATTTTAATTGTCATTTTATACTCCTTATGTTCTTTTTTAATTGTCATTTTAAGAAAAACGTAAAGATTAAAAATTATAATTAATGTTTTGTCTAATTGATTAAAATGAATATAAAATTTTAATTCTATCTTTTAAAATTTATTAAAAAAGATGAAAGATAAATAAATTAATATTTAATAAAAGTATAATATGATAAATTAAATTATTAATACTTCTATAAAATTTACAAACAAATAAAAATTTATTAAAAAAGATGAAAATAAATAAATTAATATTTAATAAAAGTATAATATGATAAATTAAATTATTAATACTTCTATAAAATTTACAAACAAATAAAAAATATGGAGGGAGTAGTATGGTGTGTATGTGCACATAGGAGTATATTTGTAGAATTAATAGATGGGATGAGACAGGAAAAAGAGAGATTTTTCTCTAACTTTTTTTGATATTTTTACAATGGTCCCTACTCTCTAATTAAACTAAGTAACTTGTGTCCATTTTGCCCTGATTTGATCATCACACAGTTGTCTTAATAGATGGGATGGGATATGAAAAAGTTGGGCATGGTATGGAATGCAATGGGATATGAAAAAGTTGGACGGTGTAAGCGCGGTGAAGTCATGATTAATACTAATAAGAAGGGAAGGATACTGCCGTACTGGAATACAATTAATTGCCAACACACCTACCTAGATTTAACAGAAGATTATATATTATATATATATAGGAAGTTTTTTAAAGCGAACCTTAACAAGCGAACCAAAGACGAACTGTCGTCTATGGCGACAATTCGACCCGTCGCCGTAGCCATGCAATCTTTGGCGACGGGTCGAATCGTCGCCATATACATCAAAGACGACGATTCGTCTTTAGTTCGCTTTTTAAGAGTTCGCTTTTGAAAATTTTCCTATATATATATATATATAGTTGTTATATATATCCGTTTAAAATTTGAAAAACTCACTGGATCCGTACTGCATGTATAACAATAGTATAAGAGTACGTAAATGTTGAGAAATGTGTACGGATACAGCAATGGATATGTTTTGTTTGTTTCTACTTCTAATCTTCAGATTTCAAATTTCTTCTTCGTTTTATTAACGGATTTACATCTTCCCATGAAAAAAAATAATGAGTTAGGAAGAAAAAACAGAATATATCAATTAGATAAAGAGATTGAGTCGGCTGTTGCGTTTCGGGGCTATGTTATGTGAAATCATCATGATCTGAATCATCCATCTTTTGGGAGCAATACCTCTGGTTTGATCGAGCTCTATCCATTTCTGCAAGATTAATTGAAAATATGAGAAAGAATATTTCTGCATAAATAAACCTTAAATCATACTCTCTCCGTCCTATAATAAATGTTTCAATTTAATTTTTAAATTAATCATTTTTTAAATTCAAAATATACGTCAAGTGATTATAATCGTAATAAATTACGAAAAATTTACTACGGATGTCAAGTTTCGGAATTTAAAAATTTTATATAAATGTTTTTGATTAATAATTTTAAAAATTGTTAATTTAACCATAAAAGCCAAATTAAGACGTTTATTACATAAGAGAGGGAATATGTATGCGGGGTGATGTGGCTAAATATTGTCCCGTAGATATTTGGATAGGTGTAAGGCTCACAATGAAAGTATGGAGGAGTCTGGACTTTTTAAGTCTGTAGGAGAGCACAGCACAGCCCCTTTCTCTATTTAAGCTAATTTTAGTGGTGGTGTTCTTAACCATATATCTATATCTATATCTATATCTATTCATCTGCAACTCATCTTTTGCTAAACTCTATTAAACATCTTTCTATCTACCTCTCTCTCGCTCTATATATAAGAATTTCATATATATTATATATATATAGCTAGCTGCTTTTCTTTATTCTTATATACATATAAATTCCAATATTACCGATCCATTTCATGCTTAATTAATTTGTGGATCACTAATTAATTGATATTTAACCCTATATATATATTATTATTATAGCATGAAGAATTCTTCTCCTCCTTCTAGTTCTCCTCATAATATTAATTCGAAAAAAGTAAAAGTAGATCGAAAGACGGTGGAGAGGAATCGAAGGATTGAGATGAAAGATCTCTGCTTCCAGCTTACTTCTCTTATCCCTCCTCACCACTTCAAACCCTCCACGGTACGTACGCCTAGCTACCCTTCTCTGCCCTATGTATGTTGGATATTTTCAAAATATGTTATCATATAATAAATATATTATATTGGTTTAATAACTAGTTTGAATAAGTGTAACGTTGAATGAGTGTAATGGTTTAATTTGGGTCATTAATTTAAACCGGTATACATGATTGTTAGTTTGAACGGGTGTAATATTAAACCGTTGTAATGGTTTGATTTGGGTCACTAGTTTGAACTGGTGTGACCCTTAGAAAGAGTGTTTTTAAAAAAGTACATTTTTAAAGGAGTATTTAGAATCTATAAATGAATTAAAAAACTCTCCTTTAAGATAACAATTCATTCACAAAAAATAAATACATAATTTTTTTAAAAGAATTTTGGTGTTATTATTTTCTTTTTTCTCAAATTATAGTTTTGAATTAATTACTATTATGCATATAGTATTTAATACAGATTAATTTATGGGTCTGTCTTATCTTAGGAGATGAATTCGCTGTAATCATGTGCAGTTTATAAAGGAGATGAATACTGTCTTAAAGAGAAAATGGACTTCCATTCGATTTAGGCGATATTATTATTATTATTTCAAAATTTCAATAACGTCTTACAAAGAAAATTTCAACAACAATATATGCATGCATACACTAGCTTATTAATTAGTACTACAATTAACAACTTCTATATATATATATATGTGTGCGTGTGTGTGCGTCGCATGCATTAATTCTTGGTTTAATTTGAGAGTGCAACAATTTCTTGGTTGATTCATTCTTAATCACTAGCTTTAAGTTTATAATGTATACTTGATGTTTTAATTTTATTAAATTTATTTTTTTACTTGCTAATTTTGCTGAACATGTATATATATATATACACACACATCAGGAGTTGCTATCACAACAAGATCAGCTGGATCAGGCAGCCACCTATATTAAGCAATTAAAAGAAAGAGTGGATGAATTAAGGGTGAAGAAGGAAGTGGTAGCAGCTTTAATCAGCATGAATGGTAACTGTAGTACCGGAATAACAACTAGCAATAATGATAATAATAATAATAATGATAATAATAATAACAATAATAATAATAATAATAATAATAATAATAATATCAAAGACGACGACCTCACGCCAAACGTGGGATCTGTTAAAAGAGTAGTACCGGCGCCGGTGGTTGAATTAATAGAGTTTGGTTCAAGTTTAGAAGTGGTTTTGATTAGTAGCGGATCACAAAACAATTTCATGTTGTTGTATCAAGTTATCGTTGTTCTTCAAGAAGAAGGAACTGATGTGCTCAGCCTCAGCTTTTCTACTGTTGGCGATAGGGTTTTCCACACCCTCCATACTCAGGTATTTATTTACATATCACCTATATATTCTACATTAATTTCGTGTTCTTAATTGGAGTTTTTCAAATTAATTAATATTAACTTGATCTATTAATTTTAATTAATTAATTTGATATATATTGATGTTAATTCTTAATTAATTGTAGGTAAAATTTTCTAGAGTTGGTGTGGATGCTTCAAGGATTCGCCAGAGATTACAGGAATTGATGCACTCAACTTCTTTTTCTCAAGATATTTAATTATTATTGACAGCTAGCATGAGGAGGAGCTCTAGCTGCAAATTAATTAATAAGGGCTGAAGTTTAGAAATTAAAGCTTAATTATTAGCTAGCTAGCTTTTAATTAGTAGATATATAGCTAGTTTATTTTATGCATGGTTCAAGTACTTACTAGCTATACGTACATGCAGGTTCATATTGTTATAAATTAATATTTACTACATGATCATAATAATATCAAAAGAGTCTCGATCTTAATCCTATTCTTTTGCATGGAAAGTTCAGATTATATCAAAATTTGTGTTTGAATGTTGAAAATTTGTTAATTTTGATCATATAAGTACTCTCAGTTGGCCGGGAACTGACCTAGAGTTCCATTTCTCCTATAACTAATATTTTTTTTTTTTTAGTATACGTAATTTTAGTTTAACATTTATAATAATATTATATTTAACTGTATCTATAACAAATTTCAATATATAATAAAATGTGAAAAAATCAAGTAAAGATCTTGTTTCCAGTTTTTAACAAGTTTATTTAGAATTTAACGTTGAAAGAAAAATCAACTAAATAAATAGCGTACTTAATACTTATATAAAAATGTACGTACGTCATTAAATGTACAAACCTCAAAATTTAAAACAAAAACTTGATTTTCAAAAAATAAAAATAAATTAAAACCCTATTTTATAGACATACAGAATAGTATATTTTAAGCCATGCGTTCGGTAACAATAATAAATTCCGAGTAAGGTCGGTGTACGGTGGGAATTAGTTTGAATATTATAAGGAGGACCAAGGTCAAATATTAGACAAATTGACAGTACTCATACAAATATTTTCCAAGTGAAAGGGTCACGTTTATAATTCTCACAAATGGCAAGAGACATATTTATACGGCAAGAGGGTCAGTAATTGACCACGGAACGAAGGAAGGAACTAGGAAGCATTGTTTGAAATTAAAGATAAGATAGTTGACAGAATGATTTGACTGGCTATATCATAGTAACGCCAAATAAAAGTTTTCAATTTATGGTTAGTTATGTGACTTCTACATTTGGAAGCCACTGTTGCCACCCCCCCCCCCCCCCCCACCTTTAATATTTTTTTTTCATGTTTGGTAGTATTAAATTTTTTTATATTTAATTGTAAATTTTTTTACAATAGAAGTACACAAGTACATACATACACATTATCATTTTATCTTTTTAAATGTCATGTTAGATTTTTGAAAGAGTGGGCGGAGGATGAGGATTAAAATAATATTCTTCAAAATAGTATAGAGATTTTTGTGAAAAAAAAATATAAAAGGACGAAAATAAAATTAAATCATAAATACAGGGACCGAATGTTTTTTTTGTGTGATATCAAATCACTATTACTAAAACTAATTAATTGTCAAGGGCAACTTTGTCCAAATAAAATAATTACTTGTGCCCAAAAGTTTAGTCATGTTACTGTTAGTTCTCATAAAATATGGCTTTAAATTGTTTAATTAGGCGGAATCTCTAGGTTTAAAAATAAAATAAAATAAAGCGTAATTAGAGTAAATTCAATGGGAGTGCTATACTTGGTTCTATAGTCAAATTATAGCACCAATTGGCAAAAACACAAATCCAATGGGGTGCTATACTTAGTTCTAAAATGACAAAATGTTATACTTGGTTCTAAATATAGAACCAAGGATGACTATAGTCATCCTTGATAACTCACAAATTATAGCACTTTACCAGAAAATCAAATATTAGACATATCTTATAACACTTTTTTGTGTTAATATGAAACCAACCACTGGAGACTGAGTTCTATTTTAACACTAAAAAGCACTTTTTGGTGTCAAACTATAACAATGGCTATAGTCATTTTGAAACTTACATTGAATTTGCTCTTAGGCGTTACGTTTTGAAGATACGAAGGAAACAAAACAAAAAAAGAGGAAAAAGTAAACGAAAGAATGAAAAGATGTGTTTTCGATTACGTTTGTTTTAATACTATCTGGGTCAGGGGTGGTAGTCATAATCGGGCCACTGTTCGTCCTATGAATTGCTCGCTACTAGCCTACTACTATTTCAGCCGGCCTTCCGTTGTGAATTACATGGGCTACTGATTGGGCCTTCTGAAAATACAGGAACCCATCTTTTTGGTTTACATTTACTTTTGTGATTCAAATTTAAGTGTTGTTGTGTATACACAGACACACAATATCTGAAACTTAATTTCTTAAATATTTGTGGATATATGAGATATAAAAGAGTAAAAAAATAGCTAACACATTTACAGTTTCGTTTTAAATTAACGTTAGTCACAATTCACATTTAAAATAAAATTAGTCGATGTATAAATTATTTTCTTTTAAACTTTAGCACCAATGATATTGGGCATTTTGCCCTCACTATTTACGTCCTTATCTATAAGTCTTATTTTTTCAGTAGCACTAAAAGGGTATGTTTTTAACTTGAGAAGGACAAAACAAAAATTGATAGTAAAACACAAATAAAATAAAATAAAATAAAGAACTATTTTACTGAACATTAATCTTGTTATATTCTTAATAAAATTAATTTGAAGATACTGTTAAATTAATGTAATGAAAGTTAAGAAAGTTCTAACAATATTTTTAAAATTTTATTCTTTTGCTTTTCCTTCGAATTCTTTTAGTTACAAACGTACCAAAATGAAGAAGATTTGGAAAATTTTCATGATCTTCAATACTTAAAAATTTTGTTTTAGAAAAATTATTTTTTAATGATATTATAAAATGACATAATATCGTTAATAAATTTAGAGATAAATATAGAATAAAATATAATCAAAATTTTGTAAATAGTGTGTTTTTATAGAACCGAGAGAGTAATTGTTGTTGTATTTACGGGATGAGCAGTTATTGGGAGTGGAATGAGTGCATTAAAACTCCTCTTCCTCCCGTCCGTGAGGCCCTAATCAATCCAGTCTTGTGATTATTGTGGCCCAAGTAATTAAGTCAAAGAAAGTAGGCTGCGGGCCTGCGGCCTCACATGGACAATACTGATTCCAGCCTCTCCCCTTCTCCGCCACAAACACAACACAAGCATAGTACAAGCTGCGGATTTTTAAAAATTGTTATTCTTACAATTAAATTTTACATAAATATTACTTTGAACCCACTTATACACGAACACAAAGTATGCTATTCCTACGAGTCTTTTTAATTTTCATATTATTTTATATGAATAATAAATGAATCTCACAATCATGGTTATTAAATTCAAATCAAACCCCCGGTTCAACTAGTAGTCAGTACTCCAATTTGGTTTAGCTCGATTTTATTGATTTGGTCAAAAATCGGTTGACCCACCGATTCAACCGATAAAACCGATTAATTGACCCAGTGACCCGGGTTTTCATTTTTTTTGTACCAGTTTTTTTTTTAAAAATTAAAATTAATCGCTTTTAGTAATATTGTAACTCAGCTTTATTATATGTTAGTTCATGAAAAACGAGATTTTTTAAAATTTTATTAATTACTAATAATATATGTGCACAAATTTGGCAAATTAAATAATAGATTTGAATACCCTGATAGAAAATTTAATTGGCAAATTAACTAATAGAAAATGATAGATATGTCGACAAATATTTGATGAAGTTAAACTGCGATCAACGTGAAAGTGTATGCGATAAAATATAATAAATTAAAATTAAACATTTTTTAATTTATATTTATCCCATATATACACGTACGTCGCAATCATAATTTGACTGAAAACTTTCTTAAATAATTACTGAAAACTTTCTTAAATAATTACTATTTTTACTAATACCACTACTCCTGCTACCTGATTGTGTTGAATACTATGGGGTAGAAGTAGCTGAAGCAAGTAAGCACTAGCAAAATAGAAAAGAGAATCCAAAATTGACTCAAACACCAAAGAAAATGACATTCTTCCTATTCCTCTTCTGAATAAACAGACTTTGAAGAAATCATCATCATCCATCCATTATTATAAAAATCATAATGATATGCCCATCCTATCCTATCCCATCCCATATTCAATTCACATGCATTTCGATTAAATTGAAATTGTTTCAATATATCCCCTGATCCGGCAAAATGCAGGAATCCCAATTCCCACACCTGCCAAATGTATGTATATCTCTCTACTAGTGACACCAACCTCATTTCATTTGGTCAATTTGTTGATCAGATCAGGTTGTTTTCTTTATGATCATGTTTTGTTTTTTTCCATGACCAAGTAAGATTTGTTCAAGTCAAATTCAATTAGATTGTAAATCAAGAAGAGCTAATATATACAATCATTCATCTCTAATATTAATATATATATATAATTTTATAATCATATTAATAATCAGTCAAATTTCACATTAAACACAAAAAAAATACACTAAACTTATATGTAACATTATCTTAATCATTAGGCTAATACTTCATTAGGTATACTCAAAGAATATATATTTATAATTTTGGAAGGAATGAACCATGAAGGAGGCCAATAAAAAAAAATAATAAAAAAAATATGCGGGAGGTTAATAACAGTAATTAATAGGTGTTGGTATTATTGAAGAGATTTGATTTGATTTGATTTGATGGAGTAATAATAAAGATAGATGGAGTATTAAAAAAAGAAAATAAAATGAAGAGAGAAATTAGTAGTAGTAATAAAAGAGGAGACCAAAGTGGGTCAGAAATACACGTTATACTCGGGCAATTCCATGTGCCCACATGCCCGCTGCTGCTGCTGCTCATACTTTTCCCTCCCTCCCTCTCTATTCCCCTGCCCCTGCTACTCATCCCCACTTATACATTTTCATCCCCATTAATTAATGTTGCAACAAAACAACAATACAAGAAGAACTACAGGAAGGAGAAGAAGATAACCCAATCCCAATCCCAATCCCAATCCCAATCCCAATCCCAAACCCAATACCAATTCATTTATTTTTCACAAACTGAAGAAACACAAACAAAGCCATAGCGCAGAGAGAGATGAAAGAGAGCAATGATGGGTTTTTAAGGGCAGATCAGATTGATCTCAAGAGCTTGGACGAGCAGCTTGAGAGGCATCTCAATAGAGCTTGGTCCCTTGACAACAACCGTAATAAGAAGCACCATGATTTCCCTTCTTCTGCCTACTCCGCCACCACTGTCACCACCCCCACCCCCACCCCAACCGCCTCCGCCACTTTTACTGCCCCCCTCAGGCAGAGGCAGGAGTGGGAGATCGACCCTGCTAAGCTGATTATTAAGAGTGTCCTTGCTCGTGGTACTTTCGGTACCGTCCACCGTGGCATCTACGACGGCCTTGACGTTGCCGGTCAGTTTTTCCTAGTTATCTATTTCCATTTTAATTTTTCTTTTTCAAGTACCCATTTTACTTTCATTTTTTTATACTAACATATATAAGATTTAGTTTGTGGTATTATGGTTCATTTTTAGTGTTACTCCCTCCATTCCAAAAAAATAAAACCATTTGCAAAGTTTATATTTTAAAGTTTAAGGATATTATTATCCTTATCCCTAAAATTTCCCTGAGAATGAAATTAAGACTTTAAATATGCAGTCATTATGTCGATTTTATATTACCATCCGAACAAAAAGGTCTCTTTTTCCGAACAAAAGGTTTGACAAATGGGACTTTTTTTTTCTTTTTCTTTTTTTTAGAACATAGGTATTAATTTTGCCGGACAGTTGAGCTAATAATTTGCTGCTATAACAAAAAGTTAATATTCTTTAAAAAAATTAAACATCTTCTTTCTGGGGTAAATCAAATGCTCAACACTGAAATGAACAGTAGAAGAACTGTATTCAGGTCTACTTTCATTTGGTTGGTTTAATTATTGGATTAGGTAGACCTCTTTTAGAAGTCATCTTATTGTTTCTTCAGCCTATTCTATTCTATGTATTATGAAATGTTCCAGTTGCCCCCTCCCCCACCTTTTCTCTCTCCGGCACATATTTATTTAAATTAGAGTTTATTATGTATTTTTCTTTATTTGTTAGGGTGGAGATGTTTGATGATAAGTCATAAATGACTGCTTTTATAAATGTAATCTAATGGGATCCGTGACCCCGCTGCACGGATTTGGTTTGAACCTACAGGTGATTGCAACAACTTGGGTGATACAGTTTCATTTTTGACTTTCATGTGATCCAAACTGTTAGTTAATGGTTATAAAGTAAGGCTAACATTAGATAACGTATAGCTCTAGTTGTTAGGATCTCAAGCTGTACTTTACTTAATTATTTATTGGTATCAGTCATCATCGATGTTGTCACTGTCAATATTATTATGCTTAATCTATGCTTATAAGTAGTTCCCTTAATTTTTTATCTCGCGAAGTTACCTGCCAATTAATTATATCAGCATCCAGTTGTTACACGTTTTACTAGAAATCTGTTGCATTTTATCTAAATTTATTCATTGATTATTTATTTTGGGTTCTTTGCTGATCCCTAGTTAAACTGCTGGACTGGGGGGAAGAGGGCCACAGGACAGAAGCTGAAATACAGTCTCTGAGGGCTGCTTTTACACAAGAAGTTGCAGTGTGGCATAAGCTTGACCATCCTAATGTAACTAAGGTTACCTTCTAGCTTCTACATCTGGAGCCTTATACGTGATCAACTATGCCTAATATACTTCCATAAGGTCAAGCCTAAAGGACTTTCATAGCTAGATTGAATGGAGTAATCTCAGATTAAGAAACTCAAAAAATTAATGACGAAAATCTATAAATACCTCAGGAGTTGTCAAAAAAGAAAACAAATCTATGAATACGTAAGGTCTCATTCATTAGAAGTTTATGTGGGATGACATGACTCGGACGGTTAGTGAGTTATTCTGGAATTTATTGAGTTTTTATTTTGGAATCATAATGCAGAATAGTAATTTATTCAATGTGTTTGATTTTGGTATCACCGAATTCTAATATCTTAAAGTATTATCTACTTATCGATAGCTTTTTATATAATCCATGGTATCAATACGAAAAGGTTTCTTCTTGAGGTATGATCGCCATTATTTAGGTTAAATTTAGAAGGATTTGCAGTTTCAAGGATGTTAAATCTCGCTTATTAAGTTTTTTTTTCTCGGAGAGAAAATGCAAGGGGTGGGGTGCATCATTTTTCAGGTAGTCATAAGGCGCTAATTGGAATTTTTTAAATCTGTACAAGCAATGTGTACAGATTAAAAATGAAGTAAATCCCTTTTTAAGGTTTGGCATTGATGAAGTAAATGCATAGTTGGCAGTTATTACTAGTACAAGCAATCTGGGGTTCCCAACCGTTGTTACCCAAGCAATGCCTCCTCCCTACAGGGGAAATCTATTTTGTGATAGTGTATTTACTGTATTTCAGTGGTTCACTTTCTTAACTGATTTTTATTAATATCCTTCCTTATACTTGGAATCAGCCTCTACTGTTCAATAACGTCTTCAGTCTTTTGTAGTTGATTTTTTAGAAACACAACTTTCACACTTATGTATCTGTATAATGTGAGTTTGAACTAGGATTTAGGGAGAGAACTTGGAGAGAGTTAAGCACAAAAATTACAGAGGACCTTGGAGTTGAAGTAGAGCACTAACTAGCTAAGGCAACCTGTGGAGAGATAAATGAGATGCGAGAAACTGTATAATTTGAGCTCTAATCAGGCTACACAAGAGGAAGCTATGCTTTCCCCGAGAGGAATAAATCTGATAATGTGAGATAATAATGGACTGCTATTTATAACTGGACATGTACTCAGCATGAGTCTATTATATGGGTGGAGAAGAAACTGTAGAATTCCATGAGGTATCCATTACAAATTAGAGAAGCAAAATATCTTGTGCCGTCTTTTGTGCTTTTTGCATGTGCAAGAGGTATATGGAATTCCCCCCATGTGTCCCTGGGGACCATGTGCATATCTCTTTCTCTCTCTCTCTGACATAGGAGGGTTGTGACAAGATTCCAGATAGGTCCTATCACAGCAGGACTACTTGGCTCTAGCTACCAATACAAAATATCTGAGGTTTCCAGGCAGAAAGCTTCAGAGGACATAGCAACTGCTAGTGACCATGGCACTGAACCCTGAGGTTTTTTGGCTCTCCTCTGCCTTGGGACCAATATCTTAACAGAAGCGAAAGCACTAAGCCGATTCGCAATGGGAGTAAAGGTTTATATTTAAATAATTGCCCTTGTTAGGGTGATGCCTAACATTCAATTTGGGTGAGTTTCGCCCTTGTTGAGGCGATGCCTGGCCTCTTTATTAATTGTATTTTGCTTGAAAATATAATCCATGTGGCACGTTGAAAATATAATCCATGAGAACGCGCCACATCCATGCTACAATATCATTTTAGCTTCTTAGCAGCTTTCCTTTCAAGTCTGTCACTCTCTGTCTTGTCTTTATTCATTTTAGATAAATTAGAGTACATATTTGTCTTCCAATATTTTCACCTGAATTTTGTCACTTCTATTCTGTTCCTGACTTGATTTTCCTCAGTTTAATTCCCTTTTCATTTTTCTTTTCTTTATGTTTTCCTTGTTCAATGTCATTGCCTACAATTCCAAATTCACTTTGTTAATGTTTACATTTAAAATTCAATTGGTTTGTGCATGTATGGTACCTTGTTGTTCTATTGAATCTTATATTGAAGTTGCAGGATACAATCAAATTTGTGAACATGACATTTTCTTTATGCTAGCATATTGATGTTTACGTAACAGCTCACTTGAATTGGATTGTTCATCATTAATTATGTGATTTACAATTTTCAAAAATAATTTTGGGATAACATTGCTATCATGATGATTATGTGCTATATTCATAATTGACATCCTATTATGGTTATTGTTTCCTTAAGGTGGTTGCTAAATGCTAAATACCAATAGTGGCGCAGCTGGCGCTAACACTCGTGCCTAACCCCATTTGCAGTTCATAGGGGCAACAATGGGATCTTCAGGGCTAAACATACAAACAGAAAATGGGCACATTGGCATGCCAAGTAATATTTGTTGTGTTGTTGTGGAATATCTTCCTGGGGGTGCCTTGAAATCTTACCTCATAAAGAACAGGAGAAAGAAGCTAGCATTCAAAGTTGTCGTCCAGATGGCACTTGATCTTGCAAGAGGGTATGAGAATCTAGTTCCTGATCTCCTTTTTATAATCTTATATGTTCTTATTTTATTTATTTATTATTTTAAGTTTCACCTTTCAGTTGTGTAGCTAAGTACTTAAGACGGCAAAACCATTAAATTTTGTAGGTTAAGTTACCTCCACTCTCAGAAAATTGTACACAGAGATGTAAAGACAGAGAATATGTTGTTGGACAAGACACGCACTGTGAAAATAGCTGATTTTGGGGTTGCTCGTGTTGAGGCCTCTAATCCAAATGACATGACTGGGGAGACTGGGACCCTTGGCTATATGGCTCCTGAGGTATGTAGCCATCTTTATTGACTTGGTTTCACATCTGAATGACCTGTCATCTTGTTGGCACTTTCAGTAGGTTGAAGGTCTTTTTCTACTAAAATAATCAAAAAAATAAAAAATTTCCACAAATATTCCATACTACTGGGATTCGACTCAATAATCCATAGTTTCAAAAATATTTTTACCTCAGGAGATGGCTTGTGCATCAGCACATAAACAGCTTAGTTTTTCAACTTTTTTTAATAAAATGGATACTCACCTTAGTGCATAGCCATAATTTCCCCACATTTATCCCATCATTTACGAATTCTTTTTTACTAATACGAGTTGCCCCTCTAACGAAAATTTGACCATGCAAAAACTTCCTTGCCAGTTTCCTGTTTATTATCATCAAATCTAATTTTGAA
Source organism: Aralia elata (assembly GCA_034770075.1). Classification (NCBI taxonomy): domain Eukaryota; kingdom Viridiplantae; phylum Streptophyta; class Magnoliopsida; order Apiales; family Araliaceae; genus Aralia; species Aralia elata. The sequence continues at coordinate 5,547,930 of CM068378.1, forward strand.
AGAAACTGAAGAAACAAAACATATCATTGATAAATGAACTGCTAGTAAATTGTCAATGGGTGACCTACAGGTTCTAAATGGGAACCCGTATAATAGGAAATGCGATGTTTACAGTTTTGGCATCTGTTTATGGGAGATATACTGCTGTGACATGCCTTATCCTGATCTTAGTTTCTCAGAAGTTACCTCAGCCGTGGTTCGCCAGGTATAATTCCAATCATAGGCATTCCCCTGATGCATATAAGCATTCTAAGACTTTTTTATTTATCTTCCATTTCCCTTTAATTTTCTTGGTAAATACCAAAGAATTCTTGTTGTGCCCACAGAATTTGAGGCCAGATATACCAAGGTGTTGCCCAAGTTCCCTTGCTAATGTGATGAAGCGATGCTGGGATGCTAACCCCGACAGAAGACCCGAGATGGATGAGGTAGTTACCATGTTAGAGGCCATTGACATATCAAAAGGTGGAGGTATGATCCCTGGCGATCAGCCTCAAGGTTGCCTCTGCTTCCGTAACCACCGAGGGCCATGAAATTACTCTACTCTAATATGAATGCATACACAAATTAGGATATTAATATTTCAATGCCCAAAAAGATCAAAAACCTGTATTTGTGAAGAAAATGTAGACATGGGTTTCCATAGCCGAGAAGATTCGGACGATGGTAGGTATAGGACGAGGAGCTATGGCACATCTCTCTAAGTTGGATGATGATGTAAAGTTTTTTTCTTTCTTGTTTCCTTTGAATTTATGTTTGGAATTATATCCAAATATGTATATTTAATTGACTTGCCAATCTGGTGATGAAATGGCTGCTCGTCTCTTTTGTAATGTCACACGGCTGGTATCAAGCCTTGTACACTAATAAAACTAATTATTATGGCAACAGTTTGTGCTGCTATGCTATCTGAATCAACAGGTGGTTAGTTTCTTTAATAGCATTTGGTTGATGAAAGGATACTGGTTTTTAAGTCTCTCTATCCTTATATATGTATATATCAAAATTAGAGAATTTTTCATGCTTATGCTGAGTTATGAAAGTGCTTTCAGTTATAAAATTGTTCACTGTCTATTTTTTTTTATTCGTTATGACACTTTTGACAACATAAGGTAGGGTGATCCTTTCTTCTATTTTATTTTTTTAGATCCCCAACCCTCCAAAAAACAGAGAATCTCTTTATTTTTTTAGCATCCACGTTTGTGGCCGAATAATTTGGGCATGATTTGTTTTGCCCCCCGGGTGACAACAAACTAAAACAAAAAGGAAATTGCATTCACACAATACAACCACCTCATACATAAGAATTAAACACGTCCACATTTGTATATTTGGATTTTACTTCAAACAAACACAGTATTAGTAACAGGGACGGACGCAAAAAAAGAAACAATTCTTTTAAGAAATTGTTATTTTTACAAGAAAAATTTGACAATTTTAAAATTCATTCATCTATATATGCTGCCAGTCTTATTTATTTACAAAAGCATATTATGGCATACAAAAATGTGTGTATATATATATTCCTATCAAAAAGCTGCCCGGCTTCTGATATCATGTATATATGGAACTTAGCCCCTGCAAAAATTGAGCTAAGATCACAAGAATCATACCCTATAATAAACAGTATTAAAACAGCACAACATAAATTAACCCATACCGAAACAAAGTTCATCTGACGTGAATAAATTGTTCTTCTTGAAATTCATTAGTCATCAACTGAGAAGTGCTCGTCTCGCGGAATGTATGTATGATTCTAATGATAGAACGGGCCTTCTTGCTTGAATGAGACGCGCCATCGCCATCGCCATCCGTTAGAAGTGAATACAGTGAAGTCATAAGGGCAGGGTCTTTCGCCAATGCAGCAATTACATCCCTTCCACAATAATTACATAAAGAGAGCAAAATTGAAGCACAATACTCCTTCCCTGACCGCGAACTTGTAGTCTTGAAAACCCGAATAATGGCAGACAAAGTCGAAGCTTGTCCAATCACAGTTGATCCGTCAAAACTCTCGGATAATTTTGCAAGAATTGCCAGTGAATCTGTTACAAGATCAGTCTTATCTGAAGTAGCCAAAATATCAATTAGCAATGGAACAGTACCCGCTGCCAGAACCCTCATATGGTTCCGAGGGCATAAAAGAAGCCCGAAAATGGCCACCACGGCATTCTTTTTCCCACAATTTGTCCCATTTTTCATCAGCTCCACCAAAGCTGGGATCGCCTCGGTTTCCTCTCCCATCACTTTCCGATACTTGGAAACTGAGGACAGATAAAAAATTGTTGCAGCTGCTGTCTGTCTAGCTTCCAACTTTAGTCCTTCCTTTAAAACTCTGACAATCAACTCCAACCCCCCAACATCGGCGATCAATTTCTTGCCTCTGGAATGCTTAGAGAGCTTCAACAGAGCTGCAATTGCATTTTCCTGCGTCGACGAATCTGTTGAAGCGAGTAGTGTCAATAGAGGTGGGATAGTGCCCCGTTCAATTAGGCAAAACCTGTTGAAAATGCTCGACTTTCCCAGCAAACGAATCTCATAAGCCGCTTTATTTTTCTGTTTGTCGGTCCCATTATAAAGCCTGGCGGTTAAAAATTCAGAAAGAAATCTGACTGCCTCTGCAGCTGCTGGACTACCCGGGACAATCGTCCTTGATATATCGCGATTTTTCTTCCTCGTCTTGGCTAAACAAACACCGTGATCGGCACAAAACTGGTGAATAATCTTTCGAAGACTTGAATTAGGCACCAGCTCTGTGCTTGACAGCTTTTCCCCTGTTTTGGGACAGAGGAGGTTCCCTGCCTTGAACCATTTTTGAATTGAAGCACGATCATAAGTCTGTCCGGTTGATATTGTCACCGGATCAGTCATCAGCTCGAGGGAAATTGGGCACCGGAAATCTTCAAGATTCAAGAAACTAACCACTTCCACATTACATCTCCCATCTGATTGGTCAGTGTTTTGAAATTCCGAATTCTCAAATAGAACTCCCCTGCAGTAGCTCATTAGCCCAACTAAACTGCTCAGTAAAGGCACTTCTCTTTCATTATTATCAGAACACTCCAAACCAATCTCTTCTTCCAAGAATTTAATCTCCTTGTGACACTCGATCCAACTTCTGATGCCTAGATAATTAACAACTCGCTTGATCATTATTGGGTCCGTCTCAAATCTATTCTCGAATTGATTCAAAATCAAAATAACTTTCTTCATAGCATTATCGTCATCTGGGTCAAGCTCCAATTTAGCCTTCCTAGCCTGCTTAGCCACCAATTCAACTAACTCCTTAATTTCGCGAGAAACTCTGATTGAACTCAAGGGAAGGACATCCAGAGCTGTGGCCACTGTCCGGATCAAGTCCCGAAATTGTGTTGCCACAAAATGGGCCTTCATTAGAATCCAAATTCTGGCTCCTTCACGGGTGCAGTCTTGCAGTAAGAATTGAATTCTCTGAAATGCGAGGTGAAGCTCGGAGAAACAAAGCACGATTGAATTGGGTAAAATCAGCCTGGATTCTTGAATTTCTTCCAAGAATATTAATAGATTCCCTGTCAGACGAATTGTTTGGCGGGCATTTCGTCTCTGGGTTGAGAAGAATTTGGATTGATAGCTGGATATGTTACGAGAGAGAACGATCAAGGACTCGAGAAGAGTCGCCGGAGATATGCCCTCACACGGGTGAACCGCCGGGAATTTCAGAATCCGGCGATCATTCCGATCAAAATTTTGAAACATTATTATGTGTTTAGTATCTCTCCTCTGTTTTTTTGTTCTGTTTTTTCGTAAACATAAATAAGATGTTTCAGTTGGCGTATAAATAGAACTGTAATAACGAGAATATCTTCAAGGACACGTGGCGGGAACCCGTGCGTGTTTTTGATTTTGCAGCGTGGACTGGGGCAGTATGACTGCAGTAAGTTACGAGCTGGCATATAACATGGATAAGACACTTGTAAGAAACACGTGTGGGACTTCGGTTTGGTGAGGATGTTTCCTGGATCATGCCGGTGTTAGATACAGATTGGGTTTTTGACAAATGAAGGTTATAGTGGGTCCCAGTTGCCGACTATGAGGTACACGTGGACGTTAACACAGTAGTGACGTGTTGCCTGAGGTATAGGGAGTGCATGAATAAGCTGAAGCGACGTACGAAGGACTGAAGGAGACAGATACTTGTTGGTGCGATTAATGAATATACTAATTAATACTCCTCCGTGTCATGAAAACATTTCTTTTATACGAACATGATAATTGTACATAAATTTTTTATAATTTTATTTATTTATATTTTGACCTTCTATTTTTTATAATGAATGATCAAAATGCAAATAAATAAAATTGTAAAGAATTCATGTCCAATTATCATATCCGCATAGAGTTTTTATAACGAAAAATAATAATCTATGTAGTTACCTTAAACCAAACTTTCAGGTAAGATATTTACATTATATTGTTGTTTATGAAACTTTTTAACGAAGCCCAATATTCAAGTGATACACATAGATAATATCTACAATTTTCAAAATATTTATACTCTAGTCATTTATATTTATTCGTTTATATATATGTTGAATTGAAATATGTAACACATTTTTTGTCATAATTTGAGTTTTTATTATTATATCTTTCGACAAATTAGTATAACTTTTATTAATTATGGTCAAATACAATAGCACATTACATAAATAAAATATAAATATATAGATAATATTTAAATGTGTTTGCTCGTAATAAAATTCACAAGATGTATTAATTTTTGACTTAATAATAAGTATTCAAACACTACTTACTATGTGGACTAGAAGAACGTTTCTACGTGGACCAACAGTTTTTGGACAAATAGAACGCGCCTCTTCATTCTACGTCACCTAGTTAATAGTAATACTGATATAAGTTAAAGTTTGATATATTGATAGTGTTAAATTTTTGACACATTATTAAATAAAAATAATAATATTTAACATAAATATTTAATTAATAAAATATCATGATTTTAATAATATATATACACACACACACACGAACAATACATGAAACTTTTATTTCTACTGATATTTATGTAATCATGCCCATTTTATCAAATTTAGTAATCGTTACATATTAATGAAAGAGAAAAAGAGTACTAATTAAAATTAAATTAAAGTATATATTAACCATAGAGATAATACTCCACTCTAACATCAAATGTTCAAGCGACAAATGTGAAAAGCTTTATATTTTATATATATATTTTTTATTTTTTAATTTTAAAAAAGCTTTCTTTCGTGGATTAGCATGGCTGGATTCTTTCCTTTGCTCCAACCATATATATCTGAGTGGACCGGCCTCGAGAGAAGAATGTAGTGTTTTTCTATCAATATTGTTGGAATGTTTGAAAAGTTTAATTTTTCCTCAATTAATTTTTTATAAAATCAAAAAGTTAGAACTTATATAAAATGATGGAAATTAATAATGATATAATCGGAACACAATTTACCAATTTTTATTTGGGTTTTATGCTCAAAATAATACATCAAAATAAATTATATTTTGAGTCAAATGAAGTCCAAGTAAATCAAATTTATAGATACATATATCCAACCCTTTATTTTACCTACTTTTAATTGAATATAATAAGAAGATATAAAATCTGGGAGAGTAAGACACCACCTGGCTTTTCCAGCACAAAAAAACATAAACGGACAGCCCAACAAATGCCCAATGGGCTGAGTTGAATAAAATAAAATAATCCTACGGGTGAAGTAAAAGGCCCGCGTACAATTGGTTGAGATCACAAGTGTTTTACTAACGTGGATCAAATATGTTTGCTACACGTTACAAGTGCCAAATCAATCTAAATCACACCAAACTAATCTAAAATATAATAATAGTATATTGCTTAATCACGCGTAGCTGTTAATTAATGGTTTGTAATGATTAAACTAATTACTTATACTACTTTATTGTTATTTGGCAGTTTATGTAAAGCCTTAGCTTCATGGGAAGCAACGAAAATAGTGACCCCCCATTTACACAAAATATCTATCTATTTGTATATTATTATAATAAAGCGAGAGAAAAAAAAAGTGATGATTATCTCTTGAGGATGTGTCGTAATAACTACTCCCCGCCCCAAATTAATTGCTTTTCTAGGACTTTTTAAAGTCAAATTGACTATTTTTAAAATTAATAATTAAACATATATAAATATATTTCTAAAATTATAAAAATTGAAATTAGTAATAAATTGTATATACTTTCTTTTTGTTATAATATCTTCACCAATATGTTATCAAAAATAGTAAAAAGTTAGTTTTAAAAATAGTCAATTTGACTTTAAAAAGTCCTAGAAATGCAATTAATTTGGGACGGAGGGAATATCTTATTTTTATATTTTATTAAATAATTTTAACAAAATTTTTATTTTATTTGCAAAATTAAAAATTTATATTTTAAAATTATTTATAAATAAAATAAGAATTACACGCCCAACGCTTGTGGTTCAGTCCCGTCTCGGCCTGGCCCCCTAATATTAGCTAATGTATAGATTCGTTAGGTCGGTGGAAATAAAACCGAAAGGGAGAAGGTAATAAGTGAAAAATAGATCATATATAACCATACAAAACAATACCTAACAACACAGGCAGATAAAAGTGTCCAATTCAATCTCATCATACAAAAGATTCCTGACAGATAAAAGTGTCCAATTCAATCTCATCATACAAAAAGTAAAAGAAAAGTTTCTTAAAATCCTCACTTTTTATTATTTATTTATAAAAAATTGGGACATACATACTATTCTAAATGTGGTTTAGCTAGGTGTGAAGATTATATATACTCCATCTGTTCCTAAAAGATTGTCGTTTTAAGAAGTAATTTTTGTTCCAAAAAGATTGACGTTTTGAGTTTATCAACGCAGATGAAGTAATTTTTTCCAACTTTACCTTATTTAAAGTTCTCCTACTTAATGATTTTTCTCAAAAAAAATACAAAACCCTTCTTGATTGTTGAAATGTCTTTACAAATCTCTTTCATTCCCAATACTTCTTCTTCATAATCTCATGGTTGGTAGTATACTTATTTTTGGAATCTACAAAGTTAATAATTAGTTGAGATAATTAAAACAAGGGTAATATAGTATTTTTCATAAGGAGTAATTGTATTCCTTAATCTACGTGAATTAACCTTAAACGACAATCTTTTAGGAACAGAAGGAGCAGTTGCCGAAGAAAAAGAATGGAATTATGATCTCCAGCTGATATGATACGACTGCATGTGATCAAATTAAAGCTGCATACAGTTCTATATAAAAAGGGTTTTGTTAAGATTCACATAAAGCAAAATGAGCGTCACAAATTCTATTATATTCCAACATAAAACATAATGGAAATTTGATAGTCGGTTACAAATTGACCTTTTCATTGCTTTCTATTTCTATAATCACCACCACAGGTAAACAGTAGTTACAGTGCCAGAACATGCTGAAGCTAGCAGATTTACAACCATGCTGGATTCTTCAAGGGAGTAACAACAGCCTTCACCTGCAAATAGTTTTTAAGGCTGTAGATCCCTTTTTCCCTGCCAGTCCCGCTCATTTTGTAACCGCCAAAAGGGATTCCAGCATCAAAGACATCGAAACAGTTTACCCACACGGTGCCAACCCTCAATGCTCGTGACAAGGTGTTAGCCGTATTGATGTTTTTAGTGAAAACTCCCGCAGCTAGACCATAGTGTGTTGTATTAGCCCTTTTTATCACTTCATCAAGCTCCCTGCAGGTTTATAGAATAGGATGTTATGAACAAAACCTGAAACACAACTATATATTTCATTTTATGTTCCCTCTGGTTTGAAATATGAGTAACTTGTTTCTCATCTTGTTCGTTTTCTTTTGTTGTTCACGTCATTTTATACCGTCTTTTCCTAGGATTCAGATGATTATGTACGTTCTTACCGGTTACCACCTTAATTAATTAAGTGTGCTCAGAGCAGGAAATAATATATCGTAACCAACCGAATAAGGTATGCATCATAATCTCGTCCCAAACGATTGGTTTTTGTTAAGCAAGAAACTAGAATTCTAAATTTCTGGGAGTGAAGTTGAACCACTGATACTTGCGCAATGTTTAGATGCTAAACACAACAAGGTAACCAAAATATCTGAAATTTTTATGCAAATAGAAATACTGTATAACTTCACAACTCACTTGAATTTCAAGATGGACTGCACTGGGCCAAAAATCTCTTCCTTCGCTATCAACATATCGTCCTAATTGGCATGAATGTTGAAGCAACGTCAATCCACCAGACTTTTCACAGAATTTGTTCATGTTCAGAAGATTAATAGAAAATACCTGAACATTTGAGAAAACAGTAGGTTGGACATAGAAGCCTTTGGAGCCAAGTCTTCCACCCCCACATTCAAGGGTAGCGCTGCTTTCAGTGCCAGACTTTATGTACCCGAGAATCTTCTCAAATTGCTCCGAGTCTATCTGAGAAAGGTCAACAAATATGTCATGCTACAGCTTAAGGACTTGAAAATTGTTTTTGTCGCATGTTCTCGGATGAGTGGAACATAGTCCAATATTGTGACTAAATGGGGATGCAGTTCAACAGTCGCATTGATTCACTGTGTCGGTTGAGTATAATGGTATTCTCTTAACATGGTCGACTTTTGTGAAGAACAAAATAATAATAGAAGTACTCGTATTTCTGCCATTGTCTTGCAGATAAATTAGAAACAGAAATGAAACATTAAGCGTAGTGCACATATTAATGTAAGGAATACCAGGAATACTTCCACGAATGGAACTGACATGTGGAGTGGGAGAACATTTGCTAACTACGCTATGTTCCTTACTTAAAAAAACACAGACGTGTAAACAGCCACAGCCACACACGCATAGTACCTGAGGACCTTGTTCAACACCTTTCTTGAAGGGATCACCAACTGTACGTCTCAGAGCACGTGCTTTTGATTTTTCCAGGAACTCATCATATACGCGTTCGTGCACAAATGTACGAGAACCAGCACAACAACATTGACCCTACAGGAAGCAAGCTTTTGTAATCAATTTCCCATCCTGGGGAACAAAAAAGTATTGGATATAATGATGAAGCACACCACAGTTCTCATCCTAGAAGATAATGTTTGGGGGAGTTAATCAAACACACCTGATTGAAGAACAGAGCAAAGTGTGCTAGCTCCACAGCTTCATCAATGTCAGCATCCTCACATACAATGAAAGGTGATTTCCCTCCGAGCTCTAGCGTTACTGGTTTAAGATTGCTTTTTGCAGCCAATTCGAGTACAATCTTACCAGTATCAGTTGAGCCTGTGAAAGCAAGCTGCAAAAGTATGGGATTCATGAATCTCATACTGGAGTTCAAGACCAATATCATAAAACCTCGATTGATAAAAGCTATAAATAACCTTGTCGACATCCATATGACGAGCAAGAGCTGCACCAGCTGTTGGACCATAGCCAGAAACTACATTTAGAACACCAGGAGGAAGACCAGCCTGTCAACAAATATGGCATTAGTCTGCAACAAAATAATAACTCAGAGACACATACTTCGGATATTTTTCACCATTATAACTAACACTAACTATATGAAAGAAAGCACAGTATTGAGGAAGTTCTCTTGAAATTTAAATCATGTTTAAGAAAATTCTGCAAAACAATCAGCAACAGCAGAATCGACTGTGTAGTCCATTTTGGATGCATGCATATAGTCGAATATACCTTGAGATAATGGTCTAACTGATAGATTTGAGCCTTGATAATGCAACTTTTGACATCATTGGGCTTTATCCGTCTATACAGGACTCAGTATGCTTTCTCTACATTTATTTGGTAATTTTTCTCTATAATCTTGTAGAATAACTTTATTTACTCGTTTTGTTCTGAAATATAAGATCAAGTTTGGCTTTTCAAAATCAATATAAGATATTTTCAAATTCAAAATTGATTTGATTCATTTAACTTTGAAAATAATAAAACTTGTAACTAGTAGTACTTTTGGGATAGTTTACAATTTTCGTAATTGTACTGTCTAAACTAAAAATAAATTCTTATAAGTTTTCAATTTAAAAATATCTCAAATTGACTTCAAAGTGATCCTATTTCTATATTTTGGATTGGAGGAAGTATTAGAGTATGCCATCATCACAAACAAGCCCAAATATTTTTCTTAATACTCTATAGAGGAATCTCATTGATCCTAGTATTTCTTACTACTATCTCATTTAATATTGAGATCAGAAATCTCAAAGTATTCTGATTCAAAATGGTTAAAATCATTGGACAAGGTTCAGCGCAGAGATGCCAAAAACAGTACCCTAGAAAAGATTTCAAAGGAAAACAGAAAAGAGAAAAAGAGAGAGAACAATATCAAAAACAACCAAAAATGAAACGATTATACTTTCAGGAATTTACCTCATGGAACAATTTTGCTACGTACAAAGCGGTTAATGGTGTTTGCTCTGCAGTTTTTAGGACAACAGTATTACCACATGCCAGTGCAGGCCCAACTTTCCAAGCAAACATGAGAAGAGGAAAGTTCCAAGGAATTATCTGTCCCGCAACACCAATTGGCTCATGTAAAACTTGCACTTGATGTGGTCCATCAGCTGGAACTGTGAGACCATGGATTTTATCTGCCCAGCCTGCATTATGGGGATATAATCTTTAGAAATATTCAAGCAAAAATGTAGTATATACATAAATATTTGATGAGTGGACTTCTGGAGAATATGGCAATAGATTTATTTCTGATTCCTTACCAGCATAATAGTGAAATAGACGAACAAGCATTGGTATTTCGGCTGTGGCAGCCTGTTCATAAGGCTTCCCATTGTCCCATGTCTCGAGAGCTGCAATATCATCATTGTGTTTCTCAACCAAATCAGCAAATCGCAATAATATCCTTGACCTTTCCTGAAATCCAAAAGAAATATTAGATGGATTAATCTATAAGATATATTTTTACATTAAAATCTCAATTACAAAGAAATGCCCAGGAAAAAATAAAAGAGAGAAAGATCAACAAAAGGTTCTTACATAAGGGGTCATTTTTGGCCATGGTCCCTCATCAAACGCCTTGCGGGCAGCAGACACTGCCCGATTGATATCTTCTGCATCACCTTCAGCAACATGAGCAATCACTTCACCTGTTCGAGGGTCCAAAGTTGGAAATGTTTTTCCTGAGACCAACAAAAATTAATTTCACAATATATCAGAAGGAATTAGGTGAAAAGAAAGTTAATTAACCATGTTCACAATATATGAATTACCAGATGCAGAATCAACAAATTGGCCATTGATTAGAAGCTGGGTGTAATTGATTTGAACAGGTGGAGTGATGGGCTCCTCAGCAACTGCAGCAGTGCTAAACCTGTGAATGCCCCTTTCTAAGACGGAAGTTCTCCCTGAAGATTAATTAGTTCCAGTTAACAATCTGTATTGAACTATATCTAAAAATTCATATCTGGATTTTTTAAGTAAAACTATAAAGTTCTATACCAATTTGAAAATACGTATAATTTCCTAAAAATAAAACAAATAAATCTTTATTAGGAATGGAGTTGAGTTGATTAAACATAAGAGTATAATGTAGCCTTCATCTGTTATAAGTAAAGTATGTGTTCTTTATGTTTGGTGATTATAAGATGGGGGTTCTCATTGATTGAGAAACACTATTTTTTATCTACACACCCGATCCTCACAAACACAGACAAACATTAATTACAACTCCAAATTAGCCATGGATGCTTAACACCTTATCAAAATAGCCAAAATAAATTACCACTTGCAACTACAAATATTGAAATTAAAAGGTTAAACTATTTATTTGCAGATAATAAGATAAAAGTAAAGTTTCTCTTTTCCTAGGACCCAGGTTTCACAGAGAGTGAGATATATACTCCCACCATAATTTGTTTAATAATAATAAAAGAAGAAAAAAAAAACACACCAGACCTTGAATTGATGACAGAACATCTCTGGAAAATTGTAGACACATACAGAGATTAACATGGATGTATATATGAAAAAGAAACACAGAAGGGGTGGTGAGAAATGACCTGGAGATAGAAAGGGAGAAGCAAAGGCAGGAGGCAGAGAGAGAGAACGAGAGAGCAAGGAAGAGAGCCTGCGAGCTGCCATTGCTAATTTATGATCACTACCACAAAAATAAAATCTCTCCTTATCTATACACCAAAAGGTACTTACACAGATAAATAGGGAGATTATTTCAGTAAAAAGTTGTCTATTGTCACTCGGACTTTTCCCACTAAACATCGTCTTCATTTGTCAACAAGAAGATGACAGAGGAGTGATGGGGTCACTATATATTCTAAATTCTAATCTCTAACTAGCTAGATTATTATTAACCTTACAAAAAAAAACAAAAGAATCAACCCAAAGAATATATAATGTGCTAGAATCAATAAAATTGTATGAAGACGACAAGATTTGTTTGCCTACCCCCCACTCCCACCCCCCAAAAAAAATTTAAAAAAAAAAAAATGTTTGCCCATTGCTACTGAACGACGATTGCAGTTATTGTCAACTTCTGTATCAACGTTTGCCCCACGAGCCTTGAAGTTATCACCTTCTATCTATCTATATATAATTTCATTGTCATCTTACCATTAGGTGATCTGTCTTATATTCTTATCTTTAGGCTCATATGAGAAGATTTGTAGGTTTTGACTTTCAAGCATTTAACGTGGCTCAAATAATCTCTCTCGAATGGACTAGTTGAAAATAAAATCCAATTAAAAAATAATTTTTATTTTATTTTTTAGTGCAAGGGAAAGGGGAGAGACATGGGGCACCAGCCTACTAAGCTTAATCAGGGGATATATCACTAAACAAGATAGTTTCTCATAATGGTCTAACGTTGAAGCTCAAATTAACTCAGAATCCTGACTTTCATCATTCTGTATATTTATTATATCATTAAAAAAAATCAGTACAGAATTAGTGTCTAAATCAGTTATATACATAATGATTACAGGTCTACCTAGTTGTACACATCTTGTGCATATATATCATAGCTCCTTTCTCCATTCAAAATTAACCAATTCTAACGACTCGGTCATAACGTCTCAGATAAATCAGGCTCGTCCGTCTTGAACATCTTTGGCAGAGTCAACAGTATCGACCCCTCCAAGCTATTGGACAACCCCCTCTTTTAGTGTTTGCAGCAAACATCAAAGCCAACTCCAAGATGCTGCTATTGGACAACCCCCTCTTTTAGTGTTTGCAGCAAACATCAAAGCCAACTCCAAGATGCTGCGCATTTCTGTTGTCCATTGCCGAGCTTTCATACCAGCCTTTTTCTTGTACCCTCACCATGTAGCTTAATTTGTATGAAGCAAGCTCCCCACGTCCTCCATTGGTGTGAGAAGTAGCTGAAAGCATGCTCAAGTTTCTTGCTAGGAAGACGGTTTGAAAGGCTTCGCAACGAACTTCAGGTCTTCCTTTCATAGTGCAAATGAGCTTGACTCTAATTATTTGTAATTTTAAATATCAAAGCTCAACTAGTATTATGCTAGAATGTAGGGTAACAAGGTTAGTAAATTTTCAATAATTTTTTATTCCCTTCATCTGAAAATGAGAGCCTATTTTTGTTTTTTCAGAAATTAAGATTCGCATACAACAAGCTTAGATATAATATTCCAATATAAATTTTAGTGCTTAAAAACATTATACCCAAAAAATCATGTTCAAGTTTTGTCTTGTAGAAACCTTAATATTTAAACCGAAAAAACAACTAATATAAGCCTCTTTCTTTCCCAGAGCTTTCCAAGTCCCAAGCCCCTGTACTTGAACCAAGCAAAGTTCTAAACTAGCCCACCCTTCTTCCCCCTCCCCCTCCCCCCTTTTTATTTGCACCAAGAAACAACAAGGCAATATAATAATATTTGTAACATGGTTTTTAGAAAGACCCCTGTTCCAAACAAGTCTGAGGACGTACATATAATTGAGAGACAATTGGTAGGCAGTTTCCTTCTTCACTTACAGATGTTATAAATTAAGAGTTGGGGGAAATTGGAGAGCTCGAGCCTGTAGCATATAGGAGCTTGATTGTAACTGAAGGATACACAACAACTCTCACAGTAAGACCTGAGATCTTTAGATGAAGATCATGACACTGTCAAGGCTGCAGGTGCAAAGTAGAGGATGATGCTCATTCTCATGGTAACAGTCAGATTTACTGTGGGAGTTACTTTGCCATGTCAAGAAAATCTCTTGCATTCATGGACATGATGCACAACCAGTGAGGAAGAAAGAAATAAATCCCCAGAAACACGAGAACTCCAAGATCAGCCTCTTCACCAACTGCTGCCCTGCGAGGATTGACCAAGTATATCTGGCTCCAACACCATAAACAGTACAGGCTAGCAATTATTATGATAAGTGTCATAGACTGATTTGATTGTTTACTAAGTTGCTTTAAAGACTTCACTCTGCAGGAAAAGAACGTTGGCAGCTGAGGCATGTCAAAAACCTGACTACAGCATCATTCAAACTTCATAAGAAAAAACATAAAGGGTAGACATAACACCTGTTAATGTAAATGAATCCACCTATTAAGCAGGTGCATAAAAAGCCAACTACGACAGCAGCATCTGGATTGATTGGTGCAGCAGTGGCCCACCAACCAGTGCTAAGTATCCAACCATACAAAGAAGAGTGCCCATTTTCCTATAAATTAAGAAAGCAAATTATGGTTAGTAATTTAAAAACATGAGATTAAAAACATTAAAACAACAAGGAGATTCACTGACTGAATAAAAAAAGTTGGCACAAATGGTTATTGGCTAAAGTAAAAAAGACTTGCCCATCTTCCTATAAATTTATTGACTAAATTAAAAGCTGTTTGATTATATCTTGTTCATAATTAGAAAAGAGAGGCATGCTATTTCTTCCAGTTCCCTCCCCTTCCCCCCCCCCCCCCCCCCACAAAAAAAATGTGGATAGGGAAATAGAAAAGTGTGTTGATTGTAGGGATGTATGTAATCAGAAACTTATGCGGATATAATTTCTCATTCTTGATTGATTCACCAACTCCAAGACCTCCCATATGCAGCGGACATTTATTTTATGCTTAGTTCAAGATTGAATAATGATTTTACAGTCACTTCAAGCTTGAAACATGTTCATCATTAGTAGAAGTCAAAGCAGTTTTACAAAAATGAAGATAACATGTTTTATGAGGTAAAATATGAGGCTACGAGCATAGCTGGATTAAGACTAACAGACTAGTAAATAAAAATGGGCTGCTGGTATATCATACAACACAATAAACAACAACTTGCAAAAGCCTTGTACCAACTTAATATTTAAATCTACATAAACCTAATCTTAGTATAATCCTTCCAATCGATCGAAATCTTACATAAAGTCCAGAATAAATAAAAAAACAAAAATCAAATACTACATTACGGCCCTTTTTTAAATAAGTGATATTACAAAATAATCACTAAATCATACAAAGTTGGTGGTACTAAATATTTTTTGTTTGGCAAGTATAGTGCTACTAACATATCTGCACCACATCTGTCCTTTTGGGTCTTTCTCTTATTTACTCAATGAACCTAATTTCAGGCATGCCCATTCTGATAAACACTATTAGTTCACACCTGCTAGCGTATACGGAAGCTAATTGAGCTCTAAGTATGTGATCATACGTACTCATTTAGGCTACTAAATTTCCTTGAATTACATTTGAGTGATAAATTTAGTATTCATAGTTAGAAAAGTAAGTCTCAGTATATAGCCCATTCAAAGACATAAACACCAAATTCTTGTATCCGATATTTTGGCAATTGTTGAACCACACAAAGAAATTAATGGAATATCTTAGTAAAAGTATGTAGAATATATTATAGTAAACCAAATATCAACTAGAATTAGCACTGTAATATAGCCTTTCAAATCTTCATCTTCACATTGTTTCTCTATCTGCAAATAACTGAAAACTCCTAAAGTTGACTCGTCCAGGTAACTTATGTGAGCAATACCTCTACTTTACCACACCCGCCTTAGAAAATTATGCTACAAAGATCAAACAAATGCAAATGAGCAAGTTGAACAACAAAGTTTCAGCATACAATTCCTCTTTTTTACCTCAAACAAGTGGTCCAAGAAAAAGTGTGATAAAGAACCTGCCGAGATCAATAAGAAACACTGTTTCTTGGTAAGGGGCACCTGCATTAAGATGACAAACCACTTCCTTGTAAAACATACTACTAATGTCATGCATGTATACTTGTCAAAAATAATTGTTTTGCATGTATAGCCAATAAATATAAAATTGAAATTACATTCTATTTGCAACAAATTTTAGCACAGGGTGGAAACAAAACCAAAACCCAACTTAATGACTTGGGGAATTTTGAAACATCAGGTGGGGATATAAAAACTGCACAAGTGATATGAGTCAAAATTCGTAGAGATGTAATAAAAAGTTTGTGGATCAAATTTCAAAAGTGAATCAAGTGACGCATAATACATGATCTTAAAATCAAGTACAGAGTTTTCGAACCCATTTGGAATCCTTTTAGTACCACTTTGAGTCCACGCAGTTTTCTGCAGCACATCAAATAAGTCTCTATGCTTGCAATCAAACTAAGAATCCTGCTTTTTTGGTATTGACTCCAGTCATGAGAAACATGGAATCTTAAACAGAGCAGAAAAAAATAACAGACTAAGGCTAATTGTAGTTCCATTCTTCATGTGCATACCAGTTTCCTTTATGTGTTAATAAGTTAAGCCTTTAATGAGTTCTGTAAACCAAGCAGCAGTTGACATTATTTAATAAGATACATTAATATCTTACTATTTCTCACAATCTTGGGTCACTCACTATTATAAGAACTTACAGTCTTACACATTACTCACTAAGACACATATTCAATATTGTATCTCTTCCTCACGATCCTGCAGAAGATGTCTTTTTTTTTTTGCAAAAATCAAGTGAATATAATACAAAAGTATTATACCATTATATCATGGGGACCCATTGTAAATACAAGAAAATATTTCTATGTCGCATTATCCTAAGGGTAATATTGAAAAAAAAAAAAACAAAAAAAAACTGGCACTTTGATTTTCAAAAATGACTTTACGTAATTTGTGTGAAAAACATCAATTGCAACATCCATTGCAAGACGGAGGAAATTATTTGTATGTCAATAGTCAATAGTCCTAAATTATTAATTCTCAGTCTCACGCACTCTGTCAAAAACACACGTCCTCCCCCACACAGTGTTCTTTCACATGTGGTATCTATTCCTGGTAAGAAAGCCCAAATATAACAACGATTTAGATTATAAACGAATGGACTCAAGTAGATTATTAGCTTGCTCCAGATTTGCACCAATTTTTTATTTTATTTTATTTTTTTAATAATGGAGCTTGAGTTTGACTTGCTTACCTAGAAGTGACCCCTACCTGATCTGGGTAAAGCATAGTTTGGAAATTATTTTTACAAAGTAGTAGGATGCTACATAACCAGCTCAACCCGAAGTGAAACTAAATTGACTACTTTTTTGGCCAGCGCAACTAAAACCCAGAATCCCCAAACAATAAAGAAACCCAACTAAAACTAAAATATTATTGTAACAATTCACGACAAAGGGTTGCTTAAGCAACAAATAAAGGAGAGATCAAATCAATTAAACAACAAAAAAAAACTAACCCCTGAAATGGAATCGAGGAATCCCTTGTGGAGGAGAAATCGAGAAACCCAGTTGTATAATACGGAGAGAGGGAATCCAAGTATCAAGATGTAGTAGAAAGGGTGGTGGATGAGATTCTGGATCGCGGAGCCATAGGCACCGCCCAAGCCGATAGTGGAAGTGAGCCACTCGGAGAAGGAGCCCATGTCTGGGCCGAAAAAGGCGTTAACGGCGTAGGTGATGCAGTGGTGAGGGCTGAACCTGCCGTTGGACACGCTGAGTAAGGCTTGGCCCGTGCCCAGGGCGTACATCATGTGCGGACCCGGACCTGGCATCGTCTTCTCTGCCGATGTAATGATTTAGTTCTAGGCTTCTAGCAAAAGAGAAATCTAATAAGGGGGTGTTTCTTTATTTATTTATTTTTTTTTCTCGTGAAACAAAAGTTCTCTTAATATATTTATATAAAATTAAATATAATAAATTATTTGTTTTGTCACAATTGATATATCAAGAATTCCTAATTACTTCCATCTCTCAAGACGTAACTCATTTGGGATAATATAAAATGAGACATATAAGTAACTGAGGAGAAATTAAGAGATTTAATTTATATTAACAAATTGGGTAATTATCATTTACCATAGTAAAATTATTTACTTAATTGAACTATAGTTCCAATTTCTTTATTTTTCTTAAATTAATTACACGACATATTATTATTGAATAATATAAAATATTTCCTCCGTTTCATAATGAACGTCTTCGTTTTACTTTATAATTAAATTGACTATTTTTAAACTTAATAATTTTTTTTAAAAAATGAAGATATACGCTTAGAAATTATGAACATAAGAGTGTACTACTAATTACAAGTTTCATGATTTAAAATTCTATATAAATATTTTTAATTATTTATTTTAAAAATTGTTAATTTGATCACTAAAGTCAAATTAAAACGTTTATTATGGAACAGAGGGAGTAATAATTTTATAGACAACCCTTATGCAATTATTCTCACATAAAATATATTCTCTCCGTTCCTTTTTATTTTTTTTAGAGAGTAAAATTTGTTCATTTTTACTTTTTGTAGATTTCAAGAAAACATGAATGACTTGGTTTATCATATTATTCCTATATTAAATACTAAATTATTTATCTTTCATCTTTTCTAATAAATTTTGAAGGATAGTATTAAGATTATATACTCATTTTAATTAATCAAGTAACGTATTAATTGCATTTCTTAATCTATGTGTTTTTTTTCCTAAAACGTCAAGTAAAAAAAAAATAGAGGGAGTTGTTATTATAGAGTTAAGTCTAGTTGCATAATAATATTTCTAACTTGGCAAGTTAAATAATTTGTCCAATAGAGTAAGTAACGGAATTATATTAAGTTCAGACTAGATATTTGAAGCCGATCAGATCTTAACTTAGTGGTTAATATTGAGGTAGTGTGAGTTTTAGGTCTTAAGTTTGACTTTTACATAAGTGAGTTTATTTTTTTAATTATGGAAAGTTTATTTTTACTGTATGTGAGACTTGTATTATGAAATTATATTGTATTCCTAAAAAGTGTGACTTAAAAAAAAAAGCTAGGCCAGAGAGAAATTATCGAATAAAATTCACAATAACGGTTAATTATTGAATCTCATGGTTCATTGAGTTGAGTATTGTGCATCTCACTTCACAGCCGCCCTATTAAAAACAAGAGATAAGGAAAGCATAAGTTATAAAGTTTGATTTGTACTATGAATTATATTAAGCATAAGTTTATAGAGTTTGATTTCTTGAACTTGGTAGGAAGCCTATGATCTTGGTTAATGAGACATCTGAAAATTTTCAAAAACTCACAATACTTAACTAAATAACCTACCTTAATGATATCCCCAGTAACCTACAAAAGGAGACCTTTATGATTCTATCTTTATTTCCTCCGTTTCTAAATTATAATTTGACTTAAGGTTAAATTACAGTATATTAAACTTTAAATTGATGTGAATTTATTTAATTTCAGTTGATATAATTATTATAATTATATATTATTTAACAAAAAGTATTAATTACAAAATTTATTTTATTCTAAATTTTTATAAATTATACTAATTTTGAAGTCTAATAAACCGTAATTTAATCTTTAAAATTAAATTGTATCTCTAATTTTAGAACGGGAGGTAATATTAAACAAATAATTGAAGATGAATTTGAAAAACATTAAACACAACCCTAATAGCCAACCATTATGATAGAGGCCCAAACGCTAAGTTAGAACTTCCAGATGCAATGCTAAAAACCCAATCAGCAATTTTGTCAATTTAAACTAACAAACCTCTGCATTCTTGAAATTGAAAGAGGTCCGGTCCGGTCCAGTATGCATAGCAAAACTGTAAAGTGCTTCGCTTCGCTTCCAAACCAAATGGCTCTAGTGAATGGAAACAGATGACTGAAAATTTGACCGACTGTTCATATATTGTCCTGTCCAGTCCATACATTGTCGTCCGTACAAACAAACCAAATAAATAAATAAAGGGAATTACTATTAAAAATCTTCTAAACAAACCCTACCGATTTTTCTAGCTTCTCAGTGACGCAACGCAGCAGAGTGAAGAGGGAGAAAGAAAGAATTCCAAGCAAAAATGCGTTCCGTTTTCTTCATCTTCCTCGCCTACTGTCTTCTTCTGGTAATACATTCTTGTCTATATATTTTCCGACCCAAACCCCCTAATCATATGAAATTATATATCTTTACAGGATTCTGTTCAAGCGAAATCGCTCGACGTAGGCAGCTTCAAATCATCCCCATTCTCTGTCGCACTCGAAACCCTCCAAAAACAAATTAAGCAAGTCCATATTACTCTTTTAAACTCTCAATTTTATCACTAACCCAAACCCAACTTTGGCAAAAGTTTTTAATTTTTCTCTCTCTTTGTTTTCAGTTATAAATTTCAGCGCATTGATCTGCTTCGCCGAGCACTGACTCACCCTTCCTTCTCAGAGGAGAACAACAAAGCACTGAGCGTTATGGGCGCGAGCGTGATCGAGACTTCGGTTTCTCTCACCTCACTCAGCATCGATATTGATACATCCGCGAAAATTCTGAACCGTAGGATTGCAGAGATTTCTAAAGTGGAGGGCTCATGTGATCTTGATGGAATGCAGTTAGAGTTGCATAAGATAGTTAGGGTTTCTAGAAAGACTAATTCGACCGCTCCTGCTTTGGTGTGCGGCACCTTTCGGGCTATCTTTGGGGCCATTGCAATTGATAAGGGGAATTCCGATGAGGCTGCAAGGGTGTTTTGGCATGTTCACGCCGGGGGCAATGGAAGAGCTGTTGCAATGTAAGTTTGGGATTCATCAAGGGTTTAGTGTTATTTTCAATACCGCAGTGGGTTTAGGGGTTTGTGTGCATAAGATGTTGATTATCTGGTGTCTTGTTTATGGTTGTGCTGAACTGAACTGATTAGTTTATATTTTTAGCTATTATGTTGCTTTATGATTGTAAAGTGGTTTATTTGATGAATCCGAGTGGGAATATGTAATTAAGAATGCTTTCTAGTAATGTTTTGGCTTATGTTTGGTGGGTGTGGCCTGTTCTTTTGTGACATCTGAAAATTTTGGTATCTAGGAGGACATTTTAAGAAAGCTGTTGAACAACAAAATTTTGGTATGGTGTTTGATTGCATCTTAATGCATCTTAACAGCCTACCTCTTAATGCATCTTAATACATGTTAATGTGGTCATCTGAATAGTTTAGATTTAATTTTGTATCTTAATGATTTAGTGGCATTTAGAGGGAAATTTCTTGTCCCAATTTCAAACATTAAGATGCATTAAGAGGTGGACTGTTAAGATGTATTAAGATGCAATCAAACATTGTAAATGAGCTCCGATTATTTTGAGTTCGAGAGAATAGTTAATTTTCATGCTAATTGGGCAATATTATATTGACATGTTTTGCTGGGTGTTAATTACCAAAATTACATAAGATGAACACTTGAAAGTATGTACGGTGAAAATTAGTGAAGTTCTTACCTTCTCATGAGTTACAATCTTCCAATTGCTGCCTTTTGTTACCTGGTCATGTGAGGCTTCAAAGATTGACATTCAAGAAATTCACATAAGATGAACACGATGAAGGGTTCTTTATCTTCTCATCACTTACAACCTCTTCAAAAGTCAACAAGGTTATGCCCTCGAAGCAGGAGAAGAAAGACAGAGGGATCTTTTCTTGCCATTGTATTACATAAATTAATTTGTGTATCACTACTGGAAAAGGCGTAATCTTTACCCTTTGATAACTAAATAGTTTGAAGTTTTATACGAGATGATGTAGGGATTGTTCAATTTTGAATATGTAAAATATTCGTGCAAAATTACACGCATTACTACTAGCGTGTAATTTTTTGCTATTTTGTTCACTTCACTTGCAGACTTAATGAGGATGCGAGTGTATAAGCGGTCGGAGAAACATCCGATTTTCTCCTGAAGTATGGCTGAAAACTTATTGAGGTCCTCGTTATAAGTTATATATTCATATTTTCTATATAAAAATGTCAAAATGAAGTTTTCCTATAGACTGTCATCTACCTGTTTCTTTGTATTTCATAGTTTGAAAAATATTAAAGTATTGCACTAGCAAGAAATTTTGTATTTTGTTTTTTTTGTGTGTATTTTTTTATACTTTAGTTGGCCAATTTTATACAATTTGGTTCTCATTAATGTTGAATTTTTGAATAATTTTCTTGTTAGGGGGAGGGGAGGTGATCATTTTGATACGCAACATATAATAGAATACTAATATAAAGTGTTTGATATTGAAGGAATTGCTTCTCACTTATTTTCAAGGAAAAAGACCAAAAACAATGGAATACTAATATAGTAATAAAGTAGGTAAAATGGTAATATACATTGTCAAACCTGCTTGTTGGAATTCTTCTTATTTACATAAGAAGTGCTTATAAGCAGTTTACCAAACACTTTTTGCTTGTTAAAGCAGTTTGTAAGTATTTTTGACTCTTTATATAAGCAATCCCAAACACCCTCTAAAAAGGCATTATGAAAGAGTTGCTCCTATCAATGAGTTAACATAAAATGTTGTCTTGTGATGCTATTTGTTGAATAAATATGGTTACGACTGCTGGGTTTGGATGTAAGTTATGCTTATTCTGTAATGAGTCAGGATTTGGCTTCTGGAGACATAGTCAAGCAGGGTATTGTGAAGTGTCAACACTCTTAGATAGAACATAATGCGTAGCATGTTATGGCTATGTTTCTTTTTGCTGGAATTTATTGTGGTTTCTAAAATGTATTTGATGACATCTTTGACATAGGCTCATATTGTTGGTGATTTGCAGTTTAATATTTCGTCTTTGATATAGGCTCATATTGTCAGTGATTAGCAGTTTAATATTTCCTCTTGGTCAACGTAGGTAATTGATTGACAACTGTGGACAGTAAGATCCTTATGGGTATGAGAAATTATTGTTTACATGTATCCCTATTCTCTCCCCAGTGTGGGAATCTCATAGAAACCTACAGAGAACATGCTTATGTTTTGCAAAACATCTATTAGTTATTTCCAATTTACATACTGGTAGACTCTTTTGTAGAAACTCCAGCCAATATACTGCCTAAAACGTTTTGTGGAATGTTTTTTTTTCCCTTCCTTGGTAGCTAGGACTATTTCAATCGGTTTGTGAATAAACCAGATAAATTTAATTACTGAACTCTAATGAATCCCGGTGTCACTGTTGCTTTCTTGTGGAGTTTTGCATTCAGAATGGAGTTTGTAATGGTTTCTTCAACAACACGCGTTCGTGTCTGGGTACAGCTCTCGTGGCCCACACCAAAATAGGGTAACAATTAAAATATTATTAAAAATATAATAAACTTTGTTAGTCAAAAAATAATAGTTGGTAATCATAAATTGTTGAAAGATGACAATTTATTGACTAATTTAATAAGTACTTTTAAAAAATAAGAAAGACATAATAATGAATGAGACAAGTTTTAAATTTTTCTCTCTTTATTTTTTTAAACAAAAAAGAAATATAAAAAAGGTTCTTACTATTTGTTTCTTAAACAAGATAACTTTTTTTTTTTTTTTTTATAATAGTAATAAATAAAAAAAATGCAACAAAAGTAGAAGAGATGTTAAAAGTATATTGATAAATTGTAAGTAATTTTAAAAGATAATATACCTAATCTATCTCCCTCTATATGTATATAATTTGGGTAGGCTTGAGTTACTCGTGGGTTGTCCAACCCAAGTTGCACCCCTACCCTTATATGTCCAGTCAATTGTTGCGTCTTAACGCATTTTGAGAAGAATCAGGGTCTAAACGTATTTTGGGAAGAACCAGGATAATCAGATCCATTAAAATATTAACCCGATATAAAAGTATAGGGGGTGAGGGATCTTTTTTTGACATGAAATGAATATATCCATATAACTCTGACTCATAATATTTATGAGATGAAAAAGGCCTTGGACTTCTCTGTGACTCGTAAGAATTATAATGTAATGTACTCAACCAAGCCTGAGGGCTAGGATATGCTTTATTGTTTTGCTTTTATTTTTGTCAGGAAAAACCGATTTTTTACTCATACCTACCCAAGTTATGCAGGCATAAGCCACACAAGTATGTAAATTATTCCTTGTTTTTGTCTAGAATTGGACAGAGGAGAGCCAATCTGTTGACAGCACATTGATTCGGGCCGTATTGCACTTGATTTCAAAAGGAATCCCCCAAATAAATATAAGCAAGTGAGATTGGATAATTCTGCCAAATTTTGAAGAAGATTTTCAACTCTTGCGAGTTAAAAGGTTTGTAAAGTATCATATTCCGTCGTCTGTGATCATTTGAACAACTTTTGGGGAATTTCAATTTTCATTCTCATGCACAAAGGAGATGGTTGCCACTTTCATAATTTAGTACATTGAAATCACAGCTGGTTCTGCAAATATAATATAATATACTATACTATACTAATAGGCGGCGGAACTTTGAAGAATAGAATACAACTAAATTACATTGGTTTGACGCGTTTTACTGGGCGGCCCAAACGTTCTGTGCATCAGTGTATGTCTCTTGTTGATGCAGTAAATTACGTAGCTTGAAATATGAAATCCTTAATGTTTTTAGGAATTTCTTAACATGTGCCCAGGGCACATGCTAAACACACGGTTCAAGAGACTATTTTCTTAAACTGTGTGCATATTCCCTTGAACTTGATGCAAATGTATAAATTAAAGGAATATGCACACAGTTCAAAAGAATATTCTCTTGAACCATGTGCTTAGCATGTACCTTTAGGACACATGTTAAGAGGACCCATGTTTTTATGTTAGTATAGAAGAATGGTTTCAATGATTACTTATTTTTGTACCTAAACACTATCATTGAACATGAAATGTTGGTCAAACCTCACAACTAGAGTAGAGTATGGTAAAAAAAATTATATATTGTGTATCAATTTTTTTATTGTCATACTAGACATGTGAATAATTATTATTAATAATATTTTTTTTTATCATATATACATAATATAATATGTCAATTTTATAATTTTACTCAACCCCGTATAAATCGGGGTCACATTAATAGCACATAATAGAACTGGGTACAGTAAATGCGGGCTTTATAGCGGCTGAAATATCACAATTTCTTCTAAAGGGGTTTGGGCACAACTCCTCTTAAACTGCAAAGGTTAATTTCTATATTATGTGAGTTTTGTATTACCCTTGTGTGACTTATTTTAATTGGAAATGATTATTTTTTAAAGTGAAAAGTGATGTTTATACAAGATGGAATATAAAAATAGTGTTTTGAAAATTATCATTTTTTACTGTTCCTCAATTGTAATCTTGTAGGATATTATCACTCACATTAATGAGTAATGAGTAGATAAGGTTAGTGACGTATTGACTAACCAGATTTGGTTTGATTCCACCCAAATATTCCTAACTTAATTATGAGATGAGGTCTTTTCCTGCACCAGCCAGCATTCACATCCTCCTCCATATGGGACCCGCTTTTAATAGCCAATCTGTCTATCAATCGAGTTTTTATTCGGATTTCAAATCTTTTAATTAAAAAAAAGACCTTTTTTTTTGTACATTTTCGATACGTGTACAATAATTATTTTTTTAACCAATAGTCCATAACATATGAGGGCCAGTTTATATTAATTATATATGATTTATTACACGTGTCGAAAATATACAAAGAAGTCCTAAACCTCCTAATAAAAACTTCAATCAATCACTATGGACCCCACCCATACACCGAGGCAATGACTAAAAAAAGCCCATCACACTTTCCCTGTAAAACTCTGATAATTCTCATCGGCCCAACCTAACGGCTTATACACAACCCGTAAAATAACGTAATACTTTATACGAGTACATAACATACTCATTAGGCGGACACTCTCATATCTCCCGAACCGGCATTTCCCGGTCACGGTCCGCCCCTCCCCTGCCGTTACATCTCTTGAATTACATAATACTCCCATTTATCTTTTATTTATCTTCAACCATAAATAATTGAGGTAGAGGAGAAATAGCCGGGGTTAGGGTTTTTGTGGGAGGAACTTGGTTCTTTGCGATTTAAAAACCGAATTATAATGGGGAGCCGTGAATTTTCTCCGATTATAGATGTGGAATCGAACGAAGATGCATCAGAAATGCTCTTCGCCAAGAGACGATGCTGTTTCTGCATACCATATTCCGACCGATCATCTCCCGCCGTCGGATTAGTTGGGCTGTGGACCAGAGGAATCAACTCTTTGAAGAAGCTCCGGGAGTGGTCCGAGATCGTCGCCGGTCCTAAGTGGAAAACCTTCATACGCCGGTTCAATAGGAATAAGAGTGGATTGGGAGGAGGAGGAGGTAATAATAAGAGTTCGAAATTCCAGTACGATCCTCTGAGTTACGCCCTCAATTTTGATGAAGGACCCGGACAGAGCGGGAATTTGGAGGAAGCTGATGATTATCTGTTTCGGAATTTCTCGTCTCGGTACGCTACGGTTCCGACGATGGCCAAAGGATCGATGGATCTCGGAAAGGATGGGCCGACTTTCAGCTGAAGATGATGATGATGATGATTATAGGTAAGTTTCGTTGGTGCGCTCGAGTTTGCGAATTAGCGGTGGACTGCTACAGGGACGTAAACAGGCATTATCACCGGCGTCATATGAACAGATATTTTTTGGTGTATAAATAAATAAATAAATGAGAGATAGTGAAATATGTGAGAATGCGTGCAAGTTTTGTAGCTTTTGGTGTATGTAACATAAATTTCAATACCACCAGATTAATTAAAGCTCGGGACTTTTTGGATTCTTGTATTCTGTATTATGTTGGTCAAGGGGTAAATTTGATTTGATGCATTTTGGTAAAATTTAATCTAATGTTTCTGATTGCGACTGAGCTGGTGTATAAATTCGTAACTACTAATATTTAAACACTATCAGTTACCAACTTTAAGCTACAACAAAACAAACAGAATTGATTCTTCAACTTAAACAGAAACCCGGAAATCCCAGAACTAAAAGCTTAAACTAAAATAAAAAATATTTACATCAACTTTAAATTTAAAAAAGTTTCATATTGACTTTACTTTTTCAATCGAAAAGTAAATATATTTTTTCATATCCTCCCATTACACGCTTTTGGTCAAGCAGAGTTGAAGCAAAATAAGGCTCACACACAGTCCTTTTTTGATTTATACGACTTTTTAGATATTCACACAAGTACCAAACACTAGCGAGCTATTAGCACTCTATCTGGTAAGTTACAAGTATCAAACAGTTACAACACTTTAGTTTTTCTTAAAATACAACTTACACACTGCTGCTGCTTCCGTTGCTTTGATAAAAGGTAACTGTGTTTGAGGATTTTCGGCTTTTGATAGACTTGATATCCAACAAAATATCACCCACAATCCATGGAAGGCCAAGGCAGTTGATGTTTTCTTCGCAATGAGTTGGGTGATAAGTTACATAATACCAAGCTGATGCCAACTTCTGTTGCTCCTGCACTTTGCAACTGCTCTCGAACAACCCTTTGACCTCCTTACGTAAGTTCTTAATTGACACCAAAATACGATCCTTTGTTTCTCCGTATCTCCGATTATCTCGCTGCAAATATGCTGACCGCCTTTGTAAATTACCTGTCAGTATTTCAACTTCACTCTCAGCTTCATAGTAATTCATCAAGGTGGTAAGTTTATTCAAGTACAACCCTTTGTGGCCTTCTGCAATTTCAAGGAAGATTTCAAAACCTTCTACTTCAAGATCATGATCATAAGCGTCTTGGATGATATTCTTTGAACAAACAGAGTCCGACTTCTCATGCACTGTAGATTCAATAATAGCATGATAAAGTTTGCCCAGCACTCCTTGAGAAGTGTAAGCTGGTTTGTCCCACCTCTCCATAAAATCGGGAAACATCCTTGGTTTTAAAGCCCTAGGCATTTCAGCTGGTGCTCCTGTTTTTGCAAAATCAACTGCCATAGAGTGAAGGGTTGCCAACTGAAGACATTTTTTACTCATAGCTTTATCTGACTCAAAGTCTGCATGTACCAAATGTGCAGTAGAGATTGTACCCAAGGTATCATTGATCAGATAATCAACAAAGAACTTTTGAATTTCCTACAAAATCAGTAAACTGAGAAATATGAGAGACAAAGGGATAGTTTTAACAACATAATTATCTCAGACTATTATCAACATAAATGACATAATTTAGCTTTAAACTACCTCTAAGGTCACATCATGATCCATCAGGCGCGGTCTTCGCCCAGTGTAGTCCATAGGGGGTATAGTTCGACGTGGGATGAGATTATCATCCCAACTTATGAAATACAGGTCGCCATCAAGGTCACCACCAGAGCATTCATTTGTATGAGGCCTGAAGGAAAGACATTATCATTGTTACAATGAAATTTGCCAAAGAAAACCTTGGTGTACTTGCGTGTCAAGAACATTAATTGAACTCCAAATCCATTCTCTTCAACTTGATTTGGATATGATTCAGCAAACATAATACAGATGCTAGAAAATGAAATTATTTGACAATATAATGATAAGAGTAGAAAGCAAGAAGATATTAACATAACAATGTGCAGATTACTTAAAAAAGTACTCGCAATTGAAGCAATTTGGGTTTCAATTGAAGTTCCAAGTCACATTTAATGTTAAGCTAAACATGACAAACAACTAATGATATAATGTTCACATGTTTGTAATTTTCTTAACAAGTACTTGAAAACACTTGACGTAATGATGATGAAGTACATCACTAGTAAAGTGTAACAAGGAAAGCACAATCAAGGAGTAAATTATAACAACTATTGACATAGTAACAACAAAATAGTCTCTATTAATGAATGTAATAAATTAGCAATTTAGACAATAAGCTTTTCCAAATTCCTTCTTTATTAAATCTTTTGCAAAAGAAGGCTTGATAATGTCACAAATAGAAGGCACCTCAATCTGGACGCCATATTTCATACTACCTCCCATACCAAAACAAGTGAGCTGGTTTGACCAAAACATAGTTTTAGGATATGGGTAATGGGTGCTTCTACTTTTTCTGACAACCACTGGATAGAGAGCTGAATGGTTAAGAGAGAATTATGTGAATAATTTTGGGAAATCCTTGAGTAGAAAGGAGCTCGCTTAAATTTGGGGACGGGTCAGTATATCTGAATGAGTCCAGCTATAAGAGGTCAGTGATAGGGATCGATCCATGAAATGTCATCGGTGTGAATGATTCGTTATTTAGTTATTTATTTATCAGTTATCTATTTATTGAGTTTGTTGGATTTCTTATTTATTGGTTTATTTCAGTATTGAGTTATTTATTTAGAGGCTCAATTGTTACTGGGCTTAGAATTATTAGAATTTATTTTCTTATAAATATGCTTGTAAGTCATGTCAGACTCTTTACACTTTGATATTAAAATTATCCTACTTATTGGTTGCAATCAATATTTTTCCTCCTTACTGCGGTTGGGAAACTCTAGAGGTAGTGGTTCTCCTACGATTGGATCACTCTAATTCTTTTAATTTTCCTTACTGATTTACCACTTCCAATTAATTATTTGTTAATCAATTTCCGTCCTACATCAGTCAGGATGCTCCTAAGATTTCTAATCTTGTAATCCTAACACTTCAGGGGGTTTGAGATGAGAAGGTGCACTTATAATAATGTAGTTATAGCTTCTTACCCCATACAAGTTTTTCTCTTTCTTTTTTTATTTTCTGAAGAGAGAGAAGTGGAGAGTGAAAATTTCTCGTGAACAAACTAAATCCCTCTTATTTGTTCTTTCAGGTACAACTATCACAACTTAGGAACAGTAATCTGGTAAAAACTTGTAACAAAATGAAATGAAAAAAAATATAGAACTTTTCAAGCACTCCCTTACCTTTCACCTTTTTGAGGGAAAACAACGCAATCCATCAAACCCTTCTCCTCTAGTACCACGTCATAGACAGCCTCAAGGACTCTGATATCCCCTGGATGTAGACAAGGATTTTTTGTGACTACAACCTTCCCAATCAGTACAGAGGTTGTCTCATCCACTTTCTGAAAGAATTTCTGCTCACCACATTCAAGCTCTCTCTTAGTCATGGTTACTCGGATATACACCTGGCCATAGTTTAAAATGCCAGTTTCATCCAAGCATCCAATTAGGATGCGGCCCTTGGGAACAAAAATTCGGCATCTGCTTTTTAGATCAGAAAGCTGGTTCTCATAATGTGATTGAAGCATCATTGAGAGGTACGGTTCTGCATTTGGCTGATAACCTTGAAGTAACATCTTTACTAGAACGTTTTTAACATCACTCTTACCCATGTTCTCCAGAATGTCTAATGCTGCCTCTTTATTAGTCAACATTTTCTTCAAAAGACAAAGTTGAATGTCTTGCAAAGCTTCAAAAGCCTGATCCTCCACTCCCAATGTAGATAAAAGGGAAATAATCTCCCGATTCAAGTAGCAAGGCATAGACTCACTCCAGCTAGTGACATTAAGCATCCTGTTTTGTGACTCAAATTTAAGCATGCTACTACGTAAAGAAAGCTTGCGGAAAGAATTACGGTCAACAGCTATGACACCTTTGTAGCCACCATATCGAATCTGGAATGCTGAGGGGGTATGACCTAGTCCACACTTCTGAGCAACTTGCCTGGCAAAAGCAAGAGAAATTTTTCCAATGCCATCAGAGAAGCAGTATCCAACACCATCAGAGACGACTTCGACATCAGGAATAACCTCAACATGTTGTGATGGCACTTCTAGGGTTTGCATAGAAGAGCTAAACAGTTGACCCATCCTGGCAGCACATTTTGAGACACTGCGAATCTTGTTGAAACAGCCCATCCATTCTCTGATATCTTCTGCTTTCACATGCTCATTTGAAGCAAACATCCACACAGAATTTGAACGGAGCTGACTAGCCGAGAACGCCAAAAATTGAAATCTTTTCATTCCAATAACAATTCCCTCTCGAAGAATAGATAATATCCGATGATATATACTAGTCCTACAAGGCTTAGAAAATATACCTTGCTGAATGCTTGTGGAAACAGTATGAGAAAAAAGCTTACCCCAATCTTCTTCAACGAAAGTTACTCTTAGAAAATCTGAAGCATAGGAAGCAAAGTTCTTCACAACATAACTGGAGGTTTCAAGCTCAGGACCCAAGCAGTATATCTTTGATGGCGTAACGAGAACTCTATGACAACTCATGATATTATTATTTGTTAATTTGCTATTAGCTGATGAAGGAAGATTCTTCTCATTTTTCCTCAGAATATGTAATTGGGTTTTGATAAATCGCATGGGATCATAACAAGTGTGCTGCAATTTATGCATTTTCTGAAGAATCACCATACCAGAGTCTGTGTCTAAACTGCTGAGGATCTCAATCAGATCGGGATCCACAGCAGCGAGACTAAGTTTGTGAGTGTGAACAAGGGAATTCAGCTGGTAAAGGATCTCATATGATAATTTAGAATCTGGTTGGCATCTTACAAGTGGATTAAGCTCAGATAAAGAATGAAATTCTCCACCTTCTTCCATAATTAATTTAGTCAACTCTTTCTTATAAAATGGCAATTTGGAAAAGGTATCTAAAGCTGAGGACCATTCTTCCATTTCCCAACAAAATGCAGAAGATTGTCCAATAGACTTCACATTGGAAAAATCTGTTGCACGAACCCAGAGAAACTCAAAATCCTCCTTGCAAACATGGTACCGATCAGCACTGAACTTAGAAGCAACATTGGGCCCAGACACTTTTTGATATATTTTTGGTGCATACTTGAGCTGAAAAGTAATAGAGTAAAAATAAAATAAGTTAGGTCAAGTTATTATTAAACTTGTATGTAAACTTTAATGTAAAAGGGAGTAAAGAATATTCTCCGCAAGATACAGCTGGAGAAAAGGTAATGTTGAAGACAAAGGTGTAAAGCTTTCAGTTGAGAAGAGGTAACTAACATCTAATCTAGTTGCACAAAAGAACCAAAGATTCACAAAACAGAATAGTTTTGAAAGACTTAAGGGGCAGCTGGATACTTGCAAGTCAAATGTGAATTTGCCTTAATAGAAATAGAACTCATCAAACAGACCTTTGACTCATGAACAAGCAGGGACGAAGCTGAAGCCAATGAACTGGGGTCAATTGACCCAACTGATTTTATAATTTTTTTGATTTCGTAAATTTTGGGTGTAATGTATTAAATGAATACACTAAAATTCTGTAAATCATACTACCAATTAAAGAGATTAGTTGCCAAGAAAATAAAATGAACATGCATAAGCCAAGAGCTCAACAAGTATGGCTATTACAATCAAATCAATCTAAAGGAAAACCCACAATCACACAAGGAAATGCAGACAAATTTACACAACAGTCGCCTAACACATAAAAACTATAACTTCACATCTAAATTTACTATCAGAAGCATCAAGAAAACCGAAAACCCCATCATCAAAAACTCAAACAAAATTGACCTTGGTGAATCACAGAAAATGGTATCTTTACCTTCAGAAGAATTGCATTGGGTTCCGTTCCACCGTTCAAACAACACTTGGATGTCTCCAAAACATCACCAAACTGTACCTCCAACTTATAAGACACCCCATTGTGATTCACCCAGAATTCAAAACACTGCCTTTCAGGCATAATCCAAGCTCTGACGCCTTCCCAAGTCTCCAAAACACACATGCAAAGGCTGTCATTTTCAGACAGTGACCCCTTTTTATCAAGATCTGCTGCCAATAGCCCAGCGTTCAGAACCCCCTTCTCGACCCGGTTTTGGGGATCCGCGGGTCGAAAAACGATATCATCGAATGAAGAGGAGAGAGATAGATTGAAACTCTTGAAAACGAGTTTGCCCTGTTGGAAGAGAGTTATGGCGGTGGATTTAAAGTCTAGGGTTTCGAACTGAACTCTGCCAGAGTCTCTAGCCTTCCAGTTCTTGTGGTCAGAGAAAATTTCGCAGGCAAAGACAGAGCCTTTGCCGATAATGGATTCGAAGAAGTCGAAGAGCTCTTTGGCTATGGCGGTTCTGGGGATGTTTGAGACTTTCACCGTCAATGTGGGTCTCTCTTCCACACCCATTGTGAAGAGAGAGAGATGAGAAATAAGGGTTTTGGGGAGAAAGATGAGAGAGAAAGTTGTGTGTGCGATTTGAGTTTTTGAGAAACAGACGGGGAAGGGTTTTGTGGGTTTTGAGGAGGGGGTTTTTGGCTTTTGTCGAGCTCCTTGTTCCAGCTGATGCTCACCGGTGGTGTATATTTTCTCGACTAAATTGCAAATCTGGACCTCCTATTTATTATGTTTTTGTAAAAGTGTTTCCTAAACTTTTTTCTTAGCATAAATCTCCCTCATAGATATATTAATTGTGCAAAATTGTTCCTCCAACCCTTTCATCAATAAAAAACTGAATTTTATTAGCCAATTAGGAGCATAAATTATTGTAATCTTTTTTTCAACCCATTCGTCATAATTAAAGTAAATTTAATGAAAAAAAGATGATATTTGAGTTTATAACTTGTATCTTCCGGATTAAAATGACACTGGGTTTAATCATAAATATACATTTATATGATTTTTTTGATAGTAAATGATTTATAGTAATAAAAAATAAATAAATTTGAGTCATCGAAACACATTAATCTCCATAACCTCGAGTTAAATATAAAAGAAAATGTATATATTCTAACTATTACATGTTTATATGCTATTTTGTTAATAGGTCTAAATAGTGGGACTTTATAAGATTAGGACATAGCTTATCTATATACCCTATTAAAACATCTCCTCTCATTCATCCCCTATTACCGTATGACTATCCAACAATGATCATAAGTTTTCTTGATTTTGATTTAAAGAACAGTTCTTTTTTGAATGTATTATTCAATGTCCTTAATTACAGCCTTGTGACCCCTTATTTTGTTGTGAAAGCCTCTGGTTCTTCTCTGTCCAGTTACAATACAGAGTCACAATGTTTAAATTGTAAAAAAAAAAAAAAATGAGTGGGAGTTTCCTCCACAGGTTTACAGGAGTTTATGTTGTAACATTTGGCTTTAACATACATATACTCCATGATTTACCCGGCATTTTTGATAACCCTTTTGGAGTCTCATTTGAATTTCCACAGAGAAGATAGTATTATATATTTATATTGCTTTTAATGAATTATCATATAAGATATGTTCACTTGAATATAATCATTCAATTATTGTAGTAGAAGTAGATTAAAATCAAATCAAAACATGTAGCTGCAAAGGGATTTCAATTTTTACAGTAATGTCTCTGAAAACTTTCATCATGTATCAACAGCTAAGGGATCTCTCTTCTTCTTCCTTTATAGAGTATATCATTTCTGCGACTTGCTTGATACTTGGCCTAGCATCTGGTGAGGCATTTATGCACTTCAAAGCCACCTGCAACAGATTCACCAGCCTCTCTTCGCTTGCACCTTCCGAAATGAGGGACTTATCAAACACTTCAACAGTCCATTCTTCTTTAACCACTGAATGCACCCATTCAGCCAAATCAGACCCTGTATTCTGTACTAGCTTTCCTGTTAGCAACTCGAGAAGAATCACACCAAAGCCATAAATGTCCACTTTGAAGGTGGGATATGCACGGCCACCATTGGGATCATCATCTTTCAGACTGTTGGTTTGGACATGATTTTCAGCCACCATTAGACCATATTCACTGATACATGGATCCATATTAACGTTCAGCAAAATGTTAGACGATTTTAGGTTACCATGAGCAATCCCATCATCACGAAGCTCCTCGTGCATGAAAGCCAAAGCCTCAGCAATGCCAGCTGCAATGTTGAATCTGCTTCCCCAGTCAAATAATTGTCCATTTTGGGATCCTGAAATTATAGAATGATGCAATTAAGAAATTTGTGTAGGAGCTGTTAGGGACTTTTCAAATTAGTTCAATCAAATCAGGCCTCGGTTTTGGGGCTCAAAACAAGAGGGTAGATTTATAGCAGTTCAAGATAGACAGTACTGGAATGAGAATGCAAATTTACCATGTAGAAGACTGAAGAGACTTCCATTTTGCTGATATTCATACACTAATAGCTTCTCTTCGTTGGAACAATAATAGGCAACCATCTGAAGAACTTTCGGATGCTTCACTTGGCCTATTCTCTGCATTCTTTTCTTGAAATCATCCTTAGAAATCCGCCAATTCTTGATCCTTTTCACAACAAGGGTCAATCCGCCATCAGGTGTGACCTTGTAGAGGCTTCCGTGCTTTCCCCTACCAAGCAATTCTGCTGGGGCTCGAAGCAAATCCTCAAATTTCAGCCCATTTACCTCTGGAGTAGAAAGAACTACAAGTGATGCCGAAGTCTTTCCACTTTCGGCAGATGTCAATGAAAATTCGGACCTGTTTCCTCCGTTCTTAAACTCGCTGGAAGAATCACTATCATCTGCCTTATTTGTGGCATTGGTCTTATCTTGTTTAGATTTGATTTTCTTAATCACCTTGTAGCCAACGATAAGCACCACAATCAATCCAAGAATGGCATAGCCAGAGTAAATAAGATACTGACTCAACGAATTTTTTGATTTCTTTCCAGGAGGTGGCGGACAAACATTTGACAGTGGTTTCCCACACAAACCGGGATTACCTGAAAAGCTGCTTTCATTGAAACGGCCATCAACATCAGGAATCGGACCACTCAGATTGTTGTTGGAGACATTGTATTGTACAAGGTTAGAGAAATCATTTGCAGGTATCTCTCCACTAAACTGATTGTTTTCGGCCAGGAAAGTTAACAATCCTGAGACTTCTGACATGTCAGGCAATTCTCCAGAGAATTTGTTATATGATACATCAAACCTTTTCAGATTACTCAACCGGGAGACAGAGCTAGGAATTGTGCCCGAGAAATGGTTGCCACTTAAATACAAGTGAGTGAGGTTTTTGCAGCCTGATATTTCTTCAGCCAAGTCCCCAACAATATTGTTTTTCTGCAGACTCAGGACAAAAAGTGTACTCGTCACGCAGAGGGAATCAGCATCAAGAACTCCAGTAAGATTAAACTCATCAAGAACAATCTTTTTCACAAATTTTAGGCTGCTGTCACAGGTAATCCCTTCCCACTTGTCAATGCAGGGGTCTGAAGTTCCATTCCAACCCCAATTCGCGCCTCTTTGTGCGTTCCCAGGAGAAAGTTTTCCCATGAATTCAACTAGCGCCATCTTCACATCTTGTTCTTCTGAGTTAGCCATTGAGAAGAGCAGAAACGGAACAAGGACTAGCCAAAAAGGGACTCGATACATTGCAGAATTTTTTCAAACGTCCCTAAGCTTCTTCTGCTTTCAACAATTTGGCTTGTTTGAATGACCGGCAATATACAACCAGGAGAGGATGCAAAGTAAGAATGTTGGGAAATTGTTATGTTACATTGCCAGTTGGCTGAATTTACAATGTTATTGTGCATGACAATGAAGATTTCAAGACTAACTAGAAGGCCTGCCACAAGCTAATATTTAAAATTTTTGGCGCCGGCCTCTGGAATTTGTCAAATGGGGGATGTTATGGTACCATTTGGTTTCTCATCTATAAAGAATATTGGTTTTGGAGTGTATGATGGAACAACACTAGTGGACTTACTCTTATGCAAAATTTTGGGTTGTTATTATATTACTATTATTGTTATGTATTTTAAAGGAGAAGATAATAGTCGCAGTATATTTTATTTATAGGATTTTGACTCCTTTCTATTCTTTTTTTTGGCTTCACATTGTATAGACTTTATACTGCCGCCTCAATCAGGCTCAGCTGTGATTAATGATTATACATTTTAACTGAAAATACTGCACATTTGTCTGTTTTAACCCAATCAAGCTGCAATACTTGTGAAAACGCTAGCTAGTCATTCTCATTTTTAATTATGCTAATAATCTTCTTAATCTTCCTATGAAGTTGCTACAGCATTTATTAAAGTTACTCATCTCTCCTTGCATCAGCTTATAAAATTTAATTATGAGGTTTTTTCTTTTTTTTTAACACCTAAATTTTGGATATGCTCTGTAAGGATACATTTAGACAAAAAAAATACAAAAATCACGATGAGTTCTTGTTAATTCTCTTTTTTTGTCAAAAAATAAAAGAGTCTTAATTTTTGGTGACTATCTTTTATGAATATTAAGGTTTTGCAGTTTACATGCTTAGATGGAGAACTTATGTTTTTTTAAAATCTCTTTATACTGTTAAACTCTGACATCTAGAATTTATTATTGAGAAGAATTACTGAAAAAAGTTATATATAAATATGGTCTATTCATAAAAAAATCAATAAGGACTCTTTTTTTTTTCAAAAGGAAGAGATAGCAAAGCCACTCAAATACTAAATTAACTTTGTTATGAAAAGAATTATCGAAAAAAAGTTACTATATCTAGGTGTGTACTGCTCAGTCTTAATATCAGACTAATATGCATAGATAAAGGTCAAATATGAACCCTTCATTTCAGAGAAATGATGTTACCATGTATACACATCACATTTGTACCAACTTACAGAATTTGAGTATGGAGTTACAAAATCTAGTAACAAAATACTAATTACTACCTGACTTAATGAATACAACAAATTACAGGACAAACATAATGTTTATTCACATCTATGATCAATAGTACAACATTAAGCCAGAATGTATTTGTATGCATACAAGAATAATAAGGATGAAGAGAGAATTACTGAAGATAACTAATATTTAAGCGTGCATTGTCAGTGGAATCGGTACTGGCGATGACCTAGGAATGCAGCTGCTGCTTTGTTTCAAAAAACAGAAGAGCCTTTTCTAAAGCAGTAACTTGCCACCGCAAATGCAAAATGTAATCTGCAGTGTGGAGAAGAAGCTGATGATCCGAATGCAATTCATCCCCTCCTGGCACAACCCTCTGAAGCTTCTCCATCTTCCTCTCAACCACCCTCACCCTCACCATCCCTCCAGATCTTGATTTTATACTCTCAGCTAATCTTTTATGTTTTTTCGCCCTCACTACTACTTTTTTTGAACCCATTATAAATAATTTCCTCTTCATACAATGTTGTATACATATGCTGTGTGCATGTAACAATACTCTATCTATCTATATATATAGATATAGACATATGGGGAGAGAAAGAGAGAGAGAGAAGGGTGAATAGAGGGTGAATGAAGGGTGGGGTAAGAGTCATAAAGAAGAAGAGGGTAGGGGTGGCCATGTCCATGTGATGCAATATGGATTGTGGTTGGACTTGTGGAGAGAATTTTGTGATGGCAGAGCTGGGTTACTGTCTTATTGTACCCGCGACACACGTGTCTGACAGCTTTGGCACGGACTTAGAGTAACTGTAGCCACTAATTTTGGGATCTGATGTGGCAATAACTACCATTCTATCTGGCCTCGTAATCCTCAAAACATCCAGCTCACTGCATCAGATTGCTCTGTTGATTAGCTGGTAAGTTAGTCGACCGAGTCAAATAAAATGTGACATATACGTTTAAAACAAAAAAAACACACAATACCCGCAAGGCTATCCAAAGATCTGGATAAATTCCCCACGTAAATCGTAGTAGAGTGTAGCACCAAATGAGCTCGATAAAAAGACGAAACGTTTTATCCCTTTCTGCCACTCTCATCTCCTTTCTCTTCCTCTTTTTCTGATGGGGTACTTTGCTTCTTTCCTTTTAAGTTCCTTAACAGAAAATAGTCAAGGTTATTACCAATATATCATCCATCATATGAACCCATAAAAGTTGCAAAACATCCTAATTATCTATATTTCAGTAAACATACTAGCTAGTATATCCTCCATTCTTCTCATGCCCTCGAATGAAGTGCCTAGTTCTGGTGTCGGTATGATGTAACCTAAATTCTGGCATCATCATGTTCATCATGTTTAAGGGACTGAAAAGCAATACCCAAAACAAGTCCCCTTGTCATTAAAGACGAATCCACCAGAATTTCCACAGTTAACAGCAGCATGTATCTGTAAACCAACCAAGTTGATGAAACATGAAGACAATTTGGTCAGCAGGCCACGCAGCTTCAAAAATATTAAATGGTACGTAGAGTTGAAACTTATCAACCTGCAATCCCAAAAGCTCAGAGGACCCATGAACATCTGTTAGAATCTCTGTGCAAAACAACCCCACTCGTGATAGATATCGTATCTCCCCTAATTGGATGCCCAGGGCTGTCACTGCATCTTGAAGTGCTGCAGATGGCCAAATTCCACGGGTGACACCCCTCCCCAGAGCTCAACATCATCTACCGTAAGCATAGCTGGGAAAAATTATATTGCATAAAAAACAAAATCACACATCCTTTAGCATGACCCAAACTTGGCACCAAAAAAAATGTAAAACATGAACTTTTTTTAAAAGGCAACACACAAATTTGTCAAGAATTCACCAAACCCAAACACCACCAGAAAGACAATTTAGCCTTCTCAAAACTAATCAACTCGTCATCCTTAAAAGAACCAACAGAAGCAACATATAATTTCAATCTTGAACAGTTAACACACTTAATACCAAGCATTTCACACGTTTTACATTTAATTACAATCAACAAGTGAAGTTCACACACCAATTAGGGCAAACCAAATATTGGTAAGAAGCACATAGATATTGCTTTGTTTAGCATGTAGGTAGTAGTAGAACAATAATGTTTCAAATTGAGTGTAATAAAAATACAATCTTCAACCAAAGTTGGCACTTCTTACCAATATCTCATTCGGTTGCAATATCAAGCATTACCCAGTTGAACGCATTTGGGGAAGCAAATAGGGCTTTTTCAGGGGTTTTGGAATAATTTTGCGGCGGTGGGCGGTGGGTGGTGGTCGATGGTTCGATGAGCTCGACGCGGAGAAAACTACGTCGTCCACGGCAGGGAAGAGGAAGTGATGATATAGGGGTTTACATGGGGGAGAGGAAAGGCGCGTAAGGGATAAATAAAACCGCATGAAACGACGACGTCGGGGTCTAGCCGATGCTGTTCCAGTTTATTTTTTGTCACGAAAATATTAAGTGAGAAATAGAAACCCTAAACATGTTTTTTTTTATATTATTTATCTAATAATACTCCCACCTTTTCGGAAAAGAAAGAAAATAAAAAAATTCTCATTTACCATATGTTTCTTCCCCAAAATAAATGAACAACAATCGTATGCTGTATTTTAATATGTATATATGCATATTAATAATATAAAGCATTTAGTCTCATTTTCTTTTACAAAGTTGTAAAAAAATATAATAATACTTTAATTTTATTTATACATTAACTCTTTTTTTTATACTAAAAGTGTTAAAGTTCTCATTGATAGAAAAATGGCACTTTCATTGGAGCACTTAAGTTTTTACCTCATAACATGAAAAAAAAAAATTAAAACTAATTTTGTATGAATTTGAATCAACATACCTAGATAATTATGATTAAAAAAAATAAAAAGATAACGAAAAGATAGAATTCTCTTTGCGGATGTTCCCAAAAATATACTCCTAGCTACTTCATGCCATGTTGACTAAATTTACTTTACTCTCAGTAAGTTTATTTATTTATGCTCTTTGAATTAAAAAATAGAAAAAGTAGTTTTAAATGGAGTTTCATTTTATTTTATTTTAGAGCTATTTGTGACGAGTGAGGAGAAATTAAAAGAAAAAAAAAACACACACACACACACAAAAGAGCATGAATTTTTTAAGTATTTGGAGTCTTTGGACAGGTTCGGACTTGGGGTTTGTAGCATGCACCGTACGTTGTCCTCATTCCAAATACCACATGAATGCACCTACTTAATTAAACATCATACGGCCGGCCAAACAATATATTCTCATATTAATATTGTTCAGTTCATCAAAAAAAAAAAAAAAACTCAGTTGAATTTAATTCAAATTATTATTTTACCAGCAGAAGCTTCTTTGAACCATTAATTTTGGTGGGTAATTCTTCTAAATTCATTAAATGTCCGAAAACAAATTTTTGAATAAACTTTGAGCATCTTTTTATTTTATTTTATTTTATTTTATTTTATAAATAATCTTAAAACTTTAAGATTAATTTTTGTTGTTTTCTCCTATCACAACTATTGAAATATTCTTTTAGCATGCATGTTGCTTAATCTTTACTTATGCCATTCGCCGACCATTCAAAATCTTCAATCATTCCTTTAATTTGGTTATCCATTTCCTTTGCTTTAGATCTACTTTTATGTCTTAAGCCTTACACTTTTAAGTAAAGAAAAAAAAAATAGCTATTTTAATTAGCCTTTGTTGTGTCATACCTATTCACACATTATTGAATTTTTCCTCTCTCTCCCTTTCACTGTATAAAAAGTCAAGAAGCTATTTATAGTTTATACAACCGCTTGGTCCCAAAATAGCCTTGTTCCGGTTACTCCTAAAGTAACATTATAGAATAAATATATACTATAATTTTGGGCCGAATCAAATTAAATTTATCTAAACAAAGTCTTAAATCACTAGTTTAAATGTACTATTAGTAATAGCTTAATTTTTTTATATACAGACAAATTTTTTTCAGATCTTTCAATAGGGGACTGGATATTACATACTCTTTTTTTATAAAACGAGAGACTGATCATGACTCATTTGACTTTTTTTTATACACATATTTTTATTTTTTCTTTTCACTTTATCTTATGAAATACACTATTAGTAGTATGTCGTGATGATATTATATTTAGAATATGTTATTCAGCATGAGGGTCAATACTTCAAAAATACTTGTGCAATGAATTATTTTCATTGAATATTGTTTCAAAGTGAGCACAATAGATATACAAATTTTCAGTCTTTAAATTCATAAATATTTTGCATTTACTACTGACCACTGGCTAGGTAACAGTACTGGACCCCCAACTCCTTGTAATGACCAATTTTGAAAAGACCAAAAAAGAATAATGAAAAATCAAATTGTAGTGGTACTAACCAAAAATCCAACAAATGTGCATTAAAATGTGGTCCATTTCAAAGATGGCCTAGAGAGAACCATACTCGAATGTGTTGAACTAGTTTATAATGTATGCAACATTTATGCATTTGCTTAATTAATTAGTTTATTGCAATTCATTTGAGCCTCATTAATTTGCAGGTGATATATATATATATATATATATATATATATATATATATATATGTATGTGTGTGTGTGTGTGTGTGTTGTTGGTGAATATGAATTTGGAGCGGCACTCACAGTTTGTTTAATTTTCATCCAACAAAGGTGGTAGTGGTAGGGACTTGAAAAAAAAAATGATAGTTCTAATTATAGTTAAAGCATTTTGGGAACAAGATGATTGACAGCTAATTAACAAGAATTACTATACCTTCAGCTTTAATCACTCTAGAACAATATCATTCATTTGTTAATGTTTGATCCATCGATGGGAGGCGAAAAAATAAATAAATAATAGCCTATACACGCTTTTTTAATTGATAGAATATTAATTAGACAGTAGGGAGACCTTGATCAAAATCTCACTAAAAATTTATAATATGGGAGTAGTGATCCCAATTCTAACATTAAATAAATTTATATTAAATTTAAATTTAAAAATATCTTAAATTGACTTTAAAAAGTCAAATGTATTCTATAAATAGTTACCAAGTTAAAGAAAATTACAAGAGAACTAAAATGACTTAAAATTCTAAAATTTTACAAAATTAAGGGTTTAAGTATTAAGTAAATAAAAAAAATGTTCCCAAAGAAACAAATTCACAAAATCAATGTGTCGATACAAGAATTCTCATATTCCTTCGTAAGAAAGTTGGTCACTCGAAACTACTCATTCTGTTTTAAAGTTAGATATATAATTTGACTTTTGAAGTTAAAGGACGGTATATTAAATTTTAAATTGATGTGAATTTATTTAATTTTAATTGATACAATTATTATAATTATATAATATATAACAAAAATTATTAATTATATAATTTATTTCATTCTAATATTTTATGAGTCATAAGTTTAATATACCGTTATTTGATTTTAAATATTAAATTTGTATCTCTAATTTTAAAACGAAGGGAGTACAAATTAAGAAATCTAAACTAATTTATAGTAATTGAATGTACAAAATGCTGCACTAGTAGTAGTGTTAGAATGGTACAAGAAATTAAAAATAGTACGTATGTATATAAATTGAACAATACAACAAGTCAGCACCACCTAGTCACGGGAACACCGTCGGATGGAGAGGTGATTCAAGAGAAACAAAACTATGTCGTTTAATCCAGAGTCCAGACTGGCCCCCTCTTCTTCTTCTGGGACTAAATTAAATGCAAGCCGAGGCAGTTGTCCTTGTCCCTCAAACAAGAAAATTAATTTACCATAAAGAAACAAAAAGATTATGTCTCTGAAAATATCTATATAAACAATTGATATATGTATAAGTACAAAAATTTAATTTACAGTAATACCCAGTCTCCTCCTACTCCTTTATTTGCCAAGGAAAATATGAATAAAAAGGTAACAAGTAGCTGCTACAGGTAGTGAATGAGTAGGAATCATGTGATCTATCATAGTATCATCTATACTTGACACCACTCTCTACTTTATCTCTCTTCCTTCAAAAAAGGTCATAAAAATACCTGCCTATTTCACCCACCTCACCCACAACCAGTTTTTGTAAGTTTTCTTGATGTTCAATGGCTTCTAGTGCTTCAAGGTTCATCAAGTGTGTAACTGTTGGTGATGGGGCTGTTGGCAAGACTTGTATGCTTATTTGCTATACAAGTAACAAATTCCCCACTGTAAGTGTTACTTTCATTTGACAGAATCATCTGAATTTCTCATTTTGGATTAGTCACTTTATGTGTCTGTAGGTATTTGTAGTCAGCTTTTTTTTTTTTTTTTTTTTTACTCTAGACTTT
Source organism: Aralia elata (assembly GCA_034770075.1). Taxonomy (NCBI): domain Eukaryota; kingdom Viridiplantae; phylum Streptophyta; class Magnoliopsida; order Apiales; family Araliaceae; genus Aralia; species Aralia elata. Next base: position 5,592,040 of record CM068378.1, read on the forward strand.
ATATGCATCTAGGTTTTGCAGCTTTTACTTTTATGTTTTCCTAATTTTATATCTGAAAGTTGACATTTATTTCATTCTGGGTTTTGCTTTAAACTTATGGGGCTTTGTAGTTTGTGCTTCCCCAATTGTGAAATTTATTTATTTTAATATTTTTTTTCTCTAGGGTTCTTCTCTCCCCCATCCCTCTCCTTCATCCTTTCTTTTGATTTGTCATAGAATTCTGTTTTTATTAAAATATTCAAATTTTGATACTATTATTGTCATTCAGGACTATATCCCAACAGTCTTTGATAACTTCAGTGCAAATGTGGTAATTGAAGGCACTACTGTCAACTTAGGCCTCTGGGACACAGCTGGTAATATTGTCACATTTAGAATCTTTTATGACTATTTTCTTAAATAAGCATGATTATTTCATAAATCTGGATTCAAAGGAAAGCAACTTTCCTGATTTGGGAAGTTTTGTTTATGGATGTATTGATTTCCTATCTAATTCGCAGGGCAAGAAGATTACAACAGATTAAGGCCATTAAGCTACCGAGGCGCTGATGTTTTTGTCCTGGCTTTTTCATTAGTTAGTCGTGCAAGCTATGAAAACATACTTAAAAAGGTGCATTACATTGACAGCTTCACATACCAATTTACTGTTTTGGTGGGGTTATTACTATCTATTTTGATCTCTGATTGACAATTCCTTCATCAGTGGATCCCTGAACTTCAGCATTATGCCCCTGGAATCCCAGTTGTACTGGCTGGTACCAAACTGGGTAAGTTAAGAGGTCTAGAAGCTCCAACTATCTTCTGTTTATATCATTTCAGTTATTCACTGTCTGTAATTATCTTCTTGTTTTATTTGCTTTTTCATAAAATGCTAGTCAGAGTTGGTCACATCATCTGATAGTGCCTTCTAGCTCTGGTTGCTGTTTGTTCAATATGACCAAGCTTTATGTTTGTTATCAAAAACTTTCGAGAAAGCGAATTCATAAATGCATTGCTGGAAAAATAAACTATTTCATGGGTGCACTTTAAGCATTTATGGTAGCCCATCTTACCTGTAGCATCACCATAGTATTCTTGTAAGGTGCTTTGATTGTTGGTTGATGAGGCACACATTTTATATATTTCTACTAGTAATAAATAAGTCACACATGTTCAAAAACTCAAGAACTTTGTGGACTTCAGAGTTTGCCTAATTGTCTATACTTTAAAAAGAAAGGCCAACTTGTTAATACCATAACTGTGTGTATTTCTGAATAAATATTTCCTTACATGCTGTACTTTCCTCCTTAAACACAAGCATTCCATGTTTTCTTCTCAGATTGGGATCTCCTTTTTAAAAATAAAATAAAATAAAGGAAAGTGTTCTATGGCTCAAGAGGTTGAGTTATACAGGGTATGTACATTCATATTTTTCCAAATTAATACAGTGTAATAAATTCTTATTATACTTTATCATGTATGGCAAACGAGCAACCATTGTGTAAGAAATAATTTTGTACTTGTCTTGTGAATGAAGCACATGTCAAAAGCTATGCAGCTCTAAGCCTTTTACTACATTCAAGCAAGTATAAACAAATAAACGAATGAGAGAAAAAAATAATGAAACACAACGGGACACTAATACAGGCCCATATATTCAAGTTTCACAAATGATAAAACCAATCACAAACTTTGTCTCCTTAGAATTAGAACTTTAAAGAGGTGATTAAAAGTAAAACAGTAATATATAATTTACAACAAACTGGGATGTTTGTTGTTCCTCCTACCTGCAACTGGGATGAACTTTGTCACCGGTTGCACAAGGTGAAATTGTGGCATGGCACACAGGCCCAGACTCGATATAGTTCATGGTACAGAGGATTCCTACATAGGATTCGCTAACATTTTCGTATAGAGAATTCCTAAAGTGCACCAAGTGAGTGTGCAGAACTTTAAGGAAGGTAAGAGATGCTGTATTCTTCCCTAGTGCAGCCACACTTCTCATCAGCAATTGCATTCACCTCCCAGTTTGTTGTTGATTTGTATACATTAAAATTAATTGTATTTCCATTTTCTTACATTACCATTTTTCTTTAAAATCAACCTCCAATTTCGTTGAAAACAAAGTTGTTTTATTGAAAACTTGTGGATGATTAGTTCTATAATTATGTTGTGTGTTAAACACGCATATATTCTATATGTTCTTAGTTTCATTTTGTTTATTTCTTTCAGTTTTTCTCCACTTTCCGTTTGTTGATATTTGCTTGAAATTAGTACCAAGTACTTTGTGAGTACTTATTGATACGTGCTGAATTAACAAAACGAGTACAATATTGTTCATTGCTTATAGGTTTTTTTAAGTTGAGAGGTAAAATTTGAGTATTTGACTCACTTTGCTACTGAGTCTCTTCATGTGGTGTAAAACTATGAAGCTCTCAAATTATAAAGGTCAGGTACTTTTTGGAGAAGTATACAAGATTGGGATTGCTCAAGTAATAATTTATTAGCTGCATTTCCCCCTAGAAATTTGATATTTGTCTTCTCCCTCTCTCACCCTCTATGGATAAGATTTAAAATTACTAGGCTTGGTTTCTATTAAGATGGAAGATCCCACCTCACAACATGCGCTCTATGTTATTTTTTCTCTTCTGAGTTCTATTAGTATATTATATTTAAGAAGAAACCCCATAAAAACTGTTGAGTTCCAACTTTAGGGATTTACTTTTTTCTTACAAGTCAACCAAATGTGATCCCTTTCCTTTGACAAATGTTCAATGCCTTGGTACAGTATGCATGTTGCAATGACCTCTCAGTTATCTTTCCAAGCTTGTGTAATAGTATATTTTTTGCAATAATTAGCAATATTTTAAACAGCAGATAAATATATTAAGGTAAAAGGATATGGATTGTTGCTGTCATAATTCTCTCGCAAGGCATTATCAAAATTTTCTACTAATTCATTGATAATTTTTTTCGATGATAATAGACCTTCGCGAGGATAAGCACTATTTAGCTGATCATCCAGGCTTAGTGCCCGTGACCACTGCACAGGTTTGATTTCTGATCATGAGCTGCTCTTTGTTCTCTTAATGATTTTGATGCGTAACATTCGAAGGGTGGCTTACTGTGATCAGGGGGAGGAGCTTCGTAAACAGATTGGTGCTGCATATTATGTTGAATGCAGCTCTAAAACTCAACAGGTACTGATAACCTAGAATATAATTGTTTCATCTTTTTGCTGCAACTTAGAGATACACATCTAGGTTCTCCCATCAACTTCAAGAGATACGTTTTTTCAATTCTTTAAATCTGTGTGTATGTCATGTTTTTCGTATTTGGATATTTTTCTGGACAAGACATCTTTGCCAGAGTCCTGTATTCAACAAAGAGGTAACTAACTTTATAAGTGCAAAATGTTTCTTTGGTATCAAAGTATCAGGCACCTTAATCTGTATGAAAGAGACTCCCATTGTAATGAATTCATAAGACTAATTTCGAAATAGGTATTCATGTTACCAAGCAGTATTCACTGCAGCAGGAGAAATGTAAAGAATTCCGCAAAACCTTACTAAAACATTTCACAACAACACACAAGGTTTTGGTTATAACTCCGACTTTGTTAAAACTCCAAGGATAATTCAAATGTCGATTATGGGGGTTTTCTTCTTCTTTTTTTTCCTTTTGAAAATTTTGAAATTATAGTATTTCATTTTCGAAGGACAACTCTCCCCATTCTGTTTCACCTGACTGGCTATTCTTTCTGAAGATGATTTTTATTATTTTGCCTGATTGTACTAAGATTTTCCTGCATGTCAAGTTCAAGGGATCGTAACTTTTGTATGCGATTGCAGAATGTGAAAGCAGTCTTTGATGCTGCAATCAAGGTAGTCATCAAGCCACCACAAAAGCTAAAGGAGAAGAAAAAGCGACACCGTGGATGTCTAGTGTAAGTAACTTTATCTTTTATGATTCTCAGGCCTGCTTGATTTCAACTGTTTACATGTCATTTTCTTGGTAATATGTCGGTCCAACTCACGAAGAAAGATATTCCGAGTTTGTACTTGACTGATTGCACACTCATATTTTCATATCCCTGCATCTTTATCTGCATGTTGTAAAATTGCCCTTTGTTTGGAAAACTTTGCTTTCATTTATATTATTTGAAAATAATTACATAAAAGTAATTCAAATATTATGACACAGTATATAAAAACAATAATATATAATGAAAATAGATAGAAAGAGCTGGATTGTGGAGAGTCCTGGAATTTTTTTATGCCCCCACGTGCGGGTTCAAACAGTAGATAACATCTACAAGATAAAATCCAAGTGTCACACTTTGCCTCATCTGTGCTAGACAAGTGGAACAGCCCGCTATGGGTTGCCCAAACACAATAAACTAAAAGATATGTAGAGAATATATTACAACATAAACATAAGTACTCTTTCCTCGTGTGTATATTTACAGAAATGCTTTTGCTACACTATTATCTCTTTCTATCTTAAATTTAAAATCATCTATTTTTATAGTTTATTCCCTTTTATGATTCTTTATGAAAGTTTCTTCCCATGCTTGTCTACAATTTGATTCCTTTGTGTTTTAACTAGCAAACATCCACGTTGCAACAGGGACAATTAAAATAATTTTTAATACTACATATTTTATAGGGCATAATTCCTAGAAAATGTTAACATAATATGCTAGACAATAAAAAAAAAAACTATTTCCAGTGAAATAGCAGTTTCCACTCAGTAGTTAAATGTACCAAAATAGGTTGTAAAATTAGATAAAGAATACAGAGGGTGTACAACTGTACATATATATTTGGGTGTATAAGAGAGTTGTAGATGTTATAGTGATTTGATATTTTTTATATCATGATTACAGTTTCAAAACCTGCTGAGATACTTTTTAAAGTTGGAAAGTCACAAAGTAAGTTAGGTGTTCTATTTAGAGTTTGCTACTACTCTGGTTTGAACGAATTGCAACATTGGGCCAATCTGCTGGACTATAATAGTTTATTTTATTTATATATATATAAATCTACTTCATTTTGTCTATTTATGGAATATGGTTAAAATATTGAATGCATTTCAAAGTTTCAAAGTCTTTTTGCACGTCATATCTATTGACTCATGCTTCACTTGAACTGCAGAAATGTCCTTTGTGGGAGGAACCTTGCATGTCTCAAGTAAAATGTCTGGCTATATAGTATACAGTTCCCTCTTCAGCCAGATACACTAACATCATCAAGCTCCGATGCTCGTCCCCATCACACACTGTCAGATTCCTTGAAGTTTTCACTTCCGTATGCTGACTTTAGTAGAGAAATACAGCATATTGGTTCATACAAAAGTCAGTTGCCATGGTTACTTTCTGTGACTGTCTGGTTTCATTTTCTAATTTTATGGTTATCATTGTAAAAAGTGGATGGCATCTAGTTTCTAGTCTTTATTTTGTTGTGCTTATATGTAAAGCTTTAAACTACATGGCTTGGTACAAAGTGAAGAAAACGGCAGTCAAAAGCTTGTTTTCAGTCGATTATATGCAAGTTAGGGTTGGTTTTTCGAAAGCAAGAAACTAACGAGCAGAATGTGAATTACTTTGATTTTTCATTAGCACAAGGATTATCATAATTTTGCTATATTCTGATTGGCAATCAAATGCAAGAAATCCCCCCTGGGGTTACCCCGTCATTCTTCCACCACTGGAGGACTCCATATGATACATTTTAACCGATTATCCGATACTGTAAAATGAGTACAAATGATGGGAGTGATCTGTGTCAGTTTGGAGTGCCAGTGCTGCGAAAGCGGGAGAGCGGGCTAAAAATAAAATGCTGCAGAAATATTAGAGAGCATCTCGAGAGCGGCATTAATAAACCCCCCTCGTACTTATTTTCACTTCTGCCTAGTTCGTACAGAAAACATGCGAGACTTCTATACTATAATTACTATATGTTTCTATGCAACCCATAAAAAGAAAGTAAGAGGTACGTAGGTCTGGATTTTGGTCAAGAGTTTCGCATGAGTTTGTTAGTTGACTTAATTATTGCCTTAACCGGAGTTTATATAAGTTACGGAATCCTGCTATGTTTTGTTTTGTGTATACTTGACTTGACTTAATTATTGCCTTAACTGGAGTTTATATAAGTAATCGAGTCTTGCTATGTATTGTGCATTTTTTTTACTTAATTATGATTGCGACATACTCCCTATATTCTAGAATTAGAGATATATTTGTGCATATTATGTATTTTTTTTACCTAATTACAATTGCATGTATTCCCTCTGTTCAAAAATTAAAAATATATTTGTAAAACGACCACTTTTAAAGATAATTTTATATTCTCAATATAGCCTTAATAATAGCTATAAATTCAATTGTGGTGGTTTAATATTAAAAATGATAGTAAAAAAATAATGACAAATTAAGAACATCATGTTACTTTATATTCTTAAAAAAAATATCTCTAATTTTAAAACAGGTTAAAAAGAAAAATATATCTCTAATTTTATCAAATGCATCGTTCAAATATTACCGACTATAACTTTCTATATAACTCGCAATAAAAAAAAGTTACATCACAAGATATATTTTTTCGCAAGTTTACTGATAATCAGACTTTGACAGCCAACAAAATGAAAATAAAAGACTGGACCATCTGATAGATTTTGCCTGAGGTCCACTTTTATTAATACGCATATGGACCCGTGTTATAGTAAATAACACAAATAAAGAAAGGTTCATCGATTATCATAAAAAATGAGAAGCCATCCTTGCAAATCAATACGACTCATTCTCTTAATCTTATCAACACAAAGTCGATGACAAACAAAAACATATGTCTTAACCTTCTTGGCTGCGCCACCCCCCCCCCCCCCCCCCCTCCCCCACCCCACAAACCAAAAAAAAAAAAACAATTGGTGCTTACACATGCTTGTACATCCCCAAAACCAAAAATGAAAAAGGCATCATGACTGGCTACCAAAAAGACTGATCTGAACCTAGTAGTAACTCAAAGCTAATCATAAAGAATTTATCATCCTTTTCATCTCAGCAGACCTCCTTGGATCTGGGTCTTCAATTGCTCTCTCAGTTAATACTTGCTTGATTCGACACATCGACTTCCTTACCTGCAAGTAAGTTGGGGATCATGATACAATCCTGATCAGACTCACATCAAACCTTAATAACTCAACTCAAGTCCCGGGAATTTATCAAGCGATTTTAAATATTTGGGCTGAAGTTTATTCAAAGATGCTTAAAATGGAGTTCAATTCAATGTCAATTTTAATCAATTCATGTGGCAATTTACATTCTAGCAAATTCGCATGCGGGCAACGGACATTCCAATTCTAATCAGTCAATCACACATGTTTCCTAGCATATTCAGGATTTAACATATTAGCTTCTTATATCATGTGGGCCACGCGATTTCCAAGTAGACAACTAGCTGATTTTGTTCTCCACGAATTAATGGATTTCTAATTCCAAATGGAGTAAGGCTTCAGATTTCTAATTCAAATTTGGACGCGGATTTCCTTAATTATTAGGGTATTTTCAGCATGTTTTAGATTCCTAATGTAATTAGAATGTTTGATAAGTAGGATTTAGTTTCCTTATTGTTTATTAGTTAGGATTTGGTTTCCAAATTAATTTGGTAAGCTTAGGATTTGATTTCCAGTTGATTTTATATTCCTATTAGATTAGGATTACTTTTGAGTAGTATAAATAGGGGACATAGATGATGTATTTGATACACTTCAATCAGATTTATTCAATACAATTATTTGTGAGATTATTCTCTACTTTGGTTCTTTGAAGAATTCCTAGGTTATTTCTAGTTTTTTCTTTGAGATTCAAATTTGACTTATCATACAACAATACATAGTTGTGTGTGGCGTCTTCTACCGCACTAATCGTCGATTGTACCGAGATTACCGCTTACATATAAGCGAGGGGTCAAGGTGTCGTTGGTGTCCATTCAACGCAGATTTCCAAACGCGAGCAATTGTACCAAGATTACCGTCTACATATAGGCGAGGGGTTAAGGTGTTGCGAGCAATCCACCGTTCAACTTTGCTAGAAACGATCCGGGCGACGACCACCTCACGCAAGCGTGCCGTGGAGTCCATCATTTGGTATCAAAGCTAAGTTCCTAGCGAGTTACTTATCCTTTATTTTTCGTGTTTGAATATATATTGAAGAAAAAAAAAGTTCAAAAAAAAAAAAAACGTTAAAAAAAAAAACGTGAAAAAAAAAAATCGTGAGAAAAAAAAAATATTTAAAAAAAAAAAAAAAAAAAAAATTGTTGCGATTAAGTGTGTTATCATTGAGATATTCATACCTCCTATAATTGTTTCGTGATAAGTTATTTTTGAATTGATTTGAAAACTGTGATATTATTTAGGAATTCAAAAAGAACCTAGAAGAGAGAATTTGAGTGGTAAAAGGCAAGAGTAGTGAGAATATTTTGAGGGTAAAATCGTCTTCATCATAAACTATGGAGGATATTTGATATTTGTCGAGTTAGTTTATGAGCATGCGTTATATTCTCATTGTCAATATTCCTACTATCATTTAGTAAATTCTCATTGTCAAAGTGCATATCTTTGTAGAATTTATTCTAGTGATTTTTGTGGGTATTCTCGATTTCAATGTTCTTACTTGCATGAAATTCAATCGAGGTTTTCTTATACATGTAATGAGTTGAGTTTTCATGTTAATCAATCTTTACATGACATGTCGTTAATTGATAATGGTAGTGATCATGATTTGTCAGTTGAGAAATCTTCATTGTATGATTTGCTATCATTTGGTAATTTCTTTTCATTAGAGTTATTATCATTGCATGATTTTGAGAATGTTGTCTTGGATGGGAAGGAATTACTATCATTTGGTTTTGATTTGAAAAGTGTTTATCATCGGATTGGAGTGAGATATGGTTTATATTCATGTCTAGTTAAATCATTTGGATTAACTAGTGCAATAAATATTTTCAAATTAAATCATATTTTGCATTCATTCATGGAAAAATTTGTTCATATTGTTTTGATGATATTCCTATTTTTGTCAATGCTTGGGAAAATTCTTTAGCACTTGTTGAGTTTGTTTGTGATCATCGTCAATATGCTATTAAGTTTTCATCTTATGAAATTGAAGTGACCTTTTTATTTCATTGATGATATTACGTGATTTTAAATTTGTTAATGTCGATGGAAAGAGAAAGGTTAATTTTGCTTTGCAGATTCGAGATGGATTCTTACTCATTGAGGAGAAAAGCATGGATCGTTGGGTAAATCCATTCGAAACAATGCATGGAAAGTCTAAAGGAAGTATTTGGATTTTATTCTAGTAGACTTTGCATGTGATTTTGAGTTATTTGATTTCTTTGTGATTAAACAAAAGGTACTTGTTGATTTGTTTAGTTTTGTGTTTAATCCAGGAATTCAAGAGCACTTGCAAATGCAACGAGTTGAATTTCAAATTTTGGTATTTGACCCGGGTGCATTGGAATGGAAGTTAGTACAAATGATCGAGATCATAAGGTTCACGTTTGATCCGGGAATTTGTCAAGGGGTTTATCTACGAATGGTCAAGATCATCAGGCTGGTTTTTGATCCAGAATTCGTGGATGGGGAGATTATGCTACATGAAGAGTTCTACTTGTTGATATTCGATCCAGGAGGATATAGGACTTTTCATAGTTTTATTTGCTTTTAATTTTACTATATATGCATTTGATTTCTTAGGTAGAAATTTTGATTGCGTGTTAGTTTTAGTTGCTTATTAGTTTGTTTTGATGTAGTTACTAATTTGGAAGTATTTGGCTTACGTGTGGAAAGAGCCATCGTGTTGGTGTGGACAAGTTCTTGAGTAAAGAGATCGAAAGATTAAGTTTCCAAGTTGTGTTACGAGGAGTTTGCAGGGTGTTATGCTGATTCGATCACTGCTTGGAAAGAGATGTTTACAAGTTGTTCATGTCGATACGTCGGAGTTGCCAGATGTTGCTATGATTCTTTGCAGGAGTTGGAGTTTTTGATGATTATTTTCATTACTTTACTTGCATTGTTGATATTGCGTATATATTTCGTTTGCAAGATGAGTTTTGGGATTATGATTTGTTTGATGCTACTAACTTAATTTGTTTTCATGTAGGATCAGATTTGTGGTAAATCCTTTTCAAGAGGAGGGGATGTCAGATTTGAGGACAAATCCTTTTCAAGAGGAGGGGAATGATACAAATCCTGATCAGACTCACATCAAACCTTAATAACTCAACTCAAGTCCCGGGAATTTATCAAGCGATTTTAAATATTTGGGCTGAAGTTTATTCAAAGATGCTTAAAATGGAGTTCAATTCAATGCCAATTTTAATCAATTCATGTGGCAATTTACATTCTAGCAAATTCGCATGCGGGCAACGGACATTCCAATTCTAATCAGCCCAATCACACATGTTTCCTAGCATATTCAGGATTTAACATATTAGCTTCTTATATCATGTGGGCCACGCGATTTCCAAGTAGACAACTAGCTGATTTTGTTCTCCACGGATTAATGGGTTCCTAATAATTAATGGATTTCTAATTCCAAATGGAGTAAGGCTTCAGATTTCTAATTCAAATTTGGACGCGGATTTCCTTAATTATTAGGGTATTTTCAGCATGTTTTAGATTCCTAATGTAATTAGAATGTTGATAAGTAGGATTTAGTTTTCCTTATTGTTTATTAGTTAGGATTTGGTTTCCAAATTAATTTGGTAAGCTAGGATTTGATTTCCAGTTGATTTTATAATTCCTATTAGGATTAGGATTACTTTTGAGTAGTATAAATAGGGGACATAGATGATGTATTTGATACACTTCAATCAGATTTATTCAATACAATTATTTGTGAGATTATTCTCTACTTTGGTTCTTTGAAGAATTCCTAGGTTATTTCTAGTTTTTCTTTGAGATTCAAATTTGACTTATCATACAACAATACATAGTTGTGTGTGGCGTCTTCTACCGCACTAATCGTCGATTGTACCGAGATTACCGCTTACATATAAGCGAGGGGTCAAGGTGTCGTTGGTGTCCATTCAACGCAGATTTCCAAACGCGAGCAATTGTACCAAGATTACCGTCTACATATAGGCGAGGGGTTAAGGTGTTGCGAGCAATCCACCGTTCAACTTTGCTAGAAACGATCCGGGCGACGACCACCTCACGCAAGCGTGCCGTGGAGTCCATCAGATCATAACCAACATCACACCATTAGCAACAACTAGCCATGAAGATGGAGGAAATTTGAAACATGTACAATCTAACGACATACAGAAGCCATCCAAAGAATGTTAAATGAAATTGCAGCAGAAACCGGAAATTTCACAGCTACAGAAAGGGAAATAAATAAAGTAGTTTACCCAAGGACAAAAAAAGAAAGAAAGACGATTCAAAGGGAACTTGGAGAATGCAAGAGATTCCTGTGCATATGACGATCCATTAACAAAGAGGATCAGTTCATCGGAGATTAGGCTCAGATAAAGAGATTCTGAGAAAAAGAGAGAGAGAAAAGGGTTTGATGGACTGAAGTTCTCACTTAATTCTCCCAAAAAGAAAAAAAGATTTCTCCCAAGTCCTAATTGTCTCGGCAACAGAATTGCAAATTCTGCTGAATTTGAAGCAATCCTAACAAAATCAGCAAAAGAACAAAACAGCAAGCAAAATGATAAGGTTGCCCTTGTGCATATATTACTTCCTACGATGCACTCTTAGAGTTTTTGCTTATCACTGTAGTGCGGGAATCAACAAGCTTTTACCGACATTGGAAGCTTAACTTCTACTCCACTGACTCAAAATTTAAGAAGCATATCTCGTTATTCATGATACTGGTAAGAGTTATGAATTTGCTTGTTTTATTGATTTACTTAAGCTCCATGACACGCTAGTAAAATCAGAGCTTAGCATGGTATGGCGACTAGAAATCCTTATATTTCTTGTTCAAGAATATCAGAAGTACATATATACAGCAAGAAAGACCAGACCAGAAGCAAAAGTGACTTCCCGATGCAGTGGGTTGCAAGGAAACAGCTATCTGGTTCAACACATAACACCCACTAGATAAACATTAAGGGTTTAGGAGCAACAGACGTTAGACACTTCACAGAACAATTACCAACAAAACTAAGCTATACCTTGGGGACACGCTCTGGATTAGGAAACCGTAGATTTTGCGCATGAAGCATCTGACGTTGAGTCATCAACATGTTCTTTTCCTTCAGCAGAACATACCATAACTTGTGAAGATCATCCCAAGACTTGAGACGTAGTTCAGCAGCCTTCCAGCTCCGACCTGAATCAGAAACTTCTAGGTAATTTGACCGTGCTGTAAAAATATGGTTTTGGAAAGTAGCTCCATACAACAGATCCATAATAAAATCAAATCACATTTCCCATGCGATAAAAAAATCAGGTGTTTTGGATTTGAATCAAATTGAAAAGGAATTCAAGTGCTTTAAGGTATACAAACTTGTTAGCAGTGGAGTAGTAGAGTACAATAATAAACTACTGAATTTGTTGATACCTTTCGGGTGAAGGACAAGAACGTAACAACTCACAAAATAATGAATCTCGTGGAAATGATAACTGCAGCTGATAACCGTTGAGCCTTAAGCAAATAGATCAGAAGCAGTACCAAAAAACATGTTTAAAAAATAGTCATTAAGCATAGAAATTTTCATACCCTTCGAACAACAAACATGACCCAAGTTAGATGGTAATGCTTGCCTTTTGAAGTTTGATGAGAGATATTTTAAAGTTACGTAGAACCTTAACAAAGGAACAACATACAGATAAAAGAAGTTATATGTTTGTTTGTAGTCTGAAATTTTGAATTTTTTTTTTCCAAAAGGTAAATTTGGCAGGCGACCTAGAAGTTATTCCTTAAGGCCTCTGCCATTGTCCCAGCTTGTGTTGCATGTACACCCTCAAAGGTGTGGATCTATGTAAACCTGTTCTCCTAATATATAAGCCTAATTATCCAGTAAATAATTTGAGCAGACAAAAAAAAAAAAAGGAAGGGAAAATGGGTGCCCTAAATTTTGGCTCTTCATGCTACAAAAAATTTCAACAGTCCTATCCAAAATATAGTTTTTGTGATTAATGAATGACTCCACTCTTCTACATTTGACAAAGATGGGTTTTTAAATAAATATTGTATGTGAGAAATTATTATTTCACATCTGGTTTTGAATGAACCCTCAGGGGTTGTCAAATTATGATAAATTATAAACAGTATGTTCCTTCTACTTTAGCTCTCAGGTCCTAAAATCATAAGTGAAATGCATCCGTTTCTATGAGTGGACGATTGATTATAAAGATAAACACTGGGGGGTGGGGGGATCAGGTCATGACACAATTTCTTTTCTTGTATGATATCCATTTTTGATTCAATCACGACAGCAGTTTCATTATAGTATTGGATAATGTCTTAGATATTTTTAAAATTATAACAAAAGAAGCAACAGAACAATGAAATTCATATTCAAGAAAATGGGAACCCAAAGACAATATGAGGGAATATAATCTACCATAGACAACAGGCTTGTCCTCGTCCGGGCTTCTATCAGCCTCAAAAAACTCTTCGAGTGGGTTATGCCCCATCCTAGCTGTAGAAGCAGCTGCTGTGGCAGCAGAACTTTCAGATTTGGCGGCAGCATAGAGTGTCCTCCCAAATGCTCTTGTCAAAAACATGATACTCACCAGATAACTGCACAACAAAGTGAAAAAGAAGCAAAACACAAAAAAAAGAACAAAATGAATTGATATCAGAAAAAAATAGTCAAGATAATTGAATAAATCTATAAGCTTCTGCACAAAAAAAATAATAATTTGGGACATATGCAATGAGGTTTTTAAATTCTAACTCATCCAAGGATATAAGCAAATGCATTTCTATCTGCGTGTGTAGAACTATATGGGAGGTTTTTAGGCAATACAATTATACAAAGAACCCTAATGATTATAGGCAGTTTTTTCTTCAATAAATTGGTGGGAGATTAACCAAATAAAACTACTGAAGCACGGAAATCCGATACCAGTAAACACCTAAATACATTAAGCGCCGAAACTAGAAGAAGAACAAATACACAAAGGGTTATATGAACACACCTATACAAGCATACATATAAATACATATAAATATATATATACAGAGTGAATTTTATAGATGATTAATCAAAACAACGAGAGGGAAGAAACCTGAAAGTGTATGCACTGTAGACGGGAGACGGGTATCTTCGTTCTAAGTCCGAAGATGAGAGAGAGATATGACCCAACTCAGGCCCAACACCTCGAAACTGTAGGCTACGCGAAGATTAGGCCGAGCCCATACAAAATAAATGGTTAGGGATTGACACAAATTAATTTAGTTGTAAATAATGCAGTTGGACAAAAAGAGATGCGAGTGATATGCTGTTGCGTGAAGTAACCCTCAATACGTGGTCGTTTTGCATAATTAAATACATTTTCTTCTATGTTATATACAAAGAGTATTTTTATAATTTTTCAAAATATTGTTATTATAAAGAAATACCTGATGTAAGAGCGTGAAGTAGCCCTCACCTTTTGTGCCTTCATACAATTGTATTTAAATAGTACTGCTAATTAAAAAATGTAGTGTTTTCAAGATTTAAATGAATTACATTAATTTTATACTTATTAAAAAAATTCAAATTAACCTTGAAAAATCAAATTTAATTATAAATTTTAGAGCGGAGGGAGGAAACAAATATCCGTTGTTGGTTATCCCCAATGACGTATATAATAATCATCATCAACATTTTCAGTTTACTGAACCTATTTTTAATGATTTAACCTTTCCTTTCTCCATTATTCTTTTCCTCGCGTCATTCTGTTTTAAATATTATTATTGAGAAAAGCCTTGTTGTTATTTATTTTATTTATATGTTTCTTTTGGCACCTAAGCTTTAGTACTTATCAATCAAGCTTAACTTTGACAACAATGACAATCCCGGACCGGTTGCTTAATAACATTTTCTTAAAGATAATATTCCTTCCGTCCCAAATTAATTATTTTTTTAGGATTTTTTTAAGTTAAATTGACTATTTTTAAAATTAATAATTAAGCATATATAAATATATTTCTAAAATTATAAAAATTAAAATTAGTAATAAATTGTATATACTTTCTTTTGGTTATAATATCTTCACTTATATGTTAACAAAAATAGTAAAAATATTAGTTTTAAAAATAGTCAATTTGACTTTAAAAGGTCAAAATTGAGCAATTAATTTGGGACGAAGGGAGTATTAAACTAAGATATCGTAAATGCTATCTTTATATTGATTAGGTAAACTTCGTGAGATTGAATATGTCATAAAAATAATATTAAAATATTTAATATTATGTCATTTGAGACAAAAAAAAATTAATACTCCTAACATTATTAAAAAAATATACAAAAATAATTTTAATTTTGAAGGTTGAACATTATTACTATAACCTTGTTGAATAAATTAATTTTTACCAGTTTAGATTTGTGTAAATAATATAAAAATTTATCTTATCTCATATAATTTACACCTGTTCTCATCTAGTATATACTCCTTTCGTCTCAGAATAAAAGTTTTTATTACTATTTTAAATAGTCTCAAATAAAATGTCTACTTATTTTAAATAATCTATTTTTTACAATAATTTATTTATAATACTTAATATTAAATGTAATATTTTAATTATTTATGTATATTTATGCAGTATCACTCAATATATATAAAAAATTATATAATTAAATAAAAATTTAAATATAGATAATTTAATTTTCTTTTTTAATACACGTAAAAAGTCAACTAAACTTTTACGGTGAGTATGTATATAATTGTGAGGAAGTATGGGTCGGTGTCCTATGTTATTTTTTTATTCTATTCCTTCGTATCATATTTTGAACAGTAGAAGTCAATATTCTGTTTGACTTTAACAAATAGTCAAAGTAGCCTAAGCCTTTAATGATGATGAAGTTTGTTGTTAAGTAGTCACTCAGACAGACACTTTGAAGGGGTTAACATTGTCATTTTAAGTAGTAATTTTGACCGAACAAAAATGAAGATCTGGACCTCTTAATAAAAATTCATAATTCTCGGTTAGTGTTACGTAGGCGGGGGACGGGAGTGATGTAAATAGTGAAGATTATTACTAGTAGTATAGTTTAGCCGTTTAGGTTTACAAACTGGGAACTGGGAACTGGGAACTGGGAAGTGAAGTGATATTGCCACAGCAAAGTTGTCCTAACACATAAATCCAAACGGCGCCGTTTGGACTCTTCCCGTGTATAGTATGTGATGATGCCTGCTTGGCTGTATCAGTTGTCTTTATTACTACTATGTATTTGGTTCATCTTGTGAGCGTGTATACTGGAGTGGAGGAGCGTAAATGAAAACAGGGGAATAGTACAACATTAATTGATGTTTGGTAGAGATATTCTTCATGTTTTTATTGTAGAGAGAGAGAGAAAAAAAAATAATAACAAGGAAGGAAGGAGGTGGTCACTGTTGGTTTCCTTCTCCTGTTTAATCTTATCTTCAAATTTTTGCATTTTGTTCTTTTGGGCAAAAACCAATTATAAAGTTCTCTTTCTCGCCTCTTCCCCTTTTTATGGGGTGGGGTCTATGATTTACTTACTTTCTTGCACGCACTTGATTTTGCTTCTGAAGATTGTTACCTACCCAACCCAGGTAGTTTTCTTGCATTTACTACCATAATTGTTCACGGTTTATTAGTAAATCTTACTAACAACACTCATAATCTAGTTACAGTTTCATTCTTAGCCTTGTCATTTATTGCATTTGCATATAACAGTGATAGAGTTTTTTTTTTTTTTTTAAATTACTGAGTACTCATAATTGTGGGTCTTTTTCAGTTTTGCTGTCATTTACATGGTTTGTGAGAGATTTGGGATCTGGGTTTTTTGCAGATTTGGGTTTTGGTAGTGCTGAGAGAGGTTCCGTAAATTTAGGGGTATTTCTTGTTAGAGAGAGAAAGACATGGCAGGAGGTGGAGCAGGTCCAGCAAAAGCGGAGGAGCCGGCACCACACCCACCGAAAGATCAGCTTCCCAATGTTTCCTATTGCATTACTAGTCCTCCCCCATGGCGTAAGTCTCTGTTTAATTTTCCTCTTCATTTGTTTTTGGATAAAAGCTGTTTTAATTTCTTCTTTATTCTATTCGGTATATTCTGTGAACTTTGTTTTCTTGTTTAGTTTTAAATAAGAATTGTTGGATTTCTTTTGCCAACTTGGTCCGATTCTGTTGTTAGTTCTGTAATTACATATGTACGCAGTTACGCCGGGTTGTTCTGGGTTCAGATTCTTTTCAAGTCTTTTGCTTTCTTATTCCATTAAAAGGTGCACTCTTTATGCTGATTGTTTCATTTATTCTGTGTATTCTGTTACAGAATATCTCACTGTGACTTCCGTCGTCGTCCTCTTGCCGCTCTAAACTTATACATATTTTTTGTTGTGTAGAGTATTCTTGACTTTTTTTTCTGAAATAAAATTATATTTGTTGGTAGCTCAAGTTACGTGCTTCGTTCTGATCACGTTAATGCCAATTTATGGCTTTTCCATACTCTGTTCCTTTTGGTCTCTATCTTCTTAATTCACATGCCAAAGCTCCATTCCATATATGCTTTGTGAGGACTATATGTGTTATATAGGTAGGACATTGTAATTTAAGGATATTTTAGTAATCTGCAATTTTTATGTAATCTTATGAAGTGCTTTTTTATTTTTATTTTTTATTTTGGTCTAATATTTTTAAGTTGTTGACTTTGTGATTATATATACTAGTGAATTTCACTCTTCACTGGGTTTTATCTATTTGATTGAATTTTGTGATGCAGCTGAGGCTATCCTACTTGGATTCCAACATTTCATAGTAATGCTTGGTACAACAGTTATCATTCCCACTGCTCTTGTTCCTCAAATGGGTGGAGGAAATGTGAGGCCTATGAATATAATTACGTAGTTTAAGTTTTTTAAGCACGTTTTTTTCTCGAGTGGTAATGGTATGTAATGGAACTTGAAACCACATCTGCCATTATTGTAGGAGGAGAAAGCTAAAGTAATTCAAACTCTACTCTTTGTGGCTGGGTTAAACACATTGCTGCAAACTTTGTTTGGGACTAGATTACCTACTGTCATTGGAGGGTCATTTACCTTTGTTGCACCCACAATATCAGTTATCCTGTCTGGTCGATGGAACGACCCGGATCCTGTAGCGGTTGGTGAAATTCTTCTATTCTTCCGGACATTGTTTGAAAAGTTTGTTTCGCACATTTAGTGTTCTAACTTGTAATACTTATTACAAATAAAATACATATTCCGTTATTTTTTATAAGCATACAGATAAACCGGATATAGCGTTGAGTGCCAGATGCTCTTATTATTTTTTTATTTATTCATAATATCTTTAAAGTGAAAGAAAAATTGTTGCAAAATTTCAAATAGGGTTCATGTCATACATCTCGTGTAATAACTAAAACCATAGAAGTATAAACAATTGACAGTATCTACTATTTTTGGATAAACAACACGACGAAGGACAAAAAGAATGAATATGTGAAATCCTGATGCAACAATGAACTTGATGATACTTGGTTCTACGAATGTGATTAAATTTCTATTGTTTACTCAGAGATTCAAGAAGATAATGCGGGCAATCCAGGGTGCACTTATTATTGCTTCGACGCTTCAAATAGTCCTAGGTTTCAGCGGTCTCTGGCGTAATGTTTCAAGGTAATTCTGGTTATCAGTACGCATATAAAAGCATAAAGCCACTCCTTGTTTTGCTACATAAATCCACTTTTAGTCATGCTTAATGAGTTTGTATTTGGCAATATTGACATATCTATTGTAGACATGTTTGAGCCTGCCTTTAAGTGAAATAATTCTATATAGGACCACCTTAAAGCCTTAAAGCCTACCACAATAGCTTCCCTATTGGACTTGTTATGCTGGAGTCACATTCACTTTATTGCTTTTAATCATTCTGATTTTTGCAGTGCAGTTGTTGGTTAATATTTTGATGCAGCCATCCATGGTGTTCATTAAAATATTTTTTCTCTATATGTTCTTATTAGGTTTTTGACTCCACTCTCAGCTGTTCCTTTGGTTGCTCTTGCTGGTTTCGGGCTCTATGAGTTTGGATTCCCTGGTGTAAGTTATACACACACACACACACATATATATATGCTGCATTTTGGATGGATGATTGATTTGTTGTTATTAAATTCTCTCTCTCTCTCCCTCTCTCCCTCTCTCACTGTCACACGCACAAACTCTGTTTGAGAGGCTATATGCTTACTTGTTTGCCATTTTGTAATTGGACCTGAACTCTTGCATTGGTGAATTAGGTTGCCAAGTGTATTGAAATTGGATTGCCACAGCTTGTCATTTTAATTATTTTCTCCCAGGTGAGGTGATATTTTTTGTTGCATAATTATTTCCCTTACGTATAATGGTCGTTCGTATTTCTCCTTTAACTAGAAAAGATTTTAAAAAATATCAAGCTTATCTGTATTGGAACTGTTCCTAACTGTCTATACCTATTTCGTTTGCTTGAATTTGCAGTATTTGTCCCATCTTATACGCCCAGGAAAACATATCTTTGACCGTTTTGCTGTTTTATTCTCGGTGGTAATTGTATGGATCTATGCTCACCTACTTACCGTGGGTGGAGCCTATAATGGTACGTCACCAAAGACACAAGCAAGCTGCCGTACAGATCGTGCTGGACTTATAGATGGAGCTCCATGGTAAGAATATTCTGGTCATGAATCATGATTCACCTCTATATTTCCCCATTATTTATTGTACACGTTGTGATTAAATTCCAAATTTGTTGGATATTTTTAACATCGAGATGATTTGACATTCTTTCCTGGATGCTTCATCCATACCTAGACTGCAATCACTTCTTTTGAACATTTATGTTGATATGTCTTTCATCAGAACAAAGCAAGTGAATAAGGTGTTGATGTTTCATCACCAAGGCTCGACAATTCATTGCATGAGCTTCTCACCACTACCTCATGTCGTTATTCCTTAATAAGTGTAATGTTCTTGGAGTACCATAGGAAAGGCTTGTTTGATAAATAATAAAAGAAGAAACAAATTACTATAGACAGATTAAAGATGTTAAATTTTTTCTGAAGTTTGATTGCTCTTATATATAGATGGATAGGTTAGTAGAGTTATGCCTAGTTAAAATACAATTTGAATGCACAAAGCTAGTTATTTATGGTTGTTCATACTATTTAACGTAGAGTTCTCTCTCTCTCTCTCTTAATATTCCTTTGTTCAGTCTTTAAATGCTTTCATTTTGTATATTTTCTTCTCTCTCGCTCTCTTTGCATATAAAAACATCGAGGTATCACTTTAAATTTCTAACTGACTGTTTTGAGTTAGTCTATTAAATATCGTAGCATGTAATATGAAGCTTAGTGTTGCATGATGACTTAGGTAAGAGCATTCCTTATTATTGCTTCCGATTTTGCATTTGCAGGATTAGGGTTCCATATCCATTTCAATGGGGAGCACCTTCATTTGATGCGGGTGAAGCCTTTGCCATGATGATGGCTTCGTTTGTCGCTCTTGTAGAGGTCCGTTTCATCTCTTAATGCGAATAGACTAATGGAGTGGCGAGGGCCCATGGGCATCATATTATTTGTATTTCTTCCTATCATTACAAGTATCATCATCTATGTTTTAAAAGTTTCCTTCTTAGCGTACAAATTTGCCACTGACATATTTGTTTCCCCCTTCGTCGAAGGAAAATAAAAACTGCACTAGCTCTTAATTTCTTATCATCATTTTATAGTATGTGGGTATGTGGATTATTTTCTCCTTAGTGTGAAGACTTGAATATTTCCAAAAATGTGTGGTAACATCTTTAGAGATGAATGGTTTATACTTGGTTGATAGCAGGCATGCATACTTATTTTATAGAAATATATAGATAGCAGGCACGCATACTTATTTTATAAAAATATAGAGATAGAAGGCATGCATGCATATTCTATAAAAATATAGAAATAGCAGGCATGCACCTACGTCGCCGATAAGAGTGTTGCATCCCCACCACCCTGGTAAAACTTTCAAATGGATATGAATCTTCACACTACTGCAAGTTTTAATTCAGTGCGTTTGATTTTGACATGCTTCTAATGTGTATAGTCCACTGGCGGCTTTATTGCGGTGTCAAGATATGCAAGTGCAACTCACTTGCCGCCTTCTATTCTCAGCCGTGGCGTGGGTTGGCAGGTAAATTAATGGCAATGCATTTTCCTTTCTTATGCAACGTCCACCTTGAGATTGTTAATTGAATAGATTTTCCCTTCAGTTTTTCAAATGATTAGGATAATTTCCTTCCAGCATTTATGTTCTCATGTTTCCTCAAATGCACGTGTAAATAGTTCACACACACACATGTATGCAGAAAAGAATTGAGCTTGAATGTAAATAGAATTGCGACAACAATTCTGTTACACTTTAAGGCTGGGTGACTTTTTGCTGAGTAACATTTTTATCGTTGATACTGTCACATGCAGAATAGCACCAATGCATCATGGACCCCCCCCCCCACCCCCCAACACACCCAAAAAAAATGTCTATCCAACTGCATTCTGATTGACAATGCCATGCACAATATGATTGACTTGGAGTTGGAATGTAAGTGGAACTGTGCTGGATGCATAAAAAGAAAAGCGAAAAACCTGAAAAAGTAATCATCTAAGAGATCATGATTGCCACTTGATGATCTTAGTGAGAGTTGAGACTATTGATGAAATTATGAAAAATATTTCTGTACTGAATTGAGTGTTTATTATGAAATTATGAAAAATGTTTCTGTACTGAATTGAGTGTTTATTCTGTTATCAGGGAATTGGCATCTTGTTGTCTGGTTTGTTTGGAACTGTGAATGGATCTTCGGTATCCATGTAAGGCACACTAAAAGTTGACAACCTTTCTGCTGCATAACCATTTATATATTGATTGACCACAAATAAGAAATTCTTATTGACCTAAGGCGTGATTTGTCTGCAGTGAGAATGCTGGTCTTTTGGCATTAACTCGTGTAGGCAGTCGAAGAGTTGTACAGATATCTGCTGGATTTATGATCTTCTTTTCCATTCTGGGTAGATTGATTTTATTTGAGAATTCGAATGCATAAAACATTTGATCTCCTTTTATGTGCACATTGTTCTAATTTGTCAATTATTTTTACAATGATCCTGCAGGAAAATTTGGAGCGGTCTTTGCTTCTATTCCCACACCAATCTTTGCTGCATTGTTTTGCCTTTTCTTTGCTTACGTGGGTATGTTTATATGGAGTGGAAAGCGAGTGTGACTAATGTTCCTAACATTTGATACCTATAGTCTGTAGAAAATTTGATGTTGAATTTGTCGTGTCATATCTGTGCAGGTGCAGCAGGTTTAAGTTTCCTTCAGTTCTGCAACCTCAACAGCTTCCGGACAAAATTCATACTCGGCTTCTCTGTCTTTATGGGATTTTCTGTTGCCCAGTACTTCAATGAGTACACCGCGATTAAAGGCTTTGGTCCTGTTCACACAAGTGGGAGATGGGTAGGCACAAAATTACATTAACTACGGAATCTCTCTCTATTTGTCTCAAGTTTTAGTTTAATATCAGTTCATACTGGCCACTGGGGTATGATATACTGAAATATTGTATTTCTCCTTTTACTCGGCAGTTCAACGACATTGTGAATGTCCCCTTCTCATCAGAAGCCTTTGTTGCCGGTATTTTAGCATATTTCCTGGACAATACACTGCATAAGAAGGATAGCTCAATTAGGAAAGACAGGGGCAAGCATTGGTGGGACAAGTTCCGCTCCTTTAAGACCGATACAAGAAGTGAGGAATTCTATTCACTACCCTTTAATCTCAACAAATATTTTCCAGCTGTGTGATTCACACATTGAGGAGTCCGAAGAAGCTCTTCTGGCCGTCAAATCTTGATCCCTAGGTAGCTTTTTAAAGCTGTTTCCGGGACTCAGGTACTACATTGCGGTTGCCCTTTGTATCTAATCACCCTAAACTGGTATAAATATGTTTCAATATTTAAACGACATTCATAGCATATTTATTTTCTTGTTTTTCTTGAATTAATTTTTAAATGGATGGCGTGACAAGAAGCAATTTTGCTGCGGTTAATTTTGCAAATTTTGTTGCACTTCTATGGTTATCAAATCATGATTTATGTTTCTGCACTGGCATATTCTTAGGAATGCCAATGGCAATATCGAGTAAATTCTCTAATTGGGCTTGTAGAAATTCATGGTTTTGGATATTATCTTGCTGTTTGAGTACTAGCAACTTGAATCTAATCTCGGGAGAAAAAGTTTTTGTGACTTTATTTGCATATGAAATGTCAGATGTAAATCAATGTCTTTTTCTCTTTATCCTTTTCTCAATTATTTAGATCCACAGATCTTGCTGCTGGTCCCAAATCTGGGACTCACCAAAAAGCATTAAATAAGAATCATTTTGCACAAAGTAAGTAAAGGCAATATCTGCAAAAAAAATGGTGGGAAGTTGAAGCAACTAAATGGAAGAATATTTTAAGAATGAACGAGTGAGTTCCAGGTGGATAGATATTTCATTCTTCTGCTGCCTGAAGCCTGATGATATATATATATATTATAAAACTGTGAAAGTGAAGCTGCAAGTTTCACAAAAAATTTCAATTGTAGCACCAAAATATGAATTGTTCCAATTAAATTCCTCATACTTTATAAATTTGACAATCTATTTCCCTTTTGACTGTCCGGAATTAGTCATGATATTCAAAGTTCATAGCGTATGGAATGATTTTTTCTTAACGTATTGTTTGGGTGTTAAAAAAAGAACCTTTTATGAGCAAAGTTATGCTAGAAATATGAAAAAACAAAATACTGTCAAGTGATAATTATATGCATCAGTCCAAACAGGTCTCTTTACTAGATGAAGATGCAAAAGCTGGTGATTCTGGCTTATGCAGTGTTAGAGATATGCTTGTTTAGGTAGGTGAAGAAGGCCCATGCCATGCATTGCCATTTTGAAGATAGCCAAACCCCCATCTGATAAAAGGGCAAAAACATGTAATGTAGCGTGTGTATATATATATATACCTATACCATTCACTTTATATTTGAACTTTTAAAAGCTAGCCAGCCAGCATAGAGCACTAGCACTAGCACTAGCACTAGCAGCATGTGGTGAGCTCCAAAAGAATCTTTGGAAATGTCAAATCTCTGGTGTATAATACAAGGGTGTAAATTAAATGTGGCTAACTATCTATCTATCTTAGCTCAATCATCACAATGGGTTGGGGTTGGGTACATGGACTTTTCAGATTTTATGGAGATTTTTGGGGACAGAATTATATTGACCGGCCATGACCTATAAATATTATTACTTTACTCCTACTACTATCCAATCCATCATTATCAGTACCGTTAGAATTATTGTCCATATAAATCAAGCTGTCTATGTCTCTGTCTATTTCTTATTATCATAATATGTATGCTCCATCTGTTTATTGGATTGGAAATAAGACTACTACATACACGAATGTGGAGAATTTTTAGCAAGCCTCAAAATGAATTAATTTGGATTCCTGTTCTATTTCTAATTATACGAAACACAAATTGCAAGACCTGGGGGAAATTTGTACAAATAGTGGAAACCCTAGGCGGTAGGCCGTCGTGGTTTTTGTTCTTGGTAAAAGGGACAGAAGGTTTTTTTTTTTTTAAATATAGTCTGTCAAGGAAAAATTAGACCTTACAAGAACCCTAATAAAAGAATTAATTATACTCCCATATGATAGTATGATGTTTTGGTACGGAGTGATCAACACAGAAAATCATAGAAGGGGTTTAATTTAGATGGAAATGGTAGTGTCATTGGGACCTACAGGATACTTACTAGTATATGTTAGTCCCACCTAATTTAATACATGGAAATAGAAAAGGTGTTGAATGCTACCCACTAGGCCACTAGTCAGTTTGCTTGAAAATAATGCACAAATAATAAATAAATATTTTTTTAAAAAAAAAGAAAAAAAAAAGTTAAAAGAGTTTTTCCAATTTCATTGAAACATTCATGGCTGTACCAGTACAAGACAAGATCTTGTTGTAAAAAAAGGAAAGCTGAGATCGACCTTTTTCAACAATATATTTAATGGTTGGTTTACTAACTTGTGGCCATGCATATTTTTACTTCAAATCAGATACATACACACATACATACATACATGTATGTACATATTCATGAGGGAGTACGTACTCCTATCATTTAAGGTAGGGAGCTACCATCCATCCGTCCATCCATCCATCCACAGTACCTACAACTATATCACATGGCTGCACTGCACAAAATACTAGCTACTGGTATATGAAATTCTTTCCAAGACTACTTGTAGGATCAAGGATTTATGGTTGGCAAACCCAAAACTGTCCCCTTCTACCCTTATCATTACTATTATTTACTCCCTCTGTTCCTAAAAGATTGTCGTTTAAGGTTAATTCACGTAGATTAAGGAATGCAATTACTCCTTATGAAAAATACTATATTACCCTTGTTTTAATTATCTCAACTAATTATTAACTTTGTAGATTCCAAAAAGGAGTATACTACTAACCATGAGATTATGAAGAAGAAGTATTGGGAAGGGAAGAGATTTGTAAAGACATTTCAACAACCAAGAAGGGTTTTGTATTTTTTTGAGAAAAATCATTAAGTAGGAGAACTTTAAATAAGGGTAAAGTTGGAAAAAATTACTCCATCTGCATTGATAAACTCAAAACGTCAAACTTTTTGGAACAAAAATTACTTCCTAAAACGACAATCTTTTAGGAACAGAGGGAGTATTACTCAACCATCTACGTCTTAATTAAGGTTGAACCGTAAAGATGCGTCTTTGAAATTGTTATATATGTATGTATATATATATATATATATGTATGTATATATATGTATGTATGTTCACAACTTCTGCCTAAACAATAACATCTCTTTTTAACACCCTATGAAATATGTTTTAATTTAAATACATATTTCACACAAATTAAATATTTTTTTAATGCAATTTGAGCTCAAGCAAAGCAATTCCACTAATTAAGCTACTTAGAAGAAGATTACTTGCCGTAAATGTAATTAATTAAGTTTGAAGAATAAATAAAAAAAAGAAAAAGAAGTTTAATTTGGCATTATTTAATTTCTATCAGAAATTAAAGTAATAATGTAATGATTCGATATCTATTGTGGCATGACACCTTATAATTAGAAATAATTGTAGCCAGCTTAATTTAACATATATAATTCATATGCAAAACCAAATAATTTAGAAGAATATATATATGTATGTATGACAGAAAAAAAGGAAAAAGAAAGGGAGTAATAAAACAGAGGAAAAGTGAAGGGGTATGACATGTCATTCGTCTCATTTGAGGACAGAAAAACCAAACAGATGATGATTTAATGTAAGCACATTTTGATTTCCATGTTCTCTCTTTTGGAGATTGAAAGTTAGCTGTTACAGTTGTTTGTTTCCCTGTTCAACAACCAAGCATCAAATCTTTTACCATGGATTGGTCTGGTTTGGTTTCCTCCCCTTTCCTGCATAAGTGCGTCTGTGCGCGCGTGTGTGTGTATATATATATATATATATATATATATATATATATACACACACACACACACTCTCTCTCTCATAATTTTGGCACTGTTTGGTGCATGAATTCATAAATTACGCTAATCAGACGCTTGGTGGTACATGTACTTGTTTATTTTATCAACTGCAACTTCAGAGAGTGCATGGTCCACATTTTTATTGTAAAAATTAACACCTCAATCCACCGTCCATGTCATTAATTATATCCCACTTTGATTTAATATTATCACGTCATCTCTACTTTATTTTTAACAAATATTCATTAAAAGTTGGGACACGCGTTGCTTTTGTAAATTATGTGAAATAAAATTAAAAATTTGAAAGATTAAATAAAAAGATTAAAAAATTTAAATTAAAAAAGACAAAAAGTAATATATTTAAAGTTATAAGGACAAAAGAGGAAAAAAAGAAGACAAGTGTGACACAATTATTATTATTATTATTATTATTATTATCCTCTCTCATTGCAAAGAAGAAGAGGATTACTTATTTAAAATTATTTAGTAACATGATAACTTATTTAATTATCAATTTATAACTTTGAGAATATTATACCGACAATTAAGAAATTATAAATCTGAAACGAGGCAATACTCTCTTTTTAATTATCATTATTTAGAAGATAATACTAATAAATATTTTCTCCGTCCTTAAAAGAATAACTAAAAATATAATTTTTTTGTATTCAACGGGATTAGAAAAAGTACATAAAGTGAGAGGTCATTAAGTTATTTAGTAAGATCCATTAATATTAAAAAATAAAAATATTTATCATTTTATATAATTTTATGAAGTTATTACGGATAAATTTAAAAAATTTTAATTTTTTTTAATTTTTCTTAATAAAAAGAGGTGATTTGAGAAAGAAATTGTCAGAAATAAAGGTGAAGGAGTGCGGAGCTATTTTTCTCTACTTTCACACGCCACAAACCACTTTAAAAGGGTGAGTGGGTGTGTGTGTATGTATGTATGTATGTATGTGTCCACGCATTTAATAAGATGCAAGTACATTCCATTATTTCTTTATTTTTAATTTTTTAGCTTTTCACGGCAGGTGAGCAACAAGTAATGTCTCTCTCGCATTTGAATTGCTTTTCCCATTCTCAACATTCAGCGCGTGTAAGTTAAATTCATTAATTACATCACAATAACGACATTATCTTATTAATTAACATCGTTACAAGAGTCCAAATGAATAAAAACTAGGCTTGTTATAATTAGTAATAGTAGGTGACATCTATGTCAAATTGTTATCATTGGTTATTAAATTGACATGCTCATTTACCAAAATAAATAAAAATTAAATTAAATTAGTATGCCTTGAAAGAATTTTTTTTTATATAAAATTTACTTTTGACAAACTACTGACAATTAAGCTCTTTAAAAGCAAATTTTAAAATTCAAATATAAAAATCTTATATATTATAGTTAACTTTTATCTACAAAACCTTTAGTAAAAGGAAAAAGAAAAACATTTAATTTTTGTATTAGTTTTAATGCACTTAAATCAATCACATAGACATTCCAATTTCTTATGTCAATAAGTTTTATTGAATTTGTTTTAGAGTCTCTTATCAATACAAGTATATAATAAATCAATAAAAGATTTTATTTAAATTAATTTGATTGGTCATTTTAAGAGTAATTTGAACATTAACTTATAATTTCAAATATAAGTTATATAATTATAATAATACATGTTCAAATTCAATGAATATAATTATAATTTGATATATTTACATGCATGAATCTCACAATAAAGTAACAAAAAGTAATTAAAAATATTAATGTCATATATAATAATAATAATCTAAAAGACGAACTTACAATTAAATTATTTTGATAAACAATAAATATATCAATCAACACAAGTATATAACAATCTAAAAAGAAATTCACATCTAAATTAATTTTGTGACGCCCCCAAAATAGGTCCATACAACCCATTCATTGTATTTAAATAGGTATTCTATCCACATTAAATACAAATACAAATATGAATCTTCCCATATATAATACACAATAATAAGTGTTAAAACTTTGATACATTACGACCTAACCACAATACAAATACATCTTAAATTCTTAGATACACTTATTGTCACACTAATAGTAAGATATTGAGATATTAAATGACAATAGATTATTATTACCTTCACTCCATTCCCCACAATTTAAACACTCTCTTTTCCTGAGGAGAACAGTGGAACAAAAAGAAAAAGGGTGAACACAAATAGCCCAGTAAGAAATATCTTTTGAAGCGAGTATTTACCCTAAATTATAGGAGACAATAATAAGAACAGAAAAAAAGATATTATAATCTGTTCAACACAACAACTGCAGCGGAACGAACAATCCATTAGAAATATCAAGTAGATGATAATGTCTTCATCTTCTATAAGTTACAGGATCACCACCAAGATTTTTGTTCCGATCCAATCTAATCAATAATTCTTATTTATGAACATCCAAATCAACAGTTTATATTCAATGAAGTAGAAAGTTGACAAGGTTCAGAAGTTTTTTTTTCTTCAATTCACTACATTACTATTGATGAAAGTCAATTTTAAATAATAAGTTACCGGCTTATAATAGACATGCTAAAAAGAAAATGATAATTATTAGTTTATTCAAAATTTTCATTATAATGAATTATTCTCGTATTAAAATTATATCTTATTATAAGAGAACTATCACCACAATTTTAAGTATGAGGATGAGGATGATGACAATGATACAAACTTGTTTGATATTAATTATCCAAGAAGATAATATAACATCCATCGGTCGTAAAGATTGACCAAAAAGTTAACACGATGACCAAATTGTGGAGTCAAATTCAAGACTTTGTTCAAGAAATTATTTCATGCTTCATCTATCTGCTAGGTTGTTGAAACAAATTACTCTTTCTCTATGATGCCATAAGTCTAAGCCTTGGATGAATCACTCTCTCCAAATATCACATGCAGTAGGTACATTCTTTTTTTTTATTTGAAATTAAAAATCTATACTTGTTTAAAAATAATATATCAATGCTTTGACAAATGATTTAACATGTCATCGACCATTATGAAATTAATGATTTTATATAATTAAATAAAGTCGTGACTTGTAATTAAAGCCCAGATATGATTCTTCTAATCAAAAGTGTACATACATGTCTTGTGAAAAGAACATGAAAAAGCTTATTTATAACAATAGTGGTTGGTTTTGTGCGATCGAAATTAGTTTTGGAAGAGGCGCGTGAATAAACAGCCGACTATAAAAGACGTGTAGGAAAAATAGCATCCTGCTCATGCCTAAAACCTGACTTACGTGTGTAAATTACCATTTTAATTTAATGCCAAGGAGGATAATAAATACGTGGCTATCATTCAGCACCTGTGAAACCTTAATTAAGAACAGCTCAGCTCCGCTGGGGGATCAATTACCGGAGTGGAGTGGAGTATATTAAAAAAGAAAATTAAAAAAGCACTTATTCCAATGTTAATAGTATTTTTTTTACTACAAATATGAAAAAAAAGAGAAAATAATTACTGTATAAATACTTTATTCGTCCTCCAAAAATGATTAAAGATACATACTTTTTATTTTATTCTTCTTATGAAATCATTAAGCAGAAATTTAAATTTTTATTTACTCCCTCCGTCTCAGGATAAAAGTTCTTATTACTATTTTAAGTAGTCCCAGTTAAATATCTATTTTTTACAATAATTTATCCATAATATCCTTAGTATTAATTGTCATATTTCTATTTCCTATGCATATTTATGGAGCATCACTAGTCATGTGTAAAAAATTATGTAATTAAATGAGAATTTAAATATGGACAATTTTGATGTGTAAAAAGTCAATCATAACTTTTATCTTGGGACGGAAGGAGTATTTTTTTAATATATGTAAAATTTATAATTTGTTTATTTTTTTACGGGAGGAGGAGGAGGAGGTAACGTACCAAATTCAAAGGAAAGCATGAGGTAATCATCAAGTCAGGTCTGCTGCAACATTCTCTGTCTACGTTAACTACGCCACTCAGAGCTCACCACGTCAGATCTATCTATCATTCTTTTAAATGCAAATATATACCACTCTTCTTTCATAATTTAACAAAACTGCCCCCAAGTTTTTTTTTTATACTCTTTATTAGAAACCTAAATCAAATTCTGACTTTGTCAAACTTTGAGCAGTTCGTGAATAGCTAAATGTATTATATACTTATCAGAAAATTCAGCTCTGACTCTGTTTATACTTTAATGGTACTATAAAACTATAAACTTATACAATTGTTGTTCATGTTACACGTTTATTTTTGTAAATTAAATAAATTTAAAATAATTGTTTTGTTTCAGCTTATAGAATAAGTCAAAATAAGACAGATTACCAAGTTTAAGAAGTGTAATTATCATAATAAATTATGTAATAATGTAACCATATATTTAATTTGAAGAATACTACTATTATAATATCCTAGTCAACAAATAAGGCCTCTACGTAAGAAAAAGAAAAAAAGAAAAAAAAGAAGGCTTTTTGTTGAGATAATTTTAGAGATGAGAGAGAGGGCCGAGGGGGAGAGGTGGTGAGGTTGGTGGCTATAAAGAGAGTGTTGCCATACTTTTACCTCTTCCTCCCTTGCTTGAGAGAGAGAGAATAGAGAGAGAAAGAGAAAGAGAGAGAGAGAGATGGGGAACTGCCAAGCCATTGATAATGCAACTCTAGTAATACAACAGCCCTCTGGTAGAGTAGACAAGTTGTATTCCCCTGTTCCTGCTACTGATATTATGAAGATGAATCCTGGCCACTATGTTGCTCTTCTCCTCACCACTACCTTGTACCCTTCCACCACCGCCGCAACCACCACTAACAACGAACCTCTTCGCATTACTCGTATTAAACTTCTCCGGCCAACCGATACTCTTGTCCTAGGCCATACTTACAGACTCATCAGTGCTCAAGGTAAAACATTGTTGTCTACCTCTCTCTCTCTCTCTCTTTTTTTTGTTGTGCAAAAGAAGACCTTTTCTTTTTCTTTTTGAAATCTTTTTGTTAAAGTTGATTAGTATGGTTTTGTAGAGGTGATGAAAGGGTTGTGGGCAAAAAAGTATGCAAAGATGCAGAAGAAACAATCAGAATCATCTGGGAGGGAAGAGAAAACAAGCTCAGATTTACATACAGCAGCTGCAACCAGATCATACGAATTGGAGAAAAAACCCAAACAGGTTAACTTCTTAATTTTAACCCATTATTATCCAATATTTACTAAATGTTATAAGAGGGTTGTCTTTTCTTCTTCTTCTTCTTCTTCTTCTTTTTTTTTTTGGGTCCAGCACACAAGGGCAGTCTTCTTTAAAAGCAAAATGCCTTCTTATCCCCACCCTGTTGAAGGTGGATGGGGATCTTTTTATGCTTGAAATGATTTATATGCTTAAAAAGTTAGGTAAAAGGAAATTATTGTAATCAACATAGTTGTGTGTGTGTGTGTGTGTGTATATATATATATTATGATAAAACATAACAAATGGGAAAGGGTTGAATAAAACAGTATGCATCTAATAATTCATTTGTCAATTATATAACGAAAATAGAGTCTAAATTATGTGTATGTGCAGGCGATAAAACATGATAGACATCGGCCAAGAGCATCGTCATCCACAAACTCCGCATCATCATCATCATCAACAGCTAAATCAAGAGGATGGCATCCCTCACTACAGAGCATCTCCGAGGCCAGAAACTGATATTATCATTTTTATTTTTATTTGTTAGTTGAAATTCCTGTTAATGACAAGACGCAACGCTCAACACATCCCGGATATTGTGAAGCAGTTGCGGTACAAATGGGTTTCTTCTAGCAGAGCAGGTCCAGATGTATCCAAGATGACCTACTAAACTTAAATGGCTAAAATTAAGCGTAGAGCAGAGCATGTATAGAAAAGACAGGGCTACTCAATTTAACATCTATGTAATCTGCTGCTGGTGGTGCTGGTTCTTAAAGGAATTTGAGTTTGCCAAACAACATAATTGCAACTGAATTAGTGAAAATTTTCATTGTTTTGTGCACATAATTACTTATCAGACCTGTACAGGAAGATAACTTAGCAAGTAAATTATGGAAATTCAAGCCATTCATAATTCAATAATTACAAAAATAAAATAAGATGTGTGTTTGCTGTCTGTGCTCAACTCGCTATAAGCAGCAACAAAACAGTCTCAATAAGTTGCATTTTCAGCACAGCTGGGGACTTGGGAAGGGTAAGACATATTGGCTAAAGAAAGAAAGAAAGACATGTTGTTTCACTTGTTTCTTAAATTAATAGCTACTTAATTTGTTGTTATATCTAAAGTCTAAACAAGGATACTATAACTAGAGTGATTGGATGTATTTTAAGCAAAACAGTTCAAACCATTACCTAAAGAATCAATAAAAACATGTATAATTCCCCAAAAATCATGTGCAAATCTTTGGATGGAGATTTATATATTCACGAAAACTAAAAAACACAATAGAATAATTTGGATAAGCACACAAATCTTTACCATAATACATGACTCTGATTCTTTGCTGCAATGAACATGTCAATATTTGTAATCACCCTACCCTCTATTTCCATCATCATATCTACAAGCGATATGTTTTGGCACTACTTGTGTATGCTGCTGAGTTTTGATATGTTTTAACTGTTCTTACTTTTTAATGGTTTAACTGGAATGAGAGATTTCACAAACAGGGTTCAAAGAGCTGCTTTACATGCTACATAAATATCACCATAAAATCGATATATCATCTTGCTCACTATTCGGTCCTAATAAATTATAGAGCTGATCATGGTTTGGTGACATAAACTGCAGATTTAGATGTATTGCACTTCTTCCCAATCATTAATAAGAGCTCAAAAAGACATTCGACAGCATAATCATGATATAAAAAAAAAGT
Source organism: Aralia elata (assembly GCA_034770075.1). NCBI lineage: Eukaryota > Viridiplantae > Streptophyta > Magnoliopsida > Apiales > Araliaceae > Aralia > Aralia elata. The sequence goes on from CM068378.1 coordinate 5,625,693, forward strand.
AAAAAAAAAATGAAGAATAGAACTGAATAAAACCTATTTACAATCATTAATTTTTTTTAAAAGAAGAATAATAAATAGAAGTGATCATTATTTCTTTAAAATTTTGACTTTGAGGCAATGATATCAATCATCTTTAGTGCATTCTTAGAATCGAATCCATTATTAGGCCTAGACCCACAATGCCGTTAGATCCTTTAAGAATTCCACTAGCAGTAGCAAACTTAAAGATGACTTTTCCTCTTTCTCATTTGCTTCTTTTGTTTTGAATAGAAAAAAGTTGCACGACTGAAAGCAGAAGAAACCTTCAAATAGGAGAGAGAGAGAGAGAGATAGATCACCATAAGCGTGGAATATTAGGTGCCCAGATGCACTCAAATCTTTAAACTTCTAACAATGATTAGAATATCTTACACGTGAGTCATCAGAGTTCATGTAATCATTCATAAGTAACTTTTTTAATACTTGGTACTTCAGATTATTTAATCCCACTTGCAATACTAAACATCTTGTAGAATTCTGGACAGCCACTGATACTACCTGATTCACCTATGATTCGAAAACTATCGATTCACCGCCTGTAGTTTTACATGTATATTTTCGACTAACACCGTTAGTCTTGAGCAAACAATAGAAGCAGCCTTCTATGGTTTAATATTATTGAGAATAATGTTGTAGTTGATTATAGATTATAATGTCCTGAAATCACGGAAATTTCTGTATCTTGCCTGTTGCACAACAATCATATAAGCAATTTAACTTGGGATCTTCTAGTCTACTTGAAACAGAGCCATTGACACAGTAAATGAAATAGCAGTTGAACGGCATATGTTAATTTATATTACCCACATACTCTTTACCTAACTAATTTTTCTTTGTCACATGTTGTCCACCCAATCATTAGATTCCCAAACAGATGAGTAAAAATGAATGGTCTCTATGTGCTTGAAGATTTGTGAAGCTCATTTCCTGAGTCATTTAAGTATTGGTACCTTTTGATTACAAAATGCCGAGTCCATGCCAATCCTTCACCCAGCTTGTGGCACTTTCAAAGGTGGTCCATGAAAATGATCTGGAGATGATGATATTAATTGATGAACTCATTGTCGTTAAACTTGCATTTCCCGCATTAACAGTATGAGAAAACAGATAACTACCAATAATCATTGCACAGACAGTTTCCTTCTTTGAAAGTGTGGAAACGAGTGCGGTCTCTAACAATTATTTCCCTATCAAAAACTTTAGAAATGGCCTTTAGAGCTGTATGACAATCCTCACAAGTTCTTAAGTTCTTCACTATCCTAATAGAAGTCCCTGGCCCAGTACTCATCAGACCAAAGGCAATTGCTAGCTTCTCACTATGCCAAGCCACTGCTTGCTCTTTCTCTTCCTCGCTCAAATCAAATGAGACTTGCATAGTATTAGCAACATAGCCTCCTAATCTAGCCTTTCTCAAAATTTCATTAAGCTTGTCTCGAATCTCTACAATTTGGGGGTGGAAATGATCAGCAACACGAAACTCATGAACAACACCATTCACCTCAATCCAACTACATCCAGGACTTGATTTATTCTCTCTCTCACCCATCAGCTTCCTGACATGAGCAACTCTCTCCCATCTACCAAGAGAAGCATATAAGTTTGAAAGCAAAACACAACCACCATTATTCCCACTAGAATCTAGTTGCTCAATATAATTAATTATCCGCTCTCCAAGATTAACATCACGATGGACTCTACAGGCACTTAGCAAAGCCCTCCATACAACAACATCGGGCTTCAAAGGCATGCTTTTGACAACTCTGAATGCTCTTTCCAAGTCACCAGCACGACCAAGTAAATCAATGTAACAGCCATAGTGCTCAATCTTTGGCACAATTCCACACAAACTCTCCATATTGAAGAATATTGAAGAACCTTCCTCCACAAGACCTGCATGGCTGCATCCATTTAGAACCCCAAGAATAGTAACCTCATTTGGTTTAACTTTTTCAACTAACATTTGATTGAAGACACGTAAAGCATCCTTACCAAGCCCATGACTTGATAATCCTGTGATCATACTCGTAAAATTATGAACATCAGGTCGAGAAACCTCATTAAAAATTTGACTTGCACAATCAATCTTCCCACATTTCGCATACATATCAATTAGAGCAGTGGACATGTTTGAACTAACAGCTATTCCTATTTTGTCTATATAAACATGAATCCACTTCCCTTGATCTAAGGCCCCCAGATGAGCACATGCAGATAAAGCACAAACAAGAACAGCCTCATTAGGCATTACCTTATGATCATAACACAACATGTCGTGGAAATATCTCAGGGCCTCAATATACCTTCCACCTCCAACAAAACCCGAAATCATAACTGCCCAAGATACCTCATTACGAGCAGTCATCACACCAAACATTTTGCAAGCACTATCCATCTCCCCTTGTTTTGCATACCCACAAACCAGACTAGTCCACGAGAACACATCTCTCACCAACATTTCATCGAACACATTGTGGGCATCTTTCATTTGATTAAAAACACTATACATATTGATCAATGAATTGCCCACGTATAGATTGGATTCATACCCATTTTTCACAACCATGGAATGAACAATTTGACCATATACAACTGACAGTTGATGAGTACACGACGTAATTACAAACGTGATCGTGTACTTGTCTGGGAAACAAAGCCGCATGGCATCGCTTAGTGTGATCATTCGACGGAATAGATTGATGGATTCTGGAGAATTGGGAAGCTTTGAGTAAGCCCTTATCATGAGATTCCATAGCAAGTTTGGGGGTGATGGCAAAGGATAACTATCGAACAAGGATCTTGCGGTGGCGAGGTTATTAGCAGAGAGGTAGCAATGTATGAGAGAGTCAATTAAGTGAGAGCTTGATGAGAAGGATTGGGTGATTGTTAGAGCAAGGATTTGATTGAGGACAGAGAGTGGTGGGCGTAGGTTTAGCAGTTTAGAGAGAGATTTTCGATTTGGAAGGATTGAAGAGGACTTCTTTGATTCTGGGTTTTGTGGAGTGGAAATGGCGAGGAAAGTGGTTGATGATGAAGAGCAAAAACAGTTGTTACTGCTACTAATAATGAAAGATTTGAACACAGCTTTGAAATCTCTACTAGTTTTGGAAAATTCAAACAGAAATGGAGGATTCCAACCTTTTAACATCGTCAGTTAATGATTCAATCTTTTATTTTTACTTTTGTTTCGTCATTTATGTAACCTGACCTGAGTGACCAAATACTCGTTAGGCGCATTTGTTTTATTTAGGACAGAATCACAAAGGCGCAGATGAAGAGAGATCCTGCTAGAGACGCGAACCTGCATCAAAGCTTCAAACAATCACAAAGGCATTAAAAGTTTGTAGTCAATATAATAATACTCCAGTAATTTAGTCACATATGTGAATATAATAATACTCCAGTCATTTATTCACATAATCACATATTACAAAATTAAAAGTTCACACTCAAAAACTTTGCAGCATAATAGAACTCGTTCTTGTGGATAACATAAACAGACAAAAAGGCAACCAAAACATCTCTAGTTGTATACTGTAACAGTTGCAGGAGACTCTCTTGCTTCCAAGTCTATTTTTGATGTGATATAATATCTCATTAAGTGAAATTACAACAAAAATAGTGGTGCCATCACACCGCTGTTGTGTTCTCAGTCACCCCTTTAGTTTGATCTTGCTTCTCCAATTGGCTGAAGTTCCCCTTTGCCTTGAAGAGCTGGGAATGATGGTGCTTGCAATAAAGTTGCTGCTCATGAGCTACATAGTTTGATGGACTTATCACACAGCCTCCATGGCTGCACTTGAAACAAGCCCTATGGTATGCGGTGCCGTCAACCGCCACCTGCAACAGCAGTGAGGAAAATTAGTATTAAACTAATATTGAGCTCAAGTAAAAAAAGAAAATTGATCGGTAATAGTTTGACCAAAAAAAAAAAACCTCCTCCTTCCATTACACGATTACCTTTTCAATAGGGTAAACAGTTTTCTTGCAAGCTACACACTTCTCTTGAGTTCCTCCAAACATACTCGAGACTTTACTGTTGTTATGGCCCTGTGAACATGTAGTCAATTGAATATATTATGCCAAACATCAAAATATACCTGAACCTCATGTAAAATAATTTGTAAATGTGTGAGAGAGGTGAAACTAAGTGATGGAGTACCTGTTCAGCAGATCTGTCGACTCTGACTGTTTTTGGAGTGCCTAGGAAATAAAACGGAAACATAGATGATCTTAGGATAGGACATTCTAAATGAATTTCATTTTAGCATATATACCAACCCCCAACATCCACCCCCCCCCCCCCCCCCCACACCCCCCCAAAAAAAAAAAAAAAAAAACTACCTTCAAAGCTCTTATCCAAGCTGCCAGTCATCTTAAACAATTGATCAAAGTGAGGTTTGCAGTATAGCACTCCCTCAAAAGAGGAATAGTTACTCAGCTGCAAAAAAGGGGGTAATGAGATGAGGATAAAGTACATAAAAGTTTCAAAGTTAAACCATATTGAAAAGTTCAAATTTTATGGAACCAATCATAATTTATGCGACTCTTGGTACATGATAGAGTTAGGTATTGAGATGAAATTGCAAGTAAACAAATAGATGGAGTAATATATTAGGAAATATAAAGAGAATTAAAATATGATGGTAGTTCGACAGATACTAAGATAAGAGAGCTCCAACTGAGATAATATGGTCATATTCAGAGAATACCATAAGTAAAGCTTCTGAGAAGATAGGTCAAGGATGTAGGAAAGGCTAAATAGATTCTGTATTTTTGCACAAAATATATTTAAATTTCTATGATTTAACAGATGATGTGTGAGCTAGGGGTTAATATTTCAGGTTATAGTGATCCAAGAACAAGGGAGAGATCAAAAGGACAAGAACAAGTGAAAGCTTTAAAGGACAAGAAGACGCAATCATCTTCATAATGGTTCAAGTTCAAGAGAGATTTTGGCCTTCATGTAGATCAGAAAGAAGAACAGGGCTTGTCTATCAATGTTTAAGTGGCGATAAATGACTTTACATAGGCACTAGTTGGGCCTCTTACTGGCCCTAAATAGGCAATATCATGGGGAGGGATGCACATTCTGAACTCCTAACTAAAGTAGCTATAATGGACACACAAAAGGTGTATAACCCTATATATCTAGTAAATTCAAAAATAAGCATTTTACATTAAAATTTTGAAGTTGCTGAGAAAGTATATGACATCTGCAAGATAACTAGCTACTTTAAAACCAACAAAGTTCACTACTCTTCGACAGAAGATAAATATTACTGTTCAAAATTTGTGGTAAATATTAACTCCTATTAACTGCAAGTAATCCAATACCATTTAAAAAAATTTAAAATCCTTTCACTATGATAGTTCACTGATTCACATTGAAAGCTCACAAGCTTTACTCTTCTAATCTGTACCCTGATTTACAAGTTTGTAATTGGGTTATGCCTATGGATACATTTATTTCCATAATTCATAACGCTTAAATTGAAACCTAAGCTTCTAGCATAAAAGTTAAAGAACAGAAGCATTCCTTTAATCCCTATAGATCCAAGAAAAGCATCCCAAGATATCGCGCAAATGACCACATACAAAAATTGCTAATTCAATTTAACTTCAATTGGCTCATCATTAAATTTATGAAACCTTGATAATACACATGAAAGGCAACCCATATATCATCACAGAAAAATCTACACAATTATGCAATTCTTAGACAGAGACATCAAATCAAAATGCTCCAAGCAAGCCGATCATACATAATCCGTTTTTAAGTAAAACCCATGTCAGAAAAAAAGCCATTAAGAATATTTCAAAAATCCACATATGTTGATCATATAGTATGTAGTAAAAAAAAACAAGTGGAGAAGTAGAATTAAAAAGAAGGGGGAGAGAAAGTAAAGTAAAAGTAATGTGACCTTGAGGGTACCCTTGCAGTGGTGACATCGAAAACAAGCCTTGTGATAGACTTTGTTATCAGCAGTGAGTTCATCCATTAAATACACAGTCTTCTCGCAAGCCTTACACTTCTGGGTCGTTCCTGCAAAACTAGCCATGATCCCTCCCTCCCTCCTTCTCACCCAATTCTTCAGATCACTTTTTTAAACTCAAAAACTTTTCTGATGAGAATTTAGAGAGATTCTTTCTCCTTCTATGTATTTTGGTGTGGGGGTTTACAGCTCGTCGTCGGAGTAGTAGTAGTAGACTAGTAGTGAAGGCAGGCGTAGTAGCACTTGGTTTTGGTCAGTCTTTGACAAATGCTGCCAAATTTTAGCTGCCCTGCCCTGCCCTGCCCTTATTCTTGTGGGCTATTTTCGTCATTTAATTTTATGTTCTGTTTGCCATGCTTAGGGAATTTGACGTTATTAGGAAATATTTAACTTTTTCGACCACAAAGTAAGTCTTAGGTAATAAAATCTTAGGTACCAGCAAATCGCGGTTTCCACGCAGTAATAATTCTTCATTTACTAATTTAATTAATAGCCTCAGTTTTCTTTTTCATTCTTTAAAAATAAAAAAATAATTTTACATACACAAATTGTAAAAATCCTCTGGGCGGTAATGTCTTAAATCACTTGTATATGTATATTTGTTGAGTTCTATTTTTCCGCTATTAACAAACTGATGTCAAATATTGTGATAAATTATAACAACTTCATTTTATTATTCAATTCAAAATATTTATTTTCTTACTTTTTGGTCACTAACAAACTGCCAAACAAGAAGTACGGCTCACTATCAAAATATTTTTTTTGAAATCGAATGGGCTATTATTAAAAAAAATAAATTATTATGTATCGTCCATCAACGATCAATGTTGTAAACTGGTAACCAAAAAGATCATAATGAAATAATTACAAATTGTGAAAAATATCTATTTGTTCTACTGCAATGGTAATACAAATACCTATTAAGATTGTTAAAAAAAAAATTAAAATTAAAATTTGTGAGAGTAATGGAAAAACCTATCGAGTAATATGTTACTACTATGTTTCTTAACATAATAAAATATCGTGACTTTTATTACAAGCACACATAAATTATTGTTTATGTATTTTTAATGTGTTATTGTACCTAACCAAAATATTTTGGGACTATTACAAAAAATAGAGAGTAATAATGAAATAATATATCGAGTGATATGTTTTTGTGAGATTGATTAAAGATTTTTGGTGGGACAATGTCGATAAATATCGACAAAATAAATTAAAGTGAGACACTTCTTAATTCCTACTTATCTCATCTCATGTATGCACATTCGTAGTAATAATAATTCGACTGAAAATTTTCACAATATATAACAGGACTCAATAAGTAATTATGACATAAGATTTTACCGATACAAACATTCAGTTTCCTCATTTTTCTTTAGGGGAAAACGATCAAAGAAAACTGGCCATTTTTTTTCTTTCTTTCTTTGTTAATTAAAAACATACTAGCCCCTCCCACCCAAATTAAAGAAAAGAAAACAAGCGGGTTCCGCTCTACTCAGGATCCAAATTATTTTCTTCATGGTTTTGGCATAAAAGTAAGTTTTTAATTCCAAACCCACTTTTCCCTTTTGAAAGTTACAACTCGTGCTAAGTCAGCATCATAGTAGTGTTCATACCCGCTTTTGAATCAAAAGAAACAAAAAGAAACCAATAAAAAGGAGGAAAGAATAAGTGAATAAAATTTAGACAAAATAGGCCCACGTCATCAATCATGATCCAGTTATTGCATTATTGGTCATAACTCATAAAGATTTTGCAAATTAAATGAAATGCTAACCCTACATCATTCGCTTAAATTAAATACCTAGGCAGCAGCTGTGGGTGGGAAGACAATTCAAAGATTATATCATAAATATAGTTTTCATCACTTTTGACGCAAATTTATTACTTCTATATTACAAATGGTTGCGGGGTTTGGTACTCTTTCAGGAACTGGAACCGTATTAGGCTAAATAATCATAACATATTTTGTTAAAATAATGCACCCACCCACCATTAACATAGTAGCAAGTTACAAGAGTACAGTGCAACAGCATCGACCTCCCTAGATCTTCACTTAGTTTCATCAGCACTACCCCAGTGTAAATGCACTTCCTTAGTGGTAGTAATAATTATTTTCCATAATTTATAACCATCTAATATATTGTAATTAACTTTTGATCATTCCTCATTCAACCTCCACAATGGAATTTAATGAACCTCTTTCTCCATAAAATCATTCTCAAAGGTTTCCAAACTTGGTGTTGAATGGGTATAAACTAAACTCCCTTAACCCAAACTTGGTGTTGAATGGGTATAAACTAAACTCCCTTAACCCCGTATCACCCTTCAGTTTCAATTTGTCATCTGAAATTATGATCATCAAATTGGAATTACTCATGGCTAACCCTTCTCATAGAATTCATTTAATGCAACCAAATAAAAACAAAAACACTACCACATGCTTCATTCTATCACCACTGATTTTGGCTCTGATATTTATTAGTCACATGACTCCAGTTTTAACCACCTTATTTCCAGCACCACCATTTAAACAGATGTGAAAAATGTGTCTTGCACATGAAAAATTAAAATAAATACTTTCTAACCAGTCGATGGCCTTTCTAGAAAACAGCGGCACTGCAAATGCATACAAGAAAAAAGGCCATCATTATGCACTCCCACCAGCCTGTTTCCGAGCTTCTTCTCGCATTGTAGCTTTGACATATATCTCGTAGCAACATCCTGTAACAAACATCAAAAAGCATATGAATTTTGATTAGTAATAAGCACGCATGAATCATCAGAAAATAGTCTCAAAGCATGTCTTGAACAATAGACACATTCCACAATCACTAAAAGTTCCAAGATCTCCTCACACAAAAAAGATTTATAGAGAAGAATACATCTTCAAACATGTTCCTTCTTGACACAGATATTTCGGGATGCAAGTTCCAAGATCTCTCACATAGAAAAGATTTATAGAGAAGAATACATCTTCAAATACGTTCCTTCTTGACACGGATATTTCAGGATGGGCAACATGCCTTTGTTGGGAACAAAATGTTACATGGGCATACCCAAAAGAAAAGAGCACTTGGCAAATTAATCCATGTACCATAAGATTTAAAAGATTGAAAAGGACCGCCCAACAAATAATCCTCACAAAGAAACAAAAACAAGGAAAAGGTCGACACAATAAAAAAACATTTGACTTATAACTTGGGGAGTTAATAACTAGAAAATATGTGAGCCTATAATGGTGATCTTGATGACTAGCTACTTTTATCTAAACTAAAGAATCATCAAACTCATCTCTTTTTTATGCATACGACTTGACAGCACAAATAATTTCTCACAGTTTATAGGATTTTCCATATTTATTAACTTGTTTTGATCTTCTTCTTACACAGTTCAATAATAAAAGCTGAATAAAACATATCCTTTCAACTTATAGTGAGAGAATAACATACCAGCTACAACAACAACAGTGAGAACATCTCCTATCCTCTTAAGGCGCCACACACTCTTCTTATGTGATTTGAAGCGATCTAACGCAGGGTCTGGTGCTAAGAGCTTCAAGAAAAACAAGTCATGCAATGTACAAGGATATCAAAGCACAAGAACAATAGAGTTAAGTAGATTCCGTGAATAGATTAAGGTGGTTCAATGAATAATGCAGAGAAAATGTTATATTACAAAAAACTACGTACTCACTATTAGCGATGTACATGCAGAATTACATTGAAATTTTGATAGTGCATTCCGTATAAATTGCTTCTTCTAGTTTACAAGTCAATAAGAGCTAAAAGATCAAACCTATCCTTCTCTAAAAGCAGAATGTATATGAGACTAAATATAATGAATCACAAATGCAAATTAAAGTTAGGTCAAGAAAAGACGTGGAATTATAATCTTTAATGATTGCATATGGACATCTTACTAATAAGCACAAGAAAACAAAAGTGAGTACAAATCCTATGTATGTTATCAAAGGCAAATCTAGGCAAAAATGGACAGCTTAAATCAGGATACTCCCATGGCAAACACGGGATAGATTAGAAAGAAAGACCATAAAATGGTAATGGTAATGCCATCTCCAAATGGTAATTTCCAGATTATTCCGACTATTGAGAGGACTTTGGAGAATGTTCAAGTAATGAGCCATCATGTAAATTAGCGGTGAAGTGGCAACAAAAAATAAAATAAAATGGAAACCATGAGAATGTCATGCTTCGGCAAACGTAAAAACGGGGTAGAGACTACAAACAAAGATACAAAAGCATGTGTAAGAAAGAAGAAGCTTTTTACCACACAAACATAAGATCTTGTCATCCTGAAAATCAATGAAAACTTAGAATGATATGTCATTCTTTTACTTTCAACCTCCGAATTTAAAATAATTTTGGATATCTTAGTTTGAGAAGGTATTGAATTAATGAGGATGTAAGTTTAAGAGGTTTATGGTCTGATAGCTTTTGACCTGGGGGTGAAATAGTAAGAGTAACTGAGGACACATTTCAATTGACTATGTTTGTGAAGAAAACATCAGAACTAGCAAAAATCATTGATGACATTACTGAACAAATAAACATAAATGCTGTATTACAAGTACAGAGTACTTGCAAAAAAGAACGTCCCATTTAACTTACTAACTTTTTTTTATTTAATTTTTTAATGCATATTAAGATTTGATTGAGACACATTTAGATATATATTCTGTCAATAATTTTTAAGAGGCTGCACAATAACTAGAAGAAAGTTATTGATAGTAAAAAAACACAAATAAACCACCCCCCCCCCCCCCCCCACAAAAAAAAAAACAGTCTATAAGAATCAGGAATGCTCACAGTCAGAGTTCATTACCACACGCCCAGCATATACCACAACATCAAGGTGTCTACATGCCTTTTTCTAACTTAAGGAATTCTTTGTTCAGAGATAACATTGGCTAAACACTATTACAATCCATTCATTCAGTTGTAAATTTGATCTTCGAATAATTGCAGAATGGCCAAAGAATTCCATTACCAAACAGCTATACACAGTATTCTATTTGAACCTGTTAACTCCTTACTACTATAAGATAATAGATAAAAATGGCAATACCCTAAGTAGTCCCCAACCAAAGTAAATCTGCCGCATATCACACATTCCAACTCTCTAATGGACACGCGCGCTTTTGCCACAAAACATAAGCAAAGCAGATAAAAAAAGTTACCAAATTTTCACTTGTATAGAGTTCAAAAGGTTGGAGTAATATAAGATTACTTGTATAAATTTAAGCACTTCAGCAAGAAACTAGACACAAGAAATCTATAATAGCTAGAAACTAAAAAGATAAAAGTACATCCTAAAAGTAATTTGCTTAACTAATACATTTCTTTATTTCTCCTAACTAGTTTCATTAACAAATTTTGGCCCTAAAAATCCCAATAACGGAAATAGAGGCCTGCTGGGGAGAAAACTGATTATAAGAGTATTTACAAGTCAGGGTCTGGCTGGTATCACAGAATATGGAGTACAGGAATAAATTAATGTACGTGTATAACTCTATTTTGCCAAGGAATTTGTAGAATTACCGGTGTTTAGCTTTCAATTAGCCTCTGAGGCTCTGACCATCAAATGAAATTTGAATAAGCCGTCGTCCTGTCTATATTAAGTTTCTAATATTAAGATAGATAGTGATAAGTTGAACTCAACAGACATCATAGAGACTTCCCCAATTCAAGAGTACCTATTAGTAAGATATTATCATACTAGCGGTAACCCCGTGCCTCCGGCACTAATTTTTGTTGGAGAAAAAAAAAATGTAGAAGAAGAAGGTATTGGAGATAGGGTTCGAAGAAGATGAAAAATGTAGAAGAAGAGGAAATAAAGAAGGAGAAAATAATGAACGGTCAGATTTATGCCAAACTTTGGATGGCTCAGATGATTTATTAGATGAGCGGGAAATTCAAAATCATTTGTATTTTATTATATAGATGTATTTTATTATATAGATGGAGTACTTGTTTCCTCAATATCAAATTATTTGAAATTAATCTTTGGATCCTTAATTTCTAAACCAAGACAAAGATGATTCATGTAAACTAATTAATCAATAAAAAATTATAGTAGTATGAGAAAGAGAGAGCATAAATACTCACAGCCTTCTCGCGAGCCCCTGCTTCGATGTGGACTCCACGCCTCGATTGCCATAGCAAATTCTCCGCCTTCAATACAACGAATCAGAGTAAAATACAAACACATATATAAGTAGATATAGAAATCTTTTGAAAAATCAAAAGCTAAAAACCAAGAGGGAATGGTAGATCGATTAGCGAAATCTGTGTATACACATAGTGAGATAAGTAGAAGTACCTGGGAATGGGATCGAAGCTGAGACAAGGTACTGCTGTTGAATAAAAAAGTCATTACTAGCGACCTAGCTCTAGAACAGCAACTCGCGAAGAAGATGATCCGAGTCTGCAGGGCTAATATTATGTATGGGTAAATAAAATGAAAGATAAAATAGAAGAAGCAAGTTTTGCTAGCAGCCCCCTAATATTAAGCTTACTTATGTTTTGATGTCATCAATATTCAATATGACATCATTTGGCTTTAATTATTTTTGGTGAAGGCATCATACTACTAATTTTATCAGTGAACTTTTATCGTTCCACTACTAACAAACTTGATAACCCGTGCAAAGTACGAGTACGAGTGAACTTAAAAATAATCTATCATGTATTTTTTTTTGTGCAAAACATTACCTACATATTATTTTTTGATAGTTTTTTAGTGAATTGTTTTTTCTAATTGAGCTTTTGAGTAAAAAATATTTGTGAATTGTGTGCAATTGGAATGAAATAAAATATTTTTAATACATATGAGTTTATGCTGGCATTTGAAAAAAAAAATATTAATAACTTGAGAAATTGATTAATAGATTAAAAAAAAAATACAAACCACTTCATCTAATAGGATAGTGTTGATGTTGACAATCTTGTTTGCTTTTATATTTATTCCATTTCAAACTCAAGTAATTCTCAGTTTGATAGTGAAATAATCTTTTTCAAAATATAGTTAATTCAAAGGAATTTGTTGATCTACAGTGAACTTGTAGGATTTTTGTGTGTAATTGAGTGTGTAGGTAGGATGATTATAGTGAATTAAAGTAGGTTGAATGATATATGTTTTATTAATTAGATTCATAAATCATAAAATATCAAGAGTTATCATAAATATATTAATCATTAATTGAATACATTGTATCTTTAGTAAAAAAAATATGTGTTAAAATTTATGTATATATATATATATATAAATATTTTTAGACTATCGAATCATTAAAATTGGACTCAAGACCAATCAAAACTATTTGATATTTACTTATATTTTGGCATTGATTGTTGGTAAAAATCGATTATCGGTGACAACTAACCATCAAAACTATGATATATATAGTGCATATAGTTGTCTCATAATTACGGGAATATTATTTTGGTTGTGGTTTTTGTAGATAATATTAAAGATCTCAAATATTGAAACATTACAAAAGTCAACTAAATTTGATTTTGGGAACATAATAAACTCATGAGAACAAAACAATTATTTATATTGAACAAATATGTCCTTTATAATTAATTTTTAATAATGGCAATTATAATTGGTCACACTGTGTTAACGACAAATAAATTTGTTTTAAAAAATCAATTACTCAATCCTATAATTTTTGTAATATCAAAATTTATCTCATTGATTCTTTGTGCTATGTTAAAGCTTCTTTTAACTAAAATAATATATTTGAGGTTGTGTAAAAAGTTTGGTAAGTGAGCCACCCTCAGGATAAACCTCATCCCCCATTGCTCATATAGTCATCATATTAGAACAGGAGGGACTTGTGCCCAAAAAAAATACTCACAAACAAGATACTCCAAATTATAAACCATACTGCATCTCCCCAACTCGTATATTTCCAGATTTAACAAATACTCCTACACGGTAACCATTTACACCTTGTTGATGTAAACAAATAAAGGAATGCTTATTATGATGTTCTCCTGTACAAGTGGTTCGACCAAATCATCTTTACACTAAACTTGCCTGCAATCCATCTTCATCCGGCAGCAGCTCTAATTAAGAAGTACTAATTTTGTTTCAAAATTAGAAATACTATTTGACTTTTGAGGTCAAACTACGGCATATTAAACTTCAAAATTGATATGACTCATAAAAGTTTAGAATAAAATAAATTTTGTGATTAATAGTTTTTGTTATATACTATACGATTATAATAATTGTATTAACTAAAATTAAATAAATTCACATCAATTTGAAGTTTAATTTGTGGTCGTTTGATCTCAATAGTCAAACTCATATATTTCTAATTTTGGAACAGAGAGAGTACTATGTAACACTGAGTTTATAAATAAACATTATTTTCAAGATACTCTCTGTTTCTTGTGAACATGGATCCTTTCTGGGGGTCCAATTGTCCTCCCAATCGCGATCAGAATGATGAAAACCCTTCTCCATCTCCTCTGGATGTTAATATTAACAGAATCATTATCCTGAGAATCAACTAACGGGATTCCAGGGGAGGTTTTATCTGCCACAGCGGGGCTTTCGGGTTGATGATGGTTGATGTTATTATTGAGAAACTGCAGAAACTCGCACCCATCAAAATAATGAGTTTCAGAATCAGGACTGTAGAGTGGACCGTAGGAGCCTTGGCCAGGGACATTCAAGAGCACTTCCATAAAATCATCCCTTCCAGGGTGAGAACCATTCAACCTGCTTGATTCCCCAATGCAACTGATGGATGGAATGATACCATGAGACGACGTACCTGGCTGTGTATTCATCATTGGAGGAGGCTCGCAGTTACATACATTACCACTCTCCGGCCTGGGTAAGCTTTCCTTGAAGCAGTTCTCATCATCGAAAGAAAATACTTCGTTCCAGTGTTCAAATGCACGTATTACCCACTTTTGGGCATTCCCCTGTCATAAAACCAATTTAAACAGGTTAGTAATTGCCAGAGCGCAAAGAAAATAAAGAAACTTCAAGGAAAAGGAGAAACGTGCCTTTTCTTTCTCAGATAGGTTGTCAATAAGAACATACTGGGACTCCTTGACTAATCCCTTCACCTGCCCCACAACATTGAAAACCACTCCCATTTTTTGTTGTGAATTGGGATAATAGTACAAGTGCACCACCACATCATCAATCATACATGTCCTTGCATGGTCTGTCATAACTTCCCACATCTTAGCACCAGCACCAAGTATCTGTAGACATCACAACGACCATATTAATATGTCATATCCAGAGGAGAGTGAAATAATTTATTTCATTAGATATGAAAATCCTCAGAATGTTAAACTATTATGGTATAAGCCAAACATTCCCAGAAGATAAACTAAATTGACAGCTTGAATTTCATCATTCATATGAATAAATTTTATTTAGGCCAATGACATTCGACCCTGATTGTGAGAAGCATGACAATCTTCATATTACAAATCTACATACCAAGGAGGATGTAAGGAAGCAGCATGCAAATGCAAAAGCTACACATTAGTGCACCATAGACCATGTGAAATTGTAAACAGATTGTCAATGTTTATGCGGATTGGTCGTTTTAAGTGCATGATACAATAAAAGAAATTGTCCCTTGAACCTGTTCTCTTTTGCAACAAACAAATATCTTTATTTTATAATGTTTAAATAACTGAGCTCTATTTAAGATGTACAGAATGTCACATAATGATAAATACAGAAAAGTTAGCATATTGAAGCTAGCAACGTTTAATGCTAAAAGACTGACAATATACAATGATAAGAGCTTCAATAAGATGAAAGATTCTTACTTTTTTGAGCCTTTGAGGATTCATAATAAGGAGTTTCAGAAAATCCTTCACGGTGGTAATATTTTCCCCACTCAAACGTTTACGGAAAGCACCTTTTCTGCCAATATAATTTAGTCGCCACACTTCATCGGACAAAGATGGAGGATGATTCTTTTCATATACTGCAAACAAAGACCAAAAGTTGCATTAGACTTGAATACAAGTTATGTGACTCACGGCCATAAGTTAATTGCTTACATATATGGGATAGATTGATAGATATCTACGAAATCACATTGCTCGTGGACCACCAAGCAGTAGGTCTAGAAACTTTATGGTGCGACATAAATGCACTTTAATATAAAAAGAGAAACAAATCCCAACCTTCCATCATAGATGTTAATACTTCAAACATTTGTCTCCATTGAAACTATGCATCTCTATTTGACTATTTTTATAAAAACACACAACTCTCTACCTTGCTGGGCTCTTCTTCTTTTTTTATACACTCCGTCCTATACCAAACTAAAACTACACATATTGACATTTTGTATATTGATGATAAAATCAGGATTATATAGTTAAGAAACATTAGGATTCAAAAGAAAAAAACAACATTCATCAAATTTTTAGCTCCATGTTATACTCCTATTTTACAGTGCAAGCAGGGTTACAGAACCAATCTGGAAAAGAAATAAACAAAAAGATTATATTATTTCTTCATAGACTAAAAAAAACAAGAAAAAAACCGCCATGTTTTTTCCCATGTTATCAAATACTCATTTTTCTTTTTCTCTAAAGCAAACTTATTGAATAATATCAAGGAAAATCTATTTGTCAATATAAATTACCCCTCTCTAAAGTGTGAAAAAACTGATTAAAAAGTATAATTTACGTAATTCAGGTTCAGGCTCAGAATCACTAATGCAGTCTGCAACTACACACTCAATATTGTGCAAAATTCTACACCAAATTTGCAAATTCACCTATACTCAATTGCTACAACATAGTCTATGATCCTTCAGACCACCTCTATTCAGTTGCAATCCAGAAGTTGGATCTAAATTCCCTATACGGGTACAAATTGGGTGATTCACGTGACACTGTGTTAACTCCAAGGGGTCAGTTTTCCACATCCATTTTCTTCCATCATTTTTGGCCACTATAGTAGTTGCCAAAAGTCTTTCATATATGCATTTTCACAATAATAGATGTCACCACACTATCTCTAACTTTATAGTAATTTATTCTATGCCCTAGTATCACCGAAGATTTAATTTGGAAGAATAAATAGCACCAATACAAGGAAAATTAAAGTACTAACATGTGGTGCGGTAATCTTTAAGGAAGAAAGATTCCGTCTTTGTTGCCTTTATTGTAGTTCCAGGGAAATCATCAACAACTCTTGCCCCAAGACGCAACTTACATCTCTTCATCCAGCCTGCATTATGTATAAAAGAAATCTCACCTATGTTACCGATGCCTTCTTTAAGGTTCAAGTAAGTAGGTCCTTTAAGTCCTTTTCTTGCTTCAACAATCTCATTTTTGAAGTTTTCAACTGTCCCATTATCTCCTCCATCGCCACTAGAATCTCCCTCAAGAACCACTAATTTAACCTTTGCTGTGGCTTCACGTCCAAATTTTACAACTTCTCCAGTTAGACTGTCAACTAAAGCTACTCTAATGGAGGTACATCCTTCTCCTTTGATTTTCTGTCCAGTGAAGACTGGGAGAGAGATTTTGTCCAAGAACTTTAGTTGTAAGCTTCGTGATTCAGAAGTACCCAATTGTTTCCCACAGTTGCTGTATAAGAAGTGAAAGATTTGTCAGGTTTATCAGAGCTATAACATAAGTGGTTAAATTTTATTACTTCCTCACTACCAAAAAAGACCAAAAAAGGAAAAAAAAAAAAAAAAGGTAACGGAAAAAAAAACAAATCTGTTCAATAGTCCTGTTCTCACCATTTTATGCTAGTCATCAGATTTTCTTGTAGGAATTCCAATTTCTCTTTTACCTGAAAATACGCATATCATGAATTGGCATTATTTATAAAGGCCAATCTGCAGTAACATAAAGTGTAATACATAGACTCTCTAAAATGGTAAAAACTCTTCCATCCACAGATAGAATACTTTAACTTAATTTTTTTTAATGAGTAGAATATAATGCATCAGTTGTGAAACTTGTACAAAATACAGGGCCTAAATGAAAGCATCTGTAAATAACATTTTTGATTACAAACATATGGTTTTATAAAGAGTCAGAAAAGGATCCAGCAGTTAGAGACCAGAGCACGACTTTGGAGGACAAACCAGAGCACGACTTTCACCTCTTAATTTAAAAAAGAGAAGTCGATGACTCGTGAATCATACTCGCAAAAAAGAAACAAAGCAGCAAGAGCGAAATCTAGTTCACTTGTTTAATGAAAAATCCTAATACTATGACAACTAGTATCCTGGGAATAAGAAATAATAGCCAAGAAGAAAGTTAGAATCATGAAAGATGCTGCTAAGATGGATTCTTTAATGACTAGTCATGAGTTGAGACTGTGCAAAGCATAAATGTGTAAGTTCACACAATCAAAATATCTGTCTCTATCCGACCATAAAAATACTCATAAAAGACACCCATATTTTGTGCATATGCAGCTAAAGGCCAAGTTTTATGTTGTATCGAATGTATTTATACATGGACAAAGCACAAAATTGGTCATAGGCCACCAGAAATACATAAAGAGGGACAGATCCCTACAAATATTCGCAAAATTGGTAAAAGATGCACTCACAATTGTACCAACCAAATGCTCAATACGAGGCCCGATAAGACGCTCGACCGTCTGGATCAGCAATACCTCCAGTTCCCCCCTAAACAAAAGAAGCAAGAGGATAATAAAAACTATCAAATAATTAAGCAAGTTCCATGCGAAAGTGGGAAAAAAAAATCAAAGATTAATGCATTTGTAGCAAATAAATATCATAAATAAACAAAACCCAATTCATTTTTTGAATTAAAATCCTTAATTCATGGTGGAAAGAATACAATAGAACTCTACTAGTGTAAGTATATCATGAAAAAAGGGGAAAAGAAAAAGAGTGCACATATATCTCACTTTGTTAGTTGAGAGATCCTTGTGAGCTTATCATCTGAAGTGTTGTTTTGTTGTGATTCCTGGTTGTTTGCATCTTCCAACTGTCCAGAAACTGACATTTTCTCTCTTGTACAGTTATTATGGTTTTTTTTGGGAAAACAGATCCCTATTTCGTGATTGTCCCTCCCAACCAACCCCCAATATTATACAAAAGAAGAGCAAGTAGTGGGACCAAATAAAGCGCGTAGTGTAGAAAAAAAATACTAGGAGTACCAAATAAACTGAAGCGCACACCAAAAACTCACTCTTTGTGTTGGCTAGGTTTGTGTCTTAATGATATTATTTCTTTTTGTCTCTAGGCCCTACCCTACACTCTGTTTCTGAGTTTTGGAGGAAAAAGAAAAGAATAGAAAACTTAAATTAGAACAGAAAAGAAAATAATAGAAAACTTGAAATTTTCCTTTGTGTTGTTTCTGAGTTTTTAATAGAAAAGAATAGAAAATTTAAAAAATTTCTTTTCTTGTGTTTTTGAGTTCCAATGAAAAGAAAAGAAAAATATCACTTTTATAAATTTACCCTTCTATTAATTATAACCATTGAACCATGAATAAAAATATGCAAGATAAATTTAACCAAAGAAAAAATTTCATAATCAAACACAAATATTCAAATAAATGTTAAACAAAAACTACTTTTACAAAATCATTGTCATACCATATCCAAAAGTCATCAAACATAATCTGTATTAAATGGGAAAAGAAGATACCACCTTTGTTCCATAAAGAGAATTTAATTTAATTTCTTTTTCTTTGTTTCGAGAGAAAAAGAGTTTTATTTATTTTTATAGAAATATAAAATAACAATTCATTCACGTTCATCAACGAACATAAAATTAAAAAATATATATATTATTAAATTTTCTAAATTATGAAAA
Source organism: Aralia elata (assembly GCA_034770075.1). NCBI lineage: Eukaryota > Viridiplantae > Streptophyta > Magnoliopsida > Apiales > Araliaceae > Aralia > Aralia elata. Next base: position 5,645,565 of record CM068378.1, read on the forward strand.
TAAGACTTTTTTATATAAAAAAATGGAAGAGATACTATTAACTAAAGTTAAAAGAGAAAACATGTGATTTACTTGCTTAAACATCGATCAATAACAATTTACAATTTAAAATTTGACTAATAAATTTTGGAGTCTAGAAATCGAAGAAAATATCTGAGTTGATTGAACAAGACTTTAAAGTCTTCATGCTAGCAAGGAATAAATTGCAGCTATTTTATTGAAAAAATCTGGAAGAAATGATTCTTTAGTATCTTATTTGACAATTAACAAATAAAATAAAATAAAATAAAAAAAGTTTACTATTTTAAAATTAGTATGTAACAGGGCCTAAAATAATATTCTCTGAAGAATCTCATTTACTAGGAAAAAAAATTTCAATAAAATCTCATTTCTTTTCACAGTAGTAGTTCGCCAAATTTTTTTTAACGAAGATTCACTAATGAAGAAAATTAAAATCTATATTCCACTGCTGTGAAGAACCCTGACATAGTTGCATATAAAGTACTTAGTTCTTTACTAGAAAAGATAAAGGTAATTGATCCACTAATGAATCTGATTTGTTTCTACAGGAGAGAAAGAAAGAAAGACATTAGATTTAGTAGATAAAAACAAATTGGGAACATGAGTTGTAATTTAAAATTTATTATATTGAAAGTTGAGGATAATATGGGAATTATAAAAATATTACTTATTCCAATTTCTTTTCCGTCCAAATCATGCCAATTTTGGACGGAAAACTTTGGCAGGAAAAGTGGCCAAGTTTTCTATCCATTTCTTTTCTTTTCCGTTTATTAAAAAACTCAGAAACATAAGAATTGGAAAGAAAACTTAAATTTTCCGTCCATTTTTTTTCTTTTCTGACCATTTTAAAACTCAGAAACAGAGTGTAAGGGCCTAGGTTACTTCAACTCAACAACCATTCACTAGTTAATAGATAGGATTGGGGAGATATTTTATCATCCTACGCGGGACGGCGGGAGTGGCCTTCCCAATTACAATTAGCCTCTTCTTTCTGTTTCCGTGTCAACTTGAAAAAAATTAAATGTCGAGCAATTATTAATATCAACTTTTATTTATTCTCTTATTATTTCTTGTTTTATTATTTCCATGTTGTTGTAGTATATTGATTAAAATTAAAATGTTACTTCTTGATCATCATATTATAAAAATAAATAAAAAAAAGGTATTTATACTTGGGTTTCGTTGATTACTGCGCTTGTGAATTATTCCACCATTTTTCTTTTTGGTACGAGTTTAAAGACAAGTTTTTCATTACCAGGCTTTACAAATAAATAATAATTATGAGTGTGTCATTTTTTGTACTGGTAAAAAAAAATTTAAAATGGGTGGAATAGTTAAGTGAGAGTTAGGGAGCAGTGTTCAAAGTTGAAGTAAATGTATTTACAAGGTCCTGCCTTGTTTCTTGCATTGTAGTATTCCAAAGTATTCCCAAGGAAAGGAATGTGGGTTGAGGAACTCAGAAGAAAGATTCTTCTTGCAGAGACCAAATGGGTACGTGCCACAGAAAACACCAAACAGACGAACAAGGAAACAACAGAGTTATCATCTACGACACACACGACACGGGCGGTGAGTATAATAAAATTGACTACCAACATATCCAAGGATAGGATATTAATGCATTATTCACTTGGCAGCAGCCATGAGAACAAACAACTTAAGACTAATCTGAATTGAAATGGGGAAAAAAGATTAGCAGACATTAGCTCTTGAAGAATAGCATCTGATATTAGGATTCCCTTATTCTGTGCGTCTTATTTTGCAGAACGTGATTGTAATTCCTACTAGTACAGGGACATCCAAAACAGGTAAACACCATGAAAACAAATGAAGAAAATGCACAGCCTCACTTCACAATACAAAAGGTCTACAACTCTAGAGCACTTCTCTTTTCTTTAACTTACAAGATGAAAGCTACTTAACCTTAAACAACTAGAATTTACTGCTTCATGTTCGAGAATCAAGTCAAGTAACTACCAACTTGTAAGAAAAACACCAAAACCATATATTATGATCCAGAGAGACCTACTTAAGTTTTCAGCAAGCAGTGCAGAGCCGAGCTGATATATCAAAATAAACTACAGGTTGTGTATATATATCTAACAAAACCTCAATTCATCTTCTCCCTAAAACTGCACACACTTCTTAGTTGTGCAGCACTTACTAGTAATATATTTGCATTTCTGATCTAAACTTGTTTGTGCGGGCTTCATCAACTATATACGTGTTTCTCTAATGTCGACTTCCTTGCCACAATCCTTCTTATTGAAAACCATCTAAGAACACTGAATAGTATTGTCCATCTCCTATGAGCTTTAACAATGGCTACTGCAGAATGAGCATACAGAAAACCATCGACTCCACTGAGTTGATCAGCCTGTGACTCCGGACATGAACTCTGAAGGGAGCAATCAGTATCAAAATACTGTAGATGCTCATCCTCGAATAAGGCTTGAGCGTTGGACTCAGTGTCACAGATCAAAGAGTTTGCAGCCTGGTTTGGGATACTCGAAGTTTGGTTGAATCTGACATCTATGGATTCAATACTGCGTATGCCACAATCATCCATGCTACTAGCACACCCCAAGGAATAGACATCTGGAGTAGAGGCACTAAGTTGTGGATAATCAAAGCTGACATCCTTGACCGAAGTTAAAATATTAATGCTGTCAGAGCTCCCTGCCATCGGTGAATTTGAGGGGTAAAGAACATTGGATAAGGGTGAAAATCCATCAACAAGAGAGGTATCATCATCCAAAGCGACTACTTCTTCCCATTGTTTAAATGCCAATATCACCAAGCTGTGGGCATCAGCCTAAAGACGATGATATTGTGCATAATTAGTATGATATTGGCACAAGGGAAAGAAGAGAAGAGAATCGAATCGAATGAAAATTGGGAACAGAATTTAAGAAACCAAGTAATTTTCAATTGATAGTATAAGCATTCCTTGCATTAGAAAGTAAAACAATAGGAATGATAGGAGCGCACCTTTTCAGTTTTAGACAGCTTATCAGTGGGAACATACTGATGATCTGAAAGCAATCCCATCACTTGTCCGACAACATTGAAAACCACACCAGTCTTTTCCTGAGATCTAGGACGGTACAAGTATAATCTCTTATCAAGCACACATGACCTAGCATGCTCCACAGTAACTTCCCACATTTTAGCAGACATGCCCGTGCCAAGGATCTGCAGGAATGGCACATAACGAATACTAGTAATACTTCACAACATCAAGGGGATCACATGAAAGACAAAAAAGAAGAACAGAAGTCACAAGGTTTATTGTTATGCAGTAATGGACAGCTGTACACTATTTAGAAGCCACACAGAACTAGATTTTAAGGTGAAGAAAGCCCGAGTTTTATCACAGTTTCACTGATTTGATCCCTTAATTCCAATGAAAAGCAATCCTAACCCCAAGGGGTTAGCTCAAGAGGTAGTGAGCCTAGTGATTAAAAGCATAGCCGCATAGGTAATGGTTCAATACTCGCAAAGACAATGATCAAGGGCCAGACGCACATAATTTAGTAGTTTACTATGGGATTACCCATTGTACATTGGTTGGTGAGGTAGTAATTGTAACAGTGGTTACCCACTGCGCACCATAAGGGTAGTTGCTGCATTCCACAAACATTAAAAACAAAAAAAGGACAATCCTTATGCTAGAAAGCTATGGACAAAGAAGAAAGACATATATCCAAAATTGATATGAGGTGCCCAAAAGGCAACTCTAGAAACCATATTTGTGAACAATGGCTATGGCCAAGGGCGGACACACCTTATGGCCTTGGGGGGGGGGGGGGGGGGGAGTTCCCACCCTTTTTTTTTGCAGGTATAGGCTAAAAATGGTAAAGTGGTGCCCCCCTTAAAAAAAGAAAAAAAAAAAAAGAAGAAGCCCTGGGTCACTTGACAATAATTAGGTATTTGTAAAATTCTCGTTCAAGTTCAAATTTACATTTTTGCTTCCATGAGTACTCTATTTGATTTTCCCCAAATTTTGTTAAGGTTAAATATCATTAAATTTTTCTCTAAAATTATTGTCCAGTTAATTACTTAGTTTTAATTCTTATTTATTTTTATTCGTTCATGTTAATTAGTACATCTGTACATACTATTTAATTTTACAGTATATATTGAAGTTTCGATATGTGTGTCATTTGATGTTGAATTTAAATCACTAAAGGCATTTATTGTGAATTGTGAAGATATAATTTTGATTTAAGACTACATTGGTAAGTTTTTGATTTATTCATATTATTAAATTTACTTTTTAGTTTGTTTTTATTATGTTGCAAATTTGTATTTGATATTTTGAATTTTAGGATGAATAGAAATATTTTTCAAAATCTAACGCTACTAAATGTCCTTCATCGAAATTTTATTTTGTTGAACCTATTTAAAAGTCAATTAATCATGTCTCAATCCAAGAAATAAAGTCGAAAAATGATTTTGTAGTAACTTTTATGTATTTTTACTTGAAATTTATATAAATACTGTTAATATTTTATTATTATTATTATTATAAAAGTGCCTCCCTTGACAAAAATCATGCATCCGCCCCTGGCTGGCAACATACACGAGACCATAACAGATGTCTCGAAACTGGTCTAAATAAAAACAAAAGGCTAGTATCACAACTTCTTTTTTCATAGGTGCGAAAGCAAATCTAACTTCCTAAATTGTGCTCCCTCCTTTTTAAAGAAAAGCGTACTGCCTTTTGTTTTTTTTTCAATGTTAAGGTTTGGAGAACACACTTGCATATAATTCTTCAATTATCTTTTTCCAATTCTAAACTTTTAATATTCAAATTATCATTAGAAAATGTGTCAAAGTGTGTAGCAAACCTTGATAGTCGTAGAAAAATCAACAGAAAGACTAGCCCTCTTTTTCTAGGATAGAGGGAGTATATATTATCTCAAGCAACTAACAGCAACATAGACTTTCAATTTCATTAACAAAGAGGATGCTCTCAATTTTCCAGAAAATAGGTGTCACCAAACCAGCAACTTTCTTAAAAAATCACACAACCACTTTATCATTATTTCACTCATTTAAACAATTGCATGAAGAAAGGGGCTTCGTCTAATATACTCCTAAGTCCTAAGTTACATTGCAAAGGTAAAATATAAAAAATGGAAATCAAAATCTTACATAGCGTAGCCTTGCAGGGTCTAAAAAGAGTAGAATCAGAAAATCCTTGACCGTGTTAACTTTTTCCATACTCAAACGTTTGTGGAAAGCTCCTTCTTTGCCAATTTTCTCCAGCCGCCATACCTCATCCAACAGACATGGAGGATAATGTTTCTTGTACACTGCAAACAGAAGCAGCAAAGTAACATTGGAATTCAGTTACTCTATAAAGCCCACTGCCCAGGTACTCATGCAATGGTATGCATCAATTAACTCCCAGTTATCTCGTCTTTCGATAGTCTAATATGTTCCTTGATGATTATTTTAAATTTTCTTCGATAAGAGGCCAACAATGAGATAAAAATATGGCACAAAATTAGTAATTCATGGAACATGAACATATAATTAACAAATTGAACGTATATGAGAGAATGAAAAATGATTGCACCTGATCAAAATAAACATATACAGTAATGAAATTGGAAAAATATGGCCCACTTGTATTTTCAACCCCCCCCCCCTCTTTCCTAAATTTCATACTCTTAGTAACACATTGAAATAGATAAAAGATGAAGAATAGATGAGAGCAAAGCATTGAACATTATGAAAAAACTCACATTCTCCACGGTGATCCCTAACAATGAAAGACTCCGTCTTTGCTTCTCTTACTCTAATTCTATCACAATTATTCACAATTCTTGCCCCCAACCTGAACTTACGGCTTCTTGTCCAGCTTGAATTATCTGTGAAAGAAATCTCACCAAGCAAACCGATGCCCTCTTTAAGATTCAAAAATCCATCCCCAGTAAGAAGGGCCTTTTTCCCTTTCCTCGCCCTAACAAGGTTACTCTTGAACTCCTCAAGTGTCCAATTGTCTCCATCATTACCATCAAAGTCTCCCTCAAGAACTACAACTTCAACCTTTGCTGAGGCTATAGGCCCATTTGAAATAACTTTTCCACCAACAGCATCAACTAAAGCTACTTTCATGGTAGTACATTCTTCTCCCTCAATACGAGATCCAGTAAATACTGGAAGTGAGATAGTGTCTATGAACTGTAACTGTAAGCTTCTTGAGTCAGAAGGCTGCATCTCTTCCCCAGAGTTCCTAAACAAGAATTGCAAAAGTATATCAAGAATACGACATGATTACCATAGATGATAATCTTCTTATTCAATAAAAGCATGTGTCTAAAAAGTAAAGACTCTAAACATACTCTTATTCCTTACCACTTTACGCTGGTAAAATGCTTTCTCAAAGCCAAATCAACTTCCTCTTTAACCTGTACCCCAAAAAGTTGCATGGCTGAGTTATAACAAACTATTTTAACAGTTAAAGTAGCCACCGACAGTTTGCAGAACCAGAAATCATAACAGGAATCATCAGTTGAGCACTGTTACAAAATATTTTTGCTCCAATCACAGGAAAAATGTTTTAGGACAGTACTCGAACTCGTACAGGACATCTTCACCTCATCACAAAGGTTGATCAAGTTTGGCCTTGGGAGTCTGGGCTAAAATAGAAATTACATAAACCCAATTTGGGATAGTTTGGCATTTTTACAAACTGTTATGCGTGTCTTGAATTTTAATTCGGGATCCAACATTTGAACCAACCTAGATAATATTTTTGCGGCAACCCGAAGAAAATGAAAGATTATGTTTAGTAGTATGCAAGGGCGTCGCTCGCTCATATGGACCTGCTATGTTATATGAGTGTATTATGTTTACAACCTAGCTATATACTCCCTCCGTCCCCAAAAGGATGAAATAAAGTACATAAAGTGAAGGGCTAAGTCATTTAGTGGAGTCCATTAGTATAAAAAAATAAAAGTAGTCATCACTTTATATAATCTTGTGGGGCTACTAAAGATAAATTTAGAATTTTTTTACTCTCTTTTTTCTACTTTTACTTATCTTAATATGTGTGCAAATTGTACTTTGCTCATCCTTTTGACGACGGAGGGAGTATATTTTCTTGTCTTTAATTTTTCGTCAATTGTTGTGTTTGGCCATGGTATGATGTAACACAAACCAATTCCATCCCTAGCATGACCAAAATGTACCTTACCTAAATTTGCACATCCAATAAATTATAAATTTTCATTTACGTTTCCTTTCCCGTTCTTTTCCCTCACGTATTCCAAGTTCTAAACATAGCCTTAAGGCTAGGAAGCACATCCACACCAAATAAAAGCTCTAGATGTCAAACAAGCCTTAAAAGGAAAAAGGCTACTCGAAAACTAGGTATGAATGGATTGTGCTTATTCATCAATAGCTACTTATATAGAATCACCAAGTACTCATTACCCTTATAGATCTGGTGGAAATTCAGTGTCAAATTATTTTGAAACCAATTTGCTTCAAGTCTATAGTCTATGCAAACAACACAAAAAAATTATTGTAAAACTTCATGAATAGAAGAAGTTGGAAGCAATCGTAAAAAGTCCTTAGTAGCAATATAAAACTTACAACTTTCCGGATCAAGGGCTCCAATACTGGCTCAAAAACTTGCTGAAGATTTTGAAACTTCATTACTTCCACCGCACTATAATTAACGAAAAAAAGAGTCAGTAGATAAGAACACAATTCCCCATTATAGATGCATCCAAACATCAAATCAAAAGGACTTCATCCTCAACAAAAAAAAAACCATATTATAAACAATAAGTTCATCCTTTCCGCGTTACAATCATTTATTGTAACCCTTTCTCTAGACAAATCATTATCCTTTGAAAGAATCCCAACATCAATTCTAAAGAGTTCAAGGCAAAATCAATCACATTCACTAGAAAAATTACATATAAAAAGCAACACATAAAAGATATTCTTATTTAGAACAATATTATTCTGTTCATCAAAACAAATAGGCACTTCATCACCGAGCTCAGTAAACCTCAAATCATGTAATTTTATGCTACCATAAAAAAATTGAAACTCTTCATTTTAAAAAAATGGGAAAATGGACTCTTTTGTGGAATAGAGCGAGTAATAATACTACCTTTGTTCCAAAATTAGACTTGTTGAGGTCAATTTGTGAAATCATAAAAATCAAAATAGATACCAACTTATTTTAACTTTAGTAGAAACTGATATAACTGTTCTATGGTAGCTCACAAGAACAGTAACAATTGTAGCAGCCACAAATTTTTGTCCATAAAATTGAAGGAAAGACAATAAAATTCCACACCAGCAAACCACATTCTTAAACAAATACCATGACTGATTCCAGTCAAATTAAAAATCCAACAATGGAGTATGCACCTTATATAGAGAGAATCAAACGAAAACAAAAACCACCAAAAAGAGAAGGAAAAGGGGGTGATGTCTCACTTTCTAAGAGGAGTCTTCTGGCGCTTATCGTCGGAGCTACAGCCCTCATCCGTCGTAGGTTTAGCATCCTCTTCTTGCTGTCGCTTTTGCGACATTATCGATGCTTTTCTTCTTCAGTCAAACAATATTTAGCAATATTGTAATTTGTAACCTTGAGGGAGCAAAAAGACCAACATGCGATGTCAGAACAGATGAAGATAGGAATATTATTGAACAAGGGAATATAATTATTTATTTATACATATATATACATAGCTATAATGGAGTAGTAGTATATAATATTCTATTCTAATAGTAATGGGCATTTAGTGACATCTCTATCAAAACCCATCATATCTGAATTTGGCTGCTTGCTATTATGGAGATATGAGGTCCAGAGAAAGAAGAGCTCCGGGAAGAATAAGGGTAAGGTTTCCGGAGAGAGAGAGAGAGAGATGGGGGTCCACAAAAGCGCGTTACGGAATAAGGTGGAGTAGAGTTATAAAATACCCATAGGATAGCACAGTCAAAAACGCGCATGAATCCGTCCTTTTGTTCAAGTGTTTATCTACGTGCTCATGTGGTATTAATTAATATTAATATTATATATTATATTATATATATCATCCCCCGATTAATTGCCTGTGTACCTATTGTTAAATATTATTATACTCATGCTATTACACCACTGCTCATAACTAAGATATTGTTGGAAAAATATTAATATTATTAGAATAAATATATATTTAATAATATTTTTATTAACAGCTCTTAATATTTTAATTAATATTTATTATTTTTACTATAACAATATCAACCGCCTTTATTAAATATATAAAAAAATTAATAAATAATTGTTATTAGTACTCTCTCCCTCCTTGAAAAGTTTCCGTAATTATAAGATATCTAGAATACACAATTAAAATATAAAATGTTGTATAACTCTCGTTTTATCCTCAAAACTTTAAAGAAAACAAATGCTCATATTTAATATACATACATACGTGTAATGTGTTTATTATGAATAAAATAAGAACTTATTTATACCATTTTCTTAACTTTGAACATTTTTCTTATAATTTGTGTTAAAAAAAATATTTTTTTAAGACAACGAAATAAGTATATATCTAAATTTTATATCCAATGATTAAAAGCTACGTGACAAGTCCATGCCTCTTTCTTTACCTAACACTTCTTTGACGAACAAGTGTTGTTCGAAGGGCCAGAAAAACCTACCCAAATTTAGAAACGACAATTATTGAGTCTATAAGAAAATATTTTTAAGAAAATTGAAACACAGTGTAAAATATTTTATCTCTAAGTATATAAAAGGAATTGCTATTTATATTATAATGAAGTACGAATTATCGGTAGATCTCATAAATAAAGTAAGAAAGAACCTAATAAAACAAACCAAATTGGTGAAACTTATAATCCTTCCTCCGTATAGAAATCATCAATTTAGGTTGCAAGGCCATAAATAATATTCCCTCCGTCCCAAATTAATTGCATTTCTAGGACTTTTTAAAATCAAATTGACTATTTTTAAAACTAATCTTTTTATTATTTTTGTTAACATATAGGTGAAGATATTATAACCAAAAGAAAGTATATACAATTTATTACTAATTTCAATTTTTATAATTTTAAAAATATATTTATATATGCTTAATTATTAATTTTAAAAATAGTCAATTTGATTTTAAAAAGTCCTAAAAAAACAATTAATTTGGGACGGAAGGAGTACTGTTGTATTCCATACGTACATTATCACAACACATCATGTTATCTGTTTAACTTTTCTGGCGCGCATCACACGTGCATGAAATTAGTACCAACTACCAAGGAGGAAACGAGCCTCATCTTGTCAACTTGATGGGGGTTCGGCCCATCCCAATTCCCATGCATGATTTGATCGTCGAAGGCTGGAATCTCTCCTCTAATTGAGCTTTTAATAAATCAGTTGTCCATGGAATGGAATGGAATGGAATGGCATATATGGTTGATCGATGATGAGACATTTAAGTGTTTGATATAAAGATAGTCCAATATATATCGTTCGATACTCTCTCTCTCTCTCTCTGAATTTGCCAGTGGCCATGATATCATTCATTCACTTAAACCGGCTTCCATTGGTCTTTCCTTATCTGCTCAAACAAACTACTATTTCATCTTCAATTTTCTAACCAAAAACATACATCAACTGTTACTCGGTATTCCACCTCTTCAGCACTCGACTCGGAACAAACACTTGCTTTTTTGAATAATGTGCATAATTAATAATTTAACATGCATGCACTAACGTCGACATCAAGCAAAAACTAGCAGGTGACGAACATGAATTCCATCACAAAACCGTCTACCTTCCTTTGTCAACCTAGTTCTTCTGAGCATACGTTTCCAATCAGAGATGGTGAATGCCTTGGCATATTGGGAAATTTGTGTTCCCACTCTGGTAAAACTATGAAGTTACAGGAATTCTGTAGACATGATCTATTCTACCTACTTTTGTATATGCTATGAAGCCGTGTGTTAAATTACATACCTGTATGTCTAATCTTAATTGCAAGAATCATATTTTGAGTTTATTTCTTTGGTGCAAAAGAATATCACGTTGAACTGAGATTCATATGAGCAACCATAGGCCACAATAGCCAGCCGTGCTACAAGATCTTCGCCTACAAGTGGTTGAATCAACACCACAATCCTCATCAGTCAAGCATCTGTGGTCTTCACGAGCATCAAAAATGTGGCAAGCACTCTCAACCTCTTGACAATGGTGCCCAGAATTCAATGTAATAGCCGGACAGACACGTGAGGACATAGCACTAGATCGTTTTGCTTGTGTTACATCCTGCAAGAAATGAGGGGTTATTTTGAAGTTAAACGTAAATATCTAAGCCAGGAGAAGGACTTATGTTGTATTGTTCAATTACCATGTTGAACTACCTATACAAAAGGAAAAATATGATGAACAAACAAATAATACAAGAATCATATGCAATAGAAAAAAGGCGAATAATGTTTTTACGTCGACAAGTGAGGGGAAAATATTAATATATCATTATGGTATGGTAATTGGTAGGATTTGTCTCCCTTCCTCTTCTTTTCCCTAATTCTGCATCATTTAAATTCAGCACCAAAACCAAAGGTAATCTACTTGATGCATTAAGTGATAGGTCTAGCAATTAAAACCAAATGTTCCATCATACCGAGGGTTTGAATCAAGAGGAGCCTTAAAAAGTATATTGAATCAAAAGCTCCAAATTAAGATGTGTAAGACGAGAATATTGATATTTACATGAGACAGGCAACCGACATGCTAAGAGAAGATAAGTTCATTAACATCTTAATAATATCAAGTAATAATGGCTTTTAAACCAGGAAACAAAATATGCAGGAGAGGAAGAATTAATACCTCTAAAGAAGTCCAGTTGCTCGGGATGTATGTCTGCGGAAGCCTCTCATGCCAAGAACTCAAAACTGGAAGAGGGTGACCTTCAGTTGTGAATATATAATTCCGACCAACCAAAAATGAATCATCAAAAAGAAGATATAAATACTTGCACCTACAGTACATAAAAGAGTACTTCAGAAACTCCACATGCAATAAAGTTATGTCAGTTGCACGTGCTTCTTAACCTCCATAGTTGCATTAATAAATTCAGAGTATTATTACTCTAGTAAAAGGCAAAACTTCAGAAGTATGATCCATATTAAACATAACGGTTGGATAAAACATTTTTCTATACAACTACATGGTAAATATTCAGAATTCTCACGTTTCAGCAAGGAAGAAACTATGCTGATGATCTTCTAATTGCATAGTTGTCACATCTCTAATGCTCGCAAATCCGCCTTCTACCTTTGTGTATAAATTAAGAGAATCTACAATCAACTCACCCACTTCCATGTACCAAGGATCTGTTAACAGTAAAGATACCAAATCTCAGAGGAGGTAATATCAAAGGAATCAAAGTACAGCCTATGTGCTAGAGGACATAATGCACATTAAGTCTGCTCATTGCACCATTGATGCAAATCAAAATGCAACAGTTGATGATATGCTTTGGAAGAACTTAAAAGCATATCAAGATTCGATACAACAAACAATAACCTCTCCCCCTCCTCCCACCCAACATTCCCAACACACACAAAAGGCCCGCCCCCATCCACATACACATCTTCCATGAGGTATTATTTGAGGTCTCCCACCCCTTATTACTTCACCCTAGTAATTTTCCTTTTCTATTTCTTTTTCTTCTTTTTTTTAAAGTACCACCCAAGTCACTTTGTTTGCCACCAATGACCATTAAGATGTTCAACATGAATGACCAAATTTCTACAGACTGCACACTAATGGTTACTTCAATACACAATGTGCTAGGAGGGGTAGGAAGTGTACAGACCCATCAATTGTATATTGCACAAAAGGCTTCCCTGTTACCTCACATTTAACATCCCTACCACTTAACCTAATATATTTTCACTTTTGAATTAGTACTAGGTGACAAAAAAATTTAGGACGTGGTAAAACAAGTTATATAATACCAACATAGTTTTATAGTAAAAATATAATAAATAAATGTACTGAGAATATGAAATTTCTTTTTCTTGAAACGTATTTTTGGCACTTATTTGTTTTAGATAAAACAAAAGAGTTTACTTGAAACATGTTTTTGGCATTTCTTTGATCTAGATAATTAAAAAAACAAAGAATTACCACAGGTAAATTAAGATATAAGAGACAAGGAAGACCAGACATCCTCCAATCATAACAAGAAGTATAAGTTTTGGCGTAAGAACTCCCTCCATTTCCTACTCCCCAACCCTGGCCCAAAAAAAAAAAAATAGGGGCCAACTGAAACAGAACGGGGGGATTAATAAGCATCTGTGTAGCAAATTTTATATACATATTTCGAACATATAATAACTGTTAGAAGAATTAACTCAAAATCATTATTCTATAGGGAATCAACCAATGTGAACAGTCAACATGGGTGCGTGGGAGGGACTGACTAGGAACAAGACTGAAACCGCCTACAGAATTGTTAGCAAAAAATGGCTGCAATGGATTAGAACCTAAGTTCCATGCTCTGCAGCCCACATTCCCAATCACAAGCTATATCCTGTAATTTATGCTCTTGAATAAAGCAAAAAATGGAAGGAGTTGAAAATAGTTGCTGTTGACCTTTAGTTGCTTGATAGAGGTAAAATGTGGACTCTGCCAATTCAGGGCGCAGAGGATAATATTTCTCTGTTGGGTGTAACATCTGATGATCCAGCAAATACCTAAATAATTTCAAAGGAAGTCAACAAATATGTTATATTTTCATCTAAATGAAGAAAAGAAGAAGAATGGATTCAAATAAGATGAAGGTATATGTATTAAACAAAGCAGATGGTCTTGAGAGGTACATGCATGATACCTTTCTGGCAGTACACCAAATTTCTCCCATACATGAAAAAACTCACGGTGAGAAGAATTAGCGGCTGCAATATCCCCAACAAGTACCTAATTACCATGAAAATAGTAGAGATTATCAGGTTTAAATTAGCATTCAGGAATACCTCATAGTTCTCAATTACTTACCTGTACACCAGGCCAAAATGCTTGAAGGCTAGTAAGTTGCCAATAAGTTGCTTTTCCTGTCCTCATATCAGCTTCATGGTACCTGTCAGAGTTCAATGGTTCAATAATCCAATAGTCTCTCCTAAGTCAGGGATGATCAAAGCATACATATTCTGAAAATTAGGAAATTATCAACTTTCGAAAATGAGAGAAAAGAAAGTGCGCGAGAGGAAGAAATGTAATGACAACATAGAATAAACAGGAAAACATTCCATAGACTGATCACCACCCAAAAAAAAAGGTGGTCAAAGTACCATGGACCATGTCTGAAATATTTCTGCACAGCAAGGTAAGCAGACTGAAACATCATCCAAAATTCATCTTTTCCAAAAAGAATGTGGGCTTTGATCAGATACTCATAGAAAGAATCAACCCCTACAAAACCATGAGGAACTGAGCATTAGATACAATAAGATATACAAATCAGAGAGGGTTTTTTTTGTGTGTGTGTGTGTGTTTGGGGGGGGGGGTTGGGGGGAGGGTGATGCCTATCCTGCTAAGAAGCATGAGAACAAGGCATTATAATTTTCATAGAGAAATTGTGTGCATTTGCAAGGTTGATGAAATTGGCACTCCATAAACTGCTTCAAACACTCCACTTTCTTTTTCACAATAGAGCAAAGAATTAGTATTCGGGCGAGGTTTTTATAAAATGCCAAGGGCATGCCCCTTTGCAGTAGCAGTACCAATAAGACTGATACCACAAACACCTTTTGGGACACAAAACAAAGAACCAATGCAAGAGCACAAAGTTGAAACAGAAGTCACTGGACATACCAGCACCTATCCCAGATGAGTACTCAATCCACTCCCCAGTTTCTACATCCAGCGTGGTTCCCAAAAGATTCAGAGAACTACGCATGCTCCACAACTTACGGAGAGAACGCAAAGCTGCAGATTCAAATCTGGGGTCACCAGTCAATCGGGATAATGCTCCCATTTCAAGAATAAGTGAACCTGAATCCGCATTAAAAAAATAAGAAAAAATTAATCAATTTCAGGGCATGAAATTCTTTCATGGCTTCACTTAAACTGCCAAATAATTGCTCCTCACCACAGCCAGACGTGCTTGTTTCAGTAGTCTCATTCTCCAATACGCCATACTGTCCATAGAATTTCGCACTGATGTGGTGTCATATATCCTTCTTACAAACAAACCATCAAACCATATTCATACATATCCACTTTATGAAAAATTATAAAATATACTCCGTATAATGCAAGATGCTCATCTTTCATGTAAGACAAATAAAGAATAGGAGTTCCATAAACGTGCTTTCACACTTCGAATTGCTCACAGTTTGGTACTTAGAATTATGACCTAGATGTTTATTCTCTAACATTAGCTTACTGATGCTGTAGATTGGCTATCCTTGGCTAAAAACTTTTATCCAAGTATAGGACTTCTCTTGCTTGAGGAGGTAACTATGATTTATAGATTTTCTAAACGTTTTGTAATAAAATATGACTTTCCAATCATTCATAACATATCACTACGTACAGTCTGATTCTCCCACCATTGACATACTACCAAGACCTTTTAACGGAAGTCTTTTGATTTAGCATAATACCAAACATTTCAAGTTTGGTTTAACAGCAGAGCATGCCAAATCTTTTTCCCATTAAGGCAGAACTATTTATGCCAACAGAATATCACGCAAGTTTTCAGCATGTTTCTTGGATCTTGAGCCCGTACAGCTGTTCAGCCAGAGGGTTAGGGCTTCCTATGAGTCACAGCATTGGAATGATGATTACAGAAAGAAGATTACAAGGGTTAGTGGTTCTTCCCATGAAAGGACATTTATTTACTAATGAAACATTAACACGTTCAGGTCCAACACTCCAATTTCAAACCTAACTATATAGAAAAAGAAAAAAATATCAAATTCCACTACATAAGCAACTCTAATATCTTTTAATAGAAGAATATTGCTGCAAACTTTATAAACACCTCAATTATCATAAAGCATATTAACAAACCTCACAGGCATAATAGCTCAAATATTTGAAACCATACTAGTCCAGCATAGCATACAACCCCATATTTAAATATTTTAAAGATTACGGTTAACGAGCACTCCAGTCTAAGAGCAAAATATGCTAACTTTAACTCTTGGAGTGGCACCCATTTGTGAATCAGTGGATTACGTATATGAAATATTAGTTTACTACCATGATTTCTAGAATTATTATAAAGTTAAAGTTATCTTCGAATCCATATTGTAGTAAGTACCTTTAAGTTAATCCATGCATATGGCAATCCAGTGGCCGTATCAAATGCAGGAAGAAACCGACGTCCCAAATTTTCGGCTAGAATAAGAAGCTCATTGTTGTAAACTCCATGCACCAACCTGTTGGTAGAATCAGTTGCAAGAATATGAGCAGAAACAAGTCCTCCAAGAACTCTTATGTTGCACTACACAATAGCAATAGAGGGAAATATGAACACCGTTAAAGCAATTCAACTAAGCCCAAAAACACTCCTTGACGATGCTAGAGATTGTAAATTCCTTATGCAAATTAAGAAAGCTTCCTATCAAAGAAGCCAATCACATACTCGATCGCATAAGAGTCTATAGAAAGGTATACCTCAAAAAGATTTATCCTTGCATCAACATCAAACGTTAGATTCTCAGATAGCCAATAGACTGCCCTTTCAAACTCAGTGTTGTTGCCCATGATAACGAGACTGAGAGAAAAAGAAAAAAAGAGAGTATCAAATTACTGGAACAAGCAAATTAATTAAGAAGGCATTAGGAAACACTTAGTGAAATAGTGCTAGTTGCAACATAGACAAAAAAACCTAGAAGTACAATTGTAGCCTTCTTATGATTAATTTGTCCTAAAAGAAAGATAGCATACCTAGATAACGATTCAATAAGTGTAAGTGCTGATCCATTATACTGTTGTGGTAGGTGTTCGAGCTGAATTTGATAAAGCTGATAGTTAAGTTATCTACCTATAGGCTATAACTAACTTTCTCAGAAGTTCTCAAGTCAGAATATCACCTTCAAATTCCCAAGCTCACTGAGGGAGTCGGTGAATGTTTTGGACAGAGGCTTGAGCTCATCATGCTGCAAATTTACTATAATTTTTATGGATGGCAATCAACCAAAATATCTCATGCCATGAAAAATAACAAGTCAATATGAAAAACAAAACGATAGCGAGGTTGTTGATTTTTACTAACCGGAAATGCATGCTTCATGTAGTTGTCATATGCATGGTAAAACCTGAAAAGGGGGAAATTATTTTGCATTCAACATCATGCTTCCTGTGTTCATCAGTAAGAATAGAGAGATGACATAGAAATTTGAAAACAAAGGGCATATTCCCCATTTATGGTATCAATTGCAGAGTCATGTACTAATGTTACTACAGCCACATCATAATATGCTGAAAATCACTTCAAAATTTACTCAAGCTCACTTAGATTAAAAGAACACCAAAGATGGTTCTTCAATAACAGGTGCTAACATTTTAATGTACCGGAGCAGACATACAGCAGCAAACATCAAAAGTCCTAAAGAAGCAAGAAGCTTAGAAAATGGCTCACTTCAAGATGGAACCCTATTGGGACCTTTCACAGTTGAGTTTTAGGCATTATTCAGTCTGTTTATTCTCTTCACGTTGGGTTTTCATAGTCAAGGGTATGTTGAGTCTTCGACATTTTCATAGTTAGCTAGACATAGGTCATAATAGTGACATTTGGCTCTAATTTTCATAGAATATGAACTATTTGTCTCTGTGTAAGGATATAATGAGTCTCCATCGGGTTTCATAGTAAAACTAAAATAGGATATTAAGGAATATTTAATGCTTCCGATTTGATGGAGGTCAATTCGTACAAATCATAAAAAACTTTTGAAGCCAGTAGGGATTGCGTAATGCAATTTCATCCATATAGGTGTGACCGCATGGAATTTAGATGTTATACCTTATCTACTTATTCGTCTATTGAAAGTACTGAAACTGTGTCTTTTTGCATCTAGTTTTACCTCAAAATTTACCTATTCCGTATATCCTATTGAGCGATAAGAATCACCAATAGGCAAGAACTAGCAGGAAGTGGCTGCTTTATATGTACCAGAACCCAAAGAAACTCAATAAGTAGTTAGAAAATCAACGAGCTGCTTGCCAGGAACCCCTCCACAAATTAATTTTTCTTAATTTAACATATACTACGATAACATGTATACACAGAGTTTAGAACTGGAATATGATGAAATATTCGTTCAACCTCAAATATTCTTCAAAAGTGATGGCCTTTCACATAAATTTGAACTAGGAAAGCTAAACAAAAGCACACAGAACCTACAAAGCAAAGACTAATTAAAAAAAAAAAAAAACTGGTATAATTCAAGGAATTAAGAGTTGGGGTACTTGTGATTCACTGATAAATTCCATAAACTGAATGTGATAATTTAGATGGGTGGTGAACCCTACCCTAGCATAGGTTGCAAATACGGAGCAAACAAATTAATTTAGTTTTGAAATTAAATCAAAAGGAGATTCATAATATTGGATATAAACACGAAAATTAAATAAAAAATAAGAAAGTAGTGGGAGAAGTTGATATTTATGTTTACATGTTGCGAACTTTGTCACTCATACGCCTCTTCTTAGCTGCCAAGCGGGGATCGAGAGCGGAGACGGATGAGGTTAGGAGGGTAGGAGAGAGAAGCAGAAAAATAACAACCCATGTCCCAATTTTCTTGTCACCAAACAACAACATCATCAAACAACTCTGGGGTGAAGTAGGAGTTCGGATCTGGTGCTTGATTTTTTTTTTTTTGGCAGAAACAAGACAGAGCTGAGCGTAAATTTGGTAAGATGCTTTAGTTTTCTTCTCTCTTTCTAATCTGTATTAGCTCCAACGGGGAAGCTAGCTGGCGGATACATGGTATATAGATCCAATAGACGCGTGACATGTAAGCTACCACTTTCACACTCCAATCATCACACTAGTTTTTATTAGGAGGTCCAAGTCTTCTAACTAGGAAAAGGACATTTCTATACATTTTTGACACATGTACAATAATTGTTTTTTTAACCAATAGCACATAACATGTGGGGGTCAGTTTGTATTAATTATGTATGACCATTACACGTGTCGAAAATGTATAGGAAGGTCCTAAGAAGACCTGAACCTCTTAATAAAAATTCTCATCACACACCCCGTCTTTCTACTTGCATGTGGGAGAGAGAAATGAAGTTAGTTTTAACCAAATAACTATCCTATGTGCGGTTAAAAATGTGATACACCTTCGTCAAAAATAGTTATTTTCTCCCCTCTTAATAATATAGATAATAGTTAAATATTAAGAAAATTATATTTATACAAGGAAAAAAAATGATATTTTCACAAGTTTTGACTCACATAAACATAAATAGGACTCACATTCATTTGAGTAAAATTTTGTGAAAACAATTTATGAGTAGATGGAAAATTTGCGTAATGAGAGATTTAATTCTGTTCTAATTAAGCATGACAAATATTGGGGATGGTACATTTTTTTTCAAACTTTGTACATTTTTAAATGAGTTCTATTATATTGCGAAAATTTTGTCGAATTATGATTACGATGTATGTGCATAAATGGGATAAGTATAAATTAAGAGGAGTCTCACTTTAATTTATTTTATCTTATTACATATATACACTTCCATATTGATCGGATCAAATTTCGTCAAATATTTGTGGACATATATATCATTTTGCTCTTCAAATTTCTATTCAGTTAAGCAGCAGCTCTACTATTGGTTGATGATTGGGTGGAAGTGTTTGTGGGGTTGGCATTGTAAGTTACGAGGCTGCACAACAAAGCATTCATTCATTTTAAGTGACCGATTAAATTTAGGTATTATTTCTGATACATTAGTACACAACTAATGTATTAGTTATTTATTTTACGTTGAGTGCGTATGATGTAGTCCATTATTTCCAATTTAATATTAAATTGTTAAAATTTTAAACAGTTGGTTAATAGTTATTACTTGTTTAGACTTAATTAACATGGAACTAATATTTTAACATGTCTTTAGTATTTTTAATATACGAGAAAAATATACTTTAAACATTCTTTTTAAAGGAGTGATAATACATCATAAGATTTTGGATTTGATAACAATGAGAGTGATACATGATTAATAGCCAATATGAGAAGGAAAAAAAACTATATAGAATTGCAGTAATATTAACCAACTGTTCAAAATTTTAACAATTCATTAACAGCATTAAGAACAATATTAATTTCAGTGGTCAGACACTACGAACACTCCATTAGAAGAGTTCACTTTTGTCCGAACTCAATGGACTGATATTGGAGAGGGAAAATTGAACACAACCATTCCTCTCCTCTCCTCTCCTCTCCTCTCCTCTCCTCTCCTATAGAGATAGAATGTCATAGCACCCAGGCAGGCAATGCCTCCGTGGTCTGAATGGACTGTTAATGGCATTGAATAGGCATTGGGCAAAATATTGGCAAACGAACAACCAACCTACCTGTTCTTATAATAACAAATGCTTTTTTAAAAAAATAAAAATTACATGCATGTTTTGTGGCCAAAATATGTCCAAAAAATTTGTGAAAATGAGACCAACATTTGGCGTAGGAGCCACAACTCTTGAGGTCAGTCAACACCCCTAGCTCAATAATCATTAGCCAATACTCTTCTGTACTCAACCTCCATACTCTTTCTGCATCAGAATATAAAATAAGGACGGATTTCCATGGAATAGAGTACTAAGAAAAATCCAGTCAGTCGATGCTCAGGCACAGGAAGAGGAAAATACTTGCGTACCAACACCTCAGTTGACTATTGATTAAAAATTAAAAAAAATATAAAAAATAAAAAACAAGTTGTAATATACTTCCACTTAATAATGCCAAAGTCCAATTAACTCCTTCCAAAAATGCTTTTATAATTTACAAAATCACATTCACAATATCACACCATACATAAAGACTTCTTTATCACAATGCAAGGGGCACAGAAGATAAATCTATAGACAAAACAAAAATTGACCTCACTATCAACAATGCTCCACAATCATCATAATTACAACTTTAATCAATTAATTAATTAATTAATTAATTAAAACTCGGTTGAGTTAGGACCATAAACGTTCCTCCCCACTCGGTACCGAGTCCGACTCAGCCCTCCTTCCATCACCCCTTCCCAATCCACCTCCTCCTCTTCCTCCTCGTCCCTCCCCCTCAACATCATCAACATCCTCTTCGCTTTCTCTCTGCCCCGCTCGCTTCCATTTTCCTCCACCTCACGCAACACCTCAGCCGCCCTCGCCTCCCTTGCTAAACCCTTAAACCTCAAACTCCCGTTACTCAGTGAGTAGAGCACGGCCACACAATTTTCCCGAGTTGACTCAGAGTCCAACTCCCTCCCATTTCTCAGCATCCCCACCAAACACCCCACCGCATTGGAATCCAGCATCGCCGATTTTCCCTCGGCGCACGTTGCTAAATTGCACAGCACCAACAATACTCTCCCCGCCAGGTCACCCCCTTTCAGCACTGCCAACAGAGTCGACACGGCGCCCAGTTTGACTAGCTTGACTCGGTTGCTCTGAATTAACGACAGATGATACAGAGCCAATGCCGAGTCATGCCGAGTCCGCTCACTTTCTGATCTCAGCGAGTGAAGAAGCGGCTGCAACGCCCCGAGAACGCCAATTGCGGTTTTGTTGTCGTCGTCCAGAGCTAAGCTAAACAACGCGCCCGCAGCGTGTTCCTGCGACTCGGGAAGTCCACCTTTCAAAATGTCGATCAACGGCGGGACGATTCCCGACCGAACGATCTTCACCTTGTTGACCTTTTCCAACGAGAGGTTGACTATAGCCGCGGCGGCGTTGGTCTGAACGTCGGCGTACCTCGAGATCAGCGCCGAGCGTAGCGCCAATAAAAGCCGCGAAGTACAGAGTGAAACCCTAGCTTCTTCGTTTGTTCTGGTAATTTTCCTCAGACTGATCAAGCCTTGTTCTTGTTCGAATACTTCCAGACTCTTGAGCTTATACATAATCGCTTCCTCTTCTTCTGAGCTAGAAGAATTAGGGTTTAGGGTTTCGTCGGATACGATTTCGGCCGACGTTGATGTCGAAGAGGAGACAGAATAACACGAAGGTCGAGTTGTGAACGGGAGCAGAGGAGTCGTCGGAACGTTCGCAATCACGGATTCCTCCGAGCTCGAAGAGTAGAAATGATTGATACGGGGATTCAATTCCGTCGCCGCATGAGAGAACAGCACCGGCGGCTTCTCCGGCACACCTCTCAACAAATCCCTATCGGAATCCCTAAGGCTCGACCTCGAGGAATCCATTTCCGTACGGACGGTGCTTTGGAGGGAGAAGTAATCGGAATCCCTAAGGCTCGACCTCGAGGAATCCATTTCCGTACGGACAGTGCTTTGGAGGGAGAAGTTATCGGGTGGGGAAGGGTGTTGGATGCCCATGGTGTCGCACCAGTTGAGGATTGTGGTTTTAAGGGCTAAATTGGGGATTAAGGTGGAGAAATCGGGAAAAGAGCCGTCGGGGAGAGGAGGAGTAAAGCCTAGGTCACGGCAAACATGAACGGAGGTGCGTTCGTAGGTCTGGCCGGAAGAGACGACGACAGGGTCAAACATTAAGGAAGAAGAAATGGGGCAAATGAACTCCTTAGGGGGTTCTTTATTTTGGGATTTGGAAGAAGATGATTTGTGAAAGGAGAGTTTCCACCTGTGTTTGCCATTTCCACCCATCTGCTGCTGCTGCTATTTATGTATTTTTATACACAAAGCTATGTCTAAATACATGCACTTGAACTCGAACAATTGGATTTGAATTTGGAATATGTTGGAAGTTGAGAGGGTGCTATATTTTATTTAATTTAAAAAGGAGATGATGTATTGTGGGGGTGTTGGCAAAGGCTGGATCTTTTTTTTTTTGGTAGAAGAGTAGTAGGAGGAGGAGGAGACCGAGTCCGCAGAGAGGGGAGGATCAGGAAGGAGATTTGACTGTTGCAGATGATGATATCGGGGGATAAGTGTTTGATGACGATCTCTAAACCTACTACTTATTCTCTGCGAGATCACCCCTTGTTTTGGCAAATAATTACAATATCAACATTTATTTGCCTATACAATAATTTCGATTTCATTCACGAGTAAAATATAGTACCACGCCTCCCCATAATCATAATAATATTTACTCCTCTTTTTTTAGTTTTTTAAGAAATAATTAGTACCCTTATAAATTTTTAGAGTTGACTAAATAAATAAAGTTATATATTTATTCTTATATGTTATTAAATTTTAAATTTTAAATAATATATACATTTAGTTATCATTTTTTAATATAATATATTTTAATTATAATTTTATTTGTAATTAAGACTATCTCATTTAAATTATTGATAACTTATAAAAAAAACTAATTTAGTTTAATTAACACATATTTTTAGATAAGTAATACAAATATTAAGAATTTTAAATTAAAAATTATTAAAGGAGCTGTTTCTAATTAGAGTGATTGAATATGTTGATAGTTTAGTTTTCGGTATTTAACAAAAAAAAATTATTATTTGAATTCTAAGTTTCATATTATGATTTTTATGTGTTCAATTTTCTTGAGTATATGCCAAAATTTGGGATTTTTATGATTTTGATTATATTTTTTAGTATACAGTTGCTGTTATTTTTGTGCAATGTTGAATAAAAGAAAATATAATTATATTTATTATTACTTCTATTTTGTAAAAATATTTTTCTTTTAATATATTTTTTCTTATTTTGAGTAACAACATTTATCATTTTTATTGTAAATAATTACGCCTAAGTATGACTTATGTTTAGTTTAATATTTAAGAAAAATAATTAATATTTTTTTAATATGAATAATAAGATTCGTTCTGTGATAATAAGTTTGTTTTACGTAAATTTTAATATTTGAGAAAAATAATTATAAATTTTTTTTTTCCTTAATTCGTACTTTTTATGGGTATTAAAATTTTACTTTTTAATTATAAAAAATATATTTGAATGTATATTACGCAAATTTAAATCTTTAAGAAATTTAATTAGTAAAAAATGTATGACTTTATTTTTCTGATAAAATAAAACAAGTTCATAATTTAATTAATCAGATCAAGTTAAGTAAAAATTATAATATACAAATTTATATTTAATGGATATATTTAATATTATAATTTGAAGGATGTATTAGATATTATATTAAAAATATTTTTGGATATTAGTTGATCAATCACATTAGAAGTAGTAAATGTTATATATTATTAATCAGAGGGATACTGATTATTATTTAAAAAATTAAAAGAGTGAGTAATGTTATTATTATTATGTACAAAAAGTATGAGTGTATTTTATTTTTCATTCAATTTTAGGTTTGACTTGTCTTGTCTTGTCTAGAGGGGAGGAACCGCAAACTAAGAGAGTTAATAACATTTATTTCTTATTTTTTGGTGTCTTATCAGTTACTTCTTGACACTAACAACAAAATTGTTATGGACTTCTAGATGAAACATACACATCTAATTTTCCTTTTTATTTAAAAAAAAGATTAAATACACTTTTGTGTCTAAAAATATTACCTAACTTACACAAACGGTTTTAAATTATAAAAAATAATAATAGTAATTTTTAAGTACACTTAAATAAGTAAAAATGACTCCATTAATAATTTTGGTCAAAATGCTGACATGTAACGGCAAAATAATATATTTATATGATTTTAGCTGAGTTAATTATTTATTTAATCTAATTAGCGTGGTAAATTATTTTATTTGAATTAATTATTAAGTTTTATTTATTTAATTTGAATTATTTATTGTGTTTGATTTAGTTAATGATTTTTAATTATTTTATTTGAATTTAATTAGTATTTGGGTTGTATTTGATAATTAATCGTATAGTCAACATTAATTATATGGTTTTCATACGGTCAAACCGTATATTATATCACATGAACGACACTACTGGTATTCGAGTCAAAATTATTATCGGATGGTCACTTTTGCTTACTTAAATTTTATTATAATCAATGCAGCGCAATAAATGTATGTTTACTCCATATTTATTAAATATTACTAATCAATGTAATTCAAATGTACTTCAAAATATATTAAATAATAGAATGAAATTTATATACTTCCAATAAATAATAGAATGAATTATACGTTTATAAACTTCCAATAAATAATATAATGAAATTTATATACTTCCAATAAAAATAGAATGAAATATATGTTTAAAACTTCAAAATATAATAATAGAATGTAACATATTATTTCCAATGTAACTCGTCCTGCATGTATGTTTACAAATTTATTATTTTGTTTACTTCTATTAGAAAAGAAATATGATCAATGCAAATATACGTACCGCATGTATGTATTATTTAATAAGTTTATTTAATTAGCACTAGTACTACATTATTTACAAGACAAATCTATACACACTGCATGTTTACAAAATAATAGTACTATAAAAGGTTGATGTTAATTTTGTTTATAAATTTTTAGTCCCAAATGGTGGGGATTATAATACCTAGTTGAATATGGTATTAAATAATCTCATATATTAAGTCATTTTATAATCTCTGAACTAATAGTTTCAAGTCTAAATTTAAAAATAAACAATACACTTGAGATTAATAATCCTATCTTAAGTGGAATTCTTGCAAATAAAAGTTATCAAATAAACCCAAGCTTCTTCGGTCTCTCTTTGTCTATAAATTGTACTATATGACCGATCACTTGTATAAACTTGTATAAATTGAGTAATACTTCGAAGGACAAAAATATATTTAATCCTTTAAAAAAATGACTATGGTTTCGAATTTGTAAGTTAGTACCGGCTACCTAAAGGAGTGGTTGACACAAAACTGCAAAGGAGGGGAACATGAAAATTGAAAATTTTAAAACAAATAAATGGTTTTTTTATCTACATTAATTATAATTTGTGTAAATAAACGTAGACAATTTTCTTACTCTCTGTCTTTGAGTTTTAATTTGGAGGAAAAAAAATGAAGGAAAACAAAGAGAAGTGGTGTCTTTGAGTTTTTTAATAAAAGAGAAAAAAAAGAAAGTAAAGAAAAGTGGTGTCTTCAAGTTTTAGTTAGCAAATAAAAAAAAATAAGAAAAATGAGTGTATTTTAAGTCAAAAAATTTATTCTCACTCTTGCGAAAAAAAACTAGAGAAAAAAAAGTAAAATCTTCTCTTCTCTTCCCTTCTCTTATCTAACTTTCTTTTATTTTCTTTTCTCTTCTGCAACTAAAAAACTCTTAAATACTACGTTAGAGTACATTTAGAAGTTGTCTATCGTAAGTTACCGACATGGTAGTACTATTACATAGTTAATATTAACTTTCAGGGAAAAAAATAGAAGAAGAAGAAATATTATAAAACTAACAATTATTACCATATAGAGTAATCGTGCAAGTAATTTCATAAATCAAACCTGACAGTCTAGTAATAATTTTTTTTTCTTTTATTATACTTTTTTTAAGGGCTCATTTTTTGAAAAATATAATCTAATTTTATAATTAACATCATTATTATAATTTTAAGAAGCAATCAAACATACTAAAGAAGGAATAAATAAATTCACTAAGAAGAAGAAATAAAGAGGAAACAACTTCTCATAATAGAAATCGAACCTAAGACTTAAAGATTATAGTACCTCAATTTTAACAGCTAGGCTAAAACTTCATCGGCTCTTTTTTATTATACTTTAACTATAATAATAAATTTTTTATTTTTTTATTTTTGTAGAAAGAGTTAATAATTTTATAACCCCGTCTGTGTCTAATATGGTACAGGGAGAGGATAGTAAGTTTAAATTTGCTATTGATATGATATGCATTCAAAACTTTGGTATTAGTTACTAATTCGTCTTCTATATGGGCCCTCCTAGCCTAAATGAACTAGATTTAACTATGTAAGATGAATATTCAGGGCGATGATTGACTACAATTTTCCTCTTACCTCTTGTTCAATGTAGTGGGACCCATTGTATAACATATACCTATTCTTATCCCAACAAACAAGTATTGCCCTCTTTTTGAGCTTGGAATTCTTCCAACATCCAATCCACTGCAGTTCATGCTCTGGAAAAAGGTATGCTAATTTTGCAGTATGATTATAAGTCGAGTCATTCCTTCCCATTGATGAAGTTATACATACATATACATACATACATACCTCGCTCATTACCTCCCTTTGGACTTGGGAGGGGAATAAGAACAAAAAAGATTCTAGTCTAGCTATATATTAATTACTCAACCTTTTTCTTTTAAACCTTATTGATTGCACAAAACATTTTACTAATTTGTAAAATATCAAAATTTAAAGTAATTGATGAACTTTATTTGATTTTATTAATTGTAGCAGTTACAATTAATGTGAACTTTACAAATTACTACATTACAAAATTTATTATATTCAAAACTTAAATATATATCTTTAAAGTTTTATATTTTTAAAAGATTTCAGAAATTACTTTTAAACACTTCAAATGACTTCTTCTCCATACGCAGTGGCCCGGTGCATGTCTATTGTAGCCATCAGTCAACTCAACTTTTGTTGTAAAAAACAAGTAGCACCATTTTAAAGAATGGTACGCAAACAAATAAAATATAGCATCTACACGTATATGGATTTGATTCATGACAATCACCGACTAGAAGTACTGTTTTAATAACCAAATCTTACATTGTTTAATTAATGATCTAACTACTCGTATTGGATGAAATAAATAATCTGCTGCTAATCCCTCTGCCGGCAAGCAAATTCTTTCTGACGAGACAAGTAATTATTGAAATACCCCGAATAGTGATTAATTTAAGAAGATGTTGCTAGTCCTTCTAGCGGCATATCACAAATTCTCCATGTTATCCTTCTACAATCCGTTAAGTTGGCACAACATGAAAGGTAAAATAGACTTTTCATCCGGCCGCTAATCCTAATAGCAGCCCGTGTGCACCCTAAATTTGAAATATCAATATTTTTTGTGCTTTAATTTTGTTAAATTTCACGACTCGATGTTATTGCCGTAAGTTGAAATGACGTAAGTTAACCCTTATCCTTACTCTCTCATACATCATTTGACACATAATTTTTTTAGTCATATAACACACTACTATCAATTGGTCCAGCAAGTCAATGATTCACATTTTACTTTTAAAAAAATAACATAAATACTATTTTGATAAATTATTTATTTTATATTATATTAGACAATTAGCAAACAAGGACATCAATAATTAACAAATATATACTACTCCCTCCGTCCCAAATTAATTGCTTTTCTAGGATTTTTTAAAGTCAAATTGACTATTTTTAAAATTAATAATTAAGCATATATAAATATATTTCTAAAATTATAAAAATTGAAATTAGTAATAAATTGTATATACTTTCTTTTGGTTATAATATCTTCACATATATGTTAGCAAAAATAGTAAAAAGATTAGTTTTAAAAATAGTCAATTTGACTTTAAAAAATCCTACAAAAGCAATTAATTTGGGACGGAGGGAATATATACTTGGTCCAATGAAATTTATTGACAGTTAACCACAATCCCAATACATGCTAATTAACCACAAGTCGTTAGATCATTCATTGGTGGATGGTGTAAGATTTAATTATTGAAACAATATTTTTAACTAGTGATTACCATGAATCAAATTCATATGTATATATATATATATGTATATATATATATATATATATATGTATTTGTTTATACTCCTTCTGTCCTAAATTAATTGTTTTTTTAGGACTTTTTAAAGTCAAATTGACTATTTTTAAAATTAATAATTAAACATATATAAATATATTTCTAAAATTATAAAAATTGAAATTAGTAATAAATTGTATATACTTTCTTTTGGTTATAATATCTTTACCTATATGTTAGCAAAAATAGTAAAAAAATTAGTTTTAAAAATAATCAATTTGAATTTAAAAAGTCTTAAAAATACAATTAATTTAGGAGGGAGAGAATACTATATATGCAACGAGTACCATAATATATCGGAACAGAATAAGGCTGATTTGGGTGAAGAGACGTCCCCGTTATAAAATGCAGTGTTGTTGGAACAATTAATAAATCAATTCAAAGTCAGTGTATGTGTTTGGTATCAAAATAGAGCTTCTACTTGTCTTCCAAATAAATTATCAATTAACTTTTGTCTAACTCTATATACTATCAAAAGTAGAGAAATGTCAAAAAGTTATCTAAATTTAAATAAATCATTTTCGCCTCGTTGGAGCATCCGTTCGCAGGCCAAAATAACCAATTAAAAGACCTGGTTTTGTGGGCTGCTAATTAAATATTTTTTATATATTATGAAAAAACAAACACAATATAATTTCTATTATATTTATGTGTTAAATTTAAAATTAAATATAATAAACAATCTCACATAAATTAAAGAACAGAAAATAAATGACATACGATATATTCGTATAGACTTTGGATTACCCTATTATAACAATTACACCCATTAAAATGTAAGTCAATCTCAATTCTGTATTCTATTTTATTTTATTATCTTAAAACACAACTGTGAGCCAGCTATTTGATAACAAATACGTACCAAACCTTGCAAGCGTCTTCGTCAACTTTTCGAGAGGATTTTTATTTTTACGTGAAGGCATATAAAGCAAGACTAAAATATCTAAAGAGAAAAAGGAGTACACATGCAAAACAAAATTGAGTTTCGTGTTTTTTTGAAAGAAATGCAAAAGTAAATCCACTATATATATATATATATGTGTGTGTGTGTGTGTGTGTGTGTGTGTGTGTGGCACTTACCCTATATATCACTAAAGAATGAGACAACGTCCGTACGTTGTATGAATAAATGGTCACTAAGATCGATCGATCGTTCTAACACTGATTTTTATAAAGTAGTTAATTTGTCTATAATTGAGCAGGCCTAAAACTTCCTGGGGCTATGAATAATGTTGTATTTCTGTCCCCATCTCATCAACCTTTTGTTTTGTTTTATGTTTTTTAACTTTATCTTTTCTAGGTTAAAAATTGTTTATGTACAAACACACACACACACACACATATATATATATATATATATATAATTTTTCTAATTGATATTCTTTTAATATTATATTTTAGTTTAAAATTCGTTACGTGTAATCTAGAATTTCTTAACACATAAAGGAAATTACAAGTCAAGTCAATTATATAATGTGTATATATGCGCTCTTTTTGACTTTTATTAATCCAACTAGATCTGGATTATATGAATCACTATGTATGTAAAGCAGTAGTATCCTCGTAGAATTATATGGGTATACATTACAACTCAAATGCCCTTTTCCACAAATTACAAATCACCAAAAAATAATCTATGGACAGAGAAATAATGGTAAGTCAGGCGCCCCCCCGCGCGCGTGTATATATATTGTTATTAATGGACCTAATTACGCATAAAGGCTCAATTACACGACTAAATACTTTAAACAACAATCCTTCAAAAAAAATTTTTGACGACGTGCCTACCTCTCTTATCCTCTCCCATGATAGAATTATATAGTAATGAAAAACACAACATTGCAGTTACATAGTAGTATTATATTTTTATGTACTTGAAAACGAGTTAAGTGCAAATGCCGTGGAAATATTAAACATATTCCCTCCGTCCCAAATTAATTGCATTTTTAGGACTTTTTAAAGTCAAATTGACTATTTTTAAAACTAATCTTTTTACTATTTTTGCTAACATATAGGTGAAGATATTATAACCAAAAGAAAGTATATACAATTTATTACTAATTTCAATTTTTATAATTTTAGAAATATATTTATATATGCTTAATTATTAATTTTAAAAATAGTCAATTTGACTTTAAAAAGTCCTAGAAAAACAATTAATTTGGGACAGAGGGAGTACTTTTTACTCCTCTTTTTTTTTGTGTGTGTGGCTACATTTGGAAGTTGGATGACTCAACAAATAGAATAAAAAAGGAAAAAATAAATAATTAAGAAAAATGTTGGCATGATATACTTGTTAAATGGAGCTACATATAACTTAATTATGCTCTAAAGAAAGAATTTCTTTTTTCCTTTTTGGTACTACTTACAATATTACATTTTTAAATGGGGAGGGGATAAGATTCAAAATCCACATTAAGAGGTAGGCTAACGCTCGACGGAATGCATAAACTAAACTTGAATTTCATAATACGTGTAATGTAACATAATAATGATCTTTTTCAATTGGGAAATGGCCCAAAGGACTGATGGGAAATGGCCCAAAGGATTGATGGCCTTTAAGAAAAGACCCAGGTTGCCTTTTGGACCAATGGTGTAATAACATAGGGTATTTGGGCCCTGGTTAAAATGCTTATTTAAGAACAGGCCTACTGTCCAAATATTTTGATACCTGGTCATACCTACTATGTAAAGATGTGATGGATGAAGCAGAATTATATGTTGTCCTGCTCCTAACTCCTACTCCTACGGCCAACCTACCTCCTAAAAGAAGAGTTTCACATGCAGTTGGACCTCCCCCTGCGAATATTAATCATTGTATCAAACACATATTTGAAAAATTAATAATACATTATATTAAGTGTAGACCATTTTAGCACCCCATTAGAGTTGTGGAGTGTGTGTGTGTGTGTGTGTATATATATATATATATATATATATATATATATAGAGAGAGAGAGAGAGAGAGAGAGAGAGAGATGAATTTAGTACAATCAGTTAAGACTTAAGAGGGTCATCATTAATTAATTGTACAAAATTAATATACAACTAGATAGGGATCCAAAGGGCTAAGATAGCGAAAAATGTACCACTGCCTTCTTCTTTTCGATTTTTAGGATAATGACTTGAAACTACCTTTAATAGTACATGCAGACTAGCTTTATTCTAGAAGAAATAAAGAAAGTATTCATGAATATATGAGATAGACCTTTTGCATGTGGTTTCTAAAATTAAAAGATATGGCTCAAATTAAGGCCAATAAAGAACCCTAAACAAGTACTATATATGTATGTACATATATAATTAGATATTGACAAAAAATTGATCCAAATTAGGTACTATATGTACATAACCCAAAGGTCCAAAACCATACAGTTCTGAAAATTCTCAACATAATGATCAACCAATCATCATGATGAATATATACTAGTGGCGTGGTTATAATTAATAGATAAATAACTGTATATATCACTTGCTAACCTCGGTTAAATTAATTTCTTCCTATATATCTTAGTCTTATGAATTAGTGGATGCTACATATGCATTTTAATTTATTTTGGTCTTGGCACGGTCATTTCAATTACGTACTAGCTATTCAATTCCTGATCAGGCAATTGTAGCAATAACAGAAAATACTATACTGTCAAAACTAAGACAAGCAGAATGTATCTTGCATGCTTAATATATATTCTGTATATAGGAGTACGTACGTATATTAATTCTTACTAACGGACTAGACTACCGGAGAAAATGGTTTGTACCTGATCGAGGTAATCAGACTACTTTGATTATATACAAGTATTGAAAAGCTTGATATACAATATATATATATATATATATATATATATATATATATATAACATACTTACGCAGTCCTATTTTATCAAAGCCGACAACAACGTTATACTGAAAGCTTCAAAGACCCAAATCCTTTCCGTTCCAGTCTCTTTGTACGTTGCTTCTCTCAGTCATGTTCAATATCTATGGCTTCCCCAACAATCTCTCCCCCAACTTCATCTCTCTCTTATACAATTATGGTACTAAAATATGTAGATATTCTTTTTTCTCTCTCTAAAAAAAAAGAATGGATTCACCGATTTCTCTCTCTAAAACAAAGAACGGACTCACCAATTTCTCTTCCTAAAACAAAGATGGAAGTATCGTGATTGAATCTACAGACTCCGATTTTGTGAATGGACAATCAAGCCAGAGAGAGGATGGTGGAGGACAGGGAAGACGGAAAGTATTTTTCTTTTTCCTAATATTAACGGTGCTGTCGTTTCACGGGGCACTTGATATCCAGTTTTTGCTCTCTCTCTCTCTCTCTCTCTCTCTCTATATATATATATATATATATTATTCCTATATCAGACGAAAATGCAAATTAATTAATTTGCATATTCATCATGTAAATGACATTTAATTCAATGCAGTAATATGATCCACACAGATCTTGTAGTTTGCGTGTTGACCTAATTCCTAAATATACAGAACTAGACATATATACAGACAGATACACAAATCTTTCGATCAATTCTCAAAGCTGCTGAATGTATGCATATATGTATTTCGCTATGTTCATGGTTATATATTTTCAAATAAGGAATAAACATATTTTCAGATGATGATGGTAGTATTTATATATATATATATATAACCTGTTTAATTGTTTGGAGACAATAAGATGAGAATATCAAGAAACCCTAATTGAAGAAAAGTAGATTAATTGGTGTACAAATAAGTACCCAAAAAAAATAAAATCCTTGAGCTAAAAATAGAAACTCGATCGATCTTAATTTCATCATATAAACTGCTCATGTGTCGGCCTCATAATTAAACAACACGGTCGAATACTTAGTGCACCACATCGATCTACAGTACATATATAAAACATGAAATCGCATTCCATGAAAATTCTGCTCCAACAACAGCAATCAAACAAAAAAATTTAAAAATGAACAAACTAATCTCATATAGGAGGAGAGATCAGAAAGATAAAGAGAGCGCACTATATATATTACATGGATCGATCTTCTTATGATGAAAACAAACATGCCATATTAATTCCAACACATCAAATTAAAATACTCCATATA
Source organism: Aralia elata (assembly GCA_034770075.1). NCBI lineage: Eukaryota > Viridiplantae > Streptophyta > Magnoliopsida > Apiales > Araliaceae > Aralia > Aralia elata. The sequence goes on from CM068378.1 coordinate 5,679,515, forward strand.
TATATTATGCGTCGATCTTTTTCAATCAGCTATATTAGCTAGTACATAAAACAAAAACCAGCAGCAGATCAGATCACACAGACACACACACACACACACATATATATATGTATGTATGTATGTATCTAGTTCGTACGTACAATATATGTAATAAAGAAGAAGAAATTAAGTAGCCAAAATTAAAAGTAAAAGCTTGAAAACTAATTAAACTTGTATCATGAATTGCTGATAGCTTGATGTAGCAAGCAAGCAAACAATCGGACCGAGACAGCTTGATTCCCCGAAAGATAAGAGAGAGAGACAGCTCTATGAAATTAGGTAGCTAGGGTTTATAATACTTAAGCAAACCCTAATCTTCTTCTTCATGATCTTCATCATCTTCAATTCTTTATAATATTCGTCTTCTTTTTCTTCTTCTGCTTGTGATTAATAGTAGGGGTTTTGATGAGTACTAAGTCATGTGATGATGATTTTTGTTGGGGTTGGTGGATGATAAGAAATAAAGGAAGACTATAATCATGATGAAACAAGCTGCTGCTGGATATTGATGAAGCACAAGAGGAGGACATCATCATTGCTCCTGTTGCCATAATTCCTATATCTCCTGTTGAAATTAAACCATAAGTATCATGGAGAATTATTATCAGTATTCTAAGGTAGCTAGTACTGCCTGCGTGCCCTAATATAATTAGAGCTAGCTAGGCATGCATCGGTAACAATAATTCTATGCAACAAGTTGCAGCATAAGACCCATGAGTCTCTGCCCATTTCAACCCTAGTACCCTACCTGCAATTTTAAGTGGACAGTTTTAGACATCTTGTTAGTGGCTTCACATGTATGATCAGTTAATTAATTAGTTAATTATATTCCAAAAATTCAGTGGAAAGATGATTGGATTAGATGCATGCTACAATTAACTTTCAATTATATAAGGCTGTAATTATATATATATAGTAGCTGATTATGTATTTTTTATTTGTCAACAGTAAAAGGCTGTTTGTGACTGTTTGCGGGACTCCTCGTGAATACATATATAGTTATATATATATATAGTTATATATAATTATAGAAATACTACTGAAAATTAGTAACTTTATTGGGCTTAGATAAAGATAGAATTTGGCAGAGACAATACACATAAATTAATTATAAGTATTAGTAAGAAATTATAAAGAATGTCGTCAGAGTAAGGAATCATAGAACTCCGCAATGGCAGAGGGATCAAGGATCGAATCAATATTTCAGACACAGAATTTTCACCAAGATCTATAAACATTCCCAAAGGAAACAGTGCCTATTTAATTTATACCAATATTTTTTCTCAATTATTTAACTCATTTTAATATTATTTTTTTATAATTAATGTAAAATTCATCAGAATTAATTTCTATGTCTACATGCCTATACACTGAGTCTTAGTATTTTTAATATAAAAAAAAAGTTTTAAAAAATTAAATACTCTCCTCCCATATATACATTTTCAGAAGGATCGAGGGAGTTAAGCCTTATTATTATTATTAACTCTGATGAATATAGATTAAGACAGAAGGGCATATATACAGGGGTGTTAATTCTGATATATATAATTCAACGAGAACAGACTTTGATATATTTTTCAAGTCCTGCATGCACTTTTAATGTTGATAATGGAGCTATATATATATATATATATAGAGAGAGAGAGAGAGAGAGAGGGGGAGGGAGAGGGCAAAAGATTCCAGTTGTCTTTAGGTTTTGAAACTCCCCCGGGCAGTATTGACCCTCTGCATGCCTAATGACTTTGATGTTTGACCCTGATAAAGTTACCCACCTGAAAAGAACCAGCCTTTTTTTCCCCCACTTTTTCCTCCACTTTGAGAAAATTATTTTTTAGGTGGAAAAAGTAGAGCTCTAGAGAAGAAAAGTAAAATTTGGATCTCCAGATTCAAATCTTTTCGAAGCCAAACAAAGTCCAAACCCCATCATATATAATCAAAAGTTTCACAGTTTTTATCCATCACTTTTGCTTTGCCCTTCACGACAGATACTAATTCAACTTATTCAAAATGTACAATATTTCTAGTTAGTCTCCCGTAAATATGTCTTTTTACCTTTTGTAAAGGTGTACCATGCAACTACTAATATTTAGTGACTCGTGGATAATGGAATTATGGAAAGTAATTGCTCATATATATATATATCGATCGTTTTAGTACATAGTTACACTAATAACATATAATTAATTATTTATATTTGCACCAATAACATATACTAATGCAAAGTGATTTATATGATTTGATGTGATTTATTTAAATTTTAAAACAATAAATTTGTAGTATTATTCAAATAATTATAATTTTGATAATTATTTGTATAAATTTAAAATTTATAAATATTTTAAATTAATATTAAAAATATTATGAGTACATATAATGATTAATATCAAAATTTTATTATATATATATATATATATATATATATATATTAACAATATATTAATGATTAGTTTAGTTACCAATTCTATTACATATAGGAGACTTTTAGTTAATTAATGTTACAAAACATCCTTAACTTATATATTAGTTATTTAAATTTAGTTAGTTAGCTTTTAAAACTAAAATCATAATGGCAACTCATTATTTTACAACAATTATATTCTTAAATAATTATATATTAAAAATATAAGAAAAATATTATGAGTAAATAATAATTAATATAAAAAAATCATAATGCATATTACAAAATATATTAACGATTAAAATTTAGTAAACAACTTTATTAATTTCATATAAAAGACCTTAAGTTAATTAATGTTACCTAACTTATATATTACTAATAATTTTAATTATCTTTTAAAACTAAAATCATGATCGTAACTTATTATTTTATAACATTTTTTATTTTTATAAAATTTATTTAGTTAATTAATTATACACAATAGAGTATGACTTAAACGCTACGTTTAGACTTTTAGGTTTCCACTTAACTTTGAACTCTAATTAAAAATGCATATATAAATAAATACGAATGATTGATTATAAAAACTAAATATTAAAATTTGAAATTATATAAAAACTTAATATTAAATTAAAAATTGCAAAAAAAATGACATTAGTAACACTCAATATGTGATATGTACTAGTCATTCACTTTTAAGTAAAAATTATAATCATTCTAATAATAGTAGTAGTAAGTCAATTTGAAATTCAAAAAATATATTTTATAGTCATTATATAAAATAAATTAAAAAATTAAAAAAGATTATTTAAAAAGAAACCCGTGAGGCAATCTGTCTAAATCATTAAAATGGGAAAAGTACGTGGTGACACACCTCCTCAACCCCCCACCCATCCCGGCCTTCCCTTTCGCTATAATATGAAAAATATATATATATATATAAAAAAGAGAGACAATAATTGAAATTTCCTGTACCTTTATCACGACAAAATACCAACCAAAAAGTAAAAGTTATATACATTCCTTATTTTGGTCATTAAAACATACGTATAAAGACGTCAATAAGAAATAATCACACAAAAAATTATACTTTCGCTTGGGGCTGTTCACATATATAATAGGGTCCTTTTAACATGTGCCCTTAGAACACATGTTAAGCGTTAATACCGATACATTATATTATTTGTTTATGCATTGGTATCAGCAATGCACAAATACAAATGTATTGGGATCAACAATGTTATTTTCAATGCATTTATATTTGTGCATTGCTGATACCAATACATAAACAAATAATATAATGTCTCGGTGTTAGCGCTTAACATGTGCCCTAAGGGCACATGTTAAGCAAACCCTATATAATATGTCAATGAAAAAAAAATCTAGTTAATGTATCAATTTTTAAAATTAATCAGTACATATATTAGGTGCAATCTCACGTAAGCCTAACAACTGGGCCGAACAATCCAAGATAGCAATATTCTAATAATCGGCCCAAACAAATTAAAGTCTGGAGACAAACCTTATTTAAAACTGGATTAATGTAAGGCCACTATGAAAATGGGTTAGGCTTATGCTTTTACATGAATCGGGTAGGGGTCAGTATGTCTAAGGCTAGAACCATTTTAATGAAATATCCTCAGCGCAAAAAAAAGAAAAAGAAAAAGAAAAACCAAGAAAAGTTCCATTTCCAAATTTTAATAAATATTAAGAACGTATTTTTTGTTCCAAATTTACCCCTAAAATTATAAATTATTACTTTAAAGTGAACAGTACTGCGGGCAACAGTTATTTATTTATTTATTTATTTTGATTTTGATGTTTTTCCAAAAAACATAATTTCATACTAACAATTATACCCAAAAAAATTGTTCTAAACACGTATCAACATATATGTGATGACACAATTAATAGTACGCATAAGGATGACTCTTGATACCACTGTAAGTTTACAAAATCACAATCTAATTGAGATGCGCAACGGAAAATGGAAATTAAAATTTTTGCAACTTATCCATAAATCACCTTATGCATAGCTATTAATTGAAGAAGAAGATTAACAAGAGTTATACCTTTATAGATCCAACCTTTGAACCGCTACAAGATCTACTCCTTGTTGATTTCTTTAAACTCCTTCTTTCTTTGTTCCTTGGATTAAACACTAGCTTCAAAGTGTATGAAACACTTTAGAGGTGATCCACCAAGAATGATTATATGGAACAATATTTAATTTTTACAAAATCTTGAATGGTTAATCCAATATGTTCTTTTATCCCTAACTCTTAAGAATAACAAGAACAATTCATTAAGAACACTTAGTTAATTTGATCAACGACTTGATCTCAAATATTTGGTGTTCTTGAAAAATGGAGGCTAGCACTTCCCTAAGTGCAATGAATGCTTGATTAGGTTAATTAAGAGAAAAACATGATAATAAAATTATGTTGACAAATTTGAAGATATTGTGTCACTTTATATCACCGGTCCATTACTAACAAAATGTGATTTTTTTTATGGCATAATTTTTTTCTGACTGTTATGACAACGATGTTCCACAACCTGAAAATTAAATAATTTTTTTTTATATTTTTATATTTATTGTGTTTGAACGGTTGAATTAATCAAGTGAAAAGCATAATTACTTTAACAATTTATCTCAAATAAAGTGAATAATATCAATCGTAAAAACCTTCTACTCTTTAAATAGTTTCCAGCAGTATATTTTACCTTCTACTCTTTAAATAATTACTAGCAGTATACCCCGCGCTTTGCACGGGGTTTTATTCTTGATTCTTAAATTTTATATTTGTTTTTAATTAATATTTTGTTATATAATATTTTGAATAGAATAAGTATTTTTTCTTCTTCTCAAATTATATTATTTAAGTGGTAATATAATTTTACTATAATAATTATATTTATATTTTAATAATAGTAACAAATTTAAATTAGGTAGATGATTTTTTTGATAATTTTATTTTCTTCTCGAACTATATTATATATAAGCGGTAATATAATTATAATTAAACTTGTATTATTTTATATATTTGAATAAAAAAATAATTAATATTAAGTAAAATGAACTTATTTTGATTATTTTCTTATAAAACTATATTTCTAATTCTTGTTTTCCTATAAAATTATAATCCTAATTCTAATTTCTAATTTGAATTGGTAAATAATAAAAGTTGACTTAATGTACAAAAAGTCAAAGGTCGAATTAAAAAAAAAAGAGGAGGACGAACTAAATTGTGTCTATTTAGTTATAGTATAGATAGATATATCTTGATAAAAATAATAAATTAATATTATGTAAGATGGTATTATATTGATCGTTTTCTTATAAAACTACACTACTAATTCTCGTTCCCTTATAAAATTACTATACTAATTTTTTGATTTGAATTGATGAATAATAAAAATTAACAATAATATAAAAAAGTAAGGTAAAAAAAAAACAATAAAGACAAAAGCCAAATATCAAAAAAAAAATAAATAAATGAGGACGAAACCAAATTGTCTACTGATTATAGTTTAGTATAGGCAGTAAAATAGATATATAGATGTCGATGAGTTATTATCGACATGCTCTAGAATTTCAAAGGCGTACGCTTGTAACAAATTTGGGAATGTTGGTTGCTGTAGGCTTTAAAAGTAATTAAACTTTCAATTCCTCGGCAGTTAGAAATCTACAAGAACGCGAAGATGCTGGCTTGCCGTGGCATAGTCTTTGGAGTCTCGTATTCGATCTCTCTCGGGAATTTCGTCAAACAGTTTCAGGCCTCAAAACCAACAACGTTCAAAATCAACAGAATTAACAGAAAACATTTAACCACAGCTTCAGTCCTCAAAACTTCTCATTTTGAAACCCTAACTCCGCGCCAAAAAGAGCAGATTCATCTCTACGTCGACGCTCTCCTAATCTGGAACCAGGTAACTTTCTCGCCTATATATATATATAAATGTAAATCGTAACTAAGAAGTCTTGTTTTTCCTTTATAATTTTCAGAAGATGAATCTTACTGCGGTTAGGGAGGCAAATGAGGTTATGGAAAGGCACATTGAGGATTCTCTTGCGATCATACCTCCGATTCGGAGTTCATATCTCTCACGTTGTGAAGCTTCATGCGAAAACATTAATCTCGTTGATGTCGGAAGTGGAGCAGGCCTTCCTGGTTTGGTTCTAGCCATTGCGTGCCCAGGTAGCTCATTTCGACGTTTTAAACTGAGTGATATCACTCCTAGGGGATAGTTCTATTTCATTTACGATATATTTTTATTTCCTTTTGCTTCATTTACAATTCAAGTTATTTTAGTTTCAAAATAATAAATGAAAAAGAAAAGCTAGCCTAAAAATCTGATTGGAAAACCGTCTAAGATTGCTACTTTCATCATTAATGTTGAAGTCCAAAATTTGGTTTCCCTTGAAAACATAAGATCACTCAGTGAGTCAGTGTAGCATGGAAATTTAAGTGGCTGAGTTGAGTTTTTGTTTTTCTAACTGTCTGAAACAGAAATCAAGTGGGTGATAGAAATGAAAGTAGAGATTCATTTTAGTTTTAATTTGGTTGTTGCTTAGAGAGCTATTTAATTTTATTCTACAGCACTACTAGCTTTATGAAATTTATGACTTTGCTAATGCTTAGGCTGGAAAGTGACACTTCTGGAGTCTATGAATAAGCGTTGTGTCTTCTTGGAGCATGCAGTTGACGTGACTGGTTTGTCAAACGTGCAAGTTGTACGAGGAAGGGCTGAGGTATACTTTTACTCCTTACTGCTCCAAGTATATTGTTGTTCATTTTCCATTTTCTAGGCAGGTTATTGTTCATTTACATATATAACAACAATGAAAAAGTCACTAAAGACCGTTAAAATCTCAAATTGCATGATACTTAAGTTTGGTACTGGATATCACCATGCTTTTAGATGAGGTTTGATTTCAAAATACAAAGTCATGCCTCCAGTTTCCACATCCGTTTTGTAGGATATGCTTCACCTATATATTACTGTGACTGTAACTACATCTCTAACCACACCCGTTATTCAATTCTACAAATAACGCTTCTGAGATATATTTCTCTAGCAACTTTTTTATACTTCATTCATTAAATTAATGATCTCATTTATATTAAGTAGTTACTCGTCATACCAATGACCAAATTCCGAAACCAAGCAAAAAAACATATGAATTACTCACTTGATGGCCTGTGCTGTAATTGTCTTTTCCCCATGCCAGGTTTTCCTCAGTTGGGAAAGGAAGTCCAATTAGACATATGATCCTAATTCAAGTGGAACAAATAAATAATATCTCCACAAATTGTTTCCATTATCATGTAGATAATCAGAATAAAAAATAAAAAATAGATAGAAACTTGAATATCGCAGACAGGTTTATCTTCTGTGCATGAGGTTTTTTACTAATGTAAATGTTAAAGCTTTCAATGCACCTGTTCTCGTCCTGTAAATTATTTCTATAAGGCGATATGTAATTTCAGTTACTTGTTCTACTTTCTCTGTCCCTTCACTTTAAAGTTTCAAGTTGCTATAGCAGTTTATTCTTTACTGGCATATAAGACTGCTTTTGTTCAGGCACAATGTTCTCCATGCGTGTAGATCATTTCCTGCCAAAAAAATCTTTATTTTGCATAACCTAGCTTCTATTTTTTAATTCATACTTACCTTTTCATGTGGATAGTGCATATTCTAAATATTGTATCTTGTTATAGGACAGAATTTGGGCCAAAATCTTGGCTTCAGAGAGGTATTTGATGTAGCTGTGGCGCGAGCAGTTGCAGAAATGAGAATATTAGGTTTCTGAATAGTATTTCATCTAGGTTTCTTCCAGTCATCTTTTAGCATTCCTTTACTTCATGAGGTAATTTTCATATGTTTTATCAGCTGAATATTGTCTTCCTCTGGTTCGTGTGGGTGGTTTGTTTGTGGCTGCAAAAGGTCATGATCCTCAGGTACCCAGTGATATCTCCGTTTCTAACTTGAATCATGGTGTCTTAAGATCTTTCTTGAAGTTTATCTATTTTGTATAGTATATTTTTCTGGTTGGATGGTTTGCATTATTGTAAGGAAGCCTATATCTACATTTAAATCATTTAATGTTCTTGGTAGATAATCCACAGAACTATCTGTGAATTTTGTGTTATTGTAAGTCATCATATGTGCCTTTGGTTCCCACTGACACTAGTTCCTTGGGAACAATCGCATATTAATTTAATTTGTACAGGGGCTTTAGTTTGGGTGGTTCTTCTTGGCTATAGGTGGTCAGTTTTGCTTTTGTTTTCTATATAGAGGTAGTCAGAACTATTGCGAACATCTTGTGGGGTTTAGATCTCATATAGTTCTAAATAGGGGAAATAAAAAAGATTTATTTCTGCACAGTTAAGTACAATGTATCGCGAGCAATAGAACGTTATTCATTCTCAATGATGCTTTAACGAAATAGTTGGACCATTTATATCAAATGTACAAGTTGATTGCAACTTCATTTAATAAATGCATCTATATGCTGAAGAGATCTGTGACACCTAATGTGGATACTTGATATGAATGTGCTACCATAATATATATAGCTGATTAGAGCTTGTCGCCATCACATCAACCATTAAATGTTTTCCTGTTCGACACATGTTGACAGGATGAAGTTAGAAGAGCTGAGAGAGCAATTAATTTGATGGGTGCTTCGTGGCTCCAAACATTCTCTGGTATATCCTTCTCAGAATCTTTTCAACATATTTATCTTTCTGTACTAGTAATAAAATGGGATAAATAAGATGGTCCGTTGATGGCTTAAAGATGATACTTGATATTCTAGTCATGCATACAGCATATTAGGAACCTAGTCTTTTGTTATTCTATATACTTTGCTTACATAAAGACAATATGTTACTAGTGTATTATATTTAACCTTGATGGATTTAGATGCCGACTGACATATTACACTCCTTGTCCAATTATAATTCACGATCTACCTACTCCTCCATGGTAGTTCGGAATCAAATCTTCCCATCCTTGAGTAATATTTTGCGGTCTTCTGTCCTAGTGGTTTCGAGAGTAGATTTGGAAGATACGTTTGTAAAATACTGTCTAGTGCTCAATGTTTCTCATTAGAGTTCAGTGGAAACCAAGGTATTTGGTCTTCGGTAGTTTAGTAATGTGATTAGTTTCTGTAATTGATCATAAGACTAGTATCAATCCATTTTGTGCATAAGTTCATAATTTAAAATCCAGTAATATCTAGCAAATTGACAGTCTTCGGCTACTGATTCTATCCTAAACTTGCACATATGAAATTACATACTGAAGAAATATGACTACTTCTTTTATTGAATACAGTGGAATCACACAGCTCACATGGACAAAGAACTGCCATCATATGTTTTAAAGATGATCCCACCCCAAGGAAATATCCCCGTGATCCGGGTACACCAGCAAAGTTACCTTTGTAAATAACTCAAATGCCAAAGTAGCTTACTTGTGTGCCTCTTGTATTTGTTTCAGTAAAAGTTAGTACAATTACTTGAAACTTTGAATAGATCCTTTTCAGATTGGATGTATAAACAATAAGTAAGACAGGTTAACAGGGTAATCTATGTATTTCATAGGCATTTAGATGTTTCTTCTCCATTTTTTCTTGCTTTGTTTTCTTTTTTCTTGGGTGTGCGTGGAAGTCGATTTAATTTTAAAACAGATTCTGGATATGCTTGTTTTGTTTCAATCAATTGTTTGGACACGGCAATTGAAACCATTTTTGTGATTTCTACTGCCATCGTCTTGTGGTCGACGATGTTGACTTTAGAAATGCCCTGAATAACTTCTACGTTTGTGTTGTTGTTCTAGTCAGGATGTATTTCCACTTAGAATTTTAGTGCTTGTAGTATTTTGGTTTTAGGTTTTGAGCATTATGCCATCTTCTTGTGGTTGACGAAGTTGACTTTAGAAATGCCCCAAATAATAACTTCTACATTTGTGTTGTTGTTCTAGTCAGGTACATTTCCTCTTAGAATTTTAGTACTTTTAGTATTTTGGTTTTAGGCTTTAAAGCATTATAATGACAAATTGAAATATCATGATTAGACGATGATGTGAGAAATGCATACTGACATCTCACCAGTAAAACTTCATTTTTGACCTTGAAGTTGGTGCTTTGTTTAAGAATGAAGACTACCCGTTTAATTAAATTAATGTATAATAAAGGAAATTGACTCGCGTACCTTGAATCTGATTTACTACTAGGTCGAATCTAACTTTTGGCTTAAACTAAGCGAAGTGCTTGGCCTATTGGCTCATTGTTCAAATTAGGGAATTTAAGTTGAAACCAAGTTTATAACATTTGGACATGAGACATGAAAACGTGCTTGATATCAGACAAAGTATAGATTCTAAATTATATCCCCTTAAAGTAGGCTACCATGGATTTTGCAGTCTCTTGTGGATGATAAACATATGTAACGGTTAAGGTTGATTTATGGAACCATTATCTACTTAGTAAGTTGCGAAAAGGTACAAGGATTACACGTGACGAATGGTGCAATGGTCCAAGCCTACTGCCATTCTGCATAAATATTTTTTGGTTCCGGAGGTCTTTTAGTAATTAGGTAAACTAAATTACAGAGTTGGAAGGAAAAATGTTTTCGGTTTATGGCATTATGCGAAAGAGAACATCATTATTTTTAGTTTACAAGTAGAAGAATATTTCATTTTTTTGGTTAGGAACCTTTAATCATTCAAAAGTTTAGGTAAAAAGTGAAAAAGCATTTCCTTTATCTTTGTATCATATAGCTGGCACATATTTTTACAGAGTGAGCAAAGTTAGGAGAGTTAGGTTTGATAGTGTAGACTGTAGAGTACGATGATTATGTTAGCATTTGTGCCACTAGCCCTAATCTAATGGAGGCTTTAGATGCATCTTGAACCCTTGTGTCCCACCAGGTCTCATTTCAACTTTTCCTACATCATGAATGCGACTGGTTCTGGAAACAGAGGAATTCTTACGGGTAGATAAGTTAGCTTGAGAAAAAAAAATGACCTTTACCTAACTCATTTTCCACCTGTAATTAAGTTGAATAGGTCAAATGTCTGAAAAAGCACTACTTTAACTGATAATATCTCTTTTGGATAGATTTTTTCCAATAAATATAGTGCCACGTTAGATTTGTTTATCAATAGTTGATTATTTTACAAATTCCTTGTTAGATTTGTTTATCGATAGTTGATTATTTTACAAATTCCTTTTTACATCGCATTTATTCTGATCTTAAAATTACATCACAGTTTGTATTGTTTCTTGACCTTTTGAGATAATGTAATTTATTAATGTTGTTAATCAACTGGAGCGCATGAATTTTCAATTTCTGCTCAAGGAGCAGTGCTTTGAATTGTCATTCAGTGATGCTACTATGTGATATAGCACCTGTTTGTATTCCTGTAGTCTACACAGTTTTACTATTTTCCTTTCTCTAGCTGATACTCCCCCCTCCTAAAATGTGAACAACATTTTTATCTTTTTCAATTTTTTTTTATAATGTATATTAAGGTTTGTCTATGACGCACTTATATGTAATATTTTTTTTTTGAAATAAGTGATTTTATTCTTAAAATTTGATGTGACAAAAAAAACTTCTCCCGCCCCGTAAGCGTTTCATAGGTGAACCTTATTATGCTTAATGGTACAAAAATGAAATGGAACCTAGGAATATAACTTAAGCTGGACCTAAAAAGGAGTTGGTAAACAAGTCTGGGCCATACATGGGAGGTCATTTTCTATGTGCATCTTTACCTTCCTCTTTTCCAAGTTATCTTCATAATCTGGAGAATTAAATGATAGTTTGGGTTAAGTGGCAATCATTTGGTGCCCCAACAGGCAAGGCGTGCTTGGTTTCCTGATAATCTCAATTTGAAAATTTTCCTTTGAGCTTAGTCTCTATGTTAATTGTTATTCTCATCCAAAGTTAAAAAGTATATGAAGAAATTTTGTCATTCACTTTGCTGACATAGTTGACTCCTTGTTGATATTTTTAATAGATATTAGTATCTTCCTGTCATTTTTTTTATATAACAAAGTTGCATTTGCCTACATACTCCGAACGTATGCTTGCTATTGATTGGTGGAAAAAGTTGTCTTTTTGCATTATGATTATCTATACAGTTAGTGTTTGTTCAGAGCTCGAAAAGTCGGAGGGAAAAGTAAAAGGAATAGGGTAGAAGACTTGAAAGTAAATATTCAACGCTCTTTTGCACTTATTTAGAGTAATGGTAAAAGCACCCTATTATTAATCATTTATGTTCCAATTCATGTTTAAATTTATGCTTTGAATAGAGTCTTATTATCAAAAATGGGGTGCATTTAAGATTGCCTAATTTTGATATTATACTTAATCCTACTTTTGTCCCAAATAAGTGATTTGGTTTGAATTGGGTTTTTTTAATTTGAAAGTTTGTTTTGTTGGGTAAATGATAGTAAAATCTTAGTCTTGATAAAATATTCTCTTCTTTAAATTTTGTATCAGTTAAACTCGATAATTTTTTTATTTTTTTTAAAAAAACCTATTCTATTACAATTCAATTCTAGGGATACATTTAATTTTAACTTTTTCCTGTATAGGGTTGGTGACCAAGGCTTAGTTTAGTTGAATATGGTATTCATTTTTTGTAAAAATGTGTACTGGTGTTCCATTTCTTAGGTATAACATGGGAGAACTATGAGCAAGATCTTCACTGATGAAAAGTGGTTAACTAGTCTATTAGTTAACCATTTTCAGGTGGAGCACGATAATTATTTAAGGGTCAACTGTGGCTGGTTTGATATGTGTAGGCTAGATAAAATTTATAGGCAGTGTACGTCCACTATAAATTTATAGTGTACGTCCACACTAAGGATAAAGGGTAAGGTTGTCTGGAATATAGGTGTTTTGGGGAAAAAGAGGATGCAAATAGTGTATTAATTATATTATAAAATTTAAGTCGTTTCTCTAAGTGCCCGAGAATACAACCAATCCTATCAAAGTATAATAATACTAGAAAGCAAGCTGCACAATATCAATAACACAAAAGCTTCAATTCTATTCACTGGCACCATTAGCAAACGGTCGAGGTGAATAGTAGTGCTTTTTAAGTAAAAATGCAGTAAGCCATCCACCCTTCAACCAATCAAATTTGAAGAGTCCAATTTATTAGAAGAGTCCTATTATTAATACCTCGCTAAATGCCCACTCTTCAACAACTCACATATATATATATACCTATACTTATTATGAAAGGTAGCACATAAGAGGTATAGTTACTCGGATATCATAAAATCACTCTGAAAACCATAACATATAAAGGCCTTTCACAGCTTATATCTTATGAGGAAAGCCACCCCTTTAAAATCTTGAGTTAAATTTCCTATGGACCATAAGTTACTCATGAGCACACTAATACTGATGATAGAAAGGACCCAAGCACCCATAAAAGAGAATGAAAGCCTGAAAATTATGTTCAGACCCTCAAAGAGAAGAACAAATATGAGAGGTCTGTTAAAGAAGAGGAACAAAAATCTGCCAGACCTTGATGTCACAGTCTAAACTGCCGCTGTAGAGGTGATAAGAAGATGTTGTATCGGATGGATTATAATTATGATCACTTGCCATGGTCAAGCACTTAACCGGGCCTTTGTGCCCCTCTAACACTGCCAAGCAAGAGTACATTCTATCAACACCTCTCCAAACTCTTATAGTTGTATCTGCTGAACCACTACAGACCAAGTCATTTACTACAGCCAAGCATAATATGGACTTGGCATGCCCCCTTAGCGCACCAACAACCACCATGTTGCCATCATCATCCTTCTCCCAGGCTACTATCGATCTGTCACATGCACCGGAGTATAAAACAGACCCGTCGGTGCTTAGTGCCAGTGTGTTAACCCCAGATTTATGTTTCTCAAGTGTAGCTACTAGGGAATGCTTATTTTCCCCCGAGTTTTTCTTCCACACCTTGATTTTCTTGTCAGCTGATCCGGTATAAACATGTCCATCATTAGATAGTGCCACTGCATTTATTGCATCATCATGTGCATTCCCGACTGACTCCAAGCATTTGAAGTCATTTACCCGCCAAATTTTGAGTGTCCTGTCCCATGAAACAGAGTAGATGAGTGACTTGTCAGCTGACAAGGCTAGTGCTGATACAGTGTCAACATGATGGACCCAGGTAGATGTCTTGTGGCGCCTTATTTGTACATGGTTTTTGGGAATCAGTAGCTTAAGGGCACGATCACTAAGCGTTGGGAGTGTGGCCAAGTGCATGAACTTTTGGTGGTTTGTTTCATGATTATCAATTTGCCATACTCGGATTTTGTGATCTTGATGAGCACTGATGATTTTATCAGCTAAAACTACTAGAGACTTTACTGCCCCCTTTCCCGCAATTACCATGCTGTCCTCTAGATTTTCATGATCGAGTTCAGAGCTTAAAATGTTTCGCTGCCACATTCGGATTTCTTTGTCGGAGGAGCCAGTATAGAGGAACTTCCCATTGAGGGCAAGGGAGGATATGTAGGAGTTGTGGCCCTTGAGCGTGGTGATGCAGTGGTGCCAGGTAGAGTGATGATGGTTCTCTGGATGATGTTGTTGCGATGTGAGGGAAGGAATTGATTGGAGGCTTTGCTGGGAACAGAGGGAGGTTGACTCTTGGGGTATTAGTAGTTCAGAGTGATATTGAAACTCATTTTCCCAGCAATAATTTTGATTATATGACATCTTTCTTATGTTGAAGAGGGAGGGAGATAGTTTGGAAATAATAATGACTCGAGTTTCATATATAAAGAAGAGGGCATCAAGGGTAGGCCCTATTTTAACAGAAAAGAAACTGTTAGCCTTGCTGGTACATAAGCAGAATGTGGAGCCAGAATAACCCAACTTATATAGTCTTAAATAGGTTAAAGCATGGATGGCCCAGATTAGACTTGGTGGAAGGCTCGTGTGAATTTTTTGGGTTTATCATAGACAATCCACTAAACTCTGCACTTCTCTCTCTCTCTGGGGACAGATCACGATCATATGCTACTTTTAATAAGGTTGGTATCATATACCTTATTAGTGATTTTACTTATTCTCCTCTGTTTTGATTGCTAAGTTTTGTCCAAATTAATGGAGTTTGGTAGCTTTGTCCACCATTAATGTCAATGACCCTTGTTTTAGTGGCAGGTTTGGGCACCCCATCTAAATGGGATCCTCTTCTTCGTAAAAGCCCCATGGCTCGATGTTTATGATTTTAACTAACTACCATTTAATTGCTCAGTGGCAAAGGATTAGAGAAAGTGACATTTTATATCCTGCTTCTTTGGATGGTTGGAGGAATATGATATTAGATCGAAGAGTATTTGGATGGTTATCCTTGTCTTGTTCAAGTAAACAGGGTGATGTAGTTAAATTTGTTTTGGGGGCTCTGTAAAATCAATAAACCAAACAAGATGGAGTGGGTACTTCTGTTCCCATGTTATGGTAGTTAAAATGACCTGAATTATTACTACAGAAATGGTGACAGAAGCCTACTCTTTCTCCATTGGTGAGGAGATTAGTGGAAAGACAATTCCATTCTGCTTCTCTGATTATGATTTGCACTGGAATGTTGTAGGCATTCAATCCTATATGATGCAAATTGACAGTTAAGTTTGTACTGTTTTGTCTCAGTTATAGTCTGAAACCCACATGCATTCCTATATATAATGAACTAGTCCTCTAATAATGTTGAAGAGTTTGTAGTGTCAGAGATATAACCACCCTGATCCTTCTTTAATTCCTCCAAACTTGTATCTGTTTCTTGGTTCTGCCTGTGTTGTAAAATTTAGTCGTTTGGTTGCAACTTAAAATAGTACGTAGTCACAAGGATGGTTCCATTAGATTCCCTTTATCATCACTACGTTAGATGAGAGTATGGAGAAATAGTAGTCCTTGCTCCTTACCATTCTTGTGTAAAATTTGTTGGTCAAGTTCTCATTAGTCTTTTCGCCATTCATCATGAAATGGGTGGGCATCAGCCCATGTGTTTTTTGGATTCACGGGAGCTCAATATTCCTTTAAAAAACAAAAAAAAATAATAATAAATAAATGTGAGTAGTGCTGCTTTGCAAATTGTACATATATAATTGTATTTTTTTTTTCTCTTTGGTATAATTGTGTATGTACAAGATATAACTCATAAAGCGAGCGGGAGGGATTGCTTTCGTTCCTCTGTTCCTAAACAAAGAGGTTAAGAAGGACCAGCCGGATCATAACAATCCCTATTTAAACTTTATTAGGAGGCCGATGTGAAAAGCCAGAAAGAGATCGCACGGTGCTCCTTCAGTAAAGCTCGAGTCATGGCGTCATGCATCAAAACTCAAAACACGGCCCACCAAAAGCATAGTAAAGAAACAGTGTTGAACGAATCTGCCAGTTTTAGGTTGCCACACAAAATTTTTGGTTATCCATCTTTTACCGTACGACCATTTTTTTAATTGGTCTAAGCACTTGGTGCGACTCTTGTTAGATACTCCTACTCCTACTAGTGTTCCCCAAGGTACGGTTAGGTAGACAAACAAGGGTGCCGAATTGATTTTGGGACCCACTCAAAATCCATTACCATATTAAATTATTAATATATGCAACTGTTTTATTTATTTAGTCAAATCATGAATTGTTATGCTTGCCTTTTTTTACCTAGACAAGAGTCCATAATCTTCCTCTTCACCACTTTGGTTGCCTTTTATTATTCTCCGGGGTGAGAGTCTTAGACCCTATCTATATACCCTTCATGCATGAACATGACTTCTTTACTAAACGCTGGGAAGGCTACTACTAGTAAGTGGTAATGAAGCAACAAAAAGCTTATGAAATATTATTGGGGTTCGTGTTTCTTATCTTTGCATCAATATTCTTCATATCTTATTTGATTTTTTTTTTCTTCCTTTACCTTTCCTTTCGGTGAATTAAATATTTCCAAATTTGATGAAGATGACTGGAAATAATTATATATTGATAGGAAAGTAAAAAGGAGGGAGGAACATGCATGTTATGTTATGGTCTCTTTCTTAATTTTAACTACGTACCTCGACAATTAAATACTTCTAACACAGATTCCTCCAGTAAAAGCTAGCTGGTACTGTGGTTGAGTTATTACCGTACCTCCCTCGGCATCTCTGGTCTGATATGATTTGTGCATCAACCAGCTAGCTTTTGCCCTATGAGTGACCAGCTTAGCTTTTCCATAGTAATTAAGAAATAATTAGAAAATGAGTGAAAGCAACCTTTCAGTTATGCGCAATAACCATGGGAGTTGAATCATTAATACAGTGAAGTGTAAAGTAGCTTACCTTTCCCCCCTCCTTTTCTTTTCGGGTCCTACATCCATTCCATGGGGAAAACAAATGAACTTAATTAAGCACCTCATCCCCTGGCCATTGATATGAGTGCAACAATTTTGCCATACATTTTCGTAAATAGGAATGCTATCTAAAAATGGAAAATAAGGACCAGTGCATAAAAGCGGGGGAATATAACTTTGTTGTCACAAAGTGAAAAATGGAAACCGAAAAAGTAAGAAGGAGAGATAGGTCAAGGACAGCTTAGTGTTTGAAGAAAGTAGTATTGACTATAAACTCACACATCCAATTGGTCGGAGCACAACACTTCAATGAATCGTTGAAGGCCTTATATAATTCATTAAGTTTCCAAGCCCACCCTTTCGATCAATTTCTCTGGACCATGAAATAAAAATTCCAAAAGATAAGTAAACAGTTCGAATTGGATTTGGATGGGCACTACTTAATTACAAGGTACAGCCGTATTGATTCATAGAATAAAGGACTCCATTATGCAAATTTACATTGACAGAGAGAAATCCATGTTTTCATTTATTTATAGCATGATAATTTTCTACCATATAATTTTATCAGATGTTATCACTAACTATATTGTAATACTCCATTTCTTACCACAAAGAAATTCAACTCGTCATTCACAAAACTTAAATAATCAAAACAAAATAAAGATCTATTGAATTTCATGGTGGATTAATTAGGTTACACTCGAATCTCGTATTTAACTAGTTATTAATAACAAAATTGCAAAGAGTCATTAATATTTTTTTCATAAGATTTTCTTCGCATATATAATAAGTAGATCTCACACTTATGTAACAAAATAATCTTTAAAAATTAAGTAAATTTATTTGTAAAAATATCATTGCGGAATTATAAATCCATGGCTTTAAAACTAGCTCTTGTGTTTAGCCGATTATAAACAACAGAACTATAAATCCTCGACTTTAAAGACTTCAAACTCTAGTGACCCTCCGCAAAACCTGAAAATACCAAAGCCATATATTTGGGCTCCGTTCCGTCCAATTATTCCTGTTGTGGGCTCTGGTTTATTAAACAACTGGCCTGTATCTTTACATACGACTACGATGAACAACAAAGAAACAAGCCCAACTTTTCTTCGTGCTGAATTGTCGACTCTCATGATTTTTAAGTTTTAGTTCCCCTTATCCATCCAAAAAATAAAATAGTAATACTAGAGACACAAATTATTTTACAAATATTTTATAAACTGGTTGATGTGACACTGTTGTATTGGTGATAGTTAAAAAAAAAACACTTTCCCACTATAATACTATCACCAATACAACAGTGCTACATCAGCCAGTTTGTAAAATGTTTGTAAAATAGTTTGTGTCTCTAGCATTATTCAAAATAAAATGAGTTTTGTTATACAGTATCAAATTTTTTAGCCGAGTTATAATTGTGACGTATATATACATAAATAATATAGGTAAAAATTAAAGAGAGTTCTATTTTAATTTTTCTATCTTATCGCATACACTTTCAAATTAGTAGCAATTCAACTACGTCAAATATTTGTCGATATGTATATCATTTTCTAAATAAAATAATCTAAAACATCCATTCTTTCATTTTCTTCTCTTTATAATTTATAAGAATTAATATTTTGGAGATAAATTTTTGACACTTTACGCATGTGAATTCCACGTATTTTTAAGAATGCGAATGACGTGAAATTGGAAAAACATACGTAAGAACATCAATTTAATATGGTATTATTTTGCATGAAAAATTATTATTTTGACATGTAGGATACATGTTTTTATAAAAAAGTATAAAACTAACATGCAAAAAATCAAATATTTAAAATATGGGCGGTGTGAAATATCAAAATTTTAAGTTATAGAATCGATTTCTCTTATTTACATAGATGTATATAAAACATTTTTTTAGAACATATATAGACGTAGATACTAGAGTATACTATTTAGTCTCTTCCTTATTTTATTTTTTATTATTTTTTCTTTCTCGAATCATACTTTATACTTATTTTGTTTAGAATGTAAAAGTTAATTTTAATTTTTTTAAAATTAATTTGAGATATTTTACATTTAAAAGCGGATGGAATTCATCTAATATTAAAAAAATAGTGTAACTAGAAGTATTTTTAAATTTATGATTGTATTATTTTGTAATATATATATATATATATATACACACACGTTAAAAAATAAATAAAAATTATAGTCCTATCCTATTATATAGCGTGATTTTGAGGCCGGAGTAGTATGGAATGGCTGTAAGGATTATTTCTAAATTATCCGATGAAGGTGAAGACATTAGGAAACTTGTGTTCTTCATGTGATGTCCCCGTCTTGTTGGAAGAGGGAGGAGTAGGTGGGGTTTAGGTAGTTGAAATCTCGTCGTTATTCAAAAATTAAATAGAATAGTAAAAAACCAAACGGACCTCAACTCAACTCACTCTCTCTCTACTCTTTGCCGGCTGAATTTTTGTCACTTTCTCTCCTACTCTCAGAATCTTATTTTCTGTTTCTTTCTCCCCATCCCCAATGGCTATAATAAATACTGTTGTAAACCCTTCTACCCACCTAGGGCTTCTTCTTCTTCTTCTTCTTCTTCTTGCCAATTACATTAATATATATGGCTTCTTCTTCCTCCTTTCCCGCCATCTCATTGTTGATCCTCAGCTGTTTCTTGTGTGTGTTTTTGGCGCACTCATCAACCATCGGAGTCAACCATATTTCGCGCCTTCTTGAAATTCAGGACAGTGAGAGAGCTCCCCCTACTGTTCAACTTGCCGCCGCTCGTGCCGTCCTCAATCGCCTCTTTCCTTCTCACTCCTCCAGCTTCGATTTTCAGATCATCTCTAAGGTTCTCTATCTCCCTCTCTATCTCATTTATTATATATATATATATATTTGTTGACTTGTGGAACTCTTTGGTTTAGTGGTTTATTAGCTCTAGTTTGATCACTGATCAGCATTGTACTTGTATTTTATAGCCTAATTGATTTTAAATCATATTTTGTATTTGGTGATTGGTTCTTTGTTTCTCCATAATTGAGCTTTTTGGCTTATAAATATGTTATGCCATGGTTTTTTTTTCCCCATTTGTAATTTCGATCTATTTTGAAAATTGAACTACAAATGCTGTTAGAGTGAATCAAACTAATTTAATTTGACATAATATTCTTCAATGTATGAACTATTACTTGCTACGACTTTAGCTTCTGTGAGCAACAAAAGATTGAGCCAGTTGATGTAGTTATATGAAGCAAAGGTATGGCCAGGTGCGCATGGGGTTTAGCATTGATGTATTCTATACGGCGTTAAAGTCTAAGAATTATGTGAATAATCATAAGGTTAATGTCTTCCATGTTTAGTTAATCTCATTTTTTTGGTTCAACAGTTTTTGTTGAAATTTTATTTTGTATTAGGCTGCAATGCTGTAGGAAGTTAAATATTGGTGTTCCTAATACTTCATGGTCAACTTGTTCTAACTTCATATTTTTTTTTGAAATTGAAGAAAGGCTCTTATAGTTTCAATATTTGTTTGTAGGAACACTGTGGTGGAGAATCTTGCTTCTCTATAAGCAATCATCCTTCTTTCAGTAAACGTGGCACTCCTGAAATATTGTATGTATTGTTTCTATGTTCATTATATTCGTAATGTGCTATCTCAAATTTTATGAGCTAACAGTAGGTTCTATTAGCAGATATGGTAGTAATTTTTTTTAATAAAAAAAAACATTAGCATCCATGGTTTCTTGAGCCTCGATTTTGGTAGGTCTCAATCACTTACTAGTTGTATGTTTCATATCAATTTTATTGCTTCATACAACCTTGAGAATTCAGTTTGAAATGTACTTTTACTTTATACTTGAAGCGACAGAAAATTTATCATGTTGGTCTCTTCTGGGTGTTTGGTGGTATTATCGGCAAGGTGGAGTTGTTAAACTGAGTATTGAATCTTTGTTTAGTATTCACTCGTAGTGAATTTGGCAAGGCTTAAGTGTTATTATGTTTGCTACATTATTTTTTGTTTTCTTACAAAAAGGGATATTATGTATCATTGCTAAGTTACAAAATAATTCTGTGACGCTTTGTTAACACATGAACCTTTTAATTTTATTTTAACTAGAATTAAAGGGTTCACTGGAGTGGAGCTTTTGGCTGGTTTGCATTGGTACTTGAAGTATTGGTGTGAAGCACATATATCATGGGATAAAACTGGCGGTGTTCAACTAGCTTCAGTACCTGATTCAGGTTCTCTCCCACGTATTCAGGATGGTGGAATATT
Organism: Aralia elata; assembly: GCA_034770075.1. NCBI lineage: Eukaryota > Viridiplantae > Streptophyta > Magnoliopsida > Apiales > Araliaceae > Aralia > Aralia elata. The sequence continues at coordinate 5,701,588 of CM068378.1, forward strand.
GATACGGAGACCCGTCCCTTGGAACTATTACCAGAACGCAGTTACATCTAGCTGTAAGCTCAAATATCAATGTTACTACTGTCGCAAGCTACTGAAACTTTAGGCATGTGGCTTTGTATTTCAAGTTATATAATTTTATTCCTTCATTCTTAACTTCTGGAAGATTCATTTGCTTGGTGGGACTGGGGAAGATGGGAAAAGGAGATAGACTGGATGGCTTTCCAGGGTATTAATTTGCCGTTAGCATTCACTGGGCAAGAGGCTATTTGGCAAAAAGTTTTTCAGGTCTTTATTTTCTTTTCAGTTTCTCTCTCTTTACATCTCTGCATCTTAGATTCCTAGTCTCAGACTGTCAGGAAAGGGTAAACTGGGAACAAGAGAATAATTAGTATTTATTCTAGTAGTAGTACTTTTTGTGTGTAAGTATGTGTGCACATGGAGTTAGTTATATGTGAGTGAAGGATAAGGAGTGAGGTGTAGGCTAGGAGTTTTTACTTTTCAGCATTTCTTTTCTATAAATAGTTGTAAAAAGAGTAACCTTCAAGCATTATGAATTATGTGAATGAATGAAATGAAGAGTAGCTTGTTTAAGCTTTCTCCTTATTTTTCCATATCTCTCTTCTCCCTCAAGATCTCAGTGAAGAACATTGAGATTTCTATTCTTCTTCCTCCCAATTTTTCTCTATATATCAATCTATATCTCTGTATATCTCTGTTTCTATCTCTATTTCTGGTCAGGATCCTAGCTGGGCCTGACACAGACATCATACTGTTACAAGCTACTCTTTTTTTTTAAAATATTATTTGTTAGTCATATCATGCTATAAAGACACAGAGAGAAATATAATTCCTGTAGAAAATCTATATGTATATAAGTCACATAAACTAAACATTTACATCTTTCGTAAGCGCATGTGGGAAATAAGTTACTTACAAAAAAAATGTGGGAAATAAGGTGTAATTATTATATTTCAACTACAAGTTATCAGGTGCGCATAATTGAAAGAAAAGAAAGAACCAAAATCATGCAACTTAACTAAACACACTCAATTCAAACACTTTGATTAAATATTTATGTGTGACAACATAATTAAGAGACATAATTCTATTGAAGCATATAGCATTGTACTTTTTTTGTCTCAACCCATTATCCTTTCATCATTCTGGATATATAGGACTTTTTATATAACCTGAATTAATCCTTCGTATTTTTGTAAGAATCCATAGGCACTATATCTCAGTTTCTTGTGATGCGCTGACTTCCTTTTTTTTTTTTGGATACGTATTATGATTTAAGAAAGACCGCCAGAGGGGGAGACCCGTATACAAGCAGTATACAAATTTCAGTGCCATATTAGCTGAAATTCTGTTCATTGAATCTGTGAAAGTTCTTTTGTCACAAGGTTTATGTTAAAAACTTTCAACTAATATTGATATATTTAAATAATGCACGTAAATAATTAGGATGAAGGAAATTTTTATTTTTAAACTGTAGGTCAAAAATATGTCAATGTCTTTATGATGATTTCATACACTTTATTTCAAATTTTGATTTCTGTTCCAGTTTGAAAATTTTCTACTTGGTTCTTTAGTGCAGATAGTAATAGTAACTGAAGCTTTACGTATTATTCACAAATCCATCTTTAATATTGAACTAGTATTATGGAACTTTTTTCTTTTTGACAAGTGCTTATTCATCCTTTGGCAGAATTTCAATATTAGCAGTTCTGATTTGAACGATTTCTTTGGAGGGCCAGCTTTCCTTGCATGGTCACGTATGGGAAACTTACACAGGTGAGCTTGTAGGCTTTGAGGTTTTTTCTTAGTATAATCGCATACTTTTTTGATTTGAGTAATATAGTAATCTTATATATAGGTTCTATATAATCTAAGTTGTAGGTAATAAAATAGCATTAAAACACCTTTAAGGGTGCAAGAAAGCACACATATTCCCTCACCAATACTGCCCAAACAACCCTTTCCGTGTAGAAGGGAACAACCTCTCTATACATCTTTGTGGCTATAGTATTATTTTGCATGTGATTTTTAATGCCAATTAAGATCCCTGTAAACTTCTGATCCCCAAGTCTTCTCCCCTCAATTATTCCTCACCATATATGTTACCTATGACTGATGTATATATGATCCTAGAGGTGCTGAAATAGGAATTATAAGGAGCAATATATTTGGCAAATTTTAGGAAGAATGCTTCCGCTTGAAACTTTGAATCAAGCTTTGTAGTTTGCTATTTCTTTTAATCTAATACTTTTAGACCGGCGTATTGGGAATTTGGGAGATGCTCAATTTTGTTCTCCTTCTTTAAAGAGACTTCTCGACTCTTCATTTTTCCAAACTCAAACCACTGCTGTTTAATGCTTATATCAAAACTCAATTTGTTCTAGTTGCTCCATTAGAGAGACTCATCTGTGATGCACCAAACATGCTCCGCTGACTATGTTATTCTTTTTTGTTTTCAATCTCACTCCTGAAATAATTTCACAGGGAAGTTATTGCCTCCTTCATAACATTTAGAGGTCTAAACAAATTTTCACATATGAAGTTACAATTCGTATAAAACTTCTGGCTGTACCACAAAGTATAAGATGTCTATTAAACTTCACACAAACTGGATTTATAAGTAATTTTTGAACGTTGCTTATGAGCTTAATTAAACTGACTTGAATATACTGTATCTGATAGCAAACTGTCTCTTTTCTGGCTGAGTAGTTCACCGCTCTTTCTTCAGTTTTTACATTTGAACACTATATTTCATCTGTAGATGGGGTGGTCCACTTCCGCAAAGCTGGTTGGATCAGCAGCTTATAATGCAAAAGAAAATTCTTGCTAGAATGTATGAACTCGGGATGACTCCAGGTACCATTTATCGCAAAGATAGTTTCTTTATTGATTAGCAACTTTGATTCCCATGTAAAATCTACCATTATGCAAGGACCTAAACTAACATGGTTAAAAAGCAAAGAAGCATCTGACATTATTTATATGTAGTCTTATATAGCTACATTACTGAAAGATATTGTATTTTGTAGTTCTAACTTCTCAACTAAGTCACAACATCACATTTAAGAGAGGTTGTGATCTTAGACTGCATCAAATCTTGATCCCAAATATCTTCGTATTTTGAGATTTTGGGAAAGCTCATTTATTTTTGTTAAAGATAAAATAGATGTATGAAAGATGTGGGCACCAAGCATACTTGGTGACCAAGTTGTAATAATAATATACTCTAATACTCCCCTTCAATGTAGAAGTCTTATATCACGGCTTACACCTTGTTACATAACATAATCTTAAAAAGAGTCAAATCAACCACAGCACAAAATTATTTTATATTTAACACTCCCGCTCAAATTGAGGCCCTCTTTAATTTGCACTATTTTTTACTTTTTTAAAAAAGGTCCAAAGTTAGATTTCTCATCTTCAATACATAATTTCACACATCCACTTTCTGAGGATATCACGTGTCGGCAACAACGGAGAACACTTAGTCTCTTACAAAAAATGTGAAGGATTCTGTATCCTTCAAAAACAATTACGAAGGACTTCTTGTCTTCCTTAACAACGGAGGAGTCTCTGGCCTTCCAAAAAATTGAAGGACACACGTTTTCCTGAAATCTTGGCTCCATGCAATTCTTACTTTCCAATTAACCATTTACATATCAACCTTAAAAAAAATAAAATGCAACAAGGAACCTGCATTTTCAAAAAGAAACCTCAAATCTGGGCAACAAAGTACTAGAGCACCAACTTTAACAACGCATGACAAAACTCAAACTACATCTCTAACAAAAGAACTAAAACTAAACTCTAACCACTTAATTTTTTTTCCTTTAAGATGAAGTTAAACAATGAAAATAAACGATGCCCGCCTCCGGCTATGTGCTGCAGGCGACGAAAGCAAGAATTATTGATTTGATTGCCAAGATCAACCTAGCTCTGATACCATGTTAGAGATAAATTAAATGTATAGAATATTGTTGTTATAATATTACAAAGAGTACTAAAACCTTGTATATAGGCTACTAGTTGAGTAGTAGTCAAGTATGTGTGGGCACCAAGCATATTTGGTGACCAAGTTCTAATAATAATATACTCTAATAACAATAATATACTCTAATAGTTTTCAATGTAGCATTATAATCGACCTTGACTTTTTTTCCATAATAAATACTAAAATCAGTCTAAGTTAGCGAGTGTTTGCACCGTACTAAACAAACAACTTAATTTGTTTGTTTGATTCCATAAACAACGAAATTTAAATGAATTAAACCAACGTTTTACAGCCTTAGAATATAAATAAGAAGAGCATGTATTCCAATTAAAATTAACTAGGAAATTTACTATGTGCATGGACGTTGCACAAAAGATACACTTCCTTTTAATTCCATGTTTGGTTTTGAGTAGGTGATAGGCTAATAGTATGCGCATTTGTTTTTGGGAGGATATTTGGGTTTGGTCCTCTGTCTTTAGCTTTCCCTCATCTTTATTACATCTGGTACAATTCTCTCATTAATATCTATTTGGACACATTTTTGTAGAATTTCCATTTTTCGCAATTTAAATGAGAGTAAGATAGAGAAATTTCTTTTATTTATCTACTTGGCTATCAGTTCTTAATTTTCCTATGCCTTTTTATATTTTGATGAAGATGTTCCTTCAAATATACAAAAAGGACTAAATTGCAAATCTAACGCTTGTATTTGTTATGTTTTTGCGAGAGTGTTTCCTAAATTTATTTTTTAGCACAAGTCTCCCTCATAGATATATTAATCATGCAAAACTGTTCGGTCATCCTTTTTCGTTGATAATAAAACAATTTTTGCTAATTGAATTTGACAAAAAAATGCCAACGGCCATCCTTGCGAGGACAAAGAAATTATATCTTAAGAACCATCCTTTTGAGTAAGGCTGTAAATCGAACCGAACAATTCGGGCTCAATTCGAGCTCGACTTGAAAAAATGTGAGTAAGACTCGAATTCATATCACTTTATAATGTAAAATTAAAACTATACCACAAATTATATTATCAACTAGAAAAAACTGAGAGAGTGCTCAACAATAGAAAGTGATATAATTTAGTCACTTTCTATTCTCTTTTTTTTTTGGTGCAAAGGCCAAAGGAGGCCAAACAGGCCGAAACTAAATAGAAATATTAATATTCTTACAATCACCCGCTAGCATTGCGAGGGTATCAAGTGAAGAAATTTCACTAGAAACTATTACATAATTAGAACAATGGCCAAGCGCCACAAGGGCATCAACACACCTATTGCCTTGCCGTTTGATATGCATGATTGAAGTATGCTAATAATGATTTAGCCACCTTCTCATTTATCACAAATATCCAACCTCTTCTCCCCCACAACTTATTAGTACTAGTCACTAGTAGGGCTGAGTAAAAAACGAATAAAATCGAATAACTGAACCAAACCGATTTTTTTAACCGAATTATTTCGTTTATTTGGTTATTTGGTCTTTCTAGCGACATGCATCAGAGGTGCAACCATTGCAAATCTTAATCTCTAGATTTGTGTTATGTATATGCAAAAGAGTGTTGAGACCACACATGTTCGTTTATTGTTTGATGGCTTGGCAGTGGTTGTGAATTTTTTTTGGTTGTGTTGGGTGAATGTTAGGGTTTTCCATTTTTGGTTGAAGATTTTAACCTGTACATATTCTGGGTGGTGTTGGGAAGGGTAGGAGGATTATGTGGATATGTCCTTGTTTTATTATTCCGTAGGGATTTTGGATCAAAGGTATATTAGGATTTTTTTTGGTCGGACAACGGATGTTGTTTTAGTTTGGGATATAATGTCTTTTTTTTGCTTCTATTTGGGTCATGCATTTGAAGCCTTTCGAGGAGTGTCTTTGTCAGACCTTCATAGGGATTGGAGGGTGCTGCTTCACTAATGCCCGGATTTTTTGCATCTAGCTTTCTTTGCTTTCTTTTGAGAGGGCTTCTTGTCCTCCACATGTATTTTTTTTCTCTTCATCAATAAAATCTTCTCTTTCTATCTTAGAAAAAATTTGAATGAAATGTTGCCAATTAATATGTGTTCTCACTTCTAATAATATTTACGTGTTCCAGTGCTTCCAGCCTTTTCTGGAAATGTCCCTGCGGCATTGAAAAGTGTATTTCCATCTGCAAAGATATCACGCTTAGGAAATTGGTAAGTCCTGTCATATGCTAATATTCATCTGATTCAGCTAAATATATATATATATATATATATATATGTATATGTATATTGGGAGAGCTAGATTTATTTAGTTCTTCTTGTTTATCTTATTCCAGTTGAGTACATTCCAGTATTTATGTTTTGAGAAGTTGAAGCAGGACTTCAGTCACAATCTCTATCCAATACCGTTTCAGAAGATTACAAATACCAGATTTGGCAAAGTCTTATCTTTTTATTTCAAATGTTTTGATCACCAGATCAGGATCCAAATATAAATTCAGAGAAAAATATATGAATTTTTTTATTGAACTCATCTGAAGTAATCGTTTGCTCCAATAAATTAGTTATCTGAGCCTTTTCATCTTATATCTTAGTATGCCATACTTGATGGAACCTAATTTGTGCAGTGGACTGAAGAAATTTACAGAAGTTTTTGAAGCATAGCATATAGTTATATTATTCTGGTCGAGTATTTATTTTTATGTTGTCCGCTTAAAATTTGTTTTGAACTTGAGCTATTGAGATAGGACAAAAGAATTATTGGGTCTTGATCTTTTATTTGAAGGCCTGTTACAGAAGTTTCGTGAAATTTTAAATAAAGTAAGATTTAACAATATTTGTTACTCAAATGTTTCCCCCTTTTCGTACTTCCATCCCCATCCTAACACTACCCAAACCAGAGGATGAAGTATTTTCTCCTTTAGTATTCGGGGCAGCAAATCTCCATAACTAAGTCGTCGTGTTTTTCCAAGGCATACTTTCCGGGAAATTTAGAACTCTATTTATCACTAACCTGCCCACACTCAACTTTTAGAAAATTTTGACAATTTTTGGAGCAATGGATGCTCATCCATTGAACTCTGTTTTGGATTATTTACTCCTGTTGCATTTAAGTGAAATCATTATTTTTTAATCCTTCTTAAGGTTTACTGTTGGGAGTGACCCTAGATGGTGCTGCACTTATCTTCTTGATGCAACTGATCCTCTGTTCATTGAAATTGGAAAAGCATTTATTAGGCAACAACTGAAAGGTGCATATGTCTAAAGAATTTTTTCGATTGGATATTAATTTTGACTGGATATTCATGCAGCTGTTTTGTTTTTAATTTTGAAATGGCCCCTGATACTTGGACTTACTTCTTTGTTCAGAATATGGAAGGAGTAGCCACATATACAATTGGTAATCTTTCTTCTTTTCCTGTCTTGCAATATCTGTTAAGGCTTCGATTGAGTATTGTTTTTTTTTTTTTTTTAATAGTAGACATGCTTTAATGACTTTTTAAAGAAATGGGCGAAACAATATGGTCAAGTGAAGACCAAGTTGATGACTAAATGTCTTTTTCTCATCGATTGATGTTATTGAATGAATTAGGATTTAGTTATTTATAATTTTATTTTAGGAGTAACCATGTTGATTATTAATATTGCTTCTAATTCGTTCAATGTTATTACAAATGTTTGAAATGGTCCTAATTTTTTTTTTTTAGCTTTTCTTATTGGGGAAATTACCTTGTTGCAAAAGTTAAATCTTAATAATGAACATAGCAGTCGGTTGTAGCCATGGTTCAAAGACGCGGTAGCGGCTTATGTTTCTGAAGGTCATTTTTTGACTCGGTATCGGTTTCAGTATCGGTTTCGGGTGTTACACACCGTTAACTATTTAGGAGCTTCAAAAAAAGTCAAAAAATTGTGAAAAAATTCTAAATAATAAGAACAACAAGATGAATCAATTAAGTTCACAAAAACACTATCTAGTGCACATAACATTGTCCAGATAAACAAACATCTCGCAGATTTGTTTAATCAATTTTACGTTTGAATAAAGTTGATATTGATGTTGTCTTAGTTCAAATGGTTGAGCACACATGTTCTATAGAGCACACGTGTTCTGTAGAATTTAAGTACAATTTAACTTAGCTAAGTATATTTTAAGTGCAATTTTTTCTAGTTGTACTTAACTAGGTACTATATAGATATAATTTAAGTACAATTTAGTTTAACTAATTATATATTAAGTACATTTTTTTTGTATTTGTTTAGTTATACTTAAATAGTTGCTATATAAGTATATTTTAAGTACAATTTAACTTAATTAAATACATTTGAAATACAATATTTTTTTACTTTTTCTAAGTTATACTTAACTAGGTACTGCATAAGTACATTTAAGTATAATTTATAAAGAAAGGTTCACTTTCTTTTGTCATCTCTCTTTTATAGCTTTCAATATATTCGATTTTTTTTGTGTGGCGTTTCTCCCCTTTACACCGTGATTTCTTTTTTATTTGGTCCAAAACCGTTGCATTATGCTGAGTTGCCGAAACTTTGCTGAAAGTTATTGTTTACATAAATAATTCCCTTTACACCGTGATTTCTTCCCTTTACGCCGTGATTTCTCCGAAACCGCTACGTTACGCCGAGTTGTCGCCGAAACTTACCCTTCACATGACGCTGAAACTTACCCTTTACATGACTAATTTTGCATGCCAATATTTCGGCATAATGGCCGATACTTTGAATCATGGTTGTAGCCTAGTACTATAGAGAAAAGCCATGATTTAGAGAATTTCTGCTAGTAGCCTCTACCTCCCAAAATGTCATTTTTCTTCTCTTCGGTCGCGTAATGTTGACAAGAATCCTTATTATAAATCATTATCTGCCCGTGACCCACCTGAATCTCACTCTTTCTAGTTGAGCTCTCCTTGTAGGACTATTCAGAGGCATCTTATCATCAAAGAGCCCCTAATCCTTCCTTCCAAACATTACCAAGCTCCCTTAGTAGGGCAGAAGAAGAAAGAGAGAGCTTGAGAAGTAGCGCATTCACTCGACTGAACTTCTTCAAAACCTCGGACCCGGTCCTTACAACTGTCCAGATTCTGACTCATTTCAGAGATTAAGGCCCATGACCCCTACTGCTATCAGCTGCCTTATAAGTGTTATTTTCTTCTTAAAATTTTCTGTGTCAGCTTCCCATACTTCCCATTTTCTCACATCTCTGGGGCTTGGATAACAAGACTATTAAATATTAAAGTCTTATTGTCTATTTATATTTTTCAGTTACTTGTTTGTTTAGAAGAATATTTAGGAGGCATTGTATACCTGTTTAATACTCAACTGAACCTGCAGTGATACCTTTGATGAGAACACACCCCCTATAGATGAACCAGATTACATATCTTCACTAGGTGCAGCAATTTTCAAGGGAATGCAAAGTGGAGATGGTGAGGCTGTTTGGTTAATGCAGGTGAATATTTAAAGCTATCGCCTCTCATCAGTCTGTTTAGTTTTTATTAACTTAGTCCAGCCAAAGATCCTGCAAAACATTAATGTCAGTGATAAAAGTAATATATAATAACAATATTTAACATCAATGTTATACTTTTTTATACAAATTCACCTAATATGTGAATATCAATTGACATTGTAAATATTTTATTTAGCTAAAATCTAGCACACTATTATTTATTTTCCTTTGATTTAGGCTTAATTTGTTTTGGTTTACATTCTAATAGATCTATCTTTTGTTCTTACAGGGATGGCTTTTTTCTTATGACCCATTTTGGAGGCCTCCTCAAATGAAGGTTATATATCATAGCATATTGAATTTGCTCTTCCTCTTCTTCTTCTTTTTTTTATATTTTTTTTTCAATTTTTTTATTTTTATTTTTATTTTTATATTTGTCAACCGTTGAAATGCATTATCCAATCATGTAATCATACTGTATTCATTCTTTTGTGTTCACATGCAATTCAAGCATGAAGCCTATTCGGTGTTGTTTTATATGTTTCTGTATAAGAGATTATGTGGTGATTTTTAAATGATCTCATCCAATTTCTTTAGTTTTTCACTTTGTTTGTGTCCCTATTTGGCATTTTTATGTATGTATTGTTCTTCTGTTGCAATTGCATATGTTATTTTTGCAGGCACTTCTCCATTCTGTTCCAGTTGGAAAGATGGTTGTCCTCGATCTGTTTGCCGAAGTGAAACCTATATGGACTACTTCAGAGCAGTTTTATGGTGTTCCTTATATCTGGAAAGTTAAAGTTCCTTTCTAGTTGTTAATCAGTTTTTGGTACTTCTGTAGTTGATAATTAGCAGTGTAGTTACTAGTCTGTACGTGCTGTATATATATTCATCTCTACTAATAGTCTGCTGTCATGTGTAGTAAATTATTTATTGCATCTTTTCTTTAGATACATGAAGATTACATATTTACTATTTTTTATCATTTCCAAGAAATTTGTATCTTTGATTCTTATAGCTCAGCATGAAGTTCACAATTTCAAATCTGAACCATGCCTATGCATTTACATTGGAATCATTGCTAAAAGAACATATGCATTCTCTTTTTAGATTATTCAATTTGACATTTTCAAGATGCTATCTTATTTATTTTTTGTTTTCGTTTGATAGTGTGCTATAGAGTATTGAGTAGCTTTTCTTATATTTACAAGCCAATCTCTCATCCTTGACAAACGTGTTAATTAACTTTGTTTGGTGAGAAGAGATACCACCTGAGCTTGAAATCTTGATTTTAAAATATGAAGGTTCTTAAGTGGTCAACATTAATAATCTGCTGAGAGTCGTGTCAAAAAGTTATCCACTTGAACACTTGCCATTTACCCGCTTCAAACTTTTTTATTAGAAAAATAATGATTCACCTTGACCTGATATGGTGGATTCTTGTATCTTGGACTGTTTGTCTATATGCCAATCTACATTATTTTCCACGTTCCAAAAATTACCTAGTGATGAAGTGCTGAATGTGAGCATTAACAGAAAGAGAAGAGGGGAAAACACACACACACACACAAAAAGGTATGAAACTAAGCAGCACAACTAAGTTACTAAACTGCCTGAAACTTTGTTGATTTGAATGTTCTCAGATTTCTTTATTTCCCTCTTGTTACTCAATCGATTCAATTGGTTTGTTGCTCAGGTGTATGCTACATAATTTTGCTGCAAATGTTGAAATGTATGGGGTTTTAGATGCTATAGGATCTGGACCTATTGAAGCACGTATGAGTGAAAACTCAACAATGGCAAGTTTATCATCCCAACTCTTGCTATTATTCTCTTACTAGTATTTTCTTTTTCATTTGTATTTTTTTCAGAAAGGTGCTATTATTTTCTTGTTAAATACTACTTCCATATTATGAAAAGAGTCCTATTTTATTATAATTTTTTTGTTGTTGTTGACCTTTTTTTCGTGGGAATATTAAGGTCTGCGTAGGTCTCACTTTGATATGATCTTTTTGAACATCTTTTTCAGTATTAAATTTTAAAGAATAAAATTTATCATCGGAAAACATTATGTCAAAGTGTTTCCTATGGAAACCTTAATATTCCAGGGAGAGGGGGTGGAGGGCAGAAGTCAACTAAAATGTAGACGGTGGGGGATTTTATTTTTTAACTGCCACAAAACATGCCAATAATATATAATCTTTGTTCAACAATCATATTGCGTAACCCTGTTTTTCTTGCTTTAGGTGCTTGGATTTTATTATACATATTATATTTGCTAATGGTTGTCAAGTTCTTTTGATAAAATGATTAGATGTTTGCTTTATACTAAATCAGAGCATTTGATATTTGGTCAACTTTACATAATTGTGAGTCTTAATGTACCGTCATAACTGCATTTCAACCTTTAAACAATTTTCATCTAAATTATTGAAGCTTCTTAAAAATTGATAGGTATGTTTATTCTTTTTTAAGTAAATAGTTCTATGTGTATATATCATTATTGGTGACATGACGCATCCGACACATACCCCCACCCAAGTCCAGGTATCGGGTGTCCGATACGAATGCCATTGCTTTTTTTCTCAAACTAGTTGGGGTAGGAAATAGTTGTAACGTATATTCAGAAATGTATTTTATTTTATTTAAAAAAAAGAAAAAGAAAAAAGTTTACAAGATGCAATGGTATTGTGCTAACCTCTGGCAACGTATCCTCTGTCTAAGGCTTGTATAAGCAAAACATTTGTGGATGGTACTCTCTCTTTCATCCATGCAAGTACTACATATGCATAGTTTCAATAATCTTTTGAAAGAAAATAACCTTTTGCATGATAGCAGTCTTGCCCTTTCACAGATATTTTTATCATTTATTTCCTCTCTTTCGCCATACTTATTGTGAAAAGTTCATGTCATTTATGATCTTACTCTACTTCTGTATTCCCACAGGTTGGGGTTGGAATGTCAATGGAAGGTATTGAACAGAATCCTATTGTTTATGATCTTATGTCCGAGATGGCATTTCAGCATAAAAAAATTGACGTCAAGGTACCATAGATTTCTTTCTTTATTCCAAAAATGTTCGTATTATATCATCTATAGATGTTAGAAATAGATGTTAGAAAGTTAGAATAAAGTAGTACGTTTCTGAAGATATTTTTGATTAGAAATACTATATTGGTCAGATGGACTATATTGCAGTACTACTTAGTTTTCTTACAGAAAGTTTTTCTACTTTCTCTTTGATGTTTGGTTAAACGAGAGGAACCAAACTAGTATTAATTAACAGAATTCCGCCCTCCAATGCACTAAAAAATATGCAAATAAGGAAAACAGACCATAACTAAAATGAAACAGCATTAGTCAATGCTCCAAACTTGGACTTGATGATTCAAAAAATTCCTTCAAAATAGGACTGGGAGGAAAGGAATGATCAAGCAAATTATGACCAACAGAGTGCATAATGCTCACCCCATTCGGATGTAAATGTACTCCTCATTTGAAGCTAACTATCTTGATATAATAGTAACTGCATTGATAGAAATTCCCGACACTATTATTACTTGCACTAAACAGAGAGGCAATCTTGAACGCTAAGATTCAGTTTTGGCATGTCTCCATAATTTATGTGCTTATTTGAACAGTGTTATACAACCCTACTGAATCAGCGTTTCAAAAAATATGTTCTGAACTTACCTTCCTTGTTTCCTTCCAGACATGGATTAATCTATACCCAAGAAGACGCTATGGGAAATTTGTCCAATCAATGCAAGATGCCTGGAATATATTATATCACACTATTTACAATTGTACAGATGGTGCATATGTAAGTATTCTAACTTGTTTAATTTTGTTTATTTTGTCACCATATAGCAATCTTGTATTTCTTCTTAAAAATCTCCAGCACCGGTTGTTCTTAGTTGTCCTTGCATGACCCAAGTTTTAATTTTTAGTTGATACCATGTTATGTTGTTGATACCAATGTTGCATCAGGATCCACCACTTGAGCATACTGCATACATATCGACTTTGTTGTCTTTCTTTCCTTATTTCTGTTCTCAATTGCACACAAGTAGATGCACTCAAATGCACTGATTAGCAACTTATCTACACAGTTAAATACATTTCTTTTGTATAACTGAAAGTCTGAAACAGGATAAAAACAGGGATGTAATTGTGGCATTCCCAGATGTTGACCCCTCCTCCATCTCAACTTCTGAAATGTCCGCATTTAGACATCAAAGGAATAGCATACCATTATCAAGGAGGGATTTTCTAAAAGACACAACTGATTCCTTTGACCAACCTCATATCTGGTATTCAACTTCAGAAGTGATACGTGCACTAGAACTTTTCATAGAAAGTGGGGCTGAACTTTCAGGAAGTAATACCTACAGGTCAGCCTTTCTTTGATTTTGAATCACCTGATAGATGTAAGATTAGCTCTTTGTGTTTCTTCTCTTTTATGTTACCTTGAATTACTACTGGCTTGAGGCTCCTCCTAATACCTCCTTTATGTCATCTCTATGCACATGACTTATTCTGCATCCTTAGATATGACCTTGTTGACCTCACAAGACAAGCTTTAGCAAAGTATGCAAACCAACTGTTTTTAGAGGTTGTAGAAGCCTATAAATTGAAAGATGCACATGCACTTGTACGCCGCAGCCAGAAGTTTCTTGACCTGGTAGAGGATATGGACACACTTTTAGCCTGCCATGAGGGATTTCTACTAGGACCGTGGTTAGAGAGTGCAAAACAACTTGCTCAAGACGAAGAACAAGGAAAACAGGTAAGAAGCCCCCTCAAAATTGTACATAGCTAAATTCACACCTGGACAATCACTGATATGACCAAATTTACAGTTTGAGTGGAATGCAAGAACTCAAATAACCATGTGGTTTGACAACACACAGGAAGAAGCTAGTCTGCTTCGTGACTATGGTATGTGCAAGGCTTAACCCTAAATATTATTCTCTCATTTGTTGTCCATGATTATGTGTAGTTTTACGCTTTTACTAATCCTATTCATTGAAGAATTGCCATTTATAGTACTGTATATATATTCTAATAAGATGCACATTTTGCATTATTGGTCTGAAAATTGTATCCGTGATTTCTTGGGTAATGGATGACAATGGACCAATGTTCCTTGTCCATGCAGTCTGCTGTGAATGAGATTTGTTTCTTTCCTGTGTTGATTTTTTAGGAAACAAATACTGGAGTGGACTTGTGAGAGATTACTATGGCCCAAGAGCAGCAATCTATTTCAAATATCTGAAGGAGAGTCTGCAGAAGGGAGATGGTTTTGGTTTGAAAAGTTGGAGGAGGGAATGGGTGAAGCTTACAAATGATTGGCAGAAGAGTCGAAATGTGTTCTCTGTAAAAGGTGTCGGTAATGCCCTTGATACATCTTACTGGATTTACGACAAATATTTGAGAGATTCTGACAAATACTCTTCTGATCATTAACTGAAGCTGCCATTGTGCAAATGAAGTTGCATTGTAAACGCATCTTCAATGCTAAATAATTCGTTCTCTATTTACTATATTACCTCGTTCTTCGTTTCTACTGTTCTAAAAGATTCTTGATTTGGGTAAAATGTGACTAACCTTTGTTTCTGATCTACCTGAAGGCTAAAGAACAGCCATGGCTGACGGACAATTAGGCTTGGCTGTAAGCTTTTAGGTAATGCTTACATAGGAGGATCTTAATCCAAGGGTTTAATAAATAAATAAATGCTCAAGGGTGTAAGCTTCAGGTTCAAGAGTGCATTTAATACTTATGCTGCGTGTGTTGCATATCCTCCTACATGTTTTATCCCACAATGGACTGCGACTTGACTATGAAATTGAATTTAGTCACACCTCTCTGTTACGTAACTAGTCAATTTTCTATTTTAGTGTATGGGACTCTTCATGGGTAAAACCGTAAAAGTATAATGTTAATGGATATTCAAATCAAAGTTAATGAGACAACACTTTTAAGAAATTAAAGCAATCCTGATAAACATAATTTTTAAAAAATTCTATTATCATCATGCTTAGTATTGAAATGTAGCCTATTTGAGTATTGATAATCTCTTTAGCATTTTTATAGCCTGAGTTGGATTTTTCCCCTCCTCTTTTTGTTAAGTTCTCTAACGATAGATTGATAGAAAGGCTGACATGCAAATTGAGATGGATCAACAATCTTATACTTTATACATAGATAATAACCTTAAAATAAATAAAAACAATATGATAGTGTATACATAAATTTCAAACTGCAAAATACTCATTCCGTATTCAAAAAGATGATTAAGTATACAAATTTTTTTGTCCTTAAAAAAATGAGATAAATATGTCATTTAGTAGAGTTCATTAATATAAAAAAAGTATTCATTACTTTATATAATCTTGTGGACCACTAAAGATAAATTTGAATTTTTTTTACTTTCTTTCCTTTATTTTTATTTTTTTTAATATGTGTACAAATTATATTTTGTTCATCATTTTGGGACGGACGGAGAGAATACAAAAAATTTTAAAATTTATTTTTATTTTATTTTATTAAAAAAATAGTCAATGACAAGACTTTTTCAGCATAACGAAGTGACAATTCCAGATAACGCATATCCAACACTGTTGGGTTGATAACTATGTTGTGGTTATCAACAATTATGGTGATATAGAGAAAACTATTTATATATAGAGACGCCTGGTCAGGCACACCAATATTATTTGTTCCATCTCAATTCTTCCTTGCAACAGATAATATAATATTCCTTTTCATAAATAGGAAGAGTTTCATTTATTAAAAATAAAAATCTTTTACAAAAGAGTAATTTTTATTAAAAAAAAATTATACTCCCTCCGTCCCAAATTAATTGCTTTTCTAGGACTTTTTTAAGTCAAATTGACTATTTTTAAAATTAATAATTAAGCATATATAAATATATTTTTAAAATTATAAAAATTGAAATTAGTAATAAATTGTATATACTTTCTTTTGGTTATAATATCTTCACCTATATGTTAGCAAAAATAGTAAAAAGATTAGTTTTAAAAATAATCAATTTGACTTTAAAAAGTCCTAGAAATGCAATTAATTTGGGACGGAGGAAATATAACATTTGGATTGTTAAGTATAACCTCCTGTATACCAACACGCAAGTCGTAATTGCTAAGTCGGACATGTAACATTAATGCATGTAGCAATACTCAATTTATATTGACTCCTGCTAATATACATTGTGAAAATTATCAGTCAAATTATTAATTGCGACGTATGTGCATATATAATATAGATAAAAATTAAGAAATGTCTTGTTTTAATTTATTTTATCTTATCATATATACTTTCATATTGACCGCAATCTAATTTCGTTAAATATTTATCGACATATATATTATTTTCTATTTATAATTATATTATCGCGTTATTACTATTAAATTAAATACAACATATAAATTTTAAATTTCATAAATTTGAATTCCGAAGTATTTGGTGGGAAAACTTCTGGAAGCATCAGCAGCAATACGGCGGTCGAGTAGAGAGAGCGAGGAAGATTCCTAAAGTCAAAAATCAAAATGGTTGGCCATCTGTCCTGCCTGTATTATTATGCAATATCTTACACGCTGTTTGGTTGACGGGCCATATCATCATCCATGATGATTGATACACGCTCAAAATAGAAAAGTAAACTAAATCATGTATCATTCATCACACGTGTGTTTTTCCACATCAGACCAGCCGCCGCTTTGTTATCTAGCATTTAGCAGTTGAAGGTTGACCATACTATGTTCATACTATAGAAAATTAAATTTCATTTCATCTTCCATACAAGTTCCTTACTCTATATAATTATAATAAAAATAAATTCTAGATTTATCTACATGACTATATATATAGATAGATAGATAGATATACAGAGATATAGTTAGCTGCAGACTCCCAACAAACAATACCCCATATATATACTTGCAATCGGTTCACACAGACCTCTGTAAATCTCTAGCTAGCTCCTTAGATCTCTCTCTTAATTATAGCTAGATTTATACAATCAAGGAAGCAGTTAATACGTACGTTGTTGTGGTAATTAAGTAGTTATTAAGGATATCGATGGCAGAACTTGGAAACAATTATAACAACTCATATGGAACATCATGGGCAGATCAATGGGACCCGCAGCCGGAATATTACGCACCTGATAAATCCTCCAAGAAGAGTAGCGGTACTGGTATGGCTTCCAAATACGGAAAGAAAGTTGGAGATGGATTGGGAAAGACCAAATCTGTGGCTTCCAATGGTGCCAAGAAGGTCAAGGAAGGCACCTCTATTGGCCTTCAGTGGCTTAAGGACAAGTATCACAACAAGAAGACCACCACCCATAATAAATATTAAATCTTGTTACCTATGTGTGTATATATATTTATATGTATGTATGTAGTATACATATATTGCTTAATTTTCTGTTCTTTTCTTCATGTTGCATTGTTGTACTAGTGTATACATATATATCTGTTAATTTCGTTAGTTAGTCATGTTTTTTTGTAAATCATATGTAGCTAGATTTATTCCACGATTATTTTGTACCATTCCATGATTCTTTCTTACTAGCCAGTTTGATCTTTCTTTTTATTCCACCAAGCACGTAGTTGATTAGTACTTCTTGGTTTGTATCGCAAATGATCAGGCTGTTTTATCCTCATCATTACCAAAATCAGGATAGGTAATATGTTTCATCATTAATAAGGCTCTTGTTTTAATTTTCCTGTGCATTAAAATAGAGTTCTATATAAAACCTGAGGGCTTATGGGAAAAAATGACAAGAAAGTTATGGCTCTGAAACAGAAAATCAGGAAATTGCTTCTTCTGTACACGCCTTTCTGATATGATTATGGCTCCCAGAGGAAGTGTTATAAGATGAATGATGTAAAGCATTACAATTCATACTATCCTGACTCCAGAGAAGAACCATTTGAAGCCAATTTATTTATTATTTATGCATTTAACATTTGGCCATCTCTTCTGTGACAAATTGAACAGAAAAGAATGGTTTATAGTCTATAGATTGCCCCTTTTTCTGTACTTGATATCAAAAGGAGCTTATAGCCAGAAGGGACAATTATTAGGAGAGTAATTGTATCTGATTCTTCCCAGCAACTTATGAATACCAAGACTTCCATGCTTCCATGTAATGAGCAAAGAGATCTTTCAAAGCTGAAACATCCGAAGAAAACCAGTTGTCTATCAGTAAAATTTCCTGTGAATTGATAGAAATGTATTAACCAATTAAAAAAGAAACTTTTCAGTTAAATGTTGCCATGTTGGCAATGCCCAACTGAGTCATTGTGAAAGTTCACTCGGACATATAAGAAAGAAACGAGATCTTATTCACTAGCACGGGTAGCACCTAAACCAATCAGCTTTGAATTGAAACTTGACAATATCAAAGAGCAATATAAAATGAATGACCAACAAGTGATTGCTGAGAATATCATAATCTACATGCCCCAAGCAACTTCATTTAAGACCATGGCTTACAACATTCCTTGAGAATCAATTCAAACAAGTGTTTTTTTTTCTAAATAGAAAAAATATTGTTGATAAACCAATGCATGAATGTTTTGGGAGGAAAAACACTAGCTGCTATATTACAACATTATGATTTTCATCAGTATGTATGAAAATGAGTGAGAAAGGTAAGTAACGGCTTTCTTGGCATGATTTTGGATCTACAAACCACAAATCATCACAAATTTCTACTAGCTGAGTGTATGTTATATTCTTCAATCTCCACACCAGAAATCATCAAAATATTTCAGTAACTACTCTTGAATGTACATGTACACCACAAAACAAATCATCAAAAAATTCCAGTGACCGATCATATTTTTTTAAGTTCTCAACCCAAGTGAAGATGTATTCAGATGTCAAACTACCATACAACATAAAGACGAATACTCAAAAAAGTGATCATGCAGGCATGTAATAAGTTCTTGTGATTTTATGATTGAATTTGATTATGTCTAGCATGATAATCTTCAGGTGCATCACAATGAGGCCAGCACCCATACTTGTATAAGAAGTTGAGCTGATGCTAGGTAACTAGACAGTTTTTGTTTAGTTACCTGTATTTTTCTAAAACACAACAAAAAAATACTTTATATATTCTAAAATAAAAATATATTTATATTTTAAAATTATAAATTAATATGATAGTCTTAATTTATTATTATTTTTAATATCACACTATTACAATTAAATTTCTAATTATCATTAAACCTATATTTAATAATATAAAATTATCCTCAGAAGGTTAGTTTTATAAATGTAACTCTAATTAATTTTGATATGAAATGACTAATCCCCCATTATTTTTAGGCATTGAAAAACCTAGTAAGTAATGAGCAGCGTTTGTAAGCTAAACGGGGGACAAGGCCAGGGGGAGTTTTTGTGTTTTATACTCCAAAACACAGTCGAGCAGTGTATTCGTATTCTGAGTGGTGAAGAAGATATACAACAATTGTTGTTAAGAGTGATGGGTACAAAAGAGAGTTGCAGAAACGAGCTTCGAACTGCAATTCGTCATCTTAGCGATCGTTGCCTCTACTTTGCCTCCAAATGGTACCAATCCATAAACCCTAAATCTCTCTATTTCTTATCAAAATCGAATCTTGAAAACAGTTGGGTTTTATTAACTTATTTCACAGGGCAGCAGAACAGTTGATGGGTATCGAGATTGACCCGGCAAAGAATACCCCCTCCCACACAAGATTCCAGCTAGGAAGCTCCAGCATTCGCCGCCGATACCGGACCAACGACTCCACTTCCACGCCGCCCGCCGGAGTTTCCTACGTCTCCACCCCATTGCCGGAGGAAGACAACGAAGCTATTGACAGTGATTTTTACCTTCTGGCCAAATCTTATTTCGATTGCCGGGAGTACCGGCGTGCTGCTCACGTGCTCCGTGACCAGACAGGCAAGAAAGCCTTTTTCTTGCGCTGTTATGCTCTTTACTTGGTTTGTTTCAACTCTGTACTCTCTTAAATATAACGGGGTTATGTTTCTCCTGAGTATACACATTGTTATTGGCTGGACGATACAGCCTAAAATGAGATTATTATTTTTTGGTCTGATAATATTTGTTTGAATATCTGCCGTCCACGAAATGGGAAGTTTATAAGTGTGACCTCAAGTTTCATTTAAAGTAAGCATGTAAAAGTTGTGTGACATAGTTGCTGAACTGTAAGTTTTGTGAAAGAATTATCTCAAATTGACTAGTTGCCAAACAAATTAAAGAAAAGTAAGAACCAGATATCAAGGATTGACGACCAAACAACGGGCATTTTACCTCTGATGGAGTACCAACATGTACCATACCAATGGAAATACCGCTACCTTCCCAAATCATATTTATAACTATGATTATAGGCCCCATTCACCTAGTCTAAGACTTTTGCGATGCTAAACTTATCTGGGAAGCATGTAAGCCTCTTTCTCCAGCAAATTTATCAATCTAACCTTCTATAAGCAAAAGGATAATTCCCCTAGAATATTTCTGATCTCCTTCCAATCCCATCCACTTTTAGGAAGGAAAAAATCTGCATCGAATATCCTCCTCTCTCTCTTATTATTTTCATTGATTCTTCTCGTGTACCATTTTCTATTTTCTTTTGCTCATATGTTACTCAGAATGTAGGTAAAGCACCATGTAAGTGTTTCATTGATGCCATAGCTTTCCTGGAACAGCAAAATATTCCATACGACTTGGGTTGTAGAGTTGTTCACACTAACTCACTAAGTCATGTGACAGTAGTATTTATAAATTGACTCAATATGGCTATACGATTTAATAAAGCTCTAATTGTAATTATTTATGCTTTCTTTTTGCTTTATAAAGGCTGGAGAAAAGAGAAAAGAAGAAGAAACGATAGAGCTTGAGGGACCCCTAGGCAAGAGTGATGCTTTGAACTGTGAACTCGTTTCACTTGAGAGGGAGTTGTCTATGCTTCGGAAAAATGGTACAATTGATTCCTTTGGACTTTACTTGTATGGTCTTGTTCTCAAAGAAAAAGGCATTGAGAGTCTTGCACGTACGGTACTTGTGGAGTCTGTAAATAGCTACCCTTGGAACTGGAATGCTTGGTCAGAGCTGCAGTCTTTGTGTACCACGATTGAGACATTGAACAGTCTTAATCTCAATAACCATTGGATGAAAGACTTCTTTCTTGCAAGTGCGTACCAAGAACTCCGGATGCACAACGAATCCTTAGCAAAATACGAGTATTTGCGAGGAACTTTCAGTACTAGCAACCACATCCAGGCGCAAATTGCTAAAGCCCAGTACAGTCTGAGGGAATTTGAACAAGTAGAAGTCATATTTGAAGAACTTTTGAGGAATGACCCATATCGAGTTGAAGATATGGATATGTATTCTAATGTGCTCTATGCAAAAGAGTGCTTTTCTGCCCTAAGTTATCTTGCCCACAGGGTATTTATGACAGATAAGTATAGACCTGAATCATGCTGCATTATTGGGAATTACTACAGTTTGAAGGGGCAGCATGAGAAGTCAGTTATGTATTTCAGAAGAGCACTTAAATTGAATAAAAATTATTTATCAGCTTGGACACTTATGGGTCATGAGTATGTTGAGATGAAAAACACCCCTGCTGCTGTTGATGCCTATCGGCGAGCTGTAGATATAAATCCATGTGATTATCGCGCCTGGTATGGGTTAGGACAAGCATATGAAATGATGGGGATGCCCTTTTACGCGCTTCATTATTTTAGAAAATCAGTGTTCTTGCAGCCTAATGATTCTCGGTTGTGGATCGCTATGGCTCAGTGTTATGAAACAGAACAGCTTTGTATGGTTGAGGAGGCAATAAAGTGTTACAAGAGGGCAGCAAACTGCAATGACAGGGAAGCAATTGCTCTTCACCAGCTAGCAAAGCTGCATAGTGAGCTTGGGCGTTCTGAAGAGGCAGCATTCTACTACAAAAAGGATTTGGAAAGGATGGAAGCCGAAGAAAGGGAAGGGCCAAACACGGTTGAAGCTTTGTTGTTTCTTGCTCAACATTTCAAAGAGCAGAAGAGATTTGAAGAAGCGGAGGTATATTGTACCCGTCTGCTTGACTATACTGGCCCAGTAAGTTGCATTACATTTTTTTCTATCATTATTAAGTACTGTTATACAAATCTCATAACTGCATATGCGTGCCAACATCTTAGATTAAGCTAAATTTCCAAATTGGTCATTACTGCAGGAGAAGGAAAAAGCAAAAGGTTTACTAAGAGGAATAAGATTTGCACAATCTAGTTTTCCTACTATGGATGTTGAGCATTTCCCTCCCTAAAATTTTCTTTATAGTGGCTCATGGAAGGAAAAGCCGAGGAAAAAACTTAAAAGAATATCTAAATTGTTCATCTCCTTTGTACTTCTAAGTGTTGTTTAATACTATTCGGTTTCATTAGGAAAGTATTTGGTGTGGGAAATTTAGCTGAATAGTTGCAATTTTTTTCTGATACTTGTATGTTTGTATTATAAGAGGATTCTGCCGTCTTCTAGCAGATGACAATTGTAACGATCGCGGATCGCGGATAGCTTTGTAACGCGAGCCTATGAATTTTATTGAATAAATTGAACTTTTATTAATAATATTCCGTGTTATGTGTATGAATATTTTATTACTACATATGATGTGTATGTGATAATTTTTGATTGATATTATTTTTATTAGTATTGATTAAATCATTAGAGAAATAACACTAAAGCGCTATTTACGCCAAAGACGTCTTTTTCGATTTTATGACTTTTCATAATTTCGCCAAAGCGTTAATGAGGGGGATTAATAATCCAAGTGTGGGATTTTATTTTAGCCCAATTGATTATTTGTTAGAAGCCTAATTGGTATTAAATTTGGAGTCCAAGAGAAGCCCAAAAGGTTATTATTGGAAGCCCAAAACCCATGGACTTAGTCCATGAACCAAACCCACCATCCATGACCCACAACCCATGACCCATAAGGGAAATGTGTTATGTAATCAGTTGGCTACAATTGAAGGAGGAAGAAGAGTACGTAGGAAGGAAGCGGAAGAAGAGAGGAGAAGAGGAGGAAGAACGTGGTGCTTTTGGGGAGGAGGAAATTCTGCATTTGGTGAAGGAAGAATGTCAAAAAGCAAATTGGGGAGAAGGGAGGGGGATTACCCGGGCATGGGGAGGAGCAAAGCTCACTCTCCCAGCCATGGGGAGCTGCCAGGTATAGCACGCTCACCTCCTATACCAGCCATGAAGCTCTGATCACTCCCTCTATAAATACTTATGCCTTGCCATTCCACCATTCCTTTCATTTTGCTAAGTATTGCAGCTGAAAATTTAGAGAGTGTAAGAATTGAGTGAGTTCGGGTGGTTTGAGAAGCAGAAGGAGTGTGTAGCAGCTGTGATTAATTCCTTTAGCAACCTTAGAACAAGCTCCAGAGGTATGCAATATAGAGCTTAGCTCATTTCCACATTCTTTCCAAGTTTATAGTTTTACTGTGATTGTTTTGTTGGAGTTATGTAGCTGAAATTGCTTGGTTGCTCATGAACATGTATAAATATTGATTAGCTCTATTAAACCTTGTTAATCATATGTAAAAGTGGAACAATGTATGAGAATCAAACCTTTGCATAAGGAATCAAGAAATGGACTGAAATGGACATTAGTGGACTGTTATTCATATTTTGTTAATAATGAAGTTGTAATCATCTTGGTTTGGTTATGTGCATTGGTTGTGTACTGTTTGTATATGTCCAGAAGCTATGGGAATTGATTTTATATGTGAAGTCAATGGTAACCATGTAATGATAGGCTATGAGTTATGAACTCTAAAGCCAAGCCCACCAACTATTTGGTTTAATGTCCAAGAGAATGATTTCTCTAAGGAACATGAGAATGAGGAATGATTAATTGATTAAATGATGTTATGATGCATAGCTCAGTTGTAAAAGTATGTTTTAAGTCATATAGACATGTTGTATAATGGCTAAGAAGCAAAGGGGACGAATCCAAAATTGGTTGGTTTTGGTTCTGCAGTAGCAGAACCTGAAAGCTCCTGGATGCAGAGTGGCGCAGCTGCGCCACTCCCAAGCATAGCACCTGCGCAGCTGCGCTGGGTGCCAGACCTGAAAGTCCCTGGATTAGAGTGGCGCAGCTGCGCCACTCCCAAGTACAAGACCTGCGCAGCTGCGCCGGTCTGCAGAGGTGAACTGTTCTGCTGCTTTGTGTTATTGATGCGATGCATGTTTATATAGTCCCAACATGTTATAAATACCCCAAGACATATGCATGATATGTTAGTGTAATAGTTGAATGACCCCAAGCATGAAATGACTAAGTCACGTGAGATTTGCTTAAATGAAATGAATAGCGTAGTTGCATTTTTCGTTTGGCTTTCAGGGGGGCGCTGCCCCCTACTCCCCCGCCAGCTCACCGGCGAGCTGGGCAGCCGCTCGCTCACCGGGGAGCGAGACCCCCGTTTGGGTAGTCGTAGTGGCAATCAATGTTCGTAATGATTATAACGTCTTGATTAATGTAAGCCAATGTTTGGTGTCTATTGTGAGACTAATTGGTATGTGAATATATGTTTAAATACGTAGGACATATTTGAAGGACGATTAACGTCAACTAGTAGCAAGCGCTTAAGGCAAGTTTCCTAAACCCTTGTCTAACCTTTGTATTGGGCAAGTTCTCTAGCTTCATTCATTTTCAGTATTGAATGCAAGTTTCGTATCTTATACAAGAGACGTATATTGTGCAAGTTTATTTGATTCATTTGATTATATTCTCTTGACTCTCATGCGATGTTTGAAGTTCCGATTTACGCAATACATATATGGTTGTGTGAATTCCTTACTTATGTAAATCTTTTAGTATTTGCACAAGTATTCGAGCTATGTTATGACATAAATTGTTGAAGCTTTCAAGTTCACATATATATGAACTGTTATAGAGAACGTCGATGCCATTTGTTTCGGCTAGACAGATATTGAAGTATTTTATTGATTTGATAATAAATCTTTGAGATGTTATTGATGATTAAGTAGAGCTATCCAACCGAATTGCTTTGGTTAGGATTCCGAGACATGAATGAGATGAACAACCCTAATATTAGGGGCAGTTTTTAGTCAGTTATTCTGACAAGGCATCGAGCGCCTAAACAAACGCATATAGTCGTTTCCAGCTAGAGTGTTGATCAACATAGAGTACAATAGGCTGATCACCTAGAAGTGCTCGTAAGTAAGACGGTTTGCAGTTATAATGCTGTGTACCTTTTCAAGAAAGCAAAAGAAAGTTCAAGGTCTTATGACCACTCAATGTCGTTTCAAAAATATATTTTTAAAACGAAAGCAAAGTATGATTCCTGTTTATTCAGAATATTTCACAACTATTGTTCAGTTGTCGAAGAGAAATGATATAATTGATGATATTGTTGTTATTCAACTGTTATACTTGCTGGGCAATTGAATGCTCATTCTTGCTTTATATTAAACATTGCAGCTAAGTCCGAGCGGGCCGAAGGTTCCGGTAAGGACAAGGGAAAGGGCAAGATGAACATCTAGATGACGTCATAGTTTATTTGTATTAGTAATGTTGTAATACTAAGACTTATTATGTATTTGGAATGATGTTATGGTAATAGAACCTGGGATTGAGAGTAAGACGTGTTGTAATAATATAGTAATTACATTCATGTCTATTATGTTGTATGGAATGGGATGTACCGTGTAGCACCGGATTCGGGTTTAAGGTACCCGGATTTGGGGGTGCCACAACAGTACTGGACTGCGTAAACTTGGCTAAAAGCCTGTAGATTGTAACTGTAGTTAAGATTAGTCAAGTGAGATGACCAAGAGGCTAATATATTTATTGACAGAGTTTTAGGCCGTGAAGACGAGTTGAGTTTTGTTGTGGGACTCATTGTTGGTTGCTAAATGAAACTAAGCTAACCTTCTTTGATGCACTCATGTTTTAGCTTCTCATGTTTTCTCTTTAAATTTTAATCTGTTGGCTCCAAAATTACGTTTGTACTTTATTGTTTTTTTACCATTTAATCTTTTTCACAATACATTATATTATAACTATGGGGATGGGGAGTAGGATTTGACCCATACCCAAAGGCATGGGTGGTTGGGCAGCACACCGCTGGACCAACACTTGGTTCATAATTACGTTGCATATTTTGAACATGTATACATATTTTATGAGATAAAAAGTTGCATATTTTGAACATGCATACATATTTATGAGATAAAAGAATTTAAAGACCGGTAATTGTTATTGGAGACTACGAACTACTATTAGTTTCTGTTTATAGACTAGGACATGTGAATATTTTTGGTCCACTATTAAACGGAAAATTGAGGAAGTATTAGAAGAGAATAATGTTATGGACTACAATTTTATTTTTTTTAAATAATGTGTAATTATTATATTGATGAATTATATTTTTTATGATCGACTATTTCATGTTGTACCATTAGTCTTGTTGACATATTTAAGACTAAAAATTTAATACTCTTAATATTATTACTAAAAGCCCACTACTATGCATTTATTATGAGTTAACTCAGCATGCAGTCCAAGGCACCAAGCTATAAGATATTAACTGTCTTTGACCTCTGTTTTTTTCACCTTTTTTTTTTAATTACCAATAAAAACACCCTCCCCCCTCCCCAACAGCCCAACTCACTAGTTACTAGTAATCCCCCCCAACCTCGTGGACAAACTCTGGTCAAAGGTTGCATTTTATAGACAGGTAGGTCTGAACTTGGAAGGGAGGGGGGGGGGGGGGGGGGGGGCGCTTTATCAACATTAACTTCAAATTTAAATTTTCGACATTAGTTACTAGTTGAGTCGTGACAAATTTTCCTCTTACTATAAATTTCAGTATGTTTGAACTTCGAAAAGGTGGAGGGGAAAAATTGTGCTATTTACAAAACATAAATCTAATTATCTACATGTTTAAAATTTTAAATATCAGACTAATATTAAAATATAACGTAATGAATTGTCATAACATTAAGGGTTCCTGTATTCTCATGTCAACAAGAAAAAAATGAAAAATAGATAAATAAAAAAATTATACATTCAGCTAAACTCCAAGCAATTCTTGTTATGACAAACATTAATGATAAAAATTTCCTAGACCAATTTCTTCGACCCTAAGGGAGCTACTGCAGTTTTGTTCCTCTTCCTGACAATAACTTCAAGCAAAGCATGATTGGACCGAGACTTTCTTCGTTCAGTGCTTCCCACCCAAAAAAATAAAGATCTGGTACAGTTAATAGCATACGCACTGAAACAAGAGTTTCTTATTAAGTCGTCCAGTCGGGGTAAATGCTTATGTGGCTTCCCAAATGCATCCCATACTAGCTGATTCATACTTTACGAGCACGATCACGCCAAGAACCTTGTTGCATTGCCAGTACCTAGGATAAGAAATTAATAACTGAAACTCTTGAGACCTTGTTGCATTGCAATTATATATAACAATGATAACATGCTTATGATTTCTCTCACCTGGTCACTTATGAGACTTGTAGCAGAGGCAGTTTCAGTGCTTTGCTGTTTGTTACTTTCCTCTTCTACTTCTATGTCTGTATCAACAGATGGTAAAAGTGATGGAGCTCCAAACATGGCCTCATCGTGAGCAGCCTTTACTTTCTCCTCTCTTTTTGCCTTCAATATGACAACAATAAATGTTGAATTAACAACAATATTCAAATGATAAACTCTTGCTAAATCCAACTCACATGAATGAATGGGAACAGATATCAAATGATAAGAGAAATGTGCAGTACCTCAACTGCAGAAAACCGAAAGCTTTGCCCTATGTGCTTGACTAAATCTGTATCATCCTCTGCAGCTGCAGATAGGGTAACAAATTTTTGTCAGTTCTCTCCCCTAAAGAGGCCAACACTAATCAAAATTTCAAATGAAATATCTTCCAGGAACATATGCATTTTGTGAGAGGGAAAAAAATAAAAATAAAAACCTTTAATCCAGAAACTCACTAAGTATTACCAAAGATCCTCATACCCACTGTACTTGGTCTATTGTCAGAATGAAATGCATTTATAACTCATCAAGGATGGGCAGAATATCTAAAATAACCTTGCTACCACTAAAGTTATGAAGCACTCTAAAACAACCAAACAAGTTAAAAAATAAAAAATATTCGCACATTTGGAACAGATTATCAAGTCAAATGTATACCTATATTTAACTCATTAAATATAGGTAAACGACGCCACTTAATTTATGACCACCGTTTAGTGTATGTGATGATTTTTAAAAACTTAATGTCAAAACCTATTATTTTCACAACATAAATTTACTGTATCAAACATGTTTGGCAAATACTATAGTAACTATACGAATAACATCATTAACCTTCAATCTCTTCGTCGTCAAGAGGGGCATCCTTGTCAAACTCAAACCGTTCCCAGCCAGCACCCTTGCCATTTGTTGAATCCTTTTTAGCTGCAGATAAATCACCAATTTAACATTCATCAGACACAAAAAGAAAAGGGAGCAAAAAGTATATGGAATATTCAGTTGCTTCAATGGAACTTAAGAATATCTTTGAAACTTATAAAAACATCTTTCTTCTACAAGGAATTAAAACATATACACAGAGACACCAAGGGGGAGCCACACATGTACAGACAAATTTCCACGAAGCAGGAAAAACCCTGTGTCACTCAATCAGACAGTCAAAACCATGGTTTTAGACTAAACTCAAACAAAAAGTCGACAAAAAGCAACCACTGGTCTCGGATACACCTCATTCTACCAAATGAACTATAGACTCGTGACTACAAACACATCTCATGCTCTATGTGAAATCACATTTCAAGTAGAACCACAACGATAAAGCAATAACTGTATGTAATTATTCAAGAACAGAAATAGAATATACAAATAGTTTGGTTTAAAAGCCGCTGGTCAACCCATATTATAAAATAAACTAGTCTCAACTCTTGCTCATACATGTACATTCCTACCTAGTCTCTTATCTTTCTTTTTTTTTTTGGGATAAGTTCCTACCTAGCCTTTCTCCTTTTAACTAATTATCCAGATAAGAATATAGTGCTTTTAAGAAGACCCTTTAAGCACAAGTGCAGAGAATCTTGTTGATTTCGGTTATGTTGGGCTTCGCCGCTTAGCAACTTTAGTTGCCATATATAAAGCAAAGAGACTAACCTGGGCAAAAGTAACTGCACAAGGAAGTTACTAAAAAAGCACATTGAACCAATTACTTATCAGAAAAGAAAAATAACACAAAAAAAGTAGAAATATGTTTCTAAATAAATTATAAATTCATACTACAGAGGACATAAATTACCAGTTTCAGAAAGCTGTAGTTCCATCTTGGCTTTGACTCTTACGGCAGGCGACTGTTGCAACAGAAGTGTAATTTTCATCAGATCCAACAGTTACCGAGACAAAATACCACAGGAGAAATACATGACTAACAACACCACATCCAAATGTCCAGAGGTATATACATTTAATTCCTACCAAACAATTACTACTCTGTTTGAAATTTGAAAGGTGACATCTGGATAAAGGGTAAGCCAACTGTCATGGATGACATCACAATGTAGCTTCCTTTTTTTGTTAGTGATAGATCGATATCCAAAACCAAAAATCAAATTAAGAAAATCTGCAGAAATACATGGAATTCAGGCTCTTTCAAATGGAAAGGAGGAGCTTCTACGAACTCAATATTATAATCTAGAAGTCTGCAATTAGACATATGTCAAGACGACTACAGATCTTAAGTGATTTTAAGTTGATTTTAAGTTGGTACTTTTTATTTAATTTTGGCATGATATGCTTGCAGGCCAAATTACAGTTTCTAAGATACTCATATGTTCTTTTATTTTATTTTCTTTTTTAAACTCAGAACCCTGGTAAAGTAATCTGATAGCTGATTTTCTCTAGTATTTGATGAGTTGAACTTCAAGCAGCAATGCTTGATAATCATACATTTCTCCTGCTCCCTCTTCAATAAGAATGAGCAACTTGGAGTGCATTTTACCTTACCAGGTTTTTGGGTTTAAAAAGGTCTAAGAAGGGCAAGATTTTGAGGCAGTGTGCTGTTTTGCGATTCTACGGGGCTTATGGACAGAGAGAAACAGCAACTATAGGACAGATTTCGGGCATTGGATCTTTTTGAGGGAAGTGTCTCCATTTCAGTCTCCTATATAGATTCTAGACGTGCAGGGGCTTTATCAGGGGTTTCCATATATGATGTCCATAGGGATTGGCAGGCCACCCTTTATTAAGGGGGCTTTATTTTCTCCTTTTTTTTTTCTTTTTTTTTTTTTGCAGCAGCAGCAGGGGACGTCATCTTCATGTCCTCCTTGTACTCTCCTATTTCTAAAAGTATACTATATATTATAGCTACTGACAGGTGATGTTTACTATTGCTAAAATTTCAAAGAACAGTTTCAATCTTCACCTCTAAATCAATGTTACAATCTAAGTTACTGAGTCATTGTTCAAAAGTTGACATGACTGACTCTACGGAAAGTTTTGGTTTTGGCATTCTACGAGTTAATTCTGAAAAAAACTTTAAATATAGCTCAATCCATAGCCTGAACTGTATCAGCTCATAGTTCAGTAATTAGCAATGATATAGAAACAAAAAAACACAGCCAAATAGCACTGAATAATACCATATCAAAGCACTGAAATTTCAAACATATACACAGTCATGAACAACAATTTAAACACCTAAACCAAAATTTTGATACAAATAGGGAAGGTAAAAAAAATTAGAATGGTCGACTAACACATACCATCTTATCATAACCTTCAATCAGTTTAGCATAATCAATTCCATCACCTTTACTCTTCTTAGATCTCCGATCTCGAGGTGATACACTCCTCCTTGTCCTTCTATCTCTGTCTCTATCTCTATCCCTCTCCCTTTCCCTATCTCTATATTTATCCCTCTCCCTGTCTCGGCTCGAAGACCGATGCCGATGGCTCGATCGATGATCATCTCTTCTTGGACTCCGGCTCCGGTACCTCGAATGCCTTTCCCTATCTAAATATCTGTCATTTAAAACCCTAGACGAAGATAAGGATTGGGTAGGTTTTTTCTTGGTGAGCTTGTTTTGAATGGTTGCGAGTTGGGCTTCTCTTTCAAGCTCGGAGGCCTTATTAGGGCTCGAAGCTCTGACGAAATTGCTGAGAAAAGAAGACGATGAGGGAAGAGCAGAGCCCCTTGATGGTACGGCGTCGTTTGATGAAGAAGAGAAGCCGAGGCCTTGTTTGAACCTGGCCGCGCCTTCGCCTTTCCGACTGAGCTCGTCGTAGTACGCCGCTGCTTTTTCTTCTTCCATTCAATTTTATTAATGCAGACTAAAATATCGTACAAGTACAGTCAAGCCAATGAGTTGAGAAGAAAGAGAAAGAAACAAAAAATAAAAACTTATATTCAACTATGTTTTTCGAGTTTAATCACCAAAAATAATTAACTCATTGTCCATAAATTCACCGGTCTAAAAATTCCATTGAAATTGTTGTGTTTTGTTTTTTTTTTTTTTAAGAACAAATGGACTGGGTGGGTCTTGAAATATTATTTTTGCATCTTCCTGACCAAATGAGTTTGATAGTTTTGGAAAAAGTATAAGCAAAATCAATTATGCAGTAAAAAAGTTAATTCTTTAATTTTGGACAACACAATAACACTTAAATATAATTATTAAATAATATTGTCTAATTTTTATTTTCATTATTAAAAGTAAATAAAAGCGTGAACAACAAAAATAGATACCAAACGAATTGTAAATTTACTAATATATATATGTTATAGGGGTTGAACTGGGGTCGAGGGTTATTAGGTGATAATTTGATCGGAATGGAAACAATTGAGTCCACTGTCCAAAAAAGAAAAACTATTGCATCTTTAATTCTTAAATTACTTCATCTCATAAAAATATTTAGAGTTTTATTTGAGAGAGAGGGGAAGAGAATAGAAAGTTATTCTTTTTAAAAAAATTAAATAAAAAAAATAAAAAGAGAAAAAGACAAGCCCTTGGTAGTAATTTAAGAATTAAAGATGCAATAGTTTTGGGAGTATACATGTCGAATCAAAATTTATTATGGTTCATCTTTTAAAATTCAAATTCAACCTTTTCCCCCTTACAATATTGTAACTCAAGGCCTACTTTTGTTGGGCCCTATTCTAGCCGATCTTGGATTGCACGGCCCAAGTTAGTTAGTTACAACCCTTGGTAGGTTGCATCTATTTAATATATATATTGAGTATGGTCGAAAATTAATACTCTCTTCGTCCTAAATTAATTGCTCACTTTTGATTTTTTTAAGTCAAATTGACTATTTTTAGAATTAATAATTAAGCATATATAAATATATTTCTAAAATTTTAAAAATTGGGGTTAGTAATAAATTGTATATACTTTCCTTTGATTATAATCTCTTCATCTATATTTTAGCAAAAATATTAAAAAGATTAGTTTTAAAAATGGTCAATTTGACTTTAAAAAGTCAAAAGTGAGTAATTAATTTGGGACGGAAGGAATATATAAACTTAAATATTAGAAGAAAAATAGCTCCCCTGCTTTATTTTTATGGTAATTTATTAATTCCCTGACTTTATACATTAGTAAAATAGAAAATGAGGGTTATTTGCGGGACAGAGAGAAAAAACGGTGGTGATTAATAGGATTTGGGGAGTTTTTTTCTCATGTCCAAAAATAGTAGGATTTGAGGACTCTCCTATATTTTTGGAGAGCTCCCCCTTAAATTTTTTTTTTCTATTGCATTGTAATAAGTTATTTTCAAAGTTTGTTTTCTCCTTCGTATGACTTGTTTTATCAGTAATGATTGAATTCTTCTATTTATATTAGAGGATTTTATTATCATATCTTATGAGATTTTGATTTTTATATTTGAAAGATTATTTTTTTTAGTTCTCAATGCGCGAATTGATAAATATGTAGAATATTATTCAGATTTGAGTGTGTTATTATTATGTCGACTTATTTCTTTCGTTACTCGTGTTAAAAAATTACTCCCGAGTTATTAATTTATATAAGTTAAGATCTGTTCTTGAATATCATGGAACATCTTTTTTTTCTTAAGACTGCAATAAAGGATTCTTTTGGAACACAAGGAATATTTCATTCCGAATTAGGGACAGCTCATGATGTTCATATCGATCTATTATGCGCCTCTGCATCTAGCATTGGGTAAACCTCATACAATAATTGTACTAGCTCTGCCGTATTTTTTGTTTCATTTCTTCTGGAATAATCAGATCCCCTCAAATATGCATATTTTATTATTATCTAATTATTGCTATGATTAATTTTTATTATTATTATTTTTGTTATTTTATTTAAAATAATTATCGTTTTAATTCGTCTCATTATAATATTTTTATCTTTAATAAGGATAACGTATGGACGCGATGAATTTATTTTTATTTTTTTTAGTATGTTGGTCTTCTGTACTAATATTTGATAAAAATAAACAAACAAATATAAAAAACATTGTTAGATATCTAAAAAAATGTCAAATGCGTGACAATAAATTAAATAAATAGTAACTTTATATAAAATCCTGATCTGGTGTGCGTTATAACTTATAACATACTCTAATCGGGGCGGCCGACTGACGAAGACATGTGATATGCCTGTAACCAGAGGGCAAAGCTCTCTCGTGGATGAGAATTTATTTGTTTATTTATTGGTTATGGGAGACATTGGAGGACCCACAAATATTTGGAGAGAGAGAATCAGACAAAAATATGAATGAGAGATATGTTACCATTATTTATTATTTAAACTTTTTTTTTTTTTTTTTTGCTTTTTTCAGAACCCAATATTCTCTATTATCCCCAAGTCAGGAATTAGCAACTCCAATGCATAACAATCAAATAAAGTGCTGTGGCACATTAGTTACAGGAACCAATAATATATTATCTTCTACCCGCACAAAAAATATAATTATAATTTATTTAATTTATAAATTTAACATTTGAGATTTTTATTAATACATAATGCAATAAAAATAATACCGTACATTTAGACACTTAAAAGTCACAAAGTTGATAACTGAATAAATATATATTAAGTAATTGTGCGATTTTTTAAACTCCAAACATTGAATTTATAAATTAAATAAGTTGTGTTTAAAATAATTTATTAATAAATAAATAAAATTCTTAATTATATTTTAAATTTTAATAAGTTTCATAAATTGATAGACAAAAATCACAACCAAAATAAACATTGATGAATTGCTAAATTTCGGTTGGAAAATTAAAGTGGTAATCCGTTGCCAACGACCTATTCTTACTTGGTCCAGAATTGTCACCAATATTATTGAATATAATAAAAACTCCTCTTTGTCAATAAACAATAAAATAAACGTAAAAAAATGAATGAATAAAATTGGGTGGGCAGGGCATTAATACATAGCGGTGTTCATATAATTCGGTAAAGTCAGTTTTTTTATCGATACTAATCGATTCGGTACAATTAAATCTATAAAAAATAAAATTAGTTTGATACTGATATAAAAATTGGTATCGGTACATGAATTTTATCAACTAATATTTACCGTATCGTATCATTTATACCGAATATTTAATTTTATAATTATTTTCACATTTATGTATGTGCAAATATATAATTGAGGTGTGAAAATATTATTAGTTATAGTTAAAATCTTTCTTCTGGAGCATTCATATTTATTCACAGTGAGACTAAGTATTAATTTTCTATTAACAATTTGGAGTTGAGGAATGCATAACTTATATTTCCTTTTGAAATTGAACACTTATACGGCCAACAAATTATTACATAAAACATCTATTGATACTTATTCCAAGTTACCTAGTCAGAAAGATAAGAAGCATACATACATACATATATATATATATATATATATATATATATATATATAAGTTGGATCAAGATTATGATAAATACAATACAACTAAGCTATTAATTATTATGTATATATATAAATATATATTCTTTTTAGATTATTTTATTAAATTTATTTTACTGTGTAAGACCCCGAAAATTTTAATAAATAGAATTTAATTTTCTTCTTATTATTATTTTAAACAGAAAGGTGTTAAATTGATAATGATAAAGTTCCTAGTGAAATGTGAAAATTGAGAAGTCTAGTAATAACGCTAAATCACTATTCACGCAATCACTATTCATGGGGGACTATTCACGCTAAAAACGCTTTTACACTTTCTTCGACCTTCGATTACGTCATAACGTTTATATGAGTTGGATACAAAAATTATACGGTATAAATACGAAAATACTATTTATACGAATATACTATTCATTTATATAAAAAAAAGTCAAACCTGTATGTCGGGGAATATTCGTTCTGTCGGAGAATATTCGTTCTGTCGGAGAATATTATATTCGGTAACGTACGGCGCCAAAATAACAAAATATTAGTGGGCCCCACAATGGCAATATTGTCAACGATAGTGGACCCCATTGTCGGATACTGAAAGTGACAGTATTTTGTCAACAGTATTATCACCGGCAACTGTTAAAATACCCGGTAATAAAAAGAACAGTAAAACGCGTTATTCCACAGTAGTACGCGGTATTTCACAGGCACACGGTGTTGCACAGTATTTTAAATTATTGATTCAATAATTGATAAAGTAGCAATTGTAAAGTATTTTGATTCAATAATTACAATAGCATCTGCATGATACTTTTTATTATTTGTCATGACACTGTAACTCATATTATTTGTTATGATATTTTAGTATTATTGACGGATTAAAAGTGGAGTCTAACTTAAGGGTACCTAAATGAAATTATTAAATTCACATGCTGTGAACTATTGGTTCACATGTGGAAATTATTAGGGGATGTTATGCAAGATTGATAATACTTGAGGGATTATATTAAAAAACAGAGGCAAAGATGGAGGTACTAAAGTGT
Source organism: Aralia elata (assembly GCA_034770075.1). NCBI lineage: Eukaryota > Viridiplantae > Streptophyta > Magnoliopsida > Apiales > Araliaceae > Aralia > Aralia elata. The sequence goes on from CM068378.1 coordinate 5,738,032, forward strand.
AATAAGTCGAGCCATTATTGTGCAATTAATGAAACTTGATTTTTCTATAAATAGGAGGGATTATCTTAAGAAATCTTCACACCTTCCTTGCATATACTCCCTCTCTCTCTAAATTTCTCGAGTTCTCTAAGTGTGCTAGGCTATTGTGAGTATTTGTGAGAATTCTAGTATTGTCCAAGTTAGCTTCATAGAAAGCATCATCCAGACACTTATTAACGAAGGTAGGGGATATAATTTCTTTCATATTCTTATGTAATATCATTTGCTTCCTTGTTCGTAAGTGATATTATACTCAGAAAGGTTGTTATTCATTCCGTATTAAATTGTGGGGATAACCTGTCCGTGCGGATTGACGCATGCCTGGTGAATAACCCTTCGAATTCATTACTTATTAATCTTTTGTGGAAATAATCTGTCTACGCGGATTACCGCATGACGGGTGAAAACCTTTCATATTCATTACTTATTAATCTTTTGTGGAAATAATCTGTCTACGCGGATTACCGCATGACGGGTGAAAACCCATTTGCAGTTTCATATATTCTGTTATACTCGTATAACGTATCATTTCTTTTGTACTCTTTAAGGAATATCTTTTCTTTCACATTTCTCCATTTATGATAAGAAATCTCTGTTTGTTTCCAAAACCTTATTTTAAATGGCGAAAATCCCTGAAAATTTGTTGAATATCCTTAATAGTTTGTGCTTCATCTAATATCTTTTCACCTGAATCTTTCTATTTCGTTTGATACGATATAGTTGAATCGTGAATTTTATTCTTGAATATCATTCTTGAATTTGACTCCACAATTTGGTCATTATGTTGGCAATTTGGTCAAACTTCGACACTGGATAAATTAAACATTTATTCTTATTGTTGATCTCACTGTATTCATTCTATATCATTGTCATCATCCTCATCCTTAAATTGTGGTGATAGTTCTCTTTGGCCCGTAGTGCAAAGATGAACTGGCGTGACATGATTTTGACCAAACTGTGTATTGGTATTATCATGATTTTTGGTATTACAAATAAAGGCGTATGATGAAAGTTCTCTTTAGCCCATAGTGCAAAGATGAACTGGCGTTTGGCGTGATCAGGACCGGTGGTGTTACAAATAAATATCTTTGGCACGTAGTGCAAAGAGAGGCTGTTGAAACTGTTGATTGGTGTTACAAATAAATATCTTTGGCACGTAGTGCAAAGAGAGGTTGTTGAAATTGTTGATTGGTGTTACAAATAAATATCTTTGGCATGTAGTACAAAGAGAGGTTGTTGAACATGAATTATTGATTGGTGTTACAGGGATATAATATTAGTGGGGATCCTTTAACTTATAGAAGATGGTAGATATTATAATCTACTTGACTCTTCTAATGGATTGTCCGTTCCGCTGCAGTTATTGTTATTGAATAACATCTTTAAATCTCTGATTTATTTTGGTTGAAGGCTAAAGATAATTTTATTCTTCATTATCTTAGTCATGATATTTCCTACTGAGCTATTTGTGCTCACCCTTTTCCTTTGTTCTCTTCAGGAAAATAGAGTGTAGCGGGGACTAACCGGGGAATGGAGTGATGGTCCGAGGCAATAGAAATATCTCAATACCTTACTATTAGTGTGGCAATAAGTGTATTGAGAATTTAAGATTTATTTGTATTGTGTTGTCGTATTTTGCACGACACTTATTAGTTGTAAATGGAAAAATTCGTATTTGTATTTGTATTTTGTGGAATGTTATTGGCGACTCAAAATGGGTTGTGTGGACCTATTTTGGGGGCGTCACATACTGTCTTGTGATGTTTATTTTACTTCTTTTTTTTAAAAAAAACAATAGCCTAATTTAGCATTATTATGATTATTTAAATAAAAAAATTTGTAAAAAAGTCATAATTAAATGAGTAAAATTTGAACCGATATTTACTGATGATATCGTACTCACACCGAATTAATATTATTAGTACAGTAATATCAATATTTTGGTACTAGTATTATACCAATATATTAGTGTCGTACTTTGATAAAATTCAATATTTGATACGGTTCAATAATTCCGATTCAGTGCGGTATATAATATCGATGGACACCCTTAAATTTATTAATAATACAACTACAGTCTACAAGTAAAGAGGAAAGGAAGGAGTATTTACTCCATTTGATATGGGATCTGATTATTCACTCAAACAGAGGAGATCTAGATTATGATTTATGAATATCATGATGATGATGATGATCTATCAAATCTTTTTACTTTATGGGGATGTGGAACCCACCTGCCTCCGAATCTTATTTGACCGTACGTACAGAGAGCACTGTATCTTTTTTCTTTTTTCTTTGGGGTCTATTTACTCCTTAAACTGTTCACTAGTCAGTGGTCACCAATCCATACCATTTTACCCACACAAAGAGAAGGGCGGCTTTCCTCTTTTCATCGCCGCCGCTGGTTGGTTGGTTTGTTGGATACATTATGAATACAAGTCACGGCCGCAGGCGTCGATGTGGGGGTTAAAATAAATTTCTTATAAAATTTAAAAAAGTAAATAAAAAATATAAAAATTTAACATTAAAAAAATTTAAATAGTAATATATTTAAAGTATAAGAGCAAAGAGTAAAACAATACAATTTAATTATATCAAATTTGTGGAGGAAACTTCTATATAGACTTTATAATATAAATATATATATTGGGATATATATATATATATATATATATATATATATATATATATATAATAACCAAAAAGTTTATACTACTATTTTTACTTCTATGTGCTATAAATATTAAAACACATTCTTTATTAAAAAGTTTCAAAAAAGTTTATAACAAAATGGAAACACACTTCTTTTTTAAAAAAATCAAAAATATTTTAATTAATAATTTTTAAGCAGTTAAATAATTAACATATAAATATACAGTAAATTTCTCCCGTTACTACAAATGTATTTGTGGGACGGAGAGAAAAAATATTTTTTAATGTACTTTTTACTCCTACTTTTTACTCCTATGTCTCTCTCTCTCTCCTGAGATGAGGAAAGACTTTGGGAAAATGGTAAAGTCTAGTCTAGTGGTAGAAGTGAAGTAGAGTAGTACGAGTAGTAATGGTAATAATAGTAGTAGTATTTTACATGGAGTATTCCATTAGTCATTTGATTGGACTGTCAAGCCTTTGACTAACTCTCAGTCAACCACCTTCTTCAAGTTTCTCCCTCTCTCTCTCTCCCTATATATATATATATATATGTTTTTGGGTACACGATGAATGAAGGGCGGACAGACAGACTGACAGGTCCATCCATAATAGTGTTTATATATATATATATGGAGTATATTATATCCCAGATTAAGACAAGACATATCAATGGAATGCTTCCGTCAATCTATTTGTTGTTACCATTCCAATATAACACCAAAATCAAATATTATTTCCTTACCCACTACATAGATTCGCTTACATTTTCCTTCAAAACATAGAGTAAATTTTTGTTGTTGTTGATATTCTTTACGTGAAATTTATTAACATGTGTCCTGGTTACATGCTAAACACATAATTTAAAAAAATATTCTTTTAAAACGTGTGTATATTTTCTTAAATTTAATACAAATACAAAAATCAAGGAACCCTCTTTACATAAATATGAGTGTGACTTATATTTATGCAATTCATACGAAATTATTAAATTTCTTTATACATTACGATGTTTTGGAACTCAACAATTAATACTCTTTTTATTTTATAAAAGAATGTAATTTATATATAAACAACATTACTTCACAAAAAAAGTTTTTTTTATTATTAATTAAATATATATTAGCTTAATGTTTTTAAGTTTAAAATTACAATTTTATAAATAAGACTAGATATATAAATGAGATTAGATGAGCTTGAGTTTGTAATGAATAAGTTAAACTTATATATTATAATAATTATTATTATTAAACGAGTTGAATTTAAATGAGTAGAATAAAGCTTGAGTTGAACCTAAATAAATTGATCTCAAGCCAAGTCTAAATATATTAATCTTAAATAAAGTCCAAACAAATCAAGTTCGGATTGAATATAACATAATTCAAACTCAATTGGTTAATATTCATGAATAAAAAGATTTGTTTAAACTCCATTAGTTAAATATTAAATTGAGAATAGATTTGTTACGAACAGCTCGATTAATTTATTTTAGGAGTGCATTTATTTTCTCATTCGTTACGTTGTACAACTATTTGGTAAGAATATATTTAACTTAAGAGTGTAAGACGCACTTAAATCTAAAATAATAAAAGAGTAGAGAAAAAGTGCGTTTGAAAGTAGAATTTCAGTGTATGCATATATATATATATATATATTCTTATTTGGTAGTAATTGTAAATTTGTGAGTGACTACAACAGTTACTGTGGTGAGAGTAGAATTGAATATGAAGGAGAGGAGTTGTAATAATGTTATGGGTTTAAATGTTTTCTTCGTTAGTATATGTCAACTTATAAACGATTAATTATATTTTTTTTATTACAGTTATCTATCTGAGTTTTTATTTTCTTACAAAATGTTACAAAATCTATTAAATCATGTTGATTTTTAACGGTTTGACACATATAATTCCATATAAGAGAAAGAAAGCTGACATGAAACTCTATCGTGTATGATATATCCACATGGAAATAAAAAAAAATTATGGAAAAAATGAAAGAATTTTTTTTAAAATGAAACATAAATCAGAAAAGTTAGCAAAAAAGATACAAGAAAAAAAATTAAAATATGTATTTAATTATTTTGTAATTAATATCAAATGAGTTTTTATGTAATTATTAACAAATATATATAAAAAATTATAAAACATACAAATTATGAATATGTTATAATTAAAAATATTTTCAAATTAAATTCAAAAAAAATATAAAATATATTTAATTATTTTTGTAATTAGCATCAAATGAGTTTTTATGTAATTATTAACAAAAGAAATTATAAAACATAAAAATTATAAACATGCTAAAATCAAAAATCTTTTCAAAATAAATTCACCAAAAAATATTTTTTTTTAATTATTTTGGTAATTAATATCAAATGAGTTTTTATTTAATTATTAACAAATATAATTAAGAAAATTATAAAACATAAAAGACAATTATTAACAAATATAATTCCTTCATTTTAGCAGATTATCAAATCGCAGTAGACAAAAGGAACAAACCTACAAATGTTTCTCTATAATTCAAACATAATACTGATGTTTGCAATTAGACAAAATGTTATCCTAATAGAAAATATTAATTCATTAATTTCTTAACTCATCATTTGGTTGGCTGCTTTTGTGAGACATAGGAGGTTTCTTCTTCATTCGCCGTCATTATAGAAGTGAAATGAGAGAGAATTAAGGAGAGAAAGGGAAATGTAGAAAGAGGCAAGTCGCACCATCGCTACAATCACTTAGTGCCAAACCCAAATCAGTTAAATAAATAATATAAGTGTACAAATCTAATTTTGAATATTCAAATCTTGAAGTAAATCTTGTTAGATCTAGAAAAAAAAAACAAGAAGTTTCAATTGATTCAGATTTTAACCTTTATAGATGCGTTTTTCATAATACATGAATTCTTATTATAACCTATTATCCTCACAATATTTTTTTCCCATGGTAATTGAAGACCTAAATGAAGAAAATTAGAGGAAGAAGATGAATAAAAAACATACCCCCTTTCGCCTTTAGATCTATTATTGATTATGATGATAGAAGTCGGATCAAGTCGGATATTCATGAGTTTGGACGAGTAAGTTTGTTTTGTAAAAAATTATTGAAAGAACATTTCAACTAAAATTCTGTGTTTACGTGTGAATGTCATGTCAAACTTTTATTAAAAAAAATTAATGTCTAAGATGAAATTTTAAATTTTTATAAGAAAATAAAAATTAAGTTAATTAATCATAAAAAAAAAAGTGTATCATTAAAAGTTTGTTGAGATAAAGTACAATAATAAAAGACATTTAACTCTAATGTTGTGGGGGTCAGAAAAAGAGACAAGTGGGATTGTGCGAGGTTGATTTGCTAAGATCTCTCTCTGTCTCTGTCTGTGTGTATGTATCCCCCAAGATCCCTTTTTGCTTCTTAAACTAGACTACTAGATTTTTCCTTTCCACTTCCATCTTTTTAAATTTTATTTATTTATTCTCTCTCTCTCTCTCTATAGATATATTATATATACACTATATTATACAGTCTGCTCCAAATATATACACGTTGCATATCACATTTATGGTAGGAGTGTGAGAGAGAGACTGTCCCTTCGTTTCTTCTTTTTCCCTACATAAAGTATAACATACATACAAATACCACACGCGCATTTCATTGTAGAGAATGGCCTTCAGAACTGTGCGGAAGAAAGACTCGTCGGAGACGGCGAAGAATGTTACCGATAAATTGGCGTCGGATTCGGAAGAGCTACATGTTCTTGCCGTTGACGATAGTCTCGTCGATCGAAAGGTTATTGAGCGATTGCTTAAGATTTCTTCCTGTAAAGGTTAGATTTTTTCCATTTTTTTTTTAAATTTTAAAAAGAGCTTCTTTTAATGATGTGTGTTTTTTTGGTTGGTTAACGAAGCCGATTGGATTTGATTTGATTATTTCAGTGACGGCTGTAGAGAGCGGCAGCAGGGCTCTGCAGTATCTTGGTTTGGATGGAGACAAAAGCTCGGTTGGATCATTCGATGTAAGAGGATAATAGCATTCTCTATTTCTTTTTTCTTTAATTTTATAGTAGTATTTTTTGAGTGTTTCATTTTGAGCAACTGAAAATTACAACAATGTTTGAACTTGAAATTTGTGCATTTTTCACTTCAACAATTAATGAAGAAGTAGTGAGCAAGCATAGCATTATTAATTATTAATTTTTCCATATTTCACAAATTTGTTTCACAAGAGCACCTTTGTTATGTGTTTGGTTTGTGATACAAAGTAGAAGGAAACTTTGAGTGATAGGTCTTTCTTAAATGATGAATACTTGGCTGAGATTAAGAAGCAACCAAACAAAACTCTACTTATTTACTCTGTTTTTTCTTTTAATATTGACAATAGATGTGTTATTAAACAAAACTGAGCTTTGTGATGCTATTTTTTTTTTTTTGGGTTTAAATGTGTTGGTTTCTTTTGTTGGATTTGTGATAGGGCTTGAAGGTGAATCTGATAATGACTGACTATTCTATGCCTGGAATGACTGGATATGAACTTCTTAAGAAGCTCAAGGTTAGTTATGTCGATTTTGTTTTTCTCAAGAACCAAGTTTATTTCAGACTCTTTTGATTTTATGTTTAATGTGAGTCATGCATTAAAAAGGAAATTTGGTAAGGATTAGAGATTAATTAGTTGCTTTAACTCTTTAAAAATTCAAAATCTTGATTCTTTTCGTGCATTATTATAAAACAATAGATTGAAGATCTATTATACTGCTATGTATTAACGTTGTAACAGCTTTGTTTCATTTCAGCAGACTTCATCGACACTGAGAAAAATACCTGTCGTGATCATGTCCTCAGAGAACATCATGGCTCGAATTGATAGGTATTTTCTTACTTCAACCATCATAATTTTTGCATTTACCTTGTAAAGGTAGTAGTGCCATTTTGTTGACGTGAAGTAACAAGCTCTAAATCTATAGATGTAACATGTTTCAAATCATTGTAGTGTCTTGTAGAAAAAATTGTTGCGCGTTTAGACCATCTGCTCTGATATTTTGAAGATTTGGCAGATATCCCCTCGATAATATGAGAAATACATCCAATTTTCATAATTTCAAAGGTCAATATGGAAAGATATTTGGACAGTTACTGATGCACTGTACAGTTGAGAGTCCAATATTCTTTTCCCAGGACCAATACATTCTGGCCGTGCACGTTTGCCATGCTTATATAAGTTTGTTTGATCAATTTTCTAACAATAAAGAAGTTCTCTCTTAACGGCTAAAACAAAAAGAAAGGACGCAACAGTTTCTTGTCACACGCTTCGATGTAGTTACCCTCAGTGGTCATTCGCTGTACGTGTGACTTCAAATAACACTTGCTAACAGGCAGGACTTGCTTTTGTATTGATGATAGGTGTTTGGAAGAAGGGGCCGAGGATTTTCTTGTAAAGCCGGTAAAGCTTTCAGACGTGAAGCGCTTGAAAGAATGCATACTGAAAGGGGAAGGAGATAATAAGGAGATACAGATGCACAAGAGAAAGCTAAACGATGATCCATCATCAGTGTTGCCGCGAGCAAGAAAGCTAAACGATGATCCGTCATCAGTGTTGCCACCAGCGAGAAAGCTAAACGATGATCCGTCATCAGTGCTGCCACCAGCAAGAAAGCTAAAAGATGATCAGTCATCAGTGTTGCCACCAGCATCGTCATCGTTGCCTTCACGCCTTGCTTGTGATCTATCACCATCCATTCTACCATGTTCATCATCCTCATCACCACGATCTTTATCAAAGCGACCCAGATTATAACAATTTGATCAACTGTCCTTTGTTTTTTGACCAGCATATTTTTGCAATTCCCTACCCATGCCCCATGTGTTTTTTCTTTTTTTGATGGATGGAGATGATTCCTTGTGTTTTGTTTCCCCAACACTCGTTGTACATACTTTTAGTTGTCGTTTTTGAAGCCACATGGGAGGGAAAAAGAAAAATGTAAGAAAAAAGTTGGGGGATGATATAAATTCCACTTTTCTTGTTTATTTCATGTCCAATATACTGCTAGCACAGTTTCAAGATACAGTAGAGCTTCATGCCCAACTTGTACTAGTGGGCCTTTAGTTTGTTCTCTTGTTTATTTTTTTTTCTTGGTTACTGAATCTGTCAGCCTCTTCATATGGTTCTAATGAATTGATTATACCTGCAATTTGGATTCTTCTAGCAATCCTTGAACTGATATCGTTCAAATTATTAAACATGTTGTACCCATTACACTGCCTCTGTTTTCCCCTTTTACATTTTGTTACTGAGTTTTAAAATAGACGAAAAAAATTAAGAAATGGACAGAAAAATTTAGTCATTTTTTTTTGTTTTAGACAAAAACTAAATAACATTAGATCATTTTTTATAATTCTTATTATACCTTTTAAATTCTAATCACAATAAAATTTATTAATTTAAATGTGAAACATAAATTTTATTTTCTTTTACTTTATAAGTTTATTAATGCCCCCGTTGTGCTTGTGCCAAGATTTATTTTAAAGTTTTGCCAGCTTGTCGACATCACAAATATATAATAATATATTTCTGTGCGACTGTGTGACTGTATGTATATAGAGCAGTTGAACCGTCAGTGAATTAATTTTTTCATCATCCGGCCACCCCCTTAACTCCATCCATATCTGAGAGCCCATCTCGGAGGACTTGGGGGAGGTTCGGTACAATTTGTACCAGACATTATTATTGTATAATTTTTAGATCATTAAATCTTTTAAAACAGATCTAATGGTCACAATTGTTCGGTTCTCCTCTCCTCTTCTCTCTCTTATCTGTCCCTTGCCTTTTTCTCTCTCATCCCCTCTCTCCTCTCCGTGCCTTTCTCTTTCTCCTTTCTCTCTCCTCTCTCTTTTTCCCCTTCTCTTTCATTTTTTCCTTCTCTTTTCCTCAACTCTTTATATGTCGGTACATGATGATAGCTATAATATAAACTCCATCTAAATTTTAGAGTTATTGACAGTAATTTTAATGTTTTTGTATACGACAATAATTCTTTTATTTTCCCAATGTCAATTTGATGAAACAGTACGATGAAATGAAATATTTTTAAAATTTAAAAAAAATTGACAAAAATTCGTGAAAAATTTAAACTATTGTTCCTTTTATTCCATAAAATAGTGTCATTTGCAATCAAACGATATAATATATATTATGTTTTTTTATTGATAATAATATAAAATTATATAATATACTCAAGTTTGTCATATAATTTTATCATTTTGCCATCACTATTAAATTAAAAATTTATTACATATAGGGACACAAATTTTTTAATTCTTAAAACCCATAAAATCTACTCATTAAAAATAATTTTGGGAAGCCACAAAAAATAAAATATTACCTCCATTCCATAATAATAATCGTTTTAACTTCATGTATATGAATTAAGAAAGACATTTAATATTATTATTTAATAATTAAAATTTGTTCTTGTTATCATTTTTATTTATTATTTTCTCTAAAAACATTGAAAAGAAATAGAAATAGAAATAGAATGTTAAGATATAACTTCATTTTTTTTACTAAACTACATTTTTTTACTAACTCAATAAAATAAAATAAAAAATAATGGTAAATTGGGGGCATCTTTTTAAGTTTTAATTTTGGACATAGATAAATAAATTAGTAGAGTAAAGAGACCAATAGTTGTTTTTGGGCGAGAGGAGAGAGAAGAAAGGGATGAGGATTGGGGGGAGGTCGGAAAGGGGAAGGAAAAAGTGAAAGGGAAGGGGAAAAAGAGAGGAGAGAGAAAGGAGAAAGACACCTAGAGGAAAGAGGAGATGAGAGAGAAAAGGGCAAGGGATAGATAGGAGAGAGAAGAGGAGATGGGAATCGGAATTGTGACCATTAGATTTGTTTTAAAAGATTTAATGGTCCAAAAATTGCACAACAGTAATGTCCGGTACAAATTGTATCGGACCTTCCCCCATCCCATCTTGGAAGCCAATATTAGGGCCGCTGTTTTCCCAAGTGAGACTTGAGATATATGTTTGGGCTTATTAGCATCAGTCAGTTTGTAAAATATTTGTAAAATAATTTGTGTCTCTAACATTACTCTTTCTAATAATAATAATAATTCCTATTTCCCCCTCCATTTCCATTTTGCACCTAGATTTAGAATTCCATTTATATCAGTTTCACTATAAAACTGAATCGAAAAGCATGCAAGACGGATTCAGTTGAAGGGAAATGGGTCATCTGGATCGAGACTTGTTCATTACTTACCACGCTTTGTCCTGCACCAACGTCTGAAAATGACCCAACCAAGAAAAAAGGAGACTAAATTTGGAATCTAATGGTATTAGGAACTAACTGAATGTAAACAAAAAGATGATTTTTAGAGTAGATATGTTTTAAGAACCCTAGTGGGCCAGTGGCCATGTGAGTGTGTACCCATTCAAGCAAGATTGCCCGTCTTATACTGTACTAGTTTGTGCTCGTTCTGCTTACAGCTTGATAAATGACACTCAATTGGGCCGATCCTACCAAGTATACGTGCCAACTCTTTGGAGGATTGACTAGAACCATACAGTAAAGAAGGAGATCTTGCCACTAAACTAGTACTATTACCTTTGGTCTCGTCTTTACATCAAAAGTTTGGCACCCGGACGCAGCTGTTACTACTTGGGCCTCTGGAATCAGGAGTCATAACTCAGCTATCTAATTGCAGTAATGCCCATAAATGAATTCACCTTCCAAGACATGTATACCTATTAATTCATGCAGCTTTAAATATGGTTGTTGGTTCACTTACTAGTCTTGCTCCCATAGCAAAACAAGAAAACAAACACCCAAAATAGCGACTTCCTCCCTTCACTCCATCAAATTCATGCCGAGTGTTGCAATAATAATAAAATGTAAATATGTATATAAGAAATGTGAAGTAAATTACTGGTGGTCCAATCACCATTTCAGGTATAGAGAGTAAAATGATTCAGGACAATCAACTTACCTGCATAACACGCATTCTTCTTCCTGATATACGAATTAAAGGCCCTTTTGTTGCGTTGGTGAAGAGGAGTGGGCTACTGTTTTGTTTGATAGGCAGACAGTCAAGTAACTGATATACAAACAAAAACATTAAAGAAGGCTGGAAATTTAAAGGCTGAAGACAATCCGAAAAGGACAAGTTAAATAAAAAATTTTACAGAAAAAAAACACTAGTAAACTCCAAAGCAATGATTTTAGAATCCAAAATTGGGATATCAAGCAGTTGTGCTTTGAAATCAAACTGATTTGGTTCTAATTCACATTCAACCACCGTGAGCATAAGGCGATCCCATAGGGGGTGACCAAAACAATTTCGTAATATTATTTTCATCCTCAACTATATTGCAGAAAAAATATTAAAATGTAATTCCTTTGTGGACCTAATAACAGTTGGAGACGCATCATATTTGTAAATTGGACATACCAAGATAACATATTAAGTATACAAAATATTTGATATCACGTATACAAGAATTAATACACATGTCGTCGCTACCAATGGAGTACAGAGAGGACAAAGTATAACATTAAATCAACCGGCTAACTATTATAATGTTTTGGAATGCATTAAATTACGGGTTGGGGGGCGGTCCGGTGCACTAATGACCGGTACCGTCCGGTGCATAGTGTTAAATTTTTTTTTTTTTTTTTTTTTTGTTTTTTTTTAAACCACAATTATCAGAAAAAAAAATAAAAAATAATAGAGCAAGTTTGAAAAAAAAATTGTAAAAAAAAGTATTTTTTGTATTGAAAAAATACTGTAAACTGTTTACGGTGTTTTTTCAATACAAAAAATACTTTTTTTTACAGTTTTTTTTTCAAACTTGCTCTATTATTTTTTATTTTTTTTTCTGATAATTGTGGTTTAAAAAAAAAAAAAAAAAAAAAAAAAAAAAAAACTTAACACTAATGCACCGGACGGTACCGGTCATTAGTGCACCGGACCGCCCCCCAATTATTAAATTACATAGATGTCTTAATTGAAGTCGTCAAGCAGCGGGCATTCAGGTCATTTCACAATAAGTCTGAGAAATTAAATTAACCCAACCAACAGGAGCAACTATCTATGAAACTTTCAGCAACTAACCTCCAAGAGCACAAAGCCAGAACTTCCATCATCAAGAAAGTACAAGGAAACAAAAAAAAAGAAACCACAAAAATTTGTCCCCTTCTCTGCAGACCTCCTCAATTCCCACAACGGTTCAGCAAGGAATTCTTTGACTTCTCTGGTTCTTCCCTTGTTTCTCTCTGAATCAAGTTCCTCAAGAAAACACTTTGCTTCCACAAAAATTGATTGCTCTAGTACTTGGCACTGTAAATAATCTTCCCATCTTTCTGGAACAAATGTCTGCGACAGAGGCATCGCCGTCACCTCCATCACGGGATGGAATAGTTGTTAAAGTCATAGCAGCCACGGCTGCAAGTACTTTACTTGTTGCTAGTATCATCTTCTATTTCGTCTATAAATATGCTATGGCTCGAGAACGCCAGAAAACCAAAATTGCTTCAAGTTTTCGAAGAGACGTAGCGGTGGATCATCAGGCGTTCACTCGACAAGGTAGACCTTTGAAAAATTTAGTTGTTGATGATAATTGCAAGGATGTGCTTTGTTTGCAGAAACTTGAAGGTGGGCAACTTGGCTGTTTTTCTACAATTTGGTTTAATCCCTTGGAAGAAGAAGATAAGAGGCTGGATGGTAGAGGAGAAAAACCAAATATGTTTGAACCAATCCAGGATTTTCCATTACTTCATGATACATCGAACATTATTCATAATACAGAAATAGATTACCTAGGTCCAAGTCTGCCCACTCTACGGCATTCTCAGCCTCTGGCTCAGCTACCTTGCCCTGTGATTCCAGACAAGCAAACTCAACCACCGCCACCACCGCCACCACCGCCACCACCACCACCACCACCTCCACCGCCACCTCCGCCACCACCTCCACCTCCACCAAAAAATCCAGTTAAAAGGAACCCTCCGGCACCACCTCCACCACTAAATCCAGGTGCTTTAGTTTCATCATTAAAACCCCCTACTGTACCAAGACGGAAAATCAACAGCAGTAGCAGGGCAGAAGCTTCAACAGAACAAAGCTCAAAAGGGAATGAAGTCCAGTTGAAGATGAAGCCATTACACTGGGATAAAGTCACAGCTAATGTTGATCATTCACTGGTCTGGAATGAGATCAATGGTGGTTCTTTTAAGTAAGTGGGATCCATTAAATTCATCATTTCTTGCATTTTCTTTCCATCCCTCCAATGAATGACATTCTATTCATTATGTGCTTCTCAGATTTGACGATGAGCTTATGGAAGCTTTGTTTGGATACGATGCTACCAACAATAAATCACCTGAAATCAAAAACAATTCATCAACTTCAGGAAGTTCCGGTTCAACTCCACCTTCTCAAAGTTTTATCCTCGATCCTAGGAGATCCCAGAACACAGCAATTGTACTGAAATCTCTTGCAATCTCTCACAAACAAATCCAAGATGCCCTCCTCGAGGGTCGCGGACTCAATGCTGATACCTTAGAGAAACTGACAAAAATTTCTCCAACCCAAGAAGAAGCAGACAAAATCCTCCAATTCAATGGCAATCCAACAAAACTTGCCGCCGCTGAATCTTTCCTCTACCAGCTCCTGAAATCTGTTCCGTCAGCATTTATCCGCATCAATGCAATGCACTTCAGATCAAATTATGACGCAGATATCTTGCATCTCAAGGAGTCGTTGCAAACCCTCGAGTTTGGATGTAAAGAACTAAGAGCTAGAGGAATTTTCTTAAAACTTCTTGAAGCCATTCTCAAGGCTGGTAATCGCATGAATGCTGGCACTGCTAGAGGAAATGCACAAGGCTTCAACCTTAGTGCTCTTCGAAAACTTTCCTATGTGAAAAGTACTGATGGGAAGACTACTCTACTCCAATTTGTCGTGGAACAAGTTGTTCGAGCTGAGGGTAAACATTGTGCGATCAACAGAAATCAGGGGCTGCGAAGACTTAACACTCAAGATAGCGAAAATAATGATCAAGATTCAGATTGCCTGACAGACAAGGAAGATAGAGATAAAGAATACCTAATGCTAGGTTTACCTGTTTTAGGCAGCTTAAGCACTGAATTCTCTAATGTCAAGAAAGCGGCTACAATAGACCCGGACACTATTATGAATGAGTGTCCGAATCTCATACTACGGGTCATTGAGATTCGGCAACTAGTGACACAATGTGGAAATGATGAAAGAGGTGACTTTGTAAAGGAAATGAAGGGGTTTATAGAGGAATGTGAAGAGGAGCTTAAGGTGGTGAGAGAGGAACAAACAAGGGTTATGCAGCTTGTGAAGAGAACAACGGACTTTTATCAAGCAGGAGCTTCCAAGGATAAAGGGGCATACCCACTTCAAATATTTGTATTTGTGAAGGATTTTCTAGACATGGTTGATCAAGCTTGTACTGAAATCACAAAGAAACTTCAGAAGAAGAATATAAAGGCCGTGGAATCATCACCACCGCTTTCACCGTCAACAAGGGCTTCAGTAATGTTCCAAAACTTGCAATCATATTTTACGCCAGAAACGCCCGGCTCAACATCTTTCAGCGAATCAGAGGATGATTTCTAGGGGTTTTTCCCAGTTCTATAGTAATAGGAATAACACAGAAACATTAGAAGAGGGTGTGTTACTGTTCCGTTATTTAGGAAGGAGAATGTGGATATTCCGTGCATTTGTTTATATGTTTCCTTATTTTGGAAAAGTTAAGTTGATAATTCTGACTGTAACCAACGTTGAAGGAACTTAAAATTTAGTGAACACATTATGGCTGTAATCTTGAAACATTAAATACTTGCAGGATAACTGTTAACCATGTGTGCTGAATGTAGAAAGAAGGGACAGAAAATTGCAAAAGGACTGATACGCATACAGCACGGTCAGGTTCCTCTGGAAGGTAGACAGCAAAAATGGTAATGAAAGTGTTTATCTGTTCAACTTTAAACCGTTCCAAGCAATTGACATGGTCTGAAGGCAAACTGCAAATCCAACTGCAGTCCTGAGTTAAGAGAGTTAGAAGGCCATCATTTTGATTTATAACTTCCATAAAAGAATCGCCATGTGTAAAATCCTTGCTTTCCTGACTAATTACGCCTAGAATTTTGAAGGGAACAATTCTCTCCTAGATGTTGATGACCACAGAAAAATAATATGGTCCTATTGCCTGAAACCTAAGAAAATAAACCCAGAATCAACTGGAAGTGATGTCAGATGTAGACCAAAGCAAACCAGTGATTTGAATATAAACTACTATTACAATATCTATAAACCCAGTTGAATTTGCTCATGACAGCTATCTCATATGCAACAATATCATTAAATCTCTGATACTTATTCAATCATTTATTGATCCACATAACCATGTGCATCTAAAGAACTAAAATCTTTGTAGCTGACAGCTGCAATCAGATTAGATTATCTTAGCTACAGTCTGTCCACACAAAGTAATCTAGACAGCGGACCCAACAAATTTAATATATGATCTTGTAAGTTAACCATTACTCGGTCGTCCGTCCATCAAATGATTACAACTACTATCACCAAAATCCCTGATACTCCCGACAAATCTCGTTATTTGTAACGTGTAATGATAATAGAGAGAATATGTGAAGATTACCTCATTCTTAAATTCCTTTCTGTTTAATGTGAAAAACCCACCGTAGCATTACTTTTTATTGTTGAACATTACTCCGAGATTATATTATACTACACCATTCCAAGAAGATATAAGATTATTATTTATAATATTTAATGAATCTTAGTAATTTTAAATCGTCTCACATTAGCTTTCAAAAATTAATAATAATATTATAATTTAGAACTAAAGAACTAAGGAAATATAGCACACTCCTCCACTTTAAAGTATAAGAATACTTTCCTTGATATTTTACATAGCCCGATATCATGTTGCCCCAAAATATTTCAACCAGGAAAAAAAAAAGGGGGAAGGAGGTTTTGTCTCTCATGATGCTACGAATCTCAAATTTTTAATCTCAAATTATATATCGTAACGTTGATTGGTTATATCTAATGTTATTAATTATACCGTCAATTATTATTAAAATATTCAATGTCGTGTCATTTGAGACAAAAAATTTGAGACCTCTAACATTACTCAAAGGGAAATGGTAAAACATTTAGTTTTAAATCTTGATAAACATTTTACTTTTGTATCTCATTGAACTTTTAAACTTTTTTTTTCTGGATAAATGTTATTTTTTAAATGATAAAACTTATGATACATTTAGACTTATCTTATTATGTATCAAGGTCAAATATAACTATTATTAGGTATTTTAGGTTCATTTTTCTTCTTCTTTCGGACTTTGCTAGCTGTTAAATATTATGATGGATTTGCAGTGTTACTACTATTACTTGGAACAGTAATTAGGTCCAAATCTTGATGCCTGTGGTGTAAATAGAATCCCCCGTTCAAATCACTTTCACGCTAATAATTTATACACCCATTAAAGAAAAAGCAGGAGAATCCGATTCCAATTACAAGGAAAAGCTTGTGCCAATATTTCCTCTTGGAATAATGACACAAGAAATTGTAAGGTATTTTCTTGGTAGTTTACTTTTCTTAAGTTGCCCAAATACATCCAAGTCGAGAAGACTTTGGAGTCAATGGTTTGTCCAATGACCAACATACCCATAATATTACACAGCTATTTTGGCTAGAATCCACATACCGGTAGGGGGCATTCCAGTAATAATACCATATCATTCTACTCTTTAAATTCCAACCGTCACATAAAGAAATAGACAGAAAAAGAAAAAGAAAAACCAACTGCTTGCTGCAAAGAAAGGAGTTCAAAAGAAATGGCGGCAGGCAGGCTTGAAGAAAGTATAGGGATGACAGATGAGCTTATCAAGAGAGCTTGTTCCATAGCCATGAAAGCCCACAGGTCTGCCGGAAAGCATTACCTTCAGGACAAAATTCGCGGCTCACCGGAGGTTGTGATTGGGTTTGCTGGATCATGGTCTGCGAATGATTTGTTTAGAGACAATTCTTTCGGAGAAACAAACATCAGTCGTGAACTGTTTCCATCTATGAGAAGTATTGGCAACGATGAAACTGCCAAGGTGAACAAAGCATTTGCTGAAAGATTCGAAGATATCCTCAAAACACTCAAAAATGAGGTAATTCAATTCTTCATCATACTTGTCTTCATTCAAGACCCAATTAAGAACACTTAGCTTGCTGATTAAAAATATCGCAATGAATTCCAGTCTCCCCCATTAATGCTGAAATAAAAAGTTTCCTAGTCAGTTGACCTTGGTTGACTTGTGGCGGCTGAAATAAAACATAAAATAAAATAAAAATTAGCATACATCAGTTTGAGGTTAACCTTTACTTTACTACCAAACACAATTTTTTTAAATCCTGTTTGCATACGCATATGTAAGTAACATACCAATAAAATTTGACCAAAAAGCAGCAGCAAAAGTAGTAATTTTTTAGAAGCAAATTTATACATAATCTATGCTATGATGTATTCTTATATGCACATAATACTGATATCAAACCTCAATTTCAGGTGGAGAAAAATATAAAGAAGGGAAAGCAAATAGTGTTTGCAGGGCACTCCTCAGGGGGGCCAATGGCCATATTCGCAACCCTTTGGTTCTTGGAGAAATACACAAGAGCAGAGGGCGTTCAAATTCCATGTTGTGTGACTTTCGGATCCCCACTTACAGGTGACAAGATTTTTGGACATGCTATTACGCGAGAGAACTGGTCTCGTTGCTTTGTACATTTTGTCATGAAGTATGACATTGTACCTCGTATAATGCTTGCTCCTCGCTTGCCTATGGAGAAAGAATTACAGAAAGTTCTCAATTTCTTCAAAAATTTTAAATTCCCAATTTCCCAGAATGAAGTTATTGGAATCCCAAATGAAGCTCATGCTTTTTTCATGAATGTCATGAGAAATGCATCATCTGTTGCAAGCCATGCTGCATGCAACCTCATGGGATGCACAAATATGCTATTGGAAACTTTCTCTAACTTCATTAAACTTAGCCCTTACAGACCTTTTGGCACCTATGTCTTCTGCTCTACAAACGGAAAACTGGTGGTGGTGGAGAATCCAGACGCTGTTCTGCAGATGTTGTTCTATTGTTCTCAGTTAAGCAGTGAAGCAGAAGATGTAGAGATTGCTATTAGAAGCTTAAACGAACATATGTTATACGAAAAGGAATTGCAGGAAAGCTTGGAAATGCAAACTGTAATTTGTTTAGATCACCTGGAAAAACTTCCTTTGTCTTCAGTTGGCAACACATTGGATGAGGTTACAACAGTTAACACAGCCCTAAACGACCTTGGCCTAGTAAGTTTCAATCATTTCAATTCTTTTGAAAAGTATTGGTTTTATTTTTTATCACAAAACTCTGCAGGAAAAAAAGATAATCATGCAGCAATAAAGTCTAATACTCTGCCAACTTTATAGTTGCAAAAGGGAACATTTAAGATTTACACCATTTTGACTCCAGCTAATTAAACACATTAAAACTTACTTTATGATCTTGATATTCCAGAGCACAAGAGCTAGACTATGTCTTCGCGCTGCTGGTGAATTAGAGGAGCAAAAGATAAAAAATCAAAGCAGGATTGATTCTAACATGACCATCATTGAAAAGACATTATGCAAAATACAAGCATACCAGAAGGGATGTGAAGTGCTCAGAACTAATTATTACGATGCCTTCAAACTTCAAAAAGACCTCAAAGATTTCAATGCTAATGTGAGTAGGCTTGAGCTAGCAGGCATATGGGATGAGATTATTGAACTGCTAAAGAGATACGAACTTCCAGATGGATTTGAGGGCCGCAAAGAGTGGATAAAGCTGGGAACCAAATTTCGACAACTTGTTGAGCCCCTAGATGTTGCAAACTATTATAGACACTTGAAGAATGATGACACAGGACCCTACTTGATAACGGGTAGGCCAAGACGCTACAGATACACCCAGAGATGGCATGAACATGATTCAAGGACGCAAGTTGAATCAAGCTCAGGCTCCTGTTTTTGGGCCGAGGTGGAGGAGCTTCGAAATAAGAGATTTGAAGACATAAAGGAGAAGCTTGAGGGTTTAGAGAAAAAAGTGCTAAAATGGATTAGTAAAGAGGAGCTAGGCAAAGATGTATTTTTGGATGGATCCACCTTTGCAGAGTGGTGGAAAACTCTCCCCTATCAACATAGATCAACATCTTGCCTTGCAGAGCATATAACCAGTTAGGGAAAGATATTTTCCTACCAAGGGCTAGAGCTGAAGTTTAGACAACAATTATGGTTGAATTGATATCTAAGGTCCTGCCACTTAATAATACCCACACACCCCCCACCCAGAGACAGAGATCGAGAAATCCTTCAACTTATTTGTGTGCTTTTATATTTTGTTTAGTGTCTTTTTCTCTTTTGTTCCACTATTGGTGCACTACCTGTACCCTTCTTGTTTCTTCTTTCTTTTACTGATAAAATCTTCTTTTTCTATCTAAAAAATCAATAATAAAAAAGTTGACTCCTCGTTGATTTTCTCAGCCCTTGCTTATACTGCAAAACAAACTAAAAATTCTTATACATTAAGTTGTTCAGTTAGCTCCAAAAAAAAGAGTTGTTCAGTTAGCTCCTACATAAAGGTTAATATTCTGTTCTGGAAAGGTAAAGGATAGCATTCTTAAGTCACCGTGTGTGCATGAACTTTTCATTGGATTACGTGAAGCATTCATCAACCTTTACTGGAACAACCACCTAAATCCACAAACCACAAAAAATAATATTAGCTTCTTTTACAAGCAAAAAATAAGTTCAGTAGTACCATCAGAGCAATCATCAGAATCAGAATTTGCCCAGATACAAAAATCAACACTAAAAGAATAAATCCAGTCTGATCATGTCATCCCCTCATTTCAAGCATGAGTAAAATGCTTTGATTTACCAAGACCAGCCTTTTCTAATTTGCTAAAGGAGGCAAATGAAGTTCATTCTTAGTACCCCTAGGAGATCATTATTAAACCCAAATAAGTAAAACTAGTTTAAAAGTCTTCGGGAAATTGGTAATATAAGACACCAAGGTATCTATTTCACATATCCTATTCAAGTAAAATTTTATCAAGTATGTTGACACATATTGTGTTGATCGCAGAGTACAACCACCATATGATACCTTAGTTGATACCATAAATACAAAACTATTTTTAGCATATACAATAATTTAGAAGAAACACTATCCTGGTTTATAAATAAAGATTATTGGACACAATTGACATTTGAAATTTCTGACTGATTTATAAGCAAACTTCCTTTAACTGTCACAATCTTGGTCAGAGCAATAGACTCCAGCATAAATGTTCACTCAATCAGCAAGTTAATTTCAAATTCAACCAACCCACTTCAAAATCTTAAGTAGGTAAAACAAAAACAATAGCAGTACGTACAAAGAAAGACAGACGCAAAAAACAATACTCCAAAGAAACAATATAGTCATAACATGAGTCTTGAAAACATATCTGAAAACCATCCACCAAGTGCAGAATTTCTTAGAACGTTATTTTCATACATAATGTTTATATTTCAAAAAGACAAACTGATAGTGAAAATCATAGTAAGTTAATTTGAATGCTCAAGTTATCAGCAGTCTATAACGAAGCATGTGTGAATATAAGTGTACGCATACATTGTGTCATACGCCAAGCTATAGATAGTTGTCCTAGAGTACATTCTTGTCTTTCTGTATGAAACATTAAGATATATAAAAGACAAACAACCAGAGATCACAAGCAAGCAACTATGTTCAGTCACCTTCCATCAGTCAAAACTAAGTTAAGAAACTATAAACCAAGATCAGTTTAACAAAGAATTGCAAAGGCCACTTCGTAAAGGGTCTTCCACAAACTTGTGAACAGTACACATGAGATAACTAGCTTCAGATTTAGTAAAGCCACTGTCCAAAAGTATCAAGCAGCGATGTGCAATAAATACCTCAAAGATGTGGGCATACAGGGATCGTAGCATGTTCTAAAGCAGTATGACCACAAGCCGGTGTGGAGAGAAAGGACCGGACCGGACCAGGGTAGGAATTGACGAGAAGTTTTATTTTATTTATTTATTTACTTTGAAACGAGTAGTTATTCAAAACATGTGCTTAACAGGGGGAATTGTCACATGAACGATGACAAAACAGAGCAACTGAATAGGAGAAACAAAAACGAGACCTATGCCTGCCAAGTAGGTTTAAGAGCCATATACAAGCAAACCACATATCAAAACAAACTACTATTCATCAAGGAAATTATAAAAACAAACTACATATCAAAAGGATCTCAAGACAAAGTAGCTTGGAAAATATGATTAAGTTGACTGACCTCAGGTATAACTCTTCTGCCATAAAAGGAAGCGACTCATCAGAATATGCTGCAGCTGCACAATAGATCTCTCTATCCTCAAAGCACCTAATATTCATTTTCCTCTGTACAATGCACATCAAGCATGTAGGAGATAAAAATCTCATACCTTTTGTACAGTCTCCTGACTAGAGAACTACATGCTCTCCCATGAGAGCAGCCACTTACACTGACATCAGCTTCCGCGTAATAAATACAGAGAAAAATCATAAGCTCCTAGCCACTTTTCACAATGCCATAGCAGATGAATGATTATCTCCTTGGTTCTGCTGCACATGTATCAGCAACTAAGCATACTTTTTCCCTCCTCAAGTTATTGATTTTCAAAATTGACCCTAGCCATTGTCCAAACATAATAGCAACCTTACATACGGTGAACTGATGCAAATCTTCCTACAAGAGCCAGGTAAAATTAACAGGTCCACATTCTAGTACCAATCATGAGAATCATAAAAAGTTCCTCAAGTGTTAAAAGACCATACCAGATGCTATCAAACCACAGGATCCACTAGGAACTAACTACATCAGCTACATGTCTCAAACTTTATGCATCATCAGAAAAAGAGTGGCATGTTCTCCCTGTTTAGCTAATTACATCATCAACATTTGGCTTCAGCATCACACATGATCCATGAGAGCAAAACGCCAATGTCAAAATCATCAAGTCGACTTGTCCCAAGCATTCAGAAAACTAATAGAAGACATTATAAGGGACAGTTTCATCGCAAAGAGAAAGAGGTGTCCTTACAGAAGAGCAACTTTAAGCACACAACAAAAAGAAATAAGATAGTACTTTTATAGAATCATCAAGTTAGCAAAATATTGTACTTATACAAAGGCAAATATAATTCTCAGAGCCAGATTCCTTAACCATCTTCTCTAACAACATCAATAGGAAACCAGTTCTTAATAGTGTTAAGGCCAAGCATGACCTAATACTTGATACCAGGAATTTTACAGACCTTTCCAGTAGTTTTCCACTTTGCAGTCACTTCTCAATTCTCATCCGAAACACCAACATCAAAGAGGTGGCAAGAATTTGGTAAAGATGATGACTACAATTCATGTGCCAAAATTATCAAGAATAATGTCATGCATGGCCTTCAAGGCCTGTGGGTTCTGCCGTGAGAAAAATCCCATCATCGAATTAACTATAAATAAATCAGTAATTCTTTTATTAAAAATGTCTTTAGCAATCTGGTGCTCCCAAAATCAAGTTAGACAGCTAGGTACCACGTTAATTCTCTGAGGTAAAAAAGGGCATCTTGTGTAATATGCACATCAGCACATATAATCTCTAGCAAGCAAATTTATACTCTCTTCATTCATAGGAAAGAAAGAGAAAAAAATCAATGCAAATGTTTAGTGTGTTTATGACTAAATGAGCTCAAAAAGTGATCAACAAAACCAAAGATTTCTGAAGAGTTTTGCTCTTAACAACCTTCCTGTCTCTATTTTTTCTTAAAAACAAATTGCAAGTCTCAAAAGTATCAAGGTAAATCAGAAAACTTAAAATATCTATGCTGAAATGATCCAAACGCTACTCGGAAATTGGGAATTGTGGTTTCACAAATATGAACTAAAAGAACTTAAAAAGAAGCCCCTCCTATTACTACTTTTGGCGGGGCAGTGTGTGGTCCAGGGCTTGAGGGGTCATCTAAGAAGAGCCAAACCTGGTGAAGAGGGGGTATAGTGGGCTGACAATGTACTTCTAAGCGGGGTCAAGGAAATGGAAGCCAAAATTAAGATTCCATCCAATGTTCGAAAAAGCTAAAAGCGGTACGACGCGTTTTTCTCCGGACGAGGCGATGCGTAAGCCTCGAGGCGGAGCGAGGCGTAAGCCTCGATTAGAAAACCTAAAAGTCTCCAAAAAATTATAAAAAAATGCTAATAAAATCATAAAATAATTCATCATTATAATCAAGGTCATAAAAGACATAAATAACCAACGTCACCTTAATGTATCATTACAAAACATCAAAAGAACATGATATCGCTTTGCATGTGAACTTACAGTAAAGATATAATAGGAATTTATCAATTTTTTTGAATAGATAAAAAAGAAAAAAAATTAAAAAGATGAAATTGTAATAAAACCAAACATGCAAGAGCAAAAGCGGAAAAAAAATTATGACAACCTCAAGGAAAGTAGTTATTTTTCTTGCTCTCCCTTTATAAAATAGATATCAGACTAATCTCAACTTATTATTTTAAGGGTGAACATGAAACAAAATTATATTCTTAATGCTCACAAAATTTTTAAATGAGAATTTTTTCTGCACCGGAAAGAAGTAGCTAAGAAAGATCATAGTAGTTCTTTTTATCATTATATTTTCACTAGAATTTTTTCGATTTTTTTTATGAGGCATGCAATTGACAAATATTTACACATTGTTTATTTGACATAACTTAAATTGAAAATAATTAGGACATGAAGGTATGACGTACCGTATTAGCGTAGGCTACATAGCATAGATATTTTGGGCTCAAAGGCACATGCGTAATATTTATGTCCAATGGACCATTTACGATTACGACCGTGTTCCTAATGTGGACATCGGTGTACCTTCTAATTGTGGGAATTGGGAAGTTAATGAAGCCTCCGACCCTCCTCTTTAAACCAACATATTCCTGCCTCTTGTCTTTGAATATCCATAATTGGTGATTACCGCGTTTCTAATGGTAGTATAACGATAGTATTTGGTGTTTTGCATCTAAAATCTAGAATGTTCTATTTATGAATTAAATAAATTGTGTTTGAAATATATTATTTATTTATGTTCAAAAAAAGTAAAATAATTCGTAGACGAATGAATAAAAATGAGGCGTAAGCCTTGAGGCGAAATGCACTGAGGCGTAAGCCTCGCCACAACAACCTACCACCTCGCTACGAGGCGGGCGTCGAGGCGTAAGCCTCAAAAGCAATTTCGAACAATGATTCCATCTACACTAAGTTACATATTTTTATTAAGGGAAAACCCCAATCTCTTACAAATGCACAAGCCCCTAGAGCTATGTCACATGGACTCTTCACTTTGCTCTAAAATACCCGTGTCTGACACGCGACACTCAGACAAGATTATGGGTGTTGAACACTTCATTTTAGTGTAAAAAATTGGCAAAATTAATGAGTACCCGTGTCGGACTCTTCAAAATACCGTATCTAACAGGAAACTCCATCCAAGTTTGTGTAACATAACTCTGGAGTGATCTCATCCGCACCAACAACTTCTACTTAAATCTCTGAAAGGAAAACTACTCTTAAAAGAAAACTATAATATCCAGAATTGGATTATATCCCGTGTCTTCTGTTGTCAGTAAATTATTCTGAACTCACTTATCAAAGGAAAAACAATCCCCAAATTAACTTACCATTAATAATATATCAATAAGCATTCTCCCTGAACTCCTTTTACAATATACAATACAATTTGGACTCTAACGGTACTAATAAATCATGAAAACATAAATTTTACTAGTATGACAATATTCACAAAGAAAAATTATCTAAGAAAATACAGTAAAAATAATATTCATAGTAATTGAAATGCGTCATCTACTCTATTTTTAGACAAAATCAAGGATTTCCACTGAGAGATGAAACCAAATGCACCTTTGCTGCAGAAAATTATACTTCAGTAAAGAAGATCGACATTTAAAAATGGGCTGCTTAATGACTGACAATACCCAATCTGAATGTTAAACTCTATCTCCTATGTGGTTTGGACTAAGATAACCAATGAAAGAATGCCTATTCATCACAGTGATTAATTGGATAATGCTACATATTCCTTGTACAGAAAAAATTGTAAAAGATGTAACCCTAACTCAACACCACCTTTTATTCCAAGTTGGGGTAAACAGGTGATGAATCCATATGGAGGCGGTTAAGTAGAAAGACAAGAAGAAAAATAAATAATAAAACATACAAATTTTTTTTTTGGGGGGGGGGGGGGAGGGGGAGGGAGGGGGAGGGGGGTAGAAGAAGAAGAAGTCTTCTTTATATATTTTTGTTCTCTTTTACTTTCTCTCTTTTACCCTCCCTCCCCTATCTTTCTTTCGTTTTCTTAAACTTGCAGATAAATACGTATATTCTTTTTATATATATGTGGGTTAGTTTTTTTTTTTAATTGTCATGTATTTCTGTTCTGTTCTTTGATTTTATTTTATTTATTGTGAAATATGTAATCTTAAGAAAATATTGTTATATTAAACTATAATTATTGTTCTGTGTTTCTTTAATTATTTCAGATCTATCATTACTGTACTAATTTACATTATTCATCACATTGAGCACAATACCCATACACATTTCTGAAAATATTATTTCATGCGAGACACTAAAACCACTTAAAGATATACAATTTTACACAAGGGAATTCTTATTTACCTTGAACAACATGACAGTGCGATCAATTTCAAGAAACATATTTTCTACTTTTGGAATCCAGGCAATTTCAGCATAGAATTCAGGTTTGTTGCTTCTACTTCTATATAAGCATTACAGTTTTAATTGTGTTTTTATAAATAAATTACTTTTAGTAACTTTCATGCTTGAGTCAAGAGATTGCACATTCTTACTGAGACAGAATTAATGCTTGACCAGTGAGCAAATAAATCCTCTACATGGATGGCACAAATGAGCTCTTCTGGTTTGCACTCTTAGGTTTGTTTAATTGTTTTTATTCTATTTATTTCGATCTATTTCTACTCTTTTATTTTGTTTATTCATTTCTTATTTCTTTATATCCATTTTTTTTCCTCCTTCCTTGCCCTTTTTCACATTTACCCTCACTTAGGTATTCATTTTAAGCCTACGCCTAGTCGCCTACCAATTTTGCATAAAGTACATAGTTGTGTTGAGTCTTAGTTTCTTGCTCTGTTACCTACATCAATGCTATTCCACTTTGCTTCCTATTCCAGACCAAACACTTTAGCACCTCCAGTGAATAAAATTTTAGTCCTTCATGCAAATCAAACAGGGTGTTAAGGTCAACGTCACAACTTTAACCTCGTGAGTTACTCTCATATGAACCTTAGACTCAAGGTTCAACTAAATAAAATTCTTTATTCCTACCTCAATACACATTACCAGAACTTAAAAAATAATGAGATTTTCCTCAAAGAACATAATAAAGTACAGCTACCAAAACACTTTATTTATAAATCAAAAAGAGAACATATTACATGTAAAGCTTATCATTACCAGTTTATTGAATACCTTGAATAGATTTGACTTCTCTAAATAAATCAAGTTTATCCAGAATTCAATGTATATTTGTCTACAACCCAATGTGCCAGCAGGATTGGGACAAGAACACAAAGTTGTAAAATTAACTAACAATATCTTAGTTAATTTATGTCACTAAAAACAGTGGAAATATAAGTTCACAGCAAGGATAATAAAATCATATTTCAATCAACCTATATGTATTGAATTTCTATACCACCTTATCTATTCACATACCAACAGTCTTCTACATCATCACATGCACTATAGAAATATGGACCAAACTCAAACAGGAACCAGCTTAATCGCCTAATGCTACAAAATCACAACCCTATTAAGCACATCTACGGCTAAGATCAGAGTCTAACATTAAAAGGACATGCAAGACACGCAAAAAGAGACCCAGCATACATTTCAAAGCAAACAAGGACTTCCTAAGACCTTGTAATCATGCTAAAAGAACGAGCCAATCGGAATGTCGGACCTCCACCCAAATTTGCATTTCCTTCCCCCTTGTCAGCATCATAATCATACTGCTTCCTGCAGCCTGGACAGCGACCATCCTCCTCGAGAATCCTCTTGTGGCAGAAAAGGCAAAGCCGAAATCCACATGAACAAGGGAGAAAACATGAATCAGTAAAATCCAGATCCTCGCAGCATATTGGACATGAGGCTGGAGCAGATATAACATTCTTGGAGACCCATGCTGTGCCTCCATGTCCACAATGCCGGTCTGATTTCATAGGGAAACTATGCTGCTTAATTAAATTAGGCAGGCTCTGAGGGCGAAATGCATCATCAGGTCTCCATGCCCGGCTGTTTCCCGGCTTTGGTTTGGAGATGTCTACTACAACCGGCTGATTTACTAATTCAGGCGGAGAATCTGACCGGGTGACATTTTCATGCTCCAGAGGTGATTCCGAATTATGATTATGCTGCTCTTGCTTGTCATCAGTAGCTGTCAAAGCATCAGCAACAGCCTCCCAATCATCCAAGCAACCTTCATTTTCTTCTTCGCTTATGTTTCCAGAATAAGACCGACCACTGCAACTGCTCCTACTGCTACTGCTACTACCGGTGAAATTAGTTCCCGAGCCGTTACTTCCCACAATACTGCGAGTGTGACTGGTGGGACTATTAGAGGACGAATCAGAATCGCTGAAATTGTGCATCGATCCATCATTCTCTCCGTCTCTTGGACTAATTTCCAAACTCCCAATAGCTCGTTCCCTCACTTTGGGTGCATACATTGGGGGAACATGGAGCTCTCCACTACCATTTGATTCCTCCTTACATCCCTTGTTTTTCACTGCACAAGTCAATGATCAAACAAAATCCGATTCAAATATAAGTTGAAGAAGACAAAAGATATAAGTTGAAGAAGACAAAAGAAGAAAGAATTATGCACACCAAATCATCGGTATCCCTACCAACCCCAAAAACATAAATCTGGTCAGGAAAAGGATAAATCATTTATGCTTATCAAATGTAACGAAATCACTATCAAATAATAGGAGTATTATACATACACAAATATAAGGTATGAAAAAAGAGGATCCTTTTAGCACACCTTGTGAAAGCCACTGCTGACGACGAGCATCAAGCTTGCACTGCTTCAATTTTGCCGACCTGTTGGCCTGAAAATCAAACAATCAATCCACAAACATCAATTCAGACACGGGGGAGAAATAGTTGGGGTTGGGAACCTACAAATAAACAATGAAAAAAATACACAAAAATTAAATTAATGCATACCCTCTTTTTCTTAGCGAAATCCTTGGCGTTTGAGGCCGGAGGGATGGAAGAATTGGCAATTGAATCAAAAACCATGGTTGTGAATTAGATTTTCAGTAATAAAAAAAACCCTAATCTGATTGGAAAATATCTCGAATATTTGAAGGTAGAGATGAAATAATATATATATATGTGAGAGAGATAGAGACTGAACGGATAACGGAAACTACTCTGCTTCGCTCGCCCTCTTTCAGACTCGAAACCGAACCTTCTCTGACCGTATGTATAACCCTCCACTTACAATTATACCCCTGTGTTTTCACCAAATTTCCTGTGTGGACCTTCGTTTGATTTCTTTATTCCGGTGGAATGCCTTTGGGCCCAAGTATATTAATTAGACTCCTGATAATCAGTAGTAGTAGTAATTATCTCTGACTAATTACTTGTTTTTCGACAAAAACAAACATCATTATATTAGACCTTTTTTCTCAATCAAAAAGAAATTTAGTTTATTTTTGATAAAATTGGCATTGATTCTCATTCAACCGTTACATTTGTTAATAACAGTGACAAATTTAATTATTATTATTTTTAATTTAATATGATTTACTATATTCAGTGAATTTTGTTTAAATGGTCTCAACTCTCAACCTATTAAACCATTTAGCAATATCTACCATTTTTTTTATAAAACGGGATTTACATAAGTAAAAGAAAATTTTATTTACAAAACTAAAAGAGTAATGCTCTCTCTACTCTGAGATATAAAATTAATTTATTTTTAAAAATTAATTGAGACATATAATTATTTTTATTTTTATTATTTGTTAATTTAAACACAGTCACGGTACCTTGGCATGCCAAGGCTCTAAACATATAATTTTTAAATTGATGTAAATCATTTTTATTTTTTTTTGGTAATGATAACTTATAAAAACTAGCTTTAAATATAAATATCACATCCGGTTATCCTTGCGCTTGTTTAGCCAACATATGACAACAAATTTTATAATTAATAGTACTTTTTAAAGCCTATACAATTTTTATAATTTTATTTTTTTAAATTAATTCATAGCAAATCTTGAGAATATTATTAATTGATTTCAAAAGTCAAAATTAATTTTATATATTCAAATTAATGGAGTGATAATTAATTATTTATAAGTATACTACTAAAGCATATTTGAGCAGCTAAGGTAAAAGGGTACGCAATCAAGTGAGTTAAAAAAGTAACACAGATAAATAACTAATGCATATGATAAGTAAAGAACATACTTGGAGCCTAAATTTCCAAGAACATAATCTACTGAATTTCTAATTTCGGAAATCAAGAACCAATATTTTTCAGAACCCAACAAAACAAATGCAGTGATGCTACTGTCAAATTTTAATTCTTTCAAAAAACTTCTCCACCAAAATTGTATACAAGAGTTCAATCACCACATGAACACAAGGATATATTTTACAAGACATTTCTAATAACCTATATGAATCAAGGAGTATAGTAGCTCAAGACTGAGTGGATATTATGCTTCAGTTGGAATCCTCAGTTCTTGGTGGAATGAACTCTAAACACAATCCCCATTACGATAGCCACTAGGACTGACGAGGCAAATGCAAAAAAAACTACTTGAGCATGGAGCTCTTCTTCATGTTTCTGGTAATTTCATCCCGTGTTGCATTGCTAACTGCATTTTGGTTCATTGACAGAACGCTCATCTACAACAGAAGAAAATAAGAAACCCATAAATAATGGAGTGGAAGAGACATTAGAGTTGGAAATGCACATTCATTCACACAATAATAAAATTAAGATATCCTTATTTTTAAATCCAACATATATAGGACAAAACTCAAAAGAGAAGTCAGTACACATTCTAATACCCACAAGGTGTTAAATCCAATTATGCGTCAGCGTTGATGGGTAATTGAAGTATTATATCTTAAACAAACTAATGGCAGTTGTTTATGAATTATGAATCTTTTATATATATATTTACCTGTACTATGGAAGCTCTCCCCTCTTATGATCTTAGGTTAATGGATTGTCGAATCTTGAAAGTGTACATTCCCTCTTTTTAGCTAACCTAACTCTATACTCCCAGTTTCACTTGTTCTGGTACTTGGCCAAAGATACATCTTGCCAAGAAAAAAGGGAAGAAATAAAACAAGGGAAAAAAAGCAGTAAAAGAATCTCCTCCCAACTCCCAGAACATAACAGTCCCTCCTCTATTGGCCTTTTTTAATAAATAATAATAATTTATCTTTTATATTCTGATGAATAACAAAAAGGAAACATTAAGATCAGTAGCAGTAACAACCTTTCTGGTCAAACTCTGCAATATTCATGTTAGCGTTGTGATGTCCATTGAGAAGTTTCAGAAAGGAGGCATAGCACACTTTGTCATGTGGGAACGCTTCCTGCAGTTGCAACATTAATGAACTGACATAGAAGCTTAGATATCCAAAACTAATCAGTTCAATTGCTTTTGACAGTGTACCTTGACTCTGTTAACAAATCTCATTGCCTCTTCAAAATCAAAACCAGACTTCCTTGAAAAAGGGACAGATATCTTATATCCTGTTGGCAAGAATTGGTTGAGCCCCTCAAGAAGTTCCGGGTGATTGACAAACAATACCTTAACCCTCGATGTCACTACCGATATCGTAATTCTGCACCATAAATATGAAATGATATGTTCATCTAAATGACACATTACAAGAATAAACTTAATGCAAAAAGATTTTGATGATGTCAACACCTAATCAATAAAAGTCGATATGAAGAAACCAAATGGGTCGGACTCTAATGATGATTTTGGATTAGATAATTAACCATTACCGTCAGCTTACAATGTGGACTTGGTACAAAACGGAGTTGCATCCTCAGCAACAAAATTCACATGTCAGACATTTTCCCTTTTTGTTTGGCAAGTGACATGCACAGCATGTCCTAACTAAGTGTAAAATGGCCAGAGACATAAATACGAAAAAATCAAAATAGTTTAGTCTAACTACATCATGTATTTTAAAAACAACCATTAATATCAATTTTAATAAGTAAATCATTATTCCAAGGAACCAAATGAAGGGGTCCCGCCCCAGTACACCTGGAGTATAAAAAAATGCAGGATACAAAAAAATGTATCCTGCACCCCAACAAACCAAAAAAAGAAAAGAAAAGAAAGAAAACTGTATATCCAACAATTAAATCCTCATTTTAAAAAATATTAACAAATAAAAGATCCTCCGATTTAGCCCTCAAGCTACAGTACCACAAGAAATCAATTAAAAACACAATAACAATTAAAGTGTAAGCAGTATTCGTAATTCAGCATGACAAGGTGTAGATGACATCTCTTATACTGAGAATGGTATTTTATTTAGGTATGGCCCACTTATGGAAATGCTTTTTCCACAGACCCGCGAAACCCAAGGAAATACAACTTAACATTCAGAAAGCAACTTTAGGATTCCATGAATTCAGAGGGAATAATAGACACATGATCATTTTATAAGGAAACAACAAAGTATAGAGATTCTACGAAGGACACCTATAACGGAGATATCTAATCAATTGGGCAATTTATCTATGCTTCAGAAGTTAATATTCCTAAATGGTCTCAGATCTAGGGGCAACAGCGTCAATGACAAACAAAATTTAGTCCATTTTTACTTCATTATCTCATTTGCCAATCAAAAGATGCAATTTAATCAAGTTATTTACTTTGTCAAGAAGCAAGTTCTTCCTCCTTCTAAGTCGTATAAGCAGTTTAACTTTAAAGAGCAGTAGTTAATGGCCCATAACTCTCAATGTCTGCAACCTCTTTGTATAAGATGTTCTATACTATAATGGTTCTCTCTAGTTTTTATCTTCTTTCTTAATCCTCTCTACATGTATATAGGCCTGTAAGATTAAACTCTTTTCCTGCAAGTATAAGTTACACTACGAGTTTTCCAGCAGAACAGAATAATGATCTAAGAATCATTTAGCAGGAGTTCAAAGGAAACTGCTCCTAGGTGGAAGCACCAAACCGCACTCTTTTCAGATAATGAAGGATTTGAGCAAGTAAAATGAGCTTGCACAATATAACAACAGAATATACATGAACTTCTGTAAATAGCAGTATTCAGATTTAGGAAGAACTTATCTAGAATATAAACCATTAATATACAAAAAACTACCTAATTTACTTGAATTAGCATATGATAATACATAAAATGGTTTTCTTACTTAAGTTTACAATTATTTGCAATTTTTATTTATAACTTCATTTTTGTTTATTTTATCTTATACTAATAAACTACTCCGAATCTAATATTGGTTTGTAATAAAGTAAGAGAAAAATTCAACTTTTGTTAATATTTTTGTGTGATCTCGTGTAATCTATCTTAGCTTCACTTTGCCTTGGACCAATACCTTCAACAGTTAAAGGAAATAGGTTGGATTAGGGCTTATGCAATCGCAGTTCCCTGCTTCAACTTACCTAAATTGGCTTGAGACTCTCAAGTGCCACCTTAAAATATAGAATTTGGATAAAATTCTACGTAATTTCTATTTATAAATAAATCTTTAAAATGATCAACCTTAAACTTATCTGTTATGACATCCCAATAAAATAAAATTTAAACATTGTGCAATATTATAAAGAATTGATTCCAAACTGCTAGCTAAAACAGATCCCATAAGAAAATTAAATTTTTTTAAGGGATAGATTGTTCCCAAACCTTAGTTCCTTGAAATCTTTCATCAGTTCAATAAAATCAAGATATTCCTCACTATTGGCCCCAAAAGCAACTTTCACTGAATTGAGATAGGTCAAGGCATGACTGACAGTCATTCTTGCTGCATTCAACTCCACCTTCTCCACTTCTTGAAACGATAACGTTGATTCACTACTGTACATCAAATGTAAATTACGTATAAATTACAAGCATTACATACAAATTGATGTATAGTATAGAGTACTAAATAATCTGATATATATGAATAAATAAATACTTAAAAAAAAAGAATTAAAAAAAAAGTCGTTTCCGAAAACAAGAAGTAACTCACGATTCGTCAGACGACTGGGGGTTGTTCTGGTGTTCATCAGCCATTTTTAACCGTATCGGAGCTCCGAAAAGTACGAACAAGACTGCGTTTTCAAGATTCTCTATGAACGCGAAACGCTGCGTAGTATTTGACACAAGGGCTCTCTCCCTCTGCACACGTATATATAGACGGCAGACCTTGGTCTGTTTGGCTTCATTTTCTCCTCGGAATTATTTTATGCTGGTTTGGAATATCGTTATTTTATTATGCTGGTTTATAATTAAGGAAAAATTAAATACACGTTTACCGCAATAACACCGTGAGTTTTAAATCGGAGAGAAAATAAAAGAAAACGAGGTAAATTTAGGAAATAAATTAAGATGGTGTTTGTGATTGTTTATAATTAATTTTAAGAGGTTAGAAGTGTTTGATAATTTGAGTTTAAAATTGCTTATAATTAATTTCTGTGAGAATAATCAGAAGTTCTAATTTGAAACTTTTAATTACTTATCAAATCTAATAATCAGGTTTGACCCTTAATTATTTTAGTAATTTCATTCATTACTTATTTTATCTTCTCAAAATCTTCCATTTTAGTAGTTTACACATGAAATAAATTATTAACAATTTTCTACGTCATACACTTTTCACTTTTTACTAATTTAAGATCTTTTATTTACTTAACATGAGTAATTTGATCATAATCAATAATTATATTTTTAAACAATCTTAGACATACTCTAAGAGAGTGTTTGGGATAAAATATAAACAATCAAACCTGTTTATAATCAGTTTTAAGAAGAAAAAGAAAAATGTTTAATAAATTGATTTTGAAGCTGCTTATAATCACTTTTTATGAAAATAATCATAAGCTCTATTTTGGAGCTTCTGATTATTTATCAAATCTAAGTATTAGGTTTGACCAATTATATTACTATTCTATCTATATTTATTTTAATAATTTCATCAGTTATCCGTCTTTATTTCTCAAACTATTTATTTTTAGGAACTTACACTTAAAATAAATAATTAACAAATTATTTTGTACCAAACATTTTTCACTTCTCGCTAATTTAAGTGTTTTTTATTTACCAAACAAAAACTATTTTTTTAAAAACGATTATAAGTAAAAGTAATAATCAGAATCAGTAATCATATTTTTTAAATAATCTCAAACATTCTTCAAGTGTTGGTTTGTATTGATATTAATAAAACTTTTAACAAATTTATTTTAAAAGCCTTTATTGCTTTATTCAATTGTTTTTTTAAAGTAAAATATTCTCAGTGTTCCATGAAAAATGTTTTAAATATATCTTCATATAAATTAAAAAAAATTAAAAGTAAAAAAAGAGATTAGAAGTGACTTGTCAGACATAAGTATTATTTTATTTTTAAAAAAACTTTTCATCCTTTTCACTATAGCATGTTCGCGTAGAAATAATAATTTAACTAATTTTCATGTCAAATTAACCTTTTTTCTTTTTTCCTTTTTTTTTTAATTTTTTATAACAAATCTCAATCTTAAATATATAGAGGAATTCTCTCTCTACTATTATCATATTTATAATCCAGACATAAATTTTTCTATCGACTTTTCTCTAAAGTTCGTTTAAAAAAGAAAAAAATAGAGAAGATAATATTATTAAATTATAATTTTATTCTCAATAGACCCCATCATGATAATTCTTTGTTTTTCTTAAAAACAATGAACCCAAGAATAAAATAGTTTGATATTTATATAACATTTTTTTTAAGAAAATTGAAACTGTGCACTTTTTCTACGTGGTATAGCATTGTATAACACTGAATGGAGAAATAAGTTATTAAGTTACGCAAGTAACGCGTTTGAATCGAGGAATATTTGAGTTAGCCGTCTAGTGGTGGCGCCGCAGCGGAGCAGAAGGCGGTTATTTCAACCACCTGAGCAATTGCTGAAAGTAACATATTCGGTAAGACAATTTACTATTTGGATCTGATTTGCGTTATATCATACCGTTCTCTTTGGATCAGATTTGTGTTATATTTTACCGTTAGGAGGTCAAAAAAGAAGGATGTATATCTTTAATCAGTGGGTATTTTGTGTTTTATTATCTAATTTGATGCTGTGCATAGATAATTCTTTTTCAGGTGGTTAAATGGAAGAAGATCAGAAGCCATATATGGCTTGTTTAAGGGCTTTAAACCCTGAGATTTGTGGATTTTTTAAATTTTTTTTAACTCTCCTAATTTTCTGCCCAACTGTATGCTGACCATTTTTCATATTTTATCACAATAAATATATAGACAAAAGATGGGAAATCGCAGTGAGGATTTAACATCTTAGGCGGACCTAGGCGGCGAAGTGGGCGCCTAGCGCCTAGGCATTTTGCTAGGCGAATTAAGCATTTTCTTAGGCGGTCTCATAGATTTATTTATTTTTATTGTACATACTTGTTATACTGTGCAAAACATATAGTAGATGTAAAATTTTTAAATTTTAAATGAGACATTATAAAAAAGCAATCTTTTAAGGCTTGTCAAATTGATTTTAAGTATTGTAAAGCTTCAAACTAAGTGGGGGCCTAAGCGTCCAGCCAAATCGAGGCGGTAGAGGACCGCCTAGCGCTTAGACGGGGTTTAATCGGACCTAGACGGGATTTTTAGAACACTAATACTAAACCCATGAGTCTCCAAAAATGCCAAAATCCTATAACATGAACAGTACAAGAAGAGGTTTGAAGGTGATTCATTATGAGATTAACGCAGCACAAACCAATCTGGAGAAAGAGCCTTGTAAGGACGTTGCCTCTATGGAAGGTGTTTTTACATGTGAGAAATAAGAGAGACAAAATTAGAAATGCGGGCTAATGGAAATTAGTTTGTCTTCTTTGCAGGCTTTTATCATCATATATTAACCAAACCAAGTCTTGATTCTGATGCATTTTTGGAGGAGCAAGCACTCACCATTAGGCCTTACTAAACATCTACATGGAATGATTCTCTGGCGGATCATTTGCCAGACAGATTAAAAGGTTAGCCACGAGGCAGGAGTTAAGGAGATCATTTTTAAGATTTAATGTGGGATAAATATAGGTTCGTGGACTCAGCATGTAGGCAGTACACCTGCATGCCTTTAGTGGTGGGGGATTGGATGGTTCCACCGAGCACCCTTCTGGATTCTCATGTGAATCTGAGATGATAATCTGGTCGTACATGCTCTAGAACTTACATGGGCTTTTGTTGGATTTTTGGGCTGAGATCTATGATGATTCAGCTGTTCTTCAAGTTGTGGCTAGTCTGGGATGCGGACTTAATTTGTACAATAAACATGTTATTCACATGATGCATTTGTTCCACATATATGGCTGCTAAAGTTATATATGGTTTGTGGATTCTGGCGCGCCTCTTTTGGACAATTCTAAATCTGTTGTATTTCCACGGTTCTTTTGGATACAGATGTTTGCAGCCACTACTATAGCATGTATGTGTCTATGTCAATTCCCTTCAATTGCAGAAGAATAAGCAGACTATAAGCTTGACCTCCCTATGCCATTATACAGCTCTTCCTTTTATGTATATGGCCACTACAACTCATTCCACTGCCTCAGCTGGTTACCATACTATGAGAAAGCTGTCTTTTGTTTGGACAATGAGGAAATGCCTCAAATAACCATTACAAGTTCATTTATGATCTATGTGTTGTATCCAAATTAGAACTTGATGAATTGATTCAGCTAAAGGTCTGGTTTTACTACTATATCGAACACCTATATATTGCATGGTAGCCACTTGCATCCATAAGAATGCCCAAAGTCTGAGAAAAGATGAATTTTCACGTTTCCTTGTATTAAATGGCAGATTTTTGGCAATTGAAGAAACAAAATTTCCAAAAAGTGCTTTTAAGAACTACTGCAATTGGAAGTAAACACAGAACTGCTTAATTATAATCCGGAAGCCTCAGGCAAAATTTAATAAGCCCAGACTCTTATTAATCTAGGTCTTAAATGCTTCCATATTTCTGTCATTTAAAAGAAAAAAAAGTGAGAGCATTAATTATCGACTTAAAAGTGTATTCAACTGATAATTCAGTATTGCAACTAAATGTTTAAATAATTGGAAAACAAGTAGAGCTTAATTAAAGCTGTGTTTTTAAAGTTTTATTAGTATCGGTACGCCTCAACTTCCAAGTGCTGAAAGCTTTGCGTGAGAGTTGTATTCGAATTTTCTCTTTGTATCCATGCTGCCTATATTGTGTGTTTTTTCTTTTTGAGAATACCATAGAATGTTGTTTAAATGAAGTGGGAATGGCAAAAGATTTATGCCAAAAACTTCATCAACCAGTTTGGACAGTACTGTAGAATATGTTTCCTAATTTAATCCCCTATCATATGATTTTCCTTTGTTCTTTTTCTACCAATCAAAATAACTTTGACGAGATTTTCCCTTCTCATGCTAGTTAGTATATATCCTGGATTGGATTTGTCTATAATTAATTAACAAGTTGTTCTTATGGGTTCCACAAGTACTGGTAACTAATTTTGGGTATGAACATGAGTTGAGGGACTTGATGTTGACTTTAGGTGGTGTTGTTTGAACCATAGCCGTAACTTCCTAGAGTCATAATCGGAAATTAGTCGGATGAAACGATTAATTTTTATTTTT
The DNA here is from genome assembly GCA_034770075.1 of Aralia elata. Taxonomy (NCBI): domain Eukaryota; kingdom Viridiplantae; phylum Streptophyta; class Magnoliopsida; order Apiales; family Araliaceae; genus Aralia; species Aralia elata. The sequence goes on from CM068378.1 coordinate 5,776,837, forward strand.
TGTTCTTAAGGTTTTTATCGTCCCCGCTATGAATAGTTTGCTATGAGTTACATGCGATATACCTCTAGGATATATGCCAAGTTTCGAAGTTAAACAATTTTGTGATAGCAATTCACAAAATGTTCTGATAGTTATATGTTTATAGAAAAAACTAAGTGAGAGAAGTGAGAATTTCATGTGCTAATTTTTTTCTTATAATATAAGTATTTTCCATTTCTCACACACACACACACACACACACACACATATATATATATATATATATATATATATATATATATATATCTACACATATAGATATATATATGTATACACATATAATAGTAACAATTATTATTAATCCCATTTTAATTATACATTATTAGAAATATAATGTTGTAAGTTACACATTAGTCATAATGATGTAAGTTACAAATTATTAATAATAATATAATTTAAATAGAAAAAATGGAGAGTCATATTAAAATATTTAAATTAACTAGTTGTTAAATTCAAAATATATTGGACTTCTTTTCTTTTATTTCATATAATTAAATAAGATTACACTACTTATACTTATAAAGCAACTAGTAATATTTTATTAATAATTATGGAACCAAGACAAATTAGTTTTTACAAACAATTTGAACCTTATCAAATGTTAGATTTAAGTGATTGATAAATACAAGTCATATGATTTCAATTAAAATCAAATAAATTACTCTTATTCTCCGCATAAAGGATATTAAATTATACTTATTATACTTACTTAAATTATGTCGGCAAATGAATTTTATTAAACTCAAATATGACAAATAATAAGTCATAAAAATATAAAATAAGGTGCAGTATATATATAACAGGTCGGCACTCCTGTTTATTTTTGCCTGTCAGACAAAAGTTGCGTCTCTCCTTTCTGTCTTATCAGACAATCATTTATGTGCTTTCACCTTTCCATGATAATAATGAAATCTTCTTTTTTCATTTTCTCAACCTTTCTGCAAATTTACTCTACACTCTACAACAAGGTCCGTCCATCTGTTAGATCTTTAGATTAAATTAATGCTAACAGGCAGACATAGTGGGCCAAATTGAGCCTTTGAATTGTATTTGTGTGAAGGGCAGTAGTGCAAAACAATGAATCCAAAGGATCTTGGAAATTGAATGAACATGAAATGTCCTTGTCTGATTTTGTTCACCTCTTCTTTTCGAACCTAACCATAAACTAGCTAGCTGTTCCGTAGAAAATAACCCTCTCACCTTTTATCTCTCTTTAAAGGTTGGAATTTAGCATCTTTGTTTTGAGGTTAAGTCTCTCTTTTTCTCTCATTAAGGACATGTTCGGAAATGACTTATTTTAAAATAATTTATAAATTAATTTAAGTCGTAATTTATAAATAAAAATATTTGATATTATTTTGACTTATAAATCAAAAATTAAGTTAAAATAAAATGTAAAAGTGTTTGACTAAAATGACTTATAAGTTAAAATAAGATATAAAGACTACTAAAATAAGAGCAAAAGAGTTTTCACATTTGATCAAACCTACTTATTTTAAAATGATTTATAAATTATTTTTAAGAAAGCTAAAATTTGTTATTTATCAATAATGACTTATAAATCAAAAAATAAATAAAAAATAAACTGATTCCAAGCCACTAAACAATACAAAACAACTTATAAGTTGTTCCCAAACACCCTAAGGTGGTGTGTGTACATTGTTCAAGGAGTTGGTGGTCCTTTTTTTTTCCCTTTTCTTTTTTGGGATGGTGATGGTGGAATCTGCATCCACTGTACTTAAAATTTTATTAACTTTCATTGTCAATATTAATCTTTTTAACTCGAGATTAACTATTGTAACAATCGCCTATTATTGAAGAATGGTAATGTAAGTTGGATCTCATGAAGTTGTTGAATCAACAAGGACTAATATTGGTAATGTAAGTTGCATGAATTTTTGTGTACCAAAATAAGAGGCTTATTTGATTTTTACAATTTACGTTATGCATATTTAGGGTCATTATATACTTATCAAACGAAGATAATTGTTTTAATTTTGATTGTAAATATTAATTGCTCTTATAAAGCTAATATACCAAATTGTAGTTAAATATTTATGGTCATCTTTATTTTTTAAATAAATAGAAAATTTTTGGATTGTATGAAACACTTTCTGCGTATTGTTTCCCCAAATTGACTAATGCTTTTGGAAAGAAGATTGAAATGATGCCTAGAAACTTACCTGCCGACAAACTTCTATGACTTAATTTCTATTGAAAAAATGATATAACCATAATAAACTGAGTAAAATAGGTAGATAGAAAAATTATTAGCATGCCCTACATATTGACTGTTAGCATTTAATAACCCTAAAGGTTGGCGTAAATAGTAGTAGTCAAGGTAATTTGCTCTCTTTTTTAATTTTTTGTATTCGAATCTTGAGGTCAACATCGAGAAAAATTCTTCTAAATGTACTAAAAAGTAGGAACGATGTGGGAGTGTGCCTTTAAGATCACCGGGGAAGTGATTTTTTATTTTTCTCTTCTTTTTCAGCCGGTATGAGAATTGAGAGCACGAATTACTGCAAAAGTAGCAGTATATATGTGTTATTGTTAGAGAAAATGTATTCTTTTAAATTTTATGAAATTTAATTCTTACGTGCTTCTAAATGTTAGATTATTATTGAGATGCTCAATTCAATTCCATATTATGTATGAAGAGAAATAAACATTTGAATGTGGAAGTACTTGCTTCTTTAAGATTTGGACCCTTTGATGATTATAATTAAGTGATTTATTTATACAATAATTTCCATAATACAGCCAAGAAAATTAGCATTATTTTCTCCATCCCTAAAAAAAAATAAAAAAAATTAAACATGCTATATCTGGATCTAGCTTCTGCCGAAACATAATTAAGCAAATCAAGTAGAAAAATGAGGAACATAAAAGAGATGAAGCCAAAAACACTATTTCATGATTGTTCACTTGGTAGCATGTGGCATTATGAAGAAAGAAGATTATTTATTCAATCATTCCTTAACCACCCATTATATGAAAAGTGATAATATATAGTAATATAAAAAATGGCTTATGATGTCTTAATTCAAAAACATTGTTAATCTAAGGACCAGGTTTGTTTATATATATATATTGCTAAAACTTGAATTGTAGGTGAAAATGAAATTCAAATTTATTGCAAAAACCGTTTGAGATAGTTGATTTTAAAACTACAAAAATAAGGCATTGACTCAATAAGTTACCGAGTAAAAATATTAGAAGCCGACAATTATCTCAAACAGTCTAATTTATTAAACTTTTAGTTCAAAAGTTATAAGTTGTGTAAATACATTTATCGAAAGGGGCTAGCATCCTATCCTAATTTAATATCAGTATATACTAAAAGATAATCTCTTAAATAAATATTAAATTTAATAACTTTTTATTAAAAATAAATTAATAACGTCATATCGTGTTCTAATTTATTTGAAAGATGGTGGCATTCATTTTATGGTGAGAATTTCAATAAAATTCTGATATGTATGGATATTGGTTGAAATAATAATAATAATAATAATAATAATAATAATAATAATTTAATAAATACAGTGAGAATTGGGTCCACTACTGCAAGACAAGACTTCTATGTTGGGCCGCTTGATGACCACCAGAGTGATAGAATATTCTCCGCCTCTTCCTTAAATTATCACTCACTCCATATATACAAGGAAGAACTGATACATTAACTAACATCAAATAAATTCAATAAATTTTCAATAATAATCAAAAAACTTATATTTTGAAGCACAAGTGTGTGTGTTTGTGTGTGTTATATCTACATCTTACATATTGCACTTGTATTTTGTGGCTTGCAGAAGAAGATAGGTCAAAAGGACTAGTTATGATTTTTGTTTCTTTAACGAGTTAAACTCAAACAAAACAACTTGAGTTTGAATACGAAATTTAAACAGGAATTTATAAATTCAATTCGTTTATTTATCTTAAAGCTCGGGTTTAAATATTCAAAACTAACTAAGCTTAGATTAATGCATGACGTACCGTCCATGCAATTTATTTTTATTTTTTTGTGGTGAAGTGGGGAGGGGGTCATGTGATAAGATCAGGGTGTGCAGGGGCGACCCAATTGCAAGGAATAAAAAGGAATGTCGGATAATATTTAAGCTCCCTTCATATGCATGCATATGCCCAAGTCTTTGTCTTCTACTACTACTTGACCCCTATCCACTCCACATGTGTATGTATGTATACACTATACATATTAACATACCTTTCCATATCCCATGTTATTTGTCTATCTACACACGACTACATACAAACAAGCTGCACATGGACACAGTATGGAAATCTGAATCTATATGCAACCAAATTATTATGGTGTGTCTCAAAATTATAGATATTTTCTGATTTTTTAAACTTACTTTATAAAATTTTAACTCTCAAAACTAAGATGAAATTATTTAATTTTAATATAAATAATTATAACAAGTGTTTACTAACTATAAGATATTACTGATTGTATTCAAAACTTAAACATTATAAATTATCTTCAAAAATTAAATGTATCTCCAATTTTAAAAAACAGGAGATATATTACACACACATATATATATATATATGAGGAATGATTTATAGTAAGTATTATGAATTATAATAAGATAAACACCATTATTTGCGTCCATTGTAGCAATCAACGGATGAGATTAAAATGAAAAAATTATCATCCGCTACTATTAATTACAGATGACCATTTTACATTTTACTGAAATAATCTTCAAAATCAAATAAAGTCAACAGTATTTCTTGTGTCTTTACTGTCATCAGCTACTAATAATAGTGGATGGAGTAAAAAAATCTCTCTTTTCAGTCCTCTCCCGCCGATAGCTTGTTCCATCTCCATGCAAATCCATAGATCGGCCCCAAAATTAGAGTTTCTAAAGCTTGGGACGAAGATTGTTGTTATTCATCCACTAAATTGGCATCAATAATTCGTAAGTAATGCATGTATATGCATCTCACTCTTCGTCGTGGATGGGTATTGACATGTACAAGAAACTTGAGAAATTATTATATGTAACAGATATTTTGCTGCATCCATTTCAATTCATTGTTACCGATTAATTGATTCCTTTGTGTACCATGGTTTTTGTTATTAAGTGCTGAGTTTTGTTATTTAGTGGTCCATTCTATTTCTCCTTCTCCGAATCGGAATTGGTTGGAATTGATTGCGTTTGGGTTCTGATCTCCTTCAGCAACTATTAGTAGCGGAATAGAGTTATTTTTTCGCTGGGTATGTTACTTATCTCCGTACACTACTAATAATAACGGATAATAATCTTTTTATTTTAATCTAATTCGTTGATTATTATAATGGACGCGAATGATAATGTTTGTATTATTATGATTCATAATAAATATTTGCTATGTATATTCTCGTGTATGTATGTGTATATATATATATATATAGGGGCCGCTAGAGGGAGTAGCGGCCGTACCCACGCCCAACCCTTGGATCTTATTTTGGACGGCTGAATCACAGTTAGATGAAACAGTGCCCATAACTAACGTTTTCTGTGAATCATTCTCCATATATATATATATTTATAAAATCCCATTCCAATCTCTGAATGTTGACACTTGACGGTGCCCTCATTACTTAATTTAATTTGGGGTCATTATAGTGGATGGTTTCTGCCTCTCAGACTCCCAACTAACATTGACAATTCATTTACGCTAACATCTCTTGCCCGGCAACTGAATTGGATGCCCTTTTATAAATATATAAAAAAATGGAAATAATTTTTATACTATGTTTTAAGAGGAGGAAGAAAGATCAATGTATTTTGCATTTGATGTAAGGCTGTTAATATTGACATTTGGAAAGAACTAAAAAGAATCAGCTTTTAAGATCAGTGGGATTAAGTGTATTTTCTTGCTATTGAATATAAGATGAGATGCGACTAGTATATATGTGCTGATAGACTTGGTTAGTTTGGGGTATTTGAATGATTGTAACGTACTTCTTCTGTTTTAAATTATATAATTATTATTGATTTTTAAAATTAATTTAAAATTGAAATGATTAATTTAAAAGTATAAAACAATAAAACTTATAATAAGTAATATCTTTTAGATAATTTAAAATCTTTATCATTGTATTGATTAAAATTTAAAAAATCTATGTCAATTTTAAATTTAGAAATCTCTTAAATTAATTTTAAAAAGTCAATAATGATCAAATAATATGAAATGGAGGAAGTAATATTTTGTTTGGTTAATTGTAATGACTTTGGTTAATATACTCTAGTCCAGGGGCATCATTTGAACTTAAAAAAAGAAAAGAATATATGATGAATTATTAATGGAGAAATTTGGAGTTAAAATAATATATTACAAAAAAAATAGAATAGATACATATGTTGTTTTAGAAACTATCATAAAATTCATGTCAACAAATGCGTAATTTTTTTTTTTTATTTATAAAAGTCAGACAAAAGAATCTAATTTTGTATAATTAATGTTTTTAAAATTTTATGAATTTATTTATGCAAATGACTTATAAACCCATTCTCTCAATAGTAAAATTTAGCTGAAGTGGTGAAAAAAAAAGGAAGAGAGAAAAAGGAAGTTTTGGAGTTTTTAAAGAAAAAAAATAAGAAAAATAAAATATAAATATGTCATGGAGTTTTTTAAGAAAAGAAAGGGAGAACAAGTTACAAATATTTCCCCCCAAAATTTTATTTCTTAAACATTAAAAAAAATTGAGAGAAAATAAAGTCATTCTTTCTCTTCACTTCTCTCCCTCTTTTATTTTTCCTTATTCTCTCCCGTTAAAAAGTTAAAAACTAACACACACAGCCTAAACGCCGTCGTGTCCAAAATTTCAGGAAAGAAACTGAAATTAACGGCAACATCATCGTCTTCCCAGATCTCTGTCTTTAAAAAGAAGGAAGTACAGAGCTTTTAAAAAGCGTCAGAGTTCACCCACGGCGGGGCTAAGAACATCTCACCATTACCGCTTCCTTACACCGGCTATGCCGCCGGGAATTCCTACAGCACCACCACCCGGGCGACCGTAACACCACCACGGCACGTCGGCACCGCCACATCTTAATCTAAGATTCTAAATCCAGCAGTCGAACTTTTAACCAACAATGGCTGCCCTTGCAAAACAGTCTACAAACCAAGCAACCACAGCACGTGAATTCAAGCACCGAGTCCTCACGTGCATCAACAAGCTCTCCGACCGCGACACCTACTCCGCCGCGGCCACCGAGCTCGAATCCATCGCCAAAACCCTCAGTCACGACTCTATTCCACCTTTCCTATCCTCAATCACCACCACCGATTCCTCCGACAAATCACCCGTACGGAAAGAATGCGTCCGTTTAATCTCTCTCCTTTCTGAATCTCACGGAAACTTTCTCTCTCCTCACCTCTCCAAACTCCTCTCCTCTATAATCCGCCGCCTCTGTGACCCCGACTCCGCCGTCCGCTCCGCCTGCGTCAGCGCCATTAGCTCAATTTCGTCTCACATCACTAAACCCCCCTTCACATCGATTGCTAAACCATTAATTGATGCTTTGGTGACCGAACAGGACATGAATTCTCAGATCGGCGCGGCTTTGTGTTTGGCCGCGGCAATTGACGGATCTCCGGATCCAGAGCCGGTGTTTCTGAAGAGACTGCTGCCGAGGCTGGAGAAATTATTGAGGTCTCGGAGTTTTAAAGCGAAGGCAGCACTCTTGACTGTTTTCGGCAGTGTGATTGGAACTGATGGCGCTTTGAGTCAGCAGGCATTGAGGAATTTGGTCAAGTGTTTGGTTGAGTTTGTGAGTAGTGAGGACTGGGCGACGAGGAAGGCAGCTGCGGAGGCGTTGGCCAAGTTGGCAGTGGTTGAGAGAAATGAGTTGCCTGGGTATAAGGCTTCCTGTTTGAAGACATTTGAAACCAAACGATTCGATAAGGTTTGGTTTCATATTAATTCAATTATTAAGTAGTTTAATTGTTTGATTGCTGTAGCAAAATATTTAGATTTGTAATTTCTGTTAAATTGAATTTAAATAGATCAATAGTTTGATACTTTTGATTTTTATTTACAGTTGCAAAGAGATGCAATAATGTGTATTTAGATATAAGATATGTAGATCTAGATAAATTGGATTAGGTAGATGTAATGTGGATTTAAGTGTTGGCAATTGTGTAGGTAAAGGTAGTGAGGGAGACCATGAATCAGATGGTGGAAGCTTGGAGACAAATTCCGGATGTATCCGATGAGGTCTCACCGCCTTGTGAATCTCAATCTTCTTCTAAAGGTATGATATTGTTTTCCTCATAATTTATCTGTCTTGATGAGAAAGCTAAATACCAAAGAGAGAAAGATTTCATATTGTTTGATCTATTTTCAAGTTCAAATATTTTTGTTATCTGTCACCCTCAGAAAAGGAATTATAAGTTTGGGAACATAATTAATCATTATGTAGTATTATTTGAGATGACCGACAAAATTGATTATATCCAGATGTTAGATTTTGACTGTTATTTCAGATTGATAATGTGAAGGACGGTACATCCCATGGCTTTTTCTGAAATTATTTTGTTTCTCATGTACAATGGACAGAAGTTGCTACTGATGGATGCTATCCACCCGGCTCAAAAACTTCGCATACCATTAGCACTGGAGCTCCTCAAGTGAGGAAGAATTATAGCTTGGCTAATGGTTCCCCTGCACGTGATGGTTCTTCCCCTGCCACTGTCCTCAAAAGAAGTCCTCTAGATTGTAGCATCAAGAAAACAGGTCCAGCAATGTTCAGAAAGCTAGATCATAAGAAGCGGCCTGCCAATTGGAAAGTTGACATTGCTGCTCCATCTGTGACTGTAGTTTCTGGGGATAGCAAAGATAGGGATGAGAAAATATTTGACAAAGATGAGGAGGAGATAAATAGGTTTACAAAGCTAGAAACGAGGCGGACGCTCTTCGGTGAGGACTCCGATGAAAAGATGAACAAGTTCGATGGGGCTAGAGCTGGCTCACGTGTGGTTCTATACCATGATGAGGTGTCAGGATCTACAGCAGTAGCTAGTAACGTTACTGAGGATCTTTATAGGAACCAGAAAGACTCTGAGGATCTATCTTTGATCCGCAAACAGCTTCTTCAGATTGAAAACCAACAATCCAGTTTGTTAGATCTACTCCAGGTAATTTTCTTATCCTTGGAAATTAGGCTCCCATAAATATATATATATATATATATATATATATATCGCTGTACTTTTACGCTTACATATAGGACTCATTCTCAGCATATCCCAACTAGTTTGGAATAAAAGGTGTTCTGGAGTTTTGTACTCCTACCAACTAAAGAACATACTACTTTTCTTCTTTCGAGTATTATGGATTCCATAAGACACTTTGATAAAATTGCAATAAGAATTTTAGCTTTGAAGTTTAATATCGACACAAAATCAATTGAAATTTTTTTTGTGTAAATTCTGTCCTATGCAAAATTTTGTATTTGAAATTTATTTATGGTACTCTTTTTATAGGATGGAAAGAGTATCACTGTAGCAACAAGGAAGTCGAGAGATCTAGTTTGCAGACCTTGGTGGACTAATACTAAACTATGAAACATAATTTTACCCTTGATGTGACTTGGTATATGGTACTAGTACAATGACTAAACTCAGCTGAAACTTACGACAAAGAAAATGAATCAAATTTATGGTAAATTAAACTTAATTTCGTTACGACGCTTGTCGATAGAGGACGTAGAGCAATGAGAGAGAATAGTGTAATCTACTTTCTTAGCCTGCCTTTGGTTTGTACATGGTTTTGGTTGTGTTTGATGCATGTTTTTAGAACCATCAGATTTTTCACTGGTTTATCTACTCCTGCCTTTACTATAATGAAGCAATTTTCTCCCATTCATTTTTATTGTAGGGATTCATTGGGAGCTCACAGGATGGAATGCGTTCTTTGGAATCACGTGTTCATGGCCTAGAGCTGGTCTTGGATGAGATCTCACTTGATTTGGGTGTGTCAACTGGAAGGATGCCAAATACGGACTCTGCAGGAGCCATGTGTTGCAAGCTACCTGGTGCAGAATTTATAAGTTCTAAGCTCTGGAAAAGAACAGAAGGTCGACAGTCAACCTCAAGGTACTTTGCTTCTGGTGGAACCTCATCAGTGGTTGCTTTACACAACATGGGTGATAAGAAAGGGAACACTGATACTTTTAAGCTGGAGAATAGGAGATTTGGGCTCCAGGGTGGTGGTGGGTTTATTGTGAATCCATTGGCTAAGGTCCATAATGACCCCCAGGGGATTTCAGAGGCTTCCTCAAATAGAGTCTCAAAGGATGTCCATGGTGCCGCATGACACGTCATCATTGAATCATGTACCTGAATTGTGGGCAGGTATTATATGGATAAATTTCATTCCAAACTATTTTTTATTAGTTGCATCTTATTTAAATGGAGTTCAGGAAAATTTTACTTTTTCAGAATTTTGTACATGATTCTCATCCAGAATGGTGATTCCTTGTGTTTATGTCTTGAAGTTCATGAATCACAAGCTACATCATTCATTCTGCGTGAAAATCATGTTGAAGTATGTGCTTATATAACATTATTCTAAAGTTAATAAATCTAATCCCTCAATAAAATCACTTTAGAGTTTGGACTTGCACACACCCCATGTGTAATGCTTGCCTGATTTGCACGTTATTGCATCTCATCATCAGCAGGCAGTATCTGTGGATGCTAGAAATGCAATTCTGATTGAAAGCACTTTGCTGTTTTGACCTCCAAACATGGTAAATAGTAGTATATGAAACAGCTTATTGAGCATTTTTCAAAGAGTCCTGGTATATATTGCGAAAGTTTTCAGCCGAATTATGATTGTGACGTATGTGCATACATCCCATGTAGGAACTAAAAAGGGTTCCAATTTAATTTATTCTATCTTATCGCATACACTTTCACGTTAGTCGCAATCCAATTTTGTCAAATATTTGTCAACATGTATATCATTTTCCTTTTTCAAAAGTGCATTTGACGAAAACTTAGCTCTTTCGTAACATGCCTTCTCAACAGCACAAGTTTGTCTGAAATTTCAACCAGGCCCGTTTCTCTTGTATTTTAACATATTACTCTATAGCAGCGGTCGTGGGATCAAATTACCCTTCCCCCAATGTTGAAATGTAGTCTTTAATGGTACCGAAAAAAGAAGTGGTGATGGCATTGTTTCCGGTCAAAAACTTGCAAATTAATGAGTTTTGGCAGGAACTAAACAGTCTTCTGATATTTATGTGTTTGCATTGTTCAGGGCAAGCTGTATAAATACGATCAAACCTGGAGTTGGTACTCAATTAATGATATAATCAACTAGAGTTGGAGCTTGATTTTGAAGTACATAATGGAAGGCGTTTTGTCACTACTTAAGCAATAGTAGTTTGCTTTACACGTTGGTTCATCTCAACGCAAAATTATTCAGATCTATGTCAATCATTCAAAATTGATTTAGAGAATTGTCATTTGCTATTATTATTAGCAATTAGTTTCAACTTTTCTCACCTTTTCTTTAACATACTGTGAGAAGTTAAAAGGAAGTCCCCTACAATAGAATAGTGCCAGACTGCCAAGTCTCGGAACAAGTGGGATGTATATATATATATAGAGAGAGAAGAAAATGTTCTTCCATTATATTTGATTTTTTACTGGTAAATTCCCATTCATTCTTTGTTGGCTTAAATAACCATATGGTTGTGTTGATCCTGAACATGTGCTGAATTATGAGATTCAAGTTTTATGCGTATGTTGTTCAAGCAACAGGATTACCGCATCTAACAAAAAGTAATATTGTTTTTTTGAGGAGGGAGTAGTATAATATTGCTTTTGTCCAAGAATGATTTCTTGAGAGTTTGTTATATTTAGTTTTCCTCACCATATTATGTTTTATCTCGAAAACATTTGGACATAGTTTTTCTTAATGAATTTTTATATTAAATCTCAACATTTAAATTGTTATTTAATATAAAAAGTCAAGTGCTCGAGACCAATTTTTGATAAGCATACAAAAGGATTCTTATATATTTATAATCTTTTTTCATTCTATATACCAATTTAGAACACTACATAAATAAAAATAAGAAAATATTGCATTTATGATCTTGGTTTTGAACTCTTTGAATAAAAAAAATTACCTATAAAACATCAAAAAATAGTTGTTTTTTTTTTTAAAAAAAAAAAACCAAACAAAATGATATTTATTTTAATAAATTTCTAACACTGAGGAGTGAAGTGAGAACTCATATTTAATAAGAGCTCTGATTACATAGAAGCAGAGAGCAGTCCAAAAACTCTGGAACTAAACGCATCCATTCCATCCCCATCCTAAAATACTGAGCTGAGCCGAGCCGAGCCGAGCCGAGCTGAGCCATAGTGATAGTTCCATCAAAATACCAACTCGCCTTAAGATCCTGAGCTAAATTAGTAACACCCCAAAGACAACCACAGGCCCTCCCGGCTGCGGCCAACATCTACTGCAGGAAGTTGAAACCCTAGAATCAAGTCCCAATTACATGAGAATCTGATCTAAGTTTTTGCGGTAAGTGTTTCTGTTACTTTCACTATCAAATCATATAGTCATTCCTAAATTTTAAGGTACTACCTCCAACTTCTATCCCTTTTTATGTTTGTAACTTGTTCTTGCTAATCTTTTAGAGCAAAAAATGACTTTTTAAGCCTTGTTTCCATATCTTAGACTTTGTGGTGCCATTAGTTGTTACTTCTTTAGAAAACTATAGGTGAATGGCTCTACTTGTCCTGTTTATATAATTTGCATGCTGGAATTTAGCATCTTTACTGCAGCTAGAAAGTAGCAAAATCTAATGGTGCCATTTGAATCTTAAATTTACAGGTTTCCGCATCTTTTATCTGTTATTTGATGTTTAAGATTAGGGATTTTGATTGCTTATATATAGAAGATACAAAAAGCAGCAGAAGTTTGTATGAGTAATTTTTAACCTTGGCATTACTTTGTCTATTTATTAATATATTTGGAGATATAATAGCTTTATTGTTTGGTTTTTGTTACAAGTGTTTATTTGTTACTTATTAGAAAAATACATGTTATTTATTTAGTCACGATAAATTATTATTTACTGTTTCTTCATATGCTGACAGAGAACAGGTGTAGCATTTTTAATGTGAAGATGAATTTAGAAACAAATGGAGAGACGACTTATGATGAAGAGAAAAGTAATCCTGAAAGAGGAAATGAACAGGAACTTGCTGCAATGTCTACTGGGAATGAAGTGGAAACACCAAAAGTGGGAATGTCTTTTCAGTCTGAGGCAGAGATTCGAAAATATTATAACAGTTTTGCAATACTTCGGGGTTTTGGTATAGCAAAAACAAGCACCAAAAAAGGAGATGATGGAAAGCAAAAGTACTTCTCATTTGCATGTGCTCGAAATGGTAAGACTGTTTCTGTTACAAAAGAATCTTTTCACCCAAGACCTTCAACCAAGACAAACTGTAAGGCCAAGATCAATGTCGCAATTAGAGATGATGGAAGGTTCATTATCACTCGGGTCTATCTTGATCACAATCACAAGTTGTTGACTCCCGAGAAGGCACGACGGCTAAGGTGTAACAAGGTTTTGGAATTGCGTGGAAAAAAGAAAATGAAACCAAATGACTTGGCTTCCATACCTTTGAATAAAATCTCTCACTCTCCTGTTGTTGAAACTGGTGGGTATGAAAATTTACCGTTTGGTGAGGATTGTAGTATTTCAAATGCAAGAGAATTGAGACTAGGTGTTGGGGATGCTGAGGCATTATGCATATATTTTCATCGTATGCAAAGTAGGAATTCAAATTTCTTCTATATGATTGATGTGGATGATGAATGCCGTATAAGGAATGTCTTTTGGGCTGATGCGAGGTGTAGGTCTGCATACGAGTCTTTTGGAGATGTTGTCTTATTCGACACAACTTACTTGACAAAAAGTTATGACATGCCATTAGCCCCATTGGTTGGTGTGAATCACCATGGACATTATATATTGTTTGGTTGTGGTCTACTATCTAGCAAAAATACAAATACTTTTGTTTGGTTATTCAAGGCATTATTGACATGTATGCTAGGTCGTAGTCCAAAGGCTGTAATTACCGACCAGTGCAAAGACATGCAGGCCGCAGTTTTAGAGGTGTTTCCAGATTCTCAGTATCGCCTATGTCTATGGCAAATAATGAAAAAGGTTCCTGTGAAGTTGGGAGGACTTTCTCAGTATAAAACAATCAAGAAGATTTTAAAGAATCTTGTCTATAATTCTGTTAAAGCAGATGAGTTTGAAAAAAGTTGGATGGACATGATTGGCGAATACAATCTAGAGGATAATGAATGGTTGCAGTCTTTATATGAAGATCGTCAATGGTGGGTTCCAGTTTATGTGAACGATAGTTTTTGGGCTGGAATGTCTACTATTCGAAGAAGAGAAAATATGAATTCTTTCTTCGATAACTATGTTCACTCGAAGACTACCTTGAAACAGTTTGTTGAACAATACGACAGTGCATTGAAAAGTAAGATACAAGGAGAAAAGAATGCTGATTTTGCTTCTTGCTATTCAGTTATTCCGACAATTACTAGTCTCTGTATTGAAAGACAATTTCAGAATGCTTATACTAATGATATTTTCAAGCAATTCCAAGAAGAGCTAAGGGGGCTAACCTATTGTAATGCCTCATTCATTACAATAGTAGGATCAGTTTCCACATATGAAGTGACTGAAAGTTTGTTGGGGAAAGATGGTGTATTTTTGAAGGAAGTTGCTTATCAGGTTTTCTATAATAACATTAAATGTGAAGTCCAATGCTTATGTCATTTATTTGAGTTCAAGGGAATTCTATGTAGACATGCAATTTCCGTACTCATTAAAGAAAAGGTGAACGAGGTTCCATCTCATTATGTATTGGAGCGATGGCAAAAGGATGTTAAGCGTGGATACATTTCTCTTGAAAATGTTTATGATGATTTTGGGGATTATGAGCAAAGACGACGTCGTATTAAGTTGAGTCCACTAGTGTTTGAAGTTCTACAGCTTGGACAGAAGTCTGATGACAAATGTAACCTTGTAACAAGATTATTAGAACAAGCGAGGGAGAAACTCCTTGCAGTTGACTCAAATTCCAAGAGCCAGCCATAATAATCCAGACACGCCAACAAATTGCAATGAAGGTAATGAAGAGATGCTAGGGATGCCAAGACCATAAAAAGGTACCTTTTTCCTTATTATTTGGTTCCCTAGTTATATTATGTGCTAGTGCTTAAATATTTTCCTTAATCCTTATAGGTTTGCACCATTGGCTCTGGAGCTCCCCAAGTAAGGAATAATAATCATTTTCGCAATGGTTCAACTTTACATAATGGTTCCTCCACTACTAATGCCTGTGAACCAAGCCCTCTAGATAGAAGATTGTAGCTGACATTGCCACTCATTGTGACTGCAGTTTCTGGTAATAGCAAAGATAAAGATGAGAAAAGTATTTGAGAAAGATGAGGACTTGAGGAGATGAACAGATTTAGAAAGCTAGAACATGACAGCTACCCTTCAGTAAAAACTCAGATGAAAAGGTGCACACTTTTGATGGGTCTAGAGCCAGCTCACATGCTGTCATGATCTAACAGATGCAGAAAGTCAGTATTATATGTTATGCGGCTATATTTCTACCATGAAGTCAATTTTTCAAATTTAAAGAGTTAGTTTATGGAACAAATTTTTAGTATTGCAACGTAGACATGATGTTCTTATGCTTACAATAGCTCTAAAAAAAATAAGAAAGAATTATTCTAGTTTGCTCTACCAATATTCTACTTTTGCTAACGCTGAATTGTGTTATTTTTTGCAGGATGGAGGGAGTATAAAGGCAAGTGGCCAGATGAAAAGCTGATGGCAACAACAAATATGTACAAAAAGATTGATTTTGGGTTTCCTTTTTGGACCCGTTAAACTATAATCAGTTTGGGCACAAGGCTATTGATGTAGTTGGTAGGAGTGGATATATGTGTGTGTGTGTGTGTGTGTGTGTGTTATATGTAAAGGAGTTAGTCAGTTAGGTGTATATACTTGGTATATTCTTTGTATATAATTATATTTCCTCGTAAATGATTTTATTTGTTCACTGTTTCACATCCTTTTAGACAGGCAAATAATTTTCCTCCTGGACTTAAAACTGAAGTCTCCACATGCTCTCCGATACATGATCCAACGGTTAAAGATTTGCTAATATGATAATTTTGCAAAATTGCACGATTGATGATCACAGATTAAGGAAGTCACGGGCTTGTAGGCGAGGCAAGGCAAGGCGGCTATACTTGAATTTTGACATAAAAATATAAAGAACTGGTGTGTGTTGGACGAGAAAGTAAAGATTTAAGAGTTTAATAATGTAAAAATGACATGACAGTGTGAGTAATGACAACTATACTTCCTTTGGCTCCCAAAAAAGAATTTTCTTGGTATATGTTTTTTACTCAAATTAAGAAAATCAGCCCTCTATTTTTAAAACAAGTGCTATATTTCACATAAAAATAAAACCCTCTCTAGCAGTGTTCCTCAAGAAAATAAATATTTTCTTTGTTCCAAAATATAATATTATAATTAATTTCTTAAGAGTTTCTTCTAAACTCAAATCAATACAAAAACATTTAACTGTAGTCGATAATAAATATTATAAACTATTTAAAAATAATATTAATATAAGATTTATTGCGTGTAATTTAAAAATAAAATTCTTACTATGTATTGCGATAATTTTGTACTGAATTATAATTACAAAATATATCAATACATAAGATGAATAGAATTATAAGAAGAGCCCACTTATTACATATCTTTCCAAAAAAAAAAATTATCATTAATACTTATTCACATAATTAATAACTAAAAAGTAGACACAAATATTCGCAATAAATATCATTTTTTAAAATTTATAAAATATTTCAAATTAACTCTTAAAAAATCAATAATAATCTTATATTTTTGAAAAGAGAGATTATCTAATAATTATAATATTATATGAAAAATACTTTTGTACATCCATTTTTCGAAGAGACGTGGGATGGGTAAATATTAAGCTTGATAACTGAATAAATGTCTCAACTTTTGCTCTGAAGAAAGAGATATTACGGTAGTAGAGAGTCAGTTAACATGCAAATCAAGTGAATTCTTGAATCAAACTATAGTCAGGGATGAATCTGCCAAGTTATAAAAACATTAAAAATGGAGTGATAAATTTACTGAACTGAACTTGAGAGACACATGCAAAATAAGTTGTGATAATTCATGAGACCTCTCATTCACGGAATGAAAAATTCTCCGTAATATCAGATACGCTTTCAGAATATTATTTAAGTTTTTGCATGAATACAAGCAAACAAATAACACACTAAAATCCACTCCACAAGTTGGTCAGTGTCATATCAAGTTAGTTCTACATCAGAATAAAAAACAGTAGTTTCTAACAGCCAGATAAACACTTCTACACCGGTCCAAACACTTCCGGTTTTGCATATGGACCTAACTGTTTTTTTAAAAGCAAGGATTCCCTGTCTCTTCGTTAAATGAAACAGAGAATTTGCCTACTAAGTTTACTTGGTATACCCAAGGAACCAAAAAAATGCAAATTAAAGATTTATCAACGAAAGCAACATTCATTACGCCTTTTGATCACTGGTAGCTTCCCTTTCAATCTTCTGCAGAAAAAAAAATTGACCTTGCATCAGTCAACTATTTGGCAACATTAATGCAACAACAATTTATTGAGGCAATAAATGTAATTAACATAAATATATGAATGGAGCAGGCCAGAAGTAGACACAATCATATGATTGCTTAAGAAAAGAAACCCATGTATAAGCACTTAAAAAATCTATAACAAAAAAATAATTGTCAAAAATAACAGGCAACCATCAACAGATACAATGTCAGAATCTTTGAAGATGCATGCACTTAAGAAAGGAGCCCATGGTTTAATAGCTTTTCAAATCAACAAGAAGCAAGTAATTTGAGAAATCTAAGCAACAAAACCCAAAAGTCATGAAATGATACCAACAGCCAGATTACTCCTGAACACCAATGTTTTAAGAATTCAGCAATAAGTGCATAATTTGAAATTTCAACCACACTACAGAGTTCAATAACTGGACAGTGGACACCAGTGTTTCAAGACTACAAAGAGTCACAAATTGATAATTGATGAAGAAACTTACCTGTTTGAGGAAGATTGCCCAATGATAAGTAAGACCGGAAGAGCATAAAAAATACTTGATAGATAACAGCATATATACAGATGCTTATTTCTCAATTCTGGAAAAGGAAAAGAAATTCAAGATACAACAAGTAATAGTGTGCTTTGACCTCATGTTTTGCAAGCAAATATCATGGGGACATTGGGTTCATAGTTCAAAAGTATTCACCGCCTTCTTAGTCAATTAGTTTTCTCCCACATTCGGTACACACTTTCTGTTCTCCACATGGAGTGGGGAAAGAAGTTTACATGTGTATATGCTCAGCATGAGCAATTGTTTCATTCTCTCAACAGTTTGATGCCCATACCAGGGCATAAAAGCTATATTACAAGAATATAATAGTTGTTCATTTCAAGGATTGATGTGATACTTAGCAAACTATAAATAGCAAAATTAATTCACCAGAGAACACAAACGTCACCTGCACAAACAAGAAGCAACACCTCCCAAATACATCGGCCAAAATAGTTTATCTTTCCAAGCCCCGATATGGCTTATACTCCCATTTACTTAGCCTCGGTCACATTTCTTTCTAGTGTATATGCCCAATGATTCTTTCATACATTGTTTAGCCAATAAATATATCTTAGTCTAAATTAATTGTCTTCCATGCCAATTGCCAATCACTTAGATAGCTTCTCTATTTAGTTTAGACCCATTTCTAAATTAACTATTTCCATTTTGATATCTTCTTTATCAATTTTAAGCCCCATATTTAGGGGCAGTTGAAACCCTTCTCTTGCCTTTTTTCACAATGCCTAACACACATCTTTATCTAGGCTTATTGCAATCCAAACTAGGGAAATTAGTGACTGACTAAAAAACTAAGGGTATTAGTGTTGGATGTTCAGTTCGGACAGATGTCACTCACCTGGAATGCCACCAGAAATCCAAAAAGCATGCCATATTGCTGATGGTGAAAAATGTTATATTTTCATATCTTGCATGGCCAATGCCCAATGGAATATAATACCTATTTATAAGCATGAATCCTTCATTCTTGTCTTATCAGGATACAAGACTTCGTGGATACTCTCGCTTTGGTCTAGAAATGACCAACTGCTGCTTTCTTGTAATGTCAACTTCCACAAGGGAAAGTGCGCATCAAAGGTCAAAAAGCAAATGTTTATTTTTGCATAAGTGCAAATGATTTTATTCAATAATGTTTTATGTGAAAGTGTCACTGTATGTTACTGAGGAGGAGAAACCTTGTAGAGACACTACTCATCCCAATAAACACATTATTCATCTGTGAGTTTGTGAAAGATATTTCTGGACACCAAGAGTTCCTCCATTGACCAATATATTATATGGAAGAAGATTATTCAGTTTGCTCTTATGCGAATGAAATGGCTAGGGTTGCTTGGGCCAAACACTTCTCTCGTTTTTCCTCTAAACTTCATCACTCTAGACCGACTCCAGTCTTCATAAAAGGGAAATCTT
The DNA here is from genome assembly GCA_034770075.1 of Aralia elata. Lineage (NCBI taxonomy): Eukaryota > Viridiplantae > Streptophyta > Magnoliopsida > Apiales > Araliaceae > Aralia > Aralia elata. The sequence continues at coordinate 5,796,593 of CM068378.1, forward strand.
CATATGTTAAACAACAATGAAATTTACCACGTCAAACTCATGTACAGTAATATACAATGCTCGATTCACTTTCTTAGGCTCTAATTTGACCAGAAATATAATCTTGAGCACCAACATAGTATCCACTAGTCATTTGCAAATGTGAAGAACTAATGTCCAACAGGTTCAAGTGATAATTGGAATCAATGGTCAATATTATATAATACTTGAATCAAATAACATGCGTTAATGTTATTGATTAACTAATTACCTTTAAGCTTCTATGTCAAAAATCTTTTCATACATTCACAGGAATTTTTATAGCATCAGTTCTCTAATTGTAAAGCTATCCAATGTTTACTACCTGGTTGTTAAATGTTTTTTACAAGTTAACTGCTAAAGAACTGACACGATTACACCTGGAACTCAGGGATTATGCATAATTATAATTATAGTGAGGTAGTATGTGATTAATACAATACATTTACCACCAATTAACCATACTATATAGAAAAGTTACTTTGCAGATCTTCAGAAAACTAGATATTACATTTCAGAACAGCCCTAAAAGTTTCGGTGAGTATAACTGAAAAATCAGTAGCATTTACCTGAAATTGTGAATGCATCAGCAACTAGGGTTTACATCAATATACATGTGGGGGGTCTATGAGAGAGGAGAGAGGGCAGTAGTTACCGATTGGGCGTTATGCCAAGCGAGACCACGGTAGACATTAAAGGAGAAAGTGGCGGTGAGATAAATGGTGGCTACGCCGAGCCCTGCCGTGAATGCCTTAAACGCCCAATCCCCTGCTTTGCTTCCCATTCCCATTCCCATTCCCACTACTCTTAGTAATCTTCTACTTCTGTGTTGAAGTTATGTAAAAGGAAAGGAAAGGAAAGCTGACTCCTTTATAAAACCCCAAACTGTCGGGTTTTGGCATGCGCGCCGAATCTGCCAACTCATTATTGGTTTTTGTTCATGTGATTCGGTGAGCCTCTTTTTCTATTTTCATTTCTCGTTTTTTGTCATTTTTATTTTTCAAATTTATACTTGCGATAATAATGTATTATCAAAAAAGCGACAACTAAATTAATTATATAGGAGTATTTGTCTTATACCCTACTTGAGCTAAAATGAATTTTTTTTTTTTTTTTTTGGGTCAGGCTTAAAGATCACCATAACAATTCAATTATATCACTCCGTCCCAAATTAATTGCATTTCTAGAACTTTTTAAAGTCAAATTGACTATTTTTAAAACTAATCTTTTTACTATTTTTGCTAACATATAGGTGAAGATATTATAACCAAAAGAAAGTATATATTCCCTCCGTCCCAAATTAATTGCATTTCTAGGACTTTTTAAAGTCAAATTGACTATTTTTAAAACTAATCTTTTTACTATTTTTGCTAACATATAGGTGAAGATATTATAACCAAAAGAAAGTATATACAATTTATTACTAATTTCAATTTTTATAATTTTTCACCTATATTTAACAAAAATAGTAAAAAGATTAATTTTAAAAATAGTCAATTTGACTTAAAAAAGTCCTAGAAAAGCAATTAATTTGGGACGGAGGGAGTACAATTTATTACTAATTTCAATTTTTATAATTTTAGAAATATATTTATATATGCTTAATTATTAATTTTAAAAATAGTCAATTTGACTTAAAAAAGTCCTAGAAAAGCAATTAATTTGGGACGGAGGGAGTATGATTCACAGTGATCGAAAAAAATGACAACTAAATCAATTTAAGTTTAATATTAAACCCGTATATAGTTAGAGCCTTTTTTTCTTTTTCCTTGTATGTTGAGGTTTTCGAACAAAAAGAATAATATATATATATATATTCTTTCCAATATTTCTTCGGTCTAAAAATTTAAACTAAAATTCTTCCCTACGCTAGAATTTCCCAAAAAAGGGTTATAAACTAAAAAATTTTGGGATAGAGGAATTATGCCAACAGGGTCAACCACAAAGATAGTTGAAAAGGATTATGATGTACTCGCAACATATTAAAAGCCAGCAAATGATCTTTCTTTTTCTTCTTTTTTTTCTTAAATAAAATCAGGTCACATTATCAGAGAGAAATCCAGCAACTTTTCTCCAACACATGAAAGAGAGAGAGAGAGAGAGAGAGAGATCCAGCAGAGAGAAGTGCATTCCCAGTTTCACAATTATTGTATTGGAAGTTGGAACAACCTCAAGCTGGTTGCGGTGCCCAACTTACCTATTAACAAAACGTATATTGTGGCTCCCTGCAAGCTGGAAGGTAATTAATTACTGCTCGTGGATCCATGAGCAGTTACCAAAACTACCAAATATATCAAGATGGCAAAAGAGATGGATCTAAATACACACATAAAATGCTAAATGTTACTTCTCGAATAAATGTAACTCATATAAAGTATAAAGTTCAACACCGCCGCCAAATCCATTAAAGGTAAAAGTTAACAACACTACATAGCCACTGTGTGTGAGACAGAAGGACAGAGAGATTGAGATACAGAGAACATTACAACAATGGTAACAACTTATACCAATATAGTTCCATAAATTATCAACCTTAGGGATCTACACCTCTCAAAGCGGCAGGTTGGCAGTTCAACAATACACATTGTCTTAGGATTTATAGTGCAGAAGAATGCTAATTTGCTTTCTCCTCAAGTTCAGAACTCTTACTATATTTCTTCAGGAACACCCGGATTTGTTATTGCTTTGTCTGACAAATAAGCTGCAAAAAGAAGCAGCAGAAAGATATCATCATATCAATGTATAGTCATGACCCATACTACAGAAAGAATGAATAACATATATGCACCATAAAAGACTGAAGCACGTTTAGAATCTACTAATCACAATAAGAGCAACAAGCTATTAGCACATTAAGCCAGCCATTATCTATGTAAATTTCCTACAAGTACCATTACCAGAAGAATCAACTGTTCTCATGGAAATGCCAACTCAAATTTGAAATGAATTGACTCCTTAAACCAGCATGTGTCAAAATCTAATTTCCTCAAACACATAATCACCGTATCCATTATAGTTGTGGTGGTCGTGGACCGGTGATGGTTGTTTTCAATTCTAACTTCTATAACATTTCCAAGTTCTGATTGAAGCTTGCTTTCCTATGTTTTTCATATATCCCTCAGATGTGTTGAGTAACAAAAAGCAAGATCTATTCATAGATAATATGATAGTAAGCTTTCTCCAGAAAAATGCCCTAGCTTCATAGACGTATTCTACAGCAAATCCCATGCACATACAATAACATTTTTCTAGTGAGTTATCATTCTTTAATTATATGAATACTTTTTTAATCTTCATGCTACTAGCTATTTCAGGAAGATATATTTAGACCCTTATAAAGAGAGAACCCTATATGGTAAACAACACCTAGAAGACCACTTAATTGTTTCACTATCCCAAACACCCCTAGAAACAAACCATGATTATGTGCATGACAATAGTTCTTTTTATTAAAAAATATTAATCAAAAAAAGAGGAAATGGGGGGACTTATTGAGAAGAATGAAAAACAAGACCAAAAGAGTACTTAAAAATTGCATTTCTCCGATCTCTGCACAAATCAGTCATAGAGGTACCCCTAACCATAACAGAAGCCCAAAGGGAAGAAGAAAAAATAACCCATCACTCAGCAACTTAAAAGATAAGCAGCTCCATCTAAACAATCAACATTACGCTCATTCCAAATACGCCATAAAACTGAAAAGAATGAATACTTCCATAAAATTTTGGCATCCCTCTTACTTTCAAATCCTCAAAGACAAACTAAAAATTCACATATTTCACCAAAGTGTCCAAGACATAGTTGAAAGGAGACAGGTTTCCTTTCTGCTACCAGTACCACCTTATCTCTCCAATAGTCCAATTTTCTCCCGACCCACGTATCTCTTGAAAGTTATTAAGAATTTTTACAATTGCAAAGAAGTTATGTCAATAGTTGGGACTGTAATATTTGACTTGCCAATAAAAATTTATCAAGTTTGCTTTGTCCTTCTCCACTTGAGCATTAAATGGTGAATGAAGGTTTCTAGCTGCCTAACCAATTTTCAGGCACTAGGGATCAACCTTTACGCTTCTTTTCCCAAACATATGGATGATAATTAAAGTTTTGATGCTCGCTTGTCAGATAACTTATTTGCTAAAATATTCACTTACTATCTATATTTTATAGAGACAGACAAAAGGACAGTACTTTCAGGGGAGAGCAAGAGAATTACAGTGTAGAAATATAATTTTTTCGGAAGACCGACCGCATATGGGTTTAGGAACTAGTAAGGTTACAAGAAAGGAGAGAACAGGATAGGTTCACTCTTGGAGCTGCTCCAGACTACCAGCACTGGAATCTGTAAACCAGATTAAGACTTCTTTCACACCAAAGGACAACACCAACTCAGAAAAGTTTTGAGGTGACTAATCCAGCTCTTGTGTGTCTCGACAGGGATAACATGCTTCAAGGAATATTTCTCAACCCAAACGCTCAATATATCTGTGTGTACAGCCAAAAATGACACTGGCATTCAATACGGGCATAAATTAATTGCATAAATGCCAATCTTGATTATGATGCCACGTGGCTCGAAATTCAAAACAGACCGAAGAATAACAGATACGGGGTTGGAGAGACTCGAGACAAGGAAAAAGATTACAAGAGCCTAGTTGAAAAGAAAAGGGAAACTCAAGGTGAATCAAAAATTAGAGCAGACAGAGTTCCTTTTTACTGCATAGATATGGCAGTATGGGCATGGCACAGGGGATAATATCAGAAAAAGATTCTCAAGTCGAAGCTAATGATAAAACAATTGCTTCACGACAAAATATTCAATGAAAATTTTAACTTCAAGTTACTCAAACTATCCAGTTGCTTATATTTAGTAGTCTGCAATCTGGAATGAAAAGGGAGTACTATATTTATTAGATTTTAGCAAATTTAGGAATCTGGAGTGAAAAGGATCACCATATTTATTAGATTTTTGTTAATAGTCTTTTTTCCTCCTTAATTATATTTCTCCCGCAACAAAAATTATTTCACTGAAATCCTAAAAGAGGCAGAACCTCAAGTATGCAAGGACTCAGGGAGTATACTTTTAAAAGCGCAGACAAAATGAAAGTACTACCTAGTCTCCTAAGATAAGCGCTCCTTTTTCGTTTGAGACGCCGACTTTTTTGCTATTTTGAAAGTTGTCTCAACAACATGATGGAAAATCCTGTTCTCCAAAATTCTGCATCAGGCCTAATCAAAGGAAAATGTCATAACTTCAATAGATCCTTATCCTCATAATATTTAACATATCCTCCCCATCATCTCCCCAGTGAAGCATGGCAAGTTTTATAGCCATCATACTATTTTTCTTTGTTTATTATGGTAGTTAAAAATTTTCAAACAATAAAAATCCAGCAAAGAATACAAAAAGGAGAATATATATATATACACACACACACACACACACACACAAAATTGAGTTGCTTAAGTTCAATGATTGTCACTTTGATTAGTTTCTTAGTAGTGTTCCCATCGATATACTTACCCAAAAAGTAATGTACCACAAACAAAAAAATAGGCAAATTTGAGATATCTCATATCTCCCAAGGATAATGTTAATCACTTACCCCATCCTAATTTCATTTCTCTAAAGTAGCCTCTACATACTTATTCATGTTACTTAGCATCCTAAAAGCACAAGTGCGTGACAAATTTGAGGCTCAACTGCTCAACTAAAAATTTGTGAAACTTAATTGAAATATAGGCATAACAATTATAACTTAAATGATAACATTATCAAAAGACAAGCTTGGCTTGCACTTTCTTGGGGGATGGGGTGGGACCTAGTTAAATATTGGAATAAATTATCTTTACTTGGTAATCGTTCACATTATTAAAGTTGTTTGAAATAGCTACTAAAGTCTAATTTTGATTACCTTATATGCTCGATACCAGTTAGTATATTATTGAACTTTAGTTCCGTTAGTCTGGATCTTATTTTCTCTCGCAATTTTTTTGAATGGACTAACAAGTTATTAATATGTTGGGCTCTTAATTTTTCATGAGGAATCTTGATAGAAGGTAATATTGCAGCTAACACTTTTACATACACCTATAAAAAAATATATATATAAAAAAAATAAAAAAATAAAAAAATCAATGCACAAATAGTTTAAACTTGATTTATTTGAATGTATTCAAGTCCCAGTAAATAAAGTAAACACACAAGTAATTTCAGCCTAAAATACTTGACTTAAGCAAGTCAAGTCATAAACACAAAAGAAAGCCCTTATAAAGAAGAAGCTAAATGGAGTGGCCAATTTAAGAAAGAAACTAAGAAAAGGTAAACATACAGTATACATATACTAGAAGAAAGTTCAAATCATTAATTTGAAAAAATAAGGAGTGGGAAGAGATCGGATAAACTCATCTGGAAGCCACAGGAAGTCAGGAACAACTCTCACAGCTTACTTTTATGTTTTATTGTTAAAAGAAAAACCTTTCACAGTTTAATATATAATAAATTAGATTCTTATGTAGGGCACATCCGGGAGAATGGCCCGTCAGCCCGCCTCTCTCCCGCCACGTGTTATGACAATTATGATAATTACTATAAACAAGCAATGAAATTATAAAACAGAATAGTAGACATAAAATTTCTAAGACACATTCAAGGGGTGCACATATATGGACGCGCACACAAAAATAATAGCTCGATTCACTTATGATAGCCATGTCACAATTCTACAAAATTTTCAACGATGGATTCCAATAATGCATATATGCAGAAACACATGATTACAAAAACACAATGAAAACACACATAAATCACCAACCTGGCAAACAACCTGCAGTAACCGCCTACCATCTCAAGAGGATTCTTTTACAAAGCAAGACTTATCTAGCTCAGCAGAATCATTTTGTTTTTCCTCTCTCTTTCTATTTTTAAGTGAGACACTCCCATCAGAGCTGCTCAAAGGTTCTCTCTTCCGTTTCCTTTGGAATGTGTATTTGATAACTTTAGGATTCACAGGTTGAGCAGGAATTTCATTTGTTGTATCGGAGGCTTTGGACTTGGAGCGTGCTATTGGCTCATCAACTTTCTCAAGGTTTGTTTTAGAAACTTGAATGACGAAACTTTTTGTGGATCCACCTTCTTCTCCCATAGGCACTATATCAATCAAAGTCTCACTCTTACTTGATTTATTTTCAACATCAAATTCTTTAACATACTCTTCAGTGGTTTCTGCACACTTTGGATGCAGACCCATATCAGTTATATCTGTTGATAACTTTGAGGCTATGTTGGCAGGATTTTCTTCAGGCTGAGCACTGCTTTTAACTGAGTTTAGACTAGTATCAGGAGCTTGATCCATCTTCATATGTTGATCAGAAAGTTGTTTGCATGAGGGGATTCTATTTTTCCTACATCTAGTAGTGCCATCTCCTTTTCTAAGAAAAGAGTCATTAGCCTGAACTTGGTACCAGCTGCTAAGCCTGCTATCCTCGTGCAATGCTGCTTTATTCTCTATATTACACGTATTATCAACTTTATCAGTGGGTGCTGGACAGATACTTTTATCTTCTTCACCGCCTTTAATCTTTCTTTCATGATTTACATCATTTGGTTGTCTAGTAAGAGACAATTCACCATTTAAGAGGTTCCTTTCACATGCACGAATTCTCTGAGTACATCCATTTCTGTATAACTCATGCTCCTTGCTTCTCAATATTATAGAGGGTAAATTGGGCTTCACACCATAGGAATTCCTCCTATGAATCAGTGCATTATAGCACCTAGGGTGCTCGATCCTCTGATTCGAATCTAAAGTTTTCATGTCGGAAGCTCCAAGGGAGTCATATTGTGATTCTAGAGAAGGATGTATAGACTGAGAAGTATAGAGTGTGTTCTCCTCAGATGCTTCTTCTAGAGTAGCAGCAGTATCGTGTCCATCTAGGTAATGTGCTTCGCTGTTAGTCATCCTCTCTAGTTTATCCTGCACGTATCTCAACTCTTCTCTGAGGTCTCTTACTATATCCTCCGCTTCCTGAAGTTGTGCTTCAAGTTCTTCAATTTTTCCCTGTTGACTCCGGGATGTCATTTCTGCTTCACTGATCTGTAAATTTTTTGCAAGATGTCAGAGCCGTAAACACTGCACTCACTATGAAGAAATAGCAACAAAAAGTAGACCAATACATGGAGAAAAAATAATCCTGAACACTGGAAATGCAATGACGCTACTCCATCATTGTTAGTTAACTTTTCGGATCACTATATAGGTTCCAGATATGGTAGTGACAGAACTCAGAGAAAGGAATATACACAAATCTGGTTTAACATTCTTATTATTTATAACTTGTAGCCTCATGGCAATAAATGTTTTAAAGACCCAGGAAACATTAATGGCCAAGAAAACTCGCGAACAGAACAAAAAGTAACCATATTTAGAACTTTGGTGCTATGTCATATAACTATACAATGTCTAGTTACGGTAACTACAAAATTTAGATCACCATACAGTTATGCTACCGACAAAATTCGGATAACATGTAAACCATACAGTTACTTTAAGGACAAAATTCACATCACCATACAGTTTCTAGTGATAACGACAAAACTAAACTAAGCTCACTATATAATTACCGGTGCCGATAGTGACAAAACTCAGAGAAAGGAATATACACTAATCTCCAAAACAGTCTTTACTCTTTACATCCCCCAGTAGTATCCCTCATAACAACAAATTAATAAAACATGGATAAATTAATACCATTTGCCGCTTTAACATATTTTCAAATTTTGTTCTTAAGAAACATATGTTGAACTTTGATGCCATCAGATCACTATACAATGTCAAGTTATGCTAAGCACAAATTTTATATCACCATGCAGTTATGCTGACAACAAAATTCAGATCACCAACACAGTTTCCACTTACGAGAATGATAAACTTGGATCACTCCATTTTTTGGCTTTGACCAATTCAAGGTTTCCGGTTAGGATAGCGACAGAACTCAGAGAAACAAATATACACTAATCCTCTATAACATTCTTATTATCCATAAATTGTAGCCTCATAGCAATAAATGTTCTAAGACCAATGAAACGGCAAGTCACAACAGCCAAGAAAATTCTTGAACAAATCAGAAAGTAACCGCATTTTAAACTTTTAATGCTATGTCATATTTATACAATGTCTAGCTACAATAACCACAAAATTCAGATCACCAAACAGTTATGTTTACGACAAAATTCAGATCACCATACAGTTATGCTTACGACAAAATTCAGATCACAATGACAAAATTAGATCATCATACAGCTTCCAGTTAGGATAACGACAAAATTAATATTACTATACAATTTCCAGTTACGGTAGCGACAAAACTCAGAAATACAAATATACACTAATATCCGGAACAGTCTTAGCATCCCCCATTTGTAGACCTCCTTACAACAAATTAACAAAAAGTGGATAAATTAACATCATTGCAGCTTTAACATATTTTCAAATTTTGCCGCGTTCTTAAGAAACACCAGTAGACACAGAGTTCAGTACATCAAAACAACTTCGTAGAAAACCTAGTGCATTTGAATCATTAAAACTATAAACACATAAATAAGAATCATTAATATAATGTATGATGAAAAGAGGGACTGTTAAGTGATTAACACAATATATGATCAGTCATAATTCCCACCCACATTAATCTACAATCAAGATTTCTTGACACCAACATTAACTATATTAGACAATAATCCAACAAACTAGAAGTCGAGAACTCGAGATAGAAAACAGCGAAAACATGACATATTTAAACAAGTTGTTACCTAATATATATAGATAAACATTAAAAACATTGATCATAAGAAGATCAAAATCAAACAAAAAGAAACCTATTTGAGTGAAGAACAATTATACCTTAGACTCCATCATTTTTTTAAGTCGAAGCATCATCTGAATCCCCTCTTCTTTTGCTACAATCAGCTCGTATTGAAACCGAAGAGCTCTCCTCTCCGACACGATGACTCTTGCGGCTGCTTCTTTTGAGGTATTTAAGATTATATCGGCATAAGCCTTCTTCAGGGGCGATAATCTCTGCACAGAAAAAGAAAAAGAAATCAACCCACTAACAATCAAATCAAAATCAACATAAAAACAGTCTTAAACACCAATGGAGTTTGCAGAAAAAAGATCAAAAGCGACCCCGGTTGCAAAAAAAAAAAAACCCAAACATAAAAATAAAATAAAATAAAGCTGAAATAATCAGGTGGGTAGTTGGTAGCGGTGCGGTTAGTAGTTGTGGCAGTTGCTCCGCCGTGAAAGGAGGTTTGGTTTAGGTCAAATTCCGGTAATGGGTGGCGGAATTTACCTCGTCGGCGTCCATTTTCTGATTCTTTAGAGCATCAAATGTCGTTTTAATTCGGACCGAGTTGGGGAGAGAATATAGAGAGAGAAAGTGAAGGTTGTTTTTCTCTTCTTTTATGAGAGCAGCTGTCTGTTATGAACTGAAAGTTCTGTTGCCCTTTCTTACGAAACTGTCCTTGCTATAAACATCTAATTACTTAAACACCATGGATTACGACAATTTGGAACACCGGTGCTGTTTTTAAGTTTTTGAGGGTTTTTCTCTGAGCGCGCCATGACAAATTGGTCCCACCGCTTCGAGCTGACGTGGCCTGTTACTTGACACGTGGTTCGACGCATGCATGACTTTCGATGAGCAAAGTACAGTAGCTATATAAGTTTCCTTTGAACTCTTTAAGCTTATCTCAAAATATAAATTACAATTATTTTTATTTTATTTTATTTTTTCAAAAAAAAAAAAAAGGGGATATCCAATAGCCGAGGCAAATTCCAAATTTTGTCAAATTTAATTTAGAGTAAGCACAATAAATGTTGATAGGAATAATAATAGCCGCAATAAATACGTAAAATAAACGTGGATAGACACAATAATAAGTATAATAAATGGAGAAAATTTATATTTTCACATAACATTTTGATATTTTCACGCGTATGGCTCACATATTAGTCAATAAAAATTTGACACGTCAGCTGATATGTGGGCCATACGTGTTAAAATATCAAAATGTTATGTGAAAATATTAGTTTCCTAAATGAAATAACATCTTTAATTTATCAAAAATGCATAATATTGCAAAATAGAATATCAAACTTAAAATAGAAAAATCTTGGAGCCCAAATTGTTTAGACAAACATTAAGTGGTTGCATAGTACAATCACTTACTGCATGTCAAGACAATTCCGGTCAGAATGGGTTTGTTCATTTACATGGTAGCGATAACATCATTTTACAAATGCATTTGAAGCAGTGTTTATAGCATTTAAAAGTTTTGATCTTGTTAGTTTATCATTAATTTATGTTGTTGAAATTATGATTCTTATTCGACTATAATTATAACGATTGGAGTTGAAATGGTGCAAAATGACAAAAAAAAAAGACATGAATTATTATATCGTATAAATATATGATAATAAATTAATATGTCATCATACAAAAATAATAGTTTGTGGAAAGAAAAATAATATAGTATGTAATATCAAATTTTCATCAGTAATTCTATTTTATAATAATAATAATAATAAATTCAGTACTAATAGTTAAACTAAATAATAAGGATTAAAATAAATAGTCTAATTACAACAACAACAACAACAATAATAATAATAATAGAATAATGATAATCAATAAAAAAATCGTGAATACATTTTTACTTATTAATTTATATTTGAACTACAGTAAAGCTATTTAATGATTACTATTAACCATTTTTTTTAATCCAGGCAAATACATGGAAACACAAAATTAATATAAAGTTTAAATATTTTAAAGGACTCCTTTTGGTTGGGGTCGGGGTCAGGAAAGAAAGCATCTTTCGTTGCCATACTCAAAAAACAAAACATCTATCCCCGAGTTTGAGTTTGGGTTTGAGTTTGTCTGTACATAAAGAATTAAGTAATTAAACATTTAATTATAATTTTTTCAGTGAGCTTATGCTATTGGCTAGTGGTTTAAGGTCTTGTTTGGATATTGAGCTAGTGATTTAAGGCTTTATTTGGATAAATTTTATATTATTTTTTGGGTGAACTTGTGGTTGGTTAAGATGAACCAAGAAAATACTATTAAGCTAGTGGTTTAAGGGTTTGTTTGAATGAATTTGATTCGATTTGAACTTAAAATTTGATTCAAAATTTATTCCAAACTTGAAATTTGACCCATTCTAGTTAGGACATATGAACATAAAATTTTAAAGCCATCAAGTTGGGTTTATGTACTTTGATTTTATATATACTCTGAAAAAGTTAGAATGTCATCCATTTCATCTCTTAACAAACATGTTCTAGGTTTGAATATTGTCAAAAACTCGATAGAAAGCATATATCTTGTTTAAGATATTTTATAATCGGTGACACACGTGTTGTTGTGTATAGATTATGTGAAAAAAAATAAGAATTTTATACTGTTTAAAGAATTAATTAGAAAAATAATGTTTTTTAAGGAATAATTAGAAAGATAAAAAGAACAAAATAAAAATTATTTTAAAAAATTAAAAAGTATTTTTTAAAAATCAAAAAGACTTCATAAAAATTGTTTACACCAAAGGGTGTTTCCGACTTTATATAATAAATAAATAAATAAACAACCTTATTTCATAACATCCCATAAAGAGTGCAATTCTTGTCACCCCATCTAGGTTATGTAATTGGGCCGTATGGAGAGGAGGGAGTCGGGAGATATATAAGTGGCCTGCGTTGGGAAAACCCTTAACGATCTTGGACTCATATGTGATGTAGTTATGGTAATTATGGGTACGTATGTATATGCCCTGGGCTGGGTCCGGGCTCGATATAAGGGTTATAGCTGGTCGTGCGATCGTGTCAGAGCCTAACAGTGTATATCTTGGATCCAGCCCTTAGCTCTAGGTACAGAGTAAAATCAGGCCCTAATCTTAACCGGTATATATTAGTATTTTATTTTAAAATAAAACTAAGAAGTACTACGTCCGTTTCAAACCAGTTTATTAGTGATTTTTTAAAATTAATTTAAAATATTTTTTAATTCAAAATTAAGATGAGTCATTATAAATTACGAAATAATAAATCTTATAATAAGTTGTACCGTTTAGATAATTTATAATATTCATCATTGTACCGACTAAAATTAAAAAAATATATGTCATTTTTGAGTTTTAGAAAGATCGCAAGTTAACTTTAAATTGTTATAATTAAGAATAATACTATGTGTAAAAATTGTACATAAAAAGTTGTACACAAAGAGTAAGACTCATTATTGCTTACCAATAAAAATGTATAAAACATCTAACCGTGGTTCTCACTTCCTATTTTCTTTTCTTTTTTATATTATTTATGCATAATTTTTGTATATAATTTGTATTCTTAACATTATATTATAGACTATACTTAATGATCTTATAGTTTGAAACGGAAAAAATATTTATTTTTTCAGAAATAGTGGGTCCACAATGTTGGACGGGCTCAAGAAGTCAAGATTATGGAACCCACCCAATCCGTGTGGGAAGGGGATTAGGTCTGGTTTGGGCCGGTAGAAAGGCCTGTTACTACTAGTATATACTAGATGGTACTGAGAAAAAAGAAATGGCTCCCATTCCTCTGGGCTCTGGCTGTCAATAGATGGAGGAATTGAAGGGGAAATGAGAAAAAAAGAAAGAAGAGGGAGGTAAAAATAAGGCAAACATAAGTTATCAGAGTTAAAATTGTAGAACCTGTCCTTACCCAAACTTTAAACTGATTCAATAAGCTGTTCTAACCGGTCTGACTTATTTTATTTTTGGTCGAAAAGTAACTAAATTATTCAAATAACCTTATCCCAAACACTAAACAAATCCCTAATACTTAAAACTTTATTCCATACTAAATAATATCCTCTCTTTTTTTTCAATTCAAATTTCAACTAAAATTTCTATCCAGAAGACTTTGATTGCTCACCGGTACTAGGTCTTGATAGGCATGTTAAAGAGCAAAATTTTGATACTGATTTGATTTGCTCCAGTGTAATTTATTGGATTAAAACTCTAGCTCATTTTATCTAATGATCTGCGATATTTGATTCGTTAGATTAATATTTTAAATGGATCAACTTATGGATCTGATTTGATTTGACTCATCGATCCAAAAAAAATAAAAGACTTTGTTTTTACTGTTATCCTAAACTACAAGAGGATCTGCTGTCAGATTCTTGCCATGATCATCGTGCAGTTTCGTTGTAATAGAAACAATTTGTGAACAAAGGGACTTTTCTTGAATACTTTTTGATCTCAAATAAAAAAATTGTTGTTCCAAAGTATGCCCAAGTGATCCCATGACAATCAAGCTTAACATGATCCGAAAAGATAAAGTCAATACTACTATTTTTCTTCTTCTTCTTCTTCTTTATTATTATTATTTTATTTTTTGGCAACAAAAATGAAATTCTATAATACTATACCAAAGTTAACAATACAAAGTTGTTTAGGTAATACAAACAAAAAGCCAACAACTCAAAATAAACAAAACAAAACCACAAATCAGCCAAGACAGCTACTAATTAAAGTCTACTACTGTAACCTGAATCAAAAAATTAAAATTATGAAGTTAAAGAATTAACGATTAAAAATTTACTTACAAATTTAAAAAATATATAATGTATGTTTAACTGAAAAATTGGAGAATAAATATAAAAAGTTTTAGAGAGATGATGTGAAATTCTTTTCATAACTTCATATAATTTTATGAATAATAATATTATATAGATTAATATAATTTGATATATATATACATATATATTTAATTTTATATGAATTAATTTAAATCATGATCTGTATTTATGAATTAAATGAATTATGAGTATATCAATAATTCACTTCATAATAAATCAAATTATTAATCTATTAATATTATATCGAAACATAATTTATTTTAATTTGACCTACCGACAGCCCTAGGTCTTGAATTTATTTATGGTATCTATGGGAAACGGTCCCTGTTACTAGTAGTAGTAGTATATTAATTGTAGTACTAGGTAATATTAATAACAGAAAAATCAGGGGGGCAAAATGGTACCCATTTCCTCTAGCTACCAATGTATGGAGGAATTCAAAGGAGGGCTGGGGTTGGGTGACTTGGGTCAACAAATACTAAATTAATGCAAGTTGTGGGCTAATAGTACTAGTACTACTACTAATACTTAATTAATTAATTAATAATGATCTAAGAATCAATCATAGAGAACAAACCTTAATCAACCATATGAGATGATAATCCAAGATACTAAACATAAACAATTTGACAATACAACTTAGGATGTGGAGTACTACTTTATTACACAAATATATACTCCATTTGATTTTAAAATATTGTCGTTTAAAGTTAATTCACGTAAATTAAGGAATATAACTATTTTCTATGAAAAATATTATATTACCCTTGTTTTAATTATCTCAACCCATTATTAACTTTGTAGATTCTAAAAAGGAGTATATTACCAGGCATGAGATTATGAAGAAGGAGCATCGGAAAGGGAAGGAATTTGTAAGGACGTTTCAACAAGCAAGAAGGGTTTTGTTTTTTTTTGAGAAAAAATATTAAGTAGGAGAAAACTTTAAATAAGGGTAAAGTTAAAAAAAATTTACTTCATCAGTATTGATAAACTCAAAACGTCAATCTTTTTAAAACAAAAATTACTCTATAAAAATACAATCTTCTAGAAAGAGAGGGAATACTGCTGCATACATATCTAGGTATACCCGCCAAGTTTACAGGCTTTTGAGACCTGTCCTCTACATTAAACCACACATGTAGATGTAGATCTAAGAATTTGACAATAGTACAACTTAGCTCATTCGGAGAAGCTAGTGTCTCGAGTTACGATCCCTACTTCTATCCTAAAATAGGTGTCATATAATTTAAGGAAACAAAAATAAATAGCAATATTTCACTGACTTTATATGTTTGTAAATTGTAATGAAATATAATTTTTTAATAAAAATAAAACATACTTTAAAACATGGTAAAATATAAATCATGAGATTTATTTCTGGGACAAAAGGAATATTACCGTTTTATAAATTGAAACTTTATTTGCCTCGTTGTACAGGCATATGGTTATAATAAAGCTTAACAAAATATAGTACATCACTAATTAGGCAAACCTGCACTCGAAGCCGCAACACACTCTTCCGCTCAACCACGTCTCTCCGTCCACAGCTGTATTGTGATTTGAGGAAATTTTGACCTAACTCACTCACTCACCAAGCTCTTTATAAATAAATTATGGAACTTATATATCTACATGTTTTTTTTTTGTTGATATTTTTACATTAAAACAAAGTGAATCACAACTAACAACCTATTATGTTATTAATGTTATAAATTTATAACAAAATAACTTAAATAAGTACATAATTATATATATATATATACAACATATTATGTTACTAATGTTATGAATTTATAATGAAATAATTAAATAAGTATAAAATTATATATATATAAAATGTTAATTTTAAAAAAAATTATATATATAATTGAGTCGGGGGCAGAGTGTGAATATATAACTCATATCCGACCCTAATTCTAAAAAATTTAAAAAATCAAGTCCCATTAAAGTCAGAATTGAGCTGACTCGTCAAATTCGAGAGAAATTATCTTGCCTAAAAACACATGTTGGGATAAGCATAATTCAATAATTCATACTACCTTAATTTGATTTCATCCTACGTTGAACGTTCAAACTTCAAAGAATATGGGAAGGAAGCGAAAAAAGAAAGAAAGAAAAGTAAACAGCACATGCTTTACAATATCGGGAGTAAAAGAAGGGGCAAAGAACAAGAACAACAACCAAAGCTCAATAGACAATCCTAGTAAAAAGGAAAAGGACAAAATGTGAAGCACGCATCACGTGTGAGTCATTAAAATATAAAATGTTATATTCCCTCCTTCCCAAATTAATTACTCAGTTTTGACTTTTTAAAGTCAAATTTACTATTTTTAGAATTAATAATTAAGCATATATAAATATATTTCTAAAATTATAAAAATTGGGGTTAGTAATAAATTGTATATACTTTCTTTTGGTTATAATCTCTTCACCTATATTTTAGCAAAAATAGTAAAAAAAATTAATTTTAAAAATGGTCAATTTGACTTTAAAAAGTCAAAACTGAACAATTAATTTGGGACAAAAGGAGTAAATTGTAATATTAATAAATTTCAAAATTAACTCAAAAATAATAATAGTACTGCTAAAGATATTTAAAAAGTCTTATACAAAATAAATCACAAAATGATATTTTAATTAGATGACGTTTTATCATATATAAATTGATTGAATAATTATAATCAATCACAACTAAATATCATTTTATTTCTAATTTTAGTATTCATTTTATAATTACTAGATTACAATTAATAATACTAAGAGGGCACTTATAGAAGTAGCTTCAAGGGCATAACTCCCCATAACTAGATCACAGAATTTAGAGTCATTCTAGGGGGATATTGCACTTGAGACATTTTTAGCGACTTTTTTTTTGTTATGATTCCCAAATAATTTATATGATTTATTGGAATTAAAATTTTAAAAAACAGTGATTTAGGTGTAATTTGGATACATATACAAAACAGTGTTGTACAAAACAGTGATTTAGGTATAATTTGGATACATATACAACAATATTTTGTATATGTATCCAAATTACACCTAAATCATTGTTTTTTTTATAAAAAAAAAATTTAGTTCCAATAAATCATATAAATTATTTGGGAGTCATAACAAAAAAAAATGTCGCTAGAATGTCCTTACACAATGTCGACCTAGAATTATTGCAAAATTTATCCACCAACCCATTGTGTACAGTAACAACTACGTTGTGTTGTAATTTTTAAAAAAAGGTATAAAAGAAAGAGGAAAGGCCAAAAGGGCAATTTATATATATATATATATAGAGAGAGAGAGAGAGAGAGAGATATTTTATACCTGTCATTTTTTTAAAAAAAAAATTACGAAAGGAAAGTGAGGAAAAGGAGTGGAAACTAACTCTCAATTTCTTTCCAAGACATTTCACCCCAAAATGAGAAGATTTGGGTCAAAAATAATCTTCTCTCCTAGAAGGAGTTACTATTCCCGTTCCACCTCAAAAAATGAACAAATATTAAAGTTTAAATTATTTTTATGTCCCACTCCCACTGTCACTCTTTAACTCAAAAACAAAGAAAGTTTAGTTATTATCGTTATCCTTCTATTTCTTTTTTTCCTTTCTTCATTTCCAAATCCAAACTCACACAAATATCCAATAGTTTAAAATTTTTATAATTTTATAGCAACAAATTATATACAAAAAAGTGTGTACAAATTGTATAAGAAATATAACACGTAAGAGTTCGGTATTTAATATGTTTATGACTTGAACTTATCTTTAGAGTTTTTTGGACTTTAAATTCCACAATGTTCACTCTTTTATCTTCAACTGATCTATTTTATACTCTCTCAACAACATTTGTCCATCTGAACATTGGGACAATCACGAGCAAAATGCTCCACTCCTCCCACATTCATAACAATTACCAATCTCCTTTGCATAAAACATTTTTGTAAGTTTTTGTTCTCCGATTATTGTCATTTTATGATTTTTTTTAATAATTAATTGAAGTTTTACACTTTTTTAATATATGCATTAACATAATTTTGTTATCTACGCATAATTATTTGTATATAATTTATGCATGTAGAAGTATTTGTAAAGAAATTATCCGACTTACATTCGGAAGTCTACTCGAGTACTCGTTGTTATAGATATTTCGTACAAGTTGAGTGCGCGTGGTATCTGGTTATAGATAATGATTCAATGGATAAAGCAAAGCGAAAAGGTTGAAAGGGAGGAGGCGGCCAAACACACCCTTATCTGGACTTATCCCTTCACCAGATGCATCCCACCACGATACGCAATTATACAAATGTATGGGTAAATATATTTACCAATTTTTTAAGAAAATAAAATATCAGTCTAATCTAATCTTGCTTGTAGTTCAGTGAATAAAATAGAATATGCTCAGACGATCCATACTCCTTTAAATAATTACTGTTTTCGTCCTAAAAAAATAAATAAAATATAAATTTCAGAGTAAATAAAATTATAAAATTCTCCTTAATAATAATCTGAGAAAATTAATAAAACAATGAGTAATTTTGTTTTTTTATATTAATGGATTCCACTAAATAATATAATTATTTCACCGTATGTACTTTATCTCATCCTTTGGAGAATAAAAATAATTATAATTTTAGTCATCTTTGAAAGGACAAAGGGATTATTATTTAAGGAATTGATGTTCTATTTATTACTTTAAAATTAAAAGATACCATTAATACTTATTAACGTAATTAATAATAAAAGAGTTGATAAACAAATTTGATGAATTTTATCATTTTTATAGTACAACTTGTGGAATCTTATCATTTACTCCCTTCGTCCCAAATTAATTGCTCAATTTTGACTTTTTAAAGTCAAATTGACCATTTTTAAAACTAATCTTTTTATTATTTTTGCTAAAATATAGGTGATGGGATTATAACCAAAAGAAAGTATATACAATTTATTACTAACCCCAATTTTTATAATTTTAAAAATATATTTATATATGCTTAATTATTAATTCTAAAAATAGTCAATTTAACTTAAAAAAGTCAAAACTGAACAATTAATTTGGGACGGATAGAGTATGTCTGTGTAATGATACTAAATGAAAAAAATAATATTTTATTAATGAGCCATCTCCTAATACGTGTAAAATTGTAATTGTAACCTAAATTCTTCCCGAAACACTTAAAACTGAAATATATCGTTAAAATTACTACTCCATATATGTTGAGGATAACGGTATCATATGTCTGGATTCATTGCCAGTGACCATGACTTTTACGTCTAGATATTTTCCTAGGAAATTATGAAGTGTTACTTATTTTTATTTATTTATTTTTAATTACAATTAAAATTCGTCAAACATAAATTTAGACCATTCATTAAAGTTGATACCAAAGTTGTCAACCTCTCTTTTATTAGAACCTAGACGAGAAAATATGAAGATATTATTTGGAAAAGATGGTATGAACGTAGAATAAAAAAGATGGTATGAACTCTGGAAATAAAGAAGATAAAAAAGAATTATTTAATTATTTTTAGCTTAATTCCAAGAAAATAGCTACCGTAAAAATTGTGAACTTAGCTATCAGTAACTATAATGAGCCCTTCTACAGCGACATTCCCTTAGCGACATTTCTGGCGATATTTTTTTTTTATTTTTTTTTTGGTTTTTTTTTTGTTATGACTTCCAAATAATTTATATGATTTATTGGAACAATTTTTTTTTAAAAAAAACAGTGATTTAGGTGTGATTTGGATACATATGCAAAACAGTGTTGTACAGTCTGTACAACACTGTTTTGCATATGTATCCAAATCACACCTAAATCACTGTTTTTTTTAAAAAAAATTTGTTCCAATAAATCATATAAATTATTTGGAAGTCATAACAAAAAAAAAAAACCAAAAAAAAAAAAAAAAAAAAAATGTCGCCAGAAATGTCGCTAAGGGAATGTCGCCCTAGACTTTCTGAACTATAATTGTAGTCTAGTTAGAAAGTCAATTCAATAATTCTACGGCGACATTTTTTTGTGGACATTCTAGCGACATTTTTTTTTTTTTTTTTTTTTTGGTTTTTTTTTTTTGGCTATGACTTCAAAATAATTTATATGATTTATTGGTACAAAAATTTTAAAAAAAAAAACAGTGATTTAGGTGTGATTTGGATACATATACAAAACAGTATGTACAACACTGTTTTGTATATGTATCCAAATCACACCTAAATCACTGTTTTTTTTTTAAAATTTTTGTACCAATAAATCATATAAATTATTTTGAAGTCATAGCCAAAAAAAAAAAAACCAAAAAAAAAAAAAAAAAAAAAATGTCGCTAGAATGTCCACAAAAAAATGTCGCCGTAGAAGAACTCAAGTCAATTATGTGCCGAACTCGAATTGGGATGGGAATCTAAATCTTAATTTTTGGGATGATAAGATTGTGAGCCAATCACTCACTAAAGCACTACTTTAATATTTTTTGTTGTTATCATCTTCAATCCACTTGCTCTTATCTCTAGGATTATTTTAGTCCCAAAACACCAAAGTTGTAGGGTAATGAAATAAACTAGTACAACTAATTACTAAACTATTCAAATAAGAGTATTTATTATATATATATATATATATCGGTATTCACTAAATTACGTAGAATAAAATAAAAATTTTATAAAATTTAAAAGAATAAATAAAAAGATATAAAAAATTAACATTAAAAACAATAAAATAATAATATATAAAGACCAAAGAGTAAAAAAAAATAGGACCTAATTATACTAAACTTGTAAAGAAAATAATTTTATAATATAGATAGATATATATGCAATTGTACTGGTAGTATTTTTATACTAAAACCCGTCAATTCGTATATATTGTAATAATGTTACCCACGTCACTGTTCAATTGGTTTCATAGTTCATAAAATTGACATTTTGTCGGGACAACTGTATATGGTAAAACAAGAGAATTGATTTTTATTTATTTATTTTAAATAAAACTTCTTTAAGGCTTTTCTTTGCAATTATACGAGACCTGTTTACTTCGTCAGTTTCTTTTTATTTTTTCTTTTAAATAATGAAATTTGTCCCTTTTTATTTGTTAGTTGTAAATTTCATAAAAATATTAATGACTTAATTTTTTATATTATTTCTATATTAAATAGTAATTTATCTCTTTTTCGTCTTTTTTTAAAAAAATTATAAAGATAATACTGGGACTTAATAACTATTTTGATCAATTAAATAAAATATTAATTATATTTTTTAATTTTTATATTTTTAACTAGAACGTCAATTAAAATAGAACAAATAATGTATTAACCTAATTCTTATTTGAAACGAATCAAATTTTGACGCACAACTGCGGCATCCAAAAAAAAAACAAAAAAACGTACACCTAACTTAACGACCAAAGCTCCGATTTCCTTTTAGTAGAGTTGCGGGTCAATTGTGTTTCACTAGTGATTTGTTAAGTATGTATTATAAAATGGAGATTAATATTTTCATAAATAAAAATACCAATTTCACAATATACTCGTTCACTCCTTATTTATTTATAAATTATTTTACGCACACAACTTATATAAAAATAGTGGGAAAAAAATAGTATACAGATCTATCATTTAGATTACTATATTATTGGCAAAATTTATTATTTATTGTTTTATTATTATTCAATACATTAGATAATAATATTTGTGTACAATTGTTTTAATACGTTTTATGCCCATAGAATTACTCATTTAGTATTTATATGCAAAGGAACTTGGTAGAAGTAAACTATCAATTTCTTAAAAAAATCACTTATTAGTTAAGTTAAAAGTTTAGCTATAACTTTTTGTTTGAAAGATACTATGACAAGAGTTACACGAAGACGATAGTAAATTTTAAAATATAATAGTAAATTTTATCTTTTGAAATCAATTAAAAATATTTTTAAATTTAAAATTAATTCAAGTTAATATGTTTTTAAATAATACAATTATAAAAATTATAAACTACTGAATACTTGCAAAATTTATTAATTTTAAAAAGTAAATAAATAAGGTCAATTTGTGCTATGAAAATATCTCATTAATTTTAAAAATAAAATAAAATATTAATCATATATTTTAAAAAATATTAGTACTCAATTGTAATATCAAATAATTTCTGTCAAATAACACAACACAACTCAACTCAATGGGTAATGAATGAAAGTAGATGAAATGGATAAACCGTCCATTGGTAGCCACGTAGTAATTGCGAATTCCAATAACGCTTTGGCAAACACCGCGCCACATGGTGCACCCTCCTATCCATCCACCTGATCTGACCTGACCTGACCTGGTCTGTCTTCCTCCTCTATATAACAGCACATTCAGTCTATCAATTCTCGTTCTTTATTTTTCCGCCATTGTACGGCCATCAAGATTCCTGTCCCTTCCTTTCCCCCTCAGAGGAGATAGAGAGAAAGGAGACTTCCATAAACCACTACTTCTCTAATCTAATCCATCAATTTATCAATCAGTCATTCAGGATGGTTTCACGTTGCTGCTCGCACTGTGGTTCCAACGGTCACAACTCTCGCACGTGCCTACCCGCCGTTGCCGATGACTCCTCCGCCGTCCGTGATGGCGGATGTATCTTCGGCGAGATAATGTTGTTTGGTGTCCGCGTCAAGGTGGATCCTATGAGGAAGAGTGTCAGTATGAATAATTTGTCTCAGTATGAACAACCTCAGTACTTGTCTAACCACGCCGAAATCTCCGCCGCGGCATCCGCTGTCGCCACCGGTTATGCTTCCGCCGACGAAGCTGCTCACCACCAGTCCAACGCGAGTCGGGAGCGTAAGCGAGGTTTGATACCAATCTCTTTTCTTCTGCCTGTTTTATTAGTCAATATAAACGTATCTGTTGTATCATCAATTAATTTATGTCTTTTCAAGTAAATATATGATATATGTAAATAAATACTACTAATATATGAGTATACAAGTACAAACCGGTCAGTTATTTGTATGGCAATTTCTGATATTGTGTGAGGAATTATACACACATGTATACGTGACGAATGAATTCAATAATTGAAATTTGATCTATTTTTATTTTTGGGCATTTCTGGACTCTTTTTTTTCTTATTGAAATTTGAGCTGTTTGTCAAATTATTGATTTTGGACATGTCTATACTTTTTTCTTTCTTTCACAAATGTTAATCCCTTATCAATCAATAATACTGTTTTTGAAATAATTAAACATCCAAAAGCTGTTGATTAACTTAAATATTGTATGGATGGATCATTGACAGGTGTGCCATGGACGGAGGAAGAACACAAGCTATTCCTCCTAGGATTGCAGAAAGTAGGTAAAGGAGACTGGAGAGGAATTTCCAGGAATTTCGTCAAGACTCGGACCCCAACTCAAGTTGCTAGCCATGCTCAGAAATATTTCCTCCGCCGAAGCAACCTCAATCGCCGCCGCCGTCGCTCTAGCCTCTTTGATATTACCACCGATTCGGTAATTCAATATAAGATTCTTAATTTTACGCTTTTTCCAAGTCCATATGAGCCATATTCTCCACTGACCATTGAAAACATACTTTCTTACTTAAAAGCTAACTATTCTCACAAATTTGTCTCACTATCTAATGTAGCGTCCTGCCCCCTACATAAATAAGTATTCATATCATTGTTTTGTTTCACCTTGTTTTATGACATTAAATTTAATGTTATAGAACTAGTCAAAACTTGCAGTGATCATGTAAGCGAAAATTAAAACAATTTGAGCTAGAAAACAGAGGAGATGCTATGAACTGTAAGCTTTTGAAGATGAGATGATTGGATCTGTTTTTTATTTTCTTTAAATTTACTTGATTATGTAGGTCACTGCAATTCCAATGGAAGAAGAACTTGTTCACCAAGATAACTTAATCCAGCATGTTACGCAATCACCAGAAATTCCCAACATTGGTGGGTTTCCAGCGGTGACTTTCCCTGTGTCAGTTGGTCCTGTTGTATTTCCACTACAGATTGAGAATCCATCTGAAAACCTGACCTACGGAAATGCTGATCAAGTGAATAATGCATCCCCGGTGCTTTTGAGCCCAATTCCAGTTGTTCCTATGCCTAATCCCCCACCAACAGGAGCAGAGGTTAGCTCAAGTCAGAAATTGACAATGGAGGATTCAACTTTGTCTCTCAAGCTGTCGCTGTCGTCCGATCATCAAAATCAATTGTCATCGAGACATTCAGTGTTTCAGGTGATGCCAAACTTCAGCAATCGAGATGGCATGATCAGTGTTGCATGATGAAAATGAAATTCAAGACCTAAAGAGGCTAATAATTTAGAGAAAGTGGATTAAAAAAAAAGATGAATTAATTTAGTTTGACTAGAGAGATTAATCCTTTTTGTTATGTACAGACCAGAATTCATATGCTGTTGTTGATCAAAATCTCTCTTAGATGCTTGTGTGTTTGCCCTTTTTTTTTTTTTTTTAATTAATAGTTGGGGAAAGTAACTGAATAGCACCAGTGCCCTTTTTGTCGATGAAGATGAGTTGGGTGGTGGAATTGGTCTAATGGTTCCCATGACTTTGTTACACACTTGAAAATATAAAGTGGAGGGTACTGGTGGGGAGTCAATTGTAATCTCTTTTGTGAAAATATAATTGATTTTGTTGGTTTCTTGTTTACTGTGATGGATCTCAGTTCTTTAAATGTGGATGGCATTGAAACCTCAATTTCATTTATGGGTTTGTAAAGCAGTTGTACTGTGGTATGTATCTTAATAGTAGTATCTCTGGTATGGGACAAACGTTACGCAGGGATTTTATTTAGGGAAGACTATGATGTTGTTTTAGTGGAGGATAGCATTCATGGCTTCCTTTGTTATTGGTGGGACAGATATGATTGCCATTTCCCAGGTTGCAAAATTGAAATGTGTGAAATAGTCTGTCCAAAATATAAAAGCAAAATAATATGCAAAAATGTAAATGAAATTGGTCTTATACAATTTTTATTTGTGCTGGTTTTATTATTGTTTCAACTTTCAACAAGTGCAGGCAGGCCCTCTTAGCATTTGTTATCGACTGGTGTTGCATTGCCATCCGCTAGGTTAAAAGGTAGGTAGGTATATATAGTCGCAAATTCTTTTATCCACTCTACAAAGTTTGTATGAGTGGATAATATGTCTTTACAGATGGTGAAGCTATATCCTAAACTAAATAGTAGATGGAGACATTTTGTATTTTGAACTGGAGGAGATGGCTGTGGGTGGTGCTTGATGGGGGGTGGTTTAGACAGTGTTGCTAATCATATTGTATTGGTGATCCCGAAAGTTATTTGTAACTTTAGCGTCTACAAACAGAAGTCTTTACTTTATTCTTCTTCTAAGAAAGTGCTCATATTTTGCCCTTCATAATCAAATTCAAAATTTTATGTGTGGCTTCAATTTAATTAGTTGATTGGTGAACTCATGAATATTCTTTTAGACATGAGCAGTAAAATACAGCAAATATAAGCCGCTTGTCCCCATACAATTTGAATGTTTCCATCGTCCAAAACCACCGAGTCCTTGGATATTCTCAACTTTTGAATTAAATATTCTCAATCACTATTTTACGCGGGTTTACTACGGACTATTTTAGAGGACTTCTCAGTACTTTTCTTTTTCCCCGGAAATATCTTGGTTGTTTTCATTCAAAGTAACCTTAGGACCAAAAAACAAAAAGCATTGAAAGTCTGTTCCCCCCTGTTATTATCTCAAATATTGTCAATTTGTCTAGTTATATAAGCATTTGAAAGGACTACTTCTACAGGGGATTTGCCCTTGCCATTAGCACAAAGAACTGGTCAAAAACTCTTGGGGCCTGTTCGGAACGACTTATTTTAAATGATTTATAAGTTAAAATATATGTTGACTTATAAGTTAGTTTAAGTCGTGACTTATATAAGTAAAAACGTTCGGCATCAATTTGACTTATAAGTCAGAAATTAAGTTAAAACAAGTTATGAAGGTGTTCGACTTATAATGACTTATAAGTTAAAATAATGTAAAGATTACTAAAAAAGACATTAATAGAAGAGGGGCAAAACATACATTACATTTGGTCAAACTAACTTATTTTAAAATGACTTATAAGAATTTATTAGAATTTATGTTTGAAAGTAATTCATCCCATTATTAGAATTTATGTTTGAAAGTAATTCATCTTGCTGAAAGTTTGGTTTGGCCTGAACTTCCATGTGATTGGTTCTAGAAATTCATTGTTATGTTTAGCCTTGCGATGAATATATATACTAATATTAATTCCTGGTAAATGATTTTATTTTTTTTTGGAAATTATTTAAAGACATACTACGCCAAGATAAAGTATCAGAAAAATCATAACCATAGTTCTAAAAATTCCCGCCTAAGCACTAGACAATCCTCCACCGCTTCACTTGGCTAGGTGTCTAGGCTCCCGCATAGGTAAAACCAGACTTCTATTTTGAAGCTCTACAATATTTGAAATTAATCTTTTAAACCTTAAAATATTATTATTATTATTTTTTTGATAATTGTTCATGTAAAATTTTAAAAAATTAAATCTACTATATATTTTGTATAATACAACAAATACGTATAATAGAAAAATAAATAAACGAGACTACCTAAGAAAACACCTACACCGCCTAGCGACTTTTAAAACCCTGATCATAACCATGCTATAATCACAAGAGCAAGTTGATTGAATTGATAGCCATAAGATTACAGGGGTAATAGTGTACAATTTACCGAAAGTAACAGAGTACAAGATAAATATATGGCGACGAGACAAAAAATTCAAGTTTTCTTGTCAGAAGAAATTAATATTCAACTTACAAGGACTAATTCGACAAATTTGTGGGCTGCTTGCACAGCTTCACTCTTCAATCCGTTCGGCTGAAAGCCAAGGATTAGGTGATACATAAGTATACCCTTGAAAGTGCTCACCTGCTGTTGGTGTGGGAGCCGGCGAGTCATCTGCCGGCATTGCAGTCCAACACCTGTCAAAATTGGCAGTGCAGTCTTTGCCACTTACATCGGGCTTGAACTTTGGATGCAGTTCTCTGGCCTCCAATTTCTTCCAGTTAATTGTCCGAAACCATTTGTGACTTTTAATCTCATCCCCTCCCCTGGGGCCACTGCCTAACCTTCTTGTTGGGTCCTTTTGCAACAACTGAGAAAATAAAGACATTTGCGTTGGTTGCAATTTTTCACAAACGGATAGAAGGAGATAAAAATTTATCAATCCGAGAGCTTGTACTTACTCCCTTGAGCAAAGAATGAGCATCGCTGGTTAGGCGGGGTGGAAGCTTCAGTTTTTCTTTGACGATCCTCTCCTGCAGCTTCTTTCTATTCGCATGTGTGTATGGTGGCTGAAGAAATATAAACAAAGTAATCACAACACAAACCATGACAAACAAACCAAAAAAATGCTTATACGATGTAACTGCCATTTATTGGGGACAGGCTACAGGTGTCATCACATCAGAACAAACTTAAAAGAGCAGAGGAGACAAGACTGAACTTTGTTTCGCTCAAATATTTTCCAATCCAAAATTTTAAATATATCAGCACAACATTGACCCAAGGAAAGAAATATTAGTTTGAAGCGTGCAGATCACGTAACTTGATGACATCGTAATGGCATATTACCAAATAAACAATACAATCCACTCATAAATAACTAGCTTTTGTTCGGCTTATTCAGGGTTCTTGGAGGGATGAACAAGAACTAGAACCAGCCCGAACCTGGGCATACTTGAGACGTCATTTGCAGGTCTTTTTTGCTTATATAGTCCATAGTCATAGACTCAATCCAGTGCAGTTTCCTTTAGCCTTTTATATTTCAAAGGTCAAGGTTCCTTGCAAATCAGGGTGTTTGTTTGGTTATTGGCTCTCAGATCTCTCTAATATAATCCTTCCTTCGATTTTAACCATAAGATATTTTAGGCCTAGGAAGACTGATATCTGGAAAGGGGACATGAAGTGAGCAGGGAGGTGCCTGGGTGGAAGCCTGAAGTGGGTTTGATCAGTTGGTGAAGATGATGGTTGATAAGGATACATAGTTGGCTAGGAGAAAGAAGGTGCATATTGATGCTAGGTATATGAATGCGCAGCAACAACCTTGATTTGCTACCATTTGACGTCTTATACAATAATAGTTCAATTCAATCACAATTTTAAACCAGTGGTTTCCAGTTCCTATTTACTATAACATTTTTTTCGTCTTCCCCACATATACAATTGCAGAGAAAGACGTAGATAAACATAATATTTTAGAGTTAAGCCCATTGACCAACCTCGGATAGGGGTTGGCTCAGTTAAACACCACGCATTGACCGACCAGGTAGGTTCGACTGAAACTTTGGAGTAAAACCAACCAATCCAAACAGAGGAACAGACCTACTTGACAAAGTGGTTGCTCTCATATTAGAAATCACTATTACAGTTGACCAAGCATGATTATTACTATTGAATGGTAAGTGTTCCCCACGTCCGATCCAACTAACTGCCCTTAGATACTAGTATATATAAGAGAGAGACAGAGATTATCACCTAAGATCAAACTGTTGGCTAATCAATGGGTTTAACTGAACAAGCTAATCATACTCTAGAGTCTTGACCAAAAAGCATGAAAAAGATCCCAAAGATAACCTTATATAGAATGAAACCATACCTTCAGAAACCGATTCCATCAAAAAATGTTTTACATAATATTTAAACTAATTTAAAGGTAAGATATAATTTCATAATATATGTACAAGTCCTCTTAGTGATCCCTATTAATCATCATATTAGAGCATGATAATATGTCTTATTGTCCAGAGATAGCTTTACCTGCCCAGTGAGCATTTCATACAAGAGTATTCCAACACTCCACCAATCTGCATCTTTGTTGTGGCCCTTAGAAAGTAAGATTTCTGGAGCCATGTATTCAGTGGTACCACACATTGAATTCGATCTACTTGATTCGTTAATTTCCTTTGCTAGTCCAAAATCAGTAAGCAAAACCTGGACAAAACGTACTAGTTTAGGAGAGAAATTGAACTCAATATCTAATCACTTAAAAGGATTTCTTATGATTTTCATTCATATTCCTGCAACAGTATAGAGTATATTGGCATGGCAATTACATGCCCATCAGCGTCCATAAGTATATTCTCAGGTTTAAGATCTCGATGCACGATCCCGCTCTTGTGAAGATGTGAAACAGCAGATACTATCTCAGCAGTATAAACCATAGCCTGATCTTCGCTACCCAAGACATGCGAGAACAAAAATCAAATGGATGAAAAAAAAGTCATTATAAGTAATTCAAATTCTCAGACAAAAGATACCTGAAGATCCCCTGTCGGTACAGATGATAAAATAAATGTCCTCCATTTATAAAGTCCAGGATCAAATACAGCTTTGACTTTGTCTGTAAAATTGCAGTATGCAGAACAATGAAAAGATAAATAAGTTAAGCACAACACAACACAACACCCTTTAATAAACTCAAATTCGGCCTGATTCAAAAGAAGAGAATGAAGGAAAAGAGCACAGAGAGGGAAGGGGGTGGGGACCGTGTTGACCATTATTAAATTTAAAACTAACCTGACCTTTATGTTTTTTTGTTTTTTTTTAAATAAATATAATTTACATTCCATGTGCAAAACTGTGACAGTGCATCCAAAAACAGTATCATGCATGCCCATCAAGGCTTAAAGCAACAAACCTCCCAACTAAAAAGCAAGGAAGGACAAATTTCCATATGAAGCTCCCAAGAATATTAGATATGAGTATATGACATACACAGGTTAGATTAAATTCAGCTTCGTACCAATAAAATTTGGCACTATAAAATGGAAGCTATCATGTTTGAAAGCTAAAATTTTTTATATTTATTTCCCTAGCCTTAACCTAACCATAACCTTGGAGAAAATTAGATATTCTAAATATATGTTTAGCGCCAACTTAAGAGTTTCAAAACCACACCCTCCGCCCAAAAAAGGGAAATTAAAATAATATAGAGTTGAATGTCGGCGACCTAGAAACAACATATGCACAAGACTAAGTTGCTGAAATCAGAATGTAAAGGTGGATCTGTGGCCACACTAGGTTGAATAGAAATAAACAAGGATATTTGAAAGAATGTTGGAGAGCACCGATCCAGGAAAAGATTAGTGAACATCCATTGATATTATTTGCTTAGATCTAATGTCGGGCTCTAGATGCACCAGTGAGAAGAAAAGTCTTGTATCAATAACAAGAGGAAGGGGTTGGTTGAAAATTACTTGGGGAAAGTTGTACAAAGAGACTTGAAAGAGCAGAATATAGCTAAGGATATCACTTGTAATAGGAGTGAGAGCGGAGGAATGTAATCTGTATATCAGATGCCAAGTAGGTTGTTGCACCTTTTTGTTGTGTTTTCTGTTTCTCTTTTCCCTCCGCATTCTTTATACATACTTATATATATAATATTTACTTATTTTCGTTCATTTATTTTCTTTTATCCAAATCTTTTAATTTATTATTATTTTTTATTAGAATTGTTTTAATTGTGTAGCTTTCTTCTTGCCTCTCTACTTTCATGCTTACATATGGGATTCAATTTCAGCCTACCTCTACTAGCTTGGAATAAAAGATGAGAAAGGAGAGATGAAAGAATCCTTCTAGTGGAGCTGTCGTGAAAACGCATGTGCTTAAGTTGGAGGAAATACATTATTCCAATAAAATATAGTAGCCATATTACCATGCTAATTTGTATTAGAAGGTCTCAAGTGTGGTTGAGTGAATATATTATTTCATCACAAAACAAAGTGACATGATATATAGAGTTATCACAAAATGCAAACACCCTTGAGAGTCACTTTGGGATGCATTTTTCAAACTACTCTTCATTTCAATACACAAAAATAAGTGATACAAAATTATCTACAGTTCCTTCCCTCGTGTATGTACCTTATAAAAAAGGAATTTAAAGAACAAAGTAAAATACTACGTATCTATTTTATTACCAATAAAAAAGATTTATCCATGTTAAACCATGGTTATTAAAAAAAACTTAATATTTGCAAGTTTATTGTATTTACAGGACTATCTTGAATGTAGGAAATCCCAACGTATCTGATCATTTCAAAATATTGCATCAGGCTACTTATTTTACTTGCTTTAAACCACTCCTTTGTGTTAGCTGAATATGAAATCATTTGAACAACGCAATCTACAATAGTTACACCTATCTTTCCACATTTAGAGCATGTGGCATACGGAAATACCATTCCTATTCCACCTACTAAAATGATCCATTTTTCATGTAACATTGAGTGTCAACAAAATATTGCTCCATGAAGTATGAAGTTTATAGACTTTTTAGGGGAGAGGTTTTATGTTTTGTAATTTATACGTACTAATTTGAAGTACTTGAAACTACAATATGAAAAAAATGCAATATAGTTATGAAGGAATGCAAGATTTTAGACGCTTGAGTTTATTAAGAGAATTCTATCTGGGAGCATAGAGAAAGGAAGAAAAGGTCTTATTTTGAGACGGGAGTACGAAGTAATACCACTAAAACTTCTACTAGTTTGCAATAAAGGGCAGATGAATTGTGTAACAATGAGTAGAAGCTCGATTAATTCTTCCAGATCTTACATTTACCCTGCTGATAGCTTGACTTAAAACACAAACTTCTTTTATTAGTGACAACTATTACTTGCTAGATTCGAGAAGACATTTCAAATAAACTACTGTATAACTGCAATCACTCCAAATATATTTAATCAAATGAGAGCTATGTATTCAAAATTGTGACTTCATAGCAGAGGTAAAAATACCTGGAAAGAATAACGAAGCGGCACAATAAAGGGATGAACAACCTTGGTGAGTATATTCCTCTCAGCATTCATATAATCCACATGGTTATTCTTAATAATAGTATCTTTCCTCATCACTTTCATAGCAAGTATTCCATCACCAATATCCTCACCGATTCTAACCTTCTTTCTGACCTGAAAAACCTTCCCAAAAGCGCCTTTCCCAATAACCCTCAATATCTCAAAATCCCCTGGCCCTATTTTACTTAACACGTCCTCCCCTTTATTACTTTGTTCCTCTTCAGAGCCCTGAATTTCAATGTCATCTTCACCAGAGGATTCAGAAACGGTGTCCTCGTGTTGGAAAGGGAGGGATTTGGAAAGGGTGAATCTGGGTGAAGGGCCGATGAAAGAGTGAGAACGATTATGAATAATTTGTGGGTCAAATAAGTTTGGATTGGGAGGAGATGAAGAGGAGGTAGCTGATTGTGGGCCAAATACTTCGGAGAAATCAAAGTCTTGTTCCGGGGAAGATGCAGAAGATGAAGGCGGAATTGTTAGATTGTTGAGCTTGCTTGCCAGGATTGAGTGTAGGGTTTTCTTCTGAGCTGTTTGAACCATGTTCATGGC
The DNA here is from genome assembly GCA_034770075.1 of Aralia elata. Lineage (NCBI taxonomy): Eukaryota > Viridiplantae > Streptophyta > Magnoliopsida > Apiales > Araliaceae > Aralia > Aralia elata. The sequence continues at coordinate 5,829,698 of CM068378.1, forward strand.
GAGTGTGTATAACAGATATATCTATAATTCTAGAGAGAGAGAGAGAGAGAGAGAGGGTTTAGGTCGGAAGGATAAGAAAGCCAGCCGAGAAAAAGATTCAGGGCGAGCTGAGAGAACAGGGATTACATCTCAGAAATATAGAATATACCCCTAGCAAGTGGCAAATACTACTGATAGATCCGAAATAAAGGAGAGAGCTAACCTTAACCTAAACCCAGGGAGAGAAACTGACGAGGTGGATTTTGGGGAGAGAGAACTTCAGGGAAGAGAAAAATATGAAGAAGTGGGCTGAATTCTGCAACCAGCCAAATTATTGGCATATCATCATCCATTCAATTATAAAGTTTCGCTACACTTCTCCGTCCAAGTACAATTGTGATAGACTAAGACACCGACTCATAAGATTGGATAATATAATAGAACTCCCTCCCGCCGCCGTTACGAAATAAAAGATATATTTTAACTTTTTAAAATTAATTTATTTAAATTTTAAAAATAATAAATATAATAATTAATAATATTTTATAATTAATTTATAATTATTATATTTATTTATATTAAAATTAAATAACTTCATATCAATTTTAAATTTTTAAATTTTATGAATTGATTTTAAAAAGTCAAAATGTATCTTTAATTTTAGATTGGAGGTAATATTATTTATAAAAGTTATTTCTTTTAAAAAATTATCACTCATATTTATTTATATTAATGTCAAAAAAAATTAATAAATAAATTTTAATATCGAAAGATATATGAAAAATTTATTTGTATATAAAGAATTAAGTTACTAATAATAATATTTTAATAATAATTTTTTTGAGTGAATATGTGATGTATTAAAATGACTAAAAAATATTATTAAATTAATAATTTAAAATTTTATTTAAATAAATTTAATTCAATTTAAACTGTAAATTTGACGTCAAATTTATTCTGAAGTCGAGATTCGACCCTTTATTTCAAATAAAGACTGCTGACGAGTTATACAAACGCGCACCCTCTAACGTGCGTCGTATATTTCGAGCCGACATTGGATTTCTACATGGCGGGTTGTAGATTTATTGGAAACGGGAAATTTGGGGCACAACTCACAAATTTTTGTTTATTAGTTTCCCGTTCCATTATTTGATCCAAGACAGCAGAATATTTATTTCAACACACCATTTTCAAAATTTCACGAGACCCTCTCTCATAAAGAACTCAACTCGCTTTTGTGTGAGAAAAACCTCACAAGTTTGTAGAAATAACATTGCGTAGTGACATTTCTATTAGCATTAACTTCATTATTAAGTAGTATCACGGGCGCGCACGCGCGCGCGCACATATATATATATATATATATATATAGAGTTAAGATCAAGTCCGGACTCCCGGACCTGATAAAATGCGGACCAAATTTTATTTTATTTTTTTTTGCTTTTTTTTTTCCAAAACAGTTAATAAAAAATATATAATAATTTTTGGTATTGAAATTTTTTTGTAAAACAGTGTTTTGGGTGTGATTTGAATACATATAGCAAACAGTGTTATACAGACTGTACAACACTTTTTGTGATATATATCCAAATCATACCCAAAACTGTGTATTAACAAATTTTTTCAGTACCAAAAATACGGATATATTTTTTATTAGTTGTTTTAAAAAAAAACTAAAAAATAAAAAAATAAAAAATTAGAGGTCCGGATTTTGGTCAGGTCTGGGAGTCCGGACCTGATCCGCTGTGTGTGTGTGTGTATATATATATATATATAAAATACTACTACTACATATCTTGAGCAAAAAGTAATTTACAAAAATGACTTGCAACGATGTGATTATTTTTAATGACCATAAAACCACAACAAAAAAAAGGTCTTCCCAATTTTATAAAACGTCTCGTATCAGAATTGGTCACAAATAAAAAGGATTTTGTAATAAACTTCTATCATATAAAACGGTCAATAAAACCATCAGTTCGACAAAATTTAACTTTACACACTTCACTTTATGAATCAACACAATTGAATGAATGAATATCAAAATCACAGCTCAACAAGAAGCTATTAGTCCCTAGTCCCCCCAGAGTGACGACGCCAAGACACCTAAAAGAGAAGGGCAGAAACCAGCACAAATATCCACCTACCTATCTTAACAAAAGATGCAACCCCCCCACCCCACAAAAAAAAAAGAAAAGAAAAGAAAAGAAAAACCCTCTATAAACCTGCAAAAATGGCTAATGATAAAAAATACAGCAACTAAAATAAAAGCAACAATGAAGCCAACTCATTTGAATAGAAAAAGCCCAACAAAAAAATGGCCTTATATTACTCTCCACTATAATACATTGCCTATATTCAACTCAAGTGGTCTCAAAGCTCCTTGAACAATCTCTTGGACGGTCCTGTTCCGGCGGCACACTTCTGACAGCTCTTCAATTGGAATCGTAAGGTCATTCAGTTTAGCACCAGATGCTGCATCTGACAATGCTTGTAAAAAGCTTGACTTTTCCACCTCTGTTACAGCAGTTGATGGAATTAGGGAAATGCTCTCCCTGGCCCACTCTAAAGTTTTCAACCCATATGCTTGTGATAATGCTAGTAGAGCATACATTACCTATGAAGTAGCAGGTTTAATGAAGATTTAGAATAAAAAACATTCACTACGAAATATACATACATTTATAGGATTGATAATATCTGCAGACTATTTTAAGTTGTGAATAATGTGTATATGTGTGTGGTGGGGTTGGGGATGGAATTTTACCGTTTCTAATCTCGAACTCGGGAGTGCCCCAGCCAGTGACGCAACTAAAATTCTGGTGAGAGTGCCACCTCGAGGGATAATTACGCTATCCCTAATCGATAAATAATGTTTTCCCTGACTAGAGTTTCCAAGATCAAATATATCGGACAAAAAACTCAATATTGAATTAGAGGCCTCCCTGCAGGAAAAAAAATAATGTTAAATTTGAGACGAATCTTTCAGCTTAGTCCCTAGTAAGATGTTTCATGCTTCCTATTATTAAAAAGGAAAAGTTGAACACAGTCCAAGTTAAAAGACAAGGATGGGCATTGTCATCTCTTGCTAAAAAGTAGATAGTCATTAACAAATGTCAGAATTTCTCATTTTCTGTTCCTTGAATTTGCTAAACCTTAAAACTAAAACAAACATCTTATTCCTGATCTATCTATCATAATATTGGATCAAAGCACCAATAAAAACAGGCCTTTATTGAAGGCATCAGTGCCTAGAAACCGCAGGGTACCTACTACCTAGACTGGGAAACTATTTTTAATGATGCTAGTGTCAACAAGATATGGAAAAGGGTTGTAAGCTGAGATCATCCTTTAATTCAAGCAGTACGACTACAGTTGGTAAGAGTCCCAAATATACAACAAAAAGAAGCAGCCTTATGAACAAGTTCTAATTTCAACCCAACAACAGGTGTGGTTTGTAGTTCAAATTCTAAAGAAAAACAATTATTGATGATTGAAGACCATATATACGGTCTTCAATCATTAATATGACAAAGATTATCCTTTCTACCAGAAAAGGAAGTTGAAGTGGAATAAATTAGTATCCCCGCCTAGGCACAAGTAGTCCTCTACTGCATCGATTTAACTTTTAATGAAGGCTCAGAAGCTCTACAACGCTTGAAATGACTTGATTTGGCATTGTGCCTTGCAGTATTTTTTTTTCATGTAAAATTTAGAATCCTTACATCTAACATATGCGTTATATTGTATATACAAATATATACAATAGAAAGATAAATAAATAAGACCACCTAAGGAAAACGCATAGGTGCCACCTAGCTATTTTCAGAATACTGATAGTATCCTGCATATTGTCCTTAATACATCTTATTAATCAACCTCAATTTCAAATACTTACATATTGAAAGAGACAGAGAGCCAGAAAGACAGAGAGAGTTGACCTGTGCTGAACTGTGATGCCAATCATAGAACAATCAACTAATGGTGGAAATATCACTGATGGAAAAAATAATTGAGGACAATAGCGAATGCATCTTGATGCCAACAAAAAGCAATCATCTGCTATGTCTGGTCTGGCAGTGAAATCCTACAGAGAAGATTCCTCTTATCAAAACTAATACACTGGTGGTAAAACTGGAGAAGAGGATGCCAACAGGTTATTGAAGCCATACCTGAATTTTTGTAAGAAGACATGTTGTATGGCTGAATAGTGATTCAATCAAGATTGTTAAGTATTTTGCACAAGACGGGTCAGCACCAAATAACTACAGCAATATCCACCAATTACTTTACATATTTAACAAAGAGAAGCTTAAAAATTCAAGCAAAAATAAGTATTTACCTTTACTCTTTTGATTAGTTAAAATGCATACCTTTATAACTTCACTAGAGAGATACAGGAAACATGATTGGTGGTGCTGATTGTATAATCCTTGTATCTCCTCCAACATTGCTCCAATTGTCAGTCCCATGAACCATTTAGAAGTTCTCATCTGGAGAAAATTAATAGTTTAGAAATTGGTAGAAAGAAACAATAATACATAAAACGAATGGGAAAACATTTATTTTCCACAACGTTATAGATACAATAGATTATAAAAATTAATACTTACGAACAATATTTTTCTCAACTTTTTCTTCTTTGTGTGAATATTTTCAGCCAACACTACTTCTATAAAGTCTAAAGTCTCAAATCTCAGCTCACAATGTGCAACACATATGTTAAACAATAGAACTTATTATGAGAACATAGCAACATATGAGGTATGCATGGACAATCAGGTCCACTTTCTTCTTTTTAGTCTGTTTGCATTCCTTTTAAAGGAGACTGAATTGTGTAGGAGGGAATAGCTCTACATTTCACCATAGGTGACGGACCTTTGTAGGTGTCACAATCAGAAAATAAGGAATTCCACCAGTACAACTTCTATAAATAAAATATAAAAAAAAAAAAAACCTAATCCACATAACAAGACCCAAATCATAACTTCACATAAGACCCTGTGACATTGCCACAACACCTCGTAAGGATATTATCAAATGCTCTAAATTCCGGAAAATGCATAAAGAAGAATAAATCAAATGACAAAAATTAAAATAAGCTCAACTATTCTTAAAATTGAAAAGACCTAAAACCATATTGGTCATTCAACAAAGCAAGCCTATACCCACCTTCCGATATTACATTCTATAAACCACATCAATTTATTATTACTTTTCCATTCGCACCAGCCTCAAAAATTTCTCAAGATGACTCATTTTATCCAAGCAAAGCTGATTACTCAGCTAAAAGTCATATTATTGAGAGAGTAAGAGCAAGCTTAACCGGGTCAAATCCAGCTACTTTCCAGGTCAAGTCCAGCTACTTGGTTTGTCTTACAGCCCCAACAAATACTGGAAACTGCCAAACTTGCAGTTAATTCTAGCGACTCCAACTAACAGATTTATTATGCCATATTCTCTTGCCCACATGGCAAACCAATTTCCATCATTAGTTGGCTCGATAAGCATTTGTGACTCATTTGCCGAACATCGGCAAGAGTTAACATGGTTTAACAATAACAAGAAACATGTTGAAAGTAGAAGGAAGCGAAGGGATATGAAAGTGACACAAGGAAACAGGTAAAACTCATTACTTATACCTGGCTCATTAGCATGTAATTCCTACGTTGCAAAACAGATATTCTTTGAGGATGTACCAGTGTGAACTTATATCAGCAAAGATATAGTACCTGCATCCCTATATAAGAGTGCATACTTCCTTTATGGGACATCCCAGAAAAAAAAAACCCACTTAGAAAATCAAGATACCAGATCTCATTTTATGCTTTCATCATGATAGTTAATTCCACAAGTCATTTTTTCTTAAAAAGTTGAGACATGGAGTTTTTATTCACTACGAAGGGAGTATAAAATTATTATAAAAAAATAGATAATTACCATCAAGTCCACTGTAAAACAGGTTTGCGATACACAATGATAATAATAATAAACCAATTACATCTTCAAGCCTTAAACATAAAATGGTATAACCTAAATTACTTCATGATATTACAAAATCTGTGCATCATAATGAACCACGAGGAGAAAAGGCATAACAAGCATACAGAGAAAAATATAAACTTGAGTAGTTAGACAATTAAGGAAGGTGCTTTTCACCGGGGTGGTGTCTTCAAAATATAAATTTTGACAATCAGGGTTACAAATTAATTATATGCTCACGTATTTATTGTTATACTTTTCTGTAGCTAGCAATGATTGCAGTTGAGTAAACTCACAGCATGTTTGCATGCCCGGCAAAGAGACTCCATTGTCCGCATGTCCCAAGCACGACTGCATTTCAAACCCAGATAAGATAACAGTGATATATCCTATGTAACCACAGGAAAATCATCCTAGTGGAAAAGCAGCTAGTGAATCCTTACATATCAAAGATGGCTTTGAAAATTGGCCAGAGCCTATGAATTGCATCAGCAACAGCTTCAGGGTTATTTACATATCTACAAATTGTCTCAGTTAAGTAATTTGGGAATACTTAGATATATTAACAGATTTGAATAGCAGAAACAGAGAATTAATAAACATACCTAAAGATATTTGCAAGTCGATCAATATGAACTGTTACTTCACGAGGAGGCTTTTGCCCCAATACCACAGGACCTTGATTAATGATCTCCTGGTTGTGAACACAACTTCAAACATCATCCCCAAAAGTAAAATTACATTTTTTTTTCCTCATGAGAAGTCCAACCTGTAATGGAGTAACAGCTGGCAAGCATAATGCCTCGAGAGCTTTCTTAGCCTGGTCTGAAGGAAGTTCAGAAATAACCATACTGCAAAGGAAGTTTAAAAACTATCATATTGTGCGTGTCAATATATATTAAAAATACGTTTAGTCTTTTCATCCAATATACTGTGTGCGCACGTGTGTATGTGATAACAGTGATACCTTAAAGCTTCAACCAGATGCAACGAGTCATCAGCAGAGACCTTGAAAGTACCTTCTCCAATCACTGCCCTTTGGTATATTTGGAAGAGACCATCTAAAGATCCACAGAGTTTTTTCCCACAGTCTACAGAAGGAACCAAATCCTGTATCAATAGTGATAAAAATAAAGGGAGACAGCCAGATACATAAAAGACAGCATTTGACTACAGATATTAAACCCAATCAGGAAAGGGAAATCTTAAAAAATATTATATTATTATAGGCTAACTCAGCATCCTATTGGCATCAGGTCTTTCAGAAGCCCTCTCACTTCATAACATTAGCAAACAGCTACATCCAACCTAAGGACTAGAACATCATTGTAGTAGCAAAACCAAGACCAACACCAGTTCAACAAGAAAAAAGAAATGTAAGAAAAGGAAAACCAAGGATGTAATAAGGAGAAAATTGCTACAGAGCTGCAATGGAAGAAGATGAGAAAGAAGGACGGATATAACATAAAGCAAAAGAATGGTGCAATTCTATCAACAAGAAGGATTGACAATATAAAAAAAAAATACTTGTGGTCTGAAATCTTTCCTGTGAACTCAACATTTTTATGCCAAAGAAAAGAGATTTACAGTAGGTTTTGAATTTGTTGTTCTAGACATCAGGTTGGTTGTAAAAGATGGATGATTTGGTTTGTGCTACAGTTGGGTTCAGACGCTCCATGTGTATTAGGTTACGGTATGAGAGTTTGGTGACTATAGACGCATTGTTGCTTTAAGTTTGTGCTAGGTACAACACAAATACTACTGTGAAGAAGAGACGCTCGAATAGATCTACGAGTCCATTACGTAAAATACATTATAGCAAAATCAAGAACAAGGAGAGAATGCTCTTTATATAGAATTCTCTACTAACTGTTTTATTCTAAAGAAAAGCTCTACTGCCCAAGCTTAAACAGAGCGAAAATTAGAAAGAAAAACTGCATAATGAGAGGTAGTTACTAGTATTTCAGCTGTCAATATAGGGGTTTGATTTGGACCAGCAGAAACTTGTACTTGGTATTTCCCTATATTTCCAGTAATTGGCTTAGTGTCCCAGATATGATTTCCCCACTGTGGGAGCTATGAAATGTTGCATTGATTATTTGATTTCAATCTGGAAAGGGAGTCCTGTAGCAAATGAGCTTAGATATGATGACAAAGAATCCTCTACTTATAATGCCAAAGATCTCGAGCCAGCTAGGCGGAATGAGAACTGCAAAATGGAAAACTTGTTCACCGCCATTCTGAACAAGACAAGCAAAAGCCTTGCTGGGATGGGATAGGAGATGGATGATTTGTGACAGAGTCTTCACTTTGAAAAAACTTCAAGATTCATACTAAGGAGTCAAAGTTGAAGACTCCGTCACAAATCATCCATCTCCTATCCCATCCCAGCAAGTCTTTTGCTTGTCTTGTTCAGAATGGCGGTGAACAAGTTTTCCATTTTGCAATTCTCATTCCGCCTAAAGTCAAGATCTAAAGATGAAAAGTCAAAAACAAGCAAACGAAATAGTCACATATTGAATAAATAAACTAAAATTAGTTTGTCATCATAAATGCTAGAATTATGTATCCATTTTTTCCAGAAAGGTGCAATTGCTAGACAGGCACAAAATAAAGAGAGCAAATTTTTAAAAGAGTAGATTCTTTACCATCACAGATGTGTCTAAATGCCAAAGAAGCGGCTGCTGCAGAATCTTCAGACATGCTCATGCCAGTGACAAGAATATCTATGACAGAAGGCAAGAATGCAAGTCCACTGGGTGCAGCATCAAGCCATTTTGAATAAGCTCCAATTGTTAAGCACACTAGAAAAAGTAGAAATTGAATAATTAGAGATTACAAAATAGTATATTCCTTTGATTTTGAGCATCAAAATCAACATTTCTAAGAAGAGACAGTCCGGGAGATGCTCCAGAATGAAGTAAATGTGTTACTCCCACAGGGATAGGTATCTAGAGTAAGACTTTTCCTCCTTATGTGTGAGGAAAATAAAATCATATAATGCAAGCAACAGAACGATGTATAAAACCTGTCTGAAGTAGTTGAGGCTGATGAGGAAGCTTAGGTAGCAAAGAGATAATCTATGCAAAACAAACAACACAAATAAAAGTGCACATTAGAGAAGTTACACAGACTAGTTCAGAACAAAGAAATGGCAAACTAAAGATTAAAGAACAGATATATGCCGACAGCAGTACAAAATTAAAAACCTAGATACATCATACATTTCAAAACCAAAAGAGGAAAAGGTAGCATTTCAAACAGAATTTATAGCCGACTGGTCCAAGCAAAAATAAATGCATTGCAAAATGTCTTAGCAAGAGGAAGTCGAAGGACATTGAACCTGGGGCATCACTTCAGCTTCAGCAAAAGAAACATAATCTGATATAGCCCGGAGACAATATAAAGCAGCCTCTGCAGGACGCCAATCACTACGCTCGTCATTATGACAGCTATTTACAGCCTGATAAAATTATTTAGGAAAATGGTCAGAACCAAATGTCACATGATTCATGATGCAGAACCATAAATATCAACCATAGTTATTAGTTATATTCTTATAGAAACCCACAAACATCAATTTCATTTTAAAACAGGAGAAAGAAGGGAAAATATTAGACAAACTTTAATTTTCTTTTGTTCAACTTAAACAATATATTTGGAAATGGATTTTTAGAATTTAAAAAAATAATAATAACTCGATTTCTCCTAGTTTCTCAATGAGAAAACGTCAATTTCTAAGCTATATAAAATAATGTCTAGTAGAACAGGAAAATTCAATGTGAAAACACTTTAAGATTTCCGGTCTGTCAAATATAATCAAAGTCCAGATATTAGAGAGGAACCCATGTCATCTATTCTACTGAATCTTTGTTATTAAAAACCAATTTATGCCTCCCCACATATAATTTTAACTCTTGAGATTTTTTGGGTATAACGTCTTTTAATTTTCATCCCTCATTTCGTTTTATTGTTATAATGTTGTATTAACATCATATACATTGTTGGTGCCTTTTTATAATATTTTAAGAATTTAAGAAGGGAGGGACGGGTGATTTTCTCATCAGCTCAGCTACTCAACAGCATGAACCTTTACAGAGGAAGGCTCTGACAAATTTTCTAACCTCCCTCTAAGCTCCCTGCTTGGACACCTAGGAGGGTTCTACTCCAACTATGATTGCAATATGCCTTCTTGCAGCAGGTGCAAGTCTCACCCCGAAAAAAACAAATTCTCTGGTCTAAAATGTTTCACAAAAATTATACAGTTACAACCTCAGCCACTTACCTTTCATTTGTTGACGGAGATGAATTTTCTTCTCGCATCCCTTAGGCTTCTACTATGGGGGTGTTACAGGTATATCTAGGGATGACAATTTCAACCTGCCCCACTCATTCGTTAAATACTTCAGGCTCTCAGAAGTCTCTTCGGGGTCGCTGATCCCGATCCCGATCCCTATTTTCTACCGTTGGCTGGAGTTCGATATCGCGGCGAGGCAAAAAACAAAGGAAAATACTCGAGGTCAAGATACGCTCCCACAGCCGTTTGCAATCCACTCCAATATATGTACTTGCAAATATATATATATATATATATACACACACACACACACTTAGAAGTATTTATAAGTATAATGTTATAGTTATATATAGTGTTCTAAAAATCCTTAAAGGCTGTGGTAGTCCTCTACCGCCTCGATTTGGGCTACACGCCTAAGCGGAACTAGTCATCCACCGCATTGAATTAATGAAAGTTTTGAATATGAAAGTTTTGAGGGCTATGCTGAAATGAAGTTGTCATGCCTTACAGATTGCTTTTTTTTGGGTAGTTTTTTCATGTAAATTTAGAATCTTCACATCTAATATAAGTTTATATAGTACATACAAATATAAACAATAAAAAGGTGAATAAACAAGACAACTTAAGAGCTACCGCGCTAGTCTCCCCTCCGTCGGCTAGGTCAGTGTAAAAACATTGAGAACACTGATTATATATATTTCTACTTTTGTATATTAATAATTATATTTTTATATAACTTTAAGTATATTTTGATATACTTATATTCTTCTATATATATATATTTCTACTTCTATATATTCATATTAGATATTTATAATTTTGAAATTATAAATATGTTTTTAACCTGAACAGGGGCCCATGGAAGCAAGCATGGAATTATATAGCGCTCGACAGGGTCAGTGATAGAATTATTTTTCTATAATTTGGCAGGGTTAGGGGTGGGGTCCCGCACCCACCCTGCACCAACAATCCCCAAGTATCTTTATGACTTATCTTTGTAGAATTGGAGTGATGTATTTTCCTATAATTTGGCGGGGTTAGGGGTGGTGTGTCATATTTTCCTGTAGTCCATGTAAGGGGGACTTCCCCCCACCCCCCCCCCCCCAAAAAAAAAAAAAACCACAAACACCCAAAGAAAAAGATTCGAGGGCTGCACCTTTTTAAGTGTGTTTCTTTTGTCTTACTTAACACTTTTCATGTAGGTAGACTTTTTGCAACCCTACCTCCGTATACACTCTTTAAAACGAAGGAAGTAGTAACACAAGAAATTTCAATAGCAATTTTTCAACACCATAAATATTCCACTTATCCAAATATATACTCATTTAATACTATACAATTCTTGGTAAATTAATATGTCATCGCTATACAAAATTGAAAAACAACCATAGCATCAAAGTAGAACATACCTCAACAAACTTCATGTAAAGAATTTTCAGTGTCGCTTCACCTCCTAAAACTAATGCTGCATCGATTAAGACGTCCGCAATCGCTAGCAACATCATAAATTTTGTCAATGTTGTAAATTTTCAATTGCTACGACTTGTCAACACAAAATTTTAAATACTAACAAATAAAAAAAGAGGCATGCACAAAAATCTAGAAATTTAAATACCTAGGGAAAAGCTATCAGAATGATAACAGCTGAAAGATTTTGAAAGAAAAATTAAGGATGGAGAAGGTATAGAGTATAGACATTCAAATGGTCATGTATAGGTATTACACAGTCAAGTACATCCTCAGCATTAGGGAACGCTTGCTTCTTTTTTCATGGTCTTTAAGTTTTTTAATTAGTAGATTATCAATTAATCAGCATGGCGAGTAATAGATATTAATGCATAACTTACAACATCATCACCAAAAAGCACAATCAATGAAAATATGATTGAACTTAAAAGAATTTTTCTTTTTTCTAAATAATTAAAACTTCAAACAACTTAAAGGTACAGTACATCCAAAATATTCGATCTGTTCAATACCATATCTAGTCTGTTTGAAATCCTTTTGATCCTCCTTTGAAAGATCTGAATAATCGTTGGGATATTGAACTCTGAAGCTAACCTGTGGGAGCAAAAATAAAAAATGTATGAAGAAAACTCTTATTAGTTTTAAGATGTTCTTTAGTTACAAAAAAGATACTCATCCACAAGTTCTTTTTTATTTTCCCCTTTAACAAGTAATCAATAATTCATCTAATTAAGTGATTAAAATATTTTTTTTAAAAACACATGAGGAGATATTAATAGCAATAAAGGACATGCATGGGCATAATCTCTAGTGGACATCTACAACTTATCGGACAAATGAAAAATGAGCAGTATTCCCTTCCATACATCTTGATAACCATAACATTAATCATGGGCCTTGAAAAGATTTGAATATAATCAAAAACTTAGGAATAAAAATATTTACATCTTGAAAACAATTGTTCTACGCCAAACGAAGATGTTTGAGCAAAATCTTGAACCCAAAAAACTCACCAAGGATACAAGTGATTCATATGATGAACAAAAAACTTGTAGCCGACGATTTCTCTCTACTTCAATTAAAGTTTCACTACCCAAAGATACATAAGAATCTCTGCAAGATTAGATTCGTTATATCCAATATTTATCATGAAAAACATATTGAATTGAGAAATCTAGGGCTTACCTTTCAATCAAGCTAATTTGAAGATTGTGCCAGAAGTTAAATGTCATGGAAGCAATATCATACTCCGGATGTGAAGTAACTTCCAGTAGTGCATGCACTATCAACATCGATTCATGCGATCCTAAATGTAATGTACATGTGGTCAAAGAAAGGATTGAACAGAATAAGAGGGAACTTTGTTTGCAGCATACTCGCAATTCGCAGTTCACACAATGAAAGCAATGCAATACTTTCAGGGAAAGGGCTCTAACAGAAGGACAAGATATGTACCAGTTGCAATTAATTCAACATATGAATCCCCCATGTCAGTAAATAAACGAGTAACAGCTTTTACATCTTCCTCATCCTACGCATAAATAAATCAAGATACTATTTATTTATTTATTTTTACAAAAGACACCCATAAGCTTAAAATGTTAAACTTTAAAAAAACAATATAATAAACTCTTACAAGGAGTGTTGTACAAATACTTAAGTCATTCATCTCCCAATTATTAATCAACTTCTTCCAAGTAATTAATCTATCCAGTAAATAGGCCAAAAAACATAAAGAAACTAAAATTAAAATTTGAGATTCTTTAAGCCTGAGGACTGTGTGTTTTAAACAAAAGAAGAATCTTTTAATAGAATCGAGAAAGAGAAAGTACAATATAAAGGGAGGATCAGATTCCCTCCCAAGAGCCTAGAGAAAAATCCTCTCAAACAGCCTAGAGAAATAAAAATCAATACAAGTTGAATAACATCGCGACTCTCTACGATGTATAGCTTTCCAGTCCCTGTTCAAATTTGATTTCTAAGAAGAAAAAAAACTCCTCAAAAGCTCCCATCAAGATCCCAAAGAGAAGCATAAAAGGGCAATGTATCTCAAAGCAAGTGAAAACTCATCAACCACCCCCACAAAATTCTTGATTTCTTATCAGTCCACACTCCCTGTAAAATTGCAAACAAGCACACCTCCATAAAATCTTATCCTTACCATCACCAATTCCCAAATAACAGCTAAGAATCATTTTGCCAACACTACAGATCAAACCCAACAAAATCAAAATTCCACATAAATTTCTATCGAAAATTTAAGCTAATATTATCTATACAACTATTTTAAACATAGCCATGTACTGCTTAACATCCATAGGTGGGGCCAAATCTTATAAAAACTATAGAGAATGTATAGATAAAATTCTTCTGCGTCACAAAAAAAAAACATAAGACGTTAACAATTATAAAAGAAAATAATTAAGATGTAAACAATTTCTCAATATAATAATTGAAATTCAATAAGAATCTATTTATAGTACACAAATGAAGAGATTTAAAGAAGAAACGATAGTATAAGAGAGGATAACAAGGATCCATCAATATAGGGCTAAGGCCTAAGAGAGTGCCTAAATTTTTATTCTCCTTCATATCCCTAACATAAAATAATTGTAAATAAACTCATCCAATTCAAAATTTTCTTTGGGGTTGGATTTAACAGTGCTTGTATAATTTTGATTACATTCAAAGCACCCTACAACGGAAAGACACATTTTACTAAACTTAGCTAAACAACACCTTATATCGGAAACTAATTGAGGTAGGCATTTTATTTTACATAATTTCATACAATCTTCTTAACAAGAAAAAGATACCGTGCAGCTTTTATTTTTCTTTTTAGATAAATGACACCGAGTAAATTTATGGGAAGACAAAAGTTTAGGATACATACATAACAATATGGAACACCAAAAGGCCCAATATTTGTTGTTTGAGGGGTTAGAGATCAACCTTGGAGAATATATTTTTCTCGGCTAAGAAATTTGGAATATAAAATCACTCTGCCATCTTAAAAGCAGAATTAATAATGCACCGCCAATACTTCTTATGGCACCCCAAAAAAATAAAGACAACCATGAAAAGCATTTTATATTATTTTATATAGAAAAGGAATTTTAATTATAGAGGAGAGAGAATACAAGCAGATGGGGGCAACTGGACAAGGAGTCCCTAATCCTTCCTAAAACAAGTGGGATCCATGAAAAGCATTACCTTTGAGGGATCTCTAAGTTGTGCCTTAAGATTCATAAGTTCAGGCACAAGTACTTGAATTAAGGGCATTTGTGCAGAGACTCCACTTGCGTTTCTTGCGGCCGTATAATGTATCAATTCAGAAATGACTGAAAATGAGAAAGAAACAAAACAAGAATTACAAATAGTTAAAAAGTCTTGTCCTACGACAGACATTATCTTCAAGTGCTATACAATACAGCTACTCCAAATTCTAAATTTAACTTAGCAGACCACGATTAGCCCTCTTAAAGAGAGCATCACTGTTCCATGAGGAAACACAAAGTATGCAACCAATACATGTGTATGATAACCTCGGATAGGTTCCAAGTGCACAATAAACTTGGTAGAATATGGATATTGCCCATTTGCTCATCAAATGGGCAAGCAATTGGTGAAAATAGTTTAGACTTTGTTCGTATATTGGGTATTTGAATATATTTCTCGTTACTTATCAAAGAATATATACATATGTGAAAATAGTCAAGACTGCTCATATAAGGGGGGAAGGGGGAATTAACCAAATAAGAAATATGGGAAGGATCCATTAAGCCTAAAGCTTCTTACTTTTTACATCTCTCCATACTTTTCTTTAGTGAATAATATTTTATTGAACCAACAGTTGGACTTATTGTTCATTACATAACTTTTATGCTTGCCAAAATTCAACTTTCTTGAGCGATTGAGAGATACTTCAACTTATACTGCTCAGAAGTCAAAACAATAATAGAGTAATATTAAGAAATTTGAACTTACAATAGTAGTTAGATCTAACACCTCGCAATCTTCGGTTCATTAAATTTTGGTACAGAGTGTACAACCCAATGGTTGGTTTGATGACATGAATTGCATAAAAAGTTATTAAGAGGTGTAAGCATAAGAAGATCTAAATGAGGTGTTAAGTGAATCCTTGCTCAATATATGTACGTATAATTATATAATTCTATTTGCCCTCTTAGAGAGAGCATTACTGTACCATGAGAAAACACAAATTATGCAACCAATACATGTGTCTGTTGACCTATTATTTACTAGTACCTATTATAAGTTATAACATAACCAAATGGAACTCAACATTTTACATCAAATATCACCATTTTCTCCTAGTCTTAGGACTTATTTACTAGCATTGAATTTATCATTATATAACCAAAAAATACGAGTCAAACACTACATCAAAAAGGCCGTGATCATCTTCAAGTCATAAGAAACAAAGCAGCCTATAAACTAAAAACAAGATTAAGCAAGATAGTCCCATCTCTGGACAAGTCATAGCATAGCATCTGAGTGCCCTTACGTATCAAGAAGTATCCCTAGAGTATCCAGAAGTATCCGAAATTAGAAAAATCAAAATTAAAATGGTTGAAGTATCCAAGAATATCAAATACATATCCAGAATATTCATGAAATATTGATATCCGACACGGATATGTCAACCTCCGAGAAATATCCGTGCGTCGTAGATTTGATAATATTACTGTTTTCTTTAGACATAGTAGTTTAATACAATTGCTTTAAATCTTATAGCACATTACCTACGTGCCTAAGACCATCCTATAGGATAGTTGAGCATATTATCGGCTAGAGTCCAATAAGTACCAAATTACTGTTATTTCTTGGGTCATATAAAGTTAGTTCTTAGATTGAGTACGCCTACTTAGAATTTTTTTGACCCACATCATAACTAGAAACCACAGACCTATGAAGAAGTATTGTAATGTTTACATAACAATTGATGAAAAAGCTAAGACCAACAACGACATGCAAAATCAAATTTTCAGCAAACAGAAACATTCACTATGTCACTAAGTACCATTTACTGATGCCTCTGAAAGCATGTCAAAATTCAAGCCAGAGAGAGATGTAAGCACCAATGGGTGTGAAGCAAGTGCAGACGGAGGGATCCTGAAAACGACATTCATCATAGTCATCTGTATGCATAAAAATGATTAACTCATAAAAACCCAAAAATGTGTGTGTGTGTGTGTATATATTCATTGAATAATCATGTTTGTTTCTTCCCTCATGCATGCAAGAGAGATACAAAAGAAAGAGAATTCAACCCTAAACACATAACACATCTGGAATTCGTATGCTAGCTATGTTACAATTTGGAGCAATTTGATTCTTATTAACTTAAGTTGACAAACACAATTGGACACGATCCACAAGCTGCGGAAGAAAGTAGGCTCTTTTCTTCTTTACTAACAAGGAAGTAGCTCATATCAAAGAAAACACTTCAACATAATTTGCACTTTGCAGGCTATTAACTAAACTCGACTAAGTTCCACCCACTCAGGCACGTTATGCTCTTCTCAAAGGGACGTACTGCCTTGCCCACCTGCTCAACTCTATTTCCTCCTTTCATTAGTCAGTAACATGATTAGAAAGTTAGAATAGCTGTGTAAAATTGTATACCACCATCATAAGACTGCATAACTGTTACCAAAAAAATGCAACTGCTAAGAGAACCAAAGTTAAACTCAGGAATATAAGATGCAAATAAGAGAAATAATACCTATGCCTTAGCCGAAGCCAAGAAGCAAACGCCTCAAGAACCTGCCAAGTAATTACATAATTATAAAGCCATGTGAAGAAGATGATTTGAGAGAAAACACATTATTTAATTCAAATGTTAACTTTATCTAATGATGGAAGTACTTCGGTTTAATTAAATAGATCTTACTAGACAGTATGAATATGAAGCAAAACATTACAAATGAACACAATGGTAAAACGAGCGGGAAGAGTGAGAGGGGTGAGCAGTAAGAATGTGGTCAGTCAACTGGATACAAGGAGATTAAAAACAGTGTTTAGGTCCACACAAGTGGAAGCCAGCATAATATAAAAATGACTGATGACATCCTCTAAACATCTCACAATTTTATATATGACTATGCAGCTTTTTAAAGTGTAGGTCTGATTAACTTTAATCCATAAGGTGGTTGCTTAAAAGTTTCAACTGGAGATAACTGCACGACTTAATTACAAAAAATGGTGAAGATAAGAGCCCAAACATGTGCCACATAACAGATACAAATTAAGTTCTGAAAATGCATATGAAAGTGGAAGTGGCTCTATCGAAAATAACATTTCTAATCTAGTCCTCGCTTAGAAAGAATATGGGAATTAATTAGATAATCCTGCACTCACTTCAAGATGATAGAAACCGGATTCCTTTGATTTCAACGTACCACTTTCCAGGGCAAGAGACGACAAAATCACTATGCTAACTTAGGCATTTCATGCAATTCAAGCATCCACATAATACTGCTACAGATTATGACAAATGACAGCATGGATTCTTTTGCAGACTTTTTTTCTTATAAGTGAATTCTTTTTCAGACTTAAATTTTTGAAGTTAATTAAAAACATCAAATCTGCAATGTTGCACAAACAAATCACGCAAATACTGAGATGTCTCGAGCTATAGAAGAAGTGTGGCATACCGACATTGTGTTAAATGTCATTGACATCCATAATAAGTCAGTTAGATTAACATCTTCTCAAAAGAAAAGAGACAGGGCAAATAAAGAAAGAATTATAATTACTCCCATCATGCTCATTTGAACGTGTAGTTCACACTATTATATTTAATTCTAAATTTGGAAGAAAAAAATAACTGCAAAAGCAGGTGCAAAGAAGAATATGAAATCAACATTCCCCATTAAGCACCTAAAATAATGAAGCTTTCAGTAAACATTTAAAGAAACAGGATAAACGGCCAATTCGCGAAATGACCCACTAAATTGTTTTGCAAAAAAAACAAGAAAGCAGAACAAAAAATCATATGTCTAAGCAATAAATGTTAGGAGTGAACTATATGGAACACTGAGATAATTTGTGCATTCATGTATGAACTGAGACTGCATGTGCACATATCACAATTCACAAGCCTGCTTACAAATGGTAATTTACGATAGTTGATAAAAATAGTACAACAGCAAAGAAACCACAAGAAGAAAAACTCACCTGCTCCTTAAGTTCATTAATATTCAAGCAAGCAGTCAGTATGCTGAGAGCAACCTCGATAGCAGAAGCAAGTTCTTTTTCAAATTGGCGGCGTCTATCAGGACGAGCAGCTATCTTGTAGTTGAATACTTCCTGATTATTGAAGCCAAACCATTGTAAATAATTTCCAAAACAAAAAAAGAATATATATTATAAATGTAAATATATAGGGATATGGTTGTTGTGGCAACCACACTAACATGGCTGCGGCAAAGCATTAAACTAAAGATAGTTTTATCAGTTCAGTTATTTCATTAATGGCACATTTGCCATCTAACCATTTCATCGAGCAAAACTACATCGTTTTGAGTGGGTTGCCACTGCTAACTTCTAACACCCCAGTCCCACATCGAAAGATAAGGGAAAAGTTTGTCTATATATAAGGAATTGAGTTACTATCAATAGTACCTTCAAGTCATGACCTTTTGGGTGAGCCTGTGGTGGGCTAAGATGACCCAAGAAGATACTATTGGGTCAGTAATTTAAGGCCTTGTTTGGATGGATTTGATTCGATTCGGACTTGGGATTTGACCCAAGATTTGTTCCGGACTCGGGATTTGACCCGGGTTGTTGCATATGGTATCAGAGCAGACTCTCGAAAGCTCGGGTCGGATCATCCGATCGGGTTGCCGGAGGTGGGGACACGAAGGCTGGTGGTATTATCCCACAATGGAGAGAGGGAGGTCCGGAGGTGGGGACACGAAGCCAGCCGGTATTATCCCACAATGGCTAGAGAGGCAAAGATCTGTGGACCGTGTGTGTGATCGGGCAAAGATCTGTGGACCGTTTGTGTGATCGGTTCTGACGGGGACGTTAGAAATTTAAGTGGGGGAGATTGTAACACCCCCTGTCCCACATCGAAAGATAAGGGAAAAGTTTGTCTGTATATAAGGAATTGAATTACTATCAATAGTACCTTCAAGTCATGACCTTTTGGGTGAGCCTGTGGTGGGCTAAGATGACCCAAGAAGATACTATTGGGTCAGTAATTTAAGGCCTTGTTTGGATGGATTTGATTCGATTCGGACTTGGGATTTGACCCAAGATTTGTTCCGGACTCGGGATTTGACCCGGGTTGTTACATAACTAGTTGTGGCAACCACATCCACACTTTTCCATATATATATATATATATAACACGTGCGTGGAAGCCAATGTGTATATCTGATGTCTTATCGTGGTTGAGAAACAACAAATACGCATAATCGACGGATGCAGATTTTGTTGAAGTTCTTACTGCGTTAAATTTGAGTCGGAATGGAAGTACTCCACCCCTATCTAGGCTGAGGCGGCATTGTCCGTGGAATAGATAGGTGATGAGGGAGATGAGTGGTGGTGTGAGGGGCAGTGGCAATGGAAACGGGCTAAGGTCGAAGGCAACTAGGCTTACGCGAAAGGGAATCGCATGGAAGCCAAGGTCAATAACAGACCTAATATAATGCATGTGGAAGAGATTGAGATGGACTAGCAGAGATGTATGAAATCTAAAAAGGTTTAAGATCTAAATGTAGTTGATAAGGTAACGTGTCATTTGGTAAATTATAATTAAAAGTAGTGTGGCTTCTTACGTGAAGAGGACGCAGGCCCTCATTCTCCCAGCTTAGCGAGGATTTTCTGATTACTGCAAATGTGGGTTTCATTGGTCCAAGCCGAGTTTGGAAAGTGACACTGGTCTAAAGCTAGATGTGTTTGTCCTGTCAAGGTTGTGCCCAGGAGATTCTCGGCCTTTTCTACTTCTAGTGTGGGTCGGGTTGACTCAGTGGAGAAGTGGGTGGAGACAAGTGAGGCAAATGAAGCAGCTCACTTTTTGCCACTTGAACAATCCCCACCCACCCCGACACTCCTCCTTTCTCCTTCATGTTCAAACACCATGATTAGGTTAAAGAGACTTACTGCTAAAGGATGCATTAAGTAATAATATTTTAACAAAGATTCCAGAATAAGGAGTGGAAAAATAAGGAAATAGTAACATAAGTGATTGTTTCATACTTTAATCTCAAAAGTCAACATGAGCCCTTATTAATTTTTTAATAAATGAGGGTAATTATTTGCCAAAAAAAAGAGGAAGCAAATATAAACGTTTACAAGGGGAATAATAACCCAGGTAAAAAAAACTAACTAAATATGCCCAAGTCACGAGGGAAGATTGAATTGAACTCATAGTATATGAAGTCACTAGTCCAAGCCTAAGGATAATAAATCCTTACAGCCCTATGAAATTGGACCAAGCTACCATGAGACTAACATCTATCCATAAAATGCAAGGAAAATCAAGCATGAAATATATACCTCGGGCAAGACTCTGAGTAGTTCCAAAAAACTTGGTATAATTTCTGGATGAGAGTTAATCTCATCCCTAAGCCAATTCATAATACCACCATCACCCCAATCTTCTGCAGGGACATGAACAGCCAGTGCAGCAACTGCAAGACTAATCTACAAGCACGATATTTCTGCATATATAAGAGTGTGTTCTGTGTGTGCTCACTTGCATGCACGCATGTATGTAATGAACTCTTCCAACAATACCTGGGTTCTAACTTTAGGAGGGCCCTTGTTAAAAGTTTTCAATAATCTCTGGATTGGCATCAAGTTAACAAACAAATCTCAATAAGCTAAGCAGAAGGATGGCAGATGAATAAAAGAAACAGCAATTCATATTTAGAAGGAGAAAGAGAGTGGAATTCAACCCTTTTTAAAATCAGTTCTTCTAAGAACGAGGTATACTAACACAAACAAACACTAAGTTTTCAAACATAAAAACAAAGAGCCTCTTGTTGTAGCTTTTCAGGTCTAGAAAACAGAGCAAATATCATCAGTATCCAAATTAAATTGCATGCAAACCCATCGTTATTAATAATCCTTACATTTCTTCAATAGGAACACTGAAAATTACAAAATAAATAAATAAAACGGTTTTCTGTACACATGTATAGGCACAAACCCACATTTAGGCAGGAAAGGGATCAATTTATGGTTTATAAAAGGATATAACTATAAGCAAAACAATGTTTCACCTCAATCTCACATTGAAGAAGCATTTCACCCCTTAGCACGGACTACAAGTTAAGTAATCCAATATAAATGGTAAAAGATCAATTAGAAATGTAAAAGTACTATAATGCTAAAAATTGTACTCATCAAAAAAAAACTAACAAAATTGTCCACCAAATTTGTAAGCATACAAGGTACGGAATATGGATACTCACGTACATTTAAAGAATCCCGAAGTGGACGAAAAGCTTCAGAAGGTAATTCTTCAAAATCACGTTGTACCTATTAATTATTAATCAGAAACAAAATGCACCAAACATAAATTAAGATGGACCATGCTAATAGAGAAAGACGTATCCACAAATGACTAATAATATAATACGTGGTAATCTTCACAGACATAAGACAGTATAAAATTAATCTCACTCTGACAAAAATGATCCGGTTAACTGAAATCTGTTAGGTATAAGAAGGAAAATGTTACCTTGCTTCTGAGAGTTTGAGAACAAA
Organism: Aralia elata; assembly: GCA_034770075.1. Lineage (NCBI taxonomy): Eukaryota > Viridiplantae > Streptophyta > Magnoliopsida > Apiales > Araliaceae > Aralia > Aralia elata. The sequence continues at coordinate 5,852,169 of CM068378.1, forward strand.
ATATCGAAGTTTCAAGATTGCTACTCGCGTCATGAAGTAAATTATCAGAGACCTAAATGGCAAAACAAGATGTTAATAAATCTAAAACAAACATAATGCATGCCAGGAAAAGCTCAATGTGTAGCAATAACTATCATCTGAAGGACAAAACAAAGTGAGTAACAATAAGAAAATAAGGCAGAAGATCCAGCTTAAACAAAATAAAATTAGCAAAGAATATTCATGACGTGTGCCAAACTTAGAAACAGAAGAAATTTCGAACATGCGTTTGCTAGGAGTAGACGAACTATGCATTATATTTGGAAAAAACACTCTAGGAGAAATCAACACAATATGCACTCTTTAGATGTCATACCATAAGCTCACCACTGTGCTACAAAGCCTGCAATAACTCTGGGCAATGACCTTTTCTTTTTGTTTTGCTAAATTTTCAAAACAAAGTAAACAAAGAACTAGACATTACAAATTCGCTAGAATATATTCCTCCATAACAAACAAAGCCTGAAAGTACAGGAAATCAACAAAGAATGAAGAATTTCCGCTACCATTTTGATTGAACCCAAACAATTTATTATTATTATTTATTAATATTTGTAGACAATAAATTTCAACTCTTTAGGAATGTAAGCTCCAGGTTAGGAAAGTCCTTCCATCACTTTCATTCCAATACACCAGGAGAGAGCACAAAGGAACCCATTCGTCACCACAGAGAGACTAAGAATTACGAAGTAATCCAGTGGCACTGTCACATCATGTCATCGTGTTGATGTGGGTCATGCTCTAATCACATATAGCCATGCCATGTGTATGATATGGGTGTCCAAGAGCATAGTTTTTGGATAGGGCATATAATGTTGCTAAAATTAAGGACCGAGACCACACATGGTTGAACATGATATGGGTGTCACCAAAATCAAACATGACAACACGGTATTTCTATAGCATCAACCCCAACCCCACCACCCTCCCCCCCCCCCTATCCATTTCTTTTCATTTCCTACTCTTTATCCTCTTCCTTTATTTAGATAGATTGTGGTTTTTATATCAACATTGATCCTTAACAAACTCAAAAGTAATTAAGTAAAGCAATGAGTAGGAGAAAGCTCGACAGATCTCTTCTCTATATATTTGTGAGATGTGTAAACAGCTAATATCATTCTTATCCTTTTATTCAGTATACTACTACAGGATGTAGTATGTGGTGTTATTTGTAGTTTTTTAGGATTGTACATGCCTAGATTGGTAGAGGAATTGCCTAGTATCAAACTTCATGGTTCTATTTGAAACACATAAACAAGATTCTTTTAAGGTGTAGATGTTTTTGCGATTCTGGGACAAAGATGAATACTCACGATTTGACCTTAGCAAAGATGGAAATTGAAAAACTTGTGTCCAAAAGATAGATTGCTAATTCCATTTTGACCATTTGACCTCATGCAATTATTACTAGGAAGAGTCTCCTCGGAAACAATTATTTGCCCATTATAAAGCAAAACTTTTCTAATAAATGCTACTCTTACATATTAAGAATAAACATAAAGAGAATTCTAAGAAGATGATCAATGCATTAGTTGTCCCCAGAGAGAGTATTCAAGTCCTTATACTTCTAGTTGCTCTTACTCTTGAATTGAACCACGAAGTTTCTCTTCATTTATTTCTTAGGACATTGATATCCCAACCTAAACTGACAAAATAGAAAAAGGAACACACATACAATAGAGCCATTTGAAATAATCATATCTCACTATTGCTAGGTTTCTTGAAAACAGTAGACAGCTCTAAGCCACCAAACATCAAATTACGCTAAATAACCTAGACTATAAACTTTAAAGACCCTCAAATGGAGCCCACTGAATTTTTTAATTGCGGCCAGCAATTCCTGGTTCTAATTACTAGTAAGAAAGATACACATGAACCTGTAGAAAGAATCAGAATGAATCCTTTTTACTAGCCTAGCAAGTTCAGAGGTTTCAGCTTTGCTTCTTGATATAGAAAATGAGCTTGATGGCTCTCATTGTATAAATTTCAGGAATCTTCTTTTGACGGTTTGACCTCCTACGTTTCCGCCTTTGCCATCATGTTGCTCTTGCCTGCTGATTGTTGAATTACCTCTGCTAAATATTCTTGCAATTCATAGTTATGAATATTGTTTCATATTGGCCTATTGTACCAGACAAAAAAAGTAAAGGTACCATAAGGTCCATAATAGTCAAATTTGATGTGCGTATAAAACATATTTCTTTTTCTTTTTTTTATGTAATAAATCAGAAGGAGTACACCCGCATAGAGCAGTACCGGTATGTACTGAGCTAAATAAAACCTGTACAATTTCAGGATTTATAACTTTGTACAATTCTTTAATAATCCTCATCTGGCCAACTAAAATAAGTTGGCTTTCCTATTAAGAATTGAAACAAATGGCTCTCAAAAAATACATGTTAAGTATCAACTAATATTAGGTAGTCTCAAAAACAAGCAACAAATTATTTAAATCCCCGAATCCACATTTACTTTTTATAAATTTGCCAATTTCTTCAAGGGAAAACACTCAAAACAGTTTGGTACAACTTTGTAGCCACTAGACAATTCACCCTCAGACTTCAACAAACTTTTAGGTCCAAAAATGTGAAATTGTCAACTCCAGTTTCTGAGATTATTGGCAACCATCAAATTAAGGTAAAAGATGAATATGTAATTAAATATATAAATTCATCATTAATATTAAAAATATAGAACTTCTGCTATAACGACTTCAAAACAAAAACCTAAAATTATAATTCAGACCTCAAACTCTTATACAAATTCTTTACACTGAAATTTTAAAAAGACATAATACATAACTCAAACTCCTAATAAGCAATTGACCCTATAGCCGCAGTAATAGTTCACTCAGAAGTTCAACCACTGAAACAGAAACACGTAAACAGATTATTCGAACTGTTTGAAACAGATTATACGAACTTTTTTAAATTGATATACGCGCGCGTGTCGTGATCGTGAACACGTGTAGAGAGCTAGAGGGTGATGAATAAAATAAAGATCGAACAGGATAGGTTTTACCTGCCAAGCATCGATTGTTCGTTGGAATTCTTGAAGCCACCGATCGGCTTGCAAACGGACGGCATCGTCTGGATGATGGTAAAGTGCGTTTAGGGCTTCTTTCACTGTGTTCTGAAGCTCCATGTTTCGACAAAATTCGCCTACTTGGAATCGAGATATGTTAATATATATTATTATATCTATATAACAAAATAGAACTGATTTTGAATTTCTCGCTCATTCTAATAAATCATCTGGGTAGTTCAAAGTTTGGGATAAATCTGGCCCTTCTTTATATTTCTGCCCTCCTTCCTCTTTCTTATTTCCTCCCTTTGTCGTTCTTGGCCTCCCTCTTTCTTCTCCGTCTCTTTTCTTTGTAGTGTGCCGGAGGTACAGGCGAAGTGCTAATATATATATATATATAGAGAGAGAATTCAGTATAAAGTTTGTGGACTGAAGATGTTTTTGGCGCCTCAGTTGAGGGTTAAGATTTAATTGTCTGTGGCAAAACAATTGAGTGAGATACAACAGCCGTTTGATTTGTCCGACGTATCTTGGTTACAAATTTATTTCCTTACCGTTTAGCGGTTTAGGATATTTCCGGGGTTGAAATTTTCTTCTTTTTTTTTATTTAGAAAAAGGGCGGAATTTCATTAAAAGAAAATCCAATTACTATATAATAGTAGGATTAAGGAACAATCTTCTTTATCCAACAGTAAATTCAAGAACAAAAGGTCTTGGAAAATGACAAGGAAATAAAAAATTAAAAATTAAACCCTTGTGAAGGAATTTTTATTAGGAGGTCCAGGTCTTCCTAGAACCTTCAATTACATTTTCGACACGTGTAATGGTCATACATAATTAATACAAATTGGCCCCCACATGTTATGGGCTACTAGTTAAAAAGGAAATTATTGTATATGTATTGAAAATGTATAGGAAGGTCCTTTTCCTAGTTAGAAGACATGGACCTCATAATAAAATCTCCTTGTGAAGAGCTATACGAGTACAAGGGGGTCCACTTTATAACTCAAAAAAGCAACGACAAGTTCAAATAATACAATGAAAAAATTGTAACATGTGCGGTAAATATTATTTATTTATGCTAAAAATTTGTAGTATTATGTACTGTTAATATTAAAAGTATTTATTTGCGGTGGAATGCTAAAAAAATCATTCATCATACTTTATCATTAAATTTCAACACTTAACTTTGCTTTAAATGAGGCACCATGAATTGTGCTATAGGCACCATTAACCGTTATTCTCAGAGAATAATGGTATGAGCAGACGTAAAAATAGTTGACGTAAGTGATGTCCTTGTAGGGACAAAATGGTCTAACTCAAGGGTTCAAATCAGCTATATTTCGTCCGTCCAATTAAGGTTTTATATATTTATTTATTTATTTTGGTTAGAATATGTAAGTGTTGGTTCGTTGAAAATATAAAATGCAAAATATCTATTTATAAAATATAACGTGTAAAGTATAAAATAAGGAAAAATTAGAAAATATAAAATGCATTTAACTCATATTATAATAGTAAAAATATAGTGATTACGAGTTATAAAAGATATATCATGTTATTTATCTTTTTGGGATAGGATTACGAGTCATAAAAGGTAATACATATATATATCTTTACATATAAAAATATGATCAACAATCTTACCTCATGATCATTAGAGTAAATTCATTTTAATTGATAACTATTTAATGAGTTAACTCCAGTGACCAAGAATTATCTCGGACGATCGTTATAACATTTAATACGGTTATTAATAATTGCAATTAATTCTCCTTAAATCATGGATAAGTAATGTAAAAAGTTTATTATTGAAATACTAATTATTATACGTAATTTCAAAGTTCTTTTCTAACAACTAATTTGTAATTTTAATCACTAAGTAAAAAAAATAATTAAAATTTCTATTATTGTGTTAGAATGTGAAGTGTTCATTCATGACTATTACTTATTTATTTATGTTTAATGTATTATACAATTATAAATATGATGTTGGTCCAAATTATCTTAAACATTATATATATTTATTATGTTAGTGAAAAATTATAAATATATTTCAGCAAAAAATTATTAAATATTTGCGAAAGAAGTGATGTAGACTAGCCCCTGCGAGCTTGTTCTCTCAAATTTATAAATTTAAGAATAATGATAAGAATCTCAAATTTTTGGTCTAAAATAACATGACATTAAATATTTTAATAATAATTTATGGTATAATCAATCACATGAGATTTACCCAATCAATATCATGGTGACTCATAATTGAAGAAAAAAAATTTGATACTCTTACCATCACCACCAGAATTACCCTAAACTTAAACATTGTACTGCATGAGTCTAATAGGATACCCAATAAATAAATAAATTACAAGATACAAAAAATGTTTCAGAAAAATGAAAAAAGGAAATGAGTTTTTTTTTTTGCTATGCTGGCGGTTTGTTTGTTTTTTTTTGAAAATAAACTGGATTAACCAAACACACCCTAGTCCCTGCGTATTCGGCAGCCGCAACCCTGTTTAGTACGGTAGTACCCATAGCATCGAATTATTCCAATTTCGAACACCATAATATCACCGTGACCTGCAATTTTCACGGTACTACCTGTTCACGCCGATTGCCCCTCTCTCTCCACCTGTCTCTTTCTATCTCTCTATATATTCAGAGAGTCTGAAAGAGGAGAGAAAGTTGTAGAGTATATCAATGGGTTCGTCTGGAAAGGAGGGAGAGAGTGAAGCAGCGATGAACATAATAATACCAGAGGAATGGTCGGAGGCGGCGAATACGATTACGTACGATTCAATCACATCGCCACCTCCAATTACTTTAGTCTGCGGCCCCAAAAACAGCGGCAAAACCACCTTCTCCCGCCACCTCCTCAACATTCTCCTCCAAAGGTAAAAAAGCGTTTCCCTTGCTCTTGAATTCTGTTATTTATTATTATTTTTTTAACTACACACTACTGTTGTGCGGAAGCTATTGCGGAAGCTACTAAATCAAAGTGGGAATTATCATACACACAGAAACACAAAGATTTACGTGGTTCGGCAAATCGCCTACTCCACGGAGGTAGCACTGAATATATATAAACTGAAGATTGAGGGATGATTTACAAGAGAGGATACATGGGTTTATATAGGAGGTTGGAGCACACCTCTGTCAATAATGGTGTGCTCCATGTTCAACAAAGTTGGCTACCAACCCACTACCAATAGTGAGCCACCAACCAGCCGTCAGCCACCAACCCAGCTGCCTAACCCAGCCGCCTAATACCAACAATCTCCACCTTGGCGAACTTTCAAGGATTTGTGCTACCTCCAATGCACCCTTAGGTGCCAAAAACACGTGAGATATTGACCAAGTCCAAACAATGCTGGAACTTGATCCCTGAAACCACCTTTGTTAGCATATCTGCAGGATTATCTGCAGTTCCGATTTTCTGAAGTAGAATGTCACCTTCTTCTACTATTTCTCGAACAAAGTGGTACCGTACGTCGATATGTTTGGTGCGACCATGATGAACTTGATTCTTTGCCAGACATATGGCACTTTGACTGTCACAAAAAACCTTGATGTTTTCCTGACAGATTCCCAAGTCTCTGACCAAATTGTGAAGCCAAATAGCTTCCTTAATTGCTTCGGTGATCGCCATGTATTCTGCCTCTGTAGTAGATAAGGCAACAGTTGACTGTAGCGTTGATCTCCAACTCACTGGTCCTCCTGCCATAGTAAACACATAACCAGTAGTTGATCGACGTTTATCGAGATCACCAGCATAGTCAGAATCGACGTATCCAACTAGACAATTGACAACAGTCTTGTCTCTTTCGAACTTCAAACCAATATCTACAGTACCTTGAATGTATCGTAGAATCCACTTCACTGCTTGCCAGTGACCTTTGCCAGAATTATGCATATACCGACTCACCATGCTGACAGCATGTGAAATGTCTGGTCTTGTACACACCATTGCATACATCAGGGCTCCAACAGCATTGGCATATGGGACAACATTCATCTGCTGTTGTTCGTCATCTGTACTTGGAGACATGGATGCACTAAGTTTGAAATGTGGGGCTAACGGAGTGCTTACAGGTTTAGTCTTATCATCGATACCAAACCTCTGTAGTACATTTTTCAGATACTGAGTCTGTGTCAAACAGACTGTCCCTTTTACCCTGTCTCTCTTGATTTCCATTCCAAGAATCTTCTTGGCCTCTCCAAGATCCTTCATTTCGAACTCTGAGCTTAGTTGAGCCTTCAGCCTGTCAATCTCCACCTTGCTCTTAGATGCGATTAGCATATCATCCACATATAAGAGCAGATAGACAAATGTACCATCTTGGAGTTTCTTCAAATAGACACAGTGATCAAACTGACTGCGTGTGTACCTTTGATTCTTCATAAAGCTGTCAAACCGCTTGTACCATTGTCGGGGTGATTGCTTCAAACCATATAGTGACTTGTTTAACTTGCAAGCCCAGTTCTCACGTCCGGGAACTTTGAACCCATCTGGCTGAGACATATAAATCTCCTCGTCCAAGGTTCCATGGAGAAATGCAGTTTTGACATCGAGTTGAGCTAGCTCGAGATCAAATTGTGCGACCAAAGCTAGTAATAGTCGAATAGAGGAATGTTTAACAACAGGTGAGAATACCTCATCGTAGTCTATTCCTTCCCTCTGTGTATAGCCTTTTGCTACCAATCTAGCTTTGTACCTGATGTTATCTTTTCCTAGAGCACCTTACTTCTTAGCATAGACCCATTTGCATCCAATCACCTTCTTGCCTTTTGGAAGTGAAACTAACTTCCAAGTCTGATTTTGATGAAGAAATTGCATTTCTTCATCCATTGCTGCCTTCCACATATCTTGTTTTGTACTAAACATAGCTTCTTTGTAGTTGTACGGAATGTCAGCTTCAGTTATGGGAAGTGCAAATGCAACCATATCAGTATATCGAGCAGGTATCTGAATATTTCTCTTCGGTCTCCTGTTGGCAATAGATTCTTCTTGATGTGTGGTCTCTTGTAGTGGTGCTTGTGCTAGTACCTCTGTCTCAACGGAGCTATCATCCCGATCGTCATCATCTTCAGGATGATCAACTATTTGAGTTGGTTTTTCTGGAGTTGCAGGATTATCTAACTCCACCTGGTTTTGATTCTCCTTTTCTACAGTTGTTTGTTTCAACATAACAGACTCATCAAAGGTAACGTCTCTGCTTATCACGATCTTCTTTGACTCATGGTTCCATAGACGGAATGCTTTAACTCCTTCACTAAAAACCCATGAAAACAGCTTTCTTGGCTCTAGGATCCAGTTTGATTCCTTCACATGAAAAATATGCAGAACACCCAAATATATGTAGACAATCATAATCAGAAACGGATTGTCCAGACCATACCTCCTTGGGAATTTTCCCATCTAGTGCTGAAGCAGGGAGTCTGTTGATGATAAAAGAGGCATATGACAAAGCTTCTGCCCAAAATGCTTTGCTCAATCTGGATTGGGATAACATGCATCGAACCTTATCAACCAAGGTACGATTCATTCGTTCTGCTACACCATTTTGTTGTGGTGTACCTGACACAGTGAAATGTCTGACTATCCCCTCGTCCTGGCAAACTTTCTGAAATGGATCTGACTTGTATTCCCCTCCATTATCAGATCTTAGCCTCTTGATTTTCTTACCTGTCTGGGTTTCAATCATTTTCTTCCATTTAAGGAAGATATCCAGAACTTCATCCTTGTGCTTCATGGTGTACACCCAGACATACCTGAAAAGTCATCAATAAATGTCACAAAGTAATGTTTACCTCCCAAATGAAAGCATTTCTAGAAGGCCCCCAAACGTCAGTGTGAACATAATCAAGTGTTCCTTTCGTACGATGCATAGCAGTGCCGAACTTGACTCGTGTCTGCTTTCCCAAGACACAGTGCTCGCAGAAGTCGAGTTTTCCACTCTTAGCACCTTTTAGTAGACCCCGTTTCACTAAATTCTGCAAGGCCTTTTCACCGACATGCCCCTAAGCGCATGTGCCACAGTCGTGAAGTATCAGACGAATCTGCTTTTTCGATACAGTCGGAGACGGATGCACTCCCAGAGACTGTGTGACCATCAAGGAAATATAGATTTCTTTCTCGTATTCCCTTCATAGCTAAGAAGAATACACCGCGTACAACCTTCAAAACTCCACCTTCTATGGTAACCTTGTAACCACTGGAGTCAAGAACCCCTAGAGATATCAGGTTCTTCTTCAGATCAGGGACATACCTGACGTCTGTCAGTCGTCTGATTGTACCGTCGTGCATCTTCAAACGTACAGTTCCAATACCTTTTGTCCGACATGCATTGTCATTTCCCATCAAGACAAGCCCTCCATCAATGTCCTCGAAACTTGAGAACCATTGCCGATTTGGACACATGTGGTAGGAACATCCAGAATTCCAGAATCCAACTATCAGATGAATCAACTGAGGAAGAAACAGAGAATGCTGAGTCATCTTCGTCATCAGCCTTTCGTGCCATATTCGCATTAGACTTGTCTTTGTTTGGACAATCTTTCTTCCAATGCCCTTTCTCGTGACAATAGGCACACTCATCCTTTGCAAGACGTCTCCGAGATGATCCTCCTGACTTCGAATGGGATTTGCCTCGCTCTTCAGATCCGCCAGATTTTCTATTGTTCGTCCTGCCTCGGGTAATAGTCAGAGCTTCTGGTGTCGAATCTCTATGATCATTTTGATCCTTCTTCCGGTACTCATTATTCACCAAAGCATTTGAAACATCCATGAATTTAACCTCATCTTTACCATATAACAGAGTCGTGGTTAAGTGATCATATGTTTCAGGCAGAGAATTTAACAATAGCAGAGCCTTATCTTCATCTATAATCTCAACATCAAGATTTTGCAGATCGGCAAGTATTTTGTTGAAATTATCAAGATGTTCAATCATAGGCGTACCTATCTTGAAGTGGAATCGAAAGAGTTTCTTTTTCAGATAGAGTCGATTCTCTACACTCTTTGTCATATACTTATCTTCCAGCTTCTTCCAAAGACTTGAAGCCATTGTTTCTTTCATGACAAAATATTTTTTATCTTTGGCGAGACACAATCGAATTGTGCCACAGGCTTGACGGTTAACATATTTCCAATCATCATCAGAAATATTTTTCGGTTTGGATCCTAGTGCAATATCGGATCCCTCACGGAATAACAGATCCATAACTTCGCATTGCCACATGCCAAAGTTGTTTGTGCCGTCAAATTTTTCAATATCAAACTTAGCATTTGACATTGAACTTCTTTGCCAAGAACTGCTGGTGGATGGTGGGCTTTGATCCTCAACTTTTTCTTCGCCTTTTGAACCATCCATTGTGCTTCAAAACAAACTTATAGAGCTCAATTAAGTAACAACAGTACTTTAGGAGCGTAATTAGCAGAAACGGATGGCACGGTTGCGTCCGGAATGGTCCAAAACCTTGGAAATGATACTGAGTTTGTCAAAAACGGACTTAAAACGAGCTCAAACGGATCAAAATACCAAAAAAAAAATGTTAAACGGAATATTCCGTTATCTTTAACGGAATATTCTGACGGCGTTTGCTGATGCAGTGCTGATGTCACTGGGTCAACCCAGCTGCTGGGTCGGGTCGGGTCCTGGGTCGGGTTCTGGGTCGGGTCGACCCGCTGGGTCGCTGGATCGGGTTACCGGGTCGGACTGGGTCGGGTTTTTGGGTCGGGTCGGGTCGACCCACGGACTTCTTCTTCTTCGCCCGATCTGCTGAATTTTTTTTTTTTTTTTTTTTTTTTAACTGAACTTTGACCGCGATTTCCGGGAGCATACGACGTCGAAAATGACACGCCGTTTTGTTCCGTTGGGACTCCTGGCGACGAGGGCTATCTCCTGGTATGATCAAAACAAAATTTCGACCACTTTGATTTCTGGGTGGTTTGAACAACCGTGGCTCTTGATACCAATTTGTTGTGCGGAAGCTATTGCGGAAGCTACTAAATCAAAGTGGGAATTATCATACACACAGAAACACAAAGATTTACGTGGTTCGGCAAATCGCCTACTCCACGGAGGTAGCACTGAATATATATAAACTGAAGATTGAGGGATGATTTACAAGAGAGGATACATGGGTTTATATAGGAGGTTGGAGCACACCTCTGTCAATAATGGTGTGCTCCATGTTCAACAAAGTTGGCCACCAACCCACTACCAATAGTGAGCCACCAACCAGCCGTCAGCCACCAACCCAGCTGCCTAACCCAGCCGCCTAATACCAACAACTACTACTGTACTTGCATTGGTTTTATATTTTTTAGGTTTTCAGCCATTCCGTCAATATACTGTAGCTTAATTTTGTTTCCCCACTGACAAGTTTATGCTACAGTAGTTTGATTGAACTTTGACTGTTAATTGTATTTATCATCATATTTGTTTGACCTAAAGCTGCATATTATTTGAAGTTTTTGATTTGAGTGGTAATGCAGATTGATTAACATGCTGATTTGGAAAGGGTTCAATTTGATATTGCTATCGGAATATTATATCAGGACATTTTTTGTAGTTTTAACTAGAGTATTTATATATTTATTTAATGTGAGATGTTCTTCATAGTCTCTATGGAATTTCTTTGACTATGAAATCTATCTGGTATCAGGGTTTGTTTGTTAGGGCTAATAACTGAAGTGCACTTACTTTATTCTGACTTCGATCCCAAACCTCCACTAATTATTTTTATTTGGGATTTCTTTGATATTATTAATTATAATCAACAAGTGTAGTTTACTCCTTTTCTGTTTCAATCTCATCTCATGTAATCATATTTAAACACAATAATGATCCTAAACAATGATCCGTTATCCAATTTAATGATTTGGAAGAATCATACCATGTCATACTTGCAAGTAGAAGTAATTAGGTTTTCTTCTGGACTTGTTGCATAGATGCTCAGGTCTCATTCTTCATCCATCTCTAATTTTTTCCAATGTAAATTACTCATATTAAATTCACCACAATTTTTTTTTTTGCATAGATATTGAAATTTATGTTTTGTTTTCAGATATAAGAAAGTAGCTTATCTGGACACAGATGTCGGGCAAACCGAGTTTACCCCTCCTGGTTGTCTATCGCTTACAATCTTGGACAAAATAACTCCAGGTGATCTGCCGAGAGGCTTTATAATCCAGAATGTTTTACATTTTCCATGAGTTGTGTTAAGGTGATGTTATATGCTCATTTCTTATATGTTTTTTCTTTGTTCAATTAGATTTGACGATTCCATGCCTGAAAACGCCTGCGAGGTACGAACTCCTTAACCTATTTAAATATATGCACGATGTCTTGCAAGTTGTTATTTTTGTTTAAAGAGGAATTGTCTTAAAAGTTTTGTGAGGTTTATACATTTTGTATGATTCAATGAAAAAGACAATTTGAGATTTTCGTTTCCCAACTAAGGTTGTTTGACTTTGAGCATTATGTTTTCTATAGAGCGTGTGGATCAATCTGGTTTTTGAGTTTCCTGGGTGAGTTATAGTTATAGAGGAATGATGTGTTGACAACTTGACATCTCAATACTGTGGGCTTTATGTAGTGTTTGTATTAAGAATGTAATAAATGAATTGATATTTCTTTCCTGTTATATTTTTTCCTATATTATTTATTCATTGGAATGCCCTGAAGTCTGCAACTATAGTCATTGGTAAAACCCTTCTATTTGAAAAAGAAAAATCTTAGAAAGAGAAGTTACACCTTATTTTTGAGATATATATAGCGGTCACTTTACCTTGTACCCAACTTTTATCTAATGGAAGTACACGATTTAACAAAGTAGCAAGCCATGTGTTTTTGTGTCTCACAAACATGGGTTGTAATACTATAATTGTTTGGAGGGTTGATTTAAAACTTAAGGGATTTATAGATCTTATGAGAATATTTCTCACGTTTAGTTGATGATGCAATTTCTCGATGTTAGCAAGGTCTAATCAGATTTCAAATTCGATAACACACTTTGTGCCTTATATCATTTATTTTTGAAGACTTGAAGTAGGCAAGCATGCATGAAATGATGGGAAATGCAGCAGTAGCAACATAGGGATGAAATAAAATATTTGTGGGACTACGATAGTTTGTATGTACGGGTGACAATCGTGTCGTGTTAGGCGAATTTGTGTCGTGTCAAGTTATAGGTATTACACTAAATAGGTCAACACTAACATTACCCATTTAATTATTCGTGTCAAGATGCTCAACACTAACAATAACATGTTTATTAACCGTGTTAACGCGTTGACCCGTTTACTACATAAATTAAAATTTTTAAATAAAAAAACATCATTCACTTATTTATTGAATAATAATGTAAATTATTCATCACAATAATATTTATTTAACAAAATGCAAGATAACATGCGTAGAAAAGTAACTAAGAAAGCTAAAACTCAATATTTAAGGTAAAATTATAACGTTATATCATATTTATTTTTAAATTATTTTAAATAAACGTGTTCAATCGTGTCAATTCGTTGATTATACGTGTTTGACCCATTTAAATTTTGTTTTGAATGTGTTGACCTATGTATGACACGGAAACTATTTATGCATCGTCTTCGTGTCAGGTTACTGTGTCGTGTCAAAAATTGCCACCCCTATTTGTATGAATATTCTCTGGAAATATGAAAATATTATATATGTGTTAGATTTTGTTCTTCATTGTGAGCTTTGTTTGTCTAGGGGGTAGAAACTTCATAAAGAAAGAGAGGAAGACTGTTGTATAAAGACTATTACTTAGAAGTTTACAATGTAAACCTGAAGATGAATGGAGGTCCGCTCAATAGAATGCCAGACGTTGTTGTATGGACTCAAATTAATAAGCAACCTTATGAATTCCATATATAGTGGATTAGTCAATTTGGTGTTCAAGGCTTTCGATAATAAGTGAAGCCTGTAATTCTTGTAATAAATCAATGCATATGCTATTATACTTTAAAGTTTAGACCGTCCTTTTTTTATAAGTACTTTAAAACATTTCTTTCTCCATGCCAAATTCATTATTTGTTGATGGCATGCATGTAATATATGACTTTTCTGTTGCTTAGCCAAGAAGGGAAGAAATACTATTAAATTGAACAATTAAAAGTCCTTCAGACCTTCACCCTTTTCAAAATTTCCTTTCAGATGCTTCTTCTTTGGTGATATTTCCTCAAAAAGGGATCCAACATTATACTTGACATATATATCTGCACTATATGACTACTATCGGAAAGAGTTGAGCATGTTGAATCTGAGTAGTAGTTCCATATATGCTTCATTGCCCCTTGTTGTGAATACTCCTGGATGGGTCAAAGGTATTCTTAATTTCGTCTCTGTTATTCTATTTGTAATTAGCATTATGTTATTGTAGTATATTATGAATTTTATGATATACTCATTCCCTACAACAATTAAAAGTAATTTCTGAGTGCCAGGTATTGGATTCGATATACTGGTGGATATGCTGAAATACATTGCTCCTACGCATGTGGTTAAGATTCACATATCTGCTGAGAGTAAGAATCTACCAACCGGGGAATTTTGGTTAGACGAGGGAGATAATGCCGCGGTGACCTTAATTGAAATCAATGCAGCTCGTCAGGACTCTTTAAAGAGATCGTATGTTCTTGGCTATTATCGTGCTTGCTCAGAAACATTTTTTAATTTGTTGTGACTGCTTCCCTCAACTAAAATGGAATTTCCGAATAAATCTCTCCTGTAAACTCATATGGGTTTTAGCATCTTCCAACTTTCCAACTTTGCTTGCTCAATATCCTTGCTGGTAATTAGTCAATTCAGGTCATTAATAACTTGTATTAAAAGCAGTTAAGTTTATTATGTCATTCATATGTGCTTGATTAATTATCCTAGGCATATTAAATTGATTATTTTGTTACTGCATATGTTTTTTTTCCTTCTAGATCTAGGTGATGAAGTTATCAAGTACTAGCTTTGTGTGTCGAAAAAAAGTCATCGACGATATATACTGCCTTTTTTACTTCCATCATTCCAATAAGTAACATATATTTTATTTCTTGAAGACTTGGATATTCTGAGATATGTATTTAACTATTCAGGGTGCTGGTACAAAAGGATTCACGTCTTCTCCGAGATCTACGCATAATAGCTTATTTCAGGCAGTGCTTTCCAAGTGAGATGAATATCACTACGATCAAGGAACTTGCTCGTTCATTGGCTGCTCACCCTCCATATGAAATCCCGATATCTAGTATCAAGATTAAACATCTCCATTGCCAGGTTTGTTCAACGTGTTGAATCTAGTAGCTGTGAATATTTTGTTCCTTGATCAAGATTTTTACATGCTGCTTTGCTATTACATTCATATTTAGGAAGTCTGATCTCTTTCTGGTTATTATATGTCTCTAGGTCCCAAATAGTGAAATTTTTTATAGTCTGAATGCAACTATTGTTGGCTTGGCGGTTAGTTCTGAAGTCAATGATCATTTGCCTTGCTGTGTTGGCCTAGGTATGTCACTTTTATGACACTATTACAGTGATCGAACCTTTTTATGTGAGAATTCCCTTTGTTTTTTTTGCATCAATTTATAAATATGGTTATGACAGTTTGATCCGTTTGTTTTAAGTGGAAGGCTTGAAATTTCGCAACATAGTGACTATTTGTTACGTAAGTTATTTGTTTTCCTCTTGTAACTAACATTCTTTCTAAACAGGAATTGTCAGAGGCATTGACACTTTCAAGGGGGTACTCTATGTAATTACCCCTGTTCCACACAACACTCTGGAGAACGTTGGTCTTTTACTGCAGGGATTTATCCAAATTCCTAGTTCTCTGTTGCAGGTATGGATAGCTCCGTCCGCAGAATTTTCATTTATATTCATGAGTTTACTTATAATTCTCACATATCTGATCATCTATTGTCTTTGTTTGACCGCACTTGA
This sequence comes from Aralia elata, assembly GCA_034770075.1. NCBI lineage: Eukaryota > Viridiplantae > Streptophyta > Magnoliopsida > Apiales > Araliaceae > Aralia > Aralia elata. The sequence continues at coordinate 5,868,194 of CM068378.1, forward strand.
TCACGACTGCATGAGAAAACGTTGGAGATGGAGTATTCTAAATATTACATTCTTATTCTCCTCTCATTATCTAAACACACACACACAAACACACATATATATATATATGATAAATGTTTCATCGCATTATTTTCATTTACATATAACTTTAAAATGTTTAACTATGGGTTGTAGTTAGACTTGGCAATATGGGTTGAAACCCATTAGGCAGCCCATATCCGCCCATGATAAATGGGTTTGGGTCACAAATTATAAGGTAAAAATTATAAATGGTCTCATCCATATTCACCCACATAATATATGGGTGGATGTGAGTTGCCATCGGGCCCTATTTATATATTCACTTAGTATCAAAAAGTCATTTCAAAACCGTAACTCATTTTTCACACCAACTATTTGAAACTCAACGAACTATTTGAAACTTTTATTTATGAATGTGAATGACAATCATATGAGCTCTAGCAAAACAAAAAATAAAAAATAAACAAAAAATAAAAGTTCTACTGGAATTAATCAAAATAGGAAGGAAAAAAATATTTGTTCACACTCTTTCATTCTTTCTTAACGACCAGTAGGATCTTAACGTAAAACCTAAAACCAATTTTGTGAAAAACACCGCTCATTTCAGCAATACACAAATAATTAAATAATTTTAATCTTTTGAATAACCCAAATAGATTATAAATGAACCCCAATAAACTCCTTAATCGGCCTAACAAAATTATTGTTTCTCCTAAAATGACTATACAGACAATAGACAATTACAACCATATTTAAACTCACAACTACAGTGGATTAATTAATAACCCAAATAGATAAATTAATAAATGTTTTCTATAGGATGTCACACCTCTCCAGTGGATTGTACATAACCAGCATGTAAATCAAACACAAGCATTCAAATTTATAACCAAAAATTATGCTGAGGCCATTTAAATTAATTTCACATGCACAGTGAATTATTTGTCTAACATATGTAATATGGAGTTTTATAAAATTTCTAGAGAAAGAAAGTTTTATAAAATTTTAGAAAGAGAAACTAAAAGATGGAATTTTTTCATAGAGAATGTGAGGATTCGATACATACATAAATCTATACTTGTGCTCCAATTCGATATATATTGGCTAGCCCATGTCCGTCCATATCCATTTATGACCGCCTACTTACAACCCGCTAAATTTTCAGCCCATTTACATCTAACCCATATAAACCAAAACTCATCTATACCCGCCCAAATCCGCCCACACCCGCCTATTTGCCGAGTCTAGTTGTAGTGATCAGGCTATCTTATCATAGTTATATCTAATTTGGGCTAATACATTAACCCTATTGTTAATATCTATATGGGTGAACTTTTGGTAATCAAGTGTTCAATTAAGCATTGTTTTGAAATAATAGAAGTGTATGACACCATATCTTGTTAAAGAAATTGCTTGGGCGAAACTGGAAATCGATGCAGTTGTTAGTAAATGGTTGTCAGGAAGTATGACACCATATCTTGTTAATATCACAGTAGTATTTTTAGCATATTTAAGGCTATGTTTAGTGTGATTTAACACAAATTTTGTTTATGGGAAGGATTCCAGAATACTAATATTTAGAAAATATCTACATGGAAATTTTCTTACGAATTAATCCTTTAAAAGAAAAATATTTTTCTTTCGCGTTTATTCATAATTACATAAGTGTTTAGTTTAGTAGTGATAGTGATGGCATGATAGTGAAACTGTGTTATTAAAATTGAGGGTATTGTGTCAATTGGACTATCATCCATAAAAGTGGACTCTTTTTGGGGAACAATTTTTATTATTTTTATATCTTGTAAAAATGGAACTATTTTTGTGAAACGGAGTAGTAAATACATTGTCATTACCATTCTGGTACGTCTAATCTCCCTCATCTAAGACGCTTTAAAATCCTATCCAAGTTCATTTTATGACAAATGCTTTTATGTATTGATTGTTACCCCAAATTTCTTGTTTTAACTTCTGCATTCTGTGCAGGTACAGGGATGCGTTTCACCTTACATGTCTTCAAATGTCATGCCAATAAATTAAAAGATCCTAGTTGCTGAAAATCTGAGGCTTCTTCACACAATTCAGAGCTAATTACCTAGCAAAGTAGTATCCTAGCTTGTCTGATAAGGCGATGCAGTTTACTCCAATCTTGTCTTCTTAAAGTTTATATAACAAGATACGCATTGTCAAGTTATACACGTATAAGGTTCTTAACCCAGACAACTTCCTTGCACTTGTAGTCAACCTACAAGTATATCTAGAATTAGCATTTTATTCGGCAATCTTGATAGGTTGTAATATTCTTGATCAATGATTTGAAAGTATTATGTCTTGCATTATCGGAACCCCTTTTGAGCCTACAACTCTCAGAAGGTGCATTAGGCGAGGTGATTCGTTATGCCTTGCATATCTTGTTTGCGCTAGGAAACACTAGGAACTCTTCTAGCGACAGAACACTGGTACTACTCTTGGATTGTATTTTCCTCAACTCCGTTTTATTCTACAAAATTGTCTGGTTTGTAGGCTTTGCGGGGCAAAGAAAAGGAGTATGATTTAACTCACGTTCTTACTCTTCTTCATTTGAACCTGTTACTAAGAATTTCTCATATCTTGCATACAAATCACCAGAGAAATAGAATACATGAAAAACAAACTCCTGACCCATTCAAATAACTTTGCTTCTTACTCGAAAGTTATTCATATAGAATCTCTCTCTCTCTCTCTCTCCCCCTCCCTCTGTGTGTGTCGCACAGCTACACGTAAATATTTATAAGACGCATAATTGGGATTGGAGATCCTACAGTGTAATCTATAACGTCACTGTATCAAAAATTTTGAATATATTTTTTCATTTTTTGCTTTAGTATGCAATCTAAGCCTTTCATTTTGAACTTACCTAAACGTGCAAGAGTCGTTGTGTTGCTTTTGCTAATACACTATTACCGTTGTGTTTCTTTATTTTTTGTTTCATATTTACACATAAAAATAGTAAGTTGAGTTATTAGTTTAGTAATGGTAGTATAATAATGAAATTATGATGATAAATTTGAAAATATTTTGCCATTTTATTCTTTTATCAATAAAAAGAGTACTCTATTTGTGTGGGATTTTTTTTATATATATATATATTTTTTTGGTAAACCGGACTCTTTTTAGTGGAAGGAGTATCATTGAAATAAGTTTAACCTTCAAGAACAAGCTCGAACAAGCAGCAGACATAGAAGTTGTATTATCATGTCCATATAAACTACAAGACACGAGATGCACCAGCGTTAAAGTTGATTCGTTACAAAGACATATTTAGGATTACAAGCTGCCGCCTTGAATTCAATATAAGCAAATATCAAAACAGCTGAGTATCTTCTACAAAACTTTACCTACTATCAGATTCAGGCCACTGTCTTTCTTCCATTCTTTCTTCTATGGAACCTACCCAACAAATGAACCATAAACTAGAGAAGTTCCATCTCTAGTTGCTAAATCTGCATGGCGCAAAGGAAAATAAATAGTTATCATTTGGTACTGGCGGCATGTCCGTTTGAGAAACGAGGGAAGGCTCAAATGTATATGGAGGTAAAATCATTAGAATCCCAACTTTCCCGGATCAGCCAAAAAAAAAAAGAAAGGAAAAAAAGAAACAAGAATGAAAAAAGAGAGAGCGAGCAAGCTAAAATTTGTCAACTTCTGCACTAGAGAAAAATCACTTGGACTTAAAACTGGATAATTGCATCATCAATTATGCTTTCATCACTACTAAATCCCAGTGTTAAACATGATAGTTGTCAAACTTACTCCTACACTCCATCTAAAATGCTAATATTAAAAGTTACATATTGCCATAAACAAATAACTAAAAGAATGCAAACCCATACAAAAATGATGAGGATAAGAGAAAAACAAGGGCATAAATTGGAGAATTATAAGCTTACCAGGAATTCCTAGTTGAGTTGAACAGAAGAAGAGATGGACTGAAAGTTTTTACCCTTCCCGTCTTCCTTCTCAATATTGAAGTAGTCCTGAAGAGCAGTCATCTCAATCTTGCTGCATTTCAAGCTTCTAATAGCCTCAGCAGTAGCCAAAGCTCCAGCAACAGTAGTTATTATAGGAATCTTGTAAGCAAGAGCCATCCTTCTCAGCTGCCGCCCATCAATTTGGTCAAGCTTGTCGCCTGAACTTGTAATCACCATCAACTGAAACTGGCCATTAGCAACCATATCACCGGCGTGTGGCCTTCCTTCATGCATTTTCAACACTCGCTCCACCGCGATACCATCTAATTCAAGAATGTGTGCTGTCCCAGAAGTTGAAACAATTTTAAACCCAAGCCCAATAAAGGCACGGGCAATCGCTGAAAGATGGGGCTTTGTCAAGTCATTTAAGCTAAGGAATATGGTGCCTGAAACTGGTAGCTTCTGCCCAGCAGCTATTTGGGCTTTGGCAAATGCAACAGGAAACTCGAAGTAAATACCCATTACCTCGCCAGTGCTACGCATCTCAGGACCCAGGAAAACATCACAGCCTTGGAATTTCTCAAATGGCAGAACAGCTTCCTTCACTGATACATGCCTTGGGATTACCTCTCTAATGAATCCTAGGTCATGAAGAGATTTCCCAGACATGACAAGAGAAGCATATTTAGCCAATGGGTGCCCAATTGCCTTGGACACAAATGGAACTGTACGGGATGCACGGGGGTTTGCCTCAAGCAAAAACACCTCCCCAGAAGCTGTGATTGCGTACTGACAGTTCATGAGCCCACAGACATTAAGCCTTTTTGCCAATTTCTTAGTCCATGACCTAATTGTTTCCAAGCTTGAAAGTGAAATGGTTTGAGTAGGTATCATGCAAGCTGAATCACCTGAATGGATACCAGCTTGTTCAATGTGCTCCATTATTCCACCAATCACCACATTACCATTGGAGTCGGCAAGTGCATCAACATCAATCTCAATTGCGTCAGATAAATATTTGTCAATCAGGACAGGATGCTCAGGGTCCACCTCAACAGCATTTCCAAGGTAGATCACCAGTTTGTCGTCACTATAAACAATCTCCATTCCCCGGCCACCCAAAACATAGGAAGGTCTGACAACAACTGGGTATCCTATGTTTGACGCAATAGCAAGAGCATCAGCTTCACTCTTGGCAATGCCTCCTTTTGGTTGCTCAATCTCTAGTTCATTCAGCATTGCATTGAACCTCTCCCTGTCCTCAGCAGCATCAATAGAATCAGGTGATGTACCCCAAATCCGAACATATCCACCACTGGCACATTCAGGTTTGCACTCATCTAAGTACCGCTGAATTGGAAGAGCCAGTTTTAGCGGGGTTTGACCTCCAAACTGCACAATGATGCCATCAGGTCGTTCCAAGTCAATGATGTTAAGAACATCCTCAACTGTCAGAGGTTCAAAATAAAGACGATCACTGGTATCATAATCTGTAGAGACTGTCTCAGGATTTGAATTCATCATGATAGTCTCATAGCCTGCATTCTGCAAAGACCAACGAAAATAAAGTTAAATATAACACAATGCATACATGAGAGTAAAACCCAAAAGTTAAACATGATGGAAAACGGTATTGTGTACAAGGGTGTGTACATGCATATATTGACATTTCTTCAATATATGCAGTGGGCAGGTTTTCTGTGCACAACTATCTCCTTTCTCTCTTTTGCTATTTGGTACCATCAGCCTCTTTTATGGGCCTCTACCATTTATAAAATATTCTAACTGGTCATTTATATTACACACACACACACACATATATATATATACATATTATACATAAACACAATCTAATGCATACATATAAAACTAATAAATTCAAAAATAATCTGTAGAAACATACCTGGAAATTTAAGCTTAGGACTCTCAAATTCTTTTATTGATAATTGATCTTGCTCTTTCCAGTGCAAAAACTTAGATAGAAGAAATTATTTGTTTCTTCATTTATGCAGAAAGGTTATCTTTGCAACAGGTTATCATATCATAACACGTTTTTTTTTAAAAAATAATTTTTAAATGATCTAATAAAACTCGCGGGAGATGGATGAAACGAGAAAAAGTGTTTTAAGAGTGAATTTATCTTTCATTAATATTTTTCTAATGCTTTCCAGAATTTTCCTTTCAGTATCAAGGTGAGTAGAAACCCATTTAGGTAGAACTGAAAAAACTGATATTATCATCATCTTGGTACCAAACGCATTACTGTCTGAAATTATTATATCAGAAAGGATCTCAGAAAAGTAGCTCATTGTAAAATATTCAACAAAATATACATTTAATTAAATGTGATCAGCAGGGTGTGTAACTCGGATCAGTAGCGCTAAGCATGCACATTTATAAGAATCACAGATTCATGTTATAAACATGCATTCAAAAAAAGAGTATCTTATCAAAACAATAAAAATACAAACAAACCTGAAGGGCAAAGGAAGCATGGCAGCAGCAATAGTCAAACTCAATTCCCTGGCCAATTCGATTTGGTCCTCCGCCTAATATCAAAACCTTTTTACTTTTGGTGGGAGCTGATTCACATTCGTGGTCATAAGATGAGTACATGTAAGGAGTATCTGCCTCAAATTCTGCCGCACATGTATCCACTCGCTTATATGTCGGCTTAACACCTAAAGACAGCCGTTTCGAGCGAACTTCTTTTTCAGAGGATTTTGTTGCGAAAGCTATCTGCTTATCACTGAAACCTCTTTTTTTCACTTCATAGAGCTCATCCTTTGTCAACTGAGACAATTTTTGAGCCAAGAGGTATTGTTCGACATCCACCAGCTCCTTAAGCTGAGTAAGAAACCATTTGTCGACATAAGTCAGCTCATGAATGTCATCCACCTTCATTCCCCTCTTCATTGCAGCATATATGGCATGAATTCGATCCGGGTTAGGGACCCGAAGATTGTACTTCAACTGATCCCAGTCCCAGTTCAGCTCCTTGACCTGCGCACAACCCCATCCAGAGTAGCCACATTCCAATGACCGAACTGCTTTCTGAAAGGACTCCTGGAATGTGCGGCCTACTGCCATGGATTCACCAACAGACTTCATCTGAGTTGTCAGTATTGGCTGAGAACCTGGGAACTTCTCGAATGCAAACCGAGGTATCTGCATGTAAAAACCAGAAATACAGAAATCTTAGACAGGCAATACAAGACACTAAATATCAAAAAAAATGAGTAAGACAGGTTTAGATACTAATATTAGGTTGTTAACCTAGAACTCAGCATGCTCCTGAAAGCATATATATAAGATATCAGCACATGTAGTTTAAGTAATAACGCTAGCTCCTTCCGAATTTAAACAAACCCAACCATAACAATAGTCAAATCTAACCATGCACTTTTGATCCCCATTCAGGGAATCTAATTTTGCTAAGATTCAGGAAAACCCAAAAGTTAATTGTTCAATTTCCATTACATACAAAAGAATTTTTCAAACGTCATCAAAAACAATATCAACCATTAAACAAATTGGACTGTAAAACTTCCCATCATTTCCATCCTAAAGAGAAAAAAAGTTAAATGATTGATGAAATAAAAACTTCTAATACTCTTTTGACAAGTAAGAAATTTTATTAAAATTATTTATATAATATATAGAAGTCGAAAAAAGAAAGCTCCCGAGTTAGAGCCCAATATTTTTAAAATACTAAATACTCCCAAAGTAATTAAAATTTATATAAAAAGTTCTAGAAAAAAAAATAAAATAAAAATACCAAAACCTAATCAACCTCATTCTCATCTCACATTCCAATGTAACATAACTTCAATAATATTGGCCCCACATAAAAAATACAATAGGAGATAGATAATAATATAATAGGAGAGGACTAAAAGTCTTATAAAACGTAATTTATTTCTCAATTAATAAAAGTATAATAAAAAAAATTACGTTCATATTATAAAATTTGAGGTTTATAAAAAATTAAATAAATTATGTAACAACAGTAAAATTTAATTTCTTCAAAAAAGTAAAATTAAAAATAAACAACAGTGAGTTTTACCTAAAAACGGAGAAGAAGAGATTAAAGACCAATAAAAGGAGTGCGCACCTCACGCAGTGTTCCTAATAGTGATGTCTAATGTTGAAAACAATTAAATAGTTGGATAGGATTGACAGGGTATATTTAGTAGATGCAGCAGATCTTTTTAAGACAAAAAAATTTCATTTAATACTTCTCAAGTTGAAAGGCACGTGTGAATCAGAAAAACAAAAGATAAGGGGATCTACTAGATGACATTAAGCTATATGGTTCCATTTTCTATGTGCGTTCCAATAGTTGGATGCTCTTCCCACCAACTGTTATTCATAAACTTTGAGAGATAGCCAACTATTGTGGAAGCTACAATAGAAAATATTAATTTATTATAAGTAATTAATTATCAATGGAAGCGCACCAAAAAGGGGGTGAACTCGTGAACAAGCGTAGTATACTAAGCATAGTGGAAATAAAAGGCAAACCTAGGCCCCAACCAAGAGAACAAAAAACACCCTATACAAGGAACCTCCCCAAAGATACCTACATTAGGTTCCTAAAGCAAAGTTCAACTATCTGTCACCAAAGTGACGAGCAGTCATACTCTACTAACTCCACTGATAAAAATTGAAATGGTGGACACATATGACATCAAACACTGTTTTGCATTCTATTGGAAATGAATATCCATTTCCCACTATTTTTGTATAAGACAAAAAGGGAGAGGTTCAAGCTCTTGGTGTTGACAACATCCTATGATGCATGGTTGATTGAACAAACACTAGATGATTTTTTTACATGAGAAAGGATAAAACCCAGCAAATATGCTGTGTCTAGAATAAAGTTTGGACCCACAATTTTATTGCTGGTTATTTAAAGATATTAACAGCCACAATTGGTTTCCCACTACCAATTTCTTGATATATCTTAGAAGGCAAAGCTACTCATAAATTCAGGATAAACCATTAAAATCATAAGCTCTTCAGGATCTATTTAAGAACAATATTAGTGAACCAGAAGCAAGTATATCAAGTAAAACAGGATAGATAAAACTCTTGCCTTGGTCACCACGTAATCTATAGAAGGTTCAAAACTAGCTGGTGTTTTCTTTGTGATGTCATTAGGAATCTGATCCAGTGAGTAACCAACCGATAACTTTGCAGCCATTTTTGCTATTGGGAAACCAGTAGCTTTTGAAGCCAGAGCTGATGACCTTGAAACTCTAGGGTTCATTTCAATCACCATGACTTCTCCATCGATGGGACTAATAGCAAATTGAACATTGGAACCACCGCATTCGACTCCAATCTCCCTTATGATAGCAATAGAATAATCCCTAAGGCGCTGGTACTCCTTATCCGTCAAGGTTTGTGCAGGAGCTACAGTAATTGAGTCCCCAGTGTGGACCCCCATTGCATCAATATTCTCAATTGAGCATATAATAACCACGTTGTCCGCCAAGTCTCTCATGACCTCTAGCTCATACTCTTTCCACCCCAGTAAAGACTTCTCCACTAAAACCTGTGATGTTACACTAGCAGCAAGGCCCGACTTACAGATGGCCTCAAACTCCTCCCTATTATAGGCAATCCCACCTCCACTGCCACCCAATGTGAAAGCAGGCCGTATAATTAAAGGAAACTCCCCGATTGAATTTGCAATTTCAATGCACTCCTCAAGAGTTGTCCCAATTCCAGAAGGAGGTGTCTTAAGCCCAATATTATTCATAGCTTGTTTAAACAAATCTCTATCTTCAGCCTTCTTAATTGCATCAAGCTTTGCCCCAATCAACTCAACACCATACTTTTCAAGTGCCCCGCTTTCGGCCAATGCCACTGCAAGGTTAAGGGCCGTCTGTCCACCCATGGTGGGTAATAGAGCATCGGGTCTCTCCTTCTCCAACACTTGCTCAACTAGTTCAGGCGTCATCGGCTCAATGTAGGTTCTATTAGCTGTTTCAGGGTCGGTCATAATAGTAGCTGGATTGGAATTGATAAGAATAACTTCATAACCCTCCTCCCTAAGCGCTTTACAGGCTTGAGTCCCCGAGTAATCAAATTCGCATGCTTGTCCAATGACAATAGGCCCAGCACCCAATATCATGATCTTCTTTATATCAGTTCTTCTACCCACCACGGCCTTATCAAACACTATTCCATTTCTAGTTTCATTGTCCTTAGAAGCAGCATAATTAATAATGCTGTGGGAGTTTGCAGAACAAACAATTGATGGCCGAGCGTGGAAATTTAAAGAATAGTAAAGGTCTTTTCTTGATGGGTTTTTCGAGTAGAAAAACTGGCGAAAGGAATTGGGCTTTGATAACTTGAGCTTGGAAGAAGTGAGATACAAGGACGATGAGATGAGTCCGAAAGAAGCATTTTCACAAACACACTGGTTCATAGCTAAGTCACACATGCCAGTTCGCAAACTCGGAATTTGGGAATTCGGGCACTCTTCCTTCTTGTTCTATTGTCTAGTAACAGTAATTCGTTGAATTTGTATGAATAACAAATGATAATGGCTGGATTAAAATTCTGCTTAAAATCCCAAAAATAAAAGAAATATAGCTGAAAAGGTGGTGGCTTTTAGGATATTAGAATGGAAGAGTGGTGGCGCGCAGGAGGAGACAAACAACTAGGAGCTATGGAATAAGAGAGAGAGAGAGAGAATTACTCACAAATCTGACGAGATGGAAAATGCTTAACGATGTCCGTCTGATTGTCGGTGATATTATCAGCTCACCGGTACCGCAAATGGTTTTCTTTCTTCGGCTTGTGTTCTGTTGTACGGGGGGCATCAACGGCTACTGAAGAGAACCCTAAATATACAATGATAGAATGAATATTCTTATAATACCGAACCACTATTTTATTACCAAATAAAAATAAAAATAAACACTTAATAAAATTAACCGTAATTATGGAACAAATATAACCTTGAAATTTCTAAAATTTTCAAATGAGCCTCTTTTTTATGAAAAAAAGGAGCGTAATTTTTTTTATAATTCCTTTGAATGACAAATTGTATTTTTAAAAATAACATCTACTTAATAAAATAGACAACTAAAAAATACATAATTTTGATTAATTAATGGAATATTAATAAATATCTGATATTTATTTTTCTCAAGTACTTCTCAAGTCTCAACCCACCCCCACCAGTTTCATCACGATACACCAAGTCCTCTAAATATGAATAATTTTAAATTTTATGTTTTACATACATATTTTATTATTATATTGTATATTAATATTGTAATGGTAAAAAAAGAAGTGAAGGATATATCACGTTCGTGCGTGAGTTATTATATAAAAACGACGTCATTTTATATAATTGAATACACTTCTTTACACGTTATATGTAAAAGAGTATTTTATAATTTTTTAAATCATTATTATCATAAGAGATGTCTAGCATAAAAAATATGAGGTGTCCCAAATCTCCTGTACTTTCTAGTGTAATATTGATAGTTCACGCATGGTATTTTTCATGTCTCAATTTAGTTTTATATTAAGTTTTATTTAATTCATATTATTTTAACTAAAAACTTTTACTCCCTACATCTAATTTTACTTGTCCTAGTTTGAAATAACATCTATTAAGAAAAAAATTTGATCTTCAAATTATCCATCTTAATTACTATATTATTATCTTTTTTTGTTTTATTTAATCTCCTAACTATTTCTTATAACAATAAAATATAAGAGAGAGGGGAAAAAAGGGTGTGGTTGTAATTCCAATGTCAATGTTAATAATGTTACTTTTTATAATGTATGTCATGTTATTTTCAATGATTTTTTTTAAAGTTAAATGCGGGTGTTATTGAAAAAGTAATGTCAAAAAGTAACATTAAAAAAGAAAGAAGACAAATAGAGTTAGACAAATAAAAAAAATTAGGACAAATAAATTTTGACGGAGGTAGTAATATTTAACAAATTAGTTGGTTACTTAATTATTAGTAACATAATTGTCTCCTTTCCTCGTCTTGGTTGGTCGAAGAGTGCGGGATAGGCCGTTATTTCAGGCACATAGTCTGGCTGACAACCTCTACTCCTGAACAAAAAATACGTGCAACCTATTTTCCTAAATTCGGCCACAACATTTTCACCACCCAGATTTTCAAATCTTGTATTGCAAAAGAAAAAAAATAAAAATCTCTAGGTCTTACAAGAGAGGAGAGAGAAAGAAAGAGGTAGATCATGATCTGGGCTCTCCTTTTTCCACCAAGATCATGATCTGTCTCCACACTTTTCCTGCCCACTCTATTATCTCTTCCATTCATTCATACCCACTTTTTGATCTTGAGCCCTTCATCATATATATTATTATTATTATTATTATTCTCGTAGTCTTTGTTTGATCCGTATGAGTATAATGGCATCGCAATTCAAGCAATTTGTGGAGCAAAATTTGGGAATATTTCCACAATTCTTGATTTACGCCTTTCTCGAATTGGTAATGATAGTTTTGCTCTTCATTGATGGATTTCTTGCATTTGTATCCAACGAATTCGCTAAGTATTTTGATCTGGAAATCCCCTGCTTGCTCTGCACGAGGATCGATCATGTTCTTGTTCATAGAGATTATGATTTTTACTACAACGAATCGATATGTGAGGATCATAAGAAGAACATTTCTTCCCTTGCTTACTGTCACGTCCATCGCAAACTCTCGGACATCAAGAGTATGTGTGAGGGATGCCTTCTTTCTTTTGCGGCAGAGAGAGATCCTGATATTGATACCCACAAGTCCTTGGTTGGAATCTTGCACAAGGATATAGATGGGTTTGTTGAGGATGATCATAAAATATTTTTGAAAGGCAATGATGTGGTGCAAGCTGAGAAGGGTAGTGTTAATAGGTGTTCTTGTTGTGGGGAGCCCTTAAAGATGAGAAACTCAAAGAAAAAGTCGATGAATGCCACCATTCTTTCAAATACTCCAGCTCCTTCCCCTCGAGTGGCATGGAGAAATGAGGAAGCCCGCAACCTAGAATTGACACACATTCGCTTCAATGAGTTCAATTTAATGTCAGATATCGACTCAGAGCTTCAAGAAGATGAAATCGGAATCAAAGCAGATCACCCGCGTAAGCTTATATTTTTAGCAATCTATGTTACTTTCTTTTTGTGCAGTTGTAATTTTTTCTCTGAAAAAAAAAAATCGGCAAGGTTTAAGATTTGCTTATTGGACAGGCACAATATTATGTGCCAATTTGCAAGATACATGTGATCAATTAGAGTAGAGAGACCATTAGACTGCACCACAAAAAAGCACTACATTTTCCTTTTGTACACTATGATTATGGAAGTTTCTTTCTCAGTGTATTGTTTTTTTATTTTTGCTGAATTTTGTCTTCCTAGTCATGGGAACAAGTTCCATTACACTGACAACTTTCGAGGGATTTGAAAGAAATTTTACTTTTTATATTGTTTGTAGAAGTCAGAGAAGATTTAAAATCTGCAACGGTGCGATTACTACCAGAGTCTGAGGACATAAGTGAAGATACTTCCAAAACTCCTAGTTTCATAAGAGGAAACAAGTTTTTTGGAATCCCACTAACAGATGCAGCTTCAGCTTCAGGGACTCCTAGATGGGCTAACCGGCTTGCCAGAAAAAAGCAATTTGAGAAGGAGTTCTTTGCAGAGTCCAATGACAAAAATGCTGCAAATGAAGCAGAGGGTGACATTGTGCAGCGTTTGAAAAAACAGGTTCGTTTGGATCGCAAGTCCCTCATCGAGTTGTACATGGAACTGGATGAAGAAAGAAGTGCTTCTGCAGTTGCTGCAAATAATGCAATGGCCATGATCACCAGGCTGCAGGCAGAGAAGGCCTCTGTGCAAATGGAGGCTTTACAATATCAGAGAATGATGGATGAGCAGGCAGAGTATGACCAAGAAGCCCTACAAGTTATGAAGGATATTATTGTGAAGAGAGAGGATGAGATCAAGGTTTTAGAGGCTGATCTTGAGGCATACAAAGAAAAATATGGACATTTGAAGAAGGTAGGTAGTGATGAATGTGAAGTCGATGTAGATGAAGATTACCAAGAGTTGAAATCTCAAACTTATTCATCCTTTGGTGAGAAATCTGAGTGCGGAAGTCCTGGTGAAGAAGCGGATTACAATCGCGAAAACGAGGATAGTCCTGAAGGAATAAGAGAAAATAGAGGGGGAGGGGGGACCATTGATGATGAAGCATCATTAGATTTTGAGGGTGAGAAATCTTATCTTTTAGGTATGTTGACAAATCTAGAGAAGAAAGTTGAGTTCTCTTCAGAAGAGGGCAGTGGTTTTAACAAAGAAGATGAAGACAGAGGTAATTAACATGTGTAACTCATTCCCTTTTCTTTGTTCTTTAACCAGTCTGCTAATTAATTTTTTATTGAGCATAAAAATGATCTTCTTGGGTGGCATGCAGGAATTGACAATAAGGCCGTCCTTAAAAGAGAGTTGTCACTATTTAGGGAGAGGTTGAGAGCCATTGAAGCAGATAGTGGATTCTTAAAGCATGCTGCGATGACACTCCAGAAGGGTGGTGAAGGAACAAAGCTCTTGATACAGATAGCTCAACATCTGGAAAAGCTTCGACACCCAGAGAAAACGGAGGAGGACACAGATGCATGAGATGTTAATTTGTCCTAATTAATTAAGGTCTCTCTCTGCTGCCTCTCTATATTAATTTATTTTTAAAGTAGCTTTAGGTTAGACTCTTTTATTTTTTTGGCATCTCCTATTCTTAACATCGACTTCATTTAATTATATGCATGTAACTTATCTAACTATTGTGTGTTTGCAGTTCCTGTTTTACTTTCCTTCTTTCTCCATAGTAGGATGTATATACGTACGTACTGCCATATTGGAATTAGGAGGGAGGGAGGATTTAAGTACCATATTGAAGTTTTGTGGAGCTCAAAACCTCATCTCCTACCGGTAATTAATACTCTTTGTTAACCTTCTATCTCGATATTTAGTAGTAAGTATATTGGTAACTTGTAATGGGAGTAGCGTAGCCATCACAAAAGTTTAGAACATCATTATATATGTTGTGGCGATTAGGATTATTATGGTATCCCAGGTAAAGCTAGCCGTCGTCATTATATTATGGACTAAAGGAGGCCTAGCCTAGCTCTTTCTAATCATCTAACTTGAATCTTTCGATATCACTTTTAGTTGATGATGAATAGATTTGTGTTGTGTTGTGTTGTTATGAGTCCCTTCGTGTTTGAATGTTATGTAATGTAGCGACACCGCGCCAAGTGAGTGCACTGTCAGAAATCTTGGACCTCAGCTTTTGGTTGAATACTAATTTATCAGCTGAGACCTTTAATTTGTTCTGTAATGGCTTAATTCAAATGCCATGAAAAACAAAGCCTAATTAAACTGTGATATATATATAAAAAATAACAGATCTTCGGTAATGATACTTGCGTTTCTAACTGAAAAAATCTCTTCTTTTTGTTTGTTTTAGTGAATGTCAAGAAAGATTTCCACATGACGCCAGATTTAATTGATTATATCCTCAATTATATTTTTAGATATATATATATATATATTGCAAAGATCATATATTTACTATACTTTTTTCTTTCAAATTCAAATAGAAGTCGAACCTAACCTTTTCTTGGAGGTTCAACAATCAATCAAAAAAAAAAAAATCAAAAAGAGAATGACTTGCCAAATTTTGTGCAGGTGGAAATAGCATTAAGCTCAGCAGCCATTAATGTTTTCTGCAAGATTCATCTGCGCCAAAACTGGTTATGATCAATTGTAATATTTCAGCGAAAAGATTGATGCTTAACTAAAGAAGAAGTAGGATAACAAGATTCTAATCACCTTCTTCACAAGGTTATAATTTGAAGATTTAGAATGCAAGGTGTCAGGGATTTTCAGGTGATCTTGGCTTGGGGAGGGAGGAGCTAGGGTATACGTGGCACGTAAAACTTAAAAATGAGCAAACCTGACTGGGTGAATACAGAAAGGCTCATTATTAATCCCCTCAAGTTTATATGTTTCAGTTGTTGATTATTTTGGTACTCGTTTTCTTTCTATTTTCCAACCAAGTGAATTTTCTCACGTAATGCCCATATATATTCCTTCAATTTTAATTTTTTTTTAATGTGTAATGATGAATCACATAACAGTGGGTTATGTTTTTTTGCAAAACTATAAGCAAGACAAAACAAGACAGACGGTTCAAGAGCACTTAATGTTGATGATTTCAAAACATATCCGACTATTGTCTTAATTTAACACTATTTCAAACTATTTAATCTTATGACGAGGGGCTAATCTATTAGTCCCTTAATATGGAACTATTAGTCTTATAAAATTATTTTATAACTTAAAATGGAAGAAGTATTAAATCTCATTATAAAATAAAATAGTTCAAAATAATATTAAATTAAAATAAATAGTCTAATCGTAAACGTAGGTTTTGAAAATAAATATACCAATGAAAAGTGGACATAAGATATATAAGACAGGTTAAAAATCAATTTCTTATGCCAAATTCCACTTATATATTCACCATCCGTGATCTTAATTAAATTCCACTCCTTTTGTCCGGTTCCTTGTGTCATTTTTCAAAAGGGCAAAAATACAAAAAAAAAAAAAAATCAAATTATTGATTGTACGTACCCCTTAAATTCATCCCCAGGAAAGAGGACATTTTTGTTTACGAGGTTTACATAAATTATTTTTTTTTCTTTTATTGAAGATAGCTTTTAATCTTTAAAATATTCTTATATAAATATTAAAAGTTATGTGCAAGTATCTAGTATGCAAACTTTGATATATGTGAAAAAAGAATGATCTGATCCAATAAATGGAAATCTTTTGCAATCGTTGGTCCCTTTAGTACACGGTGGAGTCCATAATTTTCCCTTTTTAAGAAATAATTTTTTATGAAATTAAGAAGTTCCTGAATATTTTTATGAAATTAAGAATCATGCTTTAAAAAAAGAAGAAGATAGAATCATGACCTTGAGTGGAAGGAATACGTGATTATTTATATTATATACTCTTTTTGTCCTAAATTAATTATTTAATTTTGACTTTTTAACCATTTTTAAAACTATTTTTTTTACTATTTTTGCTAAAATATAGGTGAAGAGATTATAACCAAAAGAAAGTATATACAATTTATTACTAACTTCAATTTTTATAATTTTAGAAATATATTTATATATGCTTAATTATTAATTTTAAAAATAGTCAATTTAACTTAATAAAGTTAAAACCGAGCAATTAATTTGAAACAGAGGGAGTATTGATTTTTTTAATTACCGGTGTGGTAGAGACTAAAACAGTTGGAAACAGCTCAGAATCTGGTAGTAATTTAGAATTTCAATAATATATTATAGTATACCATAACTTTCCAGAGTAAGGACACAGGTGATCTCTCCCACGAGGTAAGTGAATCATCTAATGTTGTTGCTGCTACCAACAACATTCAATTTCAGAAGCTCAACAACCTTAAACTGCTGCATTTGGATCGGTGAAACGAGAGTGATAATGGAATAAATTATTTCTATGGTATAAAATAAATTGTGTTTGGTTGCTCCATTAGAATAGAATGAACCATTTTCATTTCTCTCAGATTTATGAATTTAAAATGATTCATTCTAGCTAAAATAGAATGAATCATTCTACTATCCATTTCATTCATTCAATCCAAACGCACAATTATAGTATTAGAAAATGATGGATAACTGTATTTTACATGTTCTACTTTGTGCGTATATAATTACATTTATTTACTATTTGAATTATCTTTTATGGGACGAAAGGAATACCAAATTCAAAATACTTCAAATGTTTATGGGATGAAAGAAGTACGACATTCAAATACTTCAAATGTTTTTTTCTTCCCTTTAATCTATTTATTCTCATGTAAATATTTCAAGTCCTCGTATTTACCGCTTTGTTTTATAGCTTAAAATATGTATATGAACATATCTAATAATGTTACTTTTTAGGCTGATATACGGTTAGTAAATCACTAAGTCATGCAGTCAAGGAAATGTTTTTTTTTATAAATTATTTTGAGAATATTCTAAAAAGAATCTCAAAAAATAAAATTTTTCTTTGCATGATATTACAAAATCAACTTATTTGGGAGAGATATCAGTACAATTATTAAAGAATTTTACAAACATCATCAACTATAATATTCGTATTTGATGGATGAAAATGCAAGTTTTGAAATGATAATAATAATAAAAAAATCTTATAATAACAAAGAAAACAAGTCCATAATAAATGTAAAATACAATATCACAAAATTGGTAAAATCAAACATGAGATGTAAATGTTCTCCAAATAAAGATCTCATTGATAATTAGCTCAATAATATAATTTTCATGATGAAACTATGACAAATTTAAGTACTTTTAAATATAATTTGCTATAGTTAAATTTTTTTATTATCTGTTATTTATTTGAAAAAATTATTATTTTAATTTAAATAGTCCAAACATATAACTGAAATTATATTATCGTAAAGTATTTTTTGATGATTAATTAGAGAAAATTGCTTTTACAAGTATATCTATTAGATATTTATATAAATTTATTGTCAAACCTTTTTTGTTTTACTTATTATTATTATATTATTTGCTGTCGCTCAAAGTGAAAGAAAACTGAAAAGGAACAAGTGATGGGTACTTTTTCGATTCCAATTTGAATCGAAAAACAGAGGCCTTTTTTTGTTTTTGTTTTTGATTTTTTTCTTTCCCGGAAGGCCGGCCACCGACCTGAAAGAAAGCTTACAACAGCATTCTCATTCGCACACACATTCTCTCTCTTCACACACATTCTCTCTCTAAACGCGTTAGTGACTATCCCTGTGTTGGTCACCCAACTTTCTAGAGTTTCGTATTTGATTCTTAAAAGTTGATTTTTTTTCTCTCTAGAAACTTCTTGTTTCTTGATGGTCACAGCCAGCCCAGTTTGCGTTAGGGTTTCAAATTTGTAATTTGAGATATGAAGATGAAGAGAGCAAAGCTAGACTTGTTCAACTCACTGAGTCGACAGAGATCGGTTCAGATTCTGACTTGTCTTGGGATTTTATACATACTCATGGTAAGTTTAGAAGTACCTTTTGTGTTCAAAACTGGGTTTAGTGCTGTTACTCAAGAAAGCTTTAATGATGCGTTATCTCGGCCTTTTCTACTCCAAAGTGAAGAGGAGTTGCAAGAAAAAGAAGCCCCAATTCGACCCTTGACTCTCCCTCGCAAGGTTTTGAATCTAACATCGCAAGTTAAACTGTATAAAACCCTATCAAGTTTGAATTTTGATGGCATCGTTGTGAATACCAATAGCAAAGACGGGTTTTTAGGGATGCAAAAGTCCGCAATAGAGGCTTTTGAAGTGGGCAAGAAGTTCTGGGTAGAGCTGGAGTCTGGGAAAATTCAAGTTCTTGCTAATAAGACTGCAGAAAACCGAAGTGAATCTTGCCCGCACTCGATTTCCCTTTCCGGTTCTGAATTCAAGGCAAAGGGAAAAATAATTGTAATTCCTTGTGGGATGACATTGGGATCACATATAACTCTTGTGGGGAAGCCGAAACAAGCTCATCCAGAGCAGGACCCGAAGATTTCTTTGTTGAAGGAAGGGCAGTATGTGATGGTCTCGCAGTTTATGATGGAGTTGCAGGGTTTGAAAACTGTTGATGGGGAGGACCCACCAAGGATATTGCATTTCAACCCTAGGTTGAAGGGGGATTGGAGTGGGAAGCCTGTTATTGAGCAGAACACTTGTTATAGGATGCAATGGGGATCGGCACTTCGGTGTGAGGGGTGGAAATCAAGGGCTGATGAAGAAACTGGTGAGTGATTTCAATGAGGTTTTATGTTATATGTTTTTGTTAAAAATCACTTGGTTTTATATGATAGTCCAATGATTGGTTCTGGAATTAGTACTTTAGATTTAATCTCCTGGACTGAAACATGTTAAAATTGAGAAAAGTTAGAAGTGTTTAATAGACACGTTGACTAAAGGAAAATAAGTATCTCTCCCACATCAATTAAATGAGATTACTATGTGGATATGTATTTTTGATTGGTTGGACCTCATACACCACATTGTCAGATGGTGAAATTGGTACCGAAATGTGTTGTTTGTAATATATGGATATTCATTGGTTGTTGAGTTAAGGGAAGCAAATCAAATATATGTTGGATCTGACAACTAAATAGCTTGCTATTCTGGTTGTAAATTTTGAAATTATATTTCCTTTTATACACCTTGTTCGTAATTACAAAAGGCTGGGTTTTGATCAAAAGAGATTACTTGATCGTATTGTTTTATTTTTCTGTTTGTGCATTTTCATTGTTATTAGTTGTTTTTGTCTATCTCTTTCCTCTGATGTGAGATTTTTCTTTGTTCATATGAAATCCAGATCAACTTCAGTGGATATAGTCTGATTTATAGTTCTGATTAGTAGAAAAATTTCCTTTTTGGCACTTCAAATATCTTTAAATCCTGCTTTGACACTGATCACCTAAGGCATTTCTCTTGACTTTCTGCAGTGGATGATCAGGTGAAGTGTGAGAAGTGGATCCGCGATGATGATAATCACTCTGAGGAGTCGAAGACGACATGGTGGTTGAACCGGCTTATAGGCAGAACAAAGAAGGTGACTGTTGACTGGCCGTACCCATTTGCAGAAGAAAAATTATTTGTACTAACACTTAGTGCTGGCTTGGAGGGTTATCATGTCAGTGTTGATGGGAGGCATGTCACTTCATTTCCTTATCGCACTGTGAGTAACATTGTACAACCTATAATCTACTCGTCACTTACGTGTAAGCATTTCAAGTAGATAAAATCATAAAAGAAGAAATTTGGAGTGCGGACTTTCCTTATAGTTCTTTGCTGATGTTGGTAGGGTTTTGCACTTGAGGATGCCACCGGATTATCTTTAAATGGAGATGTTGATGTCCATTCTATATTTGCCGCGTCCTTGCCCACATCACATCCTAGCTTTGCTCCTCAAAAACTTCTTGATATGTCCACTAGATGGAAAGCTCCGTCTCTTCCAGATGGGCCTGTCGAAATGTTCATTGGTATTCTTTCTGCTGGCAACCATTTTGCTGAGAGGATGGCTGTGAGGAAGTCTTGGATGCAGCATAAACTTATCAAGTCTTCAAACGTTGTAGCTCGTTTTTTTGTTGCACTGGTTGGTAACGACAATTGTTTTCTTGTTTCTGCTTTTTCGCATTAGAACTCTTATTTTGAGGATTGCTAAATCTATTTTGGACTGATGTTTTTGACAGAATGGAAGAAAGGAAGTGAATATGGAACTGAAGAAGGAAGCGGAGTTCTTTGGTGACATTGTTATAGTGCCTTACATGGATAATTACGATCTCGTTGTTTTGAAAACTGTTGCCATTTGTGAATATGGGGTAAGCATTGGATTATAGTAGTCTAGAAAGGAACTTAGATAGGTTGGGGTTCAATGCCCCACATCTCCAATGCATTTTTTTGATAAAAATTTTCTTACCCCCCCACCCCAAAAAAAAATAAAAAATGGAGCTCAGGTACATTTGTACTCGGACATAACTTATATTGGGCATTTTTTTGTGTTGCAGGTTCATACAGCATCTGCAAAGTATATCATGAAATGTGACGATGACACATTTGTTAGAGTGGATGCGGTCATTAAGGAAGCAAATAAAGTAGTTGATGGTAAGAGTTTGTATGTTGGAAATATCAATTATTACCATAAGCCCCTGCGCCATGGTAAATGGGCGGTGACATATGAGGTACTATTCAACCCACTTTTATCTTAACTTTGAGTATTTTAAAAATTTTGGTTTGAGCATGTGTAGCAAACTTTAGATTTATATCGTTTCGGCATGTGTATAACAAATTTCAAGACAGATACTAAGCTTCGATTTAAAACATTTCCTTAGCTATTTGCTTGGCTGCAAAAACTGTCTTACATTACCACTTGACATTATTTTATTTTTTTGCGAAATTTTACCACTTGAAATTAGATTGTCCCCTTTCTGAAAATTGTAATCGTATTTGTGCATGTTTCTATTTATTGGCCACTTTTGGTGGTAGGAAGCTGTCTGCCACAAGGGTAACTGTAATATTCTGATTTCTTCACAAGCAGAATTTGGTATCTGACTGACTCTTGCAAGTTGAATTAAGATCATATTCGTGATATGATTTTCTTTTGGTTGACGTCCAACTTTGCAGCATCGGAAAACCAATTCTTACCCCACGTGTTATTTGTTTTCTTATAGATCTCTACTTGACATGGTGACCCTTTCGGTGTTTTGGCAAAAGGTCTTTGGGATTGCAAATTACTAATTAAGCAGTGTCCCGTAGTTTTGTTTGGGAAGTCTAAATGATCTCTCTTGAACCAAATGATATCACATAGGGTCTTTAGGATCTCAAATTACTAATTAGCAGTGTCCAGTAGTTTTGTCTAGGAAGTTCTGAATGATCTCTCTTGAACCATAAGAGTTCACATTAGCAAATATTGTTTACTCACCGTGTGTAGGGTCTGTGGGAAATTATTAAATTATGGAAGTCTCAAACTGTTGTTCTTTTGGTGGTTCAGGAATGGCCAGAAGAAGATTATCCACCTTATGCAAATGGCCCAGGATACATTCTTACATCAGATATTGCACACTTTATTGTATCAGAGTTCGAGAAGCATAAATTGAGGGTAGAGGACATTAACTCTCCCTCACACACACAAGCACACGCACACCAACACACACACAATTGAGGTGATTCTGGATTCTTGCTGCTGAAGATTAACTAGTTCCACTCTCTTGCAGTTGTTCAAGATGGAAGATGTCAGTATGGGGATGTGGGTGGAGCAGTTCAATAGCTCAAGACCTGTGGAATATATCCACAGCTTGAAATTCTGTCAATCTGGGTGCATTGAAGATTATTTTACAGCACACTACCAATCTCCAAGGCAGATGATGTGCATGTGGAATAAACTGCAACAACAAGGAAGACCTCTGTGCTGCAACATGAGATGACAGATTGACAGCATGGAAATCTGAGAATATATGGAAGAAACAGGGACAAGTTTTTGCAGCGTAGCACCATATCTTCTATATTCTGGAGGCTCAGGCTAGATATAATAGGGCTTTTTAGGATCCCCTCAGAAGATTCTTTCATTAATTTTCTGCAATCTCTGTTTAGGCTTTCTCCCGAGGGTTCAGAACAATTATATGCTGCATACTTGCACGGGCATTACCCGAACATATCTCAGTTCTGTAAGTTACTGTGCAAGCACAATGGAAAAGGGGATGAATGAATACGGTAAAAGAGTGTGATCTACAGTGCGTGTTTTCTACTTTCTCCTTATGCGTTGAAGCCACATCTCAATGACAATGTTATCATTGGTAATTTTTTTATCAAGCGTTTTCAAATGGTAATTTACCTTTGGAATTCACAAAACTTCGGTAATGAACGCGGAGTTAAAAGAAAAATAATTAAACTTAATTAAGTTACCTTTTGTGGGAGGGTAGTTTACAGCAAGAAACTTGGTCTATAAAATTATCAACAAATCCAATCAACCCAACTGGAGGCAGCAGCGGCAGACCAATTAACGTCCATGAACCATAAAAAGGGAGCCACGAACATCTAAATATGAAAACTTTAGCTCACATTTCAGTTGACAGGTTAGTGTACACCGACTAGATAAGCATAAGATTACAGAGCTCCCAACAAATTCCACATTTGTCATTGGTTTGTTGGTTGTAGGCTAATGACTACTCAATCTACATAATTTCCCAGCATCACATTTTTTTTATAAGTAATTTCTCAGCATCACATTGCCCCTTTCTGAAATCATCAGTAAGCACGCATGAAGGCAGTTGCTTAGATTTCGCAGCGGAAGAACTCTCAAATCATGACTTCCTTTGTAAAGTAGAGTGAACCAAAATTTATAAATTATCGTACAACCAGCCAGCTTCCAAAGAGAAACCTGCAGCTCTAGTTTTGCAGCGAGGGAAGCCTTAGAAGTTATCTGTATCTTCATCTTTCATCATTGAGTTGGGCCCGTCGTCAAAGCCCGACCCTGGGGCAAGCTCATTTAGATCAAGAAAACGCCTTTTTTGTACACCTTCAACCTCATCTTGATCCGGGCTATCAGCTTTCATAGGCGGTTGAATTTGCTCTTTCTCTACTGCATCAGCCTCAGGCTTCTCTTCAGCAGGTGGTTTAATTTTCATCTCCTGGTGGTCATCGTTTTGCTCGGAGTCTTCACTGTCACTCCCCAATGAAAACTCTGCATTCTCACTTGCATCAGTGTGCTTGTCTGATGCATTTGATTTTTCAGGTTTCAAAGACTCAGTTTCTGAATCCGACACCTCTAATTGTCTATAATCAATACGGTTTCTGGTGGCCCTTTTACTACGTCTTAGACCTGACTGGAGCTCATGAACTGACCTTAACTTGGTTTCCCTCCTAGTGCGGCCTGGCAATTTCTTAAATCTTTGAGGCTCATCACTATCCTCACTTATACTCAAGGAGTCTTCTTCTTCTTCTTCTTCTTCCTCCTCTTCATCTTCAGCATTTTCTCCTTCCCAATGATACTCCTCATCTCCTTCAGAGCTGCTGGACATCTTTCGCATTTCTTTCCGTTTCCTTAAATATTCTTCATCATACACAACTTCCCCAACTATATCATCATCACTGTCGAAGTCTGCCTCATTGTCTGAAACTGCTTCAACAAACTCTCTTGCCGAATATCGTTGAGGCCTCTGCCTTCGTCGATTGCTACAGATCAGAAGTTTATCAGTTAGTTCATAGATGAATTTTAGCACCAAAAGAAATCTGACAGAAGTGAGAGTACCTGCGATCCAATGGCTCAGAGTTATGGTCTTCATCAGTTTCATCATAATCAGGAGATTTTGGCGACGGCACACTGAACGAGACATGTTGAGGAATTTGTAAAGGGCCGCTTAATCTACCATTTGTAGAAGTATCAGGTCTCATACCTTCTCTTCTGACAGTAGGTTCCGGGGATGGCTGTTTTCTTCTGACACAAGGGAAATGAATTAGATTTTTAAGTCTATAAATTCTACTTTTGTCCCAAAAAAGTAATGACAAGGTATCTTTCCTGTGAAAAAGATAGCTATTTTGTTGATCAACCCCCCCCCCCCCCGGCCGATATTAAGGTTTGCATAGGAGATACCTGGACATAAATTTTTCACTAATATATTTTAGTAGCCAAAGTTAATTTTGAACAGAAATCATCAAAAAAAAAAGTTATGTCGAACAGTGTCTTGTGCAAACCTTTTTATTTATTTATTTTTATTTTTTTATACTGAAAATCAGCAAAAAAAAAAAAATAACTCTTTTTTCCTTCCACCCCAGCCCGCTAGGAGGGTGTTGAAATTCCCAAGTAATATGTGACACTGTCAAGGTGAGGAACCATACTTTGTTATCTTGATAGCTTCATTGATTGATCGGTCATAATCATCTGCAAAAACCATCAAACGTAACAGTGAGATATCAAAGTTGAACGTCTTGATGAATTTTATTATATAGATAAATTCAGAAGGAAGTGTTATGATAAAGTCTCCTGTTAGTAGCACCAAATGGTCCAACTACTGGTCCAAATGTACAAAAAAATTGAGTAAAGATTATTTACACAGAATGAGGAAACTTCAAAAAGCTGACTATTTATGTGTCTTACCAAAAGTATATGATACAGGTTTTCTACCACGAAGGGAACGTCCAGGAGCAAGTCCATCAACACTCATCATGTTATCAAGAAGAAGAGCTTGTCTATGTTGTTTTTTCAGCAGCTTCTCTTTTCTCTGTGCAGAAATGATCATTAAAGCATAAGATCTGTGTGTGTATATATAAGAAAAATAATAATAATAATAATAAATACATATTAAGAAATTGCAAGTATAATCAGTATTTTGTCAAAAAGTAGTAATTACCTTATGGACCTTCTCAATCTCCGGAAGCATGTCAATTTTCAATTTCTTCCCAAGTGAAGCCTCAGTTCTATTTTTGCTTGAGAAAAGCTTCTCCTGAGACCAGAAGATGGACAATTTCGGAAAAACAGAACAAGGATCAGAAAACAGAAAGACTGCATCTCTATCAACGTTCAGCCAGGATCCAAACTCATAGTCCCATTGATATGGGGAAATAAGACCGGGAGGCAGAGGATTTTTTTATTTATTCAACCTTTTAATTTAGTCTCAAATTTTCAATTGTTGGATAGATGTGTCTGGTCCGGTTGGGAATTTTTCTTCTTGCTCTTTTTTCACTTACTTGGATATTATCCACTTCGACATTTCTTCTTTTGCTAAATAATTTGTCATTTTCGTTAAACTTATATTTGGAAGGTGAAGGTGCTTCGAAATTGAGGTTTTTGTCTAATCTTTGACCCTTGGTCAGCTTAAAACAAAGAAACTGTGGTGTCTAAGAAATCTTTATTTCCAGATGTGTGTTAAGAGTACACAACAGGAAATTGAAACTCACTGTCATTTGTACAGTCTGATGGCTTGACAGGTGGTGCTTTTGTTGGGTATTATGTGAATGTTGGATTGCCCCTTTTTGGATAAAGATATTCTCCTACGCAGGTTGGGGGTTTTGACGGTGAGAAGAATGAGAGGATTCTATGATGTGCTTGTTCACCATTTTATTTGTTATTATCTTAGTTTATTTGTTGTGTTATCTTTTATTTTGCATTTTTATTCTTTATTTTAAATTATTTATTTTTATCCTCTTCTTTATTTTGCATTTTTAGTTTATTTGTTTTCATTATTCCTCTTGCATGTCTATTTTATGCTTACACATGGGATTCATTTTCAGTCTGCCCCAATTAAATTGGGGTAAAAGGCGTTATCGAGTTGAGTTGCACTCACACACATTGGGAACTCTTCAAAGAGTTTTCTTTTCAGACTTCCATAAAACTGGCAGGCGATGCTTCACTAACATTTTTCCACTAGCTTTCTTTGATTTGTTTTGATTTTCTTTTGGGAGGACTTCTCGTCCTTCACACGCATTGTATAGCTTTCACTGATTTATTTTGCTAGAACTTTGTACACCAGGCAACCTCTTCTACATCCATCAATAGTCATTGATCCACCAGTTATGGGCAAGAGTCTGGTACTATAAACTCTTCCTTCACTTATTTCGGACACAAAATGGTACAAGATAGCTGAGAATCATTAGAGTATAATCTTAATAGATTGCTCAAAGGAATTGGAATACTGTCAATCTCAAATCTATTTGACCTCAACCAATGAATCAATGGAGTTGGGGTTTTAGGGAGAAATTAGAGCTTTGAAAAACTAGGAGAGGAAGAAAGCCAGAGAGCATAATCAATAGATAATGATGGCAATACATTCTATTCTCTTATATAGTACTACTCACATGCACTAAATGCTAAAATGCACCATAAGATCACTAGCCTACCATGTGCCTACTAATTCTAGAATTTTCTACTTAACTAAAAAGTCCCCAACTATTATTTAATTTTATAGTTCGCTCATAGGCCACAGCCTCACAAATACGGGGTTTATTGTTTGAATGGATTAATGAATCTCAATATTGAATGATCATCTCTAAGCCTACAGATTTTAGCGCGTAAGTACTTGGGAATTGGGATCCAAAAAAGCGAAGGAGTTGGAGACTTGTATTGGTTAACATGATTTTAGTTAGCCTCAAACTTTCCCCCAAAAGATCGGGACTCCTAACCGCCAAGGAAGTATTTTTCATTTCTTGTTATTGCCACACACCACACACACATATACATACTATAGTACAAAGACTTCCTTAATCTTCCAAAGTCTCAACCAAGAAGGGGACAGAATCATAAAACAAGAATTCATAACACACGTGTAAATATTAAAACATGGCAAGAGACCATGAAAACTTACAGAAACATCTTGAAATTCATCCAAATTAGTTGCAGCCGTTTCCCACTGGTAACATGAACTAGGAATAGGTTGTACACTTTTCCCCTTTCCTTTCTTCACCTCCACTTTTCTAATCTCTCGGTACAACCGCTGACCAATGATAGGATCATCTTCATACCTACAACAATAAACATAGAACTGATACATTTATCATTACAGAAGAATACCCATCATAATCTACATTTACTCCCATAAACTAGATTCTACTTATTGTGTAAGGATGTTCCTGTGGACATTTCGAAGTGTAAGAAAAGATAATCAAAGATTACCTCAAAAAGCAACATATAAACTGAGCAATTATAACAAGAACGAGGAATTACCAATAGGAGATTCCATGAGAATCACCCCCAATACGTTCCTTACGGAATGCTGAGAGATGAACACCATGTTTTATTGAGTCATCTATATAGTTCCGAATATCTTCTTGCTGTGTAATAAGAAAAAACATTCAGCTATTCATGTAGCGAGGAAACATATATCAGAAAAGGAAAAATATCAGCTAAAACTTGCAAAAATATTGAATCAAGCAGTTTACTTCTTGCATCACTTGTGCTGTTCTCTCCGCTCTCCAGAACCTCTTTTTGTGTCTTGGTACTAACTCCTAAAGGACCCCCACAACTTTTCTTGCCTCTGTACTTAAATCTATCACAAACTTACACAGCATTTTTATTTTTAGGTAATCTACAGTATCAGGACCTCTTACCTATTAGATCATCCGACCATACTCTCAAGCACTAACTTACAATATTAAGTCTTTAGTTTCACTTTTAAAGACAAAAATACCCTATACTATCAATTAATTTGCTCATTGAAGATTGTAATTTCTTCACCTAAACAGAAAATTACAAAAGATAAAGGAAAACAAAAACCATGAATTGATATTCCTTGAAACCAAAATATGGACCGAAAAGTTAAACAGCTTAAATAATTATACTTTCATAATAAGGCACGAGTATGGTCTTAACATAAGTAAAAGTTGAGGCAATCTTCATGCACGTGGATCAGGAACAGAAATAGCCATGATTCAGTTTATTCACTTATACTAACTAAGCATGCAAAATTACAAACTCAATGTCGCCTTTAGAGCACGGGGCTTAAGGCCATTAGGAGTGACAATAGAAGGCAAATCAATATATTATAACCACATAATAGTTGACTTTGAAGCAGGATTTAAGAATAAGCCATTTTTGTACCTCGACACGAATATCACACAAGGCTTTCAAAATCACCACGCGGACACCAGGGTCAAGTGTATTATATGCTTCAACCTCAGCCCTATCAAATAAACATGGTAAAATCCTTATTACACATCAAATCCACAACGCACTGAAGTTTTTCAAAAATGCAAGATACTTACCCATGTGATGCAACAATTGGTAGCTCCCCATCTGCAACCTGCAATAAAGTACAAAACCAAGTAAGTCAACAGCTAGCACCATGGAAATGGATATTCTAATGACCAAAACTACTACGTTCAACAAGCTCAGTAATTTACCCAATGCCACCAGTCTCTCAACTTTCTGCATAGAACAGTAATCCAAGTATTTTGTCCAAGCGCCATTCGGGTAATGGGAGGGATCGCCTATTAATTTGACCGGAACATAAAAATCAGAAACCAGAAGATACAAAAAAATTGCACAAGCAAGTTAAAATGGAATCATGAATGAAGAATTAGCATTACGGCATAAAAAACATGTATCTCATTATTGGACAGTAAACATATAAGTTATAACATCCAAATCCCACTGCCGGAAAAATGAAATCATTTCTATGATTCTATCCTTCAAAGCACTTCAATACATTTTCCATAATTAGTTCCAAATGACCTTTTGCCCTAAAACTCCATCCCAGAGAAAGGCCAAGATACCGGAGGGAAGAGGAAACAACCACAAACAACAGAACTAAAAGAGCTATTAATAATCCTGGAACTTTCTAAAGTTTAGAAAGAAAGAGGAAAGCATATTTTCTTTAAATCTGTTTCATCTAATGATGGGACTTTGATCTATTTCTGTTGATAAAAGCAATGTTACTAAGATATCTTTCAGCCAAGACACTAAAGTTATGGATGTGGTAAAGATTGTTAACTGCAAACAGTCAGACACTCATTACACGTAAATCTAAATTCTTAATTATGCTCGGGTTGGACAGTGGTAGGTTTTTTTCTTTCTTTTTTTTGGGCCCCTCACCCCCCCCCCGGGGGGGGGGGGGTTAATTTTGTGTCATGCTCTCTATTGCCTTTCTAGCTCTGGGCCCCTGGCCTCGATATTCTTCCATTCCACTATTGTCCAATTTTCTCGTGCCCAATGTTACTACCAAGTGTATTATGTATATACCAGACAACCACATATAAACAACTGTCATAGCTATGCACCACCTTCACAAGTATATCTTCCAGGCGGGTGTTATTGTTTTTCTCGGTTTCCAGATTCACCAAATAGGAGTCCACTAACAGCATAAAGAAGCACTGAAATGTTTAAACAGGCTACCAAATATCCCCATTCAAAGGAGTGTAGAAAGTGATGTAATATATATATAGATATTGTACTTCAAACAAATCGTGTTTCTATTAGAAGCAAAGATTAGATTCTTCATGCTTCTTTCTATTTCTATAATCTAGACAATATAAAACCAGATCTTCCTTTGAACAATAAATTATTATTTCCTCTCTTACTACTTATTCTCTTAATTGTGATTTAATTTTCTGTTTGACTTGTCCTCTGAAGTCTGAACAGCAGGTATATCCTTCATACTTGGGAATAAATAGGCTATCTCAGAGTGGTGGTTCTTGAATTTCATATATTTCAGCAAAACTTCATTGGTTAGCACTATTGTTGACTACAGAAAATGCAAAGTTGACATTTATGGAAACAAGATATTCATTTACAAGTTTTTTTAAAAAAAAACAAAATACCAATTAAGTCTGCATCCAGTTATGAGCGGGTTAAAATTGTCATGTTTCATTCATTTCCTGGCATGACATGAAAATCATTGGTTTGTCAGGAACAGGATTCCATTGGGAATTGACAATTCCGCCAGAATGGAACAATCAAACAACTATTTTTTATTCGGGTGGAATGAGCCATTCCATTATGCCAATCGAGATGCAAAAAATCTTTAACAGGTTAAGCTATCTCAAAATTTACGAAAATTAAACAGGTTGGAATCAATGTAGAGTGCTACCACAAAGTAAAGGTAGTAGTAGCCACGATATGAAGTAAATACATGTTGATATTGTCTTTGATTATTTTTTGGGTAAAGAAAAAAAAGAAGACAACTTAAAACTTCACTGCTAAAAATTTCCAGTGTTACACAAATTTCAACATTCTTAAACTTGGGTTGAGCTAAAGCCAAAACTATCACTGCCTTCTCCTTGTCAATCTCACCTTATTAGCATGCTCACTGCTTATTTCATTTGTTGGACCTCCAACATAAAATAGTATTACCACACAATATGCTTTTCTTTACCTATCAATTGGTTAATACCACACAGTAAATAAACACCAATTCTCATAATCACCACAAAACAGAACTAAATGTTTCCTAAATCTTGATTTCTTGACTGGCCAAATGCCACACTCATGTTTCTGCTTAGCCAATCACGCTTACAAAGATACATATAGAGGAACTGCCAAAATAGAGAATCTATAACCTTACGTACTGAAAGTAGCTAGGTACCACCATTTACTTATAAGCTGAGAAATGGGAGGCCTTTGTACTCTTCTGACACTGGAAAGCGAAAGTTCCTCATTGCCTCTTACAATTTTAACGGTATAAGCAACACCACAACTACACCAGGACTCATTGTTATCACACTGAGAACTTGTTAAGAGAATATGTATATACATATGTATTATATATATAAAACTTTATATAGACTCATACTCTCTGGCAATAGTTCAGCTATCCAAATGAACAACATAAAAGCAAAATCAAGCTTTCATGCCATAAAGCTATAACCTTTATATAAAGGCTAAAAAACATAAAGAATGCAACGAGAAACAAAGGTAACTTCATAGTATAGTGAACAAGTCACTCTATAGCTCAATTTTAATAGCTCAGGGAAAACAAAAAAGGAAAATAAGTTCGAAATGATATGATGTCTAAACTCTGAAGTTTGCACATGCATATAAAGCAGTAAGTAATTATACTTCAACCATGTACTCCTAGAAGTAACAAGTGTTAATTGCATGCAAAAGCTCAGGCTGTACTAAAAATGCAAGATTTTTAGTTTAAAACAAGAAAACACAAACCTTTAACAAAGGAATATGTATATCACCCAAACTATTATTTGGTGTAATCAAAGCTGTTTCGAACTCCTCGGCAGAAAACTCAATTTTAATATTTAAAAGGGGCCTAAAAACCTACAATAGAAACAAACACATTAGCCTCACATAACAAAGGATCAAAATTCCGGAACAAAGACTGCAACTTTATACTTTATTTCAGCTCACATTTAAGAAATTAAGAATTGAACCCAGCTCCCACATTGACCTAATACTCCAACGTGGCAATAGCGAGGGCGGCGGCTCCCCAACCAGTGGGGTAACGATCTTGCTGCATTGCCGGTCCTGCGGTGGCGACGGGGGCGGAGATTCCTCCTGTGGCGGTGGCCGCTCCTTCCTCTTCTGCTTCCGCTCGGCAGCAACAACCGCCGCCTCGGCTGCCGCGGCTGCGTAGAGCCTGGCTGCCGAGCGAGCCGTACACGCCCTCGAGGGCCTCTCTCTCCTAACTATATTGTTATTGTTGTTAGTAATTTTGGTGTTTTGGGTATTATTGTTTTCGTTGTCGGAATGGATCGGAGTGGAGGGTTGTTCGTCGGACATGGTGGAGGGATCGGAAAGTGGGAGTGGATTGTGTGCGGAGGAGGGTTCACACAGAGAGATCATGGGGTTGCATTGAAAGGATTAAGGAGAATAAATTGAGGAGAGAGAAAGGAAGTAAAAAATTTGAGAAAAATAATTAGGATAAGTAGAGAAGAGAGTTGAAGCTCAAACCACCATGGTCAAATAGCTCCTTCTCCTCCCTCCCTCCCTTCCTTCCTTCCTTCTGTGTTTAAACGGATGTGAGGAGTGAGAAAATCGTATTTGAAGAGAGAGAGAGAGAGAGAGAAAAGGGAAAGGATGGAAGAAAAGGGGACTAAAAATTTGGAAATTTTGGGCTTGATGGAAGAATTGGGGTTTTCTTTCTTTTTTGGTGATTTGGGTTGGGGTAAAAAGAAGAATTGATATATAATATATTGGTAAATCTGGTTTATCTGGGTATGAATTTGATTCCCGAAAGTTAGAATTGTAGGGCAGGGCAGGGCAAGGCAGCCAAAGGTTTGGGAAACCGATTTCGTCGAGGGGAGGTTTGAGGGGAACACTGTAAATCACCTCAACGCTCATTCCGTATCTAGACGACATCGTACTTTATGTTCTTGCACAATTCGACCTCACGACTCGGGAGTCAGGAGTAGGAACTTTTTTTCTTTTTTTTCTTTTTTTTTTTAACTATATTAGAGTTCCATTGCATCACCCTACTGGTTGAA
This sequence comes from Aralia elata, assembly GCA_034770075.1. Lineage (NCBI taxonomy): Eukaryota > Viridiplantae > Streptophyta > Magnoliopsida > Apiales > Araliaceae > Aralia > Aralia elata. The sequence goes on from CM068378.1 coordinate 5,901,646, forward strand.
ATAAGTACAAGATTTGTGGAACTTTTTCACTTGCTCAAGCTTGGGACTCTTTTATGTCATGCAATACCTTTTGAAAGGTGCTATTTTAGCAAAGGTAAAAATGCTAATTTTACAAGATTATGAAATATGTATTTAACAATAAAACATAACTCCAAAGTATTTGATTGATTTCAGTTTTATTATTGAAAGACGTAAATTTTAAAAGAAAAAGTTTCATTTGCTTCCATGCTATATGTTCTTGAAACAATAACAATTACAATAAGCATGTGTACTATATATTTTATCAGTTATTGAGAATTTTTTCCCCGAATATAGGCATAGTTTGTTTAAATGATTATTTATTAATGTAAAATTTTAAAGATTAATATTAAATGCTAAAAAATTAGTGTGGTCCTTTTCAACGTTATTTTATGTTGAGAAAATTACCTACCAAAAAAACTGATGTATTGTTTCAAAAACCCCTCAAATTATTAGGACTTCTTAAAAAAAATTTAATTAAAATAGGAACAGTATCCTCTAAAACCCATTTTTGCCCAAGACCACTACACAGATAGACTCATTTGTACCAGCTATAGATTTTCTAAAATGCCTCCAAATTCCCATTGGCAGATAGACTCATTTTATAGGTATAAGCTAAGTGTCATTTTTTACAGCTAGTAATCGGTAGGGCAGTCCAAAGACTCCAACAGGGTTTCTCTGCAGATCCTATGAATTTCTTAGGACATTAAATGCATACCCAGAACAAACATTTATCATCTCACAAAATTATAGTATTAGGATACATATTCCCCTGGAATTTAAAAGCTGCTTAGTTTATATCTCTGAAACTGGAACACACATACATGATGCATCCATAAAACAATTTTCATAAAACTTATGGATGAATGAGGAGAGATTTCTTAACTAATTTACATGTAAATTCACCATATATAAATATACCAAAAGATGATGGATATGTGTTGGCACATATAGTTTAGACTAAACCCAGAAATAGCAAGCAAAGAGAAGAGAACAAGAGCACCCAATATTTACAAGGTCCCATCCACAGGCTTAGGCTTGCCTGTGAAGGAGTTGAATCTCCAGGACTAGGACTAGTGGTAGTGGGAGTGGTACTTTCCTTTGTGCAAGTGTAATTACATCGACTTGGATGAACAATTCTGTACACACCACTGCTTGCCAGGAGAAAATTATCCTTATTATTATCCTCCCCAAATGAGAAAATGTAGCCCAGAGCAGGAAGTGAACTTCCAGGCACATAGCTACAAGCTATAGGAGAGTCATTAGCACAAGTGAAAGGAATGTTGCTAGTCGTAAAATTCCCACTGTTTTCCGGGCTTTCAATGCCTGCCCATATAGCCCCTGCGTATAAATCTGCATACAAATAGCTGCAGAATTCCTTAATCATGTTAGTACAAAGAAAGACTGGACCTTTTTTGTTCTTTTTCAAGTACTAGCAATTTTATTTTTTTTCTGTAAAGTAGCTATAAAAAGAGGCGTTCTTGATAGCAAATAGTTTAAAAGATTGCATGAATGAAAGCTAATTAGCTAACCTTCCATACATGCATGGATCAGTCATTGACCGATAAAAATATCCGCCTGTGATGGATGCAGACCCTTCATTCTTGTTTATATCAGCGTGGTTGTATCCCATAACTGGGAAAATTGGACTTATGGAATTCAGAGATGTATTTCCTCCGGGAGATTGTGGAGGATTGTAAGGGTAAGGGCCTTCGTAAGCACGCCAGCCATAGTTCCCATCCTTGGTGATAATATCCACCTCTTCATAACGATCCTATCGGATAAATAAAATCAACTGTAATAAGCCACTATATATATATATATATATAATTGGTTGTAATAAGATTTTGCTGAAGGTAAAATCTAATAATACCTGGCCTACATCTGCACACATGAAATAAGAAGGCCTGGCAGAATCAAAGCTGCATCGCCATGGATTTCGTAATCCTATGGCCCATATTTCTGGCTGCAATTCTTTATCTTCAATATATGGATTGTCTTTTGGGATAGAGTAATTTCCCCATAGACTGAGATTTATAGTTTCTGCTGCACCTGGAGGTACATAACAAGTGGCACATGTGATCAAAAATCTGAAAATTATAAACTTTACAAAGACTGATATAGAATTTTATTTTTGATATTCAAAACTTACTCGGTATGTTATCAATGTCAAGCCTCATGATTTTCCCAAGCAATGACTTCTTGTTTTGGGAGAAATTGTAAGGATCACCTACACTTCCACCATCCCCCATCATAAAGTATAAATACCCATCTGTGGGTCCAAAAAGAATCTGTCCTGCATGATGACCCGAAAATGGAAGGCCCATGGTAAATATCCTTCTCACTTCTAATGGTTTAGCTGCCTGGAAAAAGATCAAGATTCATTTTTAATCATTGAGTAAAATATTATGAGCAAAAGGGAAAAAAAAAACATTCATGTCTACAGATATCTATGTACCACAGAAGGCTGTGACCCGGTACCATTAGCAGTGTATTCGGCTACAACAGTTTGGTATTGGCATGGCTGGGCACCATTATCAGGGACTAATTTTGAAGGATCACAGTTGACATCTGAGTTACATGAACATCTTCCGGTGCATCCAGGCCACCTTGACTTGTCACAATTGAATGAAGCGAAGAACCGGCCATTTTGTGCAAAGTTTGGGTGAAATGCAATACCCATCATCCCAAACTCAGTGTTGAAATAAACCTCATCAGTTAGGTCTATAAAGGGATTGGATTCATCAAGTTCCATTGTTCCTCGTGACCCCTCTTTGGGAATGGTTGCCAGATAAATCTTTCCAGGCTGACTCGCAAAAAAGGCACGACTAGAGCCATCAGGATGAGCAACCATATTGAGGTAAGTACCATTTCCTATTTTCTCAAGGCACATACCATTAGGGGGACTTGGAGGTCTCTTATTGTCTAGAATAACGGGTCCACCATCAAAGCACACTGATTCATCTTCTAAAGCTCCACCAAATGCACCACAGAAATCTGTTTTCGACTGCCAGATATCAGTAAGTTTGCTAGTGGAATTAACAGGTGCTCCTGGTTGGCCTAGTAAAGAAGTGGCAAAGGGTGAATTTATTATCGATACATTTTGACACGTATCCCATACTTTCGAGCAAAAGTTATTTGTTGCTTTGGTATCGTTGCAAAGTACAGGAACTTGTCGAGGAGCAGAATCAACAGTAAACAGCTCTGCTGAAAATTTATCACATCTCTGCAGTGATGAAGACAACATAATGAACAGATTGTAGAGATTTACTTAAAAGATGAAATATATCAGAATTATAAAAGAAATAAACTGGGACATCAGTGGTATGGTAAATGCTTTTTTAAGTATTAACTAAGAACATCATAGCCTATATTTCATAGTTTTCTACAAGTTTTAGAAGTCATAATTCTAGTTGGCCAAGAATTTTTGGTTGACAACAGATTTACATCATACGAATCAAGAACCAGAAGACAACTATATATGAATACTTACTGCGCAAAGGATGGATTTGACTAGAGAAGCACACCCAGAATCAGATATGTTCATTGCTGCAAATTGCTTCTGTATGCTCGAATCTTCGCCAGGATTGCAGCATACTGTCCCATTATAAGGGCAGAAAACTAGTGGAGTCTTAGAGGTAAAGGGTGCCCCTGAACCAAACAAAAGAAAATTCAGAATTCTGCTAAACAATAGATAATAAAGATCAAATCTTTAATACAAAAAATAAGACAATTGAAATGAACAAGAGGAGTTGATGTAACCTACTTGAATCAGTACATAAAGGGTGTGAGAAAGAAGGGAAAATTAGAAGCTGCATGAAACTCAATAAGAAGAAGATGATCAAGCCACCACCGGTAGCCATGACAGCAAATTGAGGGAGGAACAACAAATATTTATAGATAAAATATTTCTCTTTCTCTTCCCATCAATCCCTTTCTCTGTTCTCTGCAATATTCAAAAATGAGCCTTTTGACACTTTCTCTTTGTCATTTGTGATATAGAGGCAGCAAATGGGCAGTCCCCTTAGTTGACTTTACCTCTGATTTAACATACATTTAAGTTTTTGGTGGTTGAGACAAAAACCCAATAATTTTTTTTTCAGGAAACCCAGGCTGGATGGATCTTGGTTGGTTCAATAGTATCTTGTGCCCGCAATATGGAATTGGTTATATGTCAAACCTGCAGAATAATGTATACAATAATATTCAAATATGCTTAAAACCCACTTGGTTTTACTCTGAGATAAAAAAAAAATCAAAAAACACCAGGAATTCAACGGCTGAAGATATGGAAGAAAACTACAAGGTTGATTCTTGTCTCTTGAAATAGTTTATGATAGCTGAAAACAGAGACAAGTGAAAGCAAATAGACATTCTTTACTGTTTGTTTACTCAATTACTATCTTTTTTAAATAATAATAATAATAAAGATTATCAATTAGTTAAGCATCCAACCCTGTGATCAACAAGTGAGACTCAAGAAATTAAATGAGTCATTGTGATAGGAAATTACTTAAAGGAGTATATTGCCTGGGTAATATGTTGACACTTTGTTTGTTGGTTTGTTGATCTGTTTTGACTGGATATATGCAGACAAACAATATATGTCAGCCCATATGTCAATTTTAAGATCCCCAACAATAGTGTATATAATACAACTATTAGAAGAGTTCTTGGTATATTTTTTTTCTTTTAATATTTTGAATAAGATTGAACCCTTACTACTAATTAACTAATTGATCAAGTCAGATCCATGAACTTGACATAGTTGTCACCATTGTTTATTAATTGCATGTTGTATTTTTTTTAAATAATGGTCTATCAAGATAAACTTGATATTTTAACAGGTTGGATATATGATAGTAGTATTTTAATAGGAGGATATCCGAACCTTCTGACTATTAGGGTAGGGCCTGAAATCTAAATATACAAACTTTAAATGTCCATCGGTACAAGCAGTCCTATTTTATATTTTATGATTTCGAACACCTGATATCAAGAATTTAAGAAAAAGTTGTTTTTGTAGAGATTATTTGTAAAAGCATAGGACAAATTAAGTTAAAATCCAGAGTTAATTAAATCCTGAAACGGTCAGGAGATTAAATCATGTTTGTTGGTTATGGAACTTTCTAATGTAGTTCACATTTTGATTAATAATCTAAATCCACTTGTGGAATTGTTATCATTTTACTCGCACCGTTGTTATCAGTAGAGATTTTTTTTGCATAAAATTTCAAGATGCAATATCCATCATCGATCTCAGGACCATTTTCACTTCACAATTATGATTTGTTAACTCAACTGAATCAAAGCAAAGAAGGAAATAATGAATAGAATCAGCAAGGAAGGCATTAAGGCAGAAATAGCAACTGCATAGTACCCTGTCCATAAACCCACTGCATGATCATCTCAGCCTGTTGACCAACTTTACCCCCCCATCGCATGCAAGTCTTTTCAATCACCTCTCCATGGGCTTAATCTGCTCAACTATCAAGAGCACCAAGTGCTTTCATGTCCTCCAAAAATGCCGTATATGAGTCATCAATACTCTGTGGCCTTGGTGCTGATGAGGAGTTTAGTGATTCTTGTTTCACCACAGTTGGAGCTGCTGTTGGCAGGGTGGTTGCTGCCACAGATGATAGGGATGGCTTCGGTTTTACTTTCGGCACAGCAGACTCTCTCCTCACACGTACAGAAGCGGGAACCTGTATCAAGGACCAAAAATAAGAGATAGGATAAGAGTGCAATCATTGAAAGACGAAAGAAATCAGGCAGACAGAGAAAAAATTCCCAGACAAGATGGAGAATCGGATATGGAGTAGCACTCACTGACAAGGGCAAGTGTGTGTACACTACTACTCGGTTCCAAAACTTCTAAACAAACAGAGTGGCTTTTAGTTTGAGGCATATTCCAACACTTCTAAACAAACAGAAGGTTACTTGTCCTAAAAGAATTAGGGTTTCTTAATCAACATTAAGTTAATAAAAATAGATTATTTTACTTTGTGTTTATAGCTTGAGGACATCATCAATTCATTGTGAGGAAGAAGCAAGACTTAGCATTCAAACTAGTGGATCTTTCAAGTTCAAACCTAGTCTGAGCTCAAACAATGCAAAAATGGAGTTAGGGTTTTATTGGAGATCAGGGGTTTTAGGAAGAAAAAAAGGTAAACATCGATCAAAAGAAAGCTTGAGAGCTAAAGAATGGACAAACCATCATTCTAATTCATTTCGTTCATAGTAATATCACAAATTACTCAAGCTAAGATGGACGCTCTAATCTATTAACGCTAATGTGCACCTAACTTGGGACGAAGAAAATGGTACTAGCCATGTCACTCTACATCTACTAAAATATTCTAATTGACTATTACTCCCTAACTTTCACTTATTTACAAGTTTGGCACATAGCATTACAGAATCCCTTCAAGGTGCCACAAATCATTCTTCCTTGTCTTTTCACCTTCTTTAATCTCGCACACTCATTATTCTACATTACTATGCAATTAGTCAAAGATCAGTCGTTGTACTTGCATCCTTACAGATATGAGATATATAAGCTTATATATTTCTTTTAATCATGTTGCAGCAATCTGAAATGAGGCTGACATGGTATGTCCTTAAGAATGGTAATATAATCCAGGAAACAATTATCACTACACCCTCCCCCAACGTGAGATTTGTTTATTCATATTTGGCTTGTAGTAATCATACTCAACAGAACATAAATGATCAAATGTAATATTACGGATTCCTTGTGGATAACAAATTTTACTTCTCATACTCTAATTTCAAAGGAAAAAACAAACCAAACAACATTGGTTCTCCTGCTAATATCTCAACATACATACCAACATAAATCAGGTTGTGAAAAGCTATGAAATGATGATAAATATAAAACGCAGGATTAAAACTAACCATAGATGTAAGCTGTGGAGTGTGCTGAGCTAAAGGCCTCTTAACAACGGTAGACGCAGCTGATTTGACATAAGAAGGCTTCTGAGGAACAAATGGTCTAACACCAGGATCATCAAGTGCCATGGGAGGGCCCGGTAAAAGCGGTGGTCTCATCATTAGAGGAGGTCCAGGGGGAGGCCCATAAGGTGGCCTTGGAATCAGTGGGATCATCATACCAGGGGGAGCAGGTTGCCCAGAAATTCCAGGTGCAGATAATTGAGGACGCATATCCGGTGGAGGTGGTGGGAAACGTGAAATTCCCGGGGGTAAGCCATCAGGCTGCAAAGCTGGGAGCAGGGGAGGTCCAGGAACTGGGGGTTGTTGCCTTGGAGGGGGTGGCGGGGGAATCATTTTAGGTAGTTCCTTCATCACAGACTGATTATTGGTATCGGAGTCGGATGATGCACTTTCAGACTGATTACTGGCCAACTTCTGCGGCAGTCCTGGTGGCGGAGGCGGTGGAGGCAGCATTCTGGACCCCTAAATGAGCGAGCAAGGGAGAGAGAGATAATTATAAATAAATAAATAAAAATTTAAAAAAAAAAACATTTGCTATGTAAAGGATTAAAAGATAGAGCAATAATTTTGCATTTAGAGATGAGCCAAGTTAAATTCCCAGAAAATTTTACATGCCATATTTTTTGTGAAAGAACATGCCGTCATCATATTATCTCCAGAAAGTAATCAAAAAACTACCTGAATTGGCTCCTGGGAGGTCAGATTGTCTGATTGTGCAGATTGACTTTTCTCCCTTTCAAGTCTACCAGTGCCTGGAGGAGGTGGCTGAGCAGGCTTATGAAGGGGTGGAGGTGGAGGAAGTGAAGGTTGAACTGCAGCTTGTTCTTTAGGAGGGGGGCCCGCAGGTAGTAGTGGCAAAGGTGGTGGAGGTAAAGTTGTACCCAAGTCGGCCACAGCCGGCTTAGGCGGCTTTGGAGGTGGAGGAGGTAAAGGCAAAGATGCAGGTATAATAGAAACATCTCCAGAGTCCACCTCACTGACATGAGGCAGCGGACGTGGTGGTGGTGGTGGTGGTGGAGGTGGAGGAGGAACTGATAAAGCAACATCCTCCGATTCTGATACCGATGATGACCCAACACCACTCGATGAAGCTGCTGATAAGGGTATTCGTGGTCCTGCAATTCAAAGCCGAAAACATAACAAACAAGGTGAATGGGATTTGATTGTCTGTGACACACATACATAGAGCAAAAAACCATAAAATAAATAGTATATTTAAGTGAAAAAGTAGAACAAAGAAACAAACACCTATTGATGACTTGAACATGGGGGGCTTCCCAGGTGGAGGAGCTCCAGTCGGATTCAAAGTAGCATGATAGTAGACAGAGTCCTGCATATAAAAGTTCTTAAAACGGAGTTCACATGCATGTAGACAGATAAATATTATATATAAAAGACGCAGGTGAGAAGTTACTTCCGGTTTTGGGTGTTTGACTCTTTCTTCTTCTTCTGCAGTTGTCAGTCTTCGCGGAGGTCCCAAATGACTGCAACAGAAGTGAGACAAAATTATCAATGAAACCTTTTTTTTAAAATTTCTACCAAGTGTACCTCTTGCACAAGATAACATTAAAGAAAAAGGCTTCCTAACCTAAACATTACTGGTTCTTCGCCTTTTTCCCGCATTTTCGCTTCATATTCCTGTCCATGAGAATAAGGCCGATTGTGACATCACATAAAAATATAGCTACAAAATGAAGTACATAGCAAAAAAGACATCAATTACAAGCTATCCGGCTATTCCATTCAATTTTAAACAGAGACATTAAAATTGACAATCATTTGCCATCCAACGGGGGTTGGGGAATTAACATGGAAAAATGGCTTGAAATAAGAATTAAGTACTTCAAGTCTTCGAACTTCTATTTACAAAGAGTTGAAATTTAAGTTTCCAAGTCTTCCAGCCTAATTTTATTTAACCTTAGACAACTGAAGAGCATACCAGGGTGTTTTTTAATTCCACTTAAAAGGAAATGACCTCACAAGGCCTTAACATGAAGGAGCTCACCTACGTATCAAGGTTATTGTATTCCTGGTAGAAGCAGGCAGTGTGCCATTTAGAAAGTGACAAAAGAAAAAATCTTAATAATAATGCCAGCAAAATTTGTTAAGAGTTTATCAATCATATATGTGCCAAAAAACTTCATATCTATACTATATATAATTATAGAACTAAAATTCACCCTCCTCCTTTTTAAGGGGCAGTTAACGCAAACATATTATCTTTCCTAAATGCACAAGATTGTCATAATTTCTCTTATTACCTTCCTCTTCTTCATAACAAGATTCAATGTGTCCTCAAGTTGTCTCTTTTTGTGTTTTCTTGCTTTGTCCAGTGCCCCATCTGCCTCTGCATCAAATTGATAGCAAGCACACACCAAAAATGCTGATCAGTCAAGCTCCCAAAAAGCAGCAAACAAATTTTGAGCAAAGAATACGTCAAACCCAACAAAACCGTGCTCACAAAATGCAATGCCTATGAAAGTCTACATCACTGTGTTACATGGATTCTTTAGTTTCCCTAAGAGTACTCATTTGTTGCACGACACAACAAGGATGCCAGTATGGGATCTGAGTCGGCTCTGTCACCCAATGGATTGGAAACCTCATAAATCATAATAATAGGATATTGGACGGAGAAGAAGAATAATGAACAAAAGAAGAAGATAATAGGGAGTCCATGTCCCGTTGATCTGGGCAGATCTGGGTGGTGGAAAAGCTTTCCAATCATCTCTCCTGTTTGTGGACTTTTCTGATCCTCAATGCCTCCTACAGCTCCTGTTAGTTATATGTAAGAGTGTTTATTTCCTATTAAGTATCAGGTATTTTAGTTATATGTAAGAGAGTGTTACCGAATACTCTCATTAACCTTGCGAACTGCGTATTGGTATTTGTGTACCCAAACAGGGTACTCTCACGTACCAATACTCTATATTTAGCGTAATAAAAAAATTCTTTGTTATTTAACTTATAATTGCATAAATATCAATATTATAACTTGGTATTGGATGCTCAAACATTACATTGTACTAAATTATTTATAAAACAATCAACTAGTTGATTCAACTAAAAATCTTCTATAAAACTTAGGTTATTACATTTAGATTCTAAGAGAATTCTTAACTATAAGAACTTATATAAAGCGTATTGCGTTTTAGCTATGTAGTGTACCCGTATTCGTACCACGTACCGAAACGAACCATGTTCTAGGTAACACTTACCAAAAACTTGGTTTTCTCATTAAGTCTCACAATTTTCATTTAAGCGTACCCACTAATTATCTTATAGCGAAAGTTTGACATTTTTCACTAAATCTCACATTACATTTAATATTGCATAAAATTATATGCAATACTAAATCGAAAACTTTACTACCTTTAGAGGATTTATCCCCATACCCTTATCTAAATTTTTGATCCCTTTTAGCCATGTCCTGAACCCTTTTAATTTGGGAGAAGTCCGTATCTGACATCTAGATGCCTTGTTGTACTCGAGTTTCTATCTTCTTCTACTCCTCTTCCACTCTTTTTCTCTTCTATTCTGCAATTCTAGACCCAACATCAGCTCTAGAAATACATTCTTCCCAACCCAAAGAACAATAACGTACAAAGTCCAATAACTGTTTGAAGTCTAAAACATTCCCCATATATCATAAATGTTATTATCGCTGCAAAATAGGTTGCAAAACAACTTTATTATTTTCAAAAAAAAAATCTCATTACAAACTTCACCAGACTAAGAAACTACATTTGTCATCCATTTAAAAGTATATAAGACCTAGTTTGGAAATTTCCAACCCAAACCTGGTCAATACATCTGATGAGAGTAAGTCTGCTGAAAAACTACGTCATCCCCTAAATATCTGGTCAACCAAATTGTATATCACACTATTCCACCTATGACTCCTTGATGCATGGAAAAATGGAAAGTATCACACCATAATATACACACAGTAATCGGAGCAGAAGTTTCAATAATCACAAAACTAGTTTTATGAAGTTCTGGATGTTTGTTTACTATACATTAAGGTTTACAGAATTCCTCACATTAGATAAAAGTCGAAAAGACTTTACAGCTATAAGATACAATCAGTTTCAAAGAATCAAGGACTTACTCATTGCTTCCAACTTGTCTATCTGCTCCTTCAGAGTGTCAGGATCTTTCTTCAAAATCCCCACCTCCCTCACCTTCTTCCTTTCTTTCTTATTCTGTGAGAAATCACTATTAAATGTGAGACGAGGTCAACTGACAGAATATGATCTATATTCTAATGAAAACTTGGATATATATAAGTGCCTAAACTAAGTTCAACAGAAAAAGAAACTGAAAGGCAGGAGGACTAATACGCCAGAAGAATCAGAAGAACTAACACACATCAAATATATTCTTCTGATAGAATAGCGATAGATAAAAGACTCAATGAAGAATGTCAAGGAATATTATCGTGTGCATAAATCATCAAAGGCATCCAATCCAATGATCAATAACAAACAATAAGCGATAAAATCCCAATATCATGCAACTGAATGATGGTATCACTACTCCATACAGAGAAACACAAATGTAACTTAACAAAAAATCAATTGGAATTTTACATCCAATTTGAAATTTGACTAGGCAGTAGGCAGCTGCCACCTAGATCATTTTAAACTGCATTGCTGTTGTAACATTAATACTGAACAGAAACAAAACAGACTCATAGAACCTTGTAAAAGACTCTAAAATTGTCAATCAAAAACCTAACTTCAATCATTCTGTCTTTTTTCTTTTCTTTTTCTTTTTTGTCTCTCAAACAACAGTACTAGGTATAATCAATCCAGTAGAAATTCAAGATTTCTCTATGTTTAAGCTTCAATTACAAATTTGTTTTTACTTTTACCCCTACATTTTTCCCAGTGACAAAATGTATTAGGGCACTGATCATAGCATTGGATGAAGAAACCCCATAAACATATGAAGAAGGGTTTGGAAGGAGTGAGAAATTAAATACCCTTTTTAATTCCTTCTTTCGAAGCTCTTTCCGATAGGCGTCAGTAGGGTTCATGACTTTCCCTCCCTTTGTCGTCTTCATTGTGATTCTCGAAAAGGTGTCTTTTTTCCCTCTTCTCTTATTCTTTGAAAATTTTCTTTGATAACAAGGGTTACTTACGCGATTGCTGTTCAATTAATTACAGGAAAACAGAAACAAAACAGATTAGATTATATCTTATACGAAGGAAGTATGAAGAAGAAGAAGAAGAAGAAGAAGAAGAAGACTCGTCACTCTATCTATCCGAGGATTCGATCCCGCAGATTGACGTGCTTTCAGCTTTGCAAGGATAAGTTTTAAAATTAAAAAAAAAATCATACAATAATGATTGATTTATTTATTTATTATTAAAAGAATAGTAATATATTAAATATGAAAAACTAATTAAGTAATTCAAAATTGTATTTTATAAAGCCAAGTTTCCATAATGTACAGTAATATTTTATTGTGAAACTAATCGGTTTTAAAATATTCATAAGCCAAGATTTGATGTTGGTTTTATAAATAAATAATAAAATCTTACTAATGATCACAAATCACTTTAAATATTTCTGTTTAAATTTTTTTTATATATTTTATTATAGATGGTATAATAACTCTAGTGAAATTATATATTCTGAGAAACATATAAAGTTTTCAGATTAAGTTTTAGTGAAAGCACAAATTTTTGAAAAGGAAATATATAATTGTGGAATACAATTTTATTTTATTTTTAGGACCAACCATCATAACGAAACCCTGTTATAGAAATTAAATCATCAACATCCTGCCTAATATTATTTACCCCGGATGAATCATGTTTAAGAATATACATTGAATTTTAGACTAATTTTAATAATGGTAAAATAAATTATCAAAACTTATATTTGTCACGAAATAAAATTTCCAAGTATTTCCAATTTACCGACCAAAGCAATAAAAGAGTCAGTTTAGTTGATCTTTTCCATTTTAAATAAAAGGTGAAATGCAAATTATTTTTGTTTACACTTTTCTCTAGTTTTTTTATTTTACAAATATTGTTTTCACTACTGGCAAACATGTGCCACTGCGGACATGGTTTGCGACTACCTGATCATGTCATGTGACAGAATAGTATGTACACCTATATCTAAAGCAAGAACTTTTAAGATATAGTAGTACTAAACACGGATAGTTCATTTAAGGTACATTTTTGTCAAAATCTTGTAACAAAAAAATATTCAATGAAGTAATTCAACATTGGAACTGGGAACATAGCTAATGTTAGGGAATAATGGCTCATGCCATGCCCGATCACCGTATATCTTACGTGCCCGAATTCAACATGCAACATGCAACGGTTTTAAAGAGGTGCTGGACATAAGATCCAAGCTCGACTCCTACTACAAATCATAACCAAACTCATGTTTGCCCGAGGCATAGTGTGGTGTCCGAACCCAATGGGTCTGACGCCTAGTACATAATTAAGACACTCTACAATTCAACAAATAATGAAGAAATCAATTTTGGTAAGTTGGGGCTCTCATCCAAATATATTCGATTATATTTGGACTTATCGCCAACAAACCGCCGCATCCGTAAATGATGGGAGCAGGCGACCTACAGCACACCCTCTCTCAGAATTCTAAAACTTCCTAAAAACTTTTACTGACTTTACCATCGGAGGCAAATCCAGAGGAACCCCCTTCCGCATCCGTTATTTTTAGATTATTACTCGAAGCACTAAACGTCCGATGATAGTGGTGGCGAAAAGTAGCCTCATCAACTAAGAAACAGGTAATATCCCGTGGCTTCACAAAACAATTTCAATTCTACACAATTACACATTACATTTTATCACATAAGAGAATCTGTATGGCATTTTCCAATTCAACAAATACCACAAACGAAAATGTTGCAGGTACTCCAAGGTTACTTCTGTACTTTAGGGGCACAATTAGGTGCTTGCGATGACTTGAACTCTGTACGAAAATCAGCTCATGTCCTGGCTTATACCACTTCGGATAGTAAGAGTACCTAGCCAAGCTATCTCAACTAGTTGTCTTCAAATTATCGAATGCCTTTGTTTTGTGTCCAAAGTTGCATAGTAGTGAGCAGAAAGACAACGATCTCATAGATGGGTTCAAGGACTTGTCACGCACTAAGCCATATTTATAGTCGCACACCTGAAATGACACATAATAATGATAACCTATTAAAGACTATTGTTAACACTGTCAAGTCATTGCAAAAACTATTTAACACTAGAAACAATTAGAAATGGAAAAGCAGGAAGAGGGCTGGCTCCGTGGTTTTCCTGTGCACTCCCTACAACAATGGACAAACAAGAATGGAGGAAAATCAAGGAAAAAACCTGGCCTAAGTATTCTAAGAAATTTGCCACAGCTGCGGGAAGCACCTGGTTTCCTTCTCTGACTTTTGGTAATGTTCAGTGTATCTTGTTTCTGAAAAAGTGAAAGCAGGATAAAACTTTTTGATACAAAACCCTAGTAAAACAGAAACAGGTTTGGCTAGTTAAAAACAAAACAAACATCCCTCCTTGTATCCATTTTTAGGCCAAAATCTAATATATATATATGTTGAGAAAAGAAAATCACAAACAAGTAATCAACCATATTTTTGCTTTCTGCTTTCAATATCCAAACGGAGGAAATACGCCAGCTACATTTGAATGGCATAAGTGCATAACTACGAGAATTTGACATTAGATGGAAAGGTACTTTAGTGACTACAATGATGAAACTTTAACTTTGTTCTTCACATTGCAAAGGCTAATGCACAATTTACATAACAATGAAAAGAATACAAAAACTTAATATTGTACACAATAGATTACTGAAGGCAGTTTAACAGGATATGAATTTACCTTTAACTAATTAGATATCAAGTATAATTCCTTTCACTCCCTGACTGAATGTCTTAATCTTACGAGTACAACCTGTTTGTAGAAGGTTCTTGTCCGAAAGAACAATCCTAACGCAACAAGAAATCCAAAAAAAGTTGTCGATGCCATGATAAAAAATGATGACATGAAGCAGTGAGTTCCCGTGCATTCATCTCCTTCCGCAGATGCTTCTTTGTCATAAATATACCCAACTACTCTCACAGATAGAATGTAAGATCCCAAAGGACTTGCAATAGTAATTGTGTTAAATATTGTTCCCAGATGTGCTACCCCAAATATCTCAGAAGCGATCGTGGGCATCAATGACCACTGTGAACCATAGCAAACACCCACTAAAATAGACCCCGCATACAAAGCACCAGGTAAACCAGAAGCAATTACGGAATGACCAATACTCATAGTTGCTAATGTGATGGCCATGAACAATGGCCTTGCCCATCCTTTTACATGCAGCAAGTAATCTGATACATACCCAGCTCCAAAACGACCAAGGAAATTCCAAATACTCCATAATGAAACCAAAGTGCTTGTTTCAAAGTTTGTATAGCCTAGAGCTTCTCCTATTTGGCTGATATTATTTACTGTGGCAAGTCCAGAGCCCATGCCACATGCTGTGGCAAGAAACAGAAACCAGAAGTTTGTGGTGCGGATGGCTTGCAACAGATTCAGGTTTTCTCCCCATTGCACTCGGTAGTCAGAAGTACCAGTCTGGTGATCAGCACCATCAGGCACCTGATGATAGCCAATAGGATCTTGTCTAATGTATACTCTTCTTCCATCCAACTGGTTTGGATCATCCATCAGTTGATTCTCCTCAATGAAGGAAGTTCTTGAAATCGTAAAGGATTCCTCCCATTGGGCTTTAATTGCAATGCAAATAGGTGTTGCTAACAAGATAATAAGTACAACAAGTATGACAATGCGTGCCGCCAATGTCAAAGTTATTTTGTTCTCTATGATTATTATAGTCATGAGATAAGCAGCTATTAGCAGAGCAACAACCGAAAACCTATTCAGATGCTTCTTCTCATCCACGTCATTCATGTTGAAAATTTTTACAGAACACATGAATATCATAGTGTTCAAAGTGGGCAACAGTGCTAACATCAAAAGATATGAAGTAGTTCTATTCTTGAATATTGTCTGATATACTTGAATTAGTATTGCTCCACTCAAGCCCAGAAAGCCCTGCCCAGAAGCAGAGGAACTTTAGGGGAGGAAAACAAGTAAAATAGATCTAGAACGCAAGGATTAAAGCTTAATGAAAGACTTTAATTGCAAACTGAAGTACAAAACGTAGAACCAGAAACAAAAAATGCCCAACACCCATGTCGGTAAATATAAGTAAAAGGACAAAGATTTGAAAAGGGGGGGGGGGGGGAAATCTCCATACCTCTTGCATTTAGTTCTAACATTGAAATTAATCATTTTGTACAGGGTTCAGGACTATATGAAATTTATTCCAACATCAATCTTTGATATAAATTACTGTTTTATTTTCAATACAAATAAACAGTATCTATACTAGCAAATTTGTTTTTTTTTAATTCAATATAAACAGCAATGTGATCATAAAACATCGAACAAGGTATTGCAAAGCTAAGAAACACTACAATGCAAAAATACAAACAAAATCAACAGGGGCAGAGAAAGACCTTCATGATGCCAACAATAGTGCCACTGTAATTGGGGAAATTATTAACAGCTGTGACCACATTAGCAGTATTGGGAAAAGTCTGAGCATGAGCCGCTAGAAGCATGAATAGGCACATGACCAGCACGGGCGGCCGGGGAATCACTCCAACAACGGATAGCCACATAAGAAAGTAGCCTGCGAAGGACTGAATAGCGCCCGCAGCAAGCACCACCCATGGCCCACTAAGCCAAGAACCCCCGCGAACTGCGGCGGTGGTGGAACTTGAAGGCGGTGGTGATGCAACGGAGGAATAAAGGAATCCGGCGAGAAGGCCGGTATTGGCGCCGAAATCCTTGAAAACGGAGAGGGTATCGAGAGTGGATTGAGAGTAGGATTGGGAGGATTTGAGGGCGGAGGAATAGATGCCAAAAGTGTAGAGGGAGCCGGAGGTGCACTGTATCCATATGCTCGCCGCTGTTGCTACCCATTTGCAGTTAGTCAATTTATTACTTTCCATTTCTCCCTCCACAATTCTTTATTTCCCGGTAATTTTCTCGAATTCTGATTTACCGTCGATCTAATACGTTTGAGTACCGACCCAAAGCATTTATGAAACTAAAATTGCCAACAAAATGTCAGAATCTAGTTTCCAATAATTCAGATATGCAGCAATTGTATAATGATGATGTGGACCATGTCCCACTCCAAATTTATTATCCAATTAATTGACATATAACTCATTTATTTTTAATTGATGTTGAGCTCCATGCCAAATTGTAGTTTCTAGAAAAGTTCCGAATAAAACTCTCATTTTAAATTCAAAGAATCTATAATAATACATATTAATATGGAATTATATAATTTCCTTGATCATAATAATATAGATACTTTAGTTTGGGCTTAAGTATATTTTACTATCCCAAATTATTATCTTTTTTTTATTTCGATAATTTATCTTTTAATTTTGCCAATTAAATGAGTAAACTATTAATTTTTTTCACACTTGACACGTAGAAATTAATGACGTGCCCCCTGAGTGGAACCATATCCAACTAATGTGTATTTAAAAAATAATATTTTTGATATTTTATTAACTTAAATTGTTTAGTCAAGAGTAAATTTGACAAATCATATTTTATTTTACATTAAAGCAAAATAAAATACCTCTAAGATATTTTTTCACATCGATCAATCAAAAGCAAAAATCCCCAAATCTCCACTCTCCCCACTCCCAAAACGTAAAGCCCTAATTAGAATAAACCTTAGAAAAGGGCCTAATCGACAATGGAAAAGAAGAAAAATCCTTAATCGACGGCTGAAAAGCACGAATCAAAAGTAGATTAAGGTTTTCTTTCATCCAATTTCATCTGCGAATGGATTGTATTGATATGAAAGATAAACTAGAATCAGGGGAGTATATTGATTCAATGGGTGACTCTCCAAGGTGCTATTGTGGGTATAGAGCTCGAACGAAGATATCTTGAACTAAGAGTAATCCAAGAAAAAGGTTCTTTGGTTGTCTATCTATCTAACAAACACACGACTGAATTTGGAAAAAAAAAATTCCCGCTCACCCTGATAAACCATCTGGGTCGTCCAAAGTTTGGGATAAATCTGACCCTTTTTTATATTTCTGCCCTCCTTCCCCTTTCTTCTTCCCCTCTCTTCGTAGTGCCGGAGGCACTGGCGAAGTGCTAGTAATGGAATAAGGTACTAGTTTTGTAGTTTTTGGTTGGTTGAGTTTTTCTCTCATTTTTTTTTTGAAAACATTAGAATTACAGATGTGTTGGAATTATATTCATGTTTGATGTTTTGGATTGGTTTTTATCAACCAACATACGGGACAAAAAGACAAGCAAACACTGCAACTTCTTTTGTTGGTATGACTAAGAGATTTATAAAAGGTCTAAAGAAGTTTTGCCTGAGTTGAAACTTTTGATAAATGCTCTGAATTTTGAAATAGAACGGAAAAAGTATGAAATTCAGATAGGCACCGGAAAAATAATTGAATTGAAAAAAACAAATGAGAAGCTTCAACTTGAATGTACAAAACAAAGTGAAGTGGTTGGAAGACTTAAAGAGGTGATTGCATTGTTGAAAAGGAAGAATAAAGTGTGTGTACTGCTTCAATTAAAATCATATTATTAGGGATGATATTTGTATTCATGTTAGGATAATTGTATGTGAATAATAGTAGTGAATGATTGTAATTTATAGTTTCAATTATGTATAAAGGACAAGTTTGCAATTGTTTGGACTGATAAAATTTTTTGGAATTAGTTTTAAGCTATAAAATTAGCAAGTTGTTTGTAAGTTTTCAATTGTTTGGAATGGTAAAAAAAAATTAATTTTTTATAAGTTGGTGTGCCTCTTAAATTTTATTGATGACAAAAATTGTTTTGCAATGACTGGTGCAGTTTATAGTGACATAAAAAACCTATTGCTTTGTAATATGTACTGTTGCACCTTTTAACATGCACTGCTGCACTTTGCAATGTGAAGCACAAAAGCATTAAACAGATGCACAAAACACTTATTAAAACCACCAAGCAGATGCATACAATAATATTTCCAAAAACAACAAAAACTTTTACATTAAAGCACTCCTTTCGACATTCACTGTCAATTTCACATAGTTGTCATAGATACAATGTACACCACTTACATAAATTAACCCAACTGTCCTAATTTGCCAACAGTTTGTCAAAAAATAAACCAAACAGTGACTACGTAAACTGTTTCAATAGCAAATACTACATAATAATTAATTACTGAAACTCTTTATAATACAAAAACATCACACAACAAATACTACTAATAACTTGCATCATGCACAACTTGAACCAGATATCTATAACTTTCTCTTTTGCCTTTGCATCATTCCTTGCATTCCTTCCATTAATTAGTTGACTTGCAGAAATCAAATTTCTTCCCCTAGATTAGAATGTAGATGACCTCGATATAGATGTTAAAGCTTGAATATTTTCTTGACGTTGAGGATTTATTGTGGCTGGAGTACTTCTTTGGCTTTAACGATTGCCTTGACTTACATTAGAACCAGTTGAAATCTCAAATATCTAGAAAACATAAACAAAAATAATTAGTAACCCCAACAGTTGACGCAGTGGTTCAAATGACGTTCCGAAATGAGCCGTAGACCCGAACATCTTGGGATCGAATCTCACTTGCAACAATTATCAAGGCAGAAATGCTCATGGGGACACGAACCCCCAACGCAAGCCGGGAAGCAAACCCACACCGATCCGAACTGGGGAGATTAGTCCGACTACGATCAGGATACTCCACATTATCAAAAAAAAATAAAAAAAATAATTAGTGGTTAAGTCTCCACTTACAGATACATAGATATCAAACCCAGTCCTTCTATAAAGAGGATTAACAACAAATTAACTACTTAGAATACCATACCAGATTTGCTGCACCATATCAGAACCAAACCATTGGAATAGAAAAAGAAAAGAGAAAGGAAGAAGAATAAAAGAGATCTGCACTATATATAATTATCGCTGCCGCAATCACCTTGCCTTTGCGGTTGACATCCACAGCTGGTATCAACTCCGACTTTTGTCATGAGTTTTCGATTTCTCCAACCATTATAGTTCTTCGTTGTCTAAAATTTTAACCTGCGCCAAACTTAATATCAATTGCCAAAATTTATTAAAAAAATGAAAGAAAAACAAATTAGTATTTAATCTTAAAATTTACAAACGACAAATTAAAAAAAAAAAAAAAAAAAACTTCACTATTTAGAATCCACTGGTTAAAATTAATTGTTACTCTTACTCACAAAGATTTGACATTCAAGAAATTTCATCGGATAATTTAGAATCCACTGGGAATTCGAGAAAGACTAGTTGCAATTGGGGAACAATCGAACTGAAAATTTTATCTTTCACTTCTTGTGGAAAAAAGAAAAGTACAAGCCATACTTAGAGGCAGTTTCTGTAAACAAATGAAGGAAAAAAAAATTATTATGAAAAAATAGTAATTACACACCATGAGTAAAAAAGTATAGCCTTAGCTAATCCCTTCATTCCACCTTCCTGATGAATGCCGTAACCTTTTGAGAAGAACATGAGTATAGAACCTCCTAGTTCGGAAAAACAACATCAGGGCAACTAAAGAACCAAAAAGACTAACAGCAGCAAAGATGAAAAATGATAGCATAAAGCAGTGAGTGCCATAGCATGTAGTCCCTTGACTCCCTTTGCCTGATGCTTCTTTGTCATAAATATAGCCGGCCACCCTAACGGATAATATATAAGATCCAATGGGGCTAGCAGCAGCAATGGTGTTAAAAATGGTGCCCAAATGCAGCACACCAAAAATTTCAGAGGTAATGGTGGGCATTAACGACCACTGAGAACCATAACAAACACCGACTATAACAGATCCCAAATACAAATTCCCGGGAAACCCAGAAGCAATAACTACATAGCCAGAAGCCATGGCTGCTAGTGTAAGAATCATGAACAACGGCCTTGGCCAACCTCTTTTGTGCAGGAAAACATCTGATACATATCCAGCTCCAAAACGCCCGAGAAAATTCCATATACTCCACAAAGAAATTAATGTGTTCCTCTCAACAGAAGTGTAATTGAGAGATTCTCCCACTTGGCTGATGTTATTAATTGTGGCCGCTCCTGAGCCCATTCCACATACCATGGCAATGAATAACAACCAGAAATTTATGGTACACATGGCTTGTAGAAGATTCACTTCTTCTCCAATCTGCTTTGTGTCATTCTTTGAGCTGGCCTTCTCTAGACTCACATCATGATATTCTACAGGATCCCCTGCTGCAAAGATTTTCTCAGATTTTACTGAATCAGCGTTATGAATTAATGGGGTTCGTGAGATGGAAGTTGATGGTGATACTCTCCACAATTCTTCTCTTTGGGCGTTGATTGCAATTGTAAGAGGTGAAGAAAGCAAAAGCATAAGGATCGCAAATATAAGGGAGCGAGCCCATAATTGCAAAGTGAAAATGTTTTCCAATATTATTAAGATCATAATGTAGGCAGCAAGGATCAAAGCAATCAATGAGAAACGATTTAAATGTTTCTTGTCATCTCTAGTATTTGTCTCATAAGGTCTTACTAAAAACATGAGCAAGAGGGAGAGTAGAGACGGCAACAATGCAAGCATCAATAAAAAAGTGCTTGGATTGCCCTTGAGTAATGTCTGATACACTTGAATGATTACTGCTCCACTCAGTCCAAGAAAACCCTGGACAAGGAAGAAGGTGACAAGGGAACACTTTTCAAAAATCAGAAAATAATGAATTTTTTTCCTTTTTCTAATGAACAAAAAGAAAACAAAAGAATTGACAAGAGATAACATAAAGTAGGAAAAAGAAAGAAACAGCAAAGCAGTCGCAGAATACATACCCTTGCCAAGTTCCTGTTTGGAGCAACACTGCTATGTGCTTAAAGCATTTTCTTTGGAAATTTTTCTTTGAAGAGTAATTAGTTTTGATGCACTTATTAATAGGAAAGCAAAAGAAACTGTAAAAGCAGTCGTAGGCATACATACGCTTACCAAGATAGGTTCAAAACAAAGGCAAGACTACCGTGGGCTAAAAGCATTTTTCTTTCGATAGCTTTCTTTAAAGAGTGTCTAGTGTTGCTGCAAAAGTG
This sequence comes from Aralia elata, assembly GCA_034770075.1. Classification (NCBI taxonomy): domain Eukaryota; kingdom Viridiplantae; phylum Streptophyta; class Magnoliopsida; order Apiales; family Araliaceae; genus Aralia; species Aralia elata. Next base: position 5,923,845 of record CM068378.1, read on the forward strand.
CGCTGGGCAATAGAAATGCTTTTGTGCTTAAATTTATATGCAATTGTATGTATTATACTACATAGAAATAAACCGTTAAATTATTTTGTTAAAATTCTTTTAAAATTGCATGTGGAACAACATTTGAATTCTCAATGAACAACGCTTATTCAATCCTTTTACTAGCAAAAGCATTATGGTAAAAGCTTACGAACGAGTGTGATTTAATTATTACTTTCTACCTGTTTCAAATCTTTTGACTGTAATTTTAGTTTAGTTGCCGGGGTAACTACCTTACACCATTTGACAATAAAATTTTGGCCAAGTTCTTTTTCATGTTGAAATTTTGTATTTTAAAGTTTTTTTATATGGGTAATTTTGGCCAGAAATATGAGATTAGAACCAGTAAAGCCTCTGCTCTTACAAAAGAAATAAATCCTGCTCTTACTTTTATTACGTTGTCTGTTATCATATGCAAACTTTAATAATTAATTAAGGGTGAGGAATATGTGCACATGTAGCCGGGGATTGTCATTCTTCTGATTTGATACTCCATTAGAAAAGATTGCTGCAATTTGATTTTAAATAAAGTGGTTTGGTTTCTACAGTTGTGGAATTTTCTTCACTTGGTTTGAAATCTACTAATATAAGTTACGTATAGAAAACACTCCACTAGCTAGTTATAAGCATTAATTATTATATAAAATACCTTCATAATGCCGACAATGGTCCCACCATAATCCGGGAAATTCCGAACGGCAACGACAACATTACCGGTGTTGAAGAAAGTCTGAGCGTGGGTCGCGAAGAACATGAACAAGCACATGACCGGAACCGGCGGCCGGTGAATGAATCCGTTTACGGAGAGCCAGATGAAGAGGTAGCCGGCAAAGCACTGGATTGCTCCGGCCAAGTATACCAACCAGGGGCTGCGACGATTAGAAGCGACGGCGGCGTAGAGGAGGCCGGAGAGGACGCCGAAGTTGGAGCCGATGTCCTTGAAGACGGAGATGGTGTCGAGAGTAGATTGATCGTACGATTGGGTGGATTTGAGGAGCGGGGAGTAGATGCCGAAGGCGTATGATGCACCGCAGCTGCACTGGATCCATATGCTGGCTGCCGTAGCTATCCATTTGCTGCCTTCCATTTTTTTGATTATTGGAGTTTTCCTACACAGCAAAACACCTCCTCCCAATCCCACATATACATTAATACATTATACATACATGCCGATAAAAGTGGGTGTACAGTATAGTATATTTTGTTGGTACTATTAATAGTCTAATACAGTATTACTCAATAATTTTCTGGTGATATCGCGTGGGAACAACGTGGCACGTACTGCACCGGAGAACGTGGAGGAGAGCCACCGTACTTATTTTTTTCTTTTGTAGGACAGGGAGCCCTACATTAATTATTTCCAGATTCAACCACTCACCTATTCCCTCCCATATAATTGTAATTGAAATGGTATTGTTATTGTGGAAAAAAAGTGAGTAAATAGGATCTCTCTTTTTTTGACAAAATAAATACAACTCTTTTTATAAAATTAAAAAATATTTCTTTTTTTGTGCAAACTAAAAAGTATATTTACTTATATAATAATATTTCTAATAAATAATTGTTTTGTAAGTGTGGTCCCTAAAAGTGATATGTGTTTTTAAATATACATTTAACAAAAAACTGAATGAAAGGGTAATGGATAAAATTAGGAAATTATTAAATTCATCCATTTTTTTGATATTTTTACCCACTATTAATCTATAGCGACGATTTTTACCATCGCTATACATATACAGCGACACTTAGCGAGTAAAAATATCAAAAAAGCAAATGAATTTAATAATTCTCATAAAATTAATCTCATCCCACAAAAGAATCGTGTTTACAAAAATATAAATTTTAAAATATATGTCTTTATTTTTATTTTTTAATTTATTAAATATTTAATTTAATTACGATGACATCATAACAAATTGTGATGATAATTTAATGAATCTCATTTTGAGGGTTGAAGTCTACGTAATTAAAAAATAATAATATATTTTATAATTACAATGTATTTAATATAAAAATAATATACCCGACATGACCCATCACACTGTGGACTGCAGGCACAGCTGCGTATGACTTCACTTCAATAGTTCTTTCTTTTGTTCTCTTTTCTAATCCGCATCTTCTCTCTCCTTTGTGCTGTCAGTTGAGAACACCTTAAGTCCTATCCTATATCTATCGTAATCCATCTATATATCCCGTTAGAATTTGAACTTTAAATAAAATTTTAAGCTTGAATTTTTAAGTTAAAATTAAAATGAATTTTATTAATTATATGAGATGAATTTATATATTAATGTGTTCTATTTTATGAGTAGATGAAAATCAAGTATTAGTAAGCTCAAATTTACAGAGTAATGAATGAAAAATTTACTTATAAAGATCACTTTTGAAGATAATAAATAAATATTTGTGGGAAGTAATAGTCTCAGAACCAAATATTAAATCGGTATATATATAATTAGATTATTCATGAGTTTGGGTGCCAAAAGATACCTTACTTTTGTAGGGGGGAGTACTAAATACTATCTTTGACATACTATAAATTTTTTTTACATTTCTACATTTACTTTAATTAATCAAAGTTGCTTTCTAATTTATATCAAATTGAAATATACATTTTCCTAACACATCTATCCGTCTATATTACCGAGAGGAAGGGACCGAAGAATACTTATCAATACCTACCTATCTATAACAATTATAAGTCGATTCGCAAATGAGCTAATGGGTAGATGATTTTTTAATTTAATTGAACTCTTTCGAGTTCGTATCGAGTTATAAATAAAAATAACTAAATTAAATTTGGTCATAATTTTTCGTACGTAAATATACGACCGAGTTAATTTCGTTAGTAGGAGTCATAGTCCAATTTGAATTGTAAAATCGTAAAATTCCGATCATAATCTCTATAGATTTCTATACATTATAGCCCCTGAACTCCTCTACCGTAATCACTAAAGTCCTAATATATATAGATACACATAGAAAGAGGCAATGGGATCCATTATAGAGAGAGAGAGAAAGAGGGTGTAAATAAAATAAAAAAAATGCATGTAAAAGAAAATCGAAACATGTAGAAGAGAATTGAAAGAGTTGATGTGTTGAAAACTAGCTGATTAAAGTCTTCAACCGTTTGATGATAATAATGCGATGTCGTTGGTGATGAGCCGCCAATGAATTTGATCTTTTCCCCACGATACGTATCTCCTCCGTAAAAATTGATTCCCCTTGGTTTTAAAAATAAGTTTATTCAGAAATTTATTTTTGCTATCTTTCAATAAAAGTCTTCCTCCACTCTCTCTCTCTCTCTTTACAACTATAATTTGATTACTTTTAAATCAATAAATTAATTATTAACTATTTTATAAACTTGATCGTGCCTTACACGAGTACCGTACTTATTTTTTTATAAAAATGTGTAATAATTTATGATTAAATAAATAAATTAAAAGCTCTTGCTCCTATTTTATCTCATAATTCTACCACAATTATATTATCTTTAAAAATTAACCATTACAAGAAGTTACATAAAAAAATTTACCTTTCATATTTTAAATTACACAAACATCATATGTGCTCGACAAGACTCAACGCTAACTATCGGAGCACAAAGTATTACTCGTGGATGCTAGATATTTTCATTTTGACGTGAAACACACACAAATGGATTTCTAAGAAGTCAAGTTTTTAACTATGATATTGATGCTTTATATTATCAAAACAAATTTAATTTGTCACGTGAATAAATATTGTTTATAAAGTATGAAGTGTCGCTAAATCAATTAAAACATTTAACAATATTAATATATATAATATTTCTTAAGCATGATCCAATACCTCAATTTCTTATTAATGAAACTGCATATATATATATATATATATATATATCATACTTTATAAACAATTAAGATTGAATGCATGTGATTTTAAAGTTTCAAATTTAATATTCAACTTTGTGTTAGTTTACTATGAGTATTTTTATGTGAAATTTGTTTTTATTTTATTTTATACTTAATTGTTCTTAGATTTTTAAAGTTTTCATTAATTCTTTTGTTTTGTTTTGTTTTGTTTTCTCTTAATTTGTTGTCATTTAGGTTTGGTATGATATGATTTGATTTGATAATGTTTTGTGAATTCTTTTCGTCTTAGATGGATTTTATGGCATTGAATAATTTAATAATATTTATGGTATAGTAAATCACAAAAAATGTACTTAACTAATAAATTGAGATTTATAACATTACCCTAATAATAATAATAAATGTGAGTGCTTTTTTTAAGATTAATAAATCATCCAACAAGACAAGTCAGACTCTTAGAGGGTGGGTATTTATTACAATTCATGATGAATACTCGCCAAAACACAGATTATTGGATATCTTATTACCAATAATAGAAATAGTCATATTGTATCATTTCTATTTGATAGAAGATATGTAATTACCGGTAATTGATATTATGTGTGTTTAGTATGAATTTAAGATTACTAAGTATATATTTTTTTAATATTGATCTTTTATTAAAATATCCTTGTAGTAATTTTAGTTGAATAATTCATACACCCATATGATTGTTGTCGAGTATAATCAACAATCATCAAAGTACTATAAAACTAATTAATTTTGTATTACTTAGTAAATCATTTTTAATATGGTTACAAAATAACAATTCATGATTTATTTAATTATTAAGTACAAAATTTTCAAGTATGTCGCTAATAATAAATTAAATTTATAATAATAAATAACAAACAATATGTCATTATCAGCTATTTTTTATCATCTAATTACCGAAAATTTTGATATTTTACCGGATATCTGATTATCGGGAATATAAGATTATCAGTACAATAAACACGATATATGAAAATGACCAACTCATATTACCAGGTATTTAAGATGACCATTTTAGAGGACATGTAATAAACGCAATTATAATATTTGGTATAAGATAAGAGTATATGATAAATAATCCGGTGTGGCACATCAGGATTTTTTTATATATGAAAAATCATACTCCCAACAGTTTTATAATTATAGTATTTGATGAAAATTGGCATATTCACCCTATGACACATGCTGATGTGTTGCATCAACCCGAAATAATTAACAAAACGAAGTATCTGAAACACGATTTTAATGGTTTAAATGAAACACAATAAAATATGGTGATAAGTTGTAGTGTAAGGAAAATGAGGCCATATGCAGATGCACTCCTTCCCTCAATAAATGATTAATCTTTAAGTCATGGTTTGCAAGAAAAATATGTGAACTCATACTTTAGTTTCTCCTTAATTTATTTTGCGAAGAAATATATTCTCCTTATTTTTCAACTTACAACACAAGCACCTGCACACCCAAAAAATAAAAATGTGACTCTTTTAATGTAAATAAAATATTAATATTTAAATATTTCACATCTATTTTATCTTCTATCTTCTTTTTCTCCCTCCACGTACTTAATGTTGTATATGATTAGAATAGCCACCCAAAATCCACTAAAACTTGAGGAGTTGAGGTGGAAGCTATAATAGGGCACTGGGCAAACTTACGTGTAGGGAAGAGAAGGGGGGGGGGGGGGGTTAACTCAGGTGGATGTACCTTGATAATCTTTTTGAATCAAGTATTTACAATATTTTTCCTCATATAATTTCCAAAATGCTTAATTAATCCTTCCGGTTAGTGCAAATTTTAAGCAGTTTATTTAATAGGTTGGAGTATCTTATTTGATAGTACAATTTTTTTAAAAAATAACTTATTACAAGAATAAGTTGTTATATTTGATAAATAAGTTGAAACTTTATCCTAAAAATGCCTAATTAACTATAACCTAGAAAATGAGTGTATAGATATTATTATTATTTTTCTTTCGTGCATTAGTGGTGTACTTGGTTTATCTTATTTAAAATAAGTTGAAACAAACACGACCTTTTCAACTCTTTTTTTTATACAAGTGATAATTTCAAATAAGTTATAAATCGTTTCAAATAAATTGCCACAAACCCAGGCCTACAACTAATCAGAAAAATTAATCAAAATAAATATCTTGGAATGTTTTAGATGATTTATTGAATAGGAAATGCCATTAGGGATTGTTGGAAGCTCGAAGCTAAATACTACCGACTCTCATATACATATAGTAGTAATGGGCCACATCAAAACTCAAATACAAGCCCAATTTTCTTTTCCGTTTTCCCTTGCTCAGTTTCAATAGCAGATTCCAAATTAGCCTTCAGCGGAATGTAGATGATGGTTCGCTTTGTAATAATAATAAACATTGATTCAATTCGCGGTTTGTCATTATAATCATAACTACACACGGGTTTAAAAATATAATACGAGTTTTATTAATTTTGAAGATATAATAAAAGATAAAAAATTAAGAAAGACAAAATTATAATAAAAATAAACTTGTAAGAATAAAAGAGGGAGGAGATTTGTAGCACAGCCTAAAGATGACGATTATTTTCATTGCTATCCTTTTACAATAAATAAATAAAAATTAAATATTTGTGAGAAAATATAAGAGAGATTGTAGGGATAAAAGATGGGAAATAGAAAGAAAGTTAGAATTTAAATGTGACATAACTTCAAATTTAGAGACTAAACTTAAAACAAAAAAATTAAGAAACACAAAATTATAAAACAACCGAACTTGTAGGGCCAAAAAGGAAAAAGAATTTGTGAAGTAGCCTCAAGGCTAATGTCACTATCCCTTCTCCCATTATATTTTCTAATTAAATGTTCCGCGCGAAACACGAGTTTATTTTTAATTTCTTATTTGTTATATATATAATGGTTATAAAATATTTTTTTTGAATTTTAATTTAATTTATGTAGAATGACTACAAACTTTACTCAAACAAACAATTATCAAAGACTTGCAATTGAATGTTAATAATTTATTTATTTATTTATTTAATATTCAGATTATATAGTTTTTAAATTTAATATTTAGTTTTTATTTTCAATCTTTCAAATTTATACATAGTTATTTAGAGTTCAAAAATTAAATGAGTGAAACTTAAAAGTCTAAACATGGTGTTTAAGGAATTCTATATATATGACATAAAATTGTTGTAAATTAATAAGTTACCATCGTGGTTTTTATTTTTAATGGTAACTTGAATTTTAATAACTATATATAAATGAGATTTGTTTCTAACATTGATTAAGTAAAGATTATTAAAGTTTAATCATTAATATAATTTATAATATATATTACACTTTTTAATATTAATTATTATTTTCTCATAATATTATTTTCTATATTTTTAATATATAGTTGTTGATGAATAAAATTGTTGTAGAATAATAAGTTACCATTGTGACTTTTAGTTTTAAAAATTAACTAAAGTTTACTCACAATATGTAAGTCATAATTATTTTTAACATTAATTAACTAAATGTCTCATATATTAATTATTTTACAATCATAATATTTTCCCTATATTTTTAATATTTATTTATTTAGAATCTAAAGTTGAGTAAAGTAAAATTCTAAACATGTTTTTTAAGTTAAAATTTATTGTATGACTAAATAATTAAATAACTATAAAATAAAATTATTGTAGAATAATAAGTTAACATTAAAATTTATAGAACCATAAAAAAAAATTGTTCTCTAACATTAACTATTAAATTTTTTTAATGGTTAATAGTTTCACAACTTAACTTACTAATTGCATGTAATTTAGTTTGATTTTATGATTTCATTGTTTATATTAAAATCTTATAATGTTACGCCATGATCATATTCTGTTGGGGTTGGAAGAGAATTATCCCTTTTGAATCAGATAGATTCATATTTGAAAGAGGTTCATCAAATAATATAATATTAATTATAGTAGCCAATTGAATGTGATTTGTATTTATTTTATTTTTTTAAGCAAATGTTGTAATCATTCTAATACCAAGAATAAGTTAATTTGTGAAATTCAATTTTTTTTATAAACAACATATATAAAACAAATAAAATATTAAAAATAATGTTACTTATAAAATAAAACTAGGTTTTGCCTTTTTTTAAAAAAAAAAACTAAAATACTAAGCAATCATGAAACACTATCATTATGTGTCTTTATCAGTTAATCTTAGTTAGTTATTCTGATTGTATATTTTAGTATAGTTATGTTATAATAATTATGTCGTTTATGTTATGAATATTAATTCAAATTGTTTCAGCTTAATATAGTTTACTTTTGTTTTAATATTTTAGATTGTGGATAATTATGATATGATAGTAGAATATTTTATTACTATACGATATATGATTGTTAAATATAGTAACAATGATCCATAGGTGTTTAGGCTCATGAGAATCAATATTAGTAAATGACTTTTATAAGAAATAAAATTGTTATAAATAATAAGTTAATCTAAAGTTTTTCAGAATCATAAATAGTGTTTTGATTTTTGTTAAATTCTAGGTTTAAAAAGTGTTTGAATAGTAGTTAATAAAATAAAATCAAGTGATTTTAAAAAAATATTTTAATAACAGTTAAATTCTAGTTCTATATCAAAGACTAACAACCAAAAAATTTAATTTTATCTTATTATATATATATATATATATATATATATATAGAGAGAGAGAGAGAGAGAGAGAGAGAGAGAGAGACTAGCCTTTACTTGACACACACTAGGTGTGTGCAAGTAAAAAAAATTGTAAGTTAATTAGTAGGGATATAATTTGGGAATGAGAGATAAAATAGTTGATAAAAATTGCAAAAAAAATTTAAGCCTCAAGAAGGCGGTCACTTTTTTGTCTCTCCCATTATATAATACTGATAGATACATATTTATAGTTTGAACTATCTGCATTATAAAGCTGGAGTCGTTACTTGTAAGCAAGCATGAAGCTTCTCCAATATGTTTTCTATTTTCATCTCTAACTTTAAATTTAAAGTGATTGATATTTTACACACTAAATTTGATAATATCCCTATTTTACACTCAAGGTTAAAATTTTATACGTAAAAATAATAATATAGTATAAATTACACACGTAACGTACATGCCTTATATATGTTATAATTATTTTTATTAATAAATTTTATTAGATTTTTGTTTTAAAAGATATCTAGGTGTACATCTAATACTACATTCAAAGACACATAAAAATAAAATAATAGTAAAAAGAGGAGAGAGAGAGAAAGTGTTATAAAGAAGAAAGATAAATATTTTTACTACTATTTAATTAGAGATTTTTTGTTTGTTTGTAAATTTGATCAGCTGACTATGTTTACTTTTTAAGTGGGTTCAGTATTTAACGAAAACTCCACATGCATTAGATAGACAACGTATCAAAAGTCAATAATCTACTGTGCTAGTTAAATACTTGTTCTAAAATTAGAGAATTAATTTAATTTTTAAAATTAAAAAATATTATATTAATTTTTTAAATTAATATAAATTTATTTAATTTTAGTTGATGTAATTATTATAAGTGTAAACAAATAACATAATTACTTTCCCCCAACTTGAGTTGTTTTGTGTATTCTTTTTTAACACATTTTATGAAAATTGAGCTTGATACAGATTGTTATTTTTCCAAATAATTTCTAATAGTATTCTGCTTATCTCGTTTAGTTTGAAAAGAGAATAAACTTTTCAAATAAAACAAAATTTGGTGTCGAAACTCGAAGATAGAAATACAAATATCCACTGGACAAGAAATTCTACTACACCCTTCGTCCCAAATTAATTGTTTTTCTAGAACTTTTTTAAGTCAAATTGACTATTTTTAAAATTAATAATTAAACATATATAAATTTATTTCTAAAATTATAAAAATTGAAATTAGTAATAAATTGTATATACTTTCTTTTGGTTATAATATCTTCACCTATATGTTAGCAAAAATAGTAAAAAGATTAATTTCAAAAATAATTAATTTAATTTTAAAAAATTTTAAAAATATAATTAATTTGGGACGGAGGGAATAGTTCCCTCACCGGTCACCAAAGCATAAAAAATAAGTCAAAGGAGGGGTGGGAGCGTGTTAGCCTGCGGTACACACGTGGTGTTCGGAAGCTGCACACACGCACGTGTGACGGACAAGAAAGAACCGTGGAAACCCATCCGACAAACTTACGGCGGCCGGCATGAACGAGGCGTCCAACTTTTTTTTTTCCTTATAAACCCTGAGAATAATATTAGGAAGATTAATTCATTTCATTTTTTAAAAAAATACTCCCTCCGTACAATAATAAAAATTCTGGTTGACTTTTTATACGTATTAAGAAAAAAGATAAAATGACAACAATTTTCATATTTAAATTATCATTTAATTGCCTAATTTTTTACACATGACTTGTGATGCTCCATAAATATACACAGTGAATAGAAATATGACAATTAATACTAAGGGTATTATAGACAAATTATTATAAAAATAGATTATTTAAGATAAGTAAATATTTAACTTGAGACTACCTAAAATAGTAATAAAGACTTTTATTCTGAAACGGAATGCGTATAAATTACATGTATGATAAATAGAATTAAAGCTATACCTGCTTTATTTATAAATGAAATTCAAATTATGAACTTTCATTGTCTAAACATCTAATAGTATATATATAAGAAGACAAATTGAGATATTATCTAAATTAATTGAGTTATTTTTGTTGGTTAACGAATTAATCTCGAGTTCATCATCTCTTCGGATACAATATGTCATCTTCATAATTAATATACCAAAATTTTCGTATTTTTTGTTGTATTATTCTAGGAGGTATATACATCTATTAAAAAAACATACACAAAAAATTTAGTATACATACAACTTTTTAATTTTCATATTCAATGTATTACATACTACAATTCATACTATTTATACTCAAATTATAATACCAAATAATACACACCACAATTTTATATTGTACTATTAGCGATACTAACATGTGTCTTGCACGAGTTATCAGTTTAGTAAATAAAATTATAGAAAAATAACGATCGAAAACATATCACATTTTCATCTAATTAGTATATCTGCAATCATCATCACCGTAATCGAAAATAACTCTCTACATAAAAATAATCTTAGCTCTCAAAAGAAAAAATAAAATGACTCACACAAAATTAGTGGAGAAAGAACGAAAAATTCAACCCTAAATAAGAAAAAAAAGAAAACAAAGAAAAAAAAGAAAGGGAAAACAAACTTCATAAATAAAAAAATAGCAATCAAATAATAAAATCTAATAGATTAATGATTTTTAAACTATAACTTTATAATTTACACGAAATCATAAAGTTGAAGTTTTTTTGCATGGCAGGAAAATATTAGATTGTGAGAAAGGATATGTTTATATTTCCCTTAATATATTGTGTCATCTATAATGGCGAACATATACATATACTCCCTCCGTCCCAAATTAATTGTTTTTCTAGGACTTTTTAAAGTCAAATTGACTATTTTTAAAATTAATAATTAAACATATATAAATATATTTCTAAAATTATAAAAATTGAAATTAGTAATAAATTGTATATACTTTTTTTTGGTTATAATATCTTTACCTATATGTTAGCAAAAATAGTAAAAAAATTAGTTTTAAAAATAGTTAATTTGACTTTAAAAAATCTTAGAAATACAATTAATTTGGGACGGAGGGAATATTTTTTTTGAAAGGTAGACACCGTTATAACCAAATTAAATTACCGAAAGTTAATACTTCATTGATTTTAAATTAAAAAATATTATTAAAAAATTATAGAATACTTCATTCGTTCTCAAAAAGATAATAAAAGTATAGTTTTTACACAAATTAAAGTACTGACAAAATTAAGAAAGAGTATATATTTTTTTTCAATCTACTATTCTTCTTGAGTAGCGTGATGAATTAATATTTATATGAGTTAATATATTTAATTTAATTTTGAGTAGAGAGAGAATTAATGATGTAATTAATCAGCTATTGAAGGAAATAAAATATAATAATAAATTAAAAATAATTTTATTTAAATAAAAATTTATATACTCCCTCTGTCCCAAATTAATTGCTTTTCTAGGAATTTTTAAAGTCAAATTGACTATTTTTAAAATTAATAATTAAGCATATATAAATATATTTCTAAAATTATAAAAATTGAAATTAGTAATAAATTGTATATACTTTCTTTTGGTTATAATATCTTCACATATATGTTAGCAGAAATAGTAAAAAAATTAGTTTTAAAAATAGTCAATTTAACTTTAAAAAGTTCTAGAAATGCAATTAATTTGAGACGGAGTGATAGTATTTATGTGATAAATTAAGGTTGTTTTAGCACTTAAAGGCATCTTTTTGGGACGGACGGAGTAACGAATAATATTGATAAGGATCATAATCACGGACCTCCAGTATTTTGACCGTTCATAAGGATCATAATCACGCGATTAGAGTGGCGTGGAATGCACACAGGCTATGCTTCTGACTTGTCATGTAACACACATCACTGATTTTCCTACATTAGTCATTGACAGATCACTTGCTCGAATGACATGGCATGAAACTATTGGTCCAAGTACTCGATCAAAGGGCTAGAGCAGTTGGCCGTTAGGCATAACGTCCCAATCAGCCAACGTGGCTATAAAACAAGAAATTAAATTTAAAATAAAACACAAAAATTAAAATAATGAGTTCCGAAGGTTGAAGAGGCGGACATTCACAGAGCCACAGGGTCGTTATATGCACCACAATCTCGATGCCGGAGCTTCTCTTTTGCTATCTCGCCGTTGATGGTGGTTGCTGGAGACGGAAATGGGCGGAGACCAACCGAATTGCGCGACGGAAGTGGTGGGGGAGGAGGAAGAACGGCCTGGACCTAGAATTGAACTGATTGATACTCCAATTCTACTGCTTGTTTATTTTCACAAAGCTCTAAGGGCGGAGTTCGCCGAGCTCCGCCGTATTGCGGTGGAGGCGTCCGAGAGTGGCTCATACGGAGAGGACCTCATTCTTGACCTCCGGAGGCGGTTTGAATTTTTGAAACTTTTCTACAAGTATCACTCTGCTGCAGAAGATGAGGTGATTTTTTTCTTATGTTTTTAATCGTTTTTTCTTTCCTTCTTCGAATATGTTTATTAATTTTTGTTCAATTTATGTTTTATTTGGTGGTTTTGAATTTATAAGTTGACTATCGATTCAGCTACCAAGATGAAATTAGGGAATTTGATTATTTTGTATAATTATGAGCTAATGGAGTTGTCTTTTGCAATTGATGAAGGTTAAATTCCTTTTTATTTGCTAGCAGCTTATTTTTTGGGAAAAGTGAAGTTTTGATTAGCTTTTAGTAGGCTTTACAAAGGGAAAAAAAAACCTATGTTAGTTAAACGTTTTCTCCACTACTAAGGAGTTTCCTTGATTATGCTAGCCACGAGGAACTGGGGGTTGGGGAACTCATCACTTGTGTACATAGGTATCCTCTTGTACATCTTACAATAAATAGAAGGGACAACTAAGACTAGTGAAAAGGAAAAGAGAAAAATTGATAGATTTTCTTTGTTTTATATAAGTTGCATGAAATGCTCTCCTGTGAAAAGGGAAAAAAACACACAAGTCATCCTTCTAGTTTGACTTTGAATCTTTATGTTTAGGTACCTTAATACGATCTTAACATTGCAGGTTATTTTTCTAGCTCTAGATGTACTTGTAAAAAATGTGGTGAATTCATACTCGCTGGAACATAAAAGCATAGATGACCTCTTCGATTCTATTTTCCACTGCTTGGGTGTTTTGAATAAGGAAGACAAAGACATTTCCAAGCCATTTCAAGAGCTTGTATTCTGTATTGGTACAATCCATACTACCATTTGCCAACATATGCTTAAAGAAGAAGAGCAGGTACACATATTTATTAGTTGCATATTCTTTTCATGTAACATTACCGTCATGTTCTTTAAGCTTAGATTAGTCTTAAAAAGTTTGTTTACAGTTATTTGTGGCAATAGGTTTCTGGTTTCTCTGTTCTTAATCTTGCGTGTCTTAAAATAAGCTTCCTTGGATTTTAGTTTCTACGAAGCTCCCACTTAAATATGGAGCATTGATATCTTGAAACTATACTTCGAAGGTTAGTAGGTTTGTTTAGATAAATATTTTGGAGGGCGACTCCAACTCAAATCGAAAGTTAAAAGAGAATCATTTTTTTTTTCTTTCCTATCATGCATGATAAAATGGTAACCTTATTATTGAACATTTGAGCTGCAGGTTTTTCCTTTGCTGATGCAGCAATTCTCTTCAAGAGAACAAGCATCGCTTGTTTGGCAGTTCATGTGTAGTGTCCCTGTGACGCTGTTAGAGGATTTTTTGCCATGGATGAGTTCTTTCCTTTCTTCAGATGAACAAGTAGAAATTATGCACTGTATGGAAGAAGTTGTACCGAAAGAAAAACTACTGCAAGAGGTAGATCCCGACCTTAACTATCAATCAGTGCAACTTAACTTCCTGGTCTAATAAGTTGAATGCTATCTTGAAAGGTGGTAATTTCTTGGATTGATAACAAGACACAACTTCTTGGAGGACATCTGAGTGGAGCTCAATTTCTTAATGGCCTTGGCAAGTACCAAGACATACTCAAAGTGTACACATCCGAGAAGACAGCTTCTTTAGTCCAAACAACTGATAGACACAATCCAATTGATGGTATTCATATTTGGCATGATGCCATCAAGAAAGATATGCAAGAAATTTTGATGGAGTTGTATCAAATAAGAATATCAAACAATGTTTCAGATTTAGCCTCACTACTTGTACAGCTAAATTTTTTTGCAGATTCCCTCATCTTCTACAGGTAATCACTGTAATTGTGTAATTAAGGTGTAAATGAAGTTTCTTACTGAACTTTATGGCATCTCCACTTAAATTTGAATGGGCCCATTGACATTTTAAACTTTTGAATTATTGTCCAGTGTAGGAGCTCTATAAATGATCAAATGCTATAGTATGTAATGAATCATATATATTATCTGAAAATTATGAGCTGTTATTAAAGAAAATCAAAAGGCTCCGTCTGAAGGCCTTAGTGATCTGTTCAGTAGTTGTTATTCTCAATGAATGCTTTGAATTTGCAGCAAGGCATTGGACAAAATCTTTTACCCCTTATGGAATGAACTTGCAAAGGATTTGACCTCGCCCTGCTATGCCCTATTCCTTGATGAGAGGAAAATTGAAGGTCTACAAAAGTTGCTGTATTATAAGTCCCAATGTGCAATACCACTGAGGAGCTATGTGGAGAAGCTTTGCGGGGAACTGGAGTCATTTGTGAGCTGGATGAATAAACACCTGACTTTACTTGAAACAGAGGTAAACTGGTTTCTCAGTTTATTGCTGTGATAAGAGGCACAAAAAGATGCTAACTCTAGTTCATGTTAAGATTGACAAAAGATCAATACTACCTTCGTTCCACAAAAAGAGTCCCACTTACACACAAAAAAAACAAAGAATGGTTCCACAAAAGAGTCCTCTTGATGATGTAATAAAATGACAATGTCCTCAATTATGACAGCACAATTTCACTACCATTCCACCACTACAAAACTAACACTCATTACATTTAGGGATAAACATGGAAGAAAAATGTATCCAGTTTTCAAATTTTGCAAATGGGACTCCTTTTGGGAAATGGAGGGAGTAATTCAGAACATTTAATGCAGTTAATTTTTATCGATTTCTTTCTCACTTATTAAGTTTCAATCAGGTTTTTCCATTCATAGGCATGAAATGCAGTCATGAGATTCAACAGTGGCTATTGTACACAAGTCTTAAAATGATGCCACTTGGGTTGCTAAAATGCATGATTACTTGGTTCTCGGCTCATTTAACCGAGGATGAATCAAAGTCCATTCTTAACATAAATCGGATAGGTCCTTTAGCCAATAAGTCTTTGACATCTCTCTTATGTGATTGGGTACGCATTAGTTATTCAGGTAAGTCCTCTATTGAAAAGTTCAGAAAAGACTTGCGAGAAATGTTCAACAGTAGGTGTTCTTTTCTGTATGAACAAATCAAGGAGGATACTGGACTTAGCAGCTTCCAATTGAAGATGCAACATTGCAATAGATCTAACTCTTGGCAACTGGGAAAACACTTAGTCACCAAGAACAATCTGCCTACTTCATCTTCCATCTCCAAAAACAATAGGAACTATGACACGTCATACACTAGTGGGATGAACTTTCATGTCTTCTTCCCTCAAACATCGAAGATCCCATCTCACCTTTCTCAGCTTTCTGCATCGAGTAGTGGTCCTAGTTCCTTTTCCAGTCCTGAATCAAGACCAATGGACCACATCATTTTCTTCCACAAAGCTCTCAAGAAGGATCTGGAATACCTTCTCTTTGTTTCAGCTAAGTTGGCTGAGAATGTAGGGTGTCTTAAAGACTTCCATAATCGCTTCCATCTTGTGCGATTTTTTTATCAGATACATAGTGATTCAGAGGATGACATTGCCTTTCCAGCTCTTGAGGCAAAGGGGAACTTTCAAAATATTAGCCACTCCTACACCATTGACCATAAATTGGAAGGTGAACAATTCATCAAAGTTTCCATTGTTCTTGATGAAATTTCAAACTTAATCGATCCAGTTTCTAGTGGTGATGTTCATGCACTGGATCGTAGAGAGCCAAAGTATGGGCAGCTGTGTGTGAAGCTCCATGATATGTGCATATCAATGCATAAAGTACTCTGTGACCACATCCATCATGAAGAAATTGAACTGTTGCCTTTGTTTAGAAAACATTTCTCTGTTGAGGAGCAAGAAAAGATCACAGGACGAATGCTTGGGAGAATAAGAGCAGAGGTCCTACAAGAAATGATACCCTGGCTAATGGCATCTTTAACACCAGAGGAACAGCATGCCATGATGTCCTTATGGCGAAATGCTACTAAAAATACGAAGTTTGATGAATGGTTAGGAGAATGGTGGGAAGGTGAGAAGAAGTTTAATATAGATAAGGTTGAAGAGCAGTCAAATGCTCTTCCATCATGTACTGTAGATCCCCTGGAGGTTGTCTTAAAATATTTGGTGAAAGAAGATATTGATGACAATGGAGGAAATCTATGTGACAGAAGCGGCAACATTTCACTAAGTGATACTGTTGGCCATAAAAGTGATCCCTCTGGAACTCCTAATGTGAGTGATAAGGAATACTTCAAAGAAGACCAACATAATCACCAATCTTCTGTGTGCGCTAAAATCTCTTGTGAGGTGGACGTTAAGAAAGGCAATGAAAGAACAGATGAATCTGATCAGGCTAATGAAACAGGAAACCTTGTACAAGTTGGTCAGAAGTTCAGGCATGAGAAGCACCTTCCTGTACTGAGTCAAGAGGAACTGATGGCCGCAATAAGACGAGTTTCCGGTGATTTTGACTTGGATCTTCAATCGAAATCATTCATAATCCAAAACTTGCTTACAAGGTTGAAATAAACTCTTCTATTTTTTATTTCTTCCTTTCTTTAGTTATAAGGGCCCCATAAAAAAAACTACATTTGCCCCTCGACTGTATAATCTGTAAACATTCAATTTTATTAGCATGATCACTTGGGTACCTCCATAAGTTGAAAGGCCATTATCTTGTGCTGGTCTCACCTGCAAGAAGTGGCTGCCTCTCAATCTTGACCCTTGTTGTCACTTCAAGGCCTAGTTATACCATTTAACCAGAAAAAGGCATGTAGCAACAGATTGTTATCTAACCTAATGATTCCATCTTTCTAGCCTACTCACTTCATACAGCTTAAGATGATGTGCTTGGATGGATATGATTATTACAATGAGGTAAACTTAGTTTTTAATTCCAATAAAGGGTACAACTTAGAATTCTATTTAGATAAATTGTACTGTTACAGGAAATAGGAATTTTCAATTAAACAATGAATCTTGTAAAAAGAAAAAAGAATAAGGTAAGAAATATCTTATTGAAGTGTCTGATTGATCCCCCCAAGTCCCTGAACTAGTCAATTTTCAAAATCCTGGTCATATAGCCTTACATCTTTTTTTCTGCACATCACAGGAGCTAGTAGGCTGGTACCAGTCATTGTTTGCATAAAACCATTACTTTATTTTTCTTGTAAGCAATGTGTATTGTATTCCACATGCCTTTGTTGAATTTAAGCTAAGCTTCCATGACTTTTCAGCCGTTGGACTGTTGCACAGAAGAAATTGAATTCTGAGATTACAGCAGCAGGGAATGAGAAAAATGTTCCAGGACAGTGTCCATCTTATCGGGATCCTCTTAAACTTATTTTCGGTTGCAAACATTACAAGAGGAACTGTAAGCTTGTTTCTGCCTGTTGCAACACACTACACACATGCAGACTTTGCCATGACGATGTGGCTGATCATTCTATGGATAGGTACCACGCATGCATTAATTTTCCTTCTACCCTTTCTCACTTTGAGATTATAAGTTTCTCTTCTTTACATGTCAGAACAAATTTATTACATTTCTTCCTTTTCGTATATTTTTATGCAGAAAAGCCACTACTAAGATGATGTGCATGAAATGTTTAATAATTCAACCTGTTGGTTCCACCTGCTCAACACCTTCTTGCTATAAGCTATCCATGGCCAGATACTACTGCAGGATCTGCAAACTTTTTGACGATGAGAGGTGAAGTAGTCCAAATTTACCAACTATTTTCTTAGCTTTTTTGAGAATCACAAGTTCATTTCCTTAAAATGATTATTTGTTTATACTATAAAATATTTCATAAATTATCATTCTTCTACATAGACACTATGCTAACGGGTGTTAGAATTTGAAAACCAACACCATTTTTTTCGCAATCTATTGTAATGAACGGACAAGTTTATGGAGGTACCATGTTTCTTAAGCAGTGTATGAAAACTCACTGGTTCCTAGAAGTGCGTCTGTCTGTCTTGCATGATTAAATGTTTGTCATTAATGTTAAATCATGCATATTTATCTTCATGAAGACAAGTTAATATTCACGTGTCTGCTGAGTTTGCTGCTAAGGAAAGAAATGAACTGTTTGGCATTGTTCTGACTTGTGTAAAAATGAATAGCATGTTCAGACTTGATTCTATAGACAGATTCAATTGGCCATCTGAGTATCTCTTCTTCTTTTTTTTCAATTATTTTTTAAAGAAAGATTATTGCTCAATCATGTAACCTTTTGTATGATTCTAACACTTGAATTAGTTATGGTAGGATTGCTAACCCTAGTATGAATCAAGCCCATTTTTTACCACCATAATAATTTCTTTAAATTTTCTAACCTAGTTTCATTTTGGTTTTATATTGGTCTTTCTCTTTGTCTCTGTCTTGTCCTTCTCACACTCTTACTCAGAAACACACACAACAATGTGGAAGTCTAAGCATTTTTAGGCTACCTTCCCATCACTAATCCCAGAGCTTTCATTTCATGGAGTTTACTGATGGAGGGTTATTAACAGGGAAATCTACCACTGCCCGTACTGTAACCTGTGCCGAGTTGGGAAGGGGTTGGGAATAGACTATTTTCATTGTATGAATTGCAATGCTTGCATGTCACGGTCTCTTTCAGTTCATATATGCAGAGAGAAATGCTTTGAGGATTTTTGCCCTATATGCCATGAATTTATATTTACATCAAGCTCTCCAGTCAAGGCCCTTCCATGTGGTCATTTAATGCACTCGGCATGTTTCCAGGTATGTATCTAATATGAAGTTCCCATCTTTCCTTTGTCAGTACACAATCATTTATTTTCTCTGATGATGCTATTAGGCCTACACTTGTTCCCACTATACCTGCCCAATTTGCAGCAAGTCACTTGGGGACATGCAGGTTTGGCATCATACTCTCTTGCCAGTTTTCTTCTTTCAATTTAAGCTGAACACACCTGAGCTAAAATTATGTTTACGTTGGGTAATTATGCATTTGCTACAAATTAATAATATGAGCCAACTCCACTACGTTTCAGGAGAAGTAGGCTTACAGCTTATGTAATTAAAAAATAAATAAATACTATTCAACACTACAATATTTGCTCCTTCATATGAGTCTACTAATACGATGTTAAATTGCCGTACTTGATTTTCAGAACTTAGGATTGGCTAAAATAAGTTCATTTCAAGCTGAGAGAGTGTACGTATTTGTTTAGCATCTGTTAGGAGTTTTATAATGTTAACGAGCTTCCCCAGGACATATTAGATTTCAAGCACTACTTTTTATTAAATAAAACAGAAAAAAAAATCTTTTAATTGTTACTAATTAGATTGTATTCCATCTAATCGAGACAGAAATTCCATCTAGAACATGGTAACAGAAAAAAGATAGATAAAAAAATCTTTAATTGTTGCTAATTAGATTTTATTCAAGATAAATGGCTCTTAATTTTCTTGCTAATCAAATCTAGTCATTGTAAGCAAGTTGAACACTATGTAGCTCATTATTCCAGAGAAATTTAGATTTTCAAATTTAAAATTGTATGATTTAGGTGTATTTTGGGATGTTGGACGCATTGTTGGCTGAAGAAAAACTTCCTTTGGAGCATGCTGGCCAGACTCAGGTTAAACTATTGCCATTGTTTTTTTCTTTTGTTTACTCTAATATCTTCTATCTTATGCAGTGTAACAAGATGCATAGTTTGACAGTCTGAAGTATTTGCAGGACATATTATGCAATGATTGTGAAAAGAGAGCAAATGCTTCCTTCCATTGGCTGTATCACAAGTGCCCTCATTGTGGTTCATACAATACCAGGCTTCTATGACTCGGATCCAATGTGAATTTGGCTAGTTAGATCTCTCTAGTCTCTAGCAACTTTGAACAGATGATTTGTACAATTTTTTTTTTTTTTTTTTTTTTTGCAGATTTAAATCATTACAATTGGGTGGATCACCCTTGCTGTTGCTCTGAATTTGGATTAAATATACATTTTTTCTCTGCTCGGTTGAATATGAATGTATCAGCCTTGGAGCGTAGTGAAGCAAGGCCTGTATTTTTGCAGAAATCGTAGATTGTGTCGCATTACATTTTCAGGCCACCTACAGCTCTTTAGTGGATTTTACATGTTTTATCTACAAATTATCTCAAAATATTTAAATAAATTTCATACGTACATAGATCAGCAACTGAATTAATGGAAATACTGAACTTTCATATAAATCTTACGTGCACATCCTGTGAAGATAAAAAAAAATTCTTCCATTTTCTTTACCAGCATCACCATGCTGTGAGCCTTTAATCTATTCAGAACCTCTTCACATTTGAAAAACAAACAACAGTTGCGAATACAAGAGAAGAACGTAACTAGTTGTATTCCCCTGTGGAAAACTGTTGTGGATATATAATATTCATGGCCAGGCAAACAATGAGACTAATGCAAATTTCCTTCACCCAACGACCTTTTATTGGAACAACCCAAGATAACGGGAGAAGTCTTCCATGGACAAGAACCTCAATTCTGCTATGCATGAAAAGAAATAAAAGAAAATAAGTAAACTAAGTAAATATAGAAGAAATTTTCATCCAAGATTTAATAGTTGGTCCATTCTTAGCCTCGGTAAAGTCCATCTATAACCTTCCCGACCACTATTTTTTCTATGTTCTAGACATTTCTCAGCAGGAGAGTTGGTTTATTGGCTACTTTGCCCGCTCAAGTGTTGGTAACAAATCCCTTTCCATTCACGGTTAAACTCCCTTTCTGCCGGTCTAGCAGCTGTTCTCTTGTCCTTCGAAGCCTTCAATGTTGGTATGGAGACTTTGCTTCCCGTTCGCTAGCTCTTAACCATCTAAATTCTTCTTCTTTCAAAACAAAACTTTTCTCTATCAGAGAACTCATACTCCTACAGACTTGCATTACTCTGTTCCAAGATTGGATGCCAAGCCACATAGACCTTGTGGTTGCTAATGCCCTCTTTCACATAAGATACAAACATCATCCAACCCACCAATTACCTACACCAAAAAAGGGATGGATTGTGACACAAAAAATTGAAATACAAGATAATCACTAATCACTAAAATGTAAGAATCTTACCCTCACAGCTTTGTCATCATACATGTAGAGTCGAGCCGAGGCAAATTTATCAATTATGAAAAATCAATAATTATTTTTTCAAATATCCAACAACAAAAAGAACAAAAGAATTGATAAGCGTCAACGGAAAAGACACCCAAAATTGTGGAAAGTAGTCTACGAAAGCAATCTGAAAAGGCAAGATATCGAATGGACAAGCAGTCTAATCAAGCCACTTTCTTTTTCTTCTCTTAATTCTATCCCGACTATATGATCAATTGACACTGGTAAGACTGAAACATGCTGCAGCACTCTTCAATTCATTCTCAGCAACGTGCTCAAGAGAATGTGTTGTATCTTTCAATGATGACTCCGAGCTGCAAATATATATATTATTGAAAAGTTGGAAAATAATTATTAGTTCACTTCAACTATATATGTAAGTTGTTTCTTAATTTTAAACCACATAGGTCTAAAAGAGAGAGAGAGAGAGAGGCTATTTGCATTATACAGAAATTACTGCTATACCTTGATGTTTCCTTGGAGTCAATGTATGATTGTCTGTCATTGATTGTATCGAAGAACTCGTAGTCTTGAATAACTTCTTGTTGGATATTCAGTGGCTGTGAGTCAATCAGCTGAGTTTGTGCATCCATTTGATTGTTACTGTCGCTGCCATTAAAACATGATTGTTGAATCCAAAAAGAATTGACTAAATTATTATCCTTAGAATCAATATAACCTGCAGGGGCATTGGTATAATAAGAGTAGGACGGATGCGATGCAATTGGCAATGCAGTGACAGGATTATAATGCTGAGGCGTTTCTTTGTGCAAAAGAGTAAGTGCATTAGCAGAGGGTGACATGCCCAATTGTAATTGTAATTGTGATGTATCATTCGGTGCTGAGGACATGTCATGTTGGCGACAAAGTGCAAGTTGTGCATGAACAGCATGAAGCTCCTCCTCCAATTGTCGAATTTGGTACTGGATTTGCACTATTACACCCAAGCATCCATGGACAGGAAATCTATCGCGTATATTGGCTTGGTAAATGATGGATCGCATGGCTTCCATTTTCTGACTCGGGTCTAGCTCCTCGAGTATTTTCGAGATGTTACGTACCCCAAATAGTCTATGTGCATTTTGGAACATCTTGGGTTGATCAGCGGGAAAATATGGAGCAAGTGCACATTCTGAGGTGCACTTCCTCCTTTGGTATTTGCACGCAGCGCAGGCTTGGCTGGTGCCACCCTTGAGGGTCATGTCTTACATAAAAAAGCCAGCTCTAAAACTCTTGTTGAAAAATACTAATGAATCCAAAGAATGGCAATGTGAAGAATATGGGAATTGATTTGGTAGTAAGAAGAAATGAGAGTGAGAGAGAGAGAAAGAAAACAAACAGTAGAAAAGGGCAGAGCCAAATGGCAGGATTGATCTGATACGGAGGATTTGGGGATGAGGAAGAGAGACTGAGTAAAAAACAGAGATGAGAGAGGAGCGATTATAGTGGGGAAAGTTTGTTTAAAGTCCATGACCGTTGGGGACAATATATTGGTAAGCTTGGTTGAGTCCTAATTTTTTGGGCCACCTGTGGTCAAAGTTAAGTCTGTGAGACTAGTATTTTTATTTTTATTTTTTAATTTATACGTGGCTTTTAAGTTTAATTCGGAATTAGTTATCTCGTTTCCCTTTTTACACGTAGTAAATAATAGCAGTGTTACTTATTCTTTTGGGCCACCTGTTGGACAGAGCTAACTTGGTACCCCTTTTTTCTTTTGTTTGTGTTGAGAAGAAAAAACCCGCATTCATAAATTATTTAAACCTAATCTGTATAACATATTACCAAGTGGAGTTCTAACGTGTGTTGCATTATATTTCAAGTCACCTTTTGCTTTATTGCAAAATCCTCAATTTATTGTGTACGAATTATCTCATAGTACTGTTTCACATCTAATATATAAATATACATATACCAAATTACCAATATATTTAACACACATCTCATCTATGCATATAAGATCAGCAACTGAGTTGATACCAAATTAGAAAGCAAAGAAAGGCCAAAGGAAATAGACGAAAGAAGAGATATATATATATATATATATATATATTATAACTTCAAATAAATCTCAAAGCTTGTCAAGATGAACAAAAGAGCAAGGAACTTTCATTTTCTTTTACCAGGGTCACCATGACATACAAATAGTTCTCCTGATTCTTAAGTAATAAAGTACTAAGATCTCGGATCGAATCAGTATGAAACAATAGACAAGGGAGGTAGAGAGAGAGAGAGAGAGAGAGAGAGAGAGAGAGAGTTTTGGTGAAATACTAGAACCAAAAGGGGCCATGACCTGATCTATACAGAACCTCAATTTTGGATCCAATAGAATAGCTAGCTAGTAGTATTCCCTGTGTACAACTGTTGTATACTCCTGGTAAGGCATACCAGTTACTAAGAAATCAGCATCAGATGTGATGCTTGTATAATCATGGCCAGGCAGTATAGAGATTAATGTTTCTTTCTTCACCCAAGCCACATTTCTATTGGAACAACCCAAGATACTGGGAAAACTGGAAATCCACGAAGACAACCTCAATTCTGCTGATTCAATATCCTCGTGTAGCTCTTGACTTGACCATCTGATTTCCTCATTTTTCACAAACAAAAAATAAATAAAAATTCCTCCATTAGAGGGCTATTACTCCTACAAAAATTCTTGGTCATAACAGAAGTTCTGACTATATATCCCAATTATGGAGTTTATATCAACTTCTATAATTTCTGAATTGAAATGTTGCAAGCTTCCCCAGACAATTGCATAGGCTCATGCAACGTTGCATCGTTCTATTCAAAGATTGAATGCCAATCCATATAGACCTCGAAGTCTCCAGTGCATCAAATGTGTAATCAGTTCCATGTGAAACTAATTTACAGCTTCAAAGAAAAGAACCTGAGGTTGCAAATGCCCTCTTTCGCACATGGTAATAACATCATCCCAACCACCAATTACCTAGGCCAAGAAGAAATATGAATGGATTGTGACACTACAAAACGAAATACAAGATAATTAATCACCAAAGTGTAAGAATTTTACCTTGACAGTTTTGTCATCATACATAACCCACTGCTCATGATCATGACTGTATGCAAAACAATGATAATGTTGCCCATAATAGCAAACCTAGTATTAACAAAAGATGAAAACAGTTCAATTATTAAAAAGATCTGTCGCACAAAAATACACCAAATCTGTATCGTCTTCCAGATCGCAGAGTATGCAGTAGCGGAAAAAGAGCTGTAGAATCAATTTGCACCACAAAAATGTGTAACTTAATAGTCCGTGACAGGTTTACAAACTAAATTAAAAGGGAATGGGATTGTTTCATGAAGCAGGCAGACAGTAGGACTGAAACAAGGATAAGGACAATTTCTCAACCGCGTTCTCTGGCCAAGAAGGATCAAGTTGAGGGTAGTTCCATAAGGGATTCGGGCAATGCATTACGAGACGCAGCTAACCCCCCACTACTAGACATGGAATAGTATAGCTCACAGAGCCATATCTTACCCATAAGCTCAAAAGCTCACGATCAGCTTAGGATATATTTGAAAATTTTCAAGTATCATCTCGGACCTCTGGCATAGGTACGTGCAAAAAATAGTGTTACTCTTGGGCAAGGTAGTAGGCTAAGAATTAGAAGTAACTTACAAGAATTCATATATTTTTTAATATAATATCCAAGCTGGACTGCTAGAGAAGTACATTTCTCAGAAGAATTGTCTGACACATTCAACAAGGTCATATAAAGCAATCTACCGCAGACACCCCAATGCATGGAAACAAACCTTGAATGTCAAGAAATGACTTTCTTGTAAGTTGATTATATTATGATGAAGAAGCATAATTGTTAAGAGAATCCAATGTACTTCCCCATAAGACTTGTCTGACACATTCAACTAGGTCATATAAAGCAATCTACCACAGTCCCCAATGCATGGAAACAAACCTTTAATGTCAAGAAATGACTTTCTTATAAGATGATTATATTATGATGAAGCATCATAATTGTTAAGAGAATCCAAATTAAGTATCCATAGAATAGAATAAAAAGGGAAGATTAAAAAGACTAGAAAAGTAACAATTTTTGCTCATTTACATCTTAGACCATGAAATGCACCAAATGGAACAACAAAGGTTTGAGCATATCAAAATATGATGAGATGAAGACATTAAAAGAAGACTTGTCTGTCTTTGCAAAAGAGGAAAAACGAAAAGAAAAAGAACACGCATTTAGGCAATGGAGTCAAGACCACACATAAAATAAACAATGGAAAGAGGTTTTCTTATTTAAGATAAGCTTCCCTTCCCAAAAGATATTCATGTATCACTGCTACACATTCAACTCTGGCGTGAGCTATGAGACATCCTTTATTCTTCTCTTATAATTTCTATTCTTCAAATTTTCATTCATCACTTGCGCTTTTGTTCTTTTCCAATCCCAACCATTATAAATGGAAAGTAGTGCAAACAAGGGTAGAATCGATCACAATGTTTATGGATGTGAATATCGAGCATCTTTTCATTCTTTTCAACTGAAATTGTGCTTAAAATATCTACAGTCTACTGCTATTGGATACATTTTCTTAGCTTTACACTCTTGTTTAGAATATTCAATCCTAGGCTGCAGTAGAAGCATTATTCTCTGGTTCCTATCAGAAGAATTTCTCATAGTTGTAGTAAAAATTGAGAGAACAAATATTCATGTGAATCTGAATCATGAAAGAATCAAGCAGCACAAACTTTAACATTTAAGTAAGTATACCACTGAAATCAAGCAATGTCTGTTCTTTGGATCAAGACCACGATAAAGAACACCAATATCTATCTCAGTAGCTAATGCAGCCAACGTTGCTCTTATGTCGTCAACAGTTTCACATGTATTCTGCCAACCCAGGACTGCAAAATGAAAACAGTTAATAAAAAGGATGTCACATAGAGTCACAAGGCAGCTAAATGATTATTCTCCCAACAAGAGTGGAGTCACCTGTTGTGAAAACATGTGGTGGAGTTGAGAGAATATGATGTTTATGGTTAAACTTTCCACAGCCTCGAGCCTCTGGATCACAAGTGAACTGGTCATTCCTCTCAACAAGGTTTAGTAGCTCATCAAAGGAGCTTTCTGGACACATAACCTGCAAGGTAAAGATCATACTCGAAGTGAAGAGGATAACTGAAGAAAATTACCACCCCACCCACCACAAGTTATAACTTCTGCAATTAGAAAACTAACTAAGAATTTCTGAAATGACTTTTCTTTTACCCTAAATACATACCTTCATAGTGCGGAGAGCGCTGGCATTAATATTATGGAAGAAAGACGTGTATTTCATACGTCTCGACTCCAAACCACAATTATAGCAGTTCAGTCTTTCAAAAATGTCCATTCCGAAAAGAGAATGTGCCACACAAGCATTATTTGCACAGTCCCAAGAGCCCATGCGATTGCTTTCAACAGATTCCGTATCAGAAAAACCAAAACCAGAAGTGAATGACCGATGAAGGCAATCAAATATCACTCCTAGTACTTCAGAAGCATCATTCATCTGAGCCTGTCAGTTACAAATTTATACATTAACAACCTTCCTGTATCATCATGGACCATGTGCACAGTACTTTAAGAAAGGAAAACAGGTGAGGAGTTCAAAACCACACCCCAGACAACCCACCAACTCACCCTCCCCACAAAAGTAAGGAAGTGCATTAATATATAATGGTTAGCCAAAAATGTCAAAATACATGCTGTACTGAAGGAGACACAAGATTAGACCCACCAGGAAGATTATGTAAATTTACCTCCTGAAAGAAGTTGCTGTCAGGATACAGGTTGCTTAGAGCAATTCTCAGAGAAGTAGGGGCAACAGCCTCTCTCCTCAAGTCCATAGATGCCATGCTCAGGGCATTGAAAATATCGAATAAAGCACATATAACACAAGGATCACCAACATGAACATGCCCTGACGTTGATCTTTTCAAAAATTCTTCTCGAAAACGTCTTACGTTCCATAAGGACTGAAATGTTGCAAGAAATACAGATATCAGAACATAAAGGAGACACAACAGTTAAGTTTTGAATCCTTAAAAGAGGGTATACTGAAAGCTGAAACAACCTGTATTATAACATTTAGAAAACAATTATATTCACCAACTTCATTCTTCAGCCCCATGCCATATACATCAGCTCCATTTAAATCTTCAATAATTTCATCAGATGAAACTCCCAGATTGTCCACTCCTGAAAACATCTTCTGTGGCTTGTGAGCATGGAATGTGTCTGAAATTCAAAGTTAAGAAACTTGTAATATATCAACAAAGATACGCGCTTATAAGATAGCTTCTTATATCAACAAAGATACACACTTATAAGATAGCTTCTTACTCAATTTGTTGGTAAGTGCACCTACACAGTGGCATCACAGGTAATGTTTGATGGACCCAAGCTCAAGTTACTAACCTATTTTCCCAAATTTTAGAATACAAATGAAGCACAATGCCACTTGAAAGCCAATTAATTTAACCCTAAACCTGTTCAGCTACTAGAAGTTAACTGACATTGGCCTAATACACAAAGGGTGTGATTACAGGTCCAGGTGTCACAATAATTGCTATTCTGAATATATTTATTTTGTCTATTTTTTTTTTTTTGACAAGTAATACTGAATTTCATTACTTCGCTGATAATGTCTATAACAGCCTACATAAATATGGATGCTACATCATACTAATAATATAGAATGCTAACCATGACCTTTTAACAGACTGAGTTGGGAGTTTAGAAGAAAAGTTACATGTTACCAGTGCATTTTATTCCACCCTGTGGCTACTTAGAGAAAATGAAAGTATGGTGAAAATGCAACTCAAACTTTGATATTGAGTTCAAAAATATTTAACAACTCTCAGAGATCTTTTTTCCACACACTCGTATTACAGAAATACAGAAACAACGAAATTTGTCGAACTACCAAAATAGAATGGGCTGGGCTAGAAATACCATAGTTGTCATGGCGTCGCCTAGACGACGACTAGGCGTCCTAGCATTGGAGAAGGACAAGGTAAACCCTTGGACGCCGAGCTGCCAAGGCTCACGCATTGATAGCAGGCCCAAATTAAGTGATTAAGTCATTTTTTACCATGACTCATTATAACCCATGAACTTTTCCAATTACCCAAATAACTCAACTCATGACCTTAACCTAACCCATGACCTTAACCTAACCCATGACCCTACTCCTTTGAATGAGAGTAATGCTTATGAGGGAGACGAAAATGACTTCATAGTTGATGACTTTGCTTGAGCTATGACTAGAGACAGTAGAGAGTGGAGACTTTTTCATGGTGTTTGTTATTATGATTTGGGTTTTAGTGTATATAAAATTTTACTGTGCAATATTCTTTTGAAGTAAAATAAATAATGTATAAAGTGCACATTGTTAACAACTTGTTGTCATACGGACGTCATGAGCGTCTTACCGCCTAGGCGTCCTAGCGGTCAACTACCGCCACGTCCCGCCTTGACGCCATGACAACTATGAGAAATACAAGCTCTAAATGATTTTTTTTGTAGAAGAAAAAAATCCAGGCCCCCACCCACATCACCATTCAATATTTCTTGACTCGCTACCAGCCAAACCACCTGGACACTCGGCCCAATGTGAGTCGGGTCACTTAGCCATGCTTCATAATTAGAAAAATATTAGTTTATCAATTTGGTGCTAACTAATAGTTGGTTAGGCTCAGAGTGAGTTGTCTTTGTTCTTCAAATCTGAGCTTTTATCATAAGTTTGTCTAAGCATCGGAAGGGGCGGAGGCTCCCTAGATGATCCAGAAGACTAAGACACATTCTGACAAACGAGCGCCCTTATGAAATATATCATGAATAATTTAGGTCACGCATGTTAATTTTGTCATTGTGCCAAAAAACACATTTGAAAGGTTATCTCGAGGTTGGAAATAAATTTCTTACATATAACAAAGACTATAGGTAATTTTATCTTGAGTTGTCACGATAAGTTGGCCCATAAGTTAAGAGTTATTCCTTAATTTATATTTAGGCCTTCTAGTATCTTATAGTCTAGTATATACTACGTTAATAAGTCATAATTTCCTAACTACGTATAGTGAACCATAGAGCAATTGGATTACTTCTGTTTCATGAACTAGCTAATCCATGGCAATTGTAAAGCAGCCTTTTCTCTCTTATATTATTCATCTTTCTTCAACTTCACTTAGGCCTTTGCATCCAACATCAGCAATCTTAAAAATTGCATTGATGGTAGCTACAAGTTCTTATGGCAGATATTATATAAATGATAGGTGGCATGTCCTAGCATCTCTTTTTATTGATGGAAACAGTAGCTTTTAAGTAAATATATTATTTTCACACCATCTTACAATTCCATTTAATTTTTCTAATCAATAATCACTTCTTTTTCACAACTATGGTTGTATAAAACGCAAATCCTTTCCATACTCCTACACCAGCAAGACAAAGAGACAAAAAGGAATATTCTTTTCCCCTTGAGACACCTTTACAAACCTCCTAATTTTTCTTGAATTTACTATAACTTTTAAACCAAACAGGCGATTAGTATTTGTTTCGCCATTCATGTTTAAGGTGAAGAAAAATCCATCAATTCAAAAGATACATACTAACTCGTGCATCTAAAGCACAACCATTAAACTTCATACATAAAGCAAAAGCCTAAACTGAAGAAACCTAGACCTCACACATATACAGATGTATTTCGCTAACAAGTGCTTATAAATAATTAAATATACCTCTTCAACTTAACAGTGTAATTTGTTTGGGATTTTTTTCTTTCACATGCTTTCAAAGTTGTGAAGATATAAACTCTCACAATCCATCAAGCCAATATTAATGTAGTAATTCTCAAAAAGCCTTTAACACATTATTGGTTCAGTTTCTCTGTGTGGCTCAACATGCCTGTATCCTGCCACGCCATAAATTATTAAATCGAAGATAAAGTGACCTACATTGTAGAATCCAAAATATATAGTCTATTGTAGGGGGACAAGGTTAAAATGTCGAGGTTTTCTCAGTCAAACTTGGAAATGAGTATACTAGCGTCCTATGGGGATTTGCGCGCAATATGATTGAAAAACAAAAAAGCTACAAAAAGTTGTAAACATTGAGGCTTGGGGTTGAAGGGAGAAGAAAAGAAAATGGGAAAAAAAGACTTACCGAGACTTTGGCGCACAGCTCTTTTAAGATCAGCTTGAAACCTTTCCTCATCGTCCTCCTCTGAACGTAATTGTCTCAATGTCTTTGTTCCGTTCTCCAAACAAAGATTATCTGATTGCCATGTACATCAATCCCTCATCATATTAGTTCCTAACTACACAAAATGATTGATCAAAAACATCTTGAAGAAAACATATATCAAATTATCACAGCTCCAAAAATTCTAACCTATGTACTAACAGGTACGAGTAATGTCTTCAAGCAGTCCTCATGAGTTATAATTTTGAACACTTATAATCAAAAGTATACCATTTCAAACCATTATCTTAAAAATCTTAGCATTGAAGACGGATCGCACGCATTTTGAAAAGATGAATAAGAATGTGAATAAATATAGATTATTTATTAATTGAAGACTCACATTTTCTTATTTTGTGAGGAAGCAAGGGTCGGTGTTAGTAAAGAGTGGGATGCAGAACAACAGTGTCAATAATAAAAGAGGATCAAAAGTGAGAGTTTGAGACATCCTCGCAAATGATTCACTAATTCAATCAAAAAATGTCTTCAAAAGAATAGGCCAAGCAATCATGACAAATGCACAAAGTTCAAGCAAGAAATAAATCTACTCAATTGAAATCAAGGATTATGTTGCTCATATAGGAGTAGCAGAAACTTAGTGATATCAGAACAACTAATCAAAATAAAATAAGACGGAAGATAGCTTTTAATGAAACTTTTCACTTGTGGAGCTATAGAAAGATGTTCTGGTAAGTTTTTTTTAAGCTTATATGTATATATAGCAATTTGAATGCCCCAAATTGCAGTTTCACCAAATATTGTAGTTGCACTCTAAAATACTATTATCAAAAGCACATCCTCTAAATCACCAAACCATCTTAAGTGCACTTTTTCAAATAGAAAGTGCTTTATACTACCACCAAGCTCACCAAACGGGCTAACTCAACAAAAATCTTAGACAGTTAATAATCCCAATAATCCTAAAATTAAAACAACGAAATGAGTTAATTTCAAACTTAAAGTGGAATATTAGAAGCATTTAAGTTTAGGGATGATTATGTATTCAATGTAGATTGGAGTTGTAGCAATCACCAAGAAAGACATAGTAAATATATAAGTAAATGCAAAGACCACCTAATCATAGGAAAACAAAGTTAATTAATCTTTAAGAAATAAAATATCAATTTAGTGTCCTCACCGTGGAGATTGTCCCTTAATTTAACTTGTCCAGCTTCAACATTTTCCTTCTCAGATGACAGAGATTCATACTTTCCATCAACTAATTTGGTGGAATTTTTCTGGCGTTTACCTCTCCTTCCTGTCCGTCGATCAGAAAGCGAAACACCATCCTCCCCATTTACTCCATTAGGTAAGCCTGCACAAGAGAGAAAATGATAACAGGTTCTAATACTATTCATCGTTCCAAACTCCATAGCCTTATGATATAAAAACTAACTTTGTTTAATTTCTCCATGATGGTGATTGCTGTGGGTAATACCAATCCTCAGGGATGCTTCATCTGCAGTGTCTCCAGGCACATTCTCTAAAATGTTCATGAATCCATTGCTCTGACCCAAGGGTCCCTAGAATGCAAGTTTGTCAGACACCTCATAGTTAAATGAAAATTTCTTGTCATCATTGCCTACAAAATGTAACCGTAGTGATGAACAAATTCCTATTGCTCATCTTCTTGAGAAACAGAAGGTCCAACATATTTATCATTCACAAAGAGAAAATCAATACAAGAAACGCTCACCTGCCTACAAAGCTTCAATTGTTCAAACAATTTTTCATCATTATCACTTGGCGTGAAGGAATCACCTGGCAGTCCAACTGCTGCCTTCTCCTCTGAAATTGCTACGGCAATTCTTTTATGTTGCTCAGCAAGGTGCTTCTGTTTAGCCTCATTTTCAATTCGTCTTTGATACTCTAAAGTTTCTTCAAGCTTTCTTTCCTCTGCTTCAAGCTCAATTTTCCTCCGTCTAAGTTCTTCCTGTTGATTTAAGTCAATGCCACTCCCACCAACAACGGTTGCAGAATCTAGATGATCTCCATCACATGCAACTGCCGAGGAGCTGCATCAAGACAAATATTGACAATGCATTATATGATGTCATATTTGAATGTATGAAACATCCACATCTATTATGGAAGGACTGCCACGCAAATGTCAAATTTTGAGAGCAAGAGAGCATACATTAATTCAGCAGTCTCATGACGAAGAAGCTCATTGCTACCAAAAACCTGCAAAGAGATGTAAAATAATTAGACCTACATAATCACGTTATACATAAATACCAGTAAATAAGACATTAAAAAGACTGATTATACATTTCATACTTTTAAATCCTTGGTTTTCCTGTGGTCTTTATTCTTCTTCTTTTCCTTAGACTTCTCATGTAGTTGTCTTGAATTATCAGTTCCCGCACCAATACCCTTTTTAGAATCTAGAGCAAGTTCTGCTAAAAATGCTTCTCTAGCAGCATCAGATTTCTCAGTGGCATCTTTTTCTGCTAGATCCTCCAGGCGTGCCTGGAGAAGAAGAGATTAACACAGGAAGAAAAAAAAATTGTGTCAGAATATATGAAATCAGATAAAGAATGATAAAATCATAGAAATAACACAAGTAAAGACAGACCCGCATGAATGATTTTACTAGAGGTACTAATATCGATCGATAATCGTGAGCTGATGCAGGCTCAAGCTTAACTTCCAGCTGCTGCATCCCAGTAACATTTCGCATAATTCGGGCATCAATTTTGCTGAGCTGCATTAATGAAGAAGTGAAAAATTGTGGAAAGAGTGCACACAATCTTCGGCGAAGAACCAACAAACTTAATACAAACCTCAATAGATAACTGCTCTTTCTGTCTTTGGATTGCAACCTCAATGCAGGAATCCACTTGATGCAGATAGTCCTTTGTTCTCCAGTCATCTTCTTCACCAGATTCCAAGTCCAATAGATGAGAATTCACGCCACTAAAAGTTTCTTCAAACCCAAACTGGTTGACATTCAAAGACTCTGCTTCTTTTAGAACATTAGAGATTGCATCCAACTCAAACCTATTGCTGATAGACATAACATCATTGTCACTTTCAATAAGCTCTTCTCGACGCTTCCTTAACACGGACTCATAACTTTGGCGAACAAAATCAGTGACATGCTCCCGTCGCTTACTTTCCTCGAGACAGATATCCTCCACAGCCTGCAATGCCTCCTCATAACTTAAATGCTCACATTTTCTCTCACACAAGCTCTGTCGGTGGTAGAATTCCTTCTCAAGAATCTGAAGGATTTCCATCCCTTGGTGTGCTTTTTGTTCCCTTGTGCGCGTCCAGAGAGCCAACTGTTCCCCACTTGTGGAACCAGTAAATATCCAGGACAACAATGCATCTGCATCAAGAAAAACTCCATTCTCATGAGCAACACTAGCAGAAAGAGTTGAAGTTGCATCATCTGTAACAACATCATGGCATATGGTTGGAGGGACCTTGCAAGGCAGGAAACTCTCATCCAACAAAAGGCATGATTCATATTCATCGAGAACTACCTTCTCTGTGATATCAACAGCTTGGGTACTACTGTTTGAATCATCCATGGGATTACTTTTCTCAGAATATCTACCTACTCCACAAGAATTAGATAGGTCTTGCAAGAATTTATGTACTTTCTTGAGCTCATGAGCTCCCAAAAAGCATATGCATACTGGTGTTTGGTCCACACCATAGTTAAAAAGCTGAGAACTAGATGCAAGACCCTGCAACTCTTCCACAGCAAATTGTATCACCTTACTAAGATGACTTGCAGCAAGGCATTTATGTCGAATAAGCAACTGGAATATGGACTGAATTTTTTCAAGAAGCTTCGCACACTCGGTGTCATTGGATAATGGCCAGCTATCAGGAAGAAAAGTTGACTTGCAACCAGTATTTTCATCGCATTCCCTCCACATATTGTCAGAAATCTCATCATATCCTTTGCTCTCCATGGTTCCACCATTGCAACTATCGCCCACTTTCTTCTTCCAAGGGGAAGAGTCCCATGCATCTTCAGAGCCATAACCGTCAGTGAAGCAGTCCCTACATTCTTCTGTATCACTCCTTAAGTAAGATTCATCAACAAAATCGGTAGCTTGAGGATTTGACTGTTTTTCAAGCAATTTAACTGCAGCATTGACATCCAATGGTTTCCATGGACAGTTGAGAAGCATGTCAATCCACTCATTCTCTATCTTTTGAGGCAAAATCGATTGCATTTTGGGCAACAGGTTGCCCATGTGCTCGTGTACAACATGCTGTGTATGAGACTCAGAGTCGGCGAATTTCTCACTACAACGGCAGCACACCCAAAACTTCCAGCCTTTATTAGCTTCAGCAAATGATAAAGCTTCTGAAAGGACTTCGTATGCCTGTGCATCCTTTGACGAATTGAAATGTGCCTTAATATCTGAAATCCTTATTTTGAGCATGTCTTTCTTCATCTTCAAAGTCATGGAATTCCAATAAGATCGAACCGAGTCTTTCCTCTCAGCAGAAGATGCATTTTTCCTTGCATTGCCACTTTTCCTTCGCTCACCCACTCTCTGAGCAGAACCTGAAGATGGATCTAAAGCCTTCTCACCATCATTTTGGGATTGAGGTGACTCGGACTTCTGCTGCAACAGCCTCGCAGCAGCAACCCGTACTTCAATCTCCTTTCTCCGCTCCTCAGGCGTCTTGGTTGCCTTTTTAATCTCATTTGGCCTCCTAGCTTGAACCAACCTTACCTCCATCGGGTCCTCCGAAGTCCTCCTTATCGGAATCAACCGAAACTTCTCCTCCCCATTTCCAAGATTTTTCATCCATGTTGAAATTGATGCAATGTTTGATTTCTGAATCAATGCACGTAGCTCATTTTGCACATGTGTTATTCTCGCATCAGTAGTTGATAACTTCTGCTGGCTCTCATCCTGCAAGCTCTCCTTTCCGGGATCAATAGGATTCTCAATTGCCAATGCACGCTCACACTCTTGCACCACCTCCTCATACTCCTTCCCATCATTAGCAGCCTCGTACATCAAATTGGCATAAAAGTGTCCAAACTCAATTGAGTTTGGGGAAAGCGATACCGCCTTCTTGGCAGACTCAATAGCATTCCTTAAATGCCTTTGTTTTGCACTGGGATCATCAATAATAGAAGCAACCTTAACACAAACAGTCCCTTGAACTCGGTGCACCAAAGCCGAGTGAGCAGAGTTCTCATTTTTAGAACACATCTCCTTCATGAGCCTTAGGGCTTTTGTGTGGTTTCCGCGGCGGAGCGCAGTTAGGGCTCGCTCACATTCTAACTTAATTGCAGAATAAGATGAGGCTCCCGGTTCAATTACCGAGGACACTTCGATTTTACTCAGCTGTAGTTGCTTCTCTTCTTGTTTATTAATTAATGAATCTGAATTAAGGTTTTCTTCTGTTTCAACTGAGCCAGGACCACCATCATCTGCATCGCCGCTGCCGGAAACAACCGGCGGAGGAGGAGAAGCTGCCTGTGATGGTTTGGAGCGAGGAGCGACGGTTCGCTTCTTATGCCCCATTAGTTCATATGGCAATCAATTGCATACATACATACAGATATATGTTTGTAGAGAGCGAAAGTGTAGATACCAATATATTATACAAGAGAGAGCTCAGAGAGGGGTACAGAGACTTACTTTGAATGGACCAATGAGAAATAGATGGATTCTAGAGAGAGAAAATGCGAGGGTCAAGTTCGAATCTCGAAGCGAGAACTAGGAAGATGCCGGTAATGGAAGTCTGGGACAATCGATCGGCGTTGATATACAGAGACTGTCGGACTCTCTCTATATCTCTATATGTATATGTATATGTATATATGTGTGTAAGTATATACTTATATACCTGCATTACACACACCTAACCACGGGTGGGCGAGGGTCAGGTTAGGAATGTACCATACTAGTGTTGTGACTTGGAGAGAAATTAACCTGTGAAAAAATTGATCAAAATCCTTTTTTATATGTTGAATTATTATGCTCTACAAGTTGAATAATATACTAATAAAAATGAGGCAATTGAACTAGATTTCACTTTGATTTGGATTTATTATCGATTTAAGAAAAGGAAGCGTCACTAAAATTTATTTATGTTGTATATTCATTTAGAGTTTTAATTTAATACACTATTTCCAAATGTTCGAATAGTGTTAGGGGTATGACACGTCAAAATAAAAAGTAATTTTATGTCATAATTTTAACATCGCACTTATATGCACTGATATGTGTATAAAATTTTAAAAATATAATATATATTGTAAATGTTTAGATTGACTTTTTAATTGTCAATTACGTAGATAAGTATAATTCATAATTTTTTTAAGAAAAGTAGAGCTCTCTTATAATTTTTACCAATCACATGTATTAATAAGTTTTGTAATTATTGACGTAAATTTATTACAATTCATGGCAAGACTCTAAAACTTTAACTCATTGATTTATGTTGTGTGTGAGTGAAAATTATTACTCCCTCCGGCCTAAATTAATTGCTCAGTTTTGACTTTTTAAAGTCAAATTGACTATTTTTAGAATTAATAATTAAGCATATATAAATATATTTCTAAAATTATAAAAATTGGGGTTAGTAATAAATTGTATATACTTTCTTTTAGTTATAATCTCTTCACCTATATTTTAGCAGAAATAGTAAAAAGATTAGTTTTAAAAACGGTCAATTTGACTTTAAAAGGTCAAAATTGAGTAATTAATTTGGGACGAAGGGAGTATATTACTTAGTTTTATGTTTTTGTTTTCTACTGTTGAAGTTAATATCCGTGTTAGCTAATATGGGATTTTGAAGAAAATAAGTTATGCATGAATTCAAATTCGTTACAGAAATTACTATAATAATTTGGGATTATGTTGAAGCCCATTATGGGTTAGAATAATTATTGGAAAATTCTACCGAAACATTTTATTTTTTTTCCATATGGAAAAATATGGTGCAAAGAGGGAAAAGTTTTCCAATGGCATAATTTTCTTTTCATAGAATACGAAAGAGATGAAAGTTTTGAAAAAATTAGATGAATTTAGTTGAATAAATTTGACATGTTTATGTTTTCAAGTTTGTTTAGAGAAATAAGATACTCCCTCCGTCCCAAATTAATTGCTTTTTTAGGACATTTTAAAGTCAAATTGACTATTTTTAAAACTAATCTTTTTACTATTTTTGCTAACATATAGGTGAAGATATTATAACCAAAAGAAAGTATATACAATTTATTACTAATTTCAATTTTTATAATTTTAGAAATATATTTATATATGCTTAATTATTAATTTTAAAAATAGTCAATTTGACTTTAAAAAGTCCTAGAAAAGCAATTAATTTGGGACGGAGGGAGTAATAAACTATGAATGTCATTATGTCAATACATATATATCCATAAACTATGAATTTTGAAGTTTCTATGTAATTTATGTTAATGAAGTTTCTATGTTTTATCAAAAAAAAAAAAATCATATTATGGGCAGAAGGGTAAGAGCACATATTTCCTCCCTCGTACTCATAAAACACGAAAGTCTTTTTAATAATTTTGTCTTTTTTTATATACACATTAAAATTCGTTTACAACATACCTAGATTATTTTTTCTTAATATTAAATTTTATAATTGAAATTGCTATTAAAGAAATTTAGTTTTTTAAAAATATATTTAAACGTGTGAAATTCTAAATTACTTTTAGAAATAATTTCCAAATGCGTGACAACTCTTAATATGCATTAAAAAATCAAAATGCAAATGAAACTCTTCTTAGAATGGAAGCCACTGCAATAGTGTATGTGTTCTATAGAATTGTCATCAACATCAAATTAGAGTAATAAAGTAGGTGTCTTGGAGTAAAACCCAACCCTCTTCCCTGTCATTAGTAATGAAAATGAAATAGGGTACCTCTTTCTTAGTAAGTGAGGCCAAATATATATATATATATATATACAGAGACATAGCTTATTTTTTATAATCTTAACGTCACACGTGTATATATTAATATTAATAGTGTATAAAACTTTAATTCATCGATTTATGTGCGTGTGGGTGAAAATTACTGTATTACTTAAGTTTATGTTTTTACTGTCTATTATTGAAGTTAACATCAGTTTTTAGCTAATAGTGGGATTGTAAACAACATAAGTTATATGAGTTGAAATCTGTTAAAGAAATTATAATAATTTTGATAATTTGGGATTATGTTGAAGTCCACTATGATTAGAATGATTCTTGGAAAATTCTACCGAAACATTATTTTCCATACCTAAAATAAGGTGCAAATAAGGAAAAGTTTTCCTTCCAATGACCTAATTTTAAGAATTCTTTTCATAGAATATGAAAGAGAGAGGAAAGTTTTGAGAAAATTAGATGAATTTTTTTTTGACGTGTTTATGTTTTCAATTTTGTTTAGAGAAATAAGATAATAAACTGTGAATGTCATTAGTTTTATGGGATATACTTCCTCCGTCCAAAATTAATTGCTCAGTTTTGACTTTTTAAAGTCAAATTAACTATTTTTAAAATTAATCTTTTTACTATTTTTGCTAAAATATAAGTGAAAAAATTATAACCAAAAGAAAGTATATACAATTTATTACTAACCCCAATTTTTATAATTTTAAAAATATATTTATATATACTTAATTATTAATTCTAAAAATAGTCAATTTGACTTAAAAAAGTCAAAACCGAGCAATTAATTTGACACAGAAGGAGTATATATGTGAACTATGAAATTTGAAGGACTATAGCAGCTCAATTTGGGTTTTTAATTGATGTAAACAACAATCTTAAAAATGGGGATCTAGACTATCGCTCATAGATGTCCACAA
The DNA here is from genome assembly GCA_034770075.1 of Aralia elata. Classification (NCBI taxonomy): domain Eukaryota; kingdom Viridiplantae; phylum Streptophyta; class Magnoliopsida; order Apiales; family Araliaceae; genus Aralia; species Aralia elata. The sequence goes on from CM068378.1 coordinate 5,963,975, forward strand.
GCCCGCAAGCTAAAAATAAATAAATAAATAATACTCCATCTTGTAAATAAAAGCAATATTTTAACAACGTTCTTCTCTCATAAAATAGTAATTAAATTCAAATATATATAAGAAAATTATAAAATACTCCCTCCGTCCCAAATTAATTGCTTTTCTAGGACTTTTTAAAGTCAAATTGACTATTTTTAAAATTAATAATTAAACATATATAAATATATTTCTAAAATTATAAAAATTGAAATTAGTAATAAATTGTATATACTTTCTTTTGGTTATAATATCTTTACCTATATGTTAGCAAAAATAGTAAAAAAATTAATTTTAAAAATAGTCAATTTGACTTTAAAAAGTCTTAAAAATGTAATTAATTTGGGACGGATGGAATAATTTTTTATGAGGCCCAGTTTTTGTTCTGTAAAAATAATTTGTAAGCCAAGTAATGATTTTCATCAACTGCGCCAGCTATGAGAAACTATATCCCCTGCCATTGCTAATTAATTTAAGACCCAAGATTAGATTATACAAATGGGCTTTAGGTCTCGTGTTGGATTAACAGTACCGTCTGTAAATTGGTTTGTATTTTGAAGACCAAAATTGGGCCAACATGGTATCTATACCCGCCGCTGCTTTCTTTGTTTGAAGACCACGATTGGGCCAACATGGTTTCTATAACCGCTAGAACTCAATTCCAGATCATAGCCCTGTTTCTTCTGTCCGGGTGAGTTGTGAAACCATCACCATTCCGTAATTATGATACGTTTGTTATTATATAACTATAAATTTACATCAATATTAAATATTTATATGTGGATATATAAGATAGGAAGATATAAAAAAATGACTCACGTATTATTACTCTTTTATTTTATTACTTATGTTTCTACATTAGTCGCAATTCACATTTTCATAAAAATTATATAAATTATTTTCTTAATGATAATTTGATAAAGTAAATCATTCAATTACTATTTATCACTCCTTCCATTTCAAAATTATGACTTAAAGAAAAAAAATAATTTTTTAATATTTGTTAGAAATGTAATAGTGATAGACAAGGACGGATGTATGCTTGGTGTAACAATTCAGTTTCGTATCGAAATATATGGAAAAAAATTATTTGTATATAAGTAATTAAGTTACTAGCAATAATACATTCAATCATGACATTTTGAGTGAATCTGTGGTGGGCTAAGATAACTAAAAAAAGATACTATTGGACTAGTAGTTTAAGGTCTTATTTGGATGAATCTAATTCAATTTGAACTTGAGATTTGATCCAAGATTTAGTCAGTATTATCGCACAATAGCTAGAGATGCAAATATTTGTGGGTGCCACAAGGGGACCACATTGAAAGAAATGTATGGGAAAATTTTGAAGAAGATACTCTTGTCCTAGTAGTTTAAAGTTTTGTTTAGATGAATTTGATTCGATTTGGATTTGAAATTTGACTCAAGATTTGTTTCAGACTCGGGATTTGACTCAAGTTGTTATACTTGATTCGGGGGGGGGGGGGGAGCAGGCTACCGTAAACTTTTAGATTTATTATTTTACACTTTATAACTTTTTCATACTTATCTTGTAGGCCCTCCAAATTTTATAATAAAAATTACATATACATGTGTATTCTTTAGTCCTCTTAAAATTATTAAAAAATTTATATGGTACTCTTTAAATAAAGAAAAAAATGTTCTTTCCGTTCCAAAATATAAAAGTCATTTAAATATTTTTAAGTTTAAAACATTAGAAGATGATATATCAAGTATGTATTCTTTTTAAACGCTTTCGACTATTGTAACATTAATATCATATTTTAAGATTTTTTTTGTCTTAATGTATGTAGTATAGAAAATATCGAATTGTCCATAAAATTTAAATCAGAGGTGCCGCATCCGAACTTCCGCTATTTTTTTATGCCCCCAGGAAAAATATTCCTGACTTCGTCCGTGGTGATAAAATCAATTCAGAATTAAGGACATATTAAAATATTATTTACTTTATAATCTAAAATTAAAAATAGTTCTCTAATTTTAGAACAAATAAAAAAATACACTTCTAATTTTGAGACTTTTTTTTTTAAAAAAAATTAATCATTCGTCACCTGAATATCTAAGGAGGCCCATTTAAATTAAAGGCTATGACTGGTGTTGGGTCGTTATGAACGGGTGGGTTTATGCATTACATGCGCATTTGAATTGTTGAACACACTTACTGCTTATTATTGGCTTGAATTATCGGGGCAAAAAACGTTTTCATAAAGTTTCGCTTGTATTCGGTCTAAGGAGGTCCATTTCGTAACTCTAATATCAGTCATAGGCGTTAACAAAGAAACTCAGGGTCAAAAGGTTTCCTCCCCATTTTGATTTTTTGGATTTAAATCTCGGGGTTAGCATTCGGAAGAAATTTTCTTAAATACATTAGGCCAATACATGGGTGCGTTATTTAGATCATTTGAAGAAGAATTTAATTTCGATTAACGCGTAAACTGATTCGAAGATACCTTTACACTTCATAAAAAAAAAAAACATCACATCTCCGCATATAAGTAATATACGTGCATATTTGTAATTCATCTTTATTTTTGACATATATACCACAGTGTTGCCATAGAAGAAAAATAATTTTAAATTATACATAAAAATCACTTTTGGAAGAAGTAGAAAAGTTTGTTCTGAGACTATATATTTTTCTATTTTCATATTTTTACTTCATATTGTTGTTTTTTGTTTTCACATGTATTTACTTTCATTTGTCTTTCATGAGTGGAAATATAATATAAATTAGGCTAAAACTATTTGGTAACAATATTTAAAAATTAATTTTATCTTATTTTATGTATTAACACCATGGTGCGCCATTCTGCTAAATGAATATTTGATTATTCTCTATTACTATTTCTTTTAATGAGAGATTTTAACATCTTTATATTCTAACAGTGTTGCGCTCCCATATATATAAGGTCATTGAAGCTTTTCAAGTTTCAAATAAAGGAAAAAAGTTTGAAAAAGTTTATGATCCATCATCCATCTATGTAATTCAGTAAGCGTGAGAAGAGAATGAGCTGTGAAGAGTAGCTAGTAGCAACATTTGCTAGCTTTTTCTAGCCGCATGACCCATTAATCATGATATATATATATATATATATATATATGTCTCTCTGAATCTCTGTCTTCACTTTTATGTTTGGTGTAATGGAGTACTTAGTTAATTATCCATGCCAGGGTATAAAGCTGCCTACGTGAAGGTGGATTCCCATCATTGTGTTGAAGCCAAGCGCAATCACCCTATTCTTTTTGCCCCCTCAAACCAACTCATCTTTTGGCTCTTGCATGGGCTACATCATATTTATTAGTCAAAGTTTTTCTCTAAAATAGTTTTTTTTTAATATATAATTTTTTTTAAACAATAGTATAAAATGATACAATATCTTTACGTCTATATATTATCCCAATTTCAGTACCATATGTTATCATTAATTTTTACATTAATTTAATACCAAATAAATTAAATGGTAAACTTGGTTTGTGTATATATCCATAATTTATACTCCATAATTTATAAGCACTCCTTCAAGTAAGTTAAGAATAGAAGTATGTGTTGTCATTTTTATTGACGTTTAAGTGCGGAAATGGTACACATAAAATGGGTTGGTTGGGTGATATTATGTTATTATTAATGAATGAATTAGGCTGCTAAGTAGACTAACTACTTTATGACTTTGCTTCACCATGTTGCCAACCTACTTCACTCCCTCATCTTAATTTAATTCTCTTTCCTTTTCTTATTTATTATTATAAATTATTAATTAACAACCCAATCAAAACTATACATCACTAATCAATAGATATATCTATAAACTTGGATACAACTAACCGGCCGCGACAAACGGTTCAATATTAAATATGAACTTAAAATGTCTACGGTTGCCATTTTTATAATTGTCTCTCTCTCTCTATATATTAGTGTTGGTATTAGTTAGTTGGTTAAATAGTTTTGATTTATTGGTGAGTATCATTAATTAGTTTGTTAGGTTCCCAAGCAAGCAAGACCTTTGTGTTGGTTTGGCAAGAACCCAAAGTAAGTAGGCCCCAGTTTGTTCCTTAGAACTTTTTTTTGTTTTTTCTAGAACCTATTCACGATTACATCGTAATAAATTTAAGAATACATTTTAATTTAAGGGGTCAAGAGAGAAAAGAGAAATGCGCTTGATAAATTTTTAACTTTATGCAAAGAGGTCTTTATCATTACGCTATCATTTTAGTCTATTTTTCTTAGAATTAGAAGAGTGCATTCAAGTCGTAAACTAAAAGTCTGTATGCGATCAGTTGAATTTTGTGATACGTTCTTCCTTATAATTGTGCTCCTTAATTTAGTACTAGTAATAGTATTGTTATGGTCATAACCTGAATTTTTATTTTATAAATAAATTGATTAAATTTTTGAACGTTAGAATTTTCCCAAAATGCCAACTTCTTTTTATTCTTCTAGTTTTGTGGTTGTACTTTTTATGATACAAGTATTAGACATTCTCTCCTCTCGTATCAAGTCAAAATGATTTTTTAAAACAATAGTATCCATATATGGTTCAATGATTTTTTTTTCTTTTTTTCTTTTTTTCTTTATCAATTTATATAATTGTTGCATGCATAATTTGGAGGAAAAAAGAAAGAAAAGAAGAAGTAAACAATCTTAAGGTTTATAAAGAGTAATAAGATGCAGTAACTGACCTGCTTTGTTGTCATTTCAAAGTAGTCCACCTAGTCAATAATGGCTTAACAACAGAATATCAGTCAAATTAAATAAAATGTGGAAAGCATGATAAAGCATGTTGATGTGAAAACGTAGCTAAAGTTTTTTTCACTCTAATTGCAATTAACATTAACCCAATGCAGGTAAAATATACTAATAAAAAGTGATGAATCAATTTGAATAGATACCCGTACGCCAGTGCCGTTGTAACGCAATGTTAAAGATTGTTTTCAAGGAAGAAAACTAAAAACAAATTGTGGATGAAATGCCTGTACCCCTACTTAAAATAAAAGGATTTGGACTGTGGTGTGATTTTTCCAAGTACAAATAAAAAATAAAAAAATCACATCTGAAAAATAACGACCATTTTTTTTTATTCTCTAGAAAAAGTCTCATCTATTAAAATTTTTTATTATGTAAAAAGAGTTTATTTTTTAATAATAATAAAATAAAATGACTCAATATTGTTAGATTTGTGGGTATAATTTCTTATCATACCATATAACTAAATTAAGATTTTAATATATTTAGGAGTAAATAGTAGTATTTTATAAAGGTGTTGAATGTTAATTATACCACCAAATGTCTAAATCCATACATAGCGCATAATAAGTTTTGTTGGGTGACAAACTGAGAATCATGTTTGTTGTGTTATGGATGTAATTTACGGCAGCCGTTCCATTATCTAATATAAATAATAGTACTATATTACTCCTACTAGCTACCATATGCGATGCCAGCCAGGTTAGATATAATTTTATTGTAAAATTCGCTCTAGAATATGAAAGAGTCGCTCGATTTCTAGTATGATGATTTAATTTAGGAAAATACATACACGTCGATAGATGTTGGATTGTGACTAACATAAATTAAAGTGTATACGATAAGATAGAATAAATTAAAATAAAATTTTTCTTAATTCTTATTTATCCATCCAATGTGTGTGTATATATATATATATATATATATATATGTATATACGTCGTAATTATAATTCGGTTAAATTTTTTTGTAACATATAACAAAATTCTTTAATTTAAATTTAATTTTTACGTGTCTGTGTTGATAAGATTGACTTGGTAAACTCCCTAGTCCTGTTAAGAAGACTGACTTGGTAAACTTCCAGGTCGAAATAATCACTAGATCTCCCCATAGGCCATAACCCATAAACATATATATGATGTGTTTTTTCCTAATTAATTAATTAATTAAAGCCCTCACTTGCCCTTTTCTTGTTGTAAAGAAAATAATGCCACCAAACACCATTGACCACATTGTTCTCAGAAATAGAAAGAAAATAAAATACAATAAAAATGAGTTGTTGGGCTAATTGGAATTTATGGTTTGTTCAAAAGAAATTACGAGAGCAAGTTGGTCTTTTATTTTTGTTTCTCACTCAAAAATAGTCAATCGGTCGATTCTTCACATACAGATACAGTAATAAGCAAAAGGCCACTTTTTGATTTATATTTAATATATATACGTGACTCTTGGGTTATTAAATGGTGTTCTGTCTATCTTGCAAATAATGTTGCATTTACTTAGCGAAGTGGGGCTGGAAAAAGTTGTATTTTTTCATTTCATTTTGTATTAAAATAACTGTATAGGTAAACTAAACGTATCGTATTTTTATCTTGTAAAATTGTTATAGTTTTATTACAACACCTCAGTCCCACATTAAAATATATAAGTAAAAAGTTTGTCTGTATATAAGGGATTGCGTTACTATCAATAATATCTCTTGGGATACTATTGGGCCAATAATTTAAGGCTTTATTTGGATAAATTTGATTCGATTCGGACTTGGAATTTGGTCCAAGATTTATTCCGGACTCAGAATTTGACCCGAATTGTTACACTTATCCCACATACAAAATAGATATATAATTAAATTGGATCAAATACTACCGAATTATTTTTATAGTTATTTTTCAATAAAAATTAAAATAGAAATATGACACTGTTTGCACGATAACGAGGGTACCAGTACTACCACCTACTTAATTTCTCAAATGTTCAAATAGTTGTAGTTTGATATTGATGTTTTCACTTTTTCGTTTTATCTTTTTTGCTGTTATTTGGTATTTCAAGTGATTTTTTTTGGTAAAACCCCAAAGATCAAGCTCATAAAATTGCAGGACCTTTTTGTAACTTTTTACAATCAAAAATTCTTGAAGACACCCCTCTTTATAAGTTACCTCTACTTTAATAATTACGAAAGAGTCTCCACTAATCATGAAAGTTAACTTTGTCGGTTATCCATGTTGGACTGAGTTAATTAGTAGTAATTATAATGAAATAATATACTCCTATTCTATGTAAACCTTGTTTTATGTCACCTTTTATTTCGATTTCTGTATAAAAATAATAAAAATACATACTTGACTCGTTCGTTCATTTTACAAGTGAATTAGGCGGTGTTTATTTAACTCTTAATATATTTTAACAGTTCCATATTTAATTCGGTAAGAGAGTAAAATTATTTGGTAAAATTTTATTTGCCTCTTATCGTCTCTTAATCGGCAAGAGAAAAATATGAATCTAAATCATTAACAGCTGCCTCTTAATAAAAAATTTAAATCTATGAAACCTCTATAAATATTGTACTCTCTCTATTCTAAATTTTAAGATCATTATTGATTTTTAAAAAGTCAATTTGAGATATTTTTAAATTTAAAAGTCATTCAAATATTTTATATTTTTTAGTTACCAAACAGCTATTTAAGTTCAAATAATCTAATTTATTAAAATATATTAACCATTTAAATTTTAATTACTCAATTTTATAAAACGCCGTCTTAATCCTTAGTAGGATACATAAGAAACCAAAAAAGTAGAAGATGATATGTAAAATATAAGGTAATTAGCATTTTCTTTTTGCAAGTAGATATTCTCTCCCTAAAATTTGTTAACATGTGGTTATTTATATTATATGCTGATTGAATTGAATATATATTTCTAAAGGACATGTTAAAAGCCCATTTTAGTAAATTGATAAGCATAACAAAATTTTCACTCCACCCTGGGTCATTTAATTAACTAATCCAACAATGAAATCATCATTATCATTTATCCATCCTCATAATTAAAAACGCCACCTCCAATTTACTTAGTATTGTTTAAGTAGTGTTAACTTTATTATAGGTAATGTCCTTTTTTCAAAAAACCAATTTTTTCTCAACTGATCTGACCCCGCGTTTTCTCATTCCTCAACTCAACGTTTTCTCATTCCTCAACACAATTTCCCCTCAACCATGCTCCCTTCTCCTCCCACCTCCACCGCCGCTTAGAACCACCGCTAACGGCTGAACAAACACCCGATTCATCTTCTTCATCATGGGGAACTGTGTCACCTGTATAACACCGGACACCAAAACCCACCACCACAACACCACCACCGCCACCGCCAAGAACAATAAAGAGCGGAGACCCAACCCCTATTCGACTACACCCGCCCTGATCCGGGTCCTGAAAGATGTCGTTCCACTCGGCCATCACTGGACCCGAATCGAAGACAAGTACGTACTGGGCCGGGAACTGGGTCGGGGAGAATTCGGCATCACTTACCTATGCACGGATAGGGAAACCAGAGAAAACCTAGCCTGCAAGTCAATTTCGAAGAAGAAACTGAGGACCGCAGTGGATGTCGAGGACGTTCGCCGGGAAGTGGCGATAATGTCGAGTTTGCCGGAGCATCCGAACATTGTGAAGCTTAGGGCAACTTATGAGGACAGCGAGGCGGTGCATTTGGTGATGGAGTTGTGCGAGGGAGGAGAATTGTTTGATCGGATCGTGGCGAGGGGGCATTATAGCGAGAGAGCGGCAGCTGCGGTTGCGAGGACGGTGGCGGAAGTGGTCAGGATGTGTCATGACTGCGGCGTTATTCATAGAGACTTGAAGCCTGAGAATTTCTTGTTTGCGAATAAAAAGGAGAATTCGCCTCTTAAGGCTATTGATTTTGGGCTTTCAGTGTTTTTCAGGCCTGGTATGATATTTATGAGTTCTTTATTTTATGACATGGTGTTGAATTATGCTTCTGTTTTCTGTGTGTTTTATTGCTTCTTTGTCCTCCTACTTTTGAGGGTTTTTTTTCCCGATGATTTTTTTTTCTGAGCTTCGGCTAATTTTTGATTGGACCTTGTATTGTAATTTATCTAATATTAATCTGCTTTCACAAGATATGGTTTATTGTTTGTTACGATTGAAGCCAAGTTTTATTTTTCTTTCTTTGATTTGGGTTTCAAGGTTAGCGGGATCTGTTGAATGTTGATTACTTGATTTGAGAAAATCATTTTCACCGGGAAAATTGGCGGGGTTGGGTTGACTGGATGGTTTTTTTTTTTCCTTCATAATTATGATGTATAACTGGAAGAATTTTAATCTCTATTTTTAGTATGGTGGTAGAGATTATTCATGACATTTTCGGTAATTGATTCGTTGAAAGCTGAATTTTTAAATTTTTTACTTCTTGATATGGGTTTTGAGTTAATAAGCCAATTTGCACCTGTTGTTTGGTTTCAAAATAAAACTTGTTCACACGGGTTTTAAGATTTTATCATTTTAAGCATGTAGCTTTGAATTTTGACTTTTCTTTTTTAAATTATTGATTTCAGCAGATTTTTAGTGTTTGCATTTTTACAACAAAACTTGAAAGTTGCTTTTGTTTAAAAATATTTACCCCTATTTTTCCAAGTTTCCACTTGTAAGTTGTTAATTTGGTGATTAAATCTCTATGTCTGGTATGGCTTTTATTGTTGTTCTGTTTGAATGGTTATTGGTGGGTTTGCTGATTCACTGATTTCTTTTTTCAAGGTGAGAAGTTTTCTGAGATTGTGGGAAGTCCTTATTACATGGCCCCAGAGGTTTTGAAGCGAAATTACGGTCCAGAGGTTGATGTATGGAGTGCCGGAGTGATTCTTTACATTCTGTTGTGTGGGGTTCCTCCATTTTGGGCAGGTATAGCTATCATTTATCATGTAAGCGATTGCTGGATGTATATTATGCAGCTTTTTGATGTTGGATTCTTTCTTTTTTTAATATGGTTATGCTTCATCTCTTTCGGTTGCAGAAACTGAACAGGGTGTTGCTCTAGCAATTTTGCGTGGTGTAATTGATTTTAAGAGGGAACCCTGGCCTCAGATTTCTGACAATGCCAAGAGTCTTGTTCGGCAGATGTTGGAGCCAGATCCCAGAAAGCGTTTGACTGCCAAACAGGTGCTTGGTAAGTGTTTATGAAGTGTATGGTACATGAGTCCAGTAATCTAGTTAATATTTGCACATTTATTTTTTTTGACAAAAATACTTGCATTTTGATAATTGTTTTCAGTTATGATGATCATATGTTGAGGGAGGGAGATGATATATGAGAGTGCCAAATAGTTTCCAACAAATGGCTTGTGGTCATATAATTCAACATCAGATGTGTCTTACCTATGTTAAGAAAAAAAAGATAATTTTTTTTGCTTAGATCTCTTTTTATGGATTTGGTTGCCTGACGTATGGTAACTTAATCCTTTTATTATTTTTGAAAGATCCAGATCAATATCAAGATTAAGTTCTTATAAGTTGGCAAGGGTTCACAGCTTCCCTTTCGTGTTTCATGTATCTACTTCTATCCATTAGTTTCTTATTTATAATCATCTATCCATTTTTGAGTGTCAACTAATACATCAATTGGAAGAATTCCAGAGTTTATTGATCAGTTATAGTACTTTCAGAAAATCTTTGGTTTAGTATTTCATGATTTCAATCAACCTCTGGAGATTTATATGAATGAGCAGTTAGTTTAAATAATGGTTTTGCTCACATAGATTGATAATGGGGTTTAGGCTGTTGTGATGTATGGGTTGTAAACTGGAGATCAACTACTTCCCAGCAATCATTTATGATTTGAAGGACAGTTAAGGTCCATGTTTGGAATGGTTCAAAGTAAAATTAAGGTCCATGTATGGGGAAGGGTACAAAATTCTGGAAGCATGTGGTTATGGGCTGGTTTCTACTGGTTGAGAAGGTATCTGGTAATTCTCACTAATTTAAGTTGCAAACACTCTGGGTTTGTGGCCCTCCTGATGCTGCTCTGCATGTGGCTAGCCCATTCATCATGTCCTAGGAAGTAAGAACTGATTCCATAATTCTGTTCTACATTGGTTCTCCAGTAAGTTAACCGAGACCGTTCTATGGAAACGAGAAACTACAATAATAGATAATTTCTAGATACCAAATATTTTGCCCCCATCTGGGGTTGCCATTTCTTGGTCCTCATGATAGCAGGAAACTGCATTTATTAAGCATGTATATTACTAGGGCCTAGTAAACTGAATTTTCTGTCACTTGACTTATTCCTTGTGAAGCAGATTAACAGTCTTTGATTTGTTCTTATTGGTAGAACACCCCTGGATACAAAATGCGAAGAAGGCTTCAAATGTTCCATTGGGAGATATAGTGAGAACAAGGCTCAAGCAGTTCTCTTTAATGAACAGATTCAAGAAGAAAGCCTTGCGGGTAAGCTTCTAGGAATGATTGGTGATTGTGAGTCTGTCTTGCTATTACTCTGGAATTTTATTATCAGACTGATTTGTTCAAAGGCCCATATGGACTGACGCGGACCCTTTTACAATGAAAAAATAATTGTAGTTGCGCTTTCTGTAAGCTCGTGTAGTTCTTACTGCAATGATCTGCAATTTATTTACTACTTGTTCATAAAGTTGGGTTTATCAAATGATGTAGGTAATTGCAGAACACTTATCTATTGAAGAGGTTGAAGTAATCAGAGATATGTTTGCTTTGATGGACACTGACAACGATGGAAAAGTTACATACCAAGAACTGAAGGCTGGGCTTCGGAAAGTTGGTTCACAGTTGGCTGAACCGGAGATAAAGTTACTGATGGATGTGGTAAATATCACTTTCATTTGAAAGCTCAGTGTGGAACTTTATTCATTTCATATGAATTTTGCGACATCATTATTTATGAGGAAAATACATATTTTGGTAATGTTTCTGCTTAATTTGAAGTAAGTTTGCTGCTGTTTGCTTTCAGCCTACTACACTACACAGACAATTCAGTTGTTGCACTGATTAGATATTCTTGATAATAATTTCCTTCATTTTGTTCCTGAATGCTTGCAGTAGGCTATTTATGTCAAATCTCTTGCACAAACTTGCTGTCTGTTTGTTTTTCTTTTTTGTTGATAAGTGGAGTTCTCCAAATCTTCTCTTGCTTTGTAAAGATTAAAATATAGTATTCTATGGCCAATACTTTCCTTCAAAGTTTTAAACTTGTACTATTGAATGATTATCATCATGGACTGTTACTATTGCAGTTATACTAACTTATATATTATATGGAGGGTATTTAGTTAATATGGAAAATTATTGTTGTTGGCTAAGCAATATTAAGTCTTTGTTTAGGTCCTAAGCAAACCTTGTGTCAAATCATACGCCAGCAAGTCCTTGATTGCTGCCAGAAATGACAAGCTTCCCTCTCTTATACTTTACTGCTACACCAATATGTTGTTAAAGGCTTCTTTCATCTGACCTGTGGGAAGATGCTAGGCAGCAAATTTATTACCTATTAGAGCCTTAACAGGATTAATTTTTAAACATGTCGGTAAATTTTCAGAATTTTTTTTACAACAAATTAGGGTTTTAGCATTGGGAAATGCGGTTTCAGTCAAGGGAAATAAGACTCTTTAAGTTTCATATTTTTAAGGCTAATCAGCAGAATGAAGGGACTTAGCAAACATTAGCTGCGAATGCAGCATATATTTGTACAATGTCACTAGATATAATTATTGGTATCTGTATTGCTGGATTCATCTTTATGATTGCTCATAAAGCAGTACTGCGTTAATGTTAACTAGGCTGACGTCGATGGGAATGGAGTACTGAACTATGGAGAGTTTGTGGCAGTAACAATCCACCTGCAGAGGATGGAGAACGATGAGCATATCCGCAGGGCATTTAAGTTTTTTGACAAAGATGGCAATGGGTATATTGAGCTTGATGAGCTAAGAGAAGCCTTGGCAGATGAATCAGGTGAAACTGATGATGATGTTCTCCATGAAATTATGCGAGAGGTTGACACAGACAAGGTCCGATATTAAGCTTTACATATATTTTATTTATAAAACTCAAGATTCATGCCTGCTCTCTTTAGTTGTGTTTACTTGACACTTTAATCAGATAATTGTACTATCGATAAAATCCATTGACAAGTTCCAGGACATTTTAGAACTGCAATGCAGGAAGCATATTAAACTCACTCTCTCTTTCATATAACTCTTTCAATTTTATAATGGTTGTTCATTGTTTCAGGACGGGCAAATTAGTTACAACGAGTTTGTTGCAATGATGAAAACCGGAACTGATTGGAGAAAGGCATCTCGGCAGTATTCTAGAGAAAGGTTCCAGAGCTTGAGCGTAAAGCTGATGAAGGACGGGTCGCTGCATCTTCAGGATGCCGTGACCGGTCAAACCTATGCTGTTTGAGATAAAGGGTTTATGACATTGTTTTATTTATGGTCACTGGTCTTCCTCAACTTCCTGAAGTCGGAATGAATTAAATCTTCGCGGTTGGTGTATCTATTGCCTGGATTTTTTGGTACTGAGTAATACTCGCAGAAAGTGCCAGCTTCGAGAATGACTACGATTTTTGAGGCATCTTGGCTGAGAAACTATGGATTGAAGGGCATTATATTGACTACAATTCTGTTGGCAGGATTCTGGAGGCATAGTTTACAGTTCTTCACACCAGATTTATCACCTTACTTGTATAGTATCAGATTGTCTGTGTTTGATGATTGAACACTCATGTATTTGTGGCTTATTTTTTTATTTTTTTCGTTGTATTTCTCTAAAACATTGTGAAGAAGGTAGTTAGGGTTGTTAATTAGTAATGTGAATTTCAGAAAATTTTCAATTTATTGAGCAGTGCAGTGTGAGGTTATATGACATCAGGGGGTGGGGGGTGGGGGGGGTGGGGTTGGTTTATTGTTTCTCTTCTGTTGAAATTTCTCTCATGGAGATATGAAGTAAAATGGAGGGGTTCAAGTTATGCCGTGGTTGCAAGGTGTCATTCGATATCAAATAAGACATGAGATTCTCTTGGTCATGGGACGGGGGTTTGGACGTCAGATACAGTTGGAACTACATGGTTCACATTATTATTTTAAAAAATGAAAAAGAAAAAAAAAAGATGAATTATATTATAAATAAGTAACACCTTCTATGAGTAAAAGCTATGTATATTTGACTTAGTGACTTGTTACAAATATAGATGATTAATAATCAATCAAAAAGAGAGAAAATGAGTGAAGACAATTATATAGAGAAATTAGAAGCCCACTTGTTGCAACAGAATTGATTAGCTCTTTTAAAATTTAAAGATTACATACTTCTTAGGAACCCTGGCAAGTACAAACTCATAAGTGTATAAATTGTAAAGAAAAATGATATACATGTTAGTAAATATTTGACGAAATTAAGATTGCGTTGTGATAAGATAAAATAAATTAAAATGGATTTTTTTTAATTCTTACATATTCCATATACGCACATACATTACAATTATAATTTGACTGAAAACTTTCGCAATATATAGCACGACTCAATTATAAATGTTAAATCTTTTTTTTTTGTGAAAGTCATATTAAAATTATTTCAAATTTAGCTATATTTACGGGACAAATAAAATATATATTCACTCTATCTAGATAAAATTATCTAGTTTTCTCTTGAGACTTTTCTTTTACAAATATTCAAGTTTGTACATAGACCTAGCAAACGGGCCGGGCCAGCCCAAAGTGGGCCGGGCTAATAACGGGCCGGGCTGAAAAGGCCCGGATATTTATGGGCTGAAATTTATAGGCCCGTGGCCCCGGGTTGGGCCGGGCCGGGCCAGCCCGCGGGCCATTGCTCTTTTTTTCAAAATTAATGCGCTAGTAAGATTTGAACTCATGACCTCTTACAACTAAACAAGAACTCTAACCAACTGAGCTAGATGAACTTAGTTATGTTTATGTAACGTTAATAATATATATACACACACGTTAATATGTTATTGTTATATATATATATATAATATATATATATATATATATATAACGTTTAATAATATATATAATTAATATATATATACACACGTTACAAATATATCAATATATATATATAACAATTTTTGTAAAACTTTTGAAAATCTTGAAAAAGAAAAGATAACTTAGAGAGAGAAAATAATTAAAAACAAATATTGTTATATATAAACAAGTTTAATATATATATATATATATATTGTTACATATATATAACGTTAATAATACATATAATTATATATATACATGTTACTAATATATAAATATATATACATATATATATATATATAACAATTTTTGTAAAAAATTTTCAAAATCTTGAGAAAGGAAAAGGTAAATTAGAGAAAGGAAAATAAATAATAACAAAGATTGTTATATATATATATATCCATTAATAATTATATATAATTATACACATATATATATACAGGTTACTAATATATAAATATATTTATATATATATATATAATATTACGTATATATATTAATAATAATAATATATAATATTGTTATATATATAACGTTAATAATATATATAGTTATATATATATATAACAATAACATATATATAATAATTTTTGTAAAATTTTTAGAAATTTTGGGAAACGAAAAGGTAACTTAGAGAGAGAAAAATAAATAATAACAAATATTGTTATATATATACATATATGTATATCAATTAATAATATATATAATTATAACATATATATATAATAATATATATTGTTATATATATAACGTTAATAATATATATAATTATATATATATATACACACATGTTACTAATATATATATATATATATATATATATATATATATATATATATATATATATATAATATATAACAACATATATTAATATATTTACAACAATTTTTGTAAAACTTTTGAAAATCTTTGGAAAGGAAAAGGTAACTTAGAGATTGAGAAATAAATATAACAAATATTGTTAATATATACACGTTAATATATATAACGTTAATAATATATATAATATATGTATGTATATATATATACACATACACACGTTAGTAATATACAATATATATATATATATATATATATATATATATAACAATTTTTGTAAAACTTTTAGAAATTTTGAGAAAGGAAAAAGTAATTTAGAGATAGAAAAATAAATAATAACAAATATATATATATATATATGTATGTATGTGTATATATATATATATATATATATATATATATATATATAACGTTAGTAATATAATAATTTTTGTAAAACTTTTAGAAATTTTTGGGAAAGAAAAAGGTAACTTAGAGATAGGAAAATAAATAATAACAAATATTGTTATATATATATATATATATATATATATATATATATTACTAACGTCAATAATATATATATATATATAGATATATATAAAATAATATATCTATATATATAATAACGTTAGTAAATAGTAATATATATATATATATAGAGATATATATTATGTAACAATAACGTATATACATTAAAAAGATTGCAGTGAAGGTATAAAGTTGTTGTTGCTCAGTTGGTTATAACACTTACTTACTAAGTTGGAGAGGTGTTGGGTTCAATTCCTCTTGGAAGCATTGTAATTAAATTTTTGTAACAATTAACATCGGGCGGGCCGGGCCACCACGGGCTGGGTCAAAATCGGGCCGGGCCAAAACGGCCTAGCTTTTCGTGGGCTGAAAATCTTAAGCCCGTAGCCCAGTTTTTACGGGCCGGGCCAGCCCGCGGGCCTAATTTGCCAGGTCTATTTGTACAGGACAATAACACATTTTAATATACTAGTATTCGACTTAAATTATGCGATGATATTCCTTTGTACAAGAGTAAAATGATTTTATAACATAATTTTATTCAAAAAAATATATATGCATAAAATAATTTTAAAGGAGTGTCAGTTCTTAAAATAATAGTAGTAAAATTATGTTTTCATATTTTACATTTTAATAAATTTTCTTTAAGTTTGATTTTTGAGGTATTCCAAAAGAAAAAGATACGGTAGGTAGGTAGTATACAGAAACAGAAAAGAAGATATTACCTCCGTCCCAAATTAATTGTATTTTTAGGACTTTTTAAAGTTAAATTGACTATTTTTAAAACTAATCTTTTTACTATTTTTGCTAACATATAGGTGAAGATATTATAACCAAAAGAAAGTATATACAATTTATTACTAATTTCAATTTATATAATTTTAGAAATATATTTATATATGTTTAATTATTAATTTTAAAAATAATCGATTTGACTTAAAAAAATTCTAGAAAAGCAATTAATTTGAGACGGAGAGAGTATTAATTATTATATGGATATGGATGTGTAGGAGCGGAGTCCTAACCAGATCCCCTGACCTGAACTGACCTGACCTGACCCACACCACACCCTCTACCTCTATTTCCTTTCCCCCTTCTTCTTCTTCTTTTTCTTCCACAATTTACACATACCTCTTTTCTTCGTCTTCCACATATCTAGAGAGAGATTTTTTTTTTCCAAGAATTCAATTAATACTACTAAATAAACAGAGGGAAAGGAAAAGAGAAGAACAAAAAGAAATGGGGGTGGATTATTACAATATACTGAAAGTGAATCGGAATGCGAGCGATGAAGACCTGAAGAAAGCCTACCGTAGGCTAGCCATGATTTGGCACCCTGATAAAAACCCTACCAACAAGCGCGAAGCCGAAGCTAAATTCAAAAACATCTCCGAGGCCTACGATGTCCTTAGCGATCCTCAGAAGCGTCAGATCTACGATCTCTACGGCGAAGAGGCCCTCAAATCCGGCCAGGTTCCGCCGCCCCCTCCCTCCTCCTCCGGCCGCGCTTTCAGCCATACCCACCAGCACCCTAACCCTTCCTTTCGCTTCAATCCCAGGGATGCTGATGATATTTATGCCGAATTGTTTGGCGGAACCGACGGCGTTGGCGCTGGCGCTGGAGGAGGGAGAGGTAGGGTTTATAGAGATGGGTTTTTTAGGGCTACCAATGCGGCGCATTTTGGGAATTCTGCAGGTGCGGGAGCTTCGAGGAAAGCTCCGGCCGTGGAGAATTTGTTGTCCTGTAGTTTGGAGGAACTTTATAAGGGTGCTAAGAAGAAGATGAAGATTTCCAGGACTATTGCTGATGCTTCCGGGTATGTCATTGGTTTATTTTCCGCAAAAACATTGTTATAACATTTGTTGTTTTTCTTGGTTCCATTGTGGGGTTGTTCTTTTCAATGTAATGGTTATATAATCTTTGTTTTGTTTGTTGCACATTATATGATGTTTACTTTGAAATAAAAACTAATTAAGTTTTGTACCTAGCTATGACTATAGTGGGTCATCATTCTTTAATTGTTAGACTTCTTGTTTACATTTGCAAGGTCTTATTAAATGTATTGGTCGTTATTCTGTCATTTTTGAATTGTGCTTTTGAGAATTCCGTTATTCTGATAGTTTAGCGTAGGAGTTTAAGAATGACAATTTTCTACTACTGTGAAGTGTTTGATTTTTTGCTATGTGGAATTGTTGACTTGGGTGGTCCATATGATCTATTTAGCCTTTCCTAGTCCTTATGACGGGATAAAGTGAGCTCTAATATTTGCAAAATGGTGCCCTACTTTTTGAGAACGATGCTTTCCATTAGGCTGTTCTAGTGTCTTCTGTCATCTGAATACATTTGTCAAGATGTAAATTTTTTACTTGTAGAGGTTTTAATTTATATCTATGTGATAGTGTGATTGTGAAATTAATGATTCTGTTATGCATTAATATATCCACAAATGTTACTTGTACAGTTGCCCCGTTCTTTCTATTTTTGGTATAGGTTGTGTTTATTTATGCATCCTATGATTATTATAATTTTAAATTTGAACTATGTTGCAATTTCATTTATAGTTTATTAATTTTAAATTTGAACCATCCTCATATTTTTTGTTTTGTTTTTGAGAAATAAAATCCTTAGTACTTCTTTCACATTTCCTTTTTAAGAACTTGGTTTGAAAATGGTATAGTCAAGCATTTTGTTGAACCTTGATGATTAAATGCATTTATATCCTTATTTGATGATCACCTTCCTGGTTCTGAGAGTTTTAAATCCAGAAATTTATGTATCCACACAGTAATTTTGGGTGAAAAGTGGAATTCTTTCTTCTCAATTTCTAGTTCTAGCTCCTTGCTTTCTCATTGTGGTGTATGTAGCCACAGAAATATGTTGTTATAGAAGATCAAATAATTTGAGCATTGGTGGCCAGCTCTTGACTTCTGGTTCAACCTAACAAGACCTTTTCTTTGTGATGATATTGTACCTCCAAAAGCAGCTATGAATGTTCCATTTCATTTAGTGTATGTATATATTTTTTGATGTGATGATTGTTTTCGTAGTGCCAATTGCTTCACCCCAATAGCCACTCTCTATCTACAAATATCAAAAATAGCAAAGTCATCCTAGAGCTTCATAGGGATATCGTCAATGCTACTATATTTGATGCTCATATTAAAAAACCGGAAGAGTGGGGCGGCTTCTGATAAAACTGGCATCATATGGCAACGGTCTGCAATCTGCATCGATTCTTTTTGTGCTAATTTTTCATTGGTCCAGTTTGTTTAGTCGTTTGTTTGTTTTGAATGATCCCTTTGCTACGAGTTTTATTTGTATTGATTGATCAAATTTTTTTTTTTGCAGCATAATTAGAAATGTGGAGGAGATTTTGACCATTGAGATAAAACCTGGTTGGAAAAAAGGCACAAAAATAACTTTCCCTGAGAAGGGTAATCAGGAGGCTGGTGTCATAGCAGCGGATCTTGTTTTTGTGATAGATGAGAAACCTCATGCAGTTTATATGAGGGATGGTAATGATCTGGTGGTCAATCAGGAAATATTACTGCTGGAGGCCCTGACCGGCAAGACCCTTGAGATGACAACTCTGGATGGAAGAAATATCCAGATCCCATTGACAGATATGGTTAAGCCAGGCTATGAGCTTCTTGTTCCTAATGAAGGAATGCCTATTCCAAAGGAACCTAGGAAGAAGGGGAATTTAAAGATCAAGTTTGATGTCAAGTACCCATCAAGGCTTACCTCTGATCAGAAATCTGAACTCCAGAGAGTTTTGGGAGGAAGTTTGTGATATTTTTTCACTCAACCCAGATCAAGATTAGCACAATAGATTTTCCGATTGATGATGGGTGTATATACAGTACATTCATGCAATTGAAGGGTGGGAATACTAAGAAGAAATTTTACTGGAGGCGTGATAAGAGTGTGCGTGATCCTTGCAGTGTGATGGATGTTTAGCTAAAGAAAATGGGAATACTCCTATCAAAGCATGGCATGCTTGTATAAATTTCAGTCTTAAAATCGTACTTACATATAGTGCTGGCAAAATTGGCCCAATCCTGCGGGCCTGCCCGCTAAAACTTAGGCTTTGGGCTTATATATTTCAACTCAAAAAAAGTTGGGCCTCTTTGGTCCAGCCCATTGTGGCCCCAAGTTTTGAGTAGAAAACTAACGTTTTTGATGGGTTGGTTTTTGTTTGCTATCGTTAAACTATATATATACAGAAAACTAACGTTTTTGATGGGTTGGTTGTAGTTTGCTATCGTTAAACTAAATATATATATATATATATAGGAAAAAATGTTTGTGCACAACTGTGTATTACACAGTAGGGCTATGACAACGGTTTTTTGGCTATGACGACGGTACTACCGTCGGCATAGACTTATGACGACGGTAGTACCGTCGGCATAACCCAAAAAACCGTTGCCATAGTCCTACTGTGTAGTGCACAACTGTGCACCTACATATTGCCCATATATATATATATATATATATATATATAATCTGTAGCAAGTAGTTGATATAGACAAATATATTTATAACTGCTCATAGTAGACCCATGTCTCTTATACCCGGCTAAATGTGTATTTTTCTGAATAATATCATAGTAAGTACTTATTATAGATCACTCTCACACATATACATATATATAAGTGATCTATAACAAATATTTGTTATGGCATTCTTCGAACAAACACATATTTGATTATTCATAAGAGAAACGGGCGATCCAGATTTAAAATTTTTAATAGCATAAAGCATTTTCTTAAAAAAAATTAGACTGTTTGTTTCTCCTATGAACAACTATCACTTCTTACTCGAATATTGTCATAATAAGTATTTGTTATGCATCACCCCTATTATATATTAGAAACTGATATTTCTTATGACTTTATATATCAATTTTTTTACTGTCAACTATGTGAATAACCATTATGATAATATTTTTAATTATATATACAATATAGTGAGCCAATCTTATAATACTATCGAATCTCATATATATATATATATATACACACACAGTAGAACCTTTATAAATTAATACTCGATAAATTAATAATCTCCAGTAATCATAACGTGAATTCATTAGCCTGGAATTTAGATTTTAAACAAAGTACTCCAAAGGAAAGGAATTTGTAGCATGATTGAGTGTGTTATCGAAAGTAAGTATTAAAACTCCTACTTGCTTTTGGAAATATTTGTCGTTGACCTGACAATTTAGTTCATAAATTGATAGGTCAATCTAAATTAACTAAAAAATATTTAAGTTAGTTAACTGTTCTAAATTATTTGGGTTAGTTAAAATTTTAACCTATATTTTTTAAAATAAAAACAGGCCAAAACCAGTTAACTGATTTAGACCCATTTTTGTTTTCCTTCCTGTTAGTATTCTCCGGTTCTCCCTTGCGTGACATAAAGTCATTGTTGATTTTTAAAAATTAATTTCAACTATTTTCATACTTAAATCAATACTTGTAAGATATTATATTTTCAAAAGAAAAAAGTATTTATCACATGCTAATTCTTCTTTTGATCTTATATTTTGAAAAAGTGAGAGTATTAATATTTTACCTTGTAATATATTTAATAAATATTTCCAAATTTGATGGTTTATTACAATCAAACAACTTTTGTTTCACATAATTTTGAATTCTTCTCTTGGTTAATCATCTCCATACACCAAAAAATCATCTCATGCGGATAATTTATTTGGCTCAATCCATTGAAAATCAAGCTAGACTATCTTGGAATATCCTTATTTCACACACCTAATTAGGTGAGCTTTGTTGATTAGAGGGATTGCTTTTCGAGATTAGAAGATCTCAAGTATGAACTTGAAGGCGGAGAAACTGCGATATAAGGAGGGGAATTAAAGTTGTCGTAAAGAGAGAGAGGGTGGTGAGGGTGGGGGAATATGTGATAAGGGCAAAAAAGAAAAAGAATTATCATTGTCATGTGCTTATAATTTTAATATTGTTAATATTAACTCCATACACATGTTCGAGAGCGTGTAATAATTTTAGGCTATGGATATTTTCACAACACTTTAATCTTGTTAATATCAACTTCATACATATGTCCGAGAGCGTGTAATAAAATTTTTTTGTGTATTTGACCTAATGTGTGACTAAAGTAAGCTAATGCAGATGAGTGACAGAGAAGGAAAGAGAGAAAAATAAAAGAAATATTAATTTTTCCTAAAAGTTATTTCTGTCATTACTCTTAAAAAATGAGTTGATCTATAATTCATAATCATTTGGTTGCAACATATATAATTTATATTAAAAATAAGTTATATAATTTTAATTTATTATAAAATCATAACTATATTTTATAACCCATAGCCAAGTTAAATTCATTTTTTACTAGTTCTAGTCTACGGCTATGAATTACAAAAAATTGCACAAATGTATTTTCATTCAAAAACATTATGTGGATATGAAAATTGGACATTAGTGTATTTGAATTTTTTTAATTTGTATTTAGACCCCTAATGGGGGATAAAAATATAAATAAATGAAATTTAAATACACTAATATCTAATTTTTCATATCCATATAAAAGAGCTCATTTCCATTAGTCAAGTCAAGTGAGATTTCACTTCATATTTTCAATATTTATTTCATAATATTAATGATAATTTAATATTATTCTACAAATAGTCCACCAATTTTTTCCCCTAATAACGTGCGTAGCTCATTTATTAAAGAAACAATCAAAAAGAAATTTAACAACTTATTTTAATTTTTTTTAACCTAATACAATAGTTTTAAATTATAAATTTGTCAAAATTATGATATTTTGAACGATATAATCATTGTTACTTGTAGAATTATTTTATTTTGTACATATTTTGTGTTGATTTAAATTATACATATATTTTGTACATATAAATTTGTAAAAAATGAATTAAATCGATTGAATGGATAAGAAGGTTAAAGCAAAAGCCAAAAAAAATGAAAAAAGCCTGTAAGCTACCAACCCATAAAAACCTTGACCGTTTTAACTCGAGTTAACCTTAATTAGGCTCGTTTACACTTGACATGTCCGTTTGTTAAGTCTACTTACATATGTTAATGAAGCTTTATTTTTAGTTTTTTATACATCAGAGCTCATTTACGTAAATAAATCAAACTATATAGTACATCAGAGCCCAACATATATATATATATATATATATATAGAGTCCGGATCCAGTCCGGGATCCCGGACTTTGCTAAAATCCGGACTTTTTTTTGTTTTTGTTTTGCTTTTTTTTTAAAACAACTAAAAATAAATAAATGAATAATTATGGAACTGAAATTTTTACGTAATACAATATTTTGGGCGTGATTTGGATACATATAACAAAACATGTATGTACAGTCTGCGCAGACTTTACATACATGTTTTGTTATATGTATCCAAATCACGCTCAAAACATTGTATTATGTAAAAATTTCAGTTCCATAATTATTTATTTATTTTTTTTAGTTGTTTTAAAAAAAAAGCAAAAAAAAAAAAAAAAAAAGGTCCGGATTTTGTTAAAATCCGGGATCCCGGACTGGATCCCCATTATATATATATATATATATTGAACTTCATATATCAGAGCCCACTTACATAAGTAAATTGAACTATATTTATCAGGGTCCACTTACAAATGTAACTTGAGCCCGACTACATATACAAATTGAACTTTATATATCAGATCCCACTTACATATATAAATGAAACTTCATATATACGAGTTTGAGTGGTACTTTTAGCTGAAATTTAAATGGTACTTGAAACTAAAACATACTAAATGATATTTTTTTCGTTTTAAAATTAGAGATATAATTTAAATTTTAAAATTAAACGATAACATATTAAATTTTAAAATTAGTACGACTTATAAAAATTTAGAATGAAATAAATTTTATGATTAATAGTTTTTGTTATATACTATTCAATTATAATAATTGTATCAACTAAAATTAAATAAATTCACATTAATTTAAAATTTAATATGTCGTCGTTTAACTTTAAAAGTCAAATTGTATCTAATTTTTATTGCAAAATCGTTTAGGATAACGAAATTGAAATGCAAGATAAGCTTTAAACTTTATAAGCTACTACTAATTTTTTTTTATTTTTTTTTTGGGGTGGGGGTGGGGGAAGAAAAGGCAGAAGCTGGTGCCAGCTTCTTGACTAATTAATTAATTATATTTTCAGCTTTATTAAGTTGGTTCAACAAGTTATTCCAAATAATTTAGCTTATTAAATTTTTGGTCCAAAAGAAAAGATTATTAATTGTCTGAATAAACTATGCCAAGTGACTCATATAAAAGACTTACTTCCCAGCCCAGATTTATTACCACAACCATTTTTATGGTGTTATCTAGTGGAAGTACCTGGCTCCAAATCAATCTCATCTCCCAATTTAAAATGTTCGTGCATAAAAAACTATATTTGGATCACTGCCACTTAGGAATGACAATTTACCCAGTTATTACGGTAATCCTCTCGCCTCATCTTAAATGAGGACAATAATTTTGATTTTGATTGGAAATAGAGAATCACCAAATATTATTTATGCGGATGAAGAAGGGATGATATTTACTCTCTCCGTCCCAATCTCCGCCCCGTACGCGCCCCCGAATAGTTATATATTAATTATACTATTATAGTGATGCCTCCAAATTCGGGCTTACACAATTCAATTTTAAGTTCTCAAAATACAAAACACTACATTAATTCACATAATCATAATTATTACAATACCGTGTATAGTCAGTAATATACACACTAAATCCTCACTACAATTATTGGCATACTATTCTACAACTTGGTGAGAACTACTACAACTACTAACTCGGATTATCACTATATTTTCCTGTTCTCCCTGTTAGCTTCGGCTACTTTCTCATTTCCTGAAAAGAATTAGAAAACAAAAGAGTGAGCTCGAATAGCCCAGTAACCCAATAAAAGATCTTTATCCTTCAACAATGATTAAATCAAAGATTTAAAAAATACTATACATCATAAATTTTTAACGAATAATTTGCAGCGGAATAAGCAATCCATTAGGAGAGTCAAATAGATAATATTGTCTAATATTTTTTCCAAATTAAAATTCATCATTTGGACTCCATAATGGGTAACAACAATGGTCATTATCATATCAAACAATAGTTCTTCTTTACACCCAGGCCAAATAAAATTTGCACCACGTGTTTTTGCCACACACACTAAAAACACTCAATAACCACATTGTCTTTGTACCCAGACCAAAGACATTCACAACAACTTGAGTCTGATGGTTAGTACAAACAACAAAAAATAATATGAATAATAAAATAATGAATGAATATTAAAGATCTATAATTTATTTATGTTTAAGGAATAATTTAATTTGTTTATAGCCATTAATGTCTAAATTGTCAACACAATATTCAGAATATCGGAATGAGTTTAAGTCCAAGGGTGAGGTTCACAGTACAAAGAATATTTAACAGTTTAAAATGCACACAATTCAAATAAAAAGTTCAAATCAAAATGTTCACGGTCAAAATGTAAAGTTCAGAGTCCAAAATATTCAGAGTTCAAATATAACGGTTAGAATTCAACAGGAAGGTTCAAGTCAAAAGATATTAAATGAAACGCAAACTATTAAAGAAATTTTAACGAATTGTTATTTTAAAAATTTTCACCGTTTAATGTTAAGGACTGTAGAAACGAATAATAATTTTTACCACAGTAAGTTAAATTTATGAGTACGAAGGAAATTATATCCCTTACCTTAACACTTGACTAGATTCTACTTTTTATTCCGTTGACAACTTTTATTAACAATTATTTTGTCATTTTCTATATCCGATAATTATTTTATTGTAGGGTCCACCAATGATTGGTTATTACGACGTTGTCGTACGGTACCAAATATTTTTTGATGTCTCCGCCAACATTCTTTTTGTTTCTTATAATTTGCACATATCATTTTTACTTTAACTTTTATCAATTTAATACCTCAGTGCTTCAAAAACACATATAAAGAAAAATTAAATTTTATTAATTAAAAGTCGGGGTCTTGCATATGTGATATATGACTGTTAAATATATTAATAATAATCCGTATGTGTTTAAATTTAGGCTCACAAGAATCAATATTAATAGATGACTTCTATAAGAAAAAAAATTGTTATAAAATAATAAGTTACTTTAAAGTTTTTCAGGATCATAAATAGTATTTTGGTTATAGTTAAATTCTAGGTTTAAAAATTATTTTAAAAGTAGTTAATAAAATAAAACCAGGTGATTTTAAAAAGTGTTTTAGTAGCAGTTAAATTATAGTCCCGTATCAAAGACCAAGGATCAAAAAATTTAATTTTGTCATATTATATATGTATATAGATATATAGATAATACTAACTCTCTTTCAAAATATAAGATGATTATTGATTTTTTAAAATTAATTTAAGATATTTTTAAACTCAAATGTGATATTAATTTCTTTTTTTTTGTCAATACAATAATAATTATTATAAACTGTTTAAAGAATATTACTTATTGTAAAATTTATTATTTTATAATTTTTAATGAATCATTTCGATTTTAAATTAATTTTTAAAAGTTAACAAAAATTTTATAATTTAGAAGAAAAAGAGTATTTTTGGTTATTGTTGTTAGGGATTTCGGAGACGTGGGGAAAGTTGAAAACATGTAAAGCCTAATTTGTTTGTCTGCTACTCCATAATAACATAATTGGGTACATACGTGCCACATGTTTGATGCCCCCAATTATATCTCTTTCACATGCTACTTGATGGTACAACCTTCAATTCTTTCAATACAAGTGCAATGTACGTCCGATAAAAGTAATTATTCCTATCTTTTATAAATAGAAATATGAGTAGGGTTCATTTCACTTCTGACCTGACAAGATGTTTATATAACAAAACTTTAAATTATTACTCTTTTTGATTTAAAATTAAAGATATATATTTTTTATTTATTTTAAAATTAAATATATATTTTTATTTTAAGACATAAAATACCATCATAATATTTAATTTGTCATTTTCTAGTTGAAACAACGTAAGATGGTACAGTCGAAAAAGTTCGGAGGAGTTATGCAATGCCACCGGGGCTTCTGGGTTTCCGAGATTCGCCACCCTTTACCAAAAGAAATGACTCCCAAAACAAAAATGGCATTACATGGGGTCGTCGACGTCATTTATAGTCTACATATATTACAGATACATACACACACACATATAAATATATATATATATATATATATAGGTATGCATCCATTACAACCGGTTGCCATGAGTACTATTTCAGCAACTAATATCTTCATTGTTGATCAACATAATAAATGACTTGGATTGAAAAAAAAAACTCCCATGCCGCTACAAGTTGTAGCGGTAGTAATATTGATTTTAGCGGATGCAAAATTTACTACACTAACCCTCCTTAGATTTTTTGACCTTGCCGCTACAAGCTGCAGCGACAGGTAGTATATATGTTTTAGCTTATATTTTGTCCTTTACTTTTGAAAAAGACAGCTGATTTTTATGTTCCTAATTATTAACGTACATGAATTGAAGGCTAAAACATTTCCTATATGTACCGATGGAATTGTATATATATGTTTGTAAATTTGTACATTAATAATAATAATATTAATATTACATACTCCATATTTAATATTAAATATTAATATTAGTATGTAATATTAGTATGTACTGATGGAATTGTGTATATATGTTTATAAATTTGTACATTAATAATAATAATATTAATATTACATACTCCATATTTAATATTAAATATTAATATTAATATTTATATTTTTTAATGTTAAATAAATAAAATTACTATTAAAGAAAAAAGTTATATCAAAGCATGTTATCAAATAAATTTATATCATATTAATTTAAAACATCTTGAATTAATTTCAAAAAATAAGAAATAATTTTATGTTATGAAACGAAACCAACCTTACTTAATACTTATACATGTGAAAGGGCCAAAGTAGTATCTAGCACTAGGAATGGGAAGGGACTCGGTAGTTAAACTAATTTCAAAATAGTAGTTTGAGACTCATAGTGTGACAACAATATTTATTTATAGCGTAGAAATAAAAATCAAAATGGTAGTTACGTTGGCTTGAAAATGGACCACATTAAGTAAATAACAATACGATTGAGCAGGACCTTTACCTAATACAGTATGGGTAAAGAAATTAACACGGTACCAAATAATTAAACCACAAATATCAATTACCAAATTGACCTCTTCCTCACTCACCTAAGACTTGTCTATATAATTTTTTATGCATCCATGTAGTTTGTTTGAAAATTGAAACTTCAAACACACATGCGCAGACTAATTGTTTTAATAAATAATTCTCGAGTATTTATTTTTTCAAATTAATTTATTTGAAAAAGGTGCTAATTGAAAATGAAATTTAGAAAAGTTGCAGTGAGAAGAAAAAATAAATTAAAGAGTCCTGCTATGTATTGTGATAAATTTATGTCGAATTATAATTGCAAAACTTATTAATGCATGTGTATTGATAAAAATTATTGAAAGACCACACTTATTATATATCATTATCACTAATACTTATAAACGTAACAGACAATCAAATAGTCGACGTAAACATTCACAATACCTATCAATTTCCTAAATTAAATAGTAAGAATCGGACATTCGAAAGACAAAAAGAAGGCTGAGATTGTAAAAAGATAACTAAAAGTCACCCCCCCCCCCCCCCCCAAGTTGAATTCCTTTGAAGCAGACTGTACTTCAAATGAGGAATGCTACAGAAAGTTAACATTAAACATTTTCTTTTAATATTTTTATTTGTAACTTGTGAAATTAACAGTATGGTCCTCGTGTTTTGCCATTAAGTTAGTGTTTTTTTACAAAACATTAGGTACATCCGTACATGCAATGTCAAAGAAAAAGAAACGTTAATACATCAGACATGCACTAATATTTGTCTATGCGTCTAGAGTCTAGACCTTTCAGTTTAATATTATACGCAATCGATATTTCTACATTTATTTATGATCCATCCTTTCAGACATAAAAATAAAGTGAATCTTACTACTTCTTATCGGTATATGAAATAGACCGTATAAAAATATCTACAACACATACCCTAATATTTAAATTAAACTTCAAAATCATCTCATGTCATATAGCAACATCATATCAAATGTAACGTACATCGGTAGACTTTCCACTTATCACAAACTTTAATTAGGTTTTGCCTAATCACACAATGATAAACGGGTGAAAAATGGTTAGGGTCTTTAAATTTATTATAAAGTAATAATAGTAAAAAACATAATATTTTTAAATTAAATTTCATCAAATTGAGAAAATTTTGATCACGCTTTTTGCATCATCTTAACAATATCCACCAATATACGCAACAAATATGTTAATAAATAAAATATAGTCCGTCTTTTGTTTTAATTGATATATAATGAGTAAGTAAATACATAAAATTAAGAAAACGTAATTAATAAATGAGTCATATCGTGAAAGATTTATGTCGAATTATAAATTTAATCCACTAAATTAAATACATCGTTGATATATTATTGACCAATAACTAAAAAATCTATATATAAAGTGAAAGATATATATATTAATTTTCTTAATGAATTAAATTATTGGGAATATTTAAATGTACGTCCTTACGTTCCGTACTCGGTTGTTTTGAAAAACTCGCAATTGATTATAAATCTTTGGGACACCTGTTGGTCAATAGTCTGATCTTATTTGCATCACCAAATTGACCCTTCAGGATTATATTATACAACGTGCCCTCCTTCCACGGAAAGTTCCATTGGCAAATTTTACAAATGAATATATTTCTATTTTATATTAATTCTTAAATAAATAAATTATTGATTTAATACTATTGACATAATAATCAAAATATGATACTCCCTCCGTCCCAAATTAATTGCTTTTATAAGATTTTTTTAAGTCAAATTGACTATTTTTAAAATTAATAATTAAGCATATATAAATATATTTATAAAATTATAAAAATTGAAATTAGTAATAAATTGTATATACTTTCTTTTGGTTATAATATCTTCACCTATATGTTAGCAAAAATTGTAAAAATATTAGTTTTAAAAATAGTCAATTTGACTTTAAAAAGTGCTAGAAATGCAATTAATTTGGGACGGAGGGAATATAAATTTAGTAGTATTATGTTATTTTATATTATTACTAATAATTTTTTTGTATAAATAAAAATAATTTAACAATACGACTTGTTTTTTTAGATGTAGGAAGTATAGTAAAGATTAAGATTATTAACTCCATGAAATGAACATTAAATATGTTGACCAATGTGACATAAGTTATGAATTCAAAACTTAACACACATTAGAAGATAATAATGAAACTTGGTTCCTCCACAAAAAAAGAAAATACAATAGTTTAAATTAAAGATAAAAATCAAAGTCTCACGTACATAGGTTATTTATTATATTAATTGCTCAACATTATTAGGAAATAACATATAATAAATATTTTTTATTTTAAAATATAGAATCAATATTGACCTTTTAAAGTTAATTTGGATAATTTTAAATTCAAAAGCGATTCAAATTTTTTAGATAATTAAAATCATAAAAATTATGTAGAAATACTATTAATTATAATATTTATTATTTTTATAAGGTAAATGAAACATATGAATTTAAAATTTTAAAAATATTTCTATTAATTTTTAGAAAATCAAGCCTGATCTTATATTTTAGAACAAAGAGAATATAAAATATTGACGACAAATATAATAATGACACGTAGACATTTGAAATGTCAAACTAATATTATCCAAAAAATTATAAAATATATTACTCCATAAAACACAATAATATAAGAAAAAAGAGAATACGTGGATTGCCACAGTTAAACTTGACTATAGATCAGATTCAAAATAATATAGTATTTAATAAATTAACAATAAAATGTTTATAATGTCATTAATAAAAATGTTAAAATATCTAATATATTAGTGAGTATATTTATAGTCAAGCTTAGTTATGGCCCATCACATATTTTCTTTTCATATAATATAAAAAAAAATAATATATATGTTAACAAATATTTGATCAAATTAAATTACGACTAACGTGAACGTGAATGTTTTATACTTATTGTATACTTTTTTTTAAAAAATTATCGTTAATACTTATTTAAGTAATTAATAATTAAAAAATTGACGATAATTTATAAAAAAAAGACCATGCCTACTGCATAACAATTTGCAATATATATATTATATATTATTGTTATTTAATTTAATAAACAAATTAAGGAAAGATTTATGGAAGGAAGAGCATGCGCACCACATGGCAAACCGTTCACGGCCATTCAAAATATACTGAAACCTGACAAAACTTGAAAATGTAAACGAAAGGAAAAAGCAGTCTAAATATAAAAAGGAGAAGCTAATTTTTATTTTTATTTTTAATAAAATAAAGTTATTTCTTTTGTTTATTGTTTTTAGGTAGGTTTCAATATCTATTAGGTAAAGAAATTAATTCAAATCAAAACAAAATATTAGGTGAAGAAAGGAAAACGGCAAGAGGTTGAGGACTGTAACAGTTACTGCTACTATCAGCGGTTCCTCTTCTTGTAGATTTGGTGTTGGTGGGTCAACCTCATTCCTTCGTCACGTTGTTTAATTTTCAAATTCAAGTCTTACTCTTGAATTTCTTCCAAAAAACGAAAAATCTTTCAAATAAGTTGAAATTGTTTGGTCTGTTCTTGGTGGGTTTTTTTTTTTAAATGGGTTCTGATCTTGAATTGATTATATAGTGAAAGAAGTTATAGAGGAGAAGATAGAGAGGAGTTAGAGAGAGAAAGATGGAGGACAAGGCTGAAGTTCTTGAAGCTGTGTTGAAGGAAACTGTGGATTTGGTAATGGATCTACGAACTGTTTGTTGCTCTTTGTGGATGGTTATGTGTGAATTGTTTTTGGCTTTATTTGGGTTTTTGATGGATTTGAGCTCTTTGTGAATGCAGGAAAGCATACCTATTGAGGAGGTTTTTGAGAATCTGAGATGTAGCAAAGATGGTCTTACCAGTTCGGGTGCTCAAGAGAGATTAACAATTTTTGGTCACAACAAGCTTGAGGAGAAAAAGGTGTTACAATAATTATTCTAGTGTTAAAATACTTATTCTCAACTTTATTCTGTTATGTAATATTTCTGGATTATTTGAGTAATCTTTATGTTAGCGCCATTGTCTTTACACTTTTTTGGGAGTTAAATTCCTTTGACTCTGGGTTTTAGTTTTTCACTTCTTTCAAACTTATTTATTTATTTATTTTTAATGTTATAGCTTGTGTCTTTTCGTACCTTTATCCTTATAGGAGAGCAAGTTCTTGAAGTTTTTGGGGTTTATGTGGAACCCTCTGTCATGGGTTATGGAAGCTGCTGCAATCATGGCAATTGCCCTTGCAAATGGAGGGGTAAGACTGTTTTTGAGATATTCATATAATTACTTAATAAACGATTTTTTCTCTTAAAGATTTGACAACTATATATTCTTAACTACTTGCAGGGAAAGCCTCCTGATTGGCAAGATTTTGTGGGTATCATTACTTTGCTTGTGATTAACTCAACCATAAGTTTTATTGAGGAGAACAATGCAGGCAATGCAGCAGCTGCTCTCATGGCACGCCTTGCTCCAAAAGCCAAGGTATTAGATTTTGAATTGACATTTTTTGTGCGTTTTGTACATTAAACTGTAATTGTTCATTTTATATGATGAAGGGAGAGGAGAAGGGGAGGGGTTGGGTTTTCCAGGGGAGAGTTACCCTGGGGAGAGGTACCTCCTTTTTGTACTTTGTTCAGTGGAACTAAAAGGATGGGAGAAGTTAAGGGGTAGGGGGAGTCACTTGTTTTTACTGTCAGTGTCATTTTATTATTATTATTATTATTATTATTGTTATTATATATCTATGTCTATTGGAATTTCTTATGTTGGGAACATATGATTTGATAAAATCAAAACGTGTAATCATATATTTCCTCAAATATACAAACTATAGAGAGGGAAGAGTTTTTAAGGGTGTAGAGGGACAGGAATTTGACATCCTCTACCTTTTTCTCTCTGCCAAACAAGGGGAATATCTTTTACTTCCACCTCTCAACCCTTTCCCCTTGATGTCTCTACGAAATGGTAAAGTATAATGTATTTTTTTAGTACAGTTATCAGTAAAGATCAATATGTATAAGGATACATTACAAAAAATGTCTTTAATAATACGTATCACATCTTCGTATCCTTAATACTGAAATACATTATATTTCATTTCTTCACTTGCTCCTGTCACATACCATGTCCTCAGTTGTATTATGCTCCTTCAAGTCTATTTGAACAACTTCCTTATGTAATTTTTGGCCTACCCCTCTATCTTCTTATACCTTCCTCCTAATATTGACTCATTTTACTGGTGCATCTATCGATTGACGTTGGACATAACCAAACCATCTCAACCGACATTCCGTCATCTTCTCTGCAATAGATGCCATTCAATCTTTTTTCAAAAATCCTTATTAAAATCATCCTTGTATGGCCACACATCCACCTTAACATTCTCACTTAAGCAACTCCTATCTTATGCTTATTGTTTTTTATCACCCAACACTTGGCTCCATATAGCGTTGCTGGCTTTACCACCGTCCTATAAAATGTCCCCTTCAACTTGGCCTATATTTTATTATTACACAACACCCTCAATGCACATTGCACCATGCCACTTAAACTATCCTGCTTTAATTATATGGATTAGATCTGCATCAACATCTCCCTCTTTATGCAATATTGATCCCAAGTTTCTAAAGGTATCATCGTTAGAAACTCTTGTTTTAACCATAACTATAGTTTTGAGCATATTAATGGTTGTTGTATTTTAAATTAATACAGTTTAGTTGGTCTTTTAACTAATTTTCATTGCCACACTAGGTTCTTAGAGATGGAAGATGGAACGAGGAAGATGCTGCTATTTTGGTGCCTGGGGACATAATCAGTATAAAACTCGGAGACATAGTTCCTGCTGATTCTCGTCTGCTTGATGGTGACCCATTGAAGATTGACCAGGTGGGTGTGCTGTTAGCTTTGCCTTGTAGGCTATCTTTCTATTGAATTGGTCAAGTTTTTGCATTGTTGCTGAATTTATCTTTTTCACACATTGCAGTCTGCTTTGACCGGTGAGTCTCTTCCTGTAACAAAAGGTCCTGGGGATGGTGTTTACTCTGGCTCTACTTGCAAACAGGGAGAGATTGAAGCGGTGGTCATTGCCACTGGGGTTCACACCTTCTTTGGGAAGGCTGCTCACCTTGTTGATTCCACTAACCAAGTTGGGCACTTTCAAAAGGCAAGTAAATAGAGGAGTTGTTCTTGATTTGCTTTATTCTTTAGTAATTCAGTTCTGATATAATTTCATTGTACTGAATAGGTGTTGACTGCAATTGGGAATTTTTGTATATGCTCTATTGCTGTGGGGATGATTATAGAGATTATCGTACAGTACCCCATTCAAGATCGGAAGTATCGACCTGGGATTGACAATCTTCTTGTGCTTCTTATTGGAGGAATTCCAATTGCCATGCCCACAGTTTTATCGGTAACCATGGCCATTGGTTCTCATCGCTTGGCTCAGCAGGTTTGCTAGGTTTTTGCTTACTTCGATTAATTTAGTTTTGGAATTCTGGTGTGTGAAAGGATACCTTAATATTTATAGGGGGCCATTACAAAAAGAATGACAGCAATAGAAGAGATGGCCGGGATGGACGTGCTTTGCAGTGATAAGACTGGAACTTTGACACTGAACAAGCTTACTGTTGACAAGAATCTTATTGAGGTAAATTACGCGTGCCATTTGGTGCTGATTACGCATCCTTTTCTACTTTTCTTTCTATTTTTTTAAAATAAAAAATAAAAAGATAATGAGCAAACATAACCTCTTGTTTAATAGCATGCCTGATATAATCTGTCAGGTATTTGCCAAAGGAGTAGATGCAGATACTGTTGTTCTGATGGCAGCTCGAGCCTCCCGAACTGAAAACCAGGATGCAATAGATACTGCTATAGTTGGGATGCTGGCTGATCCGAAGGAGGTGAATGACCAATTACCAAAATTTCTTATATATGTTTTAGTAACTGGTGCTTACTTAAGTTGCTTCTTTGCTTTGGGAATTGTCACCATTGACAGGCACGTGCTGGCGTTCAGGAAGTACACTTCCTTCCCTTCAATCCCACTGACAAGCGTACAGCTTTGACTTATCTTGACAGTGAAGGTAGAATGCATAGGGTCAGCAAAGGTGCTCCGGAGCAGGTATCAGTCTGAGCATGCTTATTTGTGTGACCGTATCTTTTCTTTTCCAGTCAATTAACCTAATATTTTCTCTTGATATGGCTTTAGATTCTAAATCTTGCGCACAATAAGTCAGATATAGAGCGTAGGGTTCATGCTATAATTGATAAGTTTGCGGACCGAGGTTTGCGGTCACTTGCTGTAGCATACCAGGTAAATTGTTTTTCTTTCTATTTTATGATCCTATGTATGTGATGTAAACTGAAATATCTTCTATTTTGCTATATACTTTACAATTAGGTATTTGTCCTTTACCATGCAGGAAGTTCCAGAAGGGAGGAAAGAGAGTGCTGGGGGACCTTGGCAGTTTATAGGTCTCATGCCTCTCTTTGATCCACCCAGGCATGACAGTGCGGAGACAATAAGGAGGGCTTTAAATCTTGGAGTAAATGTTAAAATGATCACAGGTGCATTCTTTTTTATGGTTTTAGTCAATGATTGTCATCCAACATGGGTTTAGTGGGGGACGTACTATAAAACCTGAATATCAGAAGAAAATTCCCAACTTATTATCTGTTTAATATCTAATATTATAATGTACTCGTAAAATATCACTCCAAAAGTATGTGTCAACATCTAGTGTAAATTCTAGCACTGTTCTGTGGCTATGATGCATATGTTGATTGATCTTCTTCTTTTGTGCCCCCTCTCTCTTTTAAATTTATTTATTAATACTCTTTTAATTTTAAGCTGTACATGCTTTCTAGTACTTGTTAGATTTTATGGTCATTGTATACTCCTGCACAGTTATTGGCTTCATGCTGAATAATAGTATGTTGATGCCTTTACTGCTGGAGCTAGGTTGTGAACATAAGTGGATCAAGGGTGCTGGCAGGGGCCGCAGGGCCATGCACCCATGCCCCTCCTATACATACCCTAGACATCCTTTGCTAGGTGCTCTAGTTTTAGGTTCTGATTCTCCTGATATTGACATTACAGCCCCTGAAACTTTAGTCTATACAAAATTTCAATGAAGTTTGAGTTGCTACCTTTCTGTCCATTTACCCATTGGTAGTAAACTCTTTACTCTCTTGAGTCTCTTCTTAAATAACACTACTTTACGTGGTTGAGCCTATATTAATGTACTCAGAGAACACACATTTATTGAATTCCTCTTCTTCTCTGAAATTGTATCAAAAAGGAAGCTAAGAGAGCCGGCCTTGATTTGTTGCGTCGTGGTTACAGTTTTACAGAACTATGTCAAACATATAAATAAATGAACATATGGGTAATAGTTGATGCAAGTCTAGCGTCTTTTCTTTTCATATGTTACCAATTATTATGATTGGATGGATTTTTAAACATTAGTTATGGAGACTAAAAACGCTTCGATTGGGAAGGGCTTGTCGTATCATCCATTACTTCTCTCTGTTTGTCACTGAATAAAGTGGCAACCTGAAATATCTGGATAAAATCAGCAAAATGAAATTGTGGTCTGCTTCTTGATATTATTTCAGATAGCAAAAGTTCTTAGTAGTTACGTCCATTTTCCAATTGCTGAACTTAATACTTGTAACAGGGGATCAGCTGGCAATAGGAAAAGAAACTGGACGCCGCTTGGGAATGGGAACCAACATGTATCCTTCTTCTGCTTTGTTGGGACAGAACAAGGATGAGTCAATTGCTGCTTTACCAATTGATGAGCTCATAGAGAAAGCAGATGGTTTTGCTGGTGTTTTCCCTGGTATGGCATTGTGTTTGTTTCCTTGCATTTCAGTTTATACTGGTTGGAATGACCTATGCATGTGTAGGTTTTACTATTGGGTTCCCCAGATTGGTTGTATGATTTACCCATTATGGCCATTGTTTCAGAGCATAAATATGAGATAGTAAAGCGCTTGCAAGCTAGGAAACACATCTGTGGAATGACTGGTGACGGAGTTAATGATGCTCCTGCTCTTAAAAAGGCTGACATTGGGATTGCTGTGGCGGATGCGACTGATGCAGCTCGTAGTGCTTCTGATATTGTCCTCACTGAACCTGGCCTCAGCGTTATCATTAGTGCCGTTTTGACCAGTCGGGCAATCTTCCAGAGAATGAAAAATTATACGGTAACCCTTGTAGATTATTAAAATGTAGTTACTTCTACTGCAGGGTGGTTTACACTTATAGCATTATTACTTTGGGGGTCACTACACTGATGTGATGTATGAAGGTTTTTCTTAAGCCATAAACTTAACCCATTTATTATTTCTCCACTTTGGCAGATATATGCGGTATCTATTACAATTCGTATTGTGGTAAGTTATTTGGGAGACTTGTCTTATAAATGGCATCTCATAGCCATTATTTTGGATCCTCTATTATATGCGTCATATTAGAGATTATTTTTAAACTGCATTATATTAACTTACCCTTTACTGCTTCGTTGTGTTTGTGGCAGCTTGGCTTTATGCTGCTTGCTCTGCTATGGAAATTTGACTTTCCACCTTTTATGGTGCTCATCATTGCAATCCTCAATGATGGTTAGTTCTTTCTTCCCCCACAAAAAAGCCTCTTCACTCTCATGTACAAATGTTTTTGGTTGTCAGATGTCTGTCTGATCTCATGCATTTTAAGTACTAGGTAGAGTTGAACAATAATTATTAGGGAAAATGTTAATTATCAAGCCATTTGTTTGTATAAATAGTTACGTTCTGGCAGTGTGACAATCTCATTCACTCCTTCCTTACCTCTTGTGTAGTTTAATATTCAGTCTACCCTGATGAAGTTAAAACTCTTCAGAGGAACACCTCACTAATTGCTTTTCCTCTAACTAGCAGTTGTTTGATTCCAGGTACCATTATGACAATATCAAAGGACAGGGTAAAACCATCTCCTCTGCCGGACAGCTGGAAGCTGGCTGAGATCTTTACAACCGGCATTATTCTTGGTAGTTACCTAGCAATGATGACGGTTATATTCTTTTGGGCTGCATATAAAACAGACTTCTTTCCAGTAAGCCAACCTTCCTTCAAGAAGACTTTCCATAAAGATGCACCTAGATGACTAAAAATCATTCATATCATCTTCTCTCAATATCTTATGCAGTTAATGATTTAGTTTTAATGACTCCAAAGTGTTATTTTCTATGCTATAATGTTTGATTGTGAAATCTGTCTCAAATATTTGTTCACATGAATAACCTCACTTGTTGGTGTGATTGGGGTTTAGAATTCTTAGAGCTGACATGACATTTTCGTTTATTCTCACGATTTTTTGTTTTTTTTATTTATCTTGATTTTATTTCTCCTCTCTTTATTTGGCATGCATTTAGACGGTATCTTAGTTAGTGATGGTGATAAATTTTATTGTTTTGATGATTTGCTCTTTCAATAACCTGACAGAAAACATTTGGGGTGGAATCACTTGAGAAAACGACTCGTGATGATATTAGAAAGCTTGCTTCAGCTGTATATCTTCAAGTGAGCACTATCAGTCAGGCCCTTATATTTGTTACACGATCTCGAAGTTGGTCTTTTGTTGAGCGTCCTGGTGTGTTGCTTGTTGTGGCTTTTGCGGTTGCTCAATTGGTGAGACAATTATCCTTTCCCATTTCTGTGTACTCCTTCGGAGTGTTGGAGTGAAGTTCATAACTTTTATTTTTCAATACAAGCAGATTGCTACTTTGATTGCGGTTTATGCAAATTGGAGCTTTGCTGCAATTGAAGGAATTGGATGGGGTTGGGCTGGCGTAATTTGGCTTTACAATATCATCTTCTACATCCCTCTTGATATCATAAAGTTCTTTATCCGATATGCTCTAAGTGGGAGGGCCTGGGATCTTGTTCTAGAGCGAAGGGTATGAATGGCTTTCTAATTTGCTGACGTAATATAATTTATGTGTTCTCTCGTTAATTACACATCTCTGTCTTCTCTGTGACGGTTGCTTTGCAGATTGCTTTCACTAGGCAGAAGGATTTTGGAAAGGAACAACGTGAGCTTAAGTGGGCACATGCACAACGAACCCTTCATGGGCTTGAAGTACCTGACACCAAAATGTTTAATGACCGAACCAATTTTACGGAGCTCAATCAAATGGCCGAGGAAGCTAAGAAAAGAGCTGAACTTGCCAGGTGAGTGGTTAAGTTTAAATTAGTGGTTTTAGCTTCATGAATGAATTTGTCATTATTATCATTTCTAGCATGATATTACAGTACCATGACACAAAGTAAAACAAGTCATGTTTTGAACGTTGGGCGATGCGTAGTTGATTTTGCTTGGTTAGCTTATGGTACAGGTGTAGTTTTGTGAGTCACTTTGTTTCTGTACTTGTTGCAGGTTGAGAGAACTACACACATTGAAAGGTCATGTTGAATCAGTGGTGAGATTGAAGGGTCTTGATATTGATACAATTCAGCAAGCCTACACTGTCTGAGAAGATAACATTTTACCTGATCGACACAATACTAGGTTGTGAGTTACCTTGAAACAACCAGTGAGACACTTGGGGCCTCTTTTTATTTTTTTAACTTATAAATTTTTAGTTTTTATAAAATGTTCTTTCAGTCATGTCTCGGCTCTTTTCCCATGCAATATATATATATATGCCTAGACTGGGAAAGATCAGTTATTATGTCAGTATCTAATGTCTATATAGATGATTTTCTTGGTAATATAATTTTTATCCTTTCGCACTTCTTTAGAAATATTGTTGATTTTGTACTTGCACCGGAAAAACTTTAATATGGCCGAGAGAGATCAGAACTTTAATACCCTCAATCAGAATAACTATTATTTTTACTCTAGTTTTGTACTATTATTAGGCCATATCGTACACTTTTAAATAAGTAATTAATTTCTATCTAAAAGAGTTTCCCCTAATTGTATACTGAAATTAGTTTGTTAATGTTTTGAAATTAAAATAATGTACATTAATTTAATTTTGATCAACATAATTATGAATGTTATAAATTATTTAACAAAATAAAACTAATCATAAAATTTATTATCATTTAGATATGAATTCACATTAATTTTAAATATTAATTTGAATCGACTTCAAAAAAGTAAAATGAGATATTTCTATCATCTGATTGGTGCACCCATGCTTATTTTATTTTAACAAGTGAACCGAATATACAAGTTTCCAAACCAACCAAATCACTCGAAAGAATTAAATTAAATTCATTTTTAGTGACCTCGCATAATTTCAAAAAAAGAAAAAAAAGAAAAAAAAGAAGATGCCATCAAGGATTGGATTGCCTTCTGTCAGACATCATATTAGAGCTATCTAATTTATTAAAATAGAAACACTTGGTATATATTGTAATGAAGATGCAAATAAAAAATAGCAAGTGTACAAGGTAGAAAAAAACCGGAAGTAGTTAACCGGAACTCTAATACTCAGCCAGATAGAGCAACAGAACTAGCTGTATTTTTTTAAAAATAGTAATAATTTATTCTACTATATTTCAATCCTAGAGGCTTAAGGAAACAAAACGTGAACATAAGGAGAGTTTACTACTTTCGTTCTAAAATTAGAGATATATTTGTAAAACAATAACTTTTAAGTACAATTTTATGTTCTTAAATATGGTCTTAGAATTAATTAGGAATTCGAGTGTGGTGATTAGATATTGAAAATAATAGTTAAAAAATAATGACAAATTAAAAAAATTATGTAATTTTATGGCCTTAAAATAGAAATGTATCTCTAATTTTAAAACGGACTAAAAAAAAATATACCTCATTTATTTGTCGGGTTTGCTGAAAGTATATATTGCTCATTCTTTACATTAGTAGATAGACACTTGAAAATGTGACTATACATAGTAAACGAAAGAGACGTACCAGTAAATTACTACATTCTAAAAATAGCTGTATTAGTTGTACAGGTAGTGTAAAAGTTGGATATTTGTTGTGATCGCGCGAACTGTAACAAAAAAAAAAAATAGTGGTAAATGATTCGGATTTACGAAAGTGGTAATGGAAAAATTTGTTTGAA
The DNA here is from genome assembly GCA_034770075.1 of Aralia elata. Classification (NCBI taxonomy): domain Eukaryota; kingdom Viridiplantae; phylum Streptophyta; class Magnoliopsida; order Apiales; family Araliaceae; genus Aralia; species Aralia elata. Next base: position 6,005,453 of record CM068378.1, read on the forward strand.
ACTTTTCAATCTAGAAAGATTGCTGTTTAGTACATGTTGAGGGAAAGATTAAGCAAGTGGAGAGACTGGGGGAGTCATTGAGATTGACACAATTTTTATTTAAAAAATCACAGCTAAACTAAAGAACATAAGTATTATTGTTTACTCCGTAGACTTATCGTTATAATTGCACCCCATACTTGATATGTAGGGTAAAACTTGCACTTTAATATTTAAAACGTGTTCCTTCGCATTTCACACTTAAATTTGACATTTTAGTTGCACCCTTTGAATATTTTATAAGTAAAAACTGACCGAAATTATCGTACACATGCTTTAAAGGAAGTATTTTACTACTATATCATTCATTGTCTTCAAGACACGACTTTGCACCTATATGTTAAGCCCTAATCGTAATATTCCAAATCAAATTGAAACAAAGAGAAGCAGATTGAGAGAAGATGGATAGTAATTGCTACTGTGGGAAGATAAAGAATGATTGTTAAAGCAATAATTTATTTGTTTTTTTCTTCTTCTCATATACACTCTTGAGGTGAGTGTTTAATTGAAGCTTGTTTAAGGTGAACTATGGAGTAACAAATTCAAATTCTCAGCAAGTATTTTTTAACAAAGTTTTATTTAATTAACCATTAACAACCCAACAAAGATTCATATATATATATATATATATATAATCAATTAACAAAAAAAGAGTTTCATATAGTTGGGCCATTAACAATCCAAAAAAATTAATGAATTGTTGCAAAATTGTAGTCACAAAGACTATTCATCATCGATCATTGTTACTTCAACCAACCATTAAAAAGACATACACCCCTTCAAATAACTCTAAATCAATAAATCCAAATCTGGGACCAAACTCTAGCTACCACAAATCTGATCAAACTATAAAAAATTTGCTTATTGCCAGAGAGAAGCCATGGAAAGACATATATTCTAACATTATCCCCTGAAAACTCCATCTAAAATCATCTACCTTTCTTTCCCGATTAAAGCGATTTAATGCTTCAAAATTCGGCATCTCGATCTCTTGCTTTCACATTTTGAGTCACGCCGAGTTAACTCATTAATTCTCTTGCAACTTGAAGACCCATGTATTAATTCTTCTTTTATTTCAGCTCGAACCATCATAAATTCAGAAGTTGTCTTTTTTATCATCTTCATCAACGAATTTTACATATGAGTCATGTGCCAAACTCCATTTTCTCAACCAAATTGAAGATATCTTTATTATATTCTTTATCATCTTCGATGCGGTCTTGGAGGAGATTGCGCTTGAAGTTCGGGCAATCTATAAACCAGTTGGTTTCTTTCGTCCCATCACATCAGTACGTGGAGGACCAAAATTGGTGGCTCGATTCGCTTCACGTCGATGTAGGTTCGAGGCCTTGTGAGCTTGTTGTAGTAGAATTTGTTAGGACCTAGTGTTCCAAGATAGCTGCTCATCGCTAGAGACAATGAGATGAAACAAAAGAAGAGAGAATGAGATGATCAAAGATGGGTTTGAGATTAGGATTGTGGTTTAAATTTAGGTGTTTAGCTGGATTTGAATTTTGGGGACAACGTTTGTATTTTTTTTTTCTGTTATTCCTATTTTACCATTCAAAAAGTTGGAGATTTGAACTTCGATCACTTTGACCGATTAAAAGTTTGGAGGGTGCAACTAGAATACCAAATTTAAATCTGGAATGCAAAGACACAATTTTTAAATATAAGAATGCACATTTCACTTAACACACAAAGTTTAGGTTGCAATCTATATTTCAGTCTTGTTATATTTGTCTTATTAGTAGTTCACACCGGTCGAATAATGTAAGAGGAATATTTGTTTGTCTATTAGTAGTTCCCACCAGTCGAATAATGTAAGAGGAATATTTCATGGAAGTATACTAAATGTGTTTTTATATAGCTACATGTACTGTATGCATGACAAACACTATAAATTTGTTTGTAAAAGTACCTAAATTTGATTGGACGAAACATTGTTGAGCCAAAAGTTATACTAGTATTTTAAAAATATTGAGCGAAAAGTTTAAAGTAATTTTTGTGTACCGAGTCAAAAAAAAAAAAAAAAAAATTATGTATAGAATAATATATGTAAGGGAGTGAAAGTGCTTATCTTGGAAGCAAGTAGTTGACCGTACTGAAAGTTATAAGAATGAAAATCGATTCTAGGAGTTTCACCTGGGCATTATAAATAGGGTAGTGATTTAATCAAATTTATACCTCTTATCTAATTCCACGACTGACTATGATGGAGCTGATGGCGATTACGTGGGTGGTAGGTATACTGCCGCTAATGGGGTGGTGGTTGTGGTGGTGGAATGATATATGGTATGGCCTCAGACTTAAAGTTAAGGGTGGTTCCGCTAGCGGCATCAAACTACCTCCGGGCCATATGGGCGTTCCCTTCATCGGGGAGATGCTTAGATTTCTTTGCTATTTTAAGGTTTTTGGTCGCCCTGATGACTATATCAACTCTAAAAGACACAGGTAAGATTTATATTAACATGACAATAAAGATCGGCTATATACATTTAATTTTTTTAAAATTTTTTGTTCTTATTAATTATTAATAACTTCCCCACCCTAGATCTTTCATCTCACCCGTAAACACGCCTTTGTGAGGCTGCAAGACCCTTGAATCAATAGGCAATCTTTTACCTTTTCTTATTTGCCTCTACTTGAATATTAAAATGTCCCCCAATTTTGTTGGTTCTCATATATTTTGCTGCAACTTCCCCACTCACCCGTGGGGATTGAAGCGGGTAGATACTGATCGTGTGGAATATTGTGTATTATTATGAAGTTCAAAGTCATGACTTCAAACTACGTACCTTTTGATAACATTTTCCCCCCCTTCATGTGTTCGATCAGGAGAGTGAGACATACGTAGTAGTAGATATTAGAAACCAAGCAATTTGCAAGTTTAAGTTTGTTTGCATATGAATATATATTATTTGATTTGATGATTAGCTAGGTACGGTGATGGCGTTGGGCTGTTCAAAACGCACCTGTTTGGATCACCCGCAGTGATAGCGTGGTCACCAATGGTGAACAGATTTATATTCCAAAACGAGTCAAAGTTCATACTTGAATGGCCAACTGTTGAAATTGTAGGGAGTAGCTCATTAGTTGCGGTGCAAGGGGGAGCACATAGCAGGCTCAGGAGCTTTGTCTCCAGAGCCATCAACCAGCCCGAAGCTCTTCGCCGCATCGCACTTATGGTCCAACCTCGTCTCATTGCTGCCCTCGACTCTTGGTCCCACAAGGGTAGAATTGTAGCTTACAAGGAAGCCAAGAAGGTACATACATAATTATTATATATATATATATTTACATATATACACACACATATATTAATTGAAAGAGAGAGAGATAGAAAGATGAGTTTCTTTGATGAGAATTCTTATATAAATAATAGGTGGCCTCCACACATTTGAGGGGTTTTCTAAAAATATTAGTTACGCTTTTTTTACTTATGAAAATACCATATACTTCCCTTTTTTAGTTCCCCACACCAATTTTACATAGCTTTATCTACATAATTATTAAAGACGCATCTAATTTGGATCGTTTAACATCTCATTAATTAAGATAATGTGATGTTTATCTTTCTTGATCCATTTAATTACGTTAGTAATGAGATCACATCACTAATATTCTTTTTTTAATATATATATATATATATATATATATATATATATATATTACAACATACATATATAATTGAATATGTATTATCCACGTATTAAAATATTTAATTACTTATTGTAGGTTACATTTGAGAACATTGGTAAATTTTTTGCTAGCTTTGAGCCTGGATCTGTTCTCGACACCTTAGACAAATTATTTGAAGGGATTGTTAGCGGTGTTAGAGCATATCCTATCAACTTTCCTGGAACGGCTTACCACCATGCTATTCAGGTTATTATTTACAAATTAGTTAGAAAATTACAAAATTTAAAAGAAAATATGCTAAATTTACAGCACTCTCTCTCTCTCTATATATATATATATATATCAGGATTGTATACTACTTTTACAAAAACAGTTTAACTTACATATATTAATTAGTAAATATTAGGGATTTGTTTTTGTTCCCTTTAATTTTATCTTTTAATAATGGGGTATGATATGAAATTAGAATGACAAAGTTGAGTATATTGTGTTATTATAAAATAAAAAAGAAGAACTCTTTCATGTGAATTTTATTTTTGATAAATGAAACTCCTTTTTGTATAACAGAGAGGGGGTAATATATTTGCTTTGTAGAAGTAGCATCTACCAAAATATATTACCGGCATAGGATATTTATATTGGACAATATTTAGTGCTTGTTCGTTTCTTCTCTGACATTCTATCAATTAATAATTTTGCCAAATCTTGGAAAAAATATATTTATTAAAATAGTATTGGATGATGGGGCTTAATTAAAATCTAATAAGACACGAAACACTGTACCTACAAAATTTGACAGTGTCGGAAGAAAGCCATAGAGATTTTCAGGAAGGAGCTAGAAAAGAAGAGGAAGAATGATCTTGATGGTGGTGGCAAGGACACAAATGATCTAATGGATGGGTTGATGCAGTTGAAGGATGATGAAGGGAAGCAACTGAGCGATATCGAGGTTCTTGACAATATTGTCAGCCTTGTTGTAGCAGGCTATGAATCCACCTCTCTTGCAATTATGTGGGCTTTGTATTATCTTCCAAAATATCCCAATGTCCTCCAAAAGCTTCGGGTATGACTACATATTGTGTAGCATTTGATTTCTTTTTCTTTTTTTGGGGTTCCAATTAATTTCTCTTTCGTTTAGTTATGTATGTTTAACTTGTCTATATATGTGAATCATAATTTATGTAAAGTGCAGGAGGAGAATATGTCACTTAGCAAGAGCAAGAATGGGGAGCTCATTACAAGTGACGACATTGCTAAATTAAAATATACAAATAAGGTTTATATATATATATGTGTGTGCGCGCGCGCGCCAATTAAATGCATTCGTTAATTAAAAATTCAAATGATATATAATCCACTACTTATATTTTGCTAGATGCATGATTGGTTTAGTTTGTAAAATCAATTATTAATTTCCTTGTAATTGATCAAAAGAATAATTAATACTATTGAGTTTAATTAGGTGGTGGAAGAAACAATAAGAACGGGAAATATAGCAGCGATTGTATTTCGAACTGCTACTGAAGATGTTGAGTACAAAGGTAGGGCCGGGAACCATTACCAATTATAAGTTAAATGGAATCATAAATTAAATATATGTAAATCAAGACATAGTTCCAAGATTTCCACATATATATTTTCAGACTCTATTTAATTAGCTTGAGGCGTTTGGTTTTGCAGGTTACACGATACCCAAAGGTTGGAAAGTCATGCTTTGGGTTAGATACCTTCACACTAATCCTGAAAACTTTGACGATCCTATGAGCTTTAATCCTGATAGGTGGAATGTAAGCCATTTTATATACACATGCACTAACTGTAGTAATTAATATTTCCAGTCCATACAATTGTGTGCATGACACATGCATTTAATTAAAAGATTAGTGTATTTTCAGTTATGTAATTAGTTGAATGGAATTATTTATATATGTAGTAATTAATTAATTCCTATTTATAAATCACTGGATCCTAGGAACCAGCAAAGCCTGGAACATACCAAGTATTTGGGGGAGGGTCAAGAATCTGTGCAGGAAACATGCTTGCTCGCTTACAACTTGCCATCTTTCTTCATCATTTGTCCATCGGATACAAGTAAGAAATTGCCTGCCTACTTAATTTTGTTGTACTTTGTTTGTTTTACGTTTATATTTAATTCAACAGTACAATATATAACAGTACTATATATATATATATATATATATAAGTTAAGCAATACCTAAATATGCCGACAGAATTAATGTTCCAATTGGATGTATATGTATCAGGTGGGAATTGGTGAATCCTAATGCAAAAATGGCTTATCTTTCGCATCCTAAACCAGTAGATGGCGTTGAGATTGAATTCAGCAAGCTTTAAGCACCATTATTACTAAAAACAAGCAATTTTTTTTTTTACATGGTTTATTTAGAAATAAGATACATTAATATGATGTAACATCATACTGAACATGTAGTCAAAATCTTGGATGCCTTCAAGTACTCTTGAAAATCTAATTAGTTAACTGTTGAATTAATTCATATTAATTGAAATTAGTTGAGTTGGTTAACTGTTATTATTTATTTAAATTGAATAAAATTTGAACCCACATTTTAAAAAAAAATATAGACCCAAACCTATTAAATTATTTTCGACTGAAATTTTTCATTCCAGCTATAGAGGTGGCCTCTCCCTTTCTCTCTCTCTCTATCAAAATACACACATGGAGGGACTAGAAGTCCATAGTTTACATCACTGGTAATTTACTACATTCACTCTAGACCATCAGATCTATACCGCTCATCATCGTCATCATAACTGATGTGACTATTTTATAAATGGCTGTAGCACGTGCATAACCTATGTCCTGATTATTTGTCTGTAATCTGTTCTTTTAATGGTGAGATTACCATTCAAAAACTACAATTTCTATTAAATATTCTAGATTATTCCCAAAACAAATACTCCTTCCGTCCCAAATTAATTACTTTTTAGGACTTTTTTAAGTCAAATTGACTATTTTTAAAATTAATAATTAAGCATGTATAAATATATTTATAAAATTATAAAAATTAAAATTAGTAATAAATTGTATATACTTTCTTTTGGTTATAATCTCTTCACCTGTATTTTAACAAAAATAATAAAAAAATTAGTTCTAAAAAAAGTCAATTTGACTTAAAATGGTCAAAATTGAACAATTAATTTGGGACAGAGAGAGTATTATATTGTGAGCGCAAAAAATATTCAGCTTAAAACATGTAGTAATATACAACTGTACTATGTATATTAAATATTTTACATATGCTGACGATGTAATTTTTATATTGAAAATTTCATCTCTCTATTCTAAATTTTGAAATTTTAAACTAAAGATGGTATAAAATTTTTAGAGAGAGAGAGAGAGAGAAAAAAAAGTATATAAAAAAATTGAGCGTAGAAGAATTTTTAGAGAAAACAAGTGTACAAAAATTTTAGAGAGAAAATTTAAAAATTTTAGAGAGTATAAAAATTTTTAGAGAGGAAGAATATATAAAACATTAGAGATGGAAGGTGAAGGAATATAAAAATTAAATATCATAAATAATTTATTTAATTGGACCATAATAATGGTAAGATTGAAATTTAAAATATGAGTTGACTTATATTTGGTTCATAACTTACACAATTCATATGAAAAATAGGTAGCGTAGTTTTAGCTTTTAAATAGAATCATAACTAAATTTTGTAAATTAATAATCATATTTTGCCAGGTGTACCTTTAAGTGTCAGCAGGCTTTGTTAACTGGATGCATGTTTTACAACTCACTTTTTTTTGCGAATTTTTAAGAGCAAGTCAAATTTAAATTTCTAAACCCCTATTATTTATTACAGTACTTTCTAAGTTTTATATATGTTTACGGAGTCAGATGTAATCACTATCTTTTGACTATATATATATATATATGCTTGTAAAATTTTTATAGCAAAATGTCGACAAAGTGTTCAAATTCATGATCACTTGAGTAATTCATTGCACTTAATTATGATAACGCAGAGTTTATCAATAAAATTAATTCAAATAAATTCAAGTTCAATTCAACTGGCCAATCCATATATTTGATATTAACATATTGATCGATCCAATTATCTTTATAATAAGGAGTCCTACTGTACATTGAATTAGAATCTTGTATAGTTTTAGAGACCTTTTAAATTGTTAATTTTTAATTGGTTAAACTTCCTAATAATTCTATCATTTACTGAATTTAATATACTTTTCGAATGCTTAGCGAGCAAAATTATTATATATATATATATATTACCTTTTATTAATAAGGTTCTAAAAATAACATGTCACAACTTGCCATTGATGGATTATTTTTAGCCACATCATATAGGTATATGACGTATTGGTAATTTACGCGGTACGAAAGTTAATGATTAAAACTTTTCAAGTAATGTGTTGTTACTTCAATATAACACACACTTTTGTGATTATGTTCATATTCAATTTCTAGTGAAAAAAACTCATTTTCACTATCTATTGTCTCTTTCACTCTCTGACATTAAAAAATACAAACACCAAAACAAATTTGTCACCATTCCACTATATACAATTCAAATTTTATAATTAAAGTTTGGAATAACTAGTAAACTACATGACAAGTTAGAAGTTAAAATACTCTATATTCTTATACCTTGAAAAATTTAATTATTTTACTTTATACTTATAATTATTTATTGATTTAATTTGAATTGAAAATTCAACACTAGTCATCTTGTTATTTAAGCAGTTGTTAGTTTGTTATTAGTTTTTTTTTGTTGCCTATTCTTTAAGCCCTAATTTGTTAATAAATTTGTATTAATCCTACTCAGTTGAAATTGCAAGTATCGCATTATAGGATAGATAGGAAGATGAATTCTTGTTTAGTCACATCCACAACAAGAGACTATTATTGACAATAGCAAGAGACTACTATTGACAATAAGTTGATTTTGAAACGGTTTCAGAATATGAGATCATGAAAAGAATATTGTAAATTACTTATTCAAAACATTTGTGTACAAAAATAATGATTGATATCAACATATTTAACGTTTTTAAATTTTATTATTATTCTTTATTTTTTTTACAATTTTTTGTATTAGACCCCCCACTAAATAGAAATGCGTCCGCCACCGACAATTAATGATGTTGTTCCCCCTCATGCTCGTTTAATACAGTGGCAATCATGATTATAAAATACTCCCTCCGTCCCAAATTAATTATTTTTCTAGGACTTTTTAAAGTCAAATTGACTATTTTTAAAATTAATAATTAAACATATATAAATATATTTCTAAAATTATAAAAATTGAAATTAATAATAAATTGTATATACTTTCTTTTGGTTATAATATCTTCACCTATATGTTAACAAAAATAGTAAAAAAATTAGTAACAAATTCTTTTATACATGTTTAGTCTTAGTTAAATCTTTAATTCTCCCGAACTTAAACCCCTTGAAAATCATGATATGATTCTCAAAAGCTTCTGAAATCTTCTAAAGAGTTGTAGATCTTGAAAAGATAAATGAAATAAGCTCAAAAATCACTTAATTTGAAATTCGTATAACAAATATATGACATTCCAAAATGTAGTGTAAAAAGTACGAGAGGGGGTCTGGTACCATTTGAATTGGAACTCGTTAATTGACTTATTCAATGTAAGATTTTACACTCTGAACGAAACTGTCATTCATAGAACCAGAAATAAAACATTTTACAATGAGTTGGAGGAATTTTATAAAATCATATCACCGTGCATCTTTAATTACCTTGCATGATCAGTATTTAGTGTTTATTCACTACGATTTAGTGTTTATTGACTAAGATAAGTCGAGTGAAATACGTGATGAGTGTCTGCAATTATAAGTAACAGACGGATTAGTATATTAATAATACATCCGCTATTAATACTAGCCGACCGTTTTTTTTCTATTTTTAATTATGATTGTTTGTTCATATAATGACTTTGGCTTGATAGCTTAATTATCAGAAGTGGAAGTTATGGCCACATAATGATGGCTTAGTTTTCATCTTAATTTCTTCCCGTGGGTGCAACTCTATTATGCCACGTATGGATTGCAACAATGAAGTTGAAAATGAAAATTTTTGTGTTTAATTATTCTATTGGAACATAATCAACCATTCTCATTCATGCTAAATTTGTGAATTTTCTTCGTTCAAAGAGAAGGTATGGAATGACTCATTTTAATTATAAATGAAATAAATTATTCCACTCCGCATTGTATTCCCTTATCTATTGTATTCCTTCATTAATTCCGTTCCTTCAATTAAAATTCAGTTTAAGTATGCATGCATTCTTCTCCTTTATATATTCTCATTATTAATTATCCTTTGGCACCTAAATGTTATTGTTCGATTATTTATCTATTTTCTTATGACTTCCCCCCCCCCCCCCCCCTTTCCTCTCCTCTTTTTGTCAACAAGTACTAGACTTTAATTAGTTGATCACTTAATTATATATGAAAACAGATGGCCAAAACAAGTATGTGCAAACAAAGATATTGTGCAGGGTTCTCAAATTAAATCCATCATACGTGTATTAATAAAAAAAACACAGTAAATACAAAAACAATTAAAGCCAAAACAAAAAACAACAATAAAGTTTTGGAGAATTATGAATGATAGAGATCTCAATAATTATCTCATCAAATTTGGGATTTAATTAACGATACACTGCGTATAAAAATAATAAATTGCATGTACTTCTACTAATTAAAGAAAACATATATCATGCACGTATTTTTTTATTAATCTTATTAAGGAATTGTAACATCTTAGCCTTACACAAGAAGCACAAGCTGGCCAATGCAGCATCGGTGAATAAACATGATTGACTACCTGCAGCAGACGACGTACTTGATGATGAAATTGTGCTTCTCTAGAAACCAGTTTTTAGTCCTCTGGGCAGCACTTTGTTTCTGCTTTGTAAACGTGTAGCTTCTAAGGTATCTCTGCCTGCAATTAGCGTAGTAGTAGTAGTCATGATCATAATTCTCATAAACTAGTTTTAGTACTGAACTACTTTCTCTCTCCTCATTATTATTATTAATGCTTAGCAATCTCAAGAACTCCTTATCTGCTTCTGCCCATCTATGGAGTTTTGTTAAACTTTCAGTCACCGCAATTCGGCTGCTGGTGGTGGTGGCTATAGGATTCATTCTTCTAGCTAACTAGTGACTTCTCAACTCTTTTTTTTTGTTTTCTCTTTCTTTAGTGTGTGTGTGTGTATATATATATATATATATATATATATATAAGGGAAAGGGTTCCCGAGTCTTGGTGGGATTTGGGTTTCTAATCTTTGTCTTTAATTAGTTTTCGAGATATAAATGGATTCGGGTTTTGGCTGTTAGATTGTGTTACTCGTCCTTATTTGTTTCACAAAAAAAATTATTTATAATATTAATAGTAGTACAAAATGACATAATGGTTTTTAATTGTGGTCATATTTTCACCATCATGTCAAATTAAACTGATAATTTTATTATTTTTAAAGACAAGCACGAAATAAAAATACATTCTCAATAAACATTCATAAATTAAATAAGTTATCCTATTATTTTAATTAAATAAGGACATACTCTGCCTAAATTAACATTTAGATTTGAGTCTAATCTGCCTATTTTTTAGGCCTTTAAATACGAAAACATCCCCTCAAGTATAGACAAGCAAATAAATTAATCCATTGTGTTTGAAATCAGTCATATTAGTCCATTAAATTTGAATGCAGATAAATTAAGAAAATAATATATATTGCGACTTTACATGTCGATTTTTTTATTGTGAGTTAGATAAATAAATTTAATTGGTAATATTTTTACGATATATTTAATACAGTGGATCAATTTTATATATAATTCTATATAATCTCATGTATTGATATATGTCGTAATCGTAATTCAACAAAAATCTTTCACAATATATAACAGGACTCGACAAATTAATCCATTTAACTCGGTAAACACAATAGACCTACCTACGAAACCTTATTTTTTTTCTGGGGGCAGATTGGTAATGTTTGCTTTATTTCTCATCACAACCATTCTTCTTCTTGATATATAAAGTGAGTCATAACTAAATTTGGATAAGAGCTTCATCCATCCAACGAAAATCTCACTATTCATTTTTATGATCCAAAAGTTGGAATTATTCTTATTTGCATAACTGTTATGCGGATGGTGGACCTTATCCGCATAACAGTTGTGCTGATGGGATATCTCATCTGCACAACTATTGTATCGATGAGATATAATTTCTGGGTTCTCATCTGCATAGTAGTTTTGTGGATGGTATATTCCATTCGCACAATTATTGTATGAACGAAGTAAATTTTAGATTATTCGATCATTTTTTAAACGGTCATATATATATATATATATATATATATATATATATATATATATATATATATATAATATTCATAAAACGTGGGTGATATTAGGAGTCTAAAATTTTTTGTCTCAAATAATGTGTCATCATAACATTAATTAAATAGATCTCATATAATTGACTATGTTATTAAATTATTCAATATCATGTCATTTGATAACAAAAACATAACACCAAAAATTTAACAAGCCTAACGTTACACAGGTATTCCTTCCGGATAAGTTAATCGAACAATTCCCATGAAAAGAACTATAGTCCCCTATCTTTCATCAAACTTTTGAAACTTGGACTGCATTAGAACAGTTGCTGAACGATTCACTTTACTTAATTAGACGGAGACCCTTGTGCTATAACTCCATTGCTGAAAATCATTCTTGGGAGTTTCAGTAAATATTAATTTGCGTAAGTGCTAGTTTTCCATCTTTTGGCATCTTCTTGTAGATTTTATATATAGGAATTAATATTTATGCATGTTTATTTGGGATCTAAAGTTTCTCTGGTCTTGTGTAGTGAATATCTCCATTGAACTTGAAAACTTACAAAGAAAAATTCCGAAGGATCTTGACAGTAGACCTTGTGGGCAGCAGCTAGTGTATCAAGGCATAATATATATAAATAATTAATATACATCAAGCATCATCATCAATCTTAAACAATACATTAACATTAAACACATTGTTAACTTACTATACCCACTGAATGATTGATTCCTCTCCTTGAATTGGGATAACTCATATATGACTCAAATTTGTTTCGGATGCCTTTTCTAATTTCTCAATTACAGACCCCCCCCGCTCTGTCTCGCACACAGTTAACCCACGAGCCATTATAGACGGTAAATACCTGCTTCGGTGTTAAGATTTCACCAAAACAAAACTAACTCCGTGTGGAAGGAATGGCATCAACATTCAACATAGCGTTCAGAACCGTTAATTTTCTTGTAAAGGCACTTCAAACAAATCATCAAAATCAAGATTGACTACAAATACAGAATAATGCTAGGTTTAAAATTTCAACAATTCCATTAAAATCGTAGCCAATTAATTAATGCATATTGACAGTTTCTTTTCTTCTTTCCAGAAGTTTTCCACTATTTCCACCAAACAAACCTTACTCCTAATTAATCCTAGCTCCTGATAATCAGCAAATTAAACGACTATTATTATCCTTACGCCTAATTAATCCTAGCTCCTGATAATCAGCAAATTAAACGACTATTATTATCCTTACTCCTAATTAATCCTAGCTCCTGATAATCAGCAAATTAAACTACTGTTATTATGGAACGGAGGTAGTACTAAATTCAATCGGATGAAAAGAGCTGAGGGAGGATAAAGTATATACAACTTCACCATTATCAAGCAGTTCAAGTCCTGTTCTACTACTAGTACAGAAATCAAGCCGACTTATTCATCATCTTTTTGAACTCCTCAAAGTTAACATTACCGTCACCGTCAACATCAACGGAGCTTATCATCTTCCGGCAATCCTTCAGCGAGCACTTCTCTCCCAAGCTCTTCAACACGGCGTGCAACTCAGTCGCCGAGATCAGGCCGTTCTTGTCTCGGTCGAACAAGTCGAACGCATCGCGCAGATCCTTGTTGGCGCTGTCGGGACCGCCGCGGTGGAAGTCGGTGAACTCCTTCAGATCAATGACGCCGTCTCCGTCGGTGTCGATTTCAGACATTATGCTGTGGAGGTCGTCGGGAGCCGTGTCGGTGCCAAGTGCACGTAGTATCGATCCGAGCTCTGATAAATCGATTTTTCCATCGCCGTTAGCGTCGAACTTGTTGAATACCATTTTAACTTCTTCCATATCGCCTAATAATGTTAAGTCCTTATTACAGTTGCCTGCACTCTGGGCCATTATGATAGTGAGAGAGAGAGAGGTGAGTCTTGTTAAACCGAGATAGGATTCTGAAATTTTGGAACTAGGAAAACAGCGTTTATTTATGGAGAGACTGAGAGAGTTCGTATACAGAGTACGTTTTACGCTATTTGAACGCGTAGCGTGAGGTTTTAGTTATTCTCTCGCACGCGGATTGGTAAGGACTAAGGCGGGGTGATCAGCTATTTCGTGTCTAGAGTAGCTTCTTACGTGCTTGGAGTCTTGGGAAAAAAGTTTGGTGAAAAGTACTTTTTTTAGTTCCAGCAATCCACGTATCAAATAACTCATGTTTAAGATTTTAAGAGTATTCTAATCTACAAAAAAGAATTCTACACACTATATTATATTTAAAGGAAGTTATCTTAAAAAATTACACAGATTTCATTATTTTTAATTAGATTCTCCCTATGTGTATGTTTAAGCGAAATTGACTAACTTATAGATGTCATTTAAAAGTTTGAATCAAAATTTGTTGGTAAGATTAATAGTTTCATTCACTTGGTTTTCAACACCTCAAATAAAATCTCAGTCACCTACCAAATTTAGCCCGACTTTCTCAGATTGGAATGCTATGTTAACTCAACTGTTGATGATCAACAAGTAAAGATTTGACATGTGTCAAGTATGGTTAAGGTTTTTTTTTTAAAATTATTTATTGGTTATAATAAAGATCGAGTATGGTAAGGTTTGAACACGCCTGATTTGTGTATTAGAATATTTCAAATTTTATAAGAATACAGAAATTCAAGAAATAGAAAAATGAAATCTGGATGATAGAGATGAACAAAAGACTGTCTGGCTTGTGCATGGAATAGCGACTTGTACCTGTCACACCCACCCACAGCGTGGTTTCAGTTAAAGCCAGCCCCATTAAACGAGTGGTCTGTTTATTGCGGTTGGTTGACGATGTAATAATGATAGTAAGATTTTCTTAATGTGTGCCCTAAGAGTATACACTATACACAAGAATCGAAAAAGTATTCTTTTGATTCCTGTGTATATTCCATTGATCTGTATGTAAATGCAAAAATTAAAGAAATATGTACAGTAATCAAAAAAATATTCTGTGTATAGTGTGTGCTCTTAGGGCACACATTAAAAGGACTTATAATTGTACACGGTTCAGGTGGAGATAATACTTGTAAACAAATAAAGCCAGTAGTACAGTGTCAAAGAGGTTCTCATCCTTTATGTCAAAGTCTTTTTTGACCTTACTAAAAATCAGAGTTATAATCCGTACAAGTCACATGTTAATGTAATAGTTGGTATTATATAATTTAACTATAACTATAAGTAGTCTAAGTATAAATGAGAGTAATATATTGAATATAAAATTAAAAAGTTGTATATATATTAAAATTATTGTATATATTTTTTAATATTTATGTGTACATCTTTTTGGAATAAAACAACAAAGAATACGGAAAAAAATTTAACATAATTATAAACATGACATACAATACATTCGAGACTAACTCGATATTAACTCGTTGACCAACTAAAATAACTAGATTAATTTAGATAACATTTTCAATTACCTTGTTATGTATAGTAATAGATTAAACATGTTTATTAAATATTGCCTACCCCATAAAAGTGAATATCCATCGATAGAAATCCGTCAATGGTACAAAACTTGTTGAGATCTTACGCCGTAGAATTTTTGAGTTTCTTCCATTTGTTTCTAGTTTACTCTTTTTTTTTTAATAAGGATAATCTCTTCACTAATCTCTAAATTATAGATGTTTTTCGCGTTTAGTCCTTTAACTAATTTTTCACCCTTTAACTAATTTTTCACGTATTTCGTTCTCAAACTATATAATTCTTTTATGTTAGTTTCTAAAATATAATATCTTTTTTCACATTTAGTCCTCAAATTGTGACTGTTGTTTATGATTAGTCCTCAATCTATAGTTTTCTTTCATATTCAATACCCTTCAATTGCTTTATTTTTGTAAAGTTGGACAAAGATTAGAGAAATAATAAAGTCTAAGTGCGAAATACATGAAAAAAATAATTTAAAGACTAAACGCGAAAAATAGATATAATTTAGGAACTAACAAATACGTTATCCCTAAAAAATAATAGAATCCTACCTAAACTCGAATAATTATACTTATATTTTAATAATATATAATAAGAATACTTATATTTTCTATCTTCTAAGTGATCTAACCAACCTAATTTACCTTAATTATTTGGATTGAGATTGATAAAAATATATATATAAAGACGAAATTAAGGATAGACAACCAATCACAACTGTACTAAGATATTTAAACTGGTTCAGAACTACTTGCTTTTAATCAAGTACCAAGCCTCCTCACCGAGACTGAGAGGGGGGGTTTAGGATGCAGTTAACCCAAAATTAAATTAAATCTAGCAAAATGAATAAACAGTTGAATTACTATCTCAGTTTCAAAATTAGGTATACATACTAATTTTTTTTATCAATATGTAAAATCTAAAAATTCAAAAATTGATGCAAAAATTTTAAATTTTAGTACAAATAGTGATAACAGGTATAAAGTAACTAAAACGTAATATTAATTAGAAGGTGAATATGAAAATTACGTTTTGTGGATTGTTTTATTATATATTTATTATATGGATATAGTCATATAGATACAGATAGAAGGTCTTGGTAAATTCGATTTTCCTACAATGTTTTGAAATCAGATTGGATAGGTCAATTGAATTGGTTGGATGGATCGGGACTCGATTATTTTATTTTATTTTATTTTTTCTTGAAAGTCCCGCTTTTTGAAAAATAAAGTATAATTTCATAATCAAGTACATCATCAACTATTATAATATCAAGAATCAATTAAACTTCACTAAAAGAGGAAGAAATAAACTCACAACCAATAGAACCTGAGACTTAAAAAGTCACAATATTTCGATCTTAACCACTAGGTTGAGACCTCGTCAGCGAGACTCGATTCTATAATTAGTCTAATAAAATTTGATTAAATTGGTTTAGTTAAAAAATACTCTTTCCGTCCCAAATTAATTGCTCAGTTTTGAATTTTTAAAGTCAAATTGACTATTTTTAAAACTATTTTTTTTACTATTTTTGCTAAAATATAGGTGAAGAGATTATAACCAAAAGAAAGTATATACAATTTATTACTAACATCAATTTTTATAGTTTTAGAAATATATTTATATATGCTTAATTATTAATTCTAAAAATAGTCAATTTGACTTAAAAAAGTCAAAACTGAACAATTAATTTGAGACGGAGGGAATAAGTTGAACTGGTTGACCAACAATGAAACCAATAGTTTAATCGATAAAATTGGTCAAATTGACCAATATATGAGACTCTTTTTAAAAGTTTTTTGGTACATTGTTTTCTTTTTATTAAGATTAAACCATTTGAGTTATATTGGATCACAATTCCATTACATTTTAGTTTCTCAACAAAGAAATATGTTTTAAAGTTTAAATAATTAGTCACATGTATTTATGAACTCAATATTTAATAATAAATCGCTAGTTGAGCCAGTAAGCAATGACTCATCCATCAAATAATCTTTTCATTCAAATTCACAGAAAATATAAGGCTTGTAGGCTATTAACTTACTTCAAATCTGGACCTAGCCCATGTCCTATATTATACAACCAAATAATCTTTTCATTCAAATTCATAGAAAATATAAGGCTTGTGGGCTATTAACTTACTTCAAATCTGGACCTAGCCCATGTCCTATATTATACGATCTATCTTTTGTTTATTCCCTTCAGAATTCTTAGTCAAGATTCATCTTGTACATGTAGTATCTAAATTTACTGCTGCTTGCTAATTCAAAACTATAAAACTACAATTATGCTGTCTATGGTAGCTTTAATTTAACCTTTTAGGTGTCTTGAGAAGATAATTTGACAAATAAAGTTTATATATTATAGTAACGACGTCGTAGAATATCATAGAAAGGGATCAATATATGCGAATATCCAAGACAAAATACATGCATTGGCCACAATATCTGTAAAACACACTATATATATCTACTTTAATGGTAAGTTTGAAAACTTAAAATAAAAAGGAAGAAAAGAGAATATATATATATATATATATATATATATATATATATGTATGTATGTATGTATATATATATATATATATGTATGTATGTATGTATGTATCGGATCTTATATAAATATCTATACACTATATTCTAAAATGTACTCTTTTTAAAGAGTAATTATTATTTAACAGTGATTAAATTAATATGTAAAATTATAAATTATCATATAAATTAATTTACAATTTTAAATTAAAAAAAATTGTATTTAGTAATCTTTGTATAAGTTTAGAATATTAATTAAAATTGAAATTAAAATCAATTTGAGCTTTTAAGGTTTTTTAAATTGATTTGGACACAAAATAAATGACGTTTTTTTTTTGAAATGGAGGTAGTAAAAAAATAATTAAATCTCATTTTTAAAAATAAATAAATAAATAGTTCAGAGCTATTTAAATTTATTTTTTTATAAACTAAATGCCACATTATATGTCATGTGAGCATTAGTTTACACATCAATACCACGTTTAATACCACATCACTCATGATTAACCATAATTAAAACTTTAGTCAAATTTTGGATAATTCTAATAATGGTTTGAAAGTTCATGGTTATTTATGTTAAAATTAAGAATAGTTTATATATTTTTTGATAACTTTATTGATTTTTTTTGTTTGATAATTAAATCAATAATTAATGCACATATAATTTTAAGGACACTTAATATTTTAAGTAAACTTATTATTTTATCAATATTGCTTTTTTTATGATAATATTAATCAATAAAAGTAATTAAGTATTAATTTTTTTATTATTATTTTTAGTGCAGGACACACATAATCTATACGGAGATTATCTATGAATGGCCTTACGAAATTTGGACATCAAGTTCGGTCGAGGACAGTTGGCGCTAAGATCGAGGTAGTTGGGTTTCCAAAGCTCGCAAAACTTTGGCCTATCAGGACAGAACAACAATCTTCTCTCTCTCCTTGCTTTCTCCGCTTCTCCCCCATAAATCCCTCACATTTACATTACACAAGACTGCTACTCAACAGCTAGCTCGTCCCCACACCAGTCGGGGCTTTTTTTTCCTTTTTATTTTTTTAATTGAACGATGAATCCGATGCTAATCAAATTTCGATTCGTATCCTCCACCTCAAACTCTCGTTAATGCCTGCAATCATTAGCAGTTCAATTTAGGTGTTGAAGATTAGATCAGTACTATCCGTTGTGCTTATTATACTTTGTATAAATAGATGGCTCTGAACTCCACATCTGTTTGCTTTGGTGGTGTGTCTTGTAACTCTCCTCGAACTTCTTCTTGGTCGTCGAAGCAGTTTTCAGGTCCGTTTAGCTCTTTTCGACGGTGTTCACTCAAGCCCAAGCCTCAAATTTCACTTCCACCATGTAAACTTCAAGGTAACCAGATTTTCTTTACAGTTAATTAAAGTCAATAATTTTTGAGCTATGGGGTTTGTAACTTTATGAAACATTCAAATTTAGGCTACTCAACTTCTTGACGCATGTAGATTTATTTGCAATATGAAATTTAACCTATTTCACTTTGATTTAGTTAATTTTAAATTTCGAAAAGTCATATTGTAACTTGAATTTATATAAATTTCTTATGCAACAATTTTGTGCTTTATTTTTGAACCTATACTGTTACAATTCAATTTTAGGGATGAGGGGCAGACTTGTGACCATGCACAGGGAGAGGCCTTACCCAGGGACGAAGCCAGAATTTTTTTTTTTCAGGGCTCAGAATATAATACTTTACATAATTTAGTGAGGTCCTAGACACCACCCTGAGTCCAAATTTTATGAATAATTTTATACTTTCTAATTAAAATAAGATTTCTTTAGATAGTAGTAAATATGAGCTCTTTATGACACAGAGTGGAGTAATGAGAGATCATAAAATTTAATATTTGTGTAAAGATACTCAAAAAATGAAAAGAGTGATATATATTAGTTTACCCATATTTCAAATTGATTTACTTTTATTTAAAAGTAACTCCTACTTTTGGAACAGAAAAAGTGTCGACTTATATTTTTTTAAAAGAATTTTACATGTACTTTATTTTTTTCATAAATCTTGGGGGCCTAAAGTAAAAATATCAAAATTTTTTAGGCTTAAATAAAATTTCAAAAAAAAAACTCTGGGTAGCCCGGGCCCCCCGGGCCTTAAGCTAGCTCTGTCCCTGGCCTTACCACTAGGATATCACCCAATTTTGTACTTAATATCTAGTTTACAATACGCATTAAACTTGCTATCAAAAAAATTCACACTAATTTTGAATTTTAGGATTTCGTAAATTGACTAGGAAAAATATTAAATGGAACTCTTTTTTGTAGAAAGGGGGAGTATATAATAAAATGACAGCAGTTTGTTTGTTTTGAAGATTTGGGGAATGGAAATAGAAATTTGAAGAAATCAATGGTAAACAGGATATCAAGGCAAAAAAATATAGGTGTCATAGCAAGAAAAGTTTATTAAATCTAAATGTCAACTCCCTTTGGGTAGCAGTTTGAGAACGTATGTGGGAAGTATTTTGTCTTTTGTTGTGTCTTCCTTTTCTTCACATCACCTAATCTACTTTTAAAGCATGAGTTAACAGAATCATTGGAAATAAAAGTAGATGTCGACAAAAGAGTGAAAGATAATTGCAGATACTGCGGATTGAATGCGTCTTGCATTTCTTAGCAAGGGGAAGTTTTGTTAAGGTAACTTGTGAGTTAACATAGTCCCACATTAGTGTGTGAAGTTGAAGGCTTTATATACAAGGTTGGGCCCAAAAGCTATCAGCTTAAACTTTTGAGTCAAGTTTTGCCCCAACAAAGTGTATTGAGTCCTTCAGTGGTGTCCCCAGCTTCCATGACAGAATGCAGTTATGAAGCCAATAACTTAATTGTGATCCATATGAAAAAATACAGATTTTCCCTTTTTCGTTTCTTATGATATTTCTTGTCAAATGTTTTTGCTGTAGGTAAAGCATTGGCAAGCAGTAATAGTTCACCCGAAATTGATGAATCCTCCCTTGTGGTTTGCTTTGGGGAAATGCTGATTGATTTTGTCCCAACCACAAATGGGCTCTCATTGGCTGAAGCCCCTGCATTTAAAAAAGCTCCTGGTGGTGCACCTGCTAATGTTGCTGTTGGCATATCTCGCCTTGGTGGTTCATCAGCTTTCATAGGGAAGGTATTATATTATGTATATTCATTTATTTTCTTCGAGTAACTTCTTCGTAAAGAAAACCTGATAACTACTACTTACATTTCTGATTTCATAAATGATGGGATAAGTTTCCTTTTCAGCGAGAAGGTAATTAACTGATCAAGGATGTCATGCTGTTTGACTAATATTCACATATCATCCCTATAATGATTAGGGTAATGTTAACATACCCTTTTTCTTAGTTATCTTATGTGGTAATGCCATATCAGTTATCACACTTCATCTCATCCATTCAATTATCTATATCATTCTTCTCATTTCTCTGCACAATGTAAGATTTCTCAGCTTCACCAACCATTCAGTTATTACTTGTACCAATTTAATTTAAAAAGAAAAAACTATGACAGTCAATGAAAAATTAACTAGTGTTTGTAGCAGAAGCTAAAATGTAAGAAATCTTCAAACTGATAACTGACAAGAAATCCTGTGCCATAGAATAAAAACTAACCATACACTAATTTTGAAGCAGTTTCTTGTAGTATATCATTCAGCTCTTTAATTTGTAAATCTTGCCTAGCATTCCATGCGTAATGTATTTGTTGGCTAAGTAAAACTAAAGCATGATGTTTAGTGTGCGGTTACTAAAGGAGGTACTTGAGAAAAATTACTTTTGTATTGTGAACAGGTTGGCGAAGATGAGTTTGGATACATGCTTGCTGACATATTAAAGGAGAATAATGTAAACAGCGAAGCAATGCGCTTTGATCCTGGTGCCCGAACTGCTTTAGCGTTTGTAACACTAAGAAAGGACGGGGAACGTGAATTCATGTTTTATCGTAACCCTAGTGCCGATATGCTGCTTCAAGAATCTGAACTCGACTTAGACTTGATACAAAAGGTGTGTTAGGATTGTTATTCTTGATTGTTACTTAGATCATAACCGATGATTTTAATGAAAAATGTTATTGTAACATGAAAGATGAGATTAGCAAAGAAGTGAATAAATTTTCAA
Source organism: Aralia elata (assembly GCA_034770075.1). Taxonomy (NCBI): domain Eukaryota; kingdom Viridiplantae; phylum Streptophyta; class Magnoliopsida; order Apiales; family Araliaceae; genus Aralia; species Aralia elata. Next base: position 6,027,659 of record CM068378.1, read on the forward strand.
ATGATAGCACGTGGACAAAAGGTTGCTTTGTTTAGCTGAATTTACTTCATTTAAAATAATGTTTTACAGTGCTTAATACACAAGTTCTATTATGAATTTTCAATATTTAGTTGCCTGTCAATTTTATGAAAGATTTCCTTCTAATTAGAAACTAGATCCTGGAAAATCACAATAATGGCTCCCAATTTGTTTGGCTATCAAATTGTTTACAGAGTATATACTTACACTATAAATCAGTTTTTCTTGCAGCCGTGAATAATAGTTTTCTATAGATATTAGAAGTACTGAACTTCCTATTGTTATCTCAATTTTGTAAGAACAATTGGTAATCAAGTTTTCACTTACTATTCACCCAAAGCATGTGCAGTTTGTTTCGATATTATACTTCATTGTCATTTATGATTGATTTTAGTTTGCTCTGATATCTAGTAATTTATACCTTGTGGCAGGCAAAAATTTTTCATTATGGTTCTATAAGTTTAATTACAGAACCATGCAAATCAGCACATATTGCTGCTGCAAAAGCTGCGAAGGATGCTGGTGTGATTTTGTCTTATGACCCCAATCTAAGACTTCCACTGTGGCCATCTGCAGAGAGTGCCAGAGAAGGAATCCTAAGCATATGGGAAACAGCGGATGTAATTAAGGTAGTGTCCTTTTATATGTTAAATAATCAGATATCTAGCATCTTCTTGAACGAAGATGAGCCATTCAATGGAAGATACAATTGTAATACAACTTTTTGATGATATAATTAATATTGATCATGTCAGATAAGTGAAGAGGAGATATCTTTTTTGACGAATGGAGAAGATCCATATGATGACGCTGTTGTCCGTAAGTTGTACCATCCAAATCTTAGGTTGCTCCTCGTCACTGAAGGTCCAGATGGTTGTAGATATTACACAAAGGTAAGGCCCAATTGGTATTGTCTTGATATTATGATCAACATATGGTTAATATTATTTCATTTGTCTCTCTGCATGTGCTTGTGTACCCATCTTGAGATGCGTGCATATTTGTTTTGAAAAGGATTGAGATTTTATTATTAACAGTTATTTGATATGCGCTACTTCCCTCTGATGAATAATTACTTAATTAAAAACGCAAGTAAATGGGTTGCATACTCTTTTTACTGTCCTCAATTTTTTTAACCCAAGCTATAACATCAGTTTCATGTTGCAGTTTCACTGGGTTAGTAACTCTAGAGGTATAAATTGATATAAAAAGAATTATAATAATTGAATTTTATTCAGAAAAGTATTTATCAACATAATGCTTAGAATGTTGATGGCAATATAACATATCACATTTTATCTTGACTTCAAATCATCCAACACTTGTCTTACATGGCCCTAGGTCTGTCGATGAACAACTTGAGTTTCAAACGTTTACTCCATCCATGGCAGAAAATTAATGTACTCCCTCACCACGCGCTATATGTTTGGTCCTATTTTTGAGAAGTGTTCTGAAGATTCCCTCTTAATTCTAGTTGGATAGATATGCATGTTGATAATCTAAAACACTATAGAAGTTGGCATGGGTGAGTAGGACTCTAACGGATGCCTCTTTTTTGGTCATTTATAGAATTTGAGGTGATTTGACAGAAGAAGACTCATAGGTGTTGTAGTGTGTTGAACCTTTTCGATATGATAGGCCGACATTTGCTTATCATTGTAATTATAATTTTCCTACTAGTAATTGTGTTTTAACTAGAGTCTTGTTGATTTTACAGGAGTTTAGTGGGAGAGTTAAAGGTTTAAAGGTAGATCCCGTGGATACCACAGGTGCTGGAGATGCTTTTGTAGCTGGAATATTATCACAACTAGCTTCTGATGATTCATTGTTTCAGGTATCAGTTTCAGCTATATACTTTATTATTGTCTCCTTCATTTTCCTAGTGAGCAAGTTATGCTGTAGAATATCTGCTTATTATATGCTGAATAACTCACAATTGCTTATTTCATTAACTACTCCTTCCTTGTGGACTTAGTTAAGTGCAATTTTGACTAGTGGTTCTTATCCTTGATGACCAACTATTTTTCCTTTTGTTTTTTTGATTTGGTGCCCTGTATAATTTGTGAGAACTCTGTGCTCGGATGAGTCCTGTTGGGTTGCCCATGCATGTGCATGCTATATTTGTAGTCTAATAGTCTTGTTACACGCTCATGACAATTGAATGGTTTGCCTCTAATCATAACAGAATTTCATAATATGACAGCTCGTGTTTGCTTATACATAGGGTCACCCCTTCGAGATTCTAATATAAATACTTTCGCTTGTCATAAAAGAATAATATATGACAGTTTGTCTCATCATGAACCTTCGTATGCCTTTGAGATAGTAGATAGATCTTTTGCGGCCGAGTATATGAAAGTTATCATCATTTGGTGCATGGGAATCAGACTTGGTGTTCAAATGAGCATAGTCCTATCACATGAAGATCACTTCCTTGAACTGGAATGTGTCACGTACTCGCTTGAGTTCCATTCAATGAAGTAAAACAGCATAATAAATTTGGTAGAAACTTTTACCTTGAGAAACCATTAGGATGTCCCTATATTTTGAGTTGGTCATCTAAATACCGTTCTAGACATTTGGACAATTCTATGAATAGATTAAGTGGCATAAAGATAGAACCTGGTCTCTTTCAGTAAGCATTCTGAACTCATGGAATTCTTGGTAATGCAGGAAACTCCTACAATAATTTATTTAATTGTTTTGAATTGAACAGAAATAACATGCAGTTCCTTTTTTTATTTTTTGAAGTGAAAATAACCCGAATTCCGGATAAATCGGCTTTTACTTTTTCATGAGCTTCTCAGTTTCATTCTTTTTAATCCCTTTGTGTGCCATTTTCAAAGTTTCTGCCCAATTTTTCATTTATTCTTGCTCTAATGACTGATGTGTTTACAGATTGTCACAAAGGATGCTAAAGAACTTCTATTCCATTATTTCGATCTCTCGTCATTTTAGATAACTAGTTCAATTTGTAATAAAGTCTTCAATATCCATATCTTTGTCTAAATGGTGATATATACGATATTTACAGGAAGAGGGCCGATTAAGGGATGCTCTCAGATTTGCCAATGCCTGTGGAGCGCTGACTGTGATGGAGAGAGGTGCAATTCCAGCTTTGCCAACTAGAGAAGCTGTGCTGAGTGCCTTGCTGGAGTCAGTAGCAGCATAGGTTTTCACCCAGTAGTCTTTAACCATACTACTACCTTCCTAATCCCTCTCAATTGCTGAAGACATTAGTGATTAGAGCATTCATGTGCAATAATATATATCTAAAAAATAATAAGTAAAATATTCCGCCTTTATTCTCTTCATTTGTCTCATGCTTTTCATTTATCTGCTGTTCTTGGCTAAATCCGCCAAGTGACAAAAAACATATTTCATGAGAACAATCCTCAACTTTATTAGTTAGGTCAATGCCATTATCAGGCTTCACTCTCAATTTGTGATGCTAACTGCTAAAGCAGTTCACCATTATTTGCTAGAAATTTGACTTGTGGAAGGCGGCCGAATTTAAAGATTTGCCCAATCTTATTATTTAGTTTTCCATAAAGAGTTTGAGATTTAATGTCCTCCAGGTGTTTCAATGAGCTGAAAAACCTGAGGTGACCTAATAATTTGTTACACCGGCAGGAATACTTACTTGGCACAAGATCCAGGGGCTTAAAAAAGTAGTAGTAACTCAAGTGCGCCAGATATCAAGTTTGAATACGTTGTGGTGGCAGTAATAGCAAAGAATTGTTTGGAGAGTTAGTTTAACAAAAATTTATAGATCCTTCTTTCCACAATTTTATGAGGTGGCAAATTTCCCCGTTTCCGGCAGTAAAGGAAGGTGCAGTAAAACAGTTAAAATTTCTTTATTTAGGAGATCAATTATTTACCTCAAAAAGTGATTTATCCCGAATCAAATGGATGACCATACCCTTTTTCCGGTGACCCTTGTCTTTATAAGCCAATCTATTTAGTCCTCCTATATATATCTCGAACTCAAAACCTTTTTTTACAAAAATTTTTTTTTTAAAAAAATGGCTGATGATGCAGCAGACGTGGCGGAGCGCGACAGAATCTTCAAGAAGTTTGACGCCAATGGCGATGGCAAAATATCAGCAGCAGAGCTGGGAGATTCGTTGAAAGCACTTGGTTCCGTTACAGCCGAAGAAGTGAAGCGCATGATGGATGAAATGGACACCGATGGCGATGGGTACATTTCATATGAGGAATTCACGGATTTTGCCCGTGCCAACAAGGGTTTAGTGAAGGATGTTGCCAAGATATTCTAGTCTCTCTTTATATCTCTATACTATATATAATACTATAATACCATATCATTTTGAATATGTTTTTCACAGCTCGTCTTCAATCCAACAACTGGTATTCTTTTTGGGAATTTTTTTTTGGTTTTCATAATATTTGCTAACAAAAAGGTTGGTTCATTTGTCACCATGCACCAGATTTTAAACCACGTGGCCTTTTATACAAATAATATTCTTCTACTTCTGGTTGCCCTTGCCCTTGCCCAACTATTGGGTTTAGCCTTCCAGAATCAATTCTTTTCTTGTGAACCTAAACTGAAAAGGATGGTTCAACTCTTTCTTTTTCTTTATGAGGAGATAGAGGGTGAATCATCTTTATCAAAGAAGACTGAATAAAGAATGAAATCGCCATAAAAAGCAACAAAAACAAGAAAGATGAAATTTAATATTCGTACTTGTGCTCGAGGAATTTCAACCTTTTCCACACTTGTAGTAGTAGTAGCAATGGCATTGCGACCATTTCAGTGGGGAAATAGAACAAACTTTTGGCTGAATCAAAATGTGCTACCGCCTACCAGCACGCAAACTATTATCTATATATCCAATTTTTACAAATTACGTACCATAAATAATATCACTGCATTTGTGGTGTGCTTCAACTTGCCCTTTCCTTGTGTCTCATATTATAATACTCACGAATTCTTTGAAAAATATACTTCATGTACAATTGTCCCTTTCCTTTTGTGTCTCATATTATAATACTCACGAATTCTTTGAAAAATATACTTCATGTACAATTGTGGACAATGATATATTTTCTGATTAATGGTAAGAAATCTGGAATACAATAAGAAAATAAAAATACAAAAACAAGTGCTACTTGCCAAAGAAAAGTAAATTGAAAAGATCACCACTGAGTACTGATATGCGGCAAAGTTGCTGAAATCCTCACCCTCTACTGTTATCCTTCTCTTTGTAGAGAAGAGAAAAGCAAGTATGTACAGTACAGATGTAATTGCTCATCACAATACCAGATCACTATATACAATTCCAAAACTTGCAAATTCTATACCCAAAATTACCTCTTCAAGCAGAACGCTAAAGAAAATGGTTGGAGTCAGTCTCAAGTATCCTATCCTCTCAACGACAGCTTAAGTGATCATCATCTTCAAATTCTGAAACTCCTAGCATTGCCAAAGCTAGATGATTCTTCATTTCACTTTTTGTTTGCTGTATCTGAGAGTAACTGTCAATGACAGAACCATTACCGGGGAAACTAGATTTCTTCTTATTAAAAAAGTTAGGTTCTACTTCTGTCAGTATGGAAATAATTTCATTGATGTTGGGCCTCCGGGATTCTTCGCTGACTATACAAGCATCTGCAGCTTGAACCATCCGAGCTATTTGTTTTAGATTTCTCTGAGTGAACTTGATGTGTGGGTCGATCAATTCTTCAATTGCTCCTTGCTGCAAAAGTGGCTTTGCCTGCAACAGAAGGAATTATTTGTCTTTAATATAGTACCTCCATATATTGATTCATCCGTTTGAAATTAAGGTGCATTCATTGTGATACAAAAGTGAATTCACCCAAGAAATGATTTGTTGCAGCTAATATAAATACTGCTGGACAAACTGAAGGATCACTCCCATACACCACCAAGCCACAAATGCTCAAAACCTAATAACAGGTTCAGATCTTCTGTTCTTTCAATCAAACACAAACGATTCCAATGTCCTCCATTAGTATTTTAAGACAAATAACTATCGATGGATTCATTAAGGATAAAAGACAACATGAGGAAGAAGACAAGGATGTCATGTTGTCGCATTAAAGTGAATGAATGATTGATGTGATTGAGAAATATGTCAATGAGCTTACATCTGTTTATTTATATCGAAAGGGTATCCTATTTGAAACTATATATTTGAGCATTTTAGTTTTTAAGAACCATTTAGGTTTATGGGGTGCCCACTTCTTTAAAGAAAGTCATGCACCATTAGATTTTTAACCACAATTAGAGTTTAAGAAATCCATGGGGAATTAATTAAGAAGCAAGTAAATTAATGACCTACCCATGAAATCAAGTTCTCTTCCCCTGGTCCTCTTGTTCCTTCAATTGGCTTCCTCCCAGTTATTAGTTCCAAGAGGACCACCCCAAAGGCATAAACATCGGTTTTATCAGATATTTTTCCATGCTGGAAATATTCAGGAGCCAAATACCTGCACATTAGATTTATAGATTCCTTAAATGAAAATCTCCAAAAATTTCAACAAAGATTCTTTTTCCAATTGTTTTCGAGAATTGAGATCATACCCAAAAGTTCCTTTGACAGTTTTGCAAAGAAAAGGTACTGAAGGTGCTTGAGTCCATGTAGCTAATCCAAAGTCACATAACTGCAGATATCAATAACTGATCAGAATATCTATTACTGATCAACGGCTGGATCTATGTGTTAACACAATCAAATTCGAATACAATGATAAAAAAATTACTATAACAAATTTATCTCACCTTTGGTATTTTTTTGGAAGAGAGAAGAATGTTCGAGGGCTTAATGTCTCTATGGACTACACATCTTTCAGTTCCATTATGTAAATACCCAACTGCCTCTGCAATTCCTATAGCAACCTTATACCTCACAGACCATGGAAGTGATGAACCACCCTTCACCCCCCTCTTCTTTTCTGCAAAATGACTAAAATTTATAAATAACTCAAATTCCATTAAGAATTGAAAGAAAAATCCATGTTTTGGAAGAATTAAGAAACCATACCGTGCAAATATCGCTCTAAGCTTCCACCAGATACATATTTGTATACCAAAAACAAACCCTCCTCTTGATCAATACAAAAACCAACAAGAGGAACAATATAGGGGTTGTGGAGAGAACTAGCAATCATCAATTCCCTACAAAATGCTTTTGAAGACTCTTTATCTTCTTTATCCAGCCGCTTAATCGCCACTGTAGTCCTCAAGAACCCAACTTTTCCTCTAAAAACACAGCTCAATGCACCTCTGCCCAAAACTCTGCCTACCCATTTCAAAAAAAATCACATAAATAAGAAAAACAAAATAAGGTATAATAGAATTAGAAATAAATAAAAGTGAGTACCTTTTGAAAAATGGCGAGTTGCATAAAGAATTTCAGAATAACTGAATCTAACCAGGGTATGGACCACAGGAGATATACTCCTCTCCAATGACTCAATTCTGCTCCATTTTAGCTCTCGAGATCGAGATTCAATCAACCCATTGTCCAAATTCACCATTAAAACGGTGGTCGAACAAGAATTATTCACATTCATTGATTCAAGTTCAACCTGAGAGCAAAAACTGAACCTGAATGAAGAATGAACTGATTGAGGGTCAGCATTTGTGAGTTCTGCACCACACCCACCAGTCTCTGCAAGTAACCAAGCTTTGTTGTGCTCAGAATTCTTGCTATCCTTCTCTCTATCCCTCTGATCTTTACCAGAACTCAACCGTTTGGAAGGTGGAAGAAGACAAGAAAGCCCAAATTCCCAAATCATTTTGTGGAGCAGTCTCTTGAATTTTAGATTGTCATAGTTAGTACTTAGTAGAGGATTACTGATTAGTGCCGGTAACTAGAGAACAAGTATTTGAAGAAAGAGGCTCTCTCTCTCGAGAGTACAACTATTACATTGGGAAACCCCCATTCTGAGTGGATCTGTATAGATCACAGAAACCCAAAACAGAGAAAGTATAAAAGTAAGGCAGAGAGAAAAAGTTGAGAACTTTGCTTGAATGGGAGGAGAGAATTTCTTAATAGATAAAGGGAAGGCCTTTATATTAATGTGTAAATAAATGTGTATATATGTATTGTGGGGATTAGATTAATGTATTAGTAATGGTGGAAGGTGAGAATACAAGAGAGAGAGAGAGAGAGAGAGAAAAGATGGTCCAAATCCAAAAGGAGAGCAAGACGAATATAACGGTGGATAGCTGATGGGTGGCATTATACTGTGGTGAGGAAAAGCGTGAATGGAAGAGGAGAGAGAAGAATGAGATTCTAGGTGTGAATGGTTAAGAAGACAAGAAGAACCCACAAGGGGATTAAACAGAGAGAGAATGGCAGGGGATTAAAGTTAACTGATAGTAGTAGTAGGGAAGAGGGGATGTTCAATTTGTTTACGACTCATTGGGTTTGAGGGATTAATTATGAGAAAATAATGTCTCACATGGATATGAATTAGAAGACGAGAGAAGAGTGGGGTCGGCTAATAAAGGAGAAGGGAAAGTTTGGGGGAGTAATTGGGATTTGAAATATTATTTTAAAATCAGAGATATATTTCTATTTTAAGACTTTAAAGTGACATAATCTTTCTAATTTGTTATTATTTTTTAACTATCATTTAATTACCGCACTTGAATTTCTATCTAATACTAATAAAATTATCTCTGAAAATATAAAATTGTCCTTAAAAGTTACCGTATCTCTAATTTTGAAATGAAATGAGTATTTAATCGGGGGATCGAAATAATTAAAGAATAACTAATTAGTGCCCAAATCAAAGAAAAAGATGGATGAAGTTTGGTGCACCCTAATTTTTCCATGGCCAACGCCTTCTCTTCTCATCCTTCAACAACCACTTTTGACAGCCGTGCGGGATTCATTTGTCCACCCGTTTCATATACAATATGATTATTGTAAAATGCCAAAAGCTATTTTTGAAATTTTAAATTCACTTTCTATTTATCCAACTCATTAAATTTTGAGAAAATCTAGACAGAAGGATTTGTTTGTTTTCTTAATAAGAAAAAAGGATAATCAAAAGTTAATACAATCAGGCTCGACACCACACCAGATGTATACTTAATGGATTTATAATCTTGGTACAACAAAAGTGGTATATAATTCAACAGCTACAGCCTAAGCTACACCAAAAGTGTCCAGGATGATGCTTGTTAGTACCGTCTCCTTGGCAAACCAAATTTCTGTGGCTTTTTTTTAAGGATTTTCTTAATGTGTGTCCTAGGGGCACACACTATACACAGGTATCGAGTGAATATTATCTTGATTTCTGTACATATTCTCTTGATCTGTGTGTAAACGCAGAAATCAGAAGAATATGCACAGTAATCAAGTAAATATTCTCTCGATTCTTGTGTATAGTGTATACCCCTAGAGCACACATTAGAAGGACCCTTTTTTTAAATACCGAGAAGATCTCACATTTGATTTTTCAATTATTATTGAATGAGTGGGGTCCATTAAACGTTTTATTTACATAAAACTGTATTAGGTAGGGGGGAAATTATCTGTATTACATTTATTTGATAATAAATTAGAGGACCTAAATCCAAAGACAAAATAGGAGTAGTAGTTTGGATTGGATAAATATTATGAGGAGGACGTACGTAAGCTTTGTGTTGTTCTTGGGTTCCAACAAGTTCACCTCAACAGTACTAAATAGAATAAATAGACCCTTAATTCTCAACAAAAGGAGGGAGGGGCAAATGGGAATGGAAATAGAGAATTGCAGAGTGGAATTATAATAGAACTATGGAATAAGGAGTTACAGTTAATTAAGTGGTATTGATTCCATTGACAAGTATTTTACGTCATATACATAGATGGTGAATTTAAATATCTCATATATACCACAATGATCATTTTGAAACACTAATGAGGTAGGTATAATTAAGTCATTAGACACTCTTTAGCCGGTTTTAAGCGTTATAAATTCACAAAATTATGAATTTAATATTTCACTAAATAAATGATTTTTTCGAACACTCTGCACACAGATTTAAGTATTACTATTAAATTGCACAGTGAAATATACGCATGATTAATTACTTGGAGCACTTGCACATAATTATGGTATTGCTTGCACCCCTAATCTTCTCAGCTCATAATTTAAAAATTAGTAATATAATACATTTAAATTTTGAAAATGATAACTTTCATAATTATTTAATACGTACTTTTTAGATATTTTTAATATTCATAGTTATATTAACTAAAATTAAATAAATTCATGGGAATTCAAAATATAAAAACACCGACTTTTAAGAAATCAATAATAATTTTATTTTTCATAACAGAAAGAAGAACAATTTACGTCGACTGTTACATTAAAAAAAAAAAAACCTTTTCTTTTCCCACAAAATAAAAGCTTTTTGATCCCTCTACGAAATTGATTAAAAAGCAAACCTAGGCATATCCTACCGACCCTTGATTAATTAGCACATAACTGAAAGCCAGTTACTCATCATCATCATCATCATTATGATCATCATAATCATCTCTTTTTCTTTTTTCTTTTTTCTTTTTTTTAAGTTAAATTTATTAAATTCAATCCAAAGTACAAAGGCCTGATCTTCAACTGATCATGTTTGTCATATTCTAGTTAGTATAATCAGCATGGCTCTTCCACATTTAGTACATTGATGAGTTTGTTTCCACCCGCCCACCCACCTGGCTTCAATACACTCCAACTATATGTTGAAACTTGTTAATGGATGTTTGTCTCTTCTCTTGTGCTCTGGTCTGTCTTGAGTAATTATATATAGTTGGAAGTTGAGACTCTCGTGAACATTAAAACCAAAACATAAAATAGAGTACTACTAACAATTACTACTACTTACTAGCAGAGAGATTGAGAAAAAGAGGTCTTATAAATGTCACACTGAATTCATATTCATATCACAATATTCGAATAAATGTAGCCCCTTATACATACTCGTGTCTTACGTTTTTTTTTCTCTCTTTTATCTCTACAAATTTGATTTTATTATATTTTTATCATTTTAATTTATTTTTTTTATTCTATTCCTCTTAAAATTTGATAAAATTCTTATTATATTTTTATAATAGTTACACACGCACTACATGTATCACCAAAATAGTAATTATAAAAGAGTCACCGTGAGCTAGCCATAATTTTCGAACCCTCAAATCAAAAACTCACTGGATCTAATAACGGATTATTGACCAGGAACTAACCACGTGGCGCTTAAGGAGAACTCAATGTACGTTAGGCTTGATTAGCATGAGCTAGCCAACTCGAAGCCGATGAAATTATATAGTTGTAGCATTGAATAAAGATGTCATCCACACACACCTATTACCTATATATATATATATATATATATATATAGAGGGACGAAGCCATAAATAATAATTACTGGGGTCAAAATTATTACTGAGCTATAAATAATTTGATGGGGGTTCGGGGGCAGCGCCCCCGAGCCAAAATTTTGTAATACTTTTGTACTTTTGAGTCACACACACGTGTGTGTATATATATATATATATATATATATATATATATATATATATATATATATATATACTATATTGCAATGATAATATAATAAGTAATAATATATGGTATATATACACTATATTGACTCATAATAGACTTTTTTAATCACAATTGTTCATAAGTAATTAATTCATTAATTATTTTTAAAAATAATATAAATTAGATTATTATTTAGTTTAAATATTATAGAGAGATATACATATATTGAGAGGATATGAGTCATATGAGGTTAAAATTTGATTGACAAATTATAAATTTTCAATTTGACCCCGTATAATAGAAATTTTTTAAAATTTTAGTGGGGTCAATTTATATATAATACTTAAAAATTTTAAAATTTACCTTACATTATAAAGCAATTATTTTTTTTTCAGTGGGGTCAATTGACCCCACAATTATACATGTAGCTTCGTCCCTGAATAATATATATATATATATATATATATGGAAAATCAGTAGAGACCCACCCTCCATTGATCAATTTGTACAGTTAAATGAGGGTATAAGTTTGCAGTAGGATTTAGGGAGGAATAGGAATAGGAATAGGATGGATGCAGGGGGGCTGGCTCTCTTTTGATATGTCAAATTATGGGATGGGATGGGATGGAAAGGGAAGGAGCTTAATAATTGTGAATCTGTCGGTGCCAATTTTGGGAGGGACCTACAAAGATTATGAGGATAGTTTTAATTGTAATTTCCAATTTATAATCATATATATCGAAGTACATATCATTACAAGCTTCAATAGAACTAGCAACATCATCAGTTGGCGGGTCTATGTCATTAAGGCCGGGTTTACTGCAGGTTCAAAAGAGGATACCATAATAATTGTCTTTTATAATCAATGAGTTATCTGTGCATTTATATTGTTGTCATAATTAAAGGTGTAAACGAGTCGAATCAAAATTAACAAAGAGTTGTTCGAATTCAACTCGAAACGTTAAATTTATACTCGAATTCGACTCGAATTCAAATTGTATTTGAAAATTTATATTCAGATTCGACTTGACTCGAATATTTATTACTCAAATTCGATCCGACTCGGATCGAATTATATTCAAACTATTAGCGAGCTTCAAATTCAAGCTCGAATTCGAGTCTCCACATAATAACTATTTTTATAATAAATATAATTATAAACTGAATTTGTTATTTTACTTAGAAATGAGAAAATATATTTACTATTACACTTTACAAATATAAAATTACAATTAAAAATAAAAATAAATAATAATAATTAATTATCTTAATTTGATTTAATTTTGTATATATTATAAGAGAATGTTTCAAGTATCTAATCGAATTTGTATCTATCGAGTATGTATCCAATCACAATCGAGAATTCGAGTAGTTTGAATTTTAAACGAGTCGAATATAATCTTGCTCAGATTCTACTAATATTTTTATTCAAACTATTTTTATACTCAGATTTGAATCATATTATTAACGAATTCGAATCTCGCTCGTATTTTTTTTAAGTCAAACCCGAATCAAACCGAAACTGTTTGGCTCGTTTGGAGCCTTAGTCATAACATACACATTAAGGCATAATAACAACTGATCATGTTGTTTTATAAAAGTAATTTGAATACGAACTAAATTTTCATCCGGAAGATAGAAGGTTTGTAGCAATATATACAAAGAATTTTAAAGTACATGCTAACTAAGCGCCATTTTATACAATATATTGACTTTCCCGAATGAGTTTTTCTTACCGACTAGTTAAAAAAATTAAGCTAAAAAATAAATATCAAGTCTAAAATACATATGTTGTCTTTAATTAGAATATACAATAATTATTTATGTATTTGTATTAATTTATAAATTACGTTATTGTGTCTACTAACAATAACAACAACATGATATATATATATATATATATATATATATTGTAGAATATTGACATACTAACCATTAAGACTCTTGTGCGTTTGGGACCTCATACTCAATGGGTGAAAATACAATCACCCAAGCAAATAAAGTCCCAACAAACTAGGGAAAAAGAATATAACAATAATTAAACGTTATAGACGACGGTTTAAATAGGAGTTGAGTACCGTCAACACGAGAGTAAAAAATTGCAGTCTAATAACAGTTGATATAATGAGGGAGCTATGCAGGGACAATTTGATCAATGTATATTCCTCTTGCTCCTGAAGCAGCATGTGTGTGTATATATATATATGACATAAGATGGTCCGCCGACCATATGCACTGTAGGCGGTCTCTTGTTACTTGAACGCTGAACCTACTACATATTTTTTTAAGTATTACCTACGTACAATATAATTAATCAATTATCGATCACTTGCATTGACTTCATAACATGTGTAGCCATTATGTCTAATTACTCTCCCCGTCCCACAAATATAATTTACATATATATTAGAAAAAATTAAAATATTTTAAATTTATCTTTAGTGACTGTACTCTTTATATAAAATGATAAGTATTTTTATTTTTTATATTAATAGACTCTACTAAATGACATATTTATTTTTTACTTTATATACTTTATCTCATCTTTTTAAAAATAAAATAAATTATAACTTTAATCAATGGAGGGAGTAATTATTATAATTAATAATGCACATGATCATATGTCCACAAGTACGTATATGGTTCAATTTAATCTATAAATTAACTAAACTAGGTAGCACCTGCCGACAACAGGTTATGTAATAGAGTCTTTCTACAACGACATTGTTGGTTGATATTGTCTAGCGACATTTTTTTTTTTTTTTTTTTGGTTTTTTTTTGTTATGACTCCCAAATAATTTATATGATTTATTGGTATAAAATTTTTTAAAAAAAAATTTGTTCCAATAAATCATATAAATTATTTGGGAGTCATAACAAAAAAAAAACCAAAAAAAAAAAAAATATGTCGCTAGAATGTCAACAAAAAAATGTCCCCCTAGAATTTTCCTATGTAATAAACTTATGACTGGAGATTTAACAAATTTTGCTTTTAGATTGGTTTTTTAGGCGCATAATAGCATTTCTTATGTGACAATCCGACAAACCGATTATTATTTATATATAATCAAGAAAATAATGAATTAAAAGATCATGCTACGATCTACATATAAATAATGCATGGTGCAAAATGTTGTCCAAGAGGGCTTGCAACAGTAATTCCACGTTCCATATTTCTTCTATTTAAAGGGTGCAAGATATATATTATACGTAAAATACATGCATGCATCTAGATAAATCGCTCTAAAAGTTCATGCAAAATTTATTAGGCAAGCTTTAGACCGATGTCCGATAATAATTTGATGTGGATATATATCAGAAACTCACCTAAATACATTATTACTAGGATTTAGCTTACTAATCTTGTAATTAACTCTTTAACAAGAGTTAATTGATCGATCCCGTTAAACATAGACACTGACTGATCACTAAGTTTATACTTTGTTGCTGAAATTTAAAATAAATAGAAAGAAAAAGAAATGGACGGAAAACTTACGTTTTCTGTTAAATTTCTTTTTACTCATGAGTTTCTCGATGAACGAAAAAACAAAGAAATAGACGAAAAACTTAATTACTTTTTTTGCCAAATTTTTTCGCCTAAAAATAAACGAATTTGAACGAAAAACTAAATAACATAAAATTCTCTCTTTTATAATCTCTATTACTCCCAAGATTATAAACATAATAAAACTAATATAAGGGTTTTTAGTAATTTAAATGTGAAGCTTAAATTTTATTTTTTTTCTTTAATAAACTCAAGAACAACATGAAAAAAAAATATGTAAGTTTTTTATTCATTTTTTTATTATTATAAATTAAGTTTACGCTTAATTGGACATTACTTATCATAGAGATCTACCTATTTATAGTCCAGCAATTAATACAAATTATTGAGGAAACGTGAACATTAATAAAGGCTCTTTTGTTAGACGTGGCATTGAAGTTATGTTGCCATTTGCCAATCGGTCCTATCTTCAATTAATTGGGCTTTTACACGTACCACTAAGGGGTTGTTTCTTTAAAGTTGAATGGAGTTGAATGGTTGAATAGCTGAATCGGTCAGATGATTGAGCTAAATGGCTAAGTCAGATTTTTTTAGCTGAATAGCTGAATGAGCAGCTGAATAAGTAAAAATAAAATTAAAAAAATTAAAAAAAATATTAACTATTATATTAAGTAATATTAAATAAATTTACAACAATTTTAAATTTTTTCAAAGGGGTAAAATAATAAAATTCTGTCATTCAGATGTTTCAGACATGTCAATTATTAAACAGTTTTTTTCATTCAGATTTAGATTCAAATTCAGTTCATTTAGATTCAGATTCATTCAGTTTTTATCAAACACCCCTAAATCTAATTTCTGGGACCATTGCCCCCATAATGTTAATTAGTTCATGAAAACTGATGCGTTGCTCTTGGAATATTTTATGTCACGACTTAAGCCGCTCCCATGTGAAAATTTTGAAAGATGTTTAAGCTCTCGTATGAGGCAATATTGTACAATCCCATGGGCAATATCATATGCTGAGCTAATGGTGAGAATAAAGATTACCACAGTACCTACTCTCTCTTGACATTTTGAAATTTTAAATTCAAAATTAGTGTGACATTGTGTAATTTTAGTTAATACGAATGTCAATACTATAAAATATTTAAAAAGTACTATTAAACTATAATTAATTATTGTTTTTAAAATTTAAACGAATTGTGTTAATTTAAATTAAAAATGTTATAAATTGACTTTGAAAAATCAATATTAATTTTATATGTTAAAATACAAAGGGTAATATTATAAAGTTCTATAGCATTGGGTTTTGAATTCTCGTCAACAAAATTGATTAAAAACATCAAAATATCATAATGAATGGATAAAAAGAAAATCCAAGTAAATAAATAAAAAATTAAAATGAATGGATAAAAAGAAAATCAAAGTAAATAAATAAAAAATATAAAACACATAACGCTAGAAGGAGGGCTTGAACCTCCGACCTTGTGGTTAACAGCCACACGCTCTAGCCAACTGAGCTATTCCAGCCTATATAATTTCAATCCAGATATTCATTAGAAACCAGGTTTGCCTAAATGTTTATAAGTATTGTACTTTCCTATACTAATGTTCTCAAAAAAAAAAAATACTTTAATGTCCTAATAATCAGGGCGTAGCAGAAACTTGAGTGAAAAGGGACAAAAATTCATGTAAAAAGTAGTCATGTATAATACCATAATATAAAATATATTTATTTAACACCATACTTCACTTTCTTTTTCATCAGATTTTTCAGAATTTCAAGTTCTAAACAAACATAAAATTCAACAATTTTAAAATCCCTGAATAAGAAGAGTTTACAATGTGCTTGTATTATAAAAAAGGGAAGAAAAAAAAAAGATTGAAAAAATAAACCAATTAGTGCTCTACATATACATTTGTGGGTATTTGATTATCTATAGTATAATCAGGTAGGTCAATCTAAGAGTTTAAGGTGTACTTTGATAAGATGAGGAACTGTCACCAAGCCGATTAAGAGAAAGAGACTATAATAAATATTTTAATTTTAAATTTATTTAGTTGACTTTAAATTAAAATTATAATTGAAATTTTAATGTGTATTAAAACATAATTTAATTTTATATGTTATTTTGAACATAATATACTATGAGTTTGTATTTTCAAAACACGAGCCTATTATTACAAATTTTCTTTTTACATAATCAGGAAAGGGTTATAAACAAAATATACCATTACTATTATATATTATATGTATTATGTAAAAAAAAAGATGATGATATATGCACACCCTAAATTACTAGTTGTACATTTAAAATTAAGTAAGTGACTAATTTATTCTATAAATGAGACCGCAATTTATTTATTTAGCATCTTTCAATTTTGCCTTTTATACTATTATAAATAGTAACTATAAAACAAAAAATAAGTTAAACAAGTATATAAGATGGTTAAACATTACATAATTCTTATCAAAAAATAAAGACAAACTTAAGATCACAATTGTCTCCTTGGAAAATATAAAATTTTCATGTCTTAAAAGAAAATTAGCCAAAAAAAAAGTCATTATTTTTTGATATTACTATTGAATAAACTATTATTCATGCATCCTACACTTATTCATCTGTTCAATTATTTCGTTATTACAAAGTAACTTTATTTAGTATTATTATCGAAAAATAGGATGATTTTTTTGTCCAATTTTCTTTTAAGACATGAATAGTATGATTCAAGGAAGAGAAAGTTGGAGGCTGGTGGTGTTTGATTGCATCTTAATACATCTTAATAGTCTATCTCTTAATGCATCTTAACAACCCACATCTTTGTATTAAGAGGTGCTCTGAATAGTTTAGACACATATTTATATCTTACCTATTCAGAGGACTTCTTAATACAAATATGTGGGCTCTTAATACAAATATGTGGGTTGTTAAGATGCATTAAGAGGTGTGTTGTTAAGATGCATTAAGATACAATTAAACACTACTGACGGTCGAAAGAATTCGGTGAAAGATAGAGTGGTGCTTCTTGTTGGGCTCACTCTTCGACGATCAACAATCTTCACGCTGTCCATTATTTGATTTGCTGCTAAAAACCCAGCATAGATTTGTCTCGGTTGGTTTACATTACAGAAAAGAGCCCAACACTATTTTTCCAGAGGCCCAAACAATTTGGTAAGAGACCCAACTCCAACTGGTGTTTCTATTTGAGTCTAAGGGCCTGTTCGGCACCTACTTATAAGTTGTTTTGACCAACTTATAACAAACCAACTTATAAGTAGTTTAAGCAAAAAAAATGTTCGGGGACAACTTTTTTTTTTACTTATAAGTCGAAAAAAAAGTCAAAAAAAATAAGTAACATTTAGTTACTTAAAAAAAAATGATTTATAAGTCATTTTTTTTAAGTTGGTCAACGACTATGAAATGACAAAAATGCCCTCTTTTATTTTTAATATTCTTCTTATTGAAGGACATTTTAGTAATATTCTTATTTTATTTTAACTTATAAGTCATTATTAGCCGAACACATTCACAATTATTACTTATAATTCCCGACTTATAAGTAAAAATAATGTCGAACACTATTACTTATAAATCTACTAAAATTGTAACTTATAAATCTACTAAAATTTTAACTTTAAGTTAAAAAAAATAAGTCATTCCCGAACAGACCCTAAATTACCTAAAAAATGTACAAATTAATTCACCATTACTTCAACGGTAAGCCGGTAACCCTAAATTTTCACTTCCACACCAAATACATCGCCCATGGACCCCCATTCGTCTTTATTGCTTCACAATCACACTTGATTGCTTGGAGTTGGCGGTGACGGAGGAGTAATCTTTTCAACTGGTACAAGTCAAAAAATAAACAAGCACAAATTAAAACCCTATTTTAATTTCCCACTCCCCCTGCCCTGGTTCTTCTCTTCAGCCATGTCTGGTCTAATTGCCGAGTTGCTAAACATGCCCCAGCCACAGCTCCAGTCCCAGTCCCAGTCCCAGTCCCAGCCCCAGCCCCAGTCCCAGCCCCAGCCCCAGCCCCAGACCCAGCCCCAGCCCCAGCCCCAGCCCCAGCCCCAACTCCAACTCCAGTCCCAGCCACAGCTCCAGCCCAAGGCTCACGCGCAGCCTCTGCCCCAGCCAGTGCAGCCGGAGACTCCTATTCAGTCCACCCCCAGTAAGCTGTCTTTCTGCATTTTCGATCTAATTTTCTTTCTATCTGTTTGGTTTCTGAGAAAATGCTTGAAAAATGCACTTAATAATAATAATTATGGATCTCACTTTTATGCTGTTTTGGTGTAGATACCAACTAAACTAGCTGAATTAGTTTTTCTCAATTGCTTGTTTTAGCTCTTCTAGGTCACAAAATTATTTTTGTAGAGTTGAGGTTTCTCACCTTTTCATTTTATGTCATTAATTTATGAAATTGATATTTTCAAATGGAAAAATTGTTATTTTCAAAGCGGGATGAATGCATTATAACAGTTACCTTATTGTACTCCCTCTGTCCCATAATATATGACGTTTTAGAGTTGTTCAGAATTAAGGAAATAATTGTATAGCATTAAATATAGTATTAATTGTCTATAATACCCTTTATCATATATTTATCTCATATTCTTTCTCTCCCATTAGTAACATTTTCTAACATGGGGTAATTTTGGAAAGATTGTGGTTAATTCTTCTAGATTATGTAAAACGTCAAATAATTTGGGGAAAATAAAATCATCTAAAACGTCATATATTATGGGACGGAGGGAGTACTGATTTGTTTGCTTTTCTCTTTCCATTATTTTTTTTTATCGGTTGGTGGAGTAACTGGAGTTAGTGTATGGCTGACTATTGTTCTCTTTAAAAAAATAATAAAATTATGCTCCCTCAGTTCCGAATATAAGATATATTGGCTTAAATGAAATATTCAGGTGATTTTAAATTAAAGAAATAGGAATTCAGGGTAAATACAATTTGTTAAAAATTTTGTACTCTGATGAAAATAAAATTAAAACATAAAGATTTAAAAAACTGTCACCAGAACTTCTGCTTCAAAGAATGTTATTGTAAAATTACTTCTTTTTTCAAAAAAAAAAAAACTCTTTTGAATTTTATGTTATTTTAATAGTCATATATATATATATAGAGAGAGAGAGAGAGAGAAGTGTTTTACCAAGCACCTCTTAGATAGTGTATAATAAGATAATGATGTCTTGATTCATATTTAATGGTTTGCATACATATTTATGTAATTTGTAATGTTTATTTGCTTGCTTAGGTATTCCTGAACAATTCTTGTACAAAAACCGTCTACAAGAATACACCCAAAGAGCCGCCATCCCCCTCCCAATGTATCAGACAAACAATGAAGGATCACAACATGCCCCAATGTTTCGATCTACAGTTGTTGTAGATGGAGCATCCTATACTTCTCCCAACATTTTCTCACATCGAAAGACAGCAGAGCAAGATGTTGCCAGAATAGCATTGCTTAGTATGCCACAAAAAATCATGGTTGAAGAATATCCTCTTATTCAAGAGGTAGTTATATTTATGTTAATAGTTTTCAACTTACTTGACTTTGTTGAATTATGCGTTGTCTTCTTTTAAAAATCTGAGAAAAGTATTGACGGTTAATATATTAAATATACTCTTACTATCACATTTGGTTGACTAACCTTATGTTAACCATATCATGTTACTATTGAGGTCCTTGATATATTGTGTTTGCTAGCTTTCTTTTTCTTTTTCTTTTTCTTTTTCTTTTTTTAAGAAAAATTATGTGTTCCAAAATGTTTATTATTGAAACTTATCGAGAGAGATAAAGTTTAAGCTATACAGTAAACTAAGTCGATGTTTTGCTCTAAATTAATTTAAGAGCTTCTGTTTTAGAAGGTGTAGAAAGAGAAATGTTTGATGTTTGATGGAGTTGTTGTCATTATTCACAAAACATAATTCTTTAAGTGAGTTTATACCGTAAGTCGTAAGTCTCTTGGTATACCTCTGTCAAAAAATGAGACCCATATTTGACATGTTGACTTTTTTCTCAATTTTTTTTCCATATTTAAAAACGAATTCCTTATTGATAAAAATTCATAGAAATTTTATGTTTAGATGTGTAATAGGTAAACCTTTTGCGTAAAAATAATCAACAAGTTAAACATGATTCTCATTTCTAAATAGGTTTAAAATGACCACCTTTCTTTTTCTTCGTTGCATATAAATGAATGCTATTTCTTGAAACTAGATTTGTTTCGAACCAAAACAGAATGGTTCTGCCTACTCAAAACTAAGAAGGGATGCGCGGCCCTACTACTAAAATCCCGGTTTTTGCAACAATTGTGTTCTTCTATGTAAGATTGAGTTGGAGTCTAGAGCCAAAGCCCCTTAACTTAGACTGGGGCTGGGTTGAAGGTTGGATTGCCAACTAGCGTCTATTGTTGAATTCACCCGCCTCTTTACTGGATTGACTAACCACAAGATCTCTTTTTTAAGAAAGAGAGCCTGTTGAGCAAACCAGCTATCTCATATAGTATGAGCATGAACTGAACTTTGTTCCTTCCCCCGCGCGAAGCGAATGGGCGATGTGTTGTTGGTCTGTTTCGGGACTCAAAAGATGAAGAGAAGCCCTTACTGAGGGTTCTGTCAGTGCGTGGGGAATTCATGTTTTTCTATCTTGTGGGGTTGTTTAGAGAAAGTTACTTATCCTTAAAGCTATTAAATGATAGGGTTATTTTTCTTGCATCTCTTTGGGCTTCTGCTATGGGGACTTTTAGAGATATCTCTGTTATTGATTTTTGTAGAGATTGGAGGGCTGCACTTTTTTAAGTGCTTTCTTGTTTTTGATCTTTAAGTCTGTTGAGGATGGACTTCTTGTCTCCCATTTATTGCATCCTTTCTTGTCTTTTAATAAAATTTATTCTTTTATCAAAAAAATAGTAGAGGAGATGTTCAGAACCCATGCTGAGGTTGCAGAAGTGATGGAATGGCCAATTGTCATCTTTAGAAATTTCGAACATACTAGGAGGGAACATCTTCCAAAGCACGGACTCCCTCTTTTATTGTTTTTATTTTACTTTATTTTCTCTTTTTAAGGTGAAACTTGCCATTAATCAATTTTTAATTTTTAATTTTACTTTTATTAATTGAGAGGTAAATTACGTTCTCATTATAAGGTGTTAATATTTAAAAATATTAATAAAAATTATAAGACTTTAAGTCATCTCCCATTATATTCATATCTATCTCATATTATATTTTTTTAAGTGGGACCACTATTGTTGAAGTTGCGTTGGAAAATGGGATGAGAAAGTCGATTAGACTTTAGTTATGTCAAATGGAATGGTGCATCTGTGAGTATTAATTGTTGATATTACAATTATTTGTGTGTGCGCAGTTACTGATTATTGTTAAGCATTTTTACTTTGGATTTTGAAAATCGTTGTAATTTTGCTCAATAGGAGGATTGGTTTCACCTTTTTTTTTTGTTTATGTTCATCATCCTCTTAATTTACCAGGATACCATCTTTTGCAAGTCTATACTCAATGAGTATGCAGCCAAGTTGCATGTAGAGAAACCCATTTATACAACAGAGAAATTAGAGGGGTTGCTTCCAGTTTTTGTTTCATCTGTAGTCTTTAATGGGAAACTTTATGTTGGAGAAAAAGGCAGGAACAAGAGAGAGTCTCAACAATTGGCAGCACGTGCTGTTATCCTATCAAGTTTAGGTATTTCTCTCCATTTCAAATTGCGTGCATTTTCTTTAAGCTGTCTGTAATATCTCCTGCGAATTGTTATATTTACAAAGCTGTATGGCTTCATCTGTGTGGGTTGGTGTGGTTGAATTGTTTCATATATTGTTCAGATTCTGAATCAGGAACTGTTATTTCTGAGATTATTAAATCGAAGAATAAGCTTTATGTTGCAATGGATAAACTTAAAAATTCATGCAACACTCGGAACGGCGGTGTGCCAGCGGGGATACAGACAGGATCTAATCTTGGCATTACTGAGAGTAAAGGGAATGAGTTTGAAGCTGTCGCAATGAACAATAACATGCCTAGAACTGCACTTCCGGAGCCTTGCACGGGAAATTCCACTAATATTTCAGCAACACATATGCCTTTGCATGAATTCACACCACCTAAAGCAGAAACATTATCTGCATTTGAGGCCATCACGACTCCAGTTATATTTGTGCCTCCAACTTCAGAACAACTGGTTGTTGGTTCAACATCTGGGAAAAAGAGGAAACGTAAGAATAATAAAGCTAATAAGAAAGTGGGAGTTGATGCTCAGTAAGTTTTACTTTCTTTTTACGAGTAATAAACAGCTCGTCTTACAGGTAGTTCTCGGTGGTTCCATTAGAATTGAATCTTCTGAACGTGCAGGTTACAGGTTACTGTGGTGTCGTCGAGTCAGCCTTCTCCATGTTCAGTAGCTCAGTGAGTGCCAAATAGCTAGAAGTTTGTCCAAGGTAAACTAACTTCTCGGTTTCTGAAAATATGAAAACTCTGACATTTGAAGTTTTAATCACTTTGTTGTATTATATGTCGTTGGCATTCCTATCTTTTCCCTTGGTTTTTCTTAATTATACTACTACTATGTATATGAATGCATGTTCTCCTTTGCAAGTCTCTGGGCTAAGATTCACTTCTGGAAAATTGCAGGTTGCTGGATTATTTTAGCTGTAATACTAAGTGATGCTTAGTCCCTCTTTTTAAGTATGGTAAAATTTACGTGATTTTAAGGTCAGGTATCCATCAGGTCTTTTGGCGGAGGAAAAGGAGATACTTGAATTTTGGTAACATCTGCTTGTCCCTAGAAGTGTGGAGGTTGTATATTTTGGTAATGTTGAAATCATGATCTTGCTCAAAGCTTAAAATCCATGAAAATTAATGTTAATTGTGACGCATTTATGTTGAGCACGTGCCTGTACTCTGCCTGTGTTTCTTTGCATGTGTTAATTGAATAGTTAATGTACTTAATACCCACAGTTAATTTTTGGGGTTAGGTACTTGGGTGTTTATATTCATTTGTCTTGGCTTTCAAGTCCCTTATAGATGCATACCATATGGGCAACCAACTATTTAAACAATCCGAGTGAGTACTTGGACATGATTCATCCCCAATGCATCTTCCTTGGGAGAATAAGAAAGATGACCCATCCTCTTCTTTTAATTCGCAGCAGCGTGCAATTCATTTCTTCATTCTCTACTTTACTTTGTCATCCCACTAGAGTTGGCAATATTGTAGACAAACCAACCCATTAACCTTTCCATAAACCATGATTTAATGGGTTAAATTATCCATTTATCTAGGGATATTATAATTGGGTTGGACTAAATGAATAATATATATATATATGGGTAAATCCATGGATAAAAAAATGGGTAAAATCAAACGAGGTTCACATCGCATCTTTGTTATGTTGTAACAACCTGGGTCAAATCCTGAGTCCGGAACAAATCTTGGGTCAAATTCCAAGTCTGAATCGAATCAAATCCATCCAAATCAGGCCTTAAATTACTATCCCAATAGTATCTTCTTGGGTCATCTTAGCCCACCACAGGCTCACTCAAAAGGTCATGAATGAAGGTACTATTGATAGTAACTCAATTCCTTACATACAGACAAATTTTTCTTTTATCTTTCGATGTGAAACAGAGGTGTTACATATGTCGTGAGCAAATAGACGCCCAAAGGTAGACAATTCAATGCAATTATTATTTAGACATATTGAATTGTGTTTAATTACTTTGAGAAATAATTATTTATTTAAATATATTAAATTGAGAGCTTGCGTGCAATTCGCGAGTCAACTTATGATATGAGACTTGGCACTGTTAAATAAGACTACAAAATTAGCTGGTTATCTCTTTAAATATTTATATAGATTGTGTAGACTAGAACTGCTTAGAGCTTCATATTATTCCCACTTAATTGTCTTGTTCAGAACATAAACGCAAAGGAGGTTAATTATGGTTACTTATCTAAACTATTCCTTGTCTTCAACTTTATAAATAAAATAAACAAGTGATTATAGAAACTTAACCTTTCCATGTGGATTCGTTAGTGAGTTGACGCATCTTTAAGACAACAAGTTTTTATAATTAATTCCTTAATTAATGTTTAGAAGATAAAAGGATCGTTCTTAAAGCAAATGATATATATTGTGAATGTTTACATCAAAATTTTTAATTGTCTGGATATATAAGTAGGATAATAATATATTTTGCGATGTATGTCGACTTTTTAGTTGCGCGTTATACGGATAATTCTAGTTGATAATTTAACGATGTATTTGATATATTGGGTCAATTTTATAATTTTATTCAATATCATGTATTGATATAGGTTGTAATTGTAATTCGGCAAAAAACTCTCGAAATACATAGCAGGACTCATAAATATTACTGGTAATCTTTTTGGAGAGATAAATAATAGGTGGAGTTCTATTATAATTTTATTTAATTTCATATATTGATATCCTTTTAAATTTTAATTCGGTACAAAACTATCGCAAAACATAACCTGTCTCGCTTGTAAATGAACATTGTTTTTTTATTTATTTATTTATGATCTGTTAATTATGAGAAAAAGATTCATTCTAAATCAAAAGCAGCACTATATGATGACATGGTGAGGATTGTAAAAACAACATAATCTCCTTGAGACAAGGAATTGCTGGCTAGCTAGCTTTTCTTCCCATGCCAAATTTATTTTTGTGATATTTCTTTGTAATTACCCTTTTTTTTTTCTGTCCTGAAAATCTTCATCGTGCTTGAAGAAAAATTTACATAAATGTTCTTCCTAGCTCCTCTTATTATTAATAATAATGTTATTATTATAATCGTAATAATTATTATTTTCAGTAGTACGCAATGAATGTAGGCATGTGTTGGAGTGAATCCCTGTTCAAGTCAAGTCATGCTTTCCTATAACATGCTTACAAAGAAATTATATTTGATTATTATTCAAACTAACTTCCTACTTTGATCTCCACTTCACCCTCTGGTTAATAGGTTGGGATTCCCAACTCATATTATATATATATCAATTGTACAAATTTAAATGACGAGAGTGGTAGGTATGGGCAAAACTAATTGATAGGGTTGCAAAAGCCTTAATATATTACAATTTAATTCGCACATCATCTTTTTGATCAAGCAAAATTAACATGAAAATAATTAAAAATTATGATGACAATTGAATCATTTAAACTACGGCCAATAAAAAGAGAATTTTTTTTTATAATTAAAATAATTAATAAATAAGACGAAGATAGTATAAAATAAAATATAAATCTTGATTCACGTGATTATGGAAAAAGGTAGCTATGGAGAACTGAGAAGGGAAGAAGGTAGGAACAACCCTAAGCTTATAGCCTCTTAAAGTGAGATACGTACAGTGATTTTGATTATGATGAATGGGAGGAATCTGAGACTACGTGGGGATGGCGAAGGATCCGGCGACCCTTTTGCTCATCTATTTAAGTCCCTCTCTATTTATCTTCTTCTTTTATTCCGTCTATCTATTCATTAATTTCTGCCAGCTAACAATCCCCATAAAAATGTCAATTATGTAGTATTATACTCTATTGTGAAATAATGGACTTTTTTTATGCTACTACTCTACTCTGGCCATCTATCAGTGCTCAATTCTCACTCTCCTATGTCCCAAAAAAAATATCTTATTAGTAAAATTTAAAGGTATATTTGTGAATTTGTTCACCGCTTAATTTTTGTATATAGCGGGGCATGTTAATGATCGATTTATGATAATAAAATTAAAGATATTGTGTTATTTATGCGTGTTGATATAAAAATAAATAATATTCTTTAACTAAAAAATAAGAAAAACAAATAAAACTCTTTTTGTGAAACAAATAAAGTTTTTACTCGCATTCTAGTGGGTAAGAAGTATCAACAAAACCCGTTACTATATATTAATAAAGTAATCACAAGTTTAAAGCTATATAATTAGGCTTTCTAGCTAGCTTGCTCCAGGCATTCGGCACTTGTCTAATTTCTTTACGTAGACAATTGTGTTTGCTTGCCTCAAATTACTTCTACTATATACATTAAATTCAACTGTGCCTCACCAATGGCTCTTGCCAAGGACCGAACGCCTGATGGCTCAAACATGGCATTCATTAATCATGGCCATGACTACTACAAAGACTTGCTTGGTGGATCATCATCATTTGAATTCGCTGATCATCTTTCCTCCCCGGGAATTTATGAGCCTGATTTTTCAGAAAAGATGAGTAGTGGTGGAATCAACCAGAAATCCGCGATGACTAGTTGCTCTTCTTCTTCTTCTTCCCTTTCGAGTTCAACTAGCACAAATTCTAGTGGAGTACTTAATCATGTGTATCATCATGCCATGAATTATGAGCATGAAGAAGGTGGTCATTCTGTTATAAGCTTCAAAGGCGGCAGCAATGATAACATTTATAGTTCTGTGAATGCTGATGGATCTTTGCTTAGTTTCGAGCAAGTTCATGACTACTCAATTTTGGACCATGAAAATAATGATGATATTATAATTCCAAGGGGCATCTTCAACAATGTACGCCTACTAGAAAACTTCAACTCCATTCAAACTGCTAGCAGCAGCAGCAGCTACTCTGTGAAAGAAAAGCATCATGGAGATGAACAAGAGCCATTTGGATGGCTAAACTCCCAAGCAATTACTGATCAGGAGAGTAGATTAACACAAGAATTACCAAGCTTACATAAGCGTCCCCACATGGTACGTAAATTTAACCAAAATTATTACTGTCACATGCACACACTCACACACACTCACTATATATATATATATATATACACACACACACACCCTCCGATCCCTTGTTTAATTAGCTCAGCCCCATTTAATTATTTTGAAACTAATAAAGATTGGCTACATATATCCATTGATTGAAGTTGCAGGGAGAAAGTATGCAAACTTTGAAGAAGCAGTGCACAAGTGCTGCTGCTGCAGCAAGAAAGCCCAAACCAAAGTCAGCAACATCATCAACTCAATATTCTTCAAAGGATCTGCAAAGTATTGCAGCCAAGGTTGAAACTTGCTTCTAGTAATTTTTAATTATTAATTTGCAAAAAATTAATGGTAAATTGCAAATCAAGCAATAATTAATTAAAAAACTAAGAGTGGGAAGTGTTGAACAAAAAAGGAATGTTTGTGTTGTAGAATCGTAGAGAGCGGATAAGTGAAAGGCTCAAGATACTCCAAGATCTTGTCCCTAATGGTTCCAAGGTACTTAAATTTGATGAGCTGAATATCATTTGTAATCTTAATTTATGGTTTCTGATGGAAATTAATTAAAGTGCCCTGTTATATTTCTTTAAACGTACATTTTGTTACTTCAACTAAGGAAATCAAATTATATATGATGTTGTTATGTGTGCAGGTTGATTTGGTTACAATGTTGGAGAAAGCCATTAGTTATGTCAAGTTCCTTCAGTTACAAGTGAAGGTATCCACATACATACATACATACATACATATATATATATATATATATATATTACTAATTATGAAGAAATAAGTGATCGATCATAGATTAAATTTTGGAGTATATAATTAATTGTTGATATATATATATATAAATGATTAGGTGTTGGCAACTGATGAATTATGGCCAGTTGAAGGTGGAAAAGCTCCGGAGCTTTCACAAGTAAAGGATGCCATTGATGCCATACTCGCTTCTCAAAGGGACACAAATTCAACCTAGCTACCTCATGATCCAAATGATCATCAATCATCATCGCTGCATGCATGATTATATATATATGACTACTTAATAAAACAACTACATTGATCGATCACCAAAAGAAGAAGAATTTCTTTTGTGAAGACATTAATCAATTAATTAACACTAATATATAGATTTAGTTTAATTTACCAACAACTTCATGAGCAAGTAAAAAAGAATTAAGTTTTATCTTCTTTCTGTTCAAGTCTTGTAATATTGATTGTAACGAGAACTCATGAGACAACCACCTTGTCCCATTTTTCTCCTTTGATTTTTTATTTTATTTTGGTTGTCTGTTTATGTTGGGATATCTATATGATATCGTCCGTCTTGTATCCTTAAATCTTATTCTGACTGAAGAATAATAAATATATAACTTATAAATTCTGATAGGTACGTAATTCTAATTGAACTGTTTCAAAAGAAAAAAGAAGAAAGGTAATTCTAATTGTATGAACCTCTACTAATTAATTAATCTGCCACATATATGAATGCTGATATGCATAACTTTACATCGATCGGAGAATGATGTTGAATGCATGCGTGAGTACTTCATATTTGAACATTTTGCAATCGATACAAATTAATAATGTGTAAACACAGTATACCTAGAGTTATTTCCTTAATTCCATCTCACAAGTAGAATCTGATCATTTTGTCGTTTTAAAGTTAGTTTTAAAATTAAAAATTAATGTGAATTAATTTAATTCTCTTAACAACAAATTCAATAACTACTAGTACTTTTAACATAATTTACGATAATCACAATTTGTTTTTACTAGTTGATCAAATAAATTTATAAAAGTGTGTGTATATATATATCATTTTGTATTATAAGATTTCAATATGCTGACTTTAAAAATTAAAATAAAATTCTTTTTATTAAAAGAATGTAGTAATAATTATGAGTGCAAGAAGAAAATAGGATTGCAAATTTAATTTAAAATTATTTTTGTTATAATTAAAATTAATTTCAATTTCAAGCAGCCATTGTGGGACATCCGTACACATGTTTTGTTGAGTTGTTGAAAGTAACATTGGAATTTGGAAATATTATCAATAATCTCTCTCTCTCTCTCCCATCCGGCATGCACGTGTAGCTTCAATTGTAGTCCTGGTACATCTCACATGCCCAAAATCCAAAATCCCATGTAGACAAGACAACAGGTAATGCAATAATGTCAGTGCTGGTCTGGTCACTCATTCTATATAAAATACATACTCCTTAAGACCGGCCACCGGTCCATGTCCCCAATAAATTATGGCTTATTACTTCAATTATTCGAAAGGGTCGGTCTAAGTTTAGTTTTATGAACCGGTTGATGAATCGGATCGGACAGATATATAGAAATGATCAGGCACTCATTTACATATTTATACTTTCAAATAATTTTTTTGTTATATATTTTAGAACGTACAAAACTAAAAATTGTTTTTGCTCTTGTATTTTAAAACGAAAGTAAAAATTATTGATTTTTCTTCATCATCTGCATTGAGCAAGCGAGAAATTAATTCAGTTCGAACCGGCCGGCTATATATATTTCTTTTTACTGTTATTAAGTTACAATGCTAGACAAAGCTGGTTATAAATTAATTAAAATTCATAAATTTGTAAATAATTAATTTCAAGATGTCATTCGTATTAATTTTGGGCTAGCTGTATGCTGGTTGACGCTAGCTTGATTTCGATCGGTTATCTTTCAGACATGAGTTGCATGCATCTGTTGGTGATGTGTCTTTCGAACAGCCTAAACATTCACATTCTCTTGTTTCCTCAACTTAATTGGAATTAATTGCTGATCATATATATAACTCGTTTTCCATCCTCAAAAACAAATAAACCACTATATATATTTATATAATAAAGGAGTTATTGATTTTTTTCTTGATTGTTAAGATTATATATATATATATATATATGAGTTGGACTTTTTATCATTAATTTTTTAATTAATTATAACTTTAGTCTTCCAAGTTTAATGTATAAAACTATATCGTCGAAATATTCTATGCTAATTTTAATAATAGAAAATACTAGGACTAATTAACTTGGTGTTACTAGCTAGCTGTTAAGAATGTAATTGCACATGCATGAGTAGTATATAAAACAGCAGTGGTCATCATG
This sequence comes from Aralia elata, assembly GCA_034770075.1. NCBI lineage: Eukaryota > Viridiplantae > Streptophyta > Magnoliopsida > Apiales > Araliaceae > Aralia > Aralia elata. The sequence continues at coordinate 6,058,595 of CM068378.1, forward strand.
TATCATTAGGGAACGGCAGACTGGAACCTAATCAATTATACTCTCATGCAAGTCCTCAACCAACCTCTTTCATCTCAATTATATATTGTGAGTCAGTACTACAACTAACCATGCACCAATATTTAATGATGAAAATACTTTTAATATTCCACAAAAAGATTTGAGTCTCATTTATCTACAAAAAAAGAAAAAAAGAAAAAAAAATTAAGTATTGATATATGATAGTCTAAAATTACCCAATTTCTCACAAATTTACTATTATAATTTATTTCATTATGATGTCATTGATCACTATTAAACGAAACACGTATCCTTATCGAATTTACAGATAAAAAAATGTTTATTAATTAAGTTCGTCTTTTGGTGCAACTTAGAGATTATTTTTAGGACTTCAAGTTGTTCTAGTGTTCTCGTGGTCCAGAAAAACAACACAAAAACAATTTAGTGGTCCTTTTGCCTTGGTTGACTTGATGTGAATCAACTTAGTATTATTAATTATATATATATATATATAACACATTATCTTAAGGTCCCTACTCCCTACGTACCCTACTGACTTGCATGTTGCCAATTAATTGGAAGAAGTTGACAATTTGATGCCTGGGTGTCTAGCCATGCATGTACATGTACAACTTAAGTACGTACGTAGGTAGGTCGCATGAGTTCCATACAATGATTCAAATCGCTGTATACAAGCTAGGATAGGAGTGTGTAAATTAATAACCAAATCATTTTAGCTGGTAGAAGAATAACATCACGTGTTAATTAATTCGGCCTTAATCCTTACTAATTATTTAATTGGTGCAACTATATAAGCAAACAGACACATCACGTGAGTGGTCCACTTCACATCAGAATTGGCACGGTAGACAACTACGGTACTAAAACTTTTTTTTTCTCCTACCTTTCTTCCCTGCATGCATTGAAGAAAATGATACTCCTCTATTTTACAAATATATATATATATATATATATATATATATATATATATATACGATAAGCTTCTAAAGCGAATCTTAAAAAACGAACCAAAGACGAATCGTCGTTTTTGATATATATGGCGATGATTCGACCCGTCGCCAAAGATTACATGACTACGGCAACGGGTCGAATCGTCGGCATAGACACCAAAGACGACGGTTCGTCTTTGATTCGCTTTAGAAGCTTACCGTGTATATATATATATATAATATTGTATAAGAATAGTATTCTTTTTATAGTACTTATTTAATTTTGTTATAGTGACTTATAATTACAATCAAGCCTGCACTACCAAAAAAATGGCCTTTTGTGATGGCTCAATTCCATCATATAACTTTAAAAAATCATCACAAAAGGTTTTACGGACCATTTATTTTAATATATTAACTGTATCAAATGATACTTGTAAGATTCGATCCCTCCCCCTATTTGCAAACTAAATAACAAGTATTACCACTACACCAAAGCCCAATTTATGATTATAATTTTAAAACAAAATATAAAAGAAAACATATGTGAGTTGACTTACTAAACAAAATTAGTCCCACATAAGATTTGGTGATTGCAATGGCAGTCACAAATACTTTATAATGATGGTAAAATTAGTCATCACTGAGAGTCATCATATATTTTATTATTTTGTGATGACTTGAAAATTCCATCACAAAATACCTTCTTTTTGTAATTGCAAATAAAAGTCGTCACAAAAATCTATCTTTTTTAATGATTGTTATGACCGTCATAAAATATTGTTTTGATTATTTTTTTCATTAAAATATTAGTGATAGCTTAAATGCAATCACGAAAAGGGTATATCTATAAGTGATGGCTTAGTGCGTCACAAAAAGAAAATTTATTTTACGTGAAAAATTTGGTGATTGACATGGTCATCACAATTATAATACATTGATGGCAAAATTAGCCATCACTAAGAGCCATCATATATATTACTATTTTGTGATTGCTTAAAAAGTCCATCACAAATTATTATCTTTTGTAATTGCTTATAAAAGTTGTCACAAAGTTCCGTCACGTATTCTTATTTTTCTAGTAGTGCTGCTATGACACTTTTACACTATTTTGATAAGTAACGAAAAATACATATTCCACCTTTAGATATACGTACGCAATACTAATTTCAGTAACATACACGTGTACAATTATCGTATAGATATAATAGTATTTTATAAAATTTCAGGAAATGAATAAAAAAAATTTAAAAAAAATTAAGAATTACAAAATTGTAGTAAAATCAAATTTATAAGTGTAAAAGAGGAGAGAGATTTGTGACAAGTTCTACCTCTAGATTAAGATAAATTATTGTAATAGATTATTAGGGAATTCAGAATAATAATAATAATAATCTTCCCATAATTGCTCTCCTTATCCCATACTATTTTTTATGCTCAGTTAATTTAATTTCAATAACTATTAATTGTGGATTTTAATTTCGAATTAGATAGATCCGTTTTAATAAACTAGTTTTATTTGTAAAAACAACAATCCCATAATAAAATATTGTCTCCATAAATAACAATAATTTGAGTTCAAAAATCAACTGGTCATCCCACCCAAGTGTACTTAGAAGAGGAACTTTGGGCCATACGAAATAGTATATGTATGAGAATCTTCTTTAAGTGGTTTAGCCCACTGACCAAGTCTGGAGGCCCAGAAGGTCATGAATATTTTTCTGGTAAAAAAAAATACGAGCTCGGTGTTGCTTAAACAAGATCCCGAATTCGAGTCTTGTAAATAAAAAAAATAGTGTTAGAAAGAGTTCCTTCCCTTGTGGGTCCGCTCGATTCGAATTAGTCGGGGCCCAGTGGTTGTCGGATACCAAAGATGAGAACCAAAAAAAAAGGTAGATAGGATTTTTTTTATATGATGCAATTTCGGTCCCATTCCTCAAGGCAGATGAAGGTTTCCCTGACTGATCAACCTCATGAGTCATGATCATAAGAAGGAAGCGTATCCACTTAAAAGAAGAATTCAGGCATTTAATGGATTTTTGAATTTGGAGTGGAACTGCATACAAAATATACATTTGAGGGATCATGTCTTTTAATTTGTGCATCCCAAATACTCGGTGTATCTGCTGCCTTATATAGAAATAGAATTGACAAATTAATTTATATTTAATTACTTAATTTCAAATAAGTTAAAGTCCATGTTATTTATACTTATCACGGACTGCAATTAAAAATTCCCTAAATTATGTACTTTCAATCTTTTTAAGCAGTTATATATAAAATAATATTCATAAATAATTTTAGAAACAAAATGAATTTGCCTGGTTGTGATCCAAGTATTGTAAAATAGTATGTCATTGTTTTTTAATATTAAAACATCCATTATCATATCGTTCTTGTGGAGATTATTTTTGTGATTTTTTATATTAATTTACGTTTTCTATTCGCTCCCAACAAATAGGTGGCACCATTTATTTGGGATGCGAAAATTGAATATCAACAAATATTATTAGAAGAAGAGGCTGTTTACCATGTGTGAAACATGATTTCATCAATTTTTTAAATTTTAATATTCTTAGAATGGGATTTGATGTTGTGTTTTATTGAATTATTTTTTGAATATCATGAAAGTAATTTAATTGATTGAACTGAATTAGTAACTATATATAATAAGATAATAAAATAATTTATTACAAAAATTTTATAATTTTATCGAGTCATATATTAAAACATACACATAATATATCTAAGAGGTCCTGGTAGTACAAGCCAGACTGTGGGCACTTGAAATCATTCAAACGTATAGGACCTTTGACTCCTTACAAAATAAAAACAACAATTCTAAAGATACTATATCATTAATAACATAATGAAAACTAGACAAGCCACCTTTATATTATTAATTATAATTTTTTTACGGTTAATATTATCAGAATAAATATATATTTAACAATACTTTTATAATTATTTTAACGATATTTAACATTTTTAATAATATTTATTATTTTAATAATATTATTTTTACTATAATCCTGAAAAGCTTCGAGTCCGAAAAGTTTTCAAGCCAAAAAATATAATTGATCATATGAAGGTGGCTATCGTAGGCTTGTAGCCTGTTCCACCCCCCCCCCCCTCCCCCCCCCCCCCCCCCCTCCCCCCCCTCACCCTCCCCCCCTCCACCCCTCCCCGAAATATGTACATATATATATATATATATATATATATATATACACACACAGTCACACATACAAATTAATACACATATGATGAAATGTGTAAAAGCAGGATAAATTATTTTTTATTATTTGTGTAAATGAAAGTTGTGCGTATGCCTAGATGGAAACTTACTTCAAACAGAAAATATTGTTATTTTTATCAAAGTTCTCGTGGATAATATATTTTACCTTGTACTCTAAGAACCCATATCCGGCTAAAAAGGGCGTTACTAGGGTCCATATTTGTTAGTCTGGCCAATTAAAAATAAACAAATACACATATAATTTAATTAAGTTATCACATTAAACAGGTGTAAAATGATTATCACCACTTATAAAACAAGGGCCGCTGGAATTCTTCAATCGGTCCCCGCATGCAAATGATGATTTTTATTTAAGGCTGTACAAAAATGTTCAAAAAATACCGTACAATTTACTTTTTACCGGCACAACGATAAATAAATACTATTCCCTCCGTTCTTAATTATTTGACGTTATGGAACTTTGCACAATTATTAAGAAAGTTAAAACTCCTATAATTACTTCATTAAAATTATTATATATTATCAAAAATATCTTTGTACAGATAAATAAAAAGTTAAATTGTAAGTGATAAAGATGAGAGAGACATATTGTTAAAAGATAGAGAAAATATAGGAATTACAAGAGAGAGAAATAGAGTATACGGATAAGATATTAAAAGAGAAGGAAAAAGTAGCCTTGAAAAAATAAGAGAGTATTAAATGTTTAGGGGTAATTAAGAAAATAATGTAACCAATATTTTTAGAAATTCTAGAACTGTCATATATTTAGGAACCAAAAAAATTCTTTAAAATGCCAGTTATTTAAGAATAGAGGGAGTACATCGGTTTAGTACGGATAAGAAACTGGGTAAATATTGTTGTATAATCCACTAGAGAATAATTTTGAAACATGTGTGGAAGTCTGTAACTTTTATTGTGTTTCATACAAATAAAAAACAAATTAAAATGGAACAAAAGGAGAGAGTATGATTTTCATTCGAAGAGTAAAAAGGAAAGAAGAGTTCTAAGTACTCCCTGATTTTTAGTTTTGTTTTAAATTATATATAAGCAAATTAAAAGTATAAATAGTTTCTCATTTTTCAAGAGGATAACATATACAATATCCGCGTGGTGCGTAATCACAATTAGGTTTAGAATGTTTATTTATTATTTATTCTATTTTTTATTATTTGTCTTTTTAAAAATGGACACACATATTAAAAAAAATAATTAATATTATATTTTTTAGTTAAAAATAATTTTAAATGTCAATATTATCCTTGTATTAAAATAAAAAAGTATTATTTATTGGATAGAAAATAATGAGAGAACCAAAATTATATTTAATACTTAGAATAATATTAAAAATTAAGTAATTAATGTTGCAGACACCCAAATCTTGCACTTCGTATACTAACCCTGACAGGAGGGCAAATTCGTCAAATTATCGGCCTTCGAGAGCAAGGGATGGACAAATACGAACACTCGACGCCACCGCGACGATTTACAACCGATACCGACGTGACAACAAGGCTGTCCGAATTGAGCATTCCCGGATGATGTGGCACGTCTTCCAGTAATTTCCGGACTGCAAAATACAAGCCTGTCGGCGAAAACCGACGTCACGACACGAGAATCGAGGCGTAGCACGAAAATCGAGAAAGTCAAGCCAGCCAGCCGCGGATTGATCTGCGGCCAATGAGTGCGCCTTTTGAAAACACGAAACTCGAAACACGGGAACCGAAAATCAGCTGAGTGGAGGAGTGGCGGCCAGCCAGCCGCAGATCCATCTGCGGCTGGCTCTGGCCAGCCTATTTCAGCTCATTCCTTCAGTATCCAGGAGGGAAAGCAGCCAGAAGGTTCAGCAGGCGGAGAAGAAGAGAATAACAGCAGGAGCAAGCTCGGAAATTGGAGGAAAAATAGCATAAATTTGCAACAAAAGAGGAGAGAAAGAGAGAAAAAAAGAGAAGATTTATACAATTTTGATTTGATTGTATCACATATACTTCTCCTTCTAGTCAAAATACACAAGTTTACATCCATCTTTGATATCATTTGCAAGGTGAAAATTCCCTTATTATTGCAATTTTTATCATATCCTTTGGTTAAATTAAATGTAGTTTCATATAATTTATGGTGGACAATGAATTAGGGATTATTAGAGAGGGTTCCATCGGAACAAAATTCTTCCTAATAACCCGATGATATTCGTTTGTTGAATTTTTGATTGTTTTACGACGTTATATTGGGCATGGTTCCTTGAGATCGCTATTTTAAGATGTCTTGGTATTGTTAGATTATCCGTGTGGGTTATTTCTTGTAATATCCGGTTGTGGGTCTGTGGAAATTTGGGGTGTGAGCCTAGGAAAGCGACCCCGTGGTCCAAATCCGATGATGGACGTTTTTTGATGTAGATAGTAGGAATGATGTAGTTTTCATTGTACATATGTAATCGTCGGGCCTTAAAACGACGCCAAAGCGAGAATCGTGGTTAAGGCCCCGTCATAGTGAAAGTATGCGATTGTGGGCGTTCGGGGTTATTTTGATGGTTTACATGCCCATGAATAGCCCCAACGCATTTTAATGTTTGATTTGATTTATGACACGAAATTGATTTCAAAGCTGAATGATAAAGATTTTCATAAAATCAATCAAACTAGGTTATTAGCTTCACGAGGATAATAAATTGGGAGTGTTAATGAATGTCGATTTCTATTTAACGAAAAGCTAAGGAAAAAATCGTTTTTTTTTAAAGACATCACAAGAATGGTTTTATACCAAATAAATAATGTCTTATTAAATCTTTGTGCATAGGGTTAAAGAGATTCTAGAAATTGCCCGCTCGGTTCACGAAAGCAACGTATAGATCTCGATTCCTATTTTGACGAAGGTTTAGAAAACTCTTGTTTTGCCAAAACAACACCTAATGAAATCTCATAGTTTTGACAATAAAAATCAAACCTTTTCTCATAAAGCTTTCTCGTATAAGCCGAAGGACATTCTAAAGCATTCCCAAAAGAAAACACGACTTTTTCGAAAACACAAATGGTTTCTTCATGTAAAATCACCACAACATTCACGTAGGTACACACACACACGCGCACATACACTTTTTATGAATTAAAGGATAAGAAAGTATCAAGATTGCGGTAACCGTGTTTCACGGAAGTCGGGGGTGCCTAACACCTTCCCCTCGCTTAAGCAAGCCCCCGAACTCTATGAATCTCGGTTCGCAGACCAATCAATTCGGAGTCACATATGAGCCAGCGATTTATAAAAAAATGAAAACTCGGATGAGTTGGTACATCCATTTCAAATATACCAACTGGCGACTCTGGTCAAATTGGCTCATCATAAAAAAACGATCTTTCAAAACCCCGTCGACATTAATGCCGACCTTTTCCAAAAGAATCATCTAAACCAAAAGGCTAAAATTGAAAAGGACTAAATATCGCGAAGGAAGCGATTCATTCCCGGCGTCGACAAATGCTTAATTAAATTCTCAAACGACACTTAAAAAGCGACGAACAGAGTATTATCAGTAGCCAGCACATTTATTATCATTATTTTTTTATCTTTTTTATTAAAATGCTGTGAAAAGTATTAGATGCAAGTTGTTTCCAACTTTGCATAAAAATATTAAATGTAACTTAATATCCGGATAAAGTTTTTTCCGGATCTCTTGGAATAAACAAAAGAAATTTACGACATTTGCCAACAAAACTAGCTTTATCGGGGTCCTCTCTGGTTTACGGATAGACATTTATATCAAAACAGTTTTAAATATTAATATACTAAAAAGAGAGTTTCAATTTTCCAAAACTAGTGAAGCAAAATAATTAAAACGAGAAAAAGGGAGATATCTAGGTCGATTATAAAATTGTTACTCAAGCAATCGAAATGGTTTTTTATAAATGTTTAAAATAATTTCAATTGTATGATTGAAGACAATAAATATAAATAAAAAAATATTACATATATTATATAATTATTTGAATATGTGAAAATCATAAAATATCAAAAACGCGAATATGAATCATATCAAAACTTAATATTAATTTTTGTTTTATCAATGTAATTGTTTCAAATAACCAAAATTGTTATATGATATTTTAAGAGATCTTTTTATTTTAAGTGGTTTATATATTGATACAGTTTTTTCAAATAGTCAAGCGGTGACACCCTTGTCACTAGATTATCTATATAACATCACGAAAATAAATATTCTATTCATCTAAAAAAATTGATGTTTTCGTCTAATATTTCTCACAAACGCTTAAAATTAATGAAAACATTTTATTTCCAAGCTATAGCTATAAAACTGTGAGGCGTCAATGTAGTATCTCTTTCCGAAGATATTATCGATGATTAAATTGGATTGCGATTAATATGAATAAATTAACGTAAAAGTCTTTTTAATTCTCACTTACTGATATATTTATATTCATAAATTTTTATTATCGATATGAATTTATTATCAACATAACGACAATCATCATATTGTCTTAAAACTAATTAGTCATAGGAGTAAACTAGTTAGAGGGACACAAGTAATGCGTGTATATAACTTGCGATTGAATTTTATGATTATTATAATTTAAAATTTAATAATATTTTGATAGAGTTTTTAATTATTTTTTTGATAAAAACTTTTAAAATTGATAAAAATTAATTATGTGAGAAAATTTAAGAGATTATAGAGAATGAAAGACTGAAAGAGAGAAAAAAAAATAAAAAAAATAAGAGAGAACAGTGTTATTCAAAATCATAACTATTTTTTAAAAAAAAATCATAAATTGTGGTTCAAAAATCACCAAAAACCGGTTAACGGTTGCTTAACGCCACCCCCACCCCGCCACGTCCTCTCAAGTTTCTTTTTAACCTTACGTTTCCCTCTCTCTCTCTCTCAATTCTTTAAAGTTTAAACCCTGTAAGATATTTCTGTGTCCTAGTTCCACAGAGAGAGGGAAAATGGAGTCCTTTGGCTCAGAGACCCGCCTGACCTCCACCGCTGATAGCCCTCAAACTCTCTCCGCCGTCCATCAAACTCTCCAGCTCATCCAATCCGACGACCCCTCTTCAAAAATCAAAGCCGCCAAAGAGATCCGACGTCTCGCTAAAACCTCCCAATGGAATCGCCGACTCTTCTCCCCCGCCGTCCAGCCTCTCGTCGACATGCTCCGTTCCGACTCGGTTGACTCCAACCGGTCCGCACTTCTCGCCCTCCTCAACCTCGCCGTCAAAGATGAAATGTATTAACTCTCTCTCTATCCATATATATTAGCTACGTATTATCTTGTATCTGTATCTCTGTCTGCGCAAAATTGAAATATCTGAACTGAACTGGGAATAGCTCAAGTATTTTTGAATTTAGTACAAAGTTTGATATTGATAGGAATTGCTAATGAAGTTTTATTTTTTAATGATAAAAATTGATGGCGGTTATTATGGCCAATTTATCTGTCATTTCTCGCTTTTCCTGCTTTTATCTTCTTTTTCTCCTTCGGATTCATCTATTTGGGAAAAGAAAATCATATTCTGTTGTCTCTACTTTTCTCCTTTTAATTATTTATCTTTTTTCCTGATTTTTCTTCTTCAATTTCTTAATAGCCTAATAAAACATGGATTGATTTGTTCTACGAATTCAGTAACGTTGGGATTGCTATACTACTTAAATTGGCTACAATTAACTCTGATTTGTCGAAATTTTCAAAGGAAGAAAGTAGAATTGTTTGGGGACATAGAAGCACTAGAACAGTAAAGAAATAATTTAATTATATAATAAAACTGTTGAATATTGCTCAAATGGGTTTGAATTTATATGGTTGGGTCATGTTCTGATGGCGTCTAAATTTTTTTTTTTATACATATTTGCACCTAGTGCATTTTTAACATCTCGCATCAAATGCTTTATGATTTGGATTGGTTAGGTTTGAAGGTGGGTTTGCTCCTTTGTTCACATGTTACTCTTTCTCTTTTCCCATTGTCTTCCTTTATTTATTTTTTTATTTTTTTATTTTCTTTTCTCGTTTATCTTCTAAATGAAGCTATCACATGTCTTAGAATCTATGAGGCAAGAAGAAATCATATTCCTTTCCTTTTTCCTTAAAAGGCTTTTATTTTTCGTAGCATGCTATTGCTAAGAGTTTCTATGTTTCTTTCCTCTGGCTATGTTTGTTCGGAAAATGATGGATGTCATAGGACTATTTGTACTAATTTAATATCATTTGAGACTATTTTATTCCGTAGTTAGTCCTTTTATTTAATCATATGGACTATTTGTTATTATTTCTAAGGTCATTTGATACCTCAAAAAGGTGATAACATAACTTGGGATTAATCCATCATCAGATGGCCTTAAAATGTAGAAACATAGTTCATGGAATTAACTACAAGACTAATTATCGGATAAAATAATCCTAATGATATTAAATTAGTGCAAAAGTCTTCTCCTATCCATCCTTTGGGTGTTCTTATCTTTATCGCAGTGAAAATGATAAAATTAAAGTATTGCACAAAGTAATTTATGATCCTCAAAACTTCTTAGCCAATCCAAACCTAGAAAACAGTGAGAAATAGAGAGGAGCCTGTAGGTTTTGATCTGTAAAATTTTATTTTTTTACCAAGTACACTTCTTTTGACTGTGTTGCCAGTGTTGGTTCTTCATAATCCAAAAACCAAGACTATTCCTACTCTCTGACATTTTACCGGGTCAGGTACACATCTTTTGACTGGTGCTTGGTTCCTATTTTATCATAACTGATCATCATGAATAATGTGTGTTTGTAGCCTTGTGCTGGTTCAGAATTACTATATTGTGTACATATTCTTGTTTAAAATCAATTCCACTCGGTAATGCTATATTATATAGGCATACCATTTTATTGTCAGCCCATTTAGTGCATACCCTACCCAACTATCTAAACGAATAACTGTATTGTTTACTGGCAATACATTTAGTACATTTAGTGATTAAAAGTAAGTTTTTTTCTGCCTCCCCTCTGTTTGTGTAAAGATTGCTGATTGAGTTGAGTGCTAGCAGGGGGTTGATAAAATTGATAGCAAATTCTTAAATGAATAACAGTTTGCTTTGAATGTCTGCCTTTTTTATCATTGTTTTGAAACATTGCTTTTATGATAAGTGGATCCTCTATGTTCATTTACTCTTTCGAGAAGATAACTTACCTAATAGTAGTACTATGTTAAAACTAGCTTATAACCCTTCTGAAATTTTATGTGATGCAGAAACAAAATTAGTATTGTGGATGCTGGTGCCCTGGAACCAATTATTGGTTTTCTTCAGTCAGAAAAATCTAACATGCAAGAGCATGCAACTGCATCTCTGCTCACACTTTCTGTTTCTTCAGTCAACAAGCCAACTATTAGTGCTTCTGGGGCCATCCCTCTCCTTGCGGAAATCCTAAGATATGGAAGTCCGCAGGCCAAGGTTGACGCTGTAATGGCTCTTTACAATCTCTCAACTCTCCCTGACAACCTTAACTTAATTCTTCGAGCAAAACCTGTTCCTTCTATAGTGAACTTGGTCAAAACCTGTAAAAAGTCTTCAAAACTAGCTGAAAAATGTAGCGCGCTTATAGAATCTTTAGTTGATTTTGACGAGAGCAGAACTGCATTAATATCGGAGAAAGGTGGAGTACTTGCAGTTGTAGAACTACTTGAAAGTGGATCTCTTCAAAGCCGAGAACATGCAGTCGGTACACTTCTGACCATGTGTCAAAGTGATCGATGTAAATATAGGGAACCAATTCTTAGAGAAGGTGTAATCCCTGGTCTTCTTGAGCTCACTATTCAGGGAACACCCAAGTCCCAAGCGAAAGCACAAATGCTCTTGCAGTTACTGAGGGACTCTCCTTACCCAAGATCTGATATTCAACCCGACACACTCGAGAATATTGTGCAAAATATTGTTTCTCAAATTGACGGGGAGGAACAATCTGGAAAAGCAAAGCAGATGCTAACTGAGATGGTACAAGTTAGCATGGAACAGAGCTTGAGACATTTACAACGGAGGGCTATGGTATGCACTCCTGCTGATCGGCCTATTCCTAGCTGTGCTTCTGAAGTTCCCTCAAAATGATAATTGTTGGTTTTGTGAGATTCAGTGGGGAAAATAAGATATAGTGAGTAATGCCAGTCCAGGCCTATGTGATGGTAACTAGTGACTGGTAACCGGTAAGTGTTAATAAACTGGAGATATGAATAGGTTGAAACAACTATTAGGATATGTAGACACAAAAAAGTATGGTTGAGTGGTAAGCTAGGCAATCAGCTTGCAACCACAACAAATGGACTGCGCACGTTGTAATTTGCAAATGCAAAATTCTAAAATTCAAAGTGAATTTATTTGATTTTAAATAATGTCATAAATTTGTACGTAAAAAATATTATTATATACAAACTCGTTAGGTCACAAGTTAAAATAAATTTGCATTCCAATTTAAATTTAAGAGTTTATAAATTAATTACAAATAAACTCAAATGTGACTTTTTGTGGGATAGAGGAAGTAGTATATATACAAGTATAAATTCCAACTCGTCTAATAAATTACCTGGCAAACACACTCAAAAACCCATCAAATAACAATAGAAATTGCATAATAATATTTTACTCTTTTCGTCCAACTTTACTTGTCTTAATTAACTTTTAATAGTCAAATTAACCAATTTAAAGATTAGTAATTAAATAAAGAATTTTTGAACTAAAATAAATTAATTTTGATAATATATTCGATATACTTTCTTATGATACTAATTTTATGCTTATATTTAATAAACTTAAGAATAAATTTTAATTTTAAATATAATTAATTTAAGTATAAAAAATTAATTAGGATAAATAGAGAGAGTATTATAATTAATTTTTTCAAGATTCCAAATTTTAGGCGACAACAGAGCCGGCCCTGGGCCAGGGCGACCGCCCAGGACCCGAAATTGAAGGGGGTTCAAAATTTATTTTAAGTTTGTGTGTATATATGTATTTATGTAAACATATGTCTAAAGTTTCAGTGCTCCAGCGGTAAAATAATTCCTTGGGTTCAATTCTTGGCAGCCTCCAAATATCAAACTATTCTATGTGCAGTCAGTTATTTCAAGTTAATTTCACACAATGACCTTAAATGTGACACAATATTGACTACAAAAGCAACCTTACTATTTTTTTTAATCTATTTTTTTAAAAAACACTTTTACAATTGTTGATATAAAAACACTATTTTAATTATGTTGTAAAAAAACTTTTTGTCAAACCTTTATATTAAAAAAAAATGTTTCATCTCGACACACGACGAACTCCCATCAAATTAAAAAAAAATACAAAAATATTAAAAAAAAATGGCTCGAAAGCACTGCTCCCGAACTCCCGCTACTTGGTACGCTCGAAAAATTTCGCCCCGACTCTTAAAAAAACCGAAGACCGGCTCTCGGCGACAACCTACCTGATCAATAAGATTCAAGGATACAAAACCCGAGAAAGTGAAGAACCAACTAAACAAATTAATGATAATGAATGAAAATAAGCTCCCCAGTCCCCAGTCCCCAGTCCCTAGTCCCTCCTATAGCATTGCACCCAAAATTTATCACAGTCAGTCGGTCAGTCCACACATACTACTTTCTTGACCTTTCTCCTTCCTCTTCACCATCTCTCAATCATCGAAGAGAGAGAAATTTATCCGTTTATACGCCATAATATATTCCCACACTATGCAAACTCACTCATAAGCAAAACTAAAACTAATTAGTGTAATCAAATGGGGGATCTTTTGGAGAGATTGGGATCGGAGGATACCTCCGGACTGGAATCGAGTATGAAGGAGGAACTTTGTATGGATATCCATCCTCCTTTCAAACAAAATCTTGCGACTCCCGATGACTGGAGAACAGCACTTAACAAGGTTGTTCCGGCCGTGGTCGTGCTACGAACCACCGCTTGTCTAGCCTTCGACACCGAATCCGCCGGTGCCAGCTACGCAACGGGGTTTGTTGTTGATAAGTGTCGAGGAATTATCATCACCAATCGACATGTAGTTAAGCCGGGTAATTCTATATTTATCTTAGAGTCTCGCACAAATATTTTTAAGTTTTAACAACCCCCCTCTTTTTTAAAAGAATGTAGCAGTATAAAATTAAAATTAATTGTTCTTTTGCAGGTCCTGTAGTTGCAGAAGCTATGTTTGTTAATCGCGAAGAGGTTCCCGTATATCCCATATACAGGGACCCGGTGAGTTGTTTATTCTTGCATAGCTTTTGGACTTAATTTGTGTTGGATAGTTTTCCAATATTGAATTTCATATTAGGAAAACATTATTGAGAAAAATTATGTTTGCGTGTTACTGCAAACCTAATTATTCCAAAAAGAAAAGAAGTCATCAGACTTGTTTATGTGAATGAGACTAATATTACCTGCCCTTCCTTCTAGGTTCATGATTTTGGATTCTTTCGTTATGATCCTGGTGCAATACAATTTCTGAGCTATGAGGAGATTCCTCTTGCTCCTGAAGCTGCTTGTGTCGGGCTTGAAATCAGGGTTGTTGGTAATGATAGTGGAGAGAAGGTATATATATATATCGATTGATTGTTGGTTTACTTATTTCTGTAATTAATTTTAATGATGAAAACAGTTCTTTCTTTCCTCCCAGTTACTTGAGTCCTTTGTAATTTCATAGCTGTGGTACCCATATCTGGAGTACCATAAATGTAAATACATTAAATGGATTGCCATGATGTTTAGCATGATCCATGGTGATTATATGCTTTAATGAAAGAGAGAAAAGTGATTATATGCAATGTAAATGACTTAAACATTATAAGTACTATCTTGCTAGTTTTAGAAAAAGTTGTAACATTAATTATTAAGTGTTCCTTAGATAGGTAAGAATATAGGCTCTCACTTTTGCTTTTTTCATCTTAGTCGAAAATCGAAATACATTATACTTTATTCTTGGTTCTTTTTTTCTTTTGTTTTCTACCCTTATTCTAAAGTGAATCATCATAAAGCACTGACCATTGCTGGCACAGAGACTTTGAATTTCACCCAAGATCCGTGCCCATCTGTTCTACTCTCTTTCTTTGATTGAAGAAAAAAGAGTGGGACCCGATTTAGTTGGTGTGGTTTGATTTTGTTACTCTAACAATTTGGTTACAAATCGATTTTTCTAGCTGATTAGCATTAGTTTGATTACAGTTTGGTTGCAAATTGAATTTTGTAACTGCTTAGGACCATTTTGATTTTTGGTTTAGCTTAATTGACCAAACTGAACTGTGAACACCCCTTATAGGTGGTATAATAGTTTTTTCTCACCATTTCTTCTTTGCAGTTTGCAAAAATATATTAATTAACTATGTGGAAGCATATGTTAATATTTATTCTATGGCTTCAAATATGTATTCACTGTGGCATTTTTCCTTGTTGCATCAATTATATAACCTTCAGTTTTGTATAAATCCAATTAAGGGTGAATGGTATATGATGATTTCCCCCTACCTCTTTCTCACCTGCATCCTATATAGAAAAGAAGGGATTGGGGTTTGATTTCAAGTGATGTTGTTTGATTTTTGCTGTGAAAACGTTCAGGTCTCTATTTTGGCTGGTACGCTTGCTCGATTGGATAGAGATGCTCCTCACTATAAAAAGTACGTCATTGCTATCTTGAGATTTTCTACCAACTCCTGTACTTTTTTATATATAAATCCTAACTCCTGTACCAGCATAACTAGAATGCAAGGAAAATCAAATGCAAGGTGGTCTTTTAAAGCAACATGGCTTGGTGATGGCTGTTTATAGTAATAAAGATGTTACCCTTCCAATTTACATGTAAATAATTAAAAAAGTTTGTTATCTACATGTCAAGTATTTTGCAATTTTTTGCCACCAATTATTATATGTTAAGAGTGACTGCAATATGTGTTGCAGGGATGGCTACAATGACTTCAACACATTCTACATGCAAGTAAGTAATGTGAAATTAAATATTATTAATTGGGAGACTTGGGTTCAATGGTTGCATTACTTTTTGTTTAGTTGATTTGTTTATTTATGTTGCTAAAAATAAAGACCAAGTTGGTAGCCAGTAAGGGAGAATTGAGGCTCTAGTCTTGTATGTCCTTAAACCACCCCCGCCCTTGTGACGTCACCCTAAAAGAGTGAGGAAATAGAACAAGATTACTAAGAATAACTGTGAAAGGCAAATCCATCTTATGGTGAGTCATCCTGATGTTGGTTATTTCGCATTCTTTACGTCTTTATTGTCTGAAAGGGGGGATAATGCAGAGCAAAGAGAAGAATAATAGATTAGGAGAAGAAGAGAAGAAGGACCCATCCTCGCAAGGAATTTCTAGAAACACATAACTGCACAAAGCTTTCTCTGAATTCAATATTCAACTCTCAGTAAAGTAGTGATGATTACAATGATTTATGATTATATAGGACCACTAAAACCCTAATTCTTGTAAGACAAGTAAACAAGGTAACCTAAATTAAACCAAACAATTAAACATAAAAATACCTAAATAGTCCTAAGATACTACAACTAAATAAATTGAATTTAATTCTGATTACACTGGACAAATAATATAATTCAAACAATAGTCTTAATCTTTGGAATTCTTGCCAATGAATGCATATAATCCAGAACTCTGTGCCTCTACAAAGCTTGGACACTTCCACAAGGCTGACGTGTCTATGTCAGAAATGTTTTTGAGCATCAAAACTTCAGAGACACTCTAGAATGCTTGTTTGAATCTTTGAATTAATTAGAAATTTAATATAGTATGTAGAAAAAATAAGTGTTTTTGTGTACTTCTCTAGTTGTCTCCAATGTGTTCTTGTCAACCTGTCCATGACTACATGTTGCCTCGTAGCTGTGTCCATGCTTCATAGCTTTTGTTTACACATATTTGCTACAAGCAGAATGTTGTGCTTGCATTTAAAGATGCCTGCCCTCTTTGTAGCATCTGTAGTCTATTGACATATATACTATTTTGTTTCAATTTTTCCCCTTCCCTGTGAAGAACATAATAAAAATACTATTATGTTTAGAAAAATATGCACCAAACTCTGGAATTAATTAAACTTTATTCTTGTATTATCTTTTATGATACGATAGAAGATTGATTTCTTATTTCATACTTTACCAAACAAAAGTATAGAATACTGTTATATATGAATTTTCCAGACTAACAGGGAAAGCATTTTAGTAGCATCCACAATACCACTCAAAAAAAAACAAAAAAACCAACTAGCATTTTGCTTGGATGGTATCACTGCACCTTTGCATTGCAAAGGACGCAGGTTCAAACCCGCTCCCCGTTGTAATAGAAATTAATAGTACAAAAAAAAAAAATACTACGAAAAGGAATTGCAGTTGACAATGTTTTTTTCTTCTCCTTTTCTTAAGTTTATTTGGTGCAAAAAAAATGGAGGCTTTTTGGTAAAGTATACTGTCATTAGTATCACTTTTCCCTTTTGACAAATGGTAAAGTTACCTACTAAAAGAAGACTTAAATCTGTACTTCTGTATGGATATCTGGTGTTCATGGTGAAACCAGTGGAGGGGATGTGGGTTTTAGTGGTGTTTATATATAAAGAAGTGGCAAAAGGCAGAGTTGCATGGAGAGGTGGTGGTTTTTGGTCTCAGTTGTAGAGCGTCCAGTGTGCAGCCTTGTAATTTCCCTTGGCATTTGTATCTTAGTGGCTTGAAGTTCATGCTTCTGCTAGTTGATAATTTGCACAGAGAAGGTTAAGGAAGCTTCAGATGTTCTCATTGAAGTGCCAGGAGCCATTGTAGAACTTATTTTATTGGCACATTTTTTGCAACTCTTTTTACTGATATTGCTACCAATTGAATTTTCTTGGATCATCTGGTTGTAATTAGCAACATCTAGAGCCTGATTGATTCCATTGTGAGACATGCTTTTCTTATTTTATTCTTTTCTCTTGTGTCTTGATAACAGGCGGCTTCCGGGACTAAAGGTGGTTCTAGTGGATCCCCAGTAATTGATTGGCAAGGCAGGGCAGTTGCCTTGAATGCTGGAAGCAAATCATCAAGTGCTTCTGCATTTTTCTTACCTTTAGAACGAGTGAGTTTATTTTCAATTATTTGACATCTATCCAATGCTTCTGTTGTTACTGATGATGGAGCTTGCCTCTTGTTGATGTCTCTGAGGAGAGATTCGAATGCAGTTGAGTTCCACTATTGTTTTAACACTAACATCTAGTAGAAATTTCTGAGCTCAGAATTTTCCTAGATTTAGCTAAATTGAACTTACATGATGCAAATTCTTTTATAGTTAAAACTTTGTGTACATTCTTTTATAGATAAAAACATAGTGTACATAATCCAGTAATCAACATGATAAGTTAATAGGAGGATTTATTTGACTGAATGCAACATTGTCATTTTTGCTTTGTTTGCTTTATATTTAGGCCATTTCGGAGTCTGCATAAGTATCAATGGTGTCTACATAATTTTTTGAAATAAAGATGTATCACAATCTATTTACATGTGTGTAGCTCAATTTGGTATATGCCTCACATGCCCCAAATTGGGTTCATGTTCTCTGATATCTTTTGGGGCATGTTAACTTTCTTGGCTTCTTTGTGGTCTTCAGTTCTGGGTGGTTTTGGTGGGATTCATGTTTAGATTTGCAGAGTAATTAGAAGAAGCCCTCTTCTCAGAACTCATATTTTTTCTCTTTTCTACTTAAAGAAGATTTCTCATCCTACACTTTATTTTATAATCTCTCAACAATAAAATCTTCTATTTCTATCTAAAGAAAGGATGCTTCTGTTCTCTGATTTTGAAACTTAACATGGTTGTGCAGGTTGCGCCTCATTATATTTTAATTTATATTAAACTGAAGGTGGACTACCTTTTCTATAGTGATTACCTTGTCTATAGTCGGATGTCCTAATTGTCAACAGTTCCTTAAGATTGATATAATGATGGTTTTGGTGTTTATATTTCTTATCTAACCTGTTTAAACTAGTTATGTATATGTGGGTGAACTCTGTACGTGCCTATAATATTTGTGATTGAGGGTTGGCTTGATGGACTTTCTCTTTTAATAAGTGTGAGCCATCCACTTTATATCATAGAAGAATGATTTGTTTAAAATAATTTGAACGAGTTCCTAAACACTAATTCTTGGTATAATATGATTTCTAGGTTGTCAGGGCATTGAAATTGTTGCAGAATGGAAGAAATACTTCCAGAGATAAATGGCAGGCGGTTACTATTCCTCGTGGTACGCTTCAGGTTTGTTGGTTCTTATCCATGTAGGATTTCACTATAGATTGGTGGACTTGTTAGTTTAGTTTCTGTTGAAACTTCTACTTAAAACTGATGTAACAACTCATTTCAATTGTGCTGAAGCTGTACTGAACAAATTTTTGATTACGTTGGTGGTTAGAGATTCCATCTCCACATTCTGTTTGTTCTTCCATCTGTTCTTCTGATTAAAGACATTGAACTCATAGAAATGTTTTCTTCCGCTTTGCTGTTTTTATACCAACTTCTTTCCTTATTTACCATATCATGGTTGTTTAATGTGCTAACTATAAAGTATAAACTCTCAGATTGCTGTTGTTCTTATATGCATCTTTATTCTCTACATCTTTTCATGGCAATTGGTAACCATTCTATCAGTGCATTTTGTTTGTTTCACGCTGATTTAAGGGACTCATTGGGATCATAAGGTAAGCCAAATCTCTTATTAATTTCTCTAAATTCATTCGGTATATTTAGTATAACTAGTCAAAGCCTGTTTTTGGAAGCTTTGGCTTAGATTAAATTAGGAAACCGAAGCCTTGTGTCATTATTTAGCCTGCATCAAAACCTGTTTTGTAGTTGAGTTGGCTTGGGTTGCAAATGGGTTGCCAACTGTTCCCAACCGGGTCATTAGAGAGGGGTTGAAATTGAAAAGGAGAAGATTGAAGGTTGGAAAGAGGAGAAGCACTAGTTAGAACTTCATTATGATAACTTCCCATCACTGCCACAACATGCTAGATGCCTGTAACAGTAGTGGCTCCACTACTGTACGATTACACAGCCTTCAGTGTGGTCCATTGTTATCCCTGGGATCTACCTTCCCAGCTACATGGAGGGAGGGATTTTTTCCTTTTTTATTCTATTTTGGTAAATTATATTTAATTGATTTAGTTTTTTTGTATCATTTTTTTTCCTACCGTTATCTAATGTTTTAATTTCTTCAATTACCATAACTTGCCGTGATGTTGAACTGTAAACTCTATTATTTAATATTCAATATGCATTCAAATTCATGTTCTTCAAATTTTAATATGCATCTGAGGTATTTTATTTTAATATCGCACTATTATAATTTATAATTTGAAAATTCCCTTTATGCTGTCAAATGATTTGGCTAGTAAGCTTTATCTTGGCTGCAAGACTTTTCAGGCCTCCTCTGCTTGACAAATGTGTAGGGTAGACGTGTTTATATCCTGGTGGTTGGGTTAGATTTGCGACCTAAAACTTTGCCTGTTGATGCGTTCTCCGCTTCAAACAACTAGATGCATCTTGTCTTCAAACCTGTTCTGGCATCCTCTGCTTGAACACATGTTTTGCATAGCACGTATTGAATCCCCACATCTAATGATTAATCACTCCTGTTTATATCGTGATGGTTTTGGGATTTTTTTTTTTTTTTGCGGCCCTTAAAGTGTATATCTTTGTCTAATTATGAAAACAAGATCTGGTACACAAGATGTGCCTGTGGCCTTGGTCTTTTGGTTGTTGCATGTCATGACAACAAGATAGAAAGATGATTGGTTTTTATCTGCATGTTTGGTCAGTACTGCTATTCACTCCCTCCTTAGAATCTAACAAAAAACATGATTTATTTTGTTCTATGTTGGCTGTTCATCATATCTTGTTGTGTGATTTGGATATTCTTATTCATGGTGTAGATGACATTTATGCATAAAGGATTTGATGAGACACGTCGTCTTGGTCTCCAAAGTGAAACAGAACAGGTTCTTAGTTCTTAATTTCTTTGTTTGATAGAGTGTTCTTAGTTCTTTGCTAATACCTGCTTTCGTTTGTCTCTCTAATTTATTAACATTATACCTTGAAGTCCCTTGATAAAATGATTTTTTAATTTGCTTAGTTGGTGCGTCATGCGTCTCCACTTGGTGAAACGGGAATGCTTGTTGTTGATTCTGTGGTGAGTTTATATTCCTTAGCAGTGGAGTTTCCATTTTATTAAAGTGTGTTCATGCATTAGCAGCTTTCACCGGTCTGTTGCAGGTTCCAGGTGGGCCTGCTCATAACCATTTGGAGCCGGGCGATATTCTTATTCGTATGAATGGGGAGGTAAGCATTTTTTGTGATTTAGTTGATGCCAGATGAACGAAATGATGATCTGTTCTTAATTGATGAGATATTACAAGAAAATTGAAGTGTGTTTGATACCGACTCATTTTTGCTGCTATAATTGGTATCTTTTTATGTAAGTAGCCAAGAGTAACGGTAGACATTACATAACTTAAAATGAAACTTCCCCTAATGTGGGCCGAAGAGGCAGCCTGATGCCCACAAGCTGATAGCCATCATCAACCTGTTAGGTTGCCAGTCACCCTGTTAGTGGACCAACCTGACAACTTAAACGAAATATTATGTATCAACTATGATCCTAAAGTAACATAGGATGAAACTGCCTTAATGGGGCCAAATAGCAGGCTGGATGCCCACAAGCTGATCTCCTTCACCCATGTTACCTTGAATGGCATACAGATGCACATTGCCAGTGAGGAGTGAGCTGGCAATTCAGTTGGACCTACCGGTTTACTATTAAAAGTACACACTATTAAACACCTTAGTCACTAAATTCATAATGCACACTCCTCGCCCTCTTTGGATTCATGATTAACTAATTATAGCGAAATTTTGTCAAATCCACGGATTCATCTGGTCAAACCCACAAATCTACAAGATTCTTAATTTGGTGGCCTATGTTGTGCCAGGTGGACATCTTCTTGTGAGTCCAGATCATATGAACAATGTTAACCGCTCAACAAAGAAATAATTTTTTTATAGTAGGACTCATATCAGCTACCAACTCAAAAAGTTGCAGTTCCACTACTTCTGAACTATTTGATTGTCTGTTCTACTCTTTTTTTAATGTACTCGCTCCGCCCTCAAAAGGACGAGCAAAACACATTTTTCACACACATTAAGAAAAGTAAAAGTAGAGGAAAGAGAGTAAAAAAAGTTTCAAATTTATCCTTAATGGCCCCACAAGATCACATAAAATGTCGAATACTTTTATCTTTTTATACTTATGGACTCCATTAAATGACATACTTACCCTTCACTTTATGTACTTTAGCTCATCCTTTTGAGGACAAAAAAATTTGTACCTTTAGTCATCTTTTTGAGGACAAAGGGAGTATATTATATCATTATTTAAATTTGATTTAATTTTGTAATTACAAGAAAAGGATTTTTTAAGATAAATATGTTAAATATATTTGTTTATTTAAACACTCTTAAAGCGCTACTGATTAAGCCCTTTTGCACTCTCGCTCCACGTTTTGGTGACTTAGCTACGCACATGTACTAGAAATTATTAAATTAAAACATCAGTAGTTTTGGGTTTTAAACATCTCCACTTAGAACTTTGACAACTGGAATCAATATATGGTTCAAGTGTATGGAAGTTGATAGATCTTATGTAAGTGCATTATTGCTTTTGCTAATGTGTTGTTAGGTATGTATAATTGAAACTCTTATTAGGCTGTTGGAAGAGCCTCTGTGAAGTAAAAGTTCATGCTGATTATGGAGTATAAAATTTTACTGTGGTAGCTTGTACATTCCAGAATCTTATTAAATATCTTATATCATTTTGGAAGCTTTGATTGAAGTAATTTTTCCATCTGATTCCCGAACGATAAAGGGTGTTGAAATTGACGTTAAACTGTTGAACAATCGCTTATCTTTTAATTTATCCAAATCCTGGTGCAGGTGGTTACCCAGTTCCTGAAGATGGAGACTTTACTTGATGACAGTGTTGCTCAAAAAATTGAACTACAGATTGAAAGAGGTGGCAAACCATTGACTGTTAACTTGACGGTAAGATCTACTATTACATGCTTTATTTTCTCTTTTATTGTTTGTATATTAAACAAAGGCATACTTATATATGGCATGTATGTGGGCGCGTGCACATGTTTAGGCTCTTTGGTTGTATGCTTTATCCAGAATCTTCCTATCACTTATCTTGGGATCCCTTTTGGGGCAATTCTGATTCTCATTCTCTTGAGGACCTTGCTGGTTAACAAGTGACTAGATAGTTGGGAAGGACCTCTCTTTGGTCAAATTACCTTGATTCAGGTTTTTCGTTTTATCAGTATTCTAGATTTCTCTCCTTTCATGGGCCCTTTTTTTTGGGTCTGGGGGCCGAATATAGTAGAAATCACTTGGTGAGTTGGAAGTTGGTATACCACCCTCGTCAATAGTCGCATTCTCATTGCCATCAGGCGATTAAGAGTAAATTAGTTCTTTAGAGTAATAGCTGGGATGCAAATCCATGTTTCTCCCTCAGTTCCTACTCATGATATTCTTGGAAATTCATTTCCACTCATGATATTCTTGGAAATTCATTTCCATGGGTTATCTGTCTTCTATTTCTCTTGTGCAGATTCATTTTTGGGATGGCTCAGTGATGTTTCTTTCACTGCCGCTTTCCATGACTTTTCTATCTCTCTTCTCCTGATGGAGGTTCTATTTATTTGCCATTGGTTTTTTTAGGAATCTAAATGATAGAAAATTTGATGATTATTTGTTTCTCCTTGATTTCCACTTTCTCTCGTTTTTCTCGTCATAGGCATGTTTGGGCATCATTGGAGTTGTCAGGATCTTTCCAGAATCATTTGATTCTGTAATACCCGAGAATTTTGAATAATATTAATATTGACTTTTCGATTTAAGTTGAATATTTATTTGAATATGAGTATACGCGATATGTCATTTTGGTAGTGACAAGATGAAATGATTTTCCTGTTTATTTATTAAAGAAATGATTTATTAAGAAAAGAATTTAGTAATGTTAATTAATTATTGTGTGACTAATAATCTCTATTAGATTATTTAAGTGTTATATGCCATGCTACTTGAGGTATAACCATGTGATGAAAGGTGTATTATTTGTAATAAAGTTTCGATATTTTAATAATATAAAGGAGATGTGTGACATTTAAATTACATGAACATTCTATATGAGATATTGATGTGCGATATGGACTATTAAATGTGCATTTTAATTACAGAAGGTAATAATGGAAGTAAACTAATAATTGTTGGATAATAATTATTTTAATACTAGAATGTTTATGGGAATAATATTCTATTATAGAAGCAAGGGAATAATAATGTACATTAAATACTGGGCGTTAGTAATTTATTAGATTTTACTTAGATTATATGATATGTGTACATGTGACTTTATTAATACAATGTGGTAACATTTAATTATTTAATACATCTTGATCTAAGTTACATTTTAAATCAAAGTGTGCTAATAAGCCTTGTTGGAATGTCTGAGTATTACTCTTGTCCCAAATTGAGAGTCTCTTCCTTGCCCAAACAATACCCACGTGAATAGCCAATTTGCTGAGAATGCAAAAAGGCTATGGTTTCTTGCATGATGAAGCTAACAAGGGAGGTAATGATGGTGGGGGGAGTGGCTCAAATAGCAAACCACCAACTCTCCATTAACCAACATTCTTCTTCTTCTTCCATTGGTTGGAAACAATGAGCAAATGCATTATCCGGGCATACAACCTTCTATAAATTGGAGCTCACCCTCCTCCCAAAATTCTTTGCTAAATCATCTGGTAAGTTTTGGTAGAGAGTATTGTGAGAATTGAGTGAGCAATTAGTGTGGATAGCGGAGAAAATTCCAACTCAAGCTTCAAGAAGGTAATATTAAGTTTATCATGCTTTTGATTTTAAGTTTGGCAAATTCTTCGAAATACATGAATCTCTCTTGTTAATTAGTTGGTAATTGATGCTATAAGAGTCGATATGTATGCTAAAAATATAATGTGATTGAACTGGAGCCTGTTAAATGAGAGTTTTCATGCTTGGGCTTGATTTTTTTGCCGAAGCAGAGACCTTTTTGGCTCGTTCAGGGAAGGGCGCAGCTGCGCGCTCCCTGTAGTTCAAAACGGCGCAGACAAGGATACTTGATTCTGCTATTAGCTGTTGCGTTCTAACGTGGTTAATGAACTTAGACATGCCTGAAAATATGTTAAACATGTAGTGTAAGATCCCTTTGCAAAGCATGAGCATCCTAGCTTCGGTTCGCATGCGTTTTTCGAAAGAAAACTTATAGTTTTAAAACTAGACTTTACCAAAATTTGCAAGGTGAAAGTTATGATCATACGAACATGTGTATAAGGTCTGAATATGCATGACATAAGGTTCCAAGATGCTTCATGTGTGCTAGATGACCACGACCTAGTTCTAAACGACTTTTAAAAGGGAAACTTGGACATTTTGAAATAAACATGCATAATTATAATGATAACTCCATTCTAAGGTGTTGGACATGCATGTTAGTGCTCGGATATTCCCCAAACATAATGTGTATGTGTGTCCCTTTAGTATGTTATAGCATTGCATCGTTCAAGCATGAATTTAAGCAAATTCCCAAGTTGTGAACTATGTAAACTAAGTATATATGATATGAACACATGAGCATGCGTATTTCCGGTGTTATAACCTTTGTATATGAATAAGTACTTGGTATGGTAAGTCACGTGAATTCTTAAACTTATCCGACATTATTTTACCAAAGTTCTAGACTAAGAAATTATAGAGTAGTAATATAAACTTGAAATGATCATGTGAGCATGCAAACCTCTTTAACATGTGTACATAATAATTGTTAATGTATTGGTATGCTAGATAGTGGACTGAAACCAGGAAGGCAAAAGCTCCACCCTGGTCTGGCCAGGGGACAGCGCAGCTGCGCCATCCCTAAGCTTAACCAGGGCGCAGCTGCGCCCTCCTGCAGAGTGGTCAAGTGATTCTTTTTGTGATCTGATTCTTGTGGATTGCTTGCATTGTTATTCTAAAGTATAGAGCAGAAGTTGTAGTAATATTTTTGGTATCCAAATATGATGTAGTGTTATTTGATGTATGAAATTGTATGACTTATGTAATTCTTATATTTAACTTTTATACATTTGGATTGCAACGTGTCATTTAGCTTTAAATTCGTAGTCTGCGCTAAAGGCAAGTTTCCCTAACCTTACTCCAATTTATATTGAGCAGGTTCCTACCATGAACCTCTTACATATTGCAAGTTCCCTTTTACCGAAACTTTATTTTGTGCAAGTTTCCTTTAAACCTACTCAATTTACATTCGAGCAGGATGCGGTATATTGTGCTAGCTTTCGAACCCTTTCTCTTTATTGAGCAAACATGTAAACTTGTATATTCATGTATCGTACAAGTATGTGACAATGACTCTTATGTCTTATAAACTGTCATTCATATTCTAAGGATTGGTTTAAGATTAATATCCCTTAAACCTCATTGCAAGCATTGGTAATCATTAAATTATTGAATATGGTTATAAAGGTTGTCTAAACCATTGTTTCGGTTAGACTAATATACATGTGTTAGAAAGCTATTCCAAACCAATTGTCTTGGTGATGACTCTTATCTACTGAGATGAACAACCCTCATAAAAGGGGAAAAATTATATATTGTCGGGGGACCGACGTGCGCACTTACAAGCATGTGACAGTTATGCATAATCTGGAGTACTATAGGCTGATCACCTGTGTGCTCGTTTTTATTGGAATTTCAGTATAATAACTGTTAATTCTAGCAGGAGTTCTTAGTCCTTTAGTGACTACTCAGTATCCATATTCTTGAACTTTGAAATGATTAGACGCATGAATCTTATTGATGTTCTCCGGTCCATAACGACTCTTATAATTAATTCTCTTTATTATCCTTGAGCTATTCTTTACTGCCATACTTTTGAAATTTGAACTTTATATTGTTCACCCTCCTCGTACATACTTGCTGGGCAAATTTGTTGCTCATTCTTGCTTTCTTTAAACCTTTCAGTTAAGGCAGAGCGAGGTGAACCTTCAGGCAAGGATAAGGGAAAGGACAAAACTACGGAGTAGCTTTGTTCTCCCTTAGGAAGAAGATTATTCACTATATTGTTTAAGTTTCTGAATTCGGTTATGTAATAAGCTTAGACAGGGATCATGTGTTGTACTATGTTTCAGTTTAAATTAAGACTTTTGGATAGCATTGTAGTATCAGTTGCGAGACCTTGGGACGAGAATAATTATATTAAATCAATGTAATTTATTCTATCTTTTCCGCTGCATTAGTTTTATGTCATTATTGTGTTAGAACGTGATGAACCAAATTCGAGACAGTGACGTCAGAATTTGGGGGCGTCACAGATTCCCCCCAACCTGGTGAATTGGTGACCCGATGAGTTATACACGGGTCATACTGAATCATTTTCTTTGGCCATTTTTTTTAAATATTAAACTTTGAAAAGCAAATTTTTGCTATGAAATTAATAAAAAAATTATGTTCAGGTAAATAAAAAAAAACACTCAACAAAAAAGGGTTTTTATAAAGGATAGGGGGAGTTATTTAATATATTTGATAGTATTATATAAATTTTAAAATGTTATTTGATATTAACACTCCGTATTTGATAAAAATGACAAAAGTTACCCTTGAAAGGTAGTTTCTGTCAATATTTTTGATATACTATGTACAATTTTACATGTATAGGAGATACTTTTCTTCATTTTGTTTAAATATGTAATTTCAGTGTTGCAAACATTAAAATTTTGTATTTATAATTTTTTTGGTTCAACTGATTGACGCAATGATTAAACCAGTAACCCATCACCCTATCCTCTCAGTAGGTCACTGGCCAGGTCTGGTTTTCATAGATAGGGATCTGTCTAATGGAAAAATCTTTCTGTCTCCCGTTTGTGTAATTAATCTTTTTGCTTTCCGCTCATAACCTATATTTGGAAGGCTAAGGATCCTTTCAAGATCAAGACATTTGCTTGGTCTCTGGCTCCTGCTTAGACATGCAACCCTTCCAAAGTCATATACTGGAGTTGATGAGCTTGGGGTGTTGCTAGCCTCACTTGCACCTATTTTTCGCATTGTTCCATCGCTTGGTGATTGTGATGTCGTTAATTTGGAGATCAAAGATCAGTGGTGGATTTGTTGCGGGTAAGTTTCACAGTTTGGGAGGATCAAGGATGCATAGATACTATGGAGGTGTGGGTACTTCGGATATTTTTGGTGCTGCTATAGTTTGGTCTTTGGTTCTGTCTTGATGTGAGCTATGTAATAACTTCTCCTTAGTTGTCCTCCGGTATCTTTTGTGCTGCTTTTACTTTCATCGTTCAATCTTGGACAACTTTAACAAGATTGCATAATTTTTCTTGTAGGTTGAAGATTTACACTCAATAACTCCCAACTATTTCTTGGAAGTAAGTGGCGCTGTGATACACCCCCTTTCTTATCAACAGGTTGGTAGATGAGAATATCATTTTTATTAATAATCTATACGACTAATGTGGCTTGTGATAGTTCAAATTTTATATGATGTGCCTGTCTGTTATATAAGCTGTAATTATAAATCCTATTCTGGGGTACTGCTCTCTGTGCTTATTCGAATTGGACTTACTGGTACAGTTGGGTCAAGGTGTACTGCTTCAGATTTGTTACAATAAACAGTGTACTCTAATATTATTATCCTTTTTTGTCGTGCAGAGATAGACCTTTAGGTTTTGAGATTTTTAAAAAGTTATAATATGTGAGGAAAAATTTTGTACAGTATATTTTCAATACGTTATCTTAAAATCTGTGCCGAAAAAGCTCAAAACAAATTTTTTGTAGGATGGAGGGAGTATATCTGTTTATGGGTCATTCGTTAGTTCAGTAGGGAAGTGTTCGGGCTTTCCAGTGTTAGAATGGTGTCTGAGTCTGACTGCCTCTTTTTCATAATTTACCAAAGAGTAGGTAGGTCAGTTGGTTTCAAGTATCGGAGAAGCGTATGATGGTCTAACAGTAGTCCACTTTAAGCAAATATGCCGAAGGTTAGTGTTGTATCCATCTCTCCTATAACGTTTCGCATAGGCAGGATATTGGGTTGTAACTTAAACTCGTACAAATTGGTAGTTCAATTCTTGGGCTCAAAGCCTTGAACTTCACACTCGAATACATATGTAGGACTATGTCAACAGATATGTTACCTTAACAAATCTTTCCCTTAACATGTGTGAACATATACTATCAACACGTTGAGGCTTGTGCATAACTTGAGTAATTATGCTGGAACGCATTATGATGCAGATGGAGCCCGCAAGACTAGGGTGGAACAATATAAAAGGCTTGGAAGCCCATGGAAATAAATAAATTTTTTAGAAGTTATAGTTAATTTACTTTATTTATAATTTTAGTAGCTATCTTATTAGAATGCAACTTGGGTTAGGAAAGTTGTTTACAAGTATTATGAATAGGAATGTACTCTTTTATTTTTGAGACATTGAATTATAAGAATTAATTGAGATTGAGAAGAATTGTGTTTTGCATGAGAAATACCTTTGTCACGAAATCCTCATCCCCATTACATTACTAGCGGAAATACTCTAAAAGTCAGCAGGATAATAGATCGTAACTCTAATTCCAATTTGTTGAGGACTCTAGGGAGTCCATATTGAATGCCCTAATACTCTTGTAGCAGTAGAACCCTAATAGGTCTTATCGTCTTAGGCTCAACTTTGTATATCAAGTATTCAACTTCACACTCGAAAACTAATGTGAGAGTACGTCAAGTTACCTTAAGAGATAATCTCAATTATTAACATTCACTGTAGCAGGGACAGTTTTTTACAATACATGATTAAATATTTAAATAGTTTCTCCAGCACCTCAAAGTCAATTAGTTTGTAATCTAGCTGCTTATATTCTTCACCTTTTACCGGTTTTGTTGTTCTCTACTTATACTTTCTCTTGTTAAGATCTCTTGCTCATCATTGTAAACTGTAACTTGCTATTTTCTTCTTTTTCTTACACAGGCTAGGAATTTTCGTTTTCATTGTGGTCTTGTATATGTTACAGAACCAGGGTACGTTAATTCTTGTATTCGTGTGTGTGTAACATAGTACAATATTAGGTCCTGGGTATATAAGTTACTTACATTTATGTGCAAGTATTTACTACAAGGTAGTCATATATACAAGGCAGGAAGGTAAGAGGTTGTTCTTTTTAGAATTGAGAGTGGAAAAATCACATTCATTACAATATTTTTACTAATATCTTACTGTTAAAAAGTTGCTCTACTTGCCAATTGCAGATATATGCTTTTAAGAGCTGGAGTTCCACGCCATGCCATCATTAAGAAATTTGCGGGAGAAGAGATATTGCGGGTTGAAGACCTGATCACTGTTTTATCTAAGTTGTCCAAGGGAGCACGTGTTCCATTGGAATACATAAGCTACACGGATCGTCATCGAAGGAAGGTATTGATATCATCAGTTATAGTCTATACGTGTCAGATAAAGGCTGCTTTGAAGTCTTTAGAATACTAAATTAGTCTTTTTGAGATGATTGAGGGATCCCTTATCTAGTATCTTTTCTATGAAACGGTGACAGTACTGAATCTAATATGGTCACTTCATACATCTGAAAGACAACTTGAGAAGAATTTATAGGATGTAGTTGTCAAAGGTCTGTTGGTTCCAGGTCCCATCCCATCGGTCACAATATCTAGTCGAAAATCTTGATTTTCTTGGTTAGTGAAGTGAGGGTTCTCAAGTCTGATTAAATGAAGTTAATATGTTATTTATAGCATTAGTATAGAAAAATGGAAATGACACTGATAATCCTGAAAAGACACATTCCATGTGCCGAGTTGTCTAAGAAAGGCTGGTTGGATTACTGCTCTATGTGGGAATATACATCAGCTGAAATGGGAATCATTCTTTTCCTACCGAGTCTTGCTCTGTGTGCATACCTTTACCAGACATGTATACTGTATGTGAGCATGTATGTTACATCTATGTATATCCTGTTGTGATTGCCTGGGTCTTCTCTCTTTCAATAAATGTTAGCCGATTACTCCCAATTTTTTTTTCTGATGCAGTCTGTCCTAGTCACGGTTGATGGCCATGAATGGTATGCCCCTCCTCAGATATACACTCGTGATGATAGTTCTGGTTTATGGACAGTAAAGCCTGCTTTGCTACCCAACCCCGGCAAAGTTGGTCTAGTGGAACACAGAAGTCAAGATATATGCCAAGAATTAAAAGATGGTGTTACCAGTATGGCAACTAGTTATGAACATGTTGCTGACGGAGTGCTTTCCCGAGATGAATCTGATGGCGGAACGAAAAAGCGTCGAGTGGACGAGGATTTATCTGCAAATGGCATTGTTATTGCTGACTGTTCCTTACATGAGCCTAGAGAGGAAAGATTGGAGGAAGCAAGTACCTTGGAAGATGCAGTACTGATTGATAATCAAGGTGCCATAGCTGCTGCAGCTAATGCTTCAGTTGCTGAGAGTTTGATTGAGCCTACTCTTGTCATGTTCGAGGTAACTTTGTCAATTACGAGTATGATTCTGTTCTTCACTTCTTTCTGTTCTTTGTATCAACTTCTTCAGTTGGTTCACTATTTTTTGCTTGCTGCTGGCTGCTTCTTTTCATTGGTCAAGTATTTCTTTTTTAGAGAGCTAGGAGGGAGAGTTGCAAATAATAATTTTGAGATACGTAAAGCTGTCTCAAGAGCACCTGTGGAAGTGGACTTGGGTATTGACATGTGACCGTACGACTTTTGATTCATGTGTTACTCTGTTTTAGAGTAGAAAAGAACAAGAGAAAAAAAATAAACAAAAAAGGAGCCTCAAATCCTCATTCAGTTTTCACAGAAGATGGAGTGATGAAAGAGAGGTGGGGAACATTGAAAGTATCACTTTGGAGTGATGTGGGATACCCATTGATCTCCCTACTAATTTGAGTCCTAAAATTTCTATTGTTGCAGCAAAAACCTATTGTTTAGGAGTCGGCCAGTTATCTGGTCTGATTAAAATACTCTACCTCCGTGCCACATTATTTGCAACACATCTTTTGGTGTGTGTTGCACGGATTTTAAGACATCTCAAAAGTCTATTTAAATACTATATTTTTGGAAAAAAAATAAAATATTTTGCAATATAATTAAAATTATAACATTTGAATATATGAAAATGGACAAATATTATTTAGCCAAGAAAAAATGGACAACTATATATGAAAATATATAAATATACTTTTGGTATGTCTTAAAATCTGCGCCATACACTCTAAAAGTTGTTGCAATTGTAAATAATTTCGTATGGGGGAGTATGTTATATAGACCAAGATGCTGTTTTTCTAGTACTTTTTTTGTGCAATGTCTAATACCCACATTGCTGAATTGTATTATTTAAATGGACCCTTCATAAATATCCTTACTTTTCTATTAAATTACTAGCATGCCCAACCTTTTCCAGTAATCCCTTCATATAAGATTAAAATTCTTGTATGACGCCTCACTCTAATATTATATGCTATTGTTATATTAATATAATGGAAATGTTGACTTTAAACAAAGCCAAAGTAGTAAGGGGGAAAAGGCATATGTTTTATAAATTAAAACATATTTGAGTTTAATAATATAAATGGTTATGCAAATTCATCTATATATTCTATATATGAATGTATTGTGAAAGATACTTGCTGCTTCTTGATTTTCTGATTTCGGTGTCTTAAACCCCGTAAGAAAAGTGATTTGCAGTGCAGAGAGGGAGGAACCACCATTTTGTCTCTAGATTCATGATATGATATGCTAGTTCGAAACGAATGCTTAATGTAATTTAGTTATTTTTTGTTGTACTGAAGTATAAATGAGTAAAAAATCTAGGAAGCACAACTTCTTCTATCTACATCATCTTTAGCTTTGTTACAGGGTTTGTGAGTGTCCCGTATGTTTTTATTTTCATTTGTACAGTTTTGTCATTTACTCATGGACTCTGGTGCCATCACAATTTGCTTAGTACATGTGAGATGGAAATAGAGGGAATGCTTATTTCTATCTAAAACCATTTGATATTGTTTTTGCTTCTCATTCTCATGTGTTTTACGTCTCCTTGGGTTCAAGTCTTTATTAATATTATTATTTTGCTAATTTCCTTGGTTTAATTCTAGTATATATGCATCTTTCATTTATGACATTTGCACTTAAATATCTTGAAAAGTGAGCTTATTGTTTTCTGTCTCAATCAACTCTCTTAGAGGAAATCTTTCTGATTTCTAAAAATTCAGGTTCATGTACCATCATCATGTATGCTTGATGGTGTCCACTCACAGCATTTTTTTGGGACTGGCGTAATCATATACCACTCTCAAACAATGGGATTAGTTGTAGTTGACAGGAACACTGTTGCAATATCTGCATCTGAAGTGATGCTCTCCTTCGCCGCTTTTCCAATAGAAATTCCTGGGGAGGTAAGTGAATGCTCTTAGTATGATAGAAATGTAATGTGCATACGGTTTTATTTTAGCAAATGATTCTGTTGCAGGTGGTTTTTCTCCATCCAGTCCATAATTATGCTCTTGTTGCATATGACCCTTCTGCACTCGGAACTGTAGGTGCTTCTGTAGTTCGTGCTGCTGAACTTCTTCCTGGTACGTTGT
Source organism: Aralia elata (assembly GCA_034770075.1). NCBI lineage: Eukaryota > Viridiplantae > Streptophyta > Magnoliopsida > Apiales > Araliaceae > Aralia > Aralia elata. Next base: position 6,092,541 of record CM068378.1, read on the forward strand.
CATCTTCTATTGATTGTTAGATGTCCAGTTTAGAAATATAATACTTATTGCTTTGAGTTCCAGATATACCTTTTTTGGGGAGAAGTTGGTTTCATTTGTCTTATGGTACTCAGTAATTTGTAAAGCAGGCTAAATAGCAATGAATTGTAAGAAAGTGGCAGCATTTGTCATGGATCGTGTATAGATAATTTCTATTTCTCTTTGATTTTATATTGTTCTTGAGATTCACTGCATTGGGTGGTGTCGGTGTGGGACTTCAACAAAAACATATATATGTTGAACCACATGCATGAAATCCATTAACGAAATGAAAAGAAAAATGAAATAGGAAAAAGGAAAGAGGGGGATGAAATGCAAAATACCGGGTGCTTGTTGTACCCTTTTACCAAGAAAAGTAATTGCAGATCCTAGGATGATCATATCTTGAATGCCCTACACTGGGTTAAGGATTTGGCTAAATGTAGCACCGTGCAATGATTTGTATTGGTACTTCCATATATCCATAGAGATCTTATATCTCGTTTTTTAGGTAGTACACATACTCATTTCTACTAATTTTTTTCCTATGGACAGGGTCCTTTTAAATACCATTGCTAACATGGTAGTGCCATCCTTGGTTTAAACCTTGGTAGAATTTGATGTCCTTGTACTGTCTCAGGATAGAGTAAAAAAACTAAGCTTTTTAATTTGAAGAAAACTTTTTTATTTCATGTTTTCATGCGAATTAATGACTTTGTTATTTATGTTTTCTTATTCACTTATATTTTATCTTTTTAAAATTTGTATTGTATTCAACATACCCTTATTTTTACCTGAAGGGTACATATAATTATAAATTGTGTGGCAGAACCGGCACTGCGACGTGGAGATTCAGTCTATCTTGTGGGTTTAAGTAGGAACCTACATGCAACATCTAGGAAATCTGTTGTCACCAACCCTTGTGCAGCTCTAAATATTGGCTCGGCTGACTGTCCACGATACAGATCAACAAATATGGAAGTCATTGAGCTTGATACTGGTAAGTTGCAGTTTCCACAATTCGATTAAATTGTCCTTGGTTTGGACTTAATTATTTCTAGCGAATTTTCATTGCATTATCTTACACTTTTTGAAGACCATCGAACCAAAAGGAAATTATTAATAACCTTACTCCTGATTCAGATTTCGGTAGTACATTTTCTGGTGCGCTTACTGATGAGCGTGGAAGGGTTCAAGCTATTTGGGGAAGCTTTTCAACTCAGGTTTGTGCTGACCACTTCTTCTTGTGATCTGCTTCACTAATGAAACAAGGCTAATGCTTATGGTTCCACTTGCAGCTAAAATATGGTTGTAGCTCATCAGAGGATCATCAGTTTGTCAGAGGAATTCCTATTTATACAATCAACAATGTCCTGAAGAAAATAATATCTGGAGCTAAAGGACCACCTCTTCTAATAAATGGTATCAAAAGGCCAATGCCACTTGTTAGGATCTTAGAGGTTGAACTTTATCCTACTTTGCTTTCAAAAGCTCGGAGTTTCGGACTGAGCGACAATTGGATCCAAGTATGTTTCTCCCATAGAAAACTTCTTTCTTGTTTCTGTTTCTATCATCTCTACTTGCATCATGGTTGTAATTTCCTCTTGTTTGTTCCTTTATATTGATAAGTTGTTTGAGGAGACATGAAATGTATGGTACATTTTCTGGTGAGGTGATTGAAAGTTGTCAAGTCAAAGTAGAATTTTCTTATAGGCTCATTGGCTTTGTGAATGGTAATTCTCTCTTTGATTGGGTGTATGATAACTTTACCTTCGTGTTTCTGGTACGAAATTGGTAGTTATCCATACATGATAATTGCACCAGACTTTGATGATGATATTTTCAATGATACCTTATGCTGCTTATGCATGGTGCCTCTATTTAGAAGTGGATACTCTTCGAGTCAACTGAATAATCAGTTTTACTGTTTACAGAACTGTTGAAGTGCTATTTGCGGCGTGTCTTCTAATTTTAGAAGTTTAAAGTAGTTATTTATTGCTGTGATGGAAGTTATTCGAAGCCTAGGATTTAATGTTATCAGGAGTAACGTAGTTATATTTAGGTTATTCGTCTTTGTTGATGTTATAGTTCTCTTATTTAAAAAATTGATTTTCTCTAAAATTTGGAATAAGAGCATTTTCTTTTAGTTTGACTCTTTGAAGACTTTCTGAATCAGGAAAGTGTACCTTGTGTATGTCAAATTGCCTATTTGAACAGTAAGTCAATTTGTAATGCAACATGGCAATAATGAGTTATACGACCATGTATTTCATGGCTTATTTTTAAGCTTGAGTAAGTATATGCAAAGACTTTTTTCTTTTTAAATTGAAAATCATGATAGTGATTTTATTGTTATTTTCATCGTATTTACCTTGGGTGTCTCATATGTAGGCTCTTGTAAAGAAGGATCCTGTTAGACGGCAAGTTTTACGTGTTAAAGTCTGTTTTGCGGGTTCAAGTGCAGAGAACTTATTAGAACAAGGTGACATGGTCTTGGCAATTAATAAAGAGCCAGTTACATGCTTTCGAGACATTGAAGATGCTTGCCAATTATTAGATCAGAGTGATGACAGTGATGGGAGACTTAACATTACTATATTTCGTCAAGTGAGCAACAAACCATTTTAACTATTTACTCTGTTTTATAGCGTACTTCTTTCTTCAGTTATCGGGTTCTTAATATTCCCTCTCTAAAAGAAGCATTTCTAATAAAGTGTCTCTTTATACATGTTGTATATGATATTTCAGGGGTGTGAAATTGAACTTCCAGTAGGAACAGATGTAAGGGATGGGAATGGCACTACACGTGTTATAAATTGGTGTGGATGTATTGTCCAGGATTCTCACTCAGCGGTGCGCGCTCTTGGATTTCTACCCAAAGAAGGCCATGGTGTATATGTGACGAGGTGAGAAAGTATTGCCTTTTTCATATGAATGCCAGAGGCTGAGTCAAGTTGGAGATGACAAGTGAACATTGGATTGCAGTCGGTCATGTTGGGTGCTACCTAATGATATGATATAACTGAATCTGCTATATGTGTATATTAATGTAGAGATGTCATTGATTAGCTAGATGGATATATCATCGAGTCAGAAAGGGTATTTCTTGAATCAAGCTATCTAGTGTTTGAAGTTTGCAGCCTGAAACTGTTCAAACTTGTTTACACAGTAGTTTTCCTGTGGTGGACTGATGTTAATCTCTAACCTCAGGACCTTAGGTCAATCCTAGCTTCTACCATGTTCCTAGACCAGGCTGACGTTGGTCAACAGCTACCTATAACGGCATTTGAAATTTCGATCAATTTTGTCATCTGCATCGATTATGCTTGTTATATTGAAGAATTTGTATTTTTCTTCTTTTGCATTTCATTGTATCTTATTATTGTATAATTTAATCACAAATAAGACTTTTTCTAGGTGGTGCCATGGGAGTCCTGTACATAGATATGGTTTATTTGCTCTTCAATGGATTGTTGAGGTCAATGGGAAACCAACTCCTGATTTAGATTCTTTCGTTGATGCAACAAAGGTATGTAATTTCTGTTTTCTTGCACGAGTAAATAATAAGTTGGAGAAATGCATGAGAGCCATGAAGCTTCATCGAGTCTTCAAGCTGAACCCACATGCATGTTAAAGATTATATCCTGAAGATAAATGATCACAAAACACTACTTTTTCTTTTTTTTCCATTGCGGCTCATGAAAATTGAACTTCCACCATCAAGGTAAGAGGAGAGTCCTTTGACCTACTGGACTACAACTCGTTCTTGCAGATAATTTTAAAATGGGGTTTTGTGAGAATCAAGCTTGCAACCTCTCGCTCCCAAGGTGAGGATTTCACCACTGGACCAGACACCCTAGAATTCCGTCTTACTTATGGAGAGAGAGCGGAAGATTAATTTCGATAAATTAGAAAGGTTTTTCGAATTTGAGAATTTTTTTCCCTCTTGGTAGAGATGGATATTGTTGTCTCTGTCAAGCCCTTCAAGGCTTGAACTAACTGAAATAAGATAGATGGGCCTAAGCCAGACTGAAATAGAGTAGGGGGAAGAGAGAAGGGGTAGAAACAGGGAAGAAACTTGGGGAAGAAAATGAGCCAAGCTCAGTTTTCATATATTTCTCATTACTTAAAATAAAGTGATCTCATTACATTATATAAAAGATACTTCTCTCATGCTATCTTGTACCACATGGTTAACCTACACCCTCTTTCTAACCAGCTCACATGTTCCGAGTTTATTCTAGATACCTCAGCTGTTACTTAAAACTACAGGGGCTTGACAGTCGCTGTGTCACGATTCTATATTGTCTTATAGCAGCCCTAAATTAGTTGTGTGGGTAACTTGGTGTGGGTTGATATGCTATTGGACTCCTCCCTGACAACTAGTTTTTGGGATGGGCTCTACTGAGATCATAACAAATGGTATTGGAGCATGGCTCTTCGAAACGTCAACGGCTACCTAGGAGAGGGCTGCTTGGAGCATACTGAAGTCGTCAAAAAGAGAAATGGGCTACCTGCCACCGGAGTAAGACTACCTAGAGTGAAAGCCACCATGGACGTTGGCTTATGGGGCCAATCCCAACATCGGTTGTATGGAAACTTGGTGTGGGTTGATATGCTTATAACTTATAATCATCTTAACCAAATTAATGAATAGAATTAGATATATACATTGTTACAAAAAGAGGATACACAGAGTTAGTGAGACCCGCCCACCTTAGTTGGTTGATCTGGCAAACTGGTAAATCACACTCTTAAGCCAGTTCCCACATTTGTGCTGAACATATCTCTATTGTGCTTAACTAAATAATAAATAAGTAGAATTCTGATCCAATGGTTAATACTGAGCCTGTATCTTTCTAATGCCTTTGTGCGTTACATTGATTAACAGGAACTAGATCATGGGGAGTTTGTTCGTGTAAGGACTGTTCACTTGAATGGGAAGCCTCGAGTATTTACATTGAAGCAGGATCTGCACTACTGGCCTACTTGGGAGCTGAGATTTGATCGAGAAACTGCAAAATGGCATCGGAAGACAATCAAAGCATTGGACTGCAGTGTTGTGTGAAAAAAATAAAATCAATTTTTTAGGTAAAAGTTCCTTTGTATAGCGCAGATATTGCTCTGCCTATAACTTGTGGAATCCCTTGGTGGTGTCTATGCTGTTATAATAGAATTTTAGTTGCCATACATGTTATACAAGGAGAACCATACAAAGGAAGTTTTAGTCTTGGGGTTGGATACCATTTGCATTATGTAGTGACAAATATTTCAGAGGGTCAATTAACAGAAACTTACTCATATGTGAACCATATTACAGTAAATTAAGTAGTGGACAAAAATATATGACTTTCCCCCCCCCCCCCCCTTCATTTGCCATTTTTCAATGGTCATTAGGCATTAGCCACATCTCTAATCTAATTATTTATATTCTTTTAATCCACTCTCTACTCTAATTATTTGAACGGTTGTTTCATTTGCTTAAAGGCGTATTCTGGGTTTCATAATTGGTTTGCATTTTGTGTCTATTGATAGGCGCAACTTTTTATTGAAGCACAATTCAAAAATTGATCTCACAATACTATCTTTGATGGCCTTGGCTTCAATTTTTGAGCTGCTCATATCTTTGTTGGTATTATTCTAATCCGTGTAATCTATACTGAACGGATAAAATTAGAAATGTACTTCGAATTAATTTCAAATCACCACTTAAAATTATTGAGTTGACAAGTTTTGAAGCCTTTGATCTTTCACTGTAGTCGTGCATGTACAATTTTATACGCATGTAACGAGTCATATGATGAATGCAATGCTATTGATCATGGCATCCTTGGGTTATATATGGTCTGCTATTTCTGAGCAGTTTCCGAAAAGATTCAACATGCATGGATGATATACTGATTTTTAATTTCTCCAACAAATGCATGCAAAGCCTAAAACAATGATATTTACAAATTACAATGCACAAGTTGCCAATTTATTAGATATCTACATTAATAATACCTAATAAAGGACTGAGGCATCGTACGATATATAGAGGTAAAGAATTCCAATTGTTTGAATTTTTTTATTTTTATTTTTAATTGAAGTGAATTTATATATATATCTAACGATAGCAAAGTTAAAGAAAGACGTATATATGCCACCAAATAATCCGCCTGCAGCATCCTTTGCAACTGAAGATATTAATTACCTGAACATTAAGATTTTTACCAAAACAGCATCAACTGTAACACTCCAATCCCAGCCAAAAGCGAGAGCAGCCCAAAATCAGCATCATGCGCTGGTCTAGTACCAGCGCGGACCAACAAATTAAAGGGATCATCAATGGGATACAAATTCCCTCCTGGTGGACCAGGGAAGTAAATGAACCGTGGTGGTGGTGGTGCTTTTGGCGTACAATACTGCACCGACGGAGGTGGTGGAGGCGGAGGAGGAGGAGGAGGAGAAAGCTGCTGAGCACAGGGGTTGACACACGGGCAGTACTCCCCACACTTGATTAAAGGATCAGGCATTTGTGGGACCAATGATTGTTGATGATCAAACTTCACAAAATTAGGAGTGGCAGTAGTAATACTAGTCACCGGAGTTGGTATCAAGAGCAAGAGGGGAAACACAATTAACAATATATGCGTCCACATTGTTGATTGATGTCCTGTGAGAGAGAGAGAGAGAGAGAGAGAGAGAGAAAATATGAAGGAAGTGGTAGAGTGGGAGTAGTATATATATGGTATTATGGCTGATACGATAGCTGTCGGTTGTGGTTGTGCATGGGTGGTTGCATGCGTGAGAAAGGTTTATAGGCCTTTTCTTTTCTTTCTTTTTTTTCTTTTCTTTCTTTTTTCTTTTTTTTTTAGGAGAGGGTTTGTTAGGTGAAAAATGGGGTTTGTTATTTAAGGAGACTTGGTAATGTCAATAACGATGGAGCCTCATTTGTATGTGTGTATATAAATATGTGTGTCTGTCTCTCTCTCTGTGTGTGTATGTATGTGTATATATATAAGCTGGGTAAGGTAGGCATGAAAGCGAATTGCATGTGTATGTTGTAAATTTGAAGGTCCCCCAACACACCCTGTATATATATATATCTTCTACCTAGATCTCTCTTTCTTTCTCTCTTTAAATTTTACTACTAAACAATTAATTGCATTGCATGCATCCATCGAAATCAAACTACATTTATAGACCACTGCAACTGGATTCACCTATTTTCATTAATACGCACATATATACAACCAAGGATTAAGAATACATTCTATCAAATTATTCCGACTCTTTATCTTTTGAGAGCGAGTGCCATACATCTTCAGACTGCAAAAAGCGTGAGGCTGGCATTATTATTATTATTATTATTATTATATACCCCCTCCGCGGCTAGCTACTTCACCTTTAATTCAAGGGCTTCTATTTAGCTTCACTAGTAATTACCTGGGACATATATTCTATATATTCTTTACGTACTTTTATATATTTATATATATATGGCAAAAAAGACAAATACTGTCACTTTTTAATATTTAACTACTCTCTCCGTCCCAAATTAATTGCTTTTTTAGGATTTTTTAAAGTCAAATTGACTATTTTTAAAATTAATAATTAAGCATATATAAATATATTTCTAAAATTATAAAAATTGAAATTAGTAATAAATTGTATATACTTTCTTTTGGTTATAATATCTTCACCTATATGTTAGCAAAAATAGTAAAAAGATTAGTTTTAAAAATAATCAATTTGACTTTAAAAAGTCCTAGAAATACAATTAATTTGGGACGGAGAGAATACTAAACTTTAAAAATATACAGTCAACCAATTAAATTAATTAAAAATATATGATTGCATCATTATGTCAATTGCCATTAAATTAAGATCCTTGTTTTCATACACGGCAATAAAAAAATCATTAATTGAAGTGGCCACTCCTTGTGAATTTGGTAGCCACGTAAACAAGATTTGTTTTTTAAGAAAATAAATTTTAATTTCTTTTCTTTTTTTCCTTTACCTCTTCTTTCTCTCTCTTCAACATCATTTCTATTCTTCTTCTTTTTTTTTCCTTTACCTGTTCTTTCTCTCTCCTCAGCATCTTCATTCTTCTTTTCTTCTGTTTTTTCCTTTACCTGTTTGAAGGGTAACCAAGCTAGGTAAAAGTGAAATGCACTTGAAGAAGATAAAAATTTGTACAGGAAGATATATCAGAGCTACCTAGCTTTTGACCGATTAAGAATATTAGAATAATATATATATATATATATATATAGGAAATTGATATTTCAACAAAAAAAAATTGATAGTTCAACAAGACTACTCTCACATAAATAGTGAATAGAATCCACGTGAATATAAATAAATCTTTATAAATATGTCAAATTTCCGTTGTGAAAATAATAATTACTTATATATATATATATATATATATAGGGCAATGATCCATAGCATCTATTTGCTATGGATACAAAATGGGCAAATATTATCTTTACCGTCCATAACAACTATCAACGACCTGGATTTAAAACTGCATCTCGCTGTCCGCTAGTCATACTAGCGGACTGGATAAAAATAATTTCTGAACCATTTTGCCCCCAATTAGGCCAAGTGAACACAGGTGAAATCCAAAAAAATCAACACATCCGCTAGCATTACTAGCGGACTACTTATTAAAAGCTCATCAATTAAAGCCCACCCCAAGTCAAATCAATTTGTCAAATCAGTTTCAAATCAGTTTTTTAAATTGTCCGCTAGAATAACTAGCGGACTAAGCAATACAATTGTCCTAGAACCCATGTTTTAATAACAGTCAGCAATATACACCCTTGAAGCACGTAATTAATTCTACTGCTATCCAATATACACCTTTGAATCACGTAATCAAATCTCAGTAAAGTACTTTGAAGCTATTGTTCCTAACACAGCTTCTCTTCACAGTGGCTTATAGAAGTAACACGTTTTGGAGGAGTTTGCGGTTGTAGAGCTGATTTCGGCATTTTAACTTTAGGAGTCCTTTTGGGTTTATTTTCATCTAGTACTTTGGATATATGTCTATTCAACCTTGGTTTCTGCCGTGGCTTCTTGTTCAAATCTATGCCACTATTATGCCTCTTTGTAGAACTTCGCTTTAACAGAGTTGAAGAAGTAGGAGAAGCTAAGCCAACACCACTAGGTGATTTTGCATCGATTTGGAGCTTGTTACTCTCATTTTTCGAACAAGACACTTCTTCAATCCCATCCTTTTGTTTTTGCTTCATATCATATACCATCTGCACAAACATTTGAAATCAAGATTATATATCTATTTACCTCCAACGGTAAAGTCAAAAACTTCACCAACAGTTAGATTAGATAGTGACAAGATCATTTATTTCTCATCAACTGGTAAATAGATATATAATCTTGATTTTCGTGAAATTTTGCAAACTGATTCAAGTGATGAACTATTTGGCGGAAATTTTATTTGAAAAAAAAGAACAGTTCCACTTAAAAGAGCCATGAAACTACAATAAAATTAATATTGTTTCTATGCGATTTTATTATGTACTAGAGCAAAACTATAAGCACCACACACGTATATACATAAGGACTTACAAAAACAAGACTACTTACCCTGAGGGTTTGCTGGGATGTTGATGGTATCACTTGCCTTGGTCTGAAGGGAGTTGCCTGCAGAATCAAATGTTGCTGCTTCACAGTTATATACACTTATATTTGCATTTGTACAAACTCCTTTAAGAGCTAACAAATTTTAACTAGTAAATGTAATTTAAACAGTAATAAACCTGAGAACTGCAAACACACAAATCCCATCTCCCAGAAAAAGAAAAGAAAATAAACTTTCCCCAAATAACAGATACATACTGAAAATGTGGATTAAGATTAAATTTCCATAAATTCTATTGATAAAAAGATTAACAAGCAGATGAGAATCATACCTCTGACGCAGGAAGTAAAGTCAGCTGCGTATAGACCTCATCATTTTCTTTATTAGCCTATTTCACCAAAATTGCAAAAAAAAAAATCAAGCCAAAAGAAATACATAACAATGAAATTGGTTGAGTACCAAAAAAAAACAGAGATGATCCAATTTGAAGAAAACACAGAAGATCAAACACAAAAACAAGAAAACCCACTACTTACCAATACCTGAACATCCATAATCCTGCAAAAGATTTGGGGCCTGAGATCAAAATTGGGCACTTCAATATGCGGGAAAGGAGAGGCAGAGGCAGCTTGTTCCAAGTGACATTGTGGGAAATAAACTACTACATTCTCTTTCTTGGGCAAAGTGGTGAGAGTGGCGCACAAGCATGCCAAAGCTCCTTGTAAATTGAAGAAGAAACATCTGCCATTGGAGAGGAAATATTGGAAGAGCAAGATGAAGTTAAAGAAGGCAAACAGTACACAACACACCCATCTCCCTTCTTGTTACAGTCCCCATTACTCCCTGCAGCTCTCTCCACATCACTAACTACATGGTTCAGATCTATTTCCATGAAAACACCAGTTTGTGTGTATATCACACAGTATAAATCAGTCATGGAACATGGAATAAATAAATTCAATTTTTTCTTGTTCTCAATGCTATTTAAATACTAATAAAAAATTTCAACAAACACAATACAAGAGTAAACATAGAGATTCTCAACATATATAGCAAAATCCAAACATAAAACAAGATTAATAGCAAATATACCCATTACCCAATATTTTAAGTGAAACAAACAATCATGGTAACCATTTTTTGGACAAAGATAGACGGGTTCCTAATTCACAGTACAATGATGGTACCCATTTTTTTGACTAAGTAAAACTTAAATTGAAGGAATCGCAGTTTACCAGTTGAAGGGATCGCTGCTCCGCTGCCAGAGGAATCGCCAAAATAAAACTTAAATTGAAGGAATCACAGTTTACCAATTGAAGGAATCGTCGCTCCGACACCAGAAACAGTCAGAATCGCCGCTCCGCTGCCAGAGGAATCGTCGCTGCCAGAGAATCGCCGCTGAGAATGAATCGCCATAGGAATCGCAAGTGAAAACTTAGGGCTGTTGTTTTGCGAAAACTGGAGGTGATAAGTAGTCCGCTAATACTTCTAGCGGATGTATTAATTTTTTTGAATTTATCCTGCGTTCACTTGGCCTAATTGGGGGCAAAATGGTCCGAAAATAATTTTTATCCAGTCCGCTAGTATGATTAGCGGACGGCGAGACGCAGTTTTAAATCCAGACCATTGATAGTTGCAGTGGACGGTAAAGATAATATTTGCTCATTTTAGATCCATAACAAATAGATGTTATGGATCATTGCCCATATATATATATATATATATATATATATATATATGTGTGTATATATATATATATATATATATATATGTCGACCAAATGAGATGATAGATGTGGGAACCATATACCTTAATAGCTGTACAGCAATAGAATAAATAAACGAATTAATTACTGCTTTATATATGCTCTTTATTGGAAGCCACTTTGTAACTTTCCTTAGGCATCTAAGGGATAGTAACTAGACTCACTAGAGCAAGAAATCACCCATATATATTAACTTCGTAAATATGCTTAATTATTATTTTAGATATTTATTTTGGGTGCAAAAACAGATAACTATAACAGCAGCGATTGTTACCCATCTACTTTTCTGATTGCCAAAAATAAAAATAAATACTCTCTCTATTTCATAATAATAATCGTTTTAGTTTCATGCACATGAATTAAAAAAAGTTATTTAATACTACTTAATAATTAAAATTTGTGTGAAATTCTATTATTATTCCTTTATGGGAAGTTGAAAATCTCAGGACAATAAGAAAAGTTAGGGGTGATATAGGAAATTAAATAATTTATTCTCTTAAAAAAATTTAAACGACAAATAAATTAAAATAAATTTTTTCTTTTAAAAAATTTATTATTATAGAACGGAGAGAGTAAATAGCTAAGAGCTAGGGCAAATAAATATATTGTGCGGACCCCTATTTTATTTAATAAATTAAAAATTACGTATCATTAAAACGATGAGGTCGACCAAATATGTGTCACCCTACGTTTACCGCCACGTTGAGTCCCTAACAATTAGCATATCACGACTTTTCTGATTGCTATATTGAGTGGACCCCTATTTTAATTAATAAAATAATAAATTAAGTATCATCAAAACTATGAGGTCGACCAAATATGAGTCACCCTACGTTGTTGGCTATAAAAGGAAGGAAGACTAAAAGACTTAATTTAAATAAATAGTCACCACTTATTCCATATATATATATATATATGCTTTGTTTGTCAAAGTTGTTACATTTCACATTCCAACTTACACTTTTCTTCAATTTGTTCTTTGTTCAATCTCTTTAATTAATTACTTGCTCCTTCGATTCTTCATCTCGATCTCTCTTTTAATTAAGACCTTAATTAATTTCAATTAATTCCACATTTATTTATATATGGCTCTTGGATGCGTACAGTGTGGAACGAGAAGCAATCCATGTCGGTGCAAAGTGGTAGGACCAACACTTGGTCTGGTGGCATTTGCAGTCGCAGCGGTGGTTGAGTGGCCAGTAGGGGCCGTGGTTTACATATTCAAACACGTGAAAGGTCGACGTATCATGGCTCATCCTGCTAATGTTGTCTATCCCAAAGTCAGTCGGGCTATCCCTATTTGATCATGGACTCTATACGACGTACCTTATCTGGCTAGTTGCATCCTATATTTTTACTGTTTTCTTTTACTTGTGTTTCTGTCTTTTTTCTCTGTCTATGTTTTTCTATTTTTAATAAATAAAAATAGGCATATATATATATGATGTTGCTTGCATTTCTTACTTTCTTTGTTGTCATTTTTTAAATTTATTTTTGGCCAAATGATTAACTTAACAATATATATAATTTGATATCCTAAATAAATAAGTTCTGATTGATTGATTTGAATCCCTTCGTTACAGTTGCTTTTCAATTCCATCCAATACAATATATTTTTATGGTTGTGAATAATATAATTAAAATCAATATCGATTAACTAATTTATTATATTAAATAGTACAATTGTTTTAAAAATAAAAATAATCTGATATTTTTTTCACCATGAACAATTGGATCTTTTCTCATAATTTATTTTATTAAAAAAAATAATTGTGAAAATATTTTTTATAATTTTAATTTTTTATAGAATTGATTTTAATATCATCAAATATCTATTAACATATTTTGATCATCACTAATAAAATTAATTATTAAGATCGTATAATTAGCGTAGTGAGCGGAGCGGAAACGGGTAAAAACTCTTAATGGAGGCCGAGGGAGCTACATCCATGATTGACAGTTACCAACAAACATATTCAAAATAAGGGGCCGGGTTGATGTTTCTGGTCAATGTGACCAGTCCAGCCAGCCCATTAAAATGCTTAATTGATTATACATGGATCCAGAGCATTGTTTGGGTTAAATATGTTGGAAGTCCAGTCCATCCTATACTATCTGGGTCACAGTTAGTGGTGGCCCAACTCATGACCCTAAAAAGCTTTATCAATATTGTTTGTGTAATTAATGAATTTAAGCTCTGGGGTTTGATTTGATAGAAGCTTCATGACTTAATTTATATTACTTGAATCAAACGCCAAACGGGCTCCATCACTAAAATACTAATATCAAATGGCTGTTGTTTAATTAAAATTAATTAGTAGTAGTTTATATGGTATTCATTTAGGAGGATTCTAAAGGGTCTTTGCTTAAAAGCTACTGTGATCCACTTTCAATTACTTCATGCCCAAAACAAGCATGCATTTATATACTCCTCCGTTTCAAAATATCAATTTAAATTATTTTTATTTTTGATATATTTTATTTATTTATTAGAATAAATAAATCAGTATTATTTTGAGGGTTTATAATTTTTATCATTGCATTATCTAAAATTAAATTAATTCATATTAAATTTATATTTAATATCTTATATTTTAGAGAGAGAAAAAAATATTTAGTATTTCTATATGTAGTACGTGTACCTCAATCACGTGACGTTTATTACTGAATCACATTACATTCATATTGCAGGGCTGTCATGTCATGTATCAAAATTAAAACCATTTGAGTAGTAGTCCAAGCTACATATTCAATTATTATTATAATTATCACTATTTAACATTTTTATTTAGAAAATAAATATGGAATGAAAATATATTTTATGAATTTTTTTAAAACGGACTGTCTTTGTGGATATGGCGGAGTATTAAAATTGAGATGATATTAGTTTGGGCGGTGCAGTGGTGGGCAGTGGGGTTCACAAAGTTGATCATCAGTTCCTTTCAAGAGTGGCTTGCAATTAAGGTCCCAATGGCCAAGGGGGCCATGGCTCTAGCAGCTTAGCCAGCTTAATTTGTTGGAGAAAGTACTACTACTACTACTACTACTACTCTATTAATTTTTGAGAAGATTCTCATACATCTTAACCACCACTATGTTTGTACCAGTAATACTATAGATAGATATAAATTATGCACACAATTAATTCTATTCGTTACTTTTTAATTAACATTTTAAAAAAAACATAGAGATTAAGAAATATAAATGAATATAAAATTTTAATATTGTCTTTTATAAAAGAAGAAAGATAAACAAATTAATATTTAATGTAAGAATAATATAATAAATTAATTCATTAATATTTCCTTAAAATTTATAAAAGACAAATAAAAAAGAACATAATTTTTTCGCTCTTTAAAGAAAGAGACAAATAAAAATAAACGGAGGAGGGGATTAACAATTATACGTGGGGTGGGAGTGGGGCCGCGGGAGTTGAGACCAGTATGTGGTTCTGTAGTTTTGAACGCATGGTGGAGTAATATAATATACCAAAACTTGAAGGACAACCCTCGTTCTCAAGTCAAGTCAAGTCAAGTCAGTTAGTTAACATGAGAGGTAAACCAGGGCACATGACATGATCCGTCTGAGGCCTCATGGCTGGCTGGCTAGCCAGCTAGCTAGCTACTTCTCTCTCTCTCTCTCCTTAATTCCTTCCCCACATGCATAGATGATCTCTTCTCTCTCGATCTCATGCATATACATAAAGAGAGAGGAGAGCAGAGAGCTGATCATATCATATCATATCTAGCCAGCAATGGCAATGGTGATGAGGTGGTCTCATTCATTTTCCATGCACAAACAAATTATTCCATTAATCTTGCCACCACTACACATGATGATCACCTTCTTCATCGTGCTAGTCTCAATCTTCTCCATCTTCTCGATCATAGCATTTCTATGTGGCTCCCACAATATTTTCCCAGGATCGCAAAGGCCAAAGGAAGAGAGAACGGTGAGATTAGGAGGAGGTGGTGATCAAACAAAATTACAGAGCAGCATAGGCACTAAAGCTCTACTAATGGTCAAGATGATTTCTTGGAGGAAAATGCAACATCCTGATCATGATATTAATCATGATCAAGAATGCTGCAACAGCAGCAGCGGAGATGATGAAGAAGCGCTGTGGAAGAGGACGATCATTATGGGGGAACGGTGTCGCCCATTAGAATTTTCTGGCAAAATTTTATATGATTCTCATGGAAATCCTTTACATGATTCTCTAATTCGTCCCACTTCTACTGGTAAATAGTAAACCTGCTTGTTAATTCTTGAGTGGATTGTCTGTTTGGTTTATTAGGTGAGTTGATTAGGTTTAAGGTTTTTATAATGTAAAGTTTGTTTCTTATTTTGCACCTCGTTAACGACGACTGAATTACCGTTTGAAGTATTACGGAATTGTTGAGAATAATAGTTTATGATCCAATATTCAAAATTACCCTGTTTTGCTGGGCTCTAATGTCCACACTTTTTTATTTAATTGATAGCTTTCGCATTCATTCGGAAAGTGTCAATTTTTCACAACGGATCGATCAGCTATAAAGTCGCATCCCATTGGGACTACTGTTGGCTGAATATATATAGCCTTATTTTTTATTTTTTCTTGTGTGAATGAAATGAAGTTCTTGTCAATTTATTATGAAAAGAAGAATCCAGAGCTCTCAAATTCTTGTAGTATACGGTTCAACAAAAAAATATTTTTAAAGTATTTAAAAATTTTCAGGGCCGGCCTCAACCAACCCCTAGGACCACAGCAACAGTGGGTGAGATCTGTCTCCATGTTATGTTCCACCCGCACCTATATGATGATCTTGACGTTATTGGTTGGGTGCCCACTCATAATTTTAGGAAACGCTAGCTTAAATTGGGAGATCAAAAGAACTGAACATGGATTGTCACAGAAGACACAAACATAAAAATCCAATTTTGGTGTTACACTTTTGTACAAATTTATCGGTGGAAAAAAGAAAGTAAAACCATATACCTGATGTTCTTTGAAGCTTTATCCAATGCCATTGCCACCAACTCCATGATTCCACTGAACTACTTGTTGATGCAACAAAGTTGTGTCTGTATCTCCTTCCTTTGCCGGCAACTCCTCTATCTCTCCGCAATTTTGCGTAAAAAGATCAATGATTTTCTCAGCCACCTCTGCTTCATCTTTGCTTTCTTCAACCAATTTATCCAATTTGGCCTTTGGCAATCTCATCTTAACCTGCACATGACCAAAATTTGCTCCACGTGAGTCAGACGCACGACTCATTGATCTCATAGTCGAGAGGTCGGAAGCCGATCTCCGTGACAGCATCAATCCCTCAAGGCGGTCCTTCGCACTCATATGCACAAAGGATCGAACGCGCCTTGTCACCTTTTCCTCGGGGAATTTGGGGAGTTCTATGAGGAAATAAATTTTCCTGGGCATCAACTCTTGCTGTGGCTCTAGCGGCTTAGCTCTTATGCCAAACTGCTTTACCGTGTTTGATTCCAATAACACAAAACCTGGGTAGTCCTTAACTACATCGCAAGCTCGTACCGGAGTCTTTAACTTGAAGCTTTCCCCATTGATCTTCATTACCTTTGCTTTCTTTCTTCCTCCTCCTATACTGTTCCCCATTCTCTCTCTTTCTCTCTCTCTCCTGAATGATTGAAAAAGAGATTCTCAAGCTTGATACATCTGCAAAATATTAGTATTATAAAAGTGGTCGTGTGCGTGTGTGAACTTAAGTTTATTTTGAGTGTCCTAAATCATGATGATTTTGGAGTATTTGATAAAGAAGTGGGAAAACTTGATTCCATCGCAACAATGTTCTTTTGGATAAGAGAGGAATCACGACAATGTTCTTTTGGAAAAGAGAGAAGTGCGGTCATGCCAAACCCTTCCCATTCCCATTATACTGTAAAGTCAAACAGGTGGGACATGAGTGTTACAGGTTGACATAAAGAGCAGGAACAGTAGCAAGAAAGCATCCACTTAATTTTTTACTTAACAATACGGAACTCCAATTGAGAGTAGGGATGTGCATTGGTAAAAAACCTTACCATACCGGTATTAGTTACCAAGACAGTACCGGTTTTGTACCTGTCGTATACCAAATTCTCTCTTTTGCCCATTCAAACTTTTCTTTCAATGTGTAGATTATTATCATTCAGCAGCGCATAATAGCAGTAAAGAAGAAATTGAGCATAAGGGAACCCAATGTATATATTACGAGTAAGTAACTAATCAAGTGATTCAAGTCCCCTATCCAAAAATAAATAAAATTATTCAAGTCCCCTGTATATGTAAGGCATACAAGTAGCCCAAATAGTCACATCTAATACTAAACATACCCATTAATACAAATGATTAAATAGCTTGCCGTGGAGGAATAGGACAATTCTGCTATGTGCATGTATATTGCATCACAATCGTTGTCTACTGCTTTATCCTTTCCATCTTTCTCTGTAAATATAGCTTTTGACAGTTGGATTGTGGAGCTTAGTCCGAATTTCAGAATTTATAATGAAGAGAGGGGTATACCCTATATGATTAAGGAATGTTGATAAAGAAAGAAATTTAATGTTAAATTAGAAGGTAAATGAATAGGAGGAGTCTAGATCTGTAAAGAATATAAGAGAAAGTGATCCTAAAAGTTAAAATGAGTCAGAACTTAGACCTACTAACCCGGTGTAGAAATAAAATCACATATTAATGAACCAACCGGTACAACCCGAGGGGTCAAAGTAGCATACCGGTCCGAAGAATTTTTTACCGCACCAAACCAGTCTTCATATACACCGAATTTTGTCATACCGAATCAAATTGGTTCGGTAATTTACTACCAAATCATTAGCACACCCCTAATGAATTTGTCATACCGAATCAAATCGGTTCGGTAATTTACTACAGAATCATTAGCACACCCCTAATTCAAAGGGTCTGTACTCTGAATTTGTGTACATTATCATAGTATATTTTAATAAATTCTACATTCATCTCAAAATAAGAGTCTTTTGATATTTAATTTTTGAAAGAATAGATGACTAAAATTTAAGTTGTATATGACAAAGCTTGATATGCAAAACTAAAATTAAAAGGTCAAAAGTCCGACTCATTTTGGTATGGAAAGAGTATAATGCATCACTCAGTAAAGGTAATGAAATAAGCCTTCATTAATTATTTAAGAAGCATATTGTAGCTTAACAGTGTATAGTTTAAAACCATGACATGGAGTGGCCTGAACACCCGGTGAATATCCTTCTGTATTCATTCCTTATTACTCTGTGGGAATAACCTGTATGTACGAGTGTCGTACCTGGTGAATACCCTTCTGTATTCATTCCTTATTACTCTGTGGGAATAACCTATATATAACGAGTGTCGTACCTGGTGAATAAATTTTTGTATTCATTCCTTATTAATCTGTGGGTATAACTTGTCCGTGCGGATTGACGCATGCCTGGTGAATAACCCTTTGTATTCATTACTTATTAATCTGTTGTGGAAATAATCTGTCTACGCGGATTATCGCATGACGGGTGAAAATCCATTTGCA
Organism: Aralia elata; assembly: GCA_034770075.1. Lineage (NCBI taxonomy): Eukaryota > Viridiplantae > Streptophyta > Magnoliopsida > Apiales > Araliaceae > Aralia > Aralia elata. The sequence goes on from CM068378.1 coordinate 6,111,448, forward strand.
GTTTCATATATTCTGTTATACTCGTATAACGTATCATTTCTTTTGTACTCTTTAAGGGATGTCTTTTTCTTTCACAAGGTAAAAAAAAACCTTAATCCATGCTACCAATCTCGAGATCAACGGTGTAGATTATAGTTGCTGGAATAGTATCCGTGACAACCGGTGGCAACGAATGGGCACTCATATATATATAATTATATATGGGTAACTATTCATAGCAACCGGTTGTTGAGGGAACTATTCCAGCAACCATTATCCGCATCGTTGATCAGAACAATTAAGGGCTGAGATTGAAAAAAAATAATTCATTGCCGCTACAAACTGTAGCGACAGTCCAATCACTTCCAGCGACAACTTAATTTACTAAACTGTCCTCCTTATTAATTAAATAATTAATATAATATTCCTACTTTGAGACTTAATGTCGCTATAAGTTGTAGCGACTGGTGCATCCTCCATATAATATTATTATAACTATTTAATTAATATTATTATTTCAAATTAGTATGTAATATTATTATTTAACTTCAATGCTAGCGGCTGGTTCATATTCACCATATAATATTATTATAATTATTTAATTATTATTATAATAATAATATTTACTTAATATTATTATTTCAAATTAGTATGTAATATTATTATTTCAAATTAGTATGTAATACTAATTTGAAATAATAATATTAATTAAATATTATTATTATAATAATAATAATTAAACAATTATAATAATATTATATGGAGGATGAACCCGTCATTACAACTTGTAGCGCCATTGAGTCTCAAAGTAGGAATATTATATTAATTATTTAATTAATAAAGAGGGCAGTTTAGTAAATTAAGTTGTCGCTGGAAGTGATTGGACTGCTGTAGCGGCAAGGAATTATTATTTTTCAATTTAAGCCCTTAATTGTTCTGATCAACGATGCGGATGATGGTTGCTGGAATAGTTTTCCCAAAAACCGGTTGCTATGAATGGTTACCCTATATATATATATATATATATATATATATATATATATATAGAGAGAGAGAGAGAGAGACCAAATGTATGTTACCAATATAGTTTTATTTATTTGGTAAATTTAACCCTCCCCAGTTCCCACCATGCCTAGCTCTATATGTTAAGCATGCTTAATTCGTCTCACCACAAAAATATAGCAACTCTTCCCCTTATGTAACCACATATTAAAAGAAATTGTTTTCTAGAGACTAAAGAAGCATCTCACCACCAAAATGTAGCAATCCTTCCCCTTGTGATAAGATAAAATTTACAATATTTCCTAGGGATAAATTTAGTGTATATATATACACATACTAATTGTTAGACGCACAAAATAAGTAATTACAAACGACTACTTACAAATAACATGTATATTTATGATTCGTTATAATCAATTGATATATAGACTTATCTATGCATAGTAAATCAACTAAGTATATTTAAGTTCTGTGCGTTAGCCCATCTCTTTTATCGCTTTATTGGCCTAATTTTGGAGCAGTTTTATGATAATAAAATCAATCAACAAAAAGTATTAATGCACAAAAATCGAATTTTCGTCGAGACATAATCAAAGATTCTATGCATGCTCAATGTAATATTTACGTTACAACCCAACAAAAAGATGTTTTAAAATACAAATAATTGCAAAATTTAGAATCTTAATCTCTTCATATATGGCATGAGATTCGTTCAAAATGCTAGATACCATTTTTTATTTCGAAAAAAATACCACAATTATGGGATGTAACAGCACATGACCTAGTTTTCAAATTAGTTACAATATATAATCTTTTTAGCCCAACACATTATTCATTCCGACCATCTATTTGGTACGGACCAAATTTAGGATGACAAAGGTAGAGAACACACAATTAAATACTCTTTTATGTTTTAAAATTAGAAATTTATTTATTCAAAATAGTGTATTTGATCTGTCTGACAAATGAATAATAGTAGGAGGGTGCTGATATAATTGTATACCTAAATATATTTAACCAACACATTCTCTATTTGTATAAATTAATTATACACCATTTATTCATTTTATCCTTAATAATATGTTTTATTTGTTTTGGTTTACTATATCGTTATAGTTTTTATATATGTGTGTGATAATTTATAAAAATATGAGTAGATCATTATCATGCCAAATGCTTCTCATCAATCATCATGTAAACTTTGCTACGTTTGGATTGAAGGAATGGAACGAAGAGTGGAATGATTCATTCCATTCTAGTTGGAATGAGTTATTCCATATGCTCTCCCTCTCTCAAGGAACCAAACACAATTTTTTTCATTTCAATCGCAACCAAACACAATTTTTTTCATTCCATAGGAATGAGTAATTCCATTCTCCCTCCTATTCCACCAATCCAAACGTAGGATAAAAGACAACTAAGAAAAAGCCTGGATAAAAGTTAAAACCCTCTCATCTTTTACTTCCAAAATATATACTCGTTTTAAAGACTAAATTTCAAATTGGACCCTAAACTTTATTCCTAAAATCGAGTTGCACCCTAAACTTTATTTTGAGTTAAATACATCTTAAACTTTGAGTTTTAATACAATTTGCACCTTTCGCACTAAAGTATAGTGTACAAATTATTTTGATGTAGAAGGTACAAGAGTGCAAATTGATTTGAAACTCAAAATTTAATGTGCATTTAATTCAAAATAAAATTTAGGGTGTAAAAAGATTTTAGGGTTAAAGTTTAGGATGGTGAAAATTGGATATTTATGCTCTTTTAAACTCATTTTATCTTATAAAATATTCAGCTGTTTCCATACAACCCTCATCTTTTACTTCCAAAATATGTAATTTCATGCAAGGTTCTTATGTCATGTCGCCCACATTTAATGTCATCAGTTGGAAAAGAAAACTACTCCCTCCTTTCCCTAATGTTAGTCGTTGAAGAAGGAAATTTTTTTTGCAAATTATACGTGAAATTATCTATCACTTTCCTGTTTTACCCTAAAATCTCATTAATGCTAGCACCCAAATTTTCAAGTTAGACTAATTGAGAGAGAGAGGAATATTAGTAGGTAAAAACATAATTTTACAGCAAAATTAATTACTTAACATAACTATTAAAGAGATTTCTTTATATGCGAAATCATGCCTTAAACGACTTAAACAACTTACATAATGAAAATGAGGGAGTAATATGGTAGTGTTAAGGAGAACTCATTGGCATGTTTCAGTGCTCGGGATCCAACATGAACAAAGAGGGGAAATTAACATTTCACATGAAAGGAAAAAGGAAACAGAAATGTCCATTTATAAAGCATTTCATTATGTAAATAGCATAATCTTACAAGGTGTCAAATTCAGATAACTTAGATTGTGTTTCAAGAACAAACATGATTCTTCTCATCCTGCACTTGTGTAAGTCAATGAAGCAGCGGAAGCTCCACTGCGTCGAGGGAAAAGAAACTGACACGTCCATGCTCAATGTGACAGAACTTTAAAGGAATACCATTACTCCGTTTCTCAAGGTTCTCGACTTCTGCTTTAGATGGTGGATAGCCACTACATGAGTAAAAACCTCATTATCAATTTGACAATAGATTGTTGTATAAACAGCGAGGGTGGAGATATGGGGAGAAGAGTAGTACACATGACAAATATATTCTATAGACCACCAATGTGATTGTCACAACCACTGTTCTAAAAATCCCCGCCTAGGTCCGCCTAGGCCCAGCCTAGGCGCTAGGCCCCCCCCTCCCGCCACGCCTAGGCGCTAGGCCGCCTAGGCGTCTCGTCTAGGCGTCTCGTCTAGGCGCCTCGTCTAGGCCCAAGGCGGAAAAAAAAATCCCTCTAGGAGATTAGGTGGGACTAGACGGGGCTTAGACGAACAAGGCGGAGAAATTAGGCCTTTATGCGTGGCCTAGGCGAAGAAATTAGAGCTGCAATTGTTTTTTATTTTTATTTTTATTTTTATTTTAATAACTAAGCTACAAAATAATGTTGTTGGTCATTATCTTGAAGGAGTATGAGTGTGAGTCCGATGGGGACATTATCTTGGAGGATATAGAGAAGAAGAGTTAGAGATATAAAGAGATATGTAGATGAGGACTATTAGTTTGTATTTTTGATTATTTGTTTGTGTTTAAACTTTGAACAATTACATGTTTGTGTTTGAACTTTAACATTAGCAATATGGATATGTGTTTGAACTTTAAGCAAATGCCTTTATTATCTTTATTATAGATTGTTTTGCTTTATATTATTGTTTTGTTTGGATAAATATAAGATAAAATATTAAAATTGACTTAAAATAAAAATCCCGCCTAGGCCCCGCCTAAGCCCCGCCTAAGCCCCGCCTAGGCCCCCTCCGGCCGCCCGCCTCCCGCCTAGCGCCTTTTAGAACCTTGGTCACAACCAAACATCATAGGATGAAAATGCTTCATCAGTCTAACAAACTGCTGTTGCCCACTAGTTATAGAGACGGCGGAAAATAATATACATCTATATATATGTTATATTATACGTCTCTTTTTCTTTACAAGTAAGAAGCGTATATATAAATATAAATATATATATATCATTAAAATCCTAAACTATCTTTATCCTATATTCCCGACATCTTCCACCAGATTAAGCATTAGACAAATTGTGAAGGAACCACTGTTCTGATCAAGACATTCACAGTAGAATGCAAAGAAATGCAGGATAATCCGGTCCTCATTCCGTTGAATGTACAAGAGTACAGACCACTGGTTTTAGATACAGATACTTAGTTTTACTTACCAAAGATATTCTCTTCATTCGAAAGGAAAGAATGAGTAAGATAAACTAGAAAAGACCTTCAATTTGTTCCAAGTAGTTGGGGAAAATAACAAAGTTAATAGACTGAATTTTTTTATAAATACCTTAGCAAAGTAAGTCCACCTTTTTCTTTTTGTGATGTCCCATATGAGAGTCCATTTCTTATTATCATCAAATTTGAGTAAGTTCTGATCTTAACGGTTAATTATGCTAAAGTCAAACTCTCCAAATAAAAGTTTGACTTTCAAAAGTAAACTGTCATTTTGGGACAGAGAGTAGAATGCAAATAGAGATAAATTATTAAGCAAAAATTTGCCATCTTTACAACAATGTGCAGGCTTAATTGCTTCTAATTTCTACACAAACCATTTTTAAGCATTTAAGCCTGTGGAAATAACATGCATTTTTTCTCTTCATGCAGGACGGTGGACAATTGTATCTCTCATGCTACCTTAAAGTATACATGGATGCGGTGCAATATAATATGTTCTTCAACTGATTGGTAAAAGCTCAAAAGAAGAAGTATTTATGGTAAAGAACTAATGGATCAGTCATAGCAAAATTCGTGCTGCTCACAAAATTTAATCCATCTAACAACTGCTTGGTTAGAGAGGAGTGCACAATATTCACTAATAACAATATAAAAGGGGGGGTGGGCGGAATCATGCCAAAACTTTAGGATTAACCAAAGGTAACAAGGACACAAAAGATTGCAATCACCAACTAATTTTAGCACCAAAAAAAGGATTACAATGTAAACAGGAGTTTCCGTATTACCTGGTCAGGCATAGCACAAAACTTGGATTTCCAGGAAAAGACTTTTTAAACATGCTGTTAGGAGGATAAACATCAAACATTGGTTTAGCTCCATCAATGTGCATATTTTTAAACAGTTCAGCAATGACACTTTTGTCTTCATATTCTTTGTCAAGCGTCTCCTCGATTTGTTCCGTGGCTTCAAGCGATACAGAATTATATTTAACACGCCTCATAGTCCAAGGGACACCATGTCGGCCAACAACATAACCCAAAGATTTCATGTGTCTGTAAACTTCAAAGGACTCCCAGCAACATCCACCCTTGCCTCCTGCAACCATCTTATATATTTCTTCTAGTGAAAGACGTACATTATCTTGCAGGAGATGTAATGCCCCTATTTCGGCCAAAAACCTTCAAACAAAACCAAAGATAAGCTATAACTTTACTACTTACATGATACATCACATTAGTATTTATTCCTACTTCATTTGCAAATTGTTTACCTAATAACACAATCGTTCAGACAACATATCCTTAAATTATCTGGTGTTTACTAAAGGGTTTATAGATGAACAAAATATTATATGTCGCCTCTATGAAGTTAAACTTGTCTAAGATTTTCCTGTTATAACTTTTAAAATTCAAATACATGTCTATTGGACAGAACCATGGTCCAGAGTCTTCAGATCAATTTTTTAAAAAAAGTTAAAAATTTTAATTTTCACTTTTCTCAAAGGAACAATTTTATTTTCCAATTATTTCTTCAATTTCACGTACAAAGTCTCTTCAATTGAGCAATAGATCCTGCCACCGCGCACTATCCCAGTAGTTGTCCACATTCGACCCTTATTATCAACAATCTCAGCCATTTCCAACTCATCGTTCCAACAAGCCTTGGAGTAGTCTTTCCTAAGAAAAACAACACACAAGTTATCAAACTACACCCTTGAAAAACTTCTAATATTACTAAAGTATCCGTACCTAAATTGCAATTTAGGTAACACACCAGAAGAATAGCAAAGTTCTTCGTCATTGGTGTCCTGCACATAAAGCTCAGAATCACTCGTTCCTCCTGATGAACTTGCATAATCCTCAACTTCCATTGTTAAAAGTTAACGATCAACTGAATATAAGATATTCACTTCTACACACACAAAAAAAAGAGTAAAATTCAAGTTGAGGATCCTGGTAACCGTTTTTCTTTTTGTGGAACAGTAGATCCTGGTAACCTAAAACATAATCAATAACAGCATATATTATATTGATGTATATCAGAAGAATGAATTCAGGACTCACAATTCTGTTACAAAATAAGACAAGGCTTCAATATTCATGAAACATAATAAACAGATATATGGTATAAATTTTAATTAGGAATTATATAGAGGGACGTTTATGGAATGTTGATTTCCTTGTAATATATGTTTAATCACATGAAAGCAATATGCAACATATGCAGACTCCAATAATATGGTAATTCCAGTAAGAGAAGTCCGCACAAGAAGGTAAATTTTTTGGGTTGCTTTATATCATGTATTAGTAATATGTATTTGCCTATAAATAGGCTATTTGGTTAATCTAAACTTATGTGTGTTGTAGAAAACTCCACCATCCTTTGTCTTCTATCATATTGCTTTCATTTCAATTGCATTATTACATCAGTGGCATCAGAGTCAAAAATAGGAGAGAAAAGTATGAGTCTCGAAACAGTTTGAAAGTTCTCAAACAGTCCATAATAGCAGCAGCTTTATTTTTCTCACATGTTTTTGATTTTCTTACTTCTGTAGAAGTAGTGAAATAATGGCTTCAGATTCTAATTTTGTGCAAGCGACGATCCCACGCTTTGATGGTCACTATGACCATTGAAGTATGCTAATGGAGAATTTTCTACGGTCAAAAGAATATTGGCCAATTGTTGAATTTGGAATTGGACAACCAGAAAAAGATGCAACAGATGTCTAAAAAGCAGAGTTGGAAGGGAGAAAGTTAAAAGATTTGAAGGCAAAAAATTATCTTTTTCAGACCATTGATCGTCCCATCTTGAAAACAATTCTTAGAAAGACACTTCCAAGGATATTTGGGATTCCATGAAGAAGAAGTATCAAGGTACAGCAAGGGCTAAGAGGCAGCAGCTTCAAGCACTTCATTCGGAGTTCGAAATGCTTCGAATGAAATCAGGAGAGTCAATTACAGACTATTTTTCAAGAACGATGGCAATCATTAATCAAATGCGAATCCATGGCGACAAGACAGAGGATGTAACCATTATTGAGAAGATTCTTCGATCCTTGACACCAAAATTTAATTTTGTTGTCTGTTCTATAGAAGAAGCTAATGATGTTGATAAACTTTCCATTGATGAGTTACAAAGTTCCTTATTGGTTCATGAGAAAAAAATTAACCAACAAGAGAAAGAATAACAAGCATTGAAGGCCTCATCAGTTAATAACTTTATACCCAATGGAACTCATAGAGGACGAGGTAGAGGCAATGATCGAGGTAGAGAAGGAAGATTCAACAAAAATCATTGGAATCAACAACAAAATCATCAGCATCAAGAAAGTCAATTTCAAGGAAGAGACAGAGGATATGGCGGCTACCACTCAACAACTTATAGACCAAAGTCAGCAGACAAGTCTAATGTTGAATGTTACAGATGTCATAGGTATGGCCATTATAAATCAGAATGTGAAACTGCTTTGAATAGACAAAGTGGAGAAAAAACTAATTTTGCAGAAAAAGAAGAAGTGTCTCTTTTGATGGCGTGTCAATGAAAGAAAAAACTCAACAAAACATGTGGTATTTAGACATTGGCTGCAGCAATCACATGTGTGGAGATAAGGATGCATTTTCTGACTTGAATGAATCTTTCCGCAGCTCTGTTAAGTTCGGTGACAATTCCACGGTTTCAGTTATGGGAAAAAGAAAGGTAACAATTAAAAAGAAGTGCAATTAAAAATTGAAAACAAAAACCTGTCGTCTCTCATTGCCAAAAGTTTATCAAATGTAACTTTTCAATATCTAAACGTTACATGTACCAATGGTTTTCTACTACTAAAAACTTTGTACCAACGAGGATAGGTTGAAATTTTCAAAAACAAAACAATAGCCTCAAAAAATTAGATAACATAACCTACAGAACATACACTCAACACACTAAAAACAGATACTACTATAATTTGTGAAGAAAAGGAACAAACAATAGCCTCATACTAACATAACCTACAGAACATACACTCAACGGACTAGAAACAATTTGTTATGTCAAGGGTCATCGTAGACATTGAACATAACACACTATATTTGTTCGTTCCGTAACAAATTTATTTGTTTTTTTTTTGGGGGGGGGGGGTTAATATTACGCCTGTTGCAATTCAAAAGACCCACTACGAAAACAGCTTGCAAGAACTAGAGCACAAATACGAATAATTTGTGGTGCATGAAACGGTAGAAGGAAAAAACACTAAAAGGTTCACAGTAGTCCACCTTTCTGGCATCTTTTATTTAAAAATAATTGTTTCTGAAGTGGATTCTATGTTTCCGTTACAAGTTTGGCTTTTCTTCCTTATTTGTTCCAATTCCCAAAAATCAATTTGATAGGCAAAAATAATCTTCTGCTTCTCTTGCGTACAAGTTGTCCAACCAATTACAAACTTACTTCTCTCATTTACAAAGCTTTGCTTCAAGTATACATTATCAACTTAATCCAACTAGTTTATATCAGCCACATGAAATGTCTCATCAGTCTTCCTTGACAGCTAAACTTGGGGACAATTGGTAGCCCAATTTGGTAAAAAAAAGCTTTAGTTTGGCGAGGTCTTAGGTTCAAGTATATTAAGCTGCCTCTGGTCACTCAGTTTGTCAGACTGCTCATAGTCCATTGTCAACCAGTTTAAATGTAAACGTGCCAGGAGATTGGTATGCGAATGTGTAAACTGGAAAGGCAATGATTTTAGTTGAAAACCCCGACTTAATACTTGATAATCGTTCAATATAATATTAATATGTGAACGAATGCCCCCCAATATGATGGTAAGGATGATCACCAGTTCTCCCTATGCACTAACAATCTTGCTCTCTCAACCACAGAAACAGATGGCATGGTGTTAAGTAAAAACCTTTCTGTTATTGTTACCGTGCTGAACGCTTGTGTTAGCCGTTAGGTACATCAGCGCCGCAAAAATTATTTTATCCAAACAGTCAGAAGGCCAAGAACCCAATCAAGATCTTCTTGCTTTTGACTATTATTCTTATTCATAAGCCAAAGAGTTGAGAGCTTAGAAGAATCAACATAATGCATACTTGTCAAAAAAAAGATTTAACTAAAAATAACATATACCAACATGGCAACATCACCAATAAAATTTTCAGAAGCATCATTTTAAGACCAGCAGCAAGATCAGATGGTGAAAATAAAAATAAAAAGATCTAAATTTAGTATTAACAGGCATACCTTGGTTCTCAAGGCACGAAGTGATCCATCAATATCTGTCACATTGTCCAAACAATGAAGAGCAACCTTAAGAAGGTCTGGCACACAAGCTTGGACATGAGGAGACAGAATTCTGGAACACATCATTTGTGACATCTGGTGCTCGTGGATCTAAAGGAAGAAATGGAAGTTTGGCTACCTCCTTAAGAGCATCTAGATGATGACTTAGTCTGTACAACTTATGAATTGACAGAATTGTCTCGAGCTGTCTTAACACAGTTTGCTGCTCTAAAACATGTTCTCTCTCTTGTAGACTGGACAATGGAGAATTAAGAAAATATACAAATCAGGAAAAGGTATAAGATAACTTGTAGGGCTTCAGGCACATGCAAAGATTAATTAAAAGCCACAAGGATAAAAGAATAATTTAATTATGTATAAGGTCTATAATAGGTTGACAGCTTCACATTCTTGTCAAATCCAAATTTCAAAAATGTATGGCCTCTTTCAACCAATTCAAAACTTCCTAAAATTAAGAGTTTACGTGCACAAAACAATATCAACTGATGATTTAATAACAGAAGATTAGTCTAAACATTCAGAAAGACTGTAAGCAACATAAATGGCAGGAAACACAAGAAAGATCATACATTATACAGGAGCCAATAATATACTAAAAAGGGGGTCAAAGTACATGTTCGTGATCAGTGTGAACATTCAAATTGATTCAGCACTAGGGGGAGCAGACTGGTAACATATCTAGTAGCATTTGCATTATGTGGGAAAAGCATCTGCCCTCACTTTAAATATGGACCCTCAATTCATATAAATCGCTCCAAGATTTTAACCATGTCGTGCCAAGCAATGGTCCCAAGATCAAGGGGGAGAAAATTGGTAGTGACTTTGACCTATACACAAAATTTGGCTGTTATAGCAAAAAAATATTTTGTGCCAAACCAAGATATCCAAGGAAACGATTCTGGACTTTAAACAAAAGGGTTGGTAACTTTGCAGAGTATAACTCAGCGAACAAAACATTTCTATCCATCCAATCTAGGAACACATATAAGCATATGGTGGAGATCTTCATTTTCAACACTGATAATATTTTAACGAAAAAAGATCGATCAAATATCATATGGTGATAATACAATAATAACATGGTCCAAAAAACCGCTAGGTTTGTAAACAACCTGACTTCAGGGTAATATTTGAATGTCTCCACAAGCTCATTTCCGGAATGAATGAGCCCGGCAGTCCGGCTCTCGCCATCCAATCTACCACGTGATAGTGCAGCAATTGCTTCAGAGAGGCACTTGTTTATCGTGTCCAAGGCAGCTGCGAATGCTCCAACTCTTTTCTGAATTTCTACAGACTGAATATTGATTTGAAATAATTAAAAAAAAAAAAGAAGGAATAAACGGTACATCAGATAGATTCAAAGTCAGTGAATAATATGATGTTCGGAATTTCCAGTTAAAACATTTAAGAAAGTCTAGATACAAAAACAGTTCGGAAGTAAACCACAAAAAATGCAAGAACTTTTGAGAAGAGGGGAAGAGAGGGACAAGAAATAATCATCAAATGATTTTACATCTATTGCTAGTTTCCACTGAATCTGAGAGATGTAAGACCTTCACAATTTGTAAGACACTATAAGTATTGAGGTACAATATTTTAATAATAACCAATCAAATTAAAAAATTACTTTCAAAGAAATGAAAAAATGCTCATTAGCATTCTTTAAACAATTTTAAGGGAGAAAAAAGTTATATATATAGATATAGATATATATATATAGAGAGAGAGAGAGAGAGACTTATTATCTCAGGTTACAGAGTTGAGAAAGAACTAAGATATACTTGTAGCCACCAAAGCCCAAACACGTCATATAACTAATCATGAGCCATTCACAGCCAACTTATAGTCTCATAGATGGAATGAAGTGAAAATATGCAAGTAACCTCAATTACGAAGCAGCCTCAGCATCTCCTAGGGAACTTCAATGTAGCTATAGCACATTAGAATAATGGTAAACACTTTCCATATAAAAATAATAATAATAAATAACAACTGAAAAAAAGAACTTCAATGATAACGCTTGTGCACATAATATTTCAATAAAATCAGTGTTTTACAGAGACGAGATGGATGCACAAGTGAATATATCAAAATTTAAATGGGTGCTCAACAAAGAATTCACTTTGCCATTTATAGGTTATCTAAGCTGATAAAGGGTCTATCAAGGACTAAATTAATGAATATATCATTCTAATAACGGAAACAGTGAAGCAAGACTTTCAATGATGAGATGTGACCTAATCTACTGCTCCATGGCACTCTAATCAACAATTAATTTTCTTTGATAAGTAAAAAAAAATTATTTATTAACAGTCACTAAAAGGGATGACGCCCATGTACACACAGCGTATAAAAAAAAGGCTAAGGAGTACAAAAAACTCGATGAGATATACATTTCAAAACAGCCAAGGCCAAACAGCGTATAGCTTAGCTCGGCTTGTTTGGAGCCTACATGCCTCTGTTCGAATAATAGAAACTTGTGCTGGGTGGACATAAAAGGCATCCAGTAAAAGGAGCTTGTAACCAAGCAGAGAGTGCAGTTAGCCTAGTTGCTCAGCTCAACAGATGTTGACAGCAAAGAACGTATAATCAAAGGAGAGCAAATTTCAAGAAATCGTCGAGTTAAGGGCGTAAATGATGTTCTATTTGTATATTCCAAACTTGAATAAGTTGAATCTATGTCAATGAAAAAGAGAAAGAAAAAGAAACTATTACTTTGTCATAGAGCCCAGCTTCCTGACAATGGCGAGCAGCTTCAAGTAAAAACTGTTGCCTTGATTTTCCATCTGTCAAAAATCTTCCAAGTTCACCTTCTTCTCCTGCACCTCTTGTACCAAGTAAAAGAAGGATCCCGCCATCACGTAACATCAGCTCCATGAGGAGTTGCTTCAGCATCGAACTTCTCTGTCTTTGCTGATCTACATTACCTCTCCCAGTCCATGACAGCTGCCCTCCACCCATTGCAGCAGCAGCTTGTGCATAATATTCCAATGCCATTGAAAGATTACCGTGTTGTAAATACACCGCCCCATACTGCCTAATTATGCTAGATGCCTCTGCAAATGCATCCATTGCCCCTAATTTTTGACCTGCTCCATAACCTTCAAAGAGAATCCCATGGTCCGCCAACACAATTGATATATGGGCAGCATCTATATTGTATCCTTCATTTCCCATATCCTTAGACAGATATACAACAGCTGGTAACAACTGTATGCTTAAAAGTAAAACATAAGGATACACCAAAGGGTCCTTTCCATTCTTCGTATAATATGATGGTTCAAACTTATTTAGGTAAACCTGCAAATCATTCAAACTGTAGGGAGACAATCCCTCATCCAGGACAAAAGGAGAGGATCCACCAGGTTGGTCTCGTACTGCAGACAATTTGAACCACAAGAAATCCTCAATGGTATTGAAAAGAGTAGGTAGTTCCCTAAGCAAGCGATCAATCAGCCTGCGAGACCCAGATATGATGGCATACAGGAGCAACTTTTTTTTGTCATATGCAACTCGACCCACTCTATCACCCATCTTTAACATTTTGTTACATTCTTCCGTAGCAGCAGCTGCAGTCTCTGCTGATACCATACCTCTGTTGCTAATCCACTCAGTAAGCTGACAAGATAGAAAGATAAATTAGTGAAGGGAGGGATTTACACGCGCATACAAGTATTAAAGACTAGGTACCTGGGGAGCAAATTGGTGCGACACACGAGATAACGAGGCAACATTTCTCGCTTCATCATAGTACCCAGTTCTTAAGCAGAAATAGATCTGTTATCACCGAAGAATAAAAGTAATTTTAATTGCAATGTTTTCAAATATATGATTTGTATCAACCAAAGACTTAATTAATATAAACTTCATAGACATTATAATCATATGTTTGTTGTATGTGTTTAGGTGACAATTGTGCTTTGAGCACAGCACCTCTAACTAATAGGATACGACAAAATAAGCAAATCTTCAAAATGAACAAAATTTTAACTAGAGGTGCAAGCTACGCTGTCTAGCATCGTTCAGAGTCTAGCATCGTTCAGAGTCTTAACTAGAGGTGCAAAACTTTAAATGGTAAGCCACGCTGTCTAGCATCGTTCAGAGTCTTCAAAGTTTCAGCATAGACTGCAGCTTTTTTCTCAATCAATGGCTTATCAGCTAGAGGTGCAAGCTACATACTAGATGTCCCAGATGAAACCTGAGCCCTAGAAGTCACAGATACTATTTGACCGTGATGCCTACCCCCAGTGCTTGAATCACCTACATTAGCCCTAATGTTGCGATTCGACTCAAGCTCTGAAGAAAGTCCCGTTTCTCCTTTTGCCAATCCTCCTGCCACAGCGAATACCATACAGCAATAAGGGTTGAAAACAGAAGAAGCATTAACAAATATTCAACTTTATCAATTTGTTAAACTTAAATATATATACTTGCAGATAAAGTATCATTTTAAGTAGGCAGTTAAGGCAATAATTCTACACTTCTGAAAATGATACAGCTGGTTGATACCGCTCCCCATCTAATCCTACTCCAAGATGAGAGCTTGTCTTTACCACCATACGAAAAGGAAGTACACACTTTCAAGAGTTCAAAGTCAATGTTTCAAGGAAGGGTTGTGGCAAGGCAAAAAATCATTAATAAGTAGAAAAGGAACTTGATCATCTTTTTGAACTGGTTTAGAGAAGCTACTCAATTCTCACGAATGAAAAGCAAATAAACTCAGTGAGTTCGTAAAGTGGGAAAAAACACTACTATACTCTTTAGTCTGGAATTTTTTATTTAAAAAAAAGTAATATTCATCTAACATTTAGAAGAAGAGATCAAACACTAAATTTTGAAAAAGAATCGAAAGAACTGTTTCATAGATTCTACTTCAAGGAAAAAGAGGACAATGGAATGGTGTAAAAGGCACTAGATCTCAGAGGGAAAAAAAAAAGTAGACAAAAGTTCATATACTATAATTCAACACTTGGCTCAAAAAAATACTCCAGTTGACTTATAAATAAAAATTGCAATTTTGTGAAATAATGATTATCAACTACTCACATAGTTTAACTTAAAATGCTACACAAAGAAGATGGCCATAATTAAAATATGATTAGTGTTGCATATATAAAAAGGTTTAGAGATTAATAAGATTATAGCATCATATGGACTTATTCAAGCACACTAACCTCCAATACTGTCATCATATAATCATTAAAGCTCCTAACGTTATCCTTTTGAGCTTCCTGGACAGCCGATACCATTGCCATTTCATGGACCTGAGTGGAGCATTATAATACACCATAAGCAATCTATCATTACCAATAACCAAATGCTTAAAGTTTCAAATATTGTTATAAGATGCAAAAACCATTCAGAAGCCAAAATCCATATAGAATAGAGTCTGATTTAGAGTTGCATGACGGAGAATGCATAATAACAAGAGCTAATCATCTTTCACTCAAAATGATTTTGTAACTAAACCGTCAAATGGGTGGAAGTGGAAATACCTGCTGCAAATACTCCTCAACACTCGTAGCCTCGGCAGGAAAAACATCTTCAAACGTTGTCTAGAAGAATAAAGTGAACGCATGTGATACAAATAAATGGAAGTATAATAGCACAAAGCAGTACAACAAGAGAGAAGGCTAAAGATATACTTCAAAAAACTCATTGTAGAATTAAGTATGCCTACAAGAGCCACACTAGTGGAAAAATACCTCGATGCATATAAAAGGTGACATTTTGAGGAGAAAGAAAAATCTCAATTTGGGCCATCATCCAAATAAAACTTCAATGACAAGAATTTGTAGAGATTTTCAAATGTGTTTTTATCTTAGCTATCCAATTTTTTGTCGAAATAAATTTCCTTTTTTATAAGTAACTTTGTTCAATTAAATAATTGATCTTCCAAAAAATATTATCATTATCTATTGTCTACTAAGCACGATTTAGAGACAACTACTCCATCCATCACCAAAGGATTGCACTTTGCATAACTACCAAAAAATTGTCTCCAAAAGGATGGCTTATATACATAATTTTGAACTACAAAGACTTTATTACCCTTAAATTACATAATGTGAGACCCATTGTTTTATACTTAAGCATCACTTAGAATAGGTTGGCATATACTACATCAAACAGACATGAATTTTTTTTACCTTCAGTTCAAAAGATTTCAGATCTCGAGCAAGCTGCTCGGCGGTTAATCCCTCCCGTGCTAGTAGCCTGCAAGCAATGCAATGCAATAGTATAAGAAAATATTTCGTTTAACCATAAAAACACCTTTAGCCCTTGTAATCTACGAAAATCATTTGGTTGCAAACAATTCAATTAATTTTGTATTTACAAACAAGATTACAGCGTGACATATATACACACATATATTTAAGAAAGAAATAGATATACCTAGTAGCTGCAATAGATTGAGAGGAAGCGTCAGTTCTTAATGTTTTTGATTTAAGCTTCTTCGACAACGCTTCTAATTGATCTAAGTTCCTCTGAGAATGGTAAAATACACGATTTTAATAAGGAATCGAATACTAATGGAAAACTTCAACGAATTAATTCTAACGGACATGAGAAACCGGTATTTCAACTTTATCAAAACACGACAAAGAATTCTTTCATATTTCTTTTACTTTCTCTGGTGAAATTTAGAAGAAACCATACGGACCTGAAGAGGAGGGAATTGAGCAGAAGGAGCAGCTTGTTCGACAAGTTTTGAGGAAGAATGGAGAAGATCAGTCCAGCTACTCATATCTGCATCGCTCGCCATTCTAAACTGTACTGGAAGGAAGTAGCTCAGTGTGTACCTTGATGGCGTAAGAATGTGTGCGTACAAACACGGAGGGGTTTTGCCTTTCTTGGAGCTTAAAAACAAGCCCTAAATTTGAGCGGTAAAGTGAGAATTTTATTTTTTATTATTTTTTTTAATTATAATAATGAGTTTTGTATAGTTCCAAAATTAAATATATAATTTATTTTTTGAAGTCATGTTAAAATTCAAAATTAATTTGACTCATACAAATTTATAAATAAATAAATTTTGTGATTAATGAATTTTATTATATTATACAATTTAATAATTGTATTAACTAATATTAAATAAATTTATATCAATTTAAAGTTTAATATGTCGTCATTTGACCTCAAAAATTAAATTGTATCTCTTAATTTGTAATATTATGTCAAATATGAATATTATTATTATTATTATTATATATATATATAAAGAAAAAATCAACTAGAATATAGGACTTGAATTTACGACCAAAGCGTTTCTATGCATTTATTGCTGTGTTAATGTGCATAATATCGAATGTGCATAATATCAAAAGAACATCTGAGGGTCTTAAGACCACGAACTATGTCTCAGGTTATCAAGTATTTCTACTTTAAACCTTTAACAGTCGTAAGACTATATGGACCTTACTTCTCGTACTTAGGGGGATCAGCCCTTTGTACCATGTATGTGCACAACATCTAAACGCTAACGCGTAAAATAATCTCCTATATAAGGGTTGTTCATCTTAGTTTGACATCAGAGTCCGTACCAAAGGAAGTTTGGTTTGGATTAATTTTATAACTTTTCTATAATTTAGAACGCTCATCAACTATGGACTAGTCGAATCAATAAGGGTTTGCTAGTCAATCGAGTTGAACAATAAAAACGTAAACGGTGTTCAAGAATCAAAGACTGAAGCTCACAGGATGTACAATTGAATAACTCTCGATATCAGAAGTATTTCAATAAGGAAATTAGAACATCTCATTTGAATTCATGAAGTTGAATGAATTAGAATTAAAAACTTACTTAATTAAATAATATCATTAGGATGCTTGCATGATATAAGAATGAAGTTCAGGAATTTGCATAATTGAAATCAAGGTAGTGATAAGAAACTGCTTCTACTAAAATAAAGGATTTAAGGGTAGAAAACTTGCCTCGTGCGTAGGTTATTCTTTAACTATTCTCGTTCTTTGTGATCTTTTCAGTTCAAACTTAACCCAAATGACAAACTTTCAAGTCGTAACTGGTATCCAACTTTGCTCCGATAAATTAGTTGCGTCAAAAAAGAAATTTGATGAGTGGGTTTTATACCTACGAATCAGGTATTGTTAGACTTAATTATTGTGGTCTTTAAGTGTTTTTAGTATTATTTTACTTGTTTTTGGTGTTTATTTATTGTAGGTTGGAGCTGGAGGGGCAAAAGGGTAAATTTGGAGCTTAAAATACACTTGGTGGCATTTTTGTAAATTCCTGGACATGGGCTAGCGCCAGAAGCGCTTGGTCTAGTACTAAGCTAGCGCCAGAAGCGCTAGTTCACGAATTGGGATGCCAAAGTTCAGCTGGAAAAGAAAAGAAGAAGCCAATTCGGAAGAGGATTCTAGTGAATATTGATCAGATAGTGAGAAGGAAACCCTAAGAAGGAACTTAAAGATTTTTATTATTTTTATTCTACTTTTCTAGAGAGAGATTTGGTGAAGTTTTATTGTGGATTATTATTATTGAAGTGCTGGATATTGATGTGGGTTAAACTTTACTTTGGATTTTATTCTTCAATTGGGTTGATCAATCTACTTCTTCTTATTTCAATTGATTGTTTATTCTCCATGTTTAGTTTTGATCCCATAATGGCTTTTGGTTCAGTCATGAACTAATCTCCATTATGGGATTCTAACGGATTTTAATATGTAGTCTAAGTATAAGCTTGATTGTTAGATTGTTTTGCATATCATAAGGAACTTTTATCATGATTGTTTTGCACGTGTGAATGCTTGATCACCATTCGATTTCAGTACTTGTATGAAATTGAAAAATAACATATAAGTATGGATTGTAACCATGATAGCTTGCGAATATGAGGCTTAATTGGATAGCTTAATATTGTGTGAGTCAGATAGAAATATACTGTTTCACCATAGGAGCTAGAATAAGGGCTTGTGCTTAGAATCAATATAATTGCAATTTCACATAGAAATATAGTGATTTTGGTTATAGTGGTGATTACATGGTGTCTATTGAGTATGGATATTATGTAAGTAGGTCATAATACATTGACAGATGGTTATGTCTATATTAGTGCCCTTGGCTATTTTCCTGAGATATGTGTACTGTCTAGCATGATAGCATGATGGTGGTAATTAGGTGAACTATTAAATGAAGTTAGGATCCCATTAATTCCAAGCTTGATATATTTCGTTAGTATTTGCATATTTAGTTATTAATTGATATAGAAATAATTTTGTCACCAAAAGTAAGTCAATAGTTTAGGCAAATAAGTATAGTGATTTAATTTAATCCTTTCTCTGTGGGACGATACTCTACTTCCTCTGTATTATTTGTTGACCGTGTACACTTGCACGAGTTAGAGCTCTTTTATTAAAGACTTAAAAAGAGGCAACAAGTTTTTGGCGCCGTTGCCGGGGATTGGCGTTTAGATTTTTATTATTATCATCAGTTTTAAGCTATATTGTTTGACTTAGACAAATCTAATCTTTTCTCATTTCTATTTTTTATTTTTGTTGTGGTTTCAGGTACTTGTAGAATTTTTATGCACACACGATCATCCAACTCAGAATTGACACCAGCGCAGGATAATATTGACGGAAGAGGTTGGAAAGCAAGAGTGCGTAGGAATTTACAAGCACAGTTGGAAGGAACTATATCGAATATGGCGGAAGAACAGAGAGTAGAGCAAAGAGAGGAGTATAAAGCTTTGAGGGACTATTCCATGCCAAACATCACTGGATTGCAGTCTAGCATAGTCAGACCGGCAATAGCAGCAAATACCTTTGAGATTAAACCAGGAACCATTCAAATGGTGCAGAATTCGGTCCAGTTTGGGGGTGCTGCTACAGACGATCCTAATGAGCAGCTTTTGAGTTTCATTGAAATTTGTGATACATTCAGATACAACGGGGTGACGGAGGATGCCATTCGACTAAGACTGTTTCCATTTTCATTAAGGGATAGAGCAAGAAGTTGGCTTCATTCTTTGCCTGCAGGATCAATCACTACATGGGAGGACCTAGCACAAAAATTTCTAGCCAAGTTTTTCCCAATGGCTAAAACTGCAAAACTAAGGACATCAATTTCTCAATTTGAGCAACAACAGGGTGAGTCCTTATACGAGGCTTGGGATAGGTACAAGGAGATGCTAAGGAAGTGTCCACACCATGGGATGCTAGATTGGATGGTGATCAACACATTTTATAATGGATTGGGATGGTAGTCTAGGCAGATGGTAGATGCAGCTGCGGGTGGAGCTTTAGGGGCAAAGAGCTATGATGAGGCTTATAACCTTATTAAGACTATGGCAGCAAATGATTTCCAGAATCCTACAGCCAGAACGTCACAGCCCAGAGTTGCAGGTTTGTTGGAAGTGGATGCTATTACCCAGTTGTCAGCACAGATGGCGGCTATGGCAAAGAAAATAGATTCGTTGTCGGAAAACAAAGCCAAGTCAGTTGCCTTCGTATGTGAGATTTGCGCGGGGTCGCACTCAACAGATCAATGTGTTATCAACTCGGAGTCAGTGCAGTATGTGAACACTTACAGGAAAGACCAAGGTCAGTTTCAGAACACATACAACCCCAACAACCGCAATCATCCAAACTTTAGTTGGTCAAGTAATCAAGGAAATCAGCAACAACAGTTTCAGCAGAATCAACAGTTTCCATCTTTTCCACCGGGATATTCTCAACAACAACATCCTACTCCATATGCACCTCAACAAGAAAAGAAATCAGAAATGGAGGAGATGATGTTAAAGTACATGGCAAATACAGAGGTGATGATCAAAAGTCAGGCATTGGTAAATGAGAAGTGAACAAAAGTTGTTAGCAAACACTTGATGTATTGCATCAAAAGAGGAACAATGATTATAACCATACAGAGCACAAGACATCCTTCGATATGTATAGATGTATATGTATCATTTGTATATATAATTAATCCTATGACATCATATAGCTTTTTTATACATTCATTTCATTTTTGTGTTATGACCCTCCATCATTTTCACAAGTATGTAGAAATTTTGAAAAATCATGTATTGAGAATCTGTAGCTCACCCTCTACTACTGGCAGCAATACTGGCTCCTTTCTTTTGCCTTCTCCCCTGCATAAGGTAATCAAACAGACGTACATAAGATATATACAAAATCTATAGAAAAAAAAAGAAGAAGAAGAGCCACACTGAATGTTATCATGTACAACTACCTCTATTATGTATAATCCTACTTCTTTTGCAAGCTCTTCTTTCCGGAGCTTATAGCACCCACTCATTTTGTATTGCCTTGCAATTTGCTTTAGCTTGTTTACTGTCAAGGAATTCAGGTCTGAGATTCTCAGTTTTGGATGAGGCTCAGTATAGCAAGACAGTGACTTCAGATTCTCATTATCAGAATCATCAGGGCACTCAGTGATCCGGAGATCTTTCCTAGTCGTACTGTCCATTGAATCCCAGTGCATTTTCACTAAATTGATTTCGAGACTTCTCAACTCTTTAATTCCCTCAAAGACAGGAGAATTGGAGTGTACTTTCCTTGCACCATCAGATAGTTTCGTCGGATTGATCTCGCCACATTTCAACTCTTTTGTCCCCTCAAGGACAGGTGAACTCAAACGTACTTTCCTTCTCTTATGCATTACGGAAACTAATTTCATATCGACATCTGTGGTAACATATTCTTCAGGAGCTTTCTTCTTCTTCTCATTTGCAGACGGACTCAGTCTGACATTTTCGCCATCCATTTTAGATTTCCACCGCCTCTTGTATTTTGCTTTTGAAAATTTATTCAAACCAAGCTCGTCAGTGTGACATTTTTCCCGGAAGCTCTCTATATTACATTGATGCTTCCTCTTCAGCTGACTCAGCTTCATAGACAAACCAGGACTGGAATTATTGTCCGTAACTGCTACTTCAGCCTTTTGTCGTGGTGTTCGCTTTTTCTTTGGTTCTGACTTGTGTTCTTTCCCTTGCTTCAGCAACTCTAAAAGTAAATCTGATGGTGCCGCAGTGTGTTCAGTATCAGCACGACTAAACTCAAGTTCCTCTGTTGTCACAAAAGGTACTATTCTCTTCTTTTCTTTCTTCGAAGATGAGTTTGAAGTGCCAATCTTGTGAAGATCTACTTTAAGTCCTTCCCTTTTTTCTAGCTTTTCATTTGCATCAGCAGTTGCTTCTTTAGAGGCAACTGGCGTTAACTTCAAACTTGTATCTTCAGTCTGGTGAATTCTTGCAAATAACAATTCATTAGCATTGCACATTCAGGTAATATTTATCATATCTACGATCTTTTACTTCAGCCGGGGATGGGGGGCTTGATTCTGGGTTACCAACTTACTCCTATTTATTTTTTTACAAGCAATGGTAACAAGTTAGGTTACTTAAAAGTGAGCTAAACTGAACAGGATGCTCTACATATATTCCTTAAATTTTTACCTTTTTAATTGGGTTAAGTGAATCGAAACCAGAGGTAATGAAAGAAGTATTTCAACAAATTTAGCAGTTGAAAGAGCTGCTTGTACCTTAACTAGGAGCACCCAATATGCCAAGTTTGTATAACTAAAGTTTTTTATCTTTATTTCATAAGAAGTTAAGAGTTGCTCCTGGGTGTCAAGATAAAGAACTTAAAACACTCAAACCTTAAAGAGAGAATTCAAGTTGAAGCATAGTTATGTTAAACTCTCTTTAATAATGTGAGTAGAAATGATAGAACCTATGCCACGTCTACTTTTTGACAATTAGTCTAAAAGGTGGGAGTTGCTCTACTTATATCAGAAGACAAAAGCAAGTATTTCGAGGGCTGTACATTATTGATTCGTCTAGAGTGCTCTTCTATCAAAATCATATGGTTCATCAGAGTTAATGATGTGCGCATTTAATCAGGGATCCAAATATTTTGGTCCCAATCCAACTTCCTATTTTAGAGATCCTCCTACATATAAGTGATCAATTGAGTGGGGAGCAAAATCCTAACAATAGCAAGTAGTACTATAGCCAAACAGACCTTTTCTTTTTGGGATCAATAAGCAGTTATGGAACACAGATATCGTGTTATTGACTTCTACGGGACTTGAACCCAACCATGTGTACCACCATCCACCAGTATACCTGAGAATTCCACATGTAATGATATGGCACTAGAGCATACTGTGTTGATTAGTTGCAAGAAAATTTTGCAGAAGGAAAAGAAATGGATGGAAAAGGAGGAGAAGAGCAGAGCCCCGTAGTTGGTAAGCCAGTTTGGAAGGTATGAACAATTAAGTTCTATATTAATCTTTTAACGATAATCTGAGCAAATCATTTGACTTCATGGTTGCATACAAATAAATGTGCCACACGTACAATCTGCAGATTCAAGCCCAAGACAGTTCAAGTTTTTAACCTTTCAGTTGCAACCTGTTAATGATTACCCACTCCTACAAAAAGCAGAGACAAAGAGAGCTACCTGGAAGATAACTGTTTCGAGATTACTTCTCTTCTCCACTTGAGTTTCCAAAGATGGCGGGCATTTGACTTTGGGAGTTAAAGAAGGATTCTTGTCTTCCGTTTTTTTACTGATTCTTGAATCAAGCTTGATTAATCGTTTGTTTATCTTGATATGGCTTGCTTCAGCTCCTGAAAAATCTAGGTTGGAATGATTGGCAATAACACCTACACACTGTTCAATACGGGACAGTAATGCAAAAGCATTGGATTTATTACTTTTATCATCATATAAATAATAAAAAAGGGATGAGTTTATTCAATAATCTACAAGTATGCAGGGATCCAGTGACACCATCTACAAATATGGAAGTATCCAGTGGATGGGTGGCTACAAACAACAAACCTAAATTATCATTTGCTTTACCACATAATGTGGCAGTAAAATGGGTGAAAGTATCTATGTTGAAGTGGTTATATGAATGTGTGCAGTGTGGTAAAACATAGGTGCATTATGCATGTGTTTGTCTATACTCTACAGAATTATAAATCTATATCCTCTACAACCTCTGATTTGAACAGAGTGTTTTTTTTTTGGCAAAATGCAACGTTCAACTTCACTTTTCCCTCAATTGACAATGGCTTCGTAGAGTCTAATTCATATGATTCCCCACCCCCTTTTTTTTTTCTTACAGCTATCTCAAGCATATTATGTTAATTGATATGCAATGGTGCTCCTACCTTGTCTAATATATTCCCTCCGTTCCAAAATATAAGATAGATATTGACTTTTTAAAGTCAATTTGAGATATTTTCAAATTCAAAATGGATATGAATTCAGTATAATTATGAAAATTGTAAACTATGTAAAAAGTACTACTTTACAAGATTTATTCTTTTCAAAAGGAAAATGAATCACAACAATTTTGTGTTTAAAAATATCTCCCAGTGACTTTGAAAAGTCAAATTTGATCTTATATTTTGGACTGGAGTATTAGCTAATCGTATCGAGAACTTTATATTTCAGTATTTCCTATGCTAGTTGGGGTATTTCTCTGTCCATCATTTTCATGGAATAAAACCCTGAAAGAGGTTTTATTCTCCAACAAGAGAAAATACCAGTGTTTTGGTCAGAAAATTTGATCTGGACAAACATCTTGATATTGGGCGATGCCAGCATGTCAAACATTCAGAGCGAAAGGCAAAACCCAAGGTTGTTTAATCGTCAAGGTTTCAATGATCAATAGGTAATCTTGGAACAAACCATATTTATTATCTTTCAATAGGTAAAAACTATTTACTCATGAAAGAAGTTACTAAGGGATGAAAAACGTATACCTTAGTGGTTCCCAGATACTTTGATGTTTTTCCTGGAGGCTTTGAAAATGTCATTGAGGTAGCATGCTTTTCTGCAGTCGTAGTATTGGTCTCTTTGGCTTTCTCGCTTCCAATAGTGTTTGAAGCAGCATCACTTGATTGTTTCATCTCCACTAAAACATCAGTTGAGTGTACTGGATGATCTGAACTCAATTCTTTGGCAGTTACATCTACAGACTAATTGTTTGTGACGCGGAAAACATTAAAAAAACATCATTTCAGTTTATCAGGAATACTTTTCTGTTAAGCATTCACTTATAAGAACTTGATCCAGGAAGTAATCAAAATTGAAGGAGTGAAGATACTTTGAACTTGTTATTGATCACAAACGTTGAATAAATACCACATAAGAATTAAGAGCAAGAAGAAAATGTCACTGGAAGAATCATTCACCAATTTTTTTTTAATAGTAATAAGAGTGTATAATATATGGTCACCAAGATGAGGCGACACCCATGTACATACGGTATATACAAAAGGTTAAAGAGAGAAAAAAAGAATCGCCAACCCAGAACTTAGGTGTGGGCTTTCAGTTTCACCCTAAATCAGTTGGATAAATTCACTACAGTACATGGGTACATTCAGCAAAGATGGTTAATGTACGAATGAAAATGGATAAGGTAGATCAAGGAACAGAAGAATGCATTACCTCTATAAGCACATCTTACACTGCCACTAAACTATCTCAATTTATGTACTCACTCTAGGCAGCTAAACCTAGAAAGCTAAACCATTACTTTTTTTATTTCTTATATTGTACAAGAGGAGATTGAAGACAACGAAGATAAACATCATGTCATTGGAATCCATGTGAGATGATGAAGTACATATGCTCAATTTCAACACTAAAGATCATATATAAATGGAAAGACCTGATAGCATCAGACACACCTTGAGCAGAGATTATACATAAAATGACAAAAAATACCGTGTTTAAGTCTAGAGTCCAACCTATTGTAATATTCTTTGAGGACGTTGCTGAAACCTATTAAAGCTTGGGTACGCTGAAATGTAAGGAACTTAGGAATTTCACCCAATTACAATGTGTAAATAATATAATCACAACTTCACATGCTTATTTGAATTTGCAACCATCTTTATCAAACACTACTACAGTATATACTCAGTTACATAAACAATTATACCATCTCTTGGTAGTTAACATCACCTTGTATGCTGTAATGTAAGGAACTTAGGAACTTCACCCAATTACGATGTGTAAATAATAGAATCACAACTTCACATGCTTATTTGAATTTGCAACCATCGTTATCAAACACTACTACAGTATACTCAGTTACATAAACAATTATACTATTTCTTGGTAGTTAACATCACCAAGAAAGCTATTCCTTGGGGGGATCCTCTGAAGGCTAGAGCTTTATTGTTAATTATAAATCTCATTGCTAGACTTCTTCCCAAATCTGAGGATTCCACATTTGACTACAGAATTCTCATGAATCTGTCCCAGTTCCTCCTATTGATAATTTTTTTCCCATTGGAGAAGCACCGGTTTTGACAAAGGGGGCGAACCCAGAAACAAACAAGAAAACAAAAGGCCAGAATCCCCGCAGCCAGGGTTGCAGGAGGCTATACACACCATACAACCCAAAAAACTCTCCTACAGGGGGCATTCCCTACACACAAACTATAGAGTACTGAGGAAGTAAAAATCATCCAAGTGCCAGCTCCTCCCAAAAACCTAAGAAGGGAACTAAAGCTTCCAAGTACACCACATGCACCCAAAAGGTAGGAAAGTCAGTAGCAACAATCTCACTTTGCAGGCCGAAAACTCAACTCCTTCAGAGCATCTGCAGTTGTGCCTTCTTCCTCTTTTAAATGAATATTTCATTTATTAAATTAAAAGCAGGAAAAAAGGAAGCAAAGGAGATTTATATGCATACTGATAACCCATGAAACCTTTTGCATGCACGAGCAGAACAATGTAAGATAATCAACTTTGTATATCCAAGAACAGAACCTGGTTATCTTTTTGTTGAAAGCAATTCCTAAGCAGAGCCTGCAATATGTCATGTATTTTCTCAGCTGGTTCCCTAAGCATTTGCAAATGATCACCAAAGTCACAATCTTCTTGTACATTTTTGGTTTTCAAGCCCCGTATTGAGAAGCCAAGACAATCAATCTTTTCTTTCAAAGCAGTAGAGCATAACTTCGACCAGTCTTCATCAAGCCAGGCTAGTTGACTTCGGAGAATTACTACTTCATCTTTAAGTTCAACAATTTCAATATCTGCTTTTGTTATCAATAGCCTTAACACGTGTATACAAGCTTCCTCATTTAAAGAATCTTCTTCTATCACATCTGCAACAAAAAAATGGATGGTCAAAGTTTTGGAGTGCTCATCTTTAAAATTTTGTATCAATCAGGATTCTTATTCAAAAGTAAAGAGGTCAAACTACCAAGCCCATAACCGAAGTAAAAGTCATGCTGCCATTCATGTCCCATATGATAACTGCTTTCTCCAGTGGCTGCCAAACAATTATTTTAATTCAGAAACAGTAAAATACTGAAAAATTACATTGTTGACGATCATGTTGTATTTTACTTTTTCTTCCTTGATTAGATTTTCCGGTCAATTCATTGCTAACTGAAAGTGTGACATCTAACTAGATATAAGAGTTGGGAAACCTTGATCATAGTATGAATCCAAAGAAGTCCGGTCCATAACTTCAGAAGAACCAGACCTGAAATATGAATAATTCCACCATTAAAATTTTCACCAACTCGTGGGAATGCAAGAAAAACAGAGTTACAGCACATGTATAACTTTACCACAAACTTGTCCATATTGCAACTATTTAGGTCTACTGGACCAGTCTCTGAGAAGAATAACTATTAGATTCATCAGAAGTGGAAAATAACAATAGTAACCAAACTCTCTAATCAATTGTATTTAATTTAGGCCTATTAATATTACACAAACAGTTTTACCGGTCTGCACAACAATTAACATTATCCACACGAAAAATAAACTGGAAAATAAAAAAAATCACTTGCATCAATATCCATGGATCATCCAATATGCTAGAACAAGGTAATAAAAAAAAGCCCAAACTACAACAATATTATATTCCAAGATAAAGAGTATTTCACATAATGCAGCAACATCTATCAAATTTAATCCATGTTTATGTTTACAAACTCATTTATACACATACAAACTGATTAGACAAAGAAATTTAAGAACAACAAAAATTAGAAAGGAGATTAAAAAGAAATTCCGAATTCATAGCATATTGAAGTTAAGGAATATATCGACTGTACATTGTGGAACGTAACAAAGAAAGGGAAATTGATAAGGAATTGTAGCTTTCAAGAGGACCGAACAGTACCTTAAATTCCCCTGCGGAAGAAAATGAACATGCTTTGATTTGCGACGATTAGAAAAATACTGAGTGTCTAGGGTTTTCACACACCTCGAAGTAAGAGAAAATATATATATATATATATATAGAGAGAGAGAGAGAGAGAGCTCAGAGTTGTATGAGAGAGAAGGAAAAGGTGATACTGATAGCAACGAGCGTCTATAGGAGGAGGGGAGTGGCAGCAGTGTAAATAAGTACAAGGAGGTAGAAATTGGAAGAAAAAAAATTGTCTCTTATTCACGTGGAAGTTTTAGAGGAATAGTGGTCCCACTGGGTCACCATAAGAATCTCGAACGCCAACAAATCATTTTCAGCGATGTTTTCCTTTTGACCATGAATAAAGTTCAAAGTTTTAAAATTAAATAAAATTATATTAAATTTAAATTTAAAATTTTAATAAATTTATTTTAAAAATGTACTTTTAATTTTAAAACAAATAGAATATATTCATATTCGTTTAAATAGATAGTCTTGTTTTGTTTATTTGTTTATTTTCTAAAATAAATAAAATCAATGAAAGAAAATAAAATTAGCCTTTTATTTTATTTTTTTAAATGGTATTATTAAAATTTAAAAATTTTAGAATTTGAGTGAGAATCGGAATTTTCAACTGCGATGAGAATCGAACCTTGAGTACTATTTATTTGCTTTGTAAAATACTAAGAAAGTAGGAAACTTTTTTTATTTATTAGTATTATTTTTATTATGATGAGGGATTTACATTAGTATTATTTTTATTATGATGAGGGGTTTACATATATAGGCTAGGGTTTTTGATTATTTGGATCACTTTCTTTTTTCTTCTTTATAATTATATTGACATGCCATCTAATGTAACGTAAGAATATGATGAGTGAGAAAAGTTTAGGCTCTCATTGATTGAAAATTACTCATATCCAATAAACCATACAATAATGACCGCTTCTTATTACAACAATATTAACATGTATTAACACGTGACACATCCGTTACATGTATAAATTATGTGAAATAAAATTAAATTTTTAATAAAATTTAAAAAATTAAATAAAAAGATAAATAATATATTTAAAAAATAGCTAAATTTATAGGGATAGGAAAAGAAAAATAATTTATATGACACAATTAAACCATCCGGTGGATAACTACTTTATTACTAAGAGAGATTAGTAAAAGTTAATAATTTTTTGTTTTCAATAGAGTACTTGAGATTTCTATGGAAAACATTAAATTATCCACCATGATTGATTTACATATTTTAAATTAGTCTTGAAAATGCCATCGTATCATTTAATAATTATTTTCAGAATTTCTTTTTATATTGATATAGAAAACCATATATATAAATGAATATACCCAAAGCACCACATTAATTTCCCTTTAAACTATATACTTACCATTGAATTGAACATGCAAATGTACGTGATCAGAAAAACTTAGTATGACAACGTTAAAGTTAGCACAACTATCATTCCTTATAATGCAAATATCTTGTTTATTTTTATAGCACTTATCTTGGTGTGTAACTTTTTATTTATTTTTTTCATTCAAATCAACATTATTTGAATCGGTATATTGAGGGGGAAAAGACATTGAATGATAAGGATGATAATGTGTGATGCGTGTTTATTACATTACATGATTCGGTCTTGTTAGTTGTTATCTTGTTCGGATTCGATTTGTATTCGTTTGACTAAAATTTTGATTTAAGCTTGACTTGAAATATAAATGATTCAAATATGAGTAAATTTTAATTTTTGATAAATTACTCGAATTTCTTCAAATTGTAATTTTTTATTGATACTCGTTTTATTTTCGTTCAAAAAATTCAAACTGATCGGGCTCGATTCAATATCGTGTTCAAGTCGGCAGCCAAACGAGCCTCAATCAAATCTTATTTCATATTCAATAAATTTTATAAATCAAATCTAAACAACTAAATATTCGATTCGACTAATTACACCCCTAATTGCACCGCATTAATTCTAAATTTAGTTCAACAAACATTGTTACTAAATCACACCGTTCAATACATTGAATCACACCGCTACATAATAGTAAAAAAATATTAAAATAACTTTTAAGTTTAACGAAAATTTTCAAAATGTAATCTAAATATAACACAAAAGAAAACAATTTACATAACAACAATAATATTTTATAGACAAAAAATATTATCAACTAAAAAAAACAAATGAAACTGTCTAAATATATAAATCAATTTTTTTAAATTAAATAATCTTACAACAACAACAATTTTAATTCACAATATTCCAATTTTTATCAACCTCTCCTCTTCAAATTTTCAGTGCCATATGAATGGGATGTGATTTAGCCGATTTTCATATAAGGAATATGATATACATATAGACAAATATTTGACGAAATTAAATTGCGACTATGTGAAAATGTATACGATAAAATAGAATAAATTAAAGTAAAACTTTTTTAATTTTTATTTATTCTATATATGCAAATATGTCGCAATTATAATTAAATTAATAATTTTTACGATGTATAACAAAGCTCACTATCAAATTATCATCCTCATATTGTATGGTGTGATAAACGTGTCACAAACACCAAACACAAGACAAGAATTTGAGAGATTAATTTTTTGAATTTTTTGGCGAACTTTTCTAGATGAACATGAAAATTGAACATAAGTATATTTAAATTTCATCTATTTATATTTTTACGTATTATTATGAGTCAAAATATAAATAGATAAAATTCAAATACATTCGGTCTAATTTTCATGTTTTTTGTTCTTCGGCATCATTCTGGCTTGACTCGGGTCTGGTAGATCTGGTTTGGGGACTGGTATTAGTGGGTATATATAGTATAATAGTCCACAATTAAATCAAATTATGGAAGTTTATTTCCTTATCCTTTAGTTATTGTTACCAAAATTTCTCTCATATTTTCCTTATTTGGTTTAAGTATTTTGAAAAAAATTATTTATCACTGCTATTAGTTTATTTCCTTATCCTGTTTTTTAATTATGCACTTATTGAAGATGCAGATCCATTGTTTGACTGCAGTTTTGTCTAGACTAAAGTATTAATAGTCAATAACCACAATATTAACTGTTATATACTCTACTATTATTTTTGAATCGGTTTATACGTCAACTAAAATTAAATTTTTTTTTTGAACTATTTTAAGAATACACTCTTGAGTATTGACTCTAAGGTTTGAACTTAAAAATAAAAAATAAATAAAACAAACCACTTTATCACTACGCGAACCTCTTGGCGGAGTTAAATATTATTTTTTTCACAACTTATAAAAGAGTTAGAATATTAGAGTAGATGAAGTATGATTAAATAAACAGCATACGACATAGTAGGGTGAGAATATTAAGAGAAAAAATTTGGGAAAGAAACATATATATATATATATATATATAATATAAATACATACATTTAGAAGTAATTGAAGATTTGATAATAAAAATCGAGAAAGAGGTCTACAAAAAAAATTCAGCAGTCTGATCTTGCAAATCTTAAGAAAGACATGTTTTATAGCAAATTAAATAAAACTAAAATGTAACTTACCACTATTATTATTCCTATAACAGCCATTCAATCTTCACTTATGTTTGTTACAGTCTTCTGTTTTAATTAACATAATTACAAGTGTTTGAAACAACAAGAAACATAACACACGGATCGGACAACCATTCTTATATTCAGTGATTGAGGCCACACATTTACTCTCTTCCTTCCATCTGCACGAATCCCAACAAAAGTCCCACAAAACACACGCATCATAAATCACATTTACCATAGATAATTGAAAAACACAAAAATAAAGAACACACATGTTGCCATTAGAGCTCCAATGAGAGCTTCCTCCACAAATTCATCCCAATCCTCAAGAACAAAGCAGCTCAAGAAAAAGGAGGGAAATGGCAGTAAAGAAACAAGCACTCTTCATATCCTCACTCATCATTTTATGGTATTCGTCAAACATTGGTGTTCTTCTTTTGAACAAATTCTTGCTCTCTAATTATGGATTTAGATTCCCAATTTTCCTCACAATGTGTCACATGACAGCTTGTGCTGTCCTCAGTTATCTGTCTATTGTTTTCTTGAAAGTTGTCCCATTTCAAAGGATCAAATCTAGGTCTCAGTTCTTTAGGATTGCTACTTTGAGCGTTGTGTTTTGTGCTTCTGTTGTGGGTGGCAATATTTCCCTTAGGTATCTCCCTGTGTCTTTCAATCAGGCTGTCGGTGCCACAACGCCCTTTTTCACGGCAATGTTTGCCTATTTCATGACCTTCAAGAGGGAAGCTTGGGTTACTTATGCTGCTCTTGTGCCAGTTGTAGCTGGGGTTGTGATTGCAAGTGGGGTATGTTTATTCACCTTTTTCCTGGATCCCAAATTGCTTGTTTGTTTAAAATCTAATTTTGTTGAGATCGTATATCGGGGGTTGATTGATTTTGTTTGGGAATGTTTATAAAGTCTACAAATTTAATATATTATTCTTTTGTGTGCGTCTGAGTTGGTATGTGCTGATCTATATACTTTTTATTTATGTTAATTATGATATAATCTTCAATGCTATTTTCTGCATTGTCGATAGAAGGACCAGATCTAAATTTTGTTAATTGTGTTAGTTTTAGATCACATTTAAATGCATATATGAAGAAGGTTGCAATGATCTACAAAGACTATGAAATTTGCGTTTTTTTTTTCTCGTCGGTTCTGTATTTTGCTCTATTGGATGTAAAGAACTCGATTTGGTAAAACACATTCAATTTTTTAATTTCAAATATTGAAATTTCAGTTTTAATAAAGTAAATGATCCAAAGTCCAAACAAAATAGGAGTATTTGTGAAGTGGACTTAGGTTTTAGTGCATATGGGAGATCACAGGTGGAAACCTTTAAACAAAGTGACTAACTCACACCTTTTACTTAAAAACAAATTTCAAATACAGATTTGGAGCTGTAAAAATCTGGAATATGTTAGTAAGATTGTTCTAGTTAGCATGACATTGCAGCTACAAAGGATTTTATACCAATGTAGTCAAGTTGGTCGATCTTTATAAGTTGCAACTTCCAAGCTTGCATGGCCTACTAAATGGTTGGCCTTGCAATACGCCTTTGTGATATATCTTACAAATTATAATTGAAGTTAAAGCTGTCATTAGATAAGCCCTCCATCTAAGTGATCATTTTGTTAGTGTAACCAGATTTTTAAGTGACAAAAGCTTCAAACCTTTGAGATCTTATTTAGATTTCTGCCTGTTTCGTAGTGATATTGTATTAACTTTGAAGTCAAAAACTTGCTGAAAACAACGATTCAAGTAATTTATGCTTCAAATAATCATGATATGTGAAAGTTGGCCCGTAGTCGGATGCTAAAATTTATGTGAGACTATTCATAATGTGTTTGCAATCTGCAATAAGCTCCTGAATGTTATTTTCATTGCTGAAAATGCAATAATTCGGCATAGTTTATCCAAAAGTATCTGAAGTCCTATATGTAAGTTATTTATAAAGTTTCTGTGGTATCTTCAGGTGGGCTAAAGCAATTTCTCCCTTACTTTGGAGTTAGTTCAGTAGACCTTGATTTCTGACAATTAGAATCTTAAAAGTTGCATGTTTGATTAATTCTGTCCCGGTCGATTAATTGGGTAACTCATAAAGAACTCGAGTTATGTTGGATTCTTACAGTCTATCACCTCTCATTTTTAAAATTTCATTGGAAGACATGCAATGGTTTGATTGGTGGCAGGGGGAGCCAAGCTTTCACTTGTATGGATTCATTATGTGCATAAGTGCAACTGCTGCAAGGGCCTTCAAGTCTGTTCTTCAGGGAATCCTGCTTTCTTCAGAAGGGTAAAACTCTTTATGCTTTTGATTATTAAAATATCATCTGGATGTTTCTGATCTTCTATTACAATCTGTGTTGCTATTACAAATTATGACCTGCAGTTGTTATCAAATTTAAATAAGCAAATAACTGATAATGTCAGCTTTTTATCAGCTCCGTCAGTGTCTTCAGACAATTAGTTCCATTGCATCTAAAACATTTACCTAAAACCCCACACAATATCCATATAGTGGAAAGAAACTAAGGTAAATGGTGGAGTACCTAAGAGTAGTGCTCTAAAGGTAGCTACGAAAATGACCAAAACCCCACACCACCATGTTCTCTCTATCCATATATATCCTATTGTATCTGGTTGCGGTGTTTATTTTACAATTGTGATCAACCTCTTTAATCTTCTACCATAATTTCAGGGAGAAGTTGAACTCCATGAACTTGATGCTTTATATGGCCCCAATCGCTGTTCTAGTTTTATTGCCTGCAGCACTTTTAATGGAGCCTGATGTGGTAAATGTCACTATTGCGCTTGGTGTGCAACATACATTCATGTGGGTACTTCTTTTGCTTAATTCAGTAATGGCTTACTCAGCCAACTTAACCAACTTCTTGGTGACCAAGCATACAAGTGCACTAACACTCCAGGTATGATCGGGGTGTGTGTGTCAAATCCGTTTTTACTCGTCAAATCCTTGATAATGTTGTGTTTGTTTCTCTGAACTCATCTAGGACTGAATATGTACTACCATTTTCAGGTATTAGGCAATGCAAAAGGAGCTGTAGCTGTTGTTATATCCATACTCCTGTTCCGAAATCCTGTCACCTTCGTAGGTATAGCTGGTTATTCAATGACTGTTATGGGGGTGGTTGCTTATGGAGAAGCCAAAAGGAGATATAAATGATCTTTCAATCCGTCATTCTTCCTTACTAGTACACTAATATTTTTTCCTTGTGAGAGAATAGTACAGATTGATGGATATAGATTCTTGTTATGGTGTACCAAAGTCAAAATCCTTGGAATCCTTCAGAAAGAGATTAGTTCTATTGTAATGTATCTTATATATGCATAGAAGCATGTATTAAACTGTACTAGATACTCTTGTAATTTATGTAGGAGCCATTATTTTTGGTTTTTCTCCCATGTATTTGCTGCTATAAATTGGAGCACACAGCTTTGCTGGACTTGGAACAGAGCCTTTGTTCGTAGAGAATTTACTACTATTTTGTATTGGAATTAGATAATGGATTAACACAATGCTGAGCGCACAGTTTCATTCATGTGAATTCAGCTCAATTCTATTAGATGCAGGTCCTGATTATATCCTCTGCCCTTTATCCTTCCTGGGGTGTTCTGCTGCCCCTTCTTCTCAAGTACTACATGATAAAGAAGGTTTTTCTTGTTTTATATACCATCGGAGGGTGAATTGGATGAAGAAAAAGTCTCTCAATATTGCGTTGATAACAAAATAAGTAGATTAATTTTTTGTATTTGAATATTCAAAATTTTTCACAAATAGCCCATAAAACAAAACCAAAATGTAATAGGGTCCACTCAATACCACAGAGAGCTTTAGAGCAACATGCTTTCGAAAAATAATTTGTTTCATCTGTCGAATAAGGGGCAATTGTGAGAGGTAGTTTTCTTAGGTCATTTCCAAAGGAAAAGGAAGCATTAATTTTTCTTAGGACTAAAGTACTTGGAGTTGAATTAAAGGGCTTGATTAAAGAACTGAGCAACCAAAAAGAAATGGTTACCTTATAAGATCAGATGGTGCTTTAGTAAAGCACTCTAATTCAACTCCAAGTACTTTAGTCCTAAGAAACTAAATGCTTCCTTTTCCTTTCGAAAATGACCTAAGAAAACTACACAGCTGCTGCTTCCTTATATCAAACCCCTTCTGGACCGGTAAGGAGTAGATCATAACCATCATGGTGCTTAGCAGTCTTTCTTTCAACAGGGATGCACTTCAAAACAACTGCAATGGGCATGCTCACTAATCCAATTCCAATACTAAGTAACCATAGTTGCCAGCTTAGAGGCACAGTACTTGCAAAAGCACCAAGGAATTCGACTATGATTACTTGAAATACTACTGTGCCTACCATGACACCAATGAATATCCAGCTACTGAACATGCCATGGAAAATATTTATCTTCTCAATGTCACGGCTGTTTATTTCATTGAACACCTAAAAAGTTAAAACGTGAGAAAACTGTTTCAGTATTTATGCACAGCTACAACAAAAAAATTAAAAATTACTCTAATAAGAGACTGATAATATGCAAAAGAAATAAAGAATCCAAAAGTATCTTACAGAAATAATAAGCTAAATCCCGAAATAATACCTGACAGAACACAAAGGTATTGAATATGAAAGTGTTGACAATGATGGTAGCATCTGAACCTTGAACTCCCAAAATCTGCTTCCCTGCGAAATTGAAAACGAATAGGACAGCCATTTGGTAAATACTCTGACCCACTATATTTCTCCACATTGCGTTGGTAATGAAACTCACGCCCCTCCCAACAGGCGGCCTATTCATTAGTGCATCATGTGGCGGTTCTGTAGCCAGTGCCAATGCACCCAGTGTGTCCATGATCAGGTTAACCCAAAGCAACTGCACAGCCGTAAGGGGAGCAGATCCTGAAAGTAAAGTGGGAGACTACTATAACTAAATTTTCGCAATTAAATTAAAGGAAACAAAAAACTAGCTCTACGGACCAACGCACCTGAGATGCATGCAGAAACAAAATTGATCATAAGAGCAACAATATTAACAGTAAGCTGGAACTGAACAAACTTTTGAATGTTTATGTATACAGCACGTCCCCATTTGGCTACATTTACAATAGTTGAAAAATTATCATCCAATATGATGACATCGGCATTTTCTTTTGCAACCTGTGGATATAATTTGTGAAAAGTTAAGAATGAGAAACAATGACAAGCAGGCATAAGTGAAATGAGACTAGAAAGGGCAAGCTTAACACCACATCATAGATTTCTAGTGATAAGATCTAACATTTTTAAAACACGTGTGATATATAATATACGGTTAAAAACACTAAATTTGGTTCAGCCTTATAGAAGAAAAACAACAAGAAACAAGGCAAGAATATTAAACTATAAATAAGCAGATAGAAACTTTCCAATAAAAGAGCAGATACACAAACCTCTGTTCCTGCTATACCCATAGCAAGTCCAATGTCTGCCGCATGCAAAGCAGGAGCATCATTCGTTCCATCACCTGTTACCGCAACCACCTCTTTATGCATGCTCATCAAATTCGTTACCAGCTTGTGCTTGTCCAAAGGCAAGGATCTAGCCATAACCTGTACTGATAAGTTTTAGAAATCAAGTGCATCTTCGCATAATTTAACACATACTATTGCAAATCAACTGTACACCTGAATTCTTGGTACTATTTCCCACAATTCATCTGGGGTTTTGGTGCGAAATTCTGGCCCTTCTATGGCCAAACCACCTTCAGTGAGTATCCCACATTCTTTTGCTATGGCCTTTGCTGTGTTAATATTGTCACCGGTGACCATACGTACGGTAATTCCAGCTGCTAAACAAGTTCTAACTGCATCCTTGACCCCTGGGCGAACCGGATCCTTAATTCCAACTACTGCAATCAGTGTATATCCATTATCAGGCAAGGAAATTCCATCACAATTGTTGTCAGTGTCCTTAAATGCCAAGCAGAGTGTTCTTAAAGCTTCACAGGCAAAACCATTGATGACATTTGTAATATTTTGTACCAGTTCTTCTGACATGTCAACAATTTCCCCATTGCTGTCGACTATCTTGTCACACATTCTTAAAATTATTTCTGATGCGCCTTTGCAGAAAGCTCGGATCTTACCATCTGGAAGAGCCACAAGCACAGACATCGTTTTCTTGATAGAATTGAAAGGTTCAACCTTTAGTATCTTAATTTCTCGACGTTGAGCATCAAAATCACCACCCAGGTGCAATGCATATTCTAACAGTGCTGATTCTGTTGGTGTACCCAAAATTGAAATTTTCCCATCTTTATTCTTTACCACCTCAGAACCTGTATTTTGAAATATAGCCTGCAAGAGAAAGGTTGATACATTTTCTGATATTTCTGAACAAAAGATATCTCCAGATTCACTTCCTTTTATGTCCTTAGATTTTCCACATATCCATATCTTATCAACTGCCATATGGTTTGTTGTTAATGTCCCTGTTTTGTCGGTGCAAATGCAAGTAGCAGAACCCATTGTCTCACATGCAGAAAGATGCCTCACAAGTGCCCTCTCATTCATTAATTTCTTCATTGCAAAAGCAAGACTCAATGTCACTGCCAGAGGTAGTCCTTCTGGAACGGCAACGACAATTATAGTTACTGCCGTAGCAAAGTAATTCAAAAGCTTCACAGCATCAACTGAAGACCAATTTGTGAACTCATGCTGAACTACTTTCTCCACCATAAATCTTAATGTCAACACCAAAAATGTCAGCACAGCAAACATCAAGCCAATCTTGCCAATGATTGTAGCAACACCATTCAGCTTCACCTGCAGTGGGGTCTCATCTTCTCCCCCTTCACTCAATGTTTCCATCAACTTACCCCATTCAGTTCGCATACCAACAGTAGTCACTAGCATCTTACCTGATCCATCTTGCACTTTAGTCCCTGCAAGTAGAAAAGGTTTTTTCTCGCTTATATTTACTGGCTCACTCTCACCTGACAAGCTTGACTCATCAAGCAACAAACTATACCCTGATATGAATAATCCATCTGCAGGAACTTGGTCTCCAATGGATAAGTGGACAATATCTCCAACAACTAAGTCGAATATGGAGACCTTCTGCCGAATTCCATCTCTACTGACCTGAACAAATATTTTCTTCTTCTCCTTGTCCAAATCCTTAAACTGCAGGGATTGCTTGTAGTCACTCATTGCAGTAACCACGACTACCAAAAATATACTAAGTATGATTCCCAACCCATCATACATGCCCTTTGGCCACCCTTCAGTGGCAAGTCCCACACCTATAGAAACCACAGCACAAACCATAAGGATAATAAGGGTTAAATCATGCAAAGCCTCCCAAACAAACAACCAAAAACTTTTAGAAGGTTTCTCAATATATCTGTTGAAGCCATAGATCTCTTGCCTGATAAATAAATCATTGTTTTTTACTCCTTCATCCAATGAGACATTCAATTCAGTAGCAACTCCTTTAACTCCTTGGAGGGCTTCCAAGCCCACAATGTCATGGTTACGTACAACCTTTGCAAGTTTATCAGGGTGGATTGTAAAGCCTGCATCTATAGCCTCTTTTGAGGGCTTTATGGCTGCAAGAGAAGACAAATTAAGAACACAATAACTAAAAGTTTGAGTATTTATACGGGATCTAAGGCTAGGAATATCATCCTATCACTGGTGCAAGTAATTTTGATAAAAATAGGAAGACACATACAATCGATAAACTTGAATGCTGCCCTATATGCTGTAAAGACAACTCGTAAGTCTTCCTGGTACACAAGTATTAAAAAGAAAAGGTTAGTATTAGCTCAAATAGAACAGTGAGAACAAAATCAATTAGCAGTTATATGATATTAAGAACTTCACGTGGCCATTTTCTGGTACAAGTCTAGGGTTCTCTGAACAGTAAGAACCTAGAAGAGTAAACGTTTTTATCCTTTTTTTTAAATAAAATCACGCTTTCCCCTGTGCCACATAGTATTAGCCATAGGGTGGAGAAGCACATATAATCAGAAATAGTAACCTATTGCAATATCAATGGACAACAATGTAGACCAAATGCCACTCTTTTGTTTTTAATATATCTTTCTAAATTTCCCTCATGACCCCTCCTTATAAATGGACAATATTGTAGACCAAAGGCCAATCTTTTGTTTTTAATAAGTTTTTCTAAGTTTCACTCCTGATCCCTCCCCATAATTTCCCCTAAACTACTAGGGTTGAAATATTTACAAGTTCTTAAGAAATTTAACGATATTACAAATAAAGCTGCAAATAAAACTTAACACGGGGTTTCACCAAACATAACACTAACTTGCTTACTTGCATGTATTGCCAATTGCGAGAGTAATAATAAAGAATAATTGGAAAAAAAAAGGGAGAAATGGTGTTCCATCCTAAGAGTGAGGTAGAGAGCAAATGGATCATGGGGACAGGCACGAGACAGGACCACCCTAAGAAGCGTCCATGCTGTAATGGTAGAGGGCCAGAGGATTATTATTAGTAATAAATTGATTAATAGATTGGATAGTTGGAAGAAGTTGACCTTGCTAACCTATGCACCATCCATATGAATATGGAAGTCATAAATTCATACATCAGTATCGCAAATGCATTATCTCCCACTGCTGGACATTATATATTATGAAATTTATGGCTATTGAAAATGGCTTCAAACATTCCGGCTATCTTCGTCATCCCCCGTCGCCCCAAAAAACTAAAAATAAAAACAGCAACAAAACTATACAAAAACAACCATATGTGCTTTTTAAGTAAAATGTAAGCCAACGAGGAAGTTTTAAAATTAGGAATATATTTTGATTTTTTATATCAATGTGCAATATTCAAAAATTCAAAATTAGAAATACATTTTAGTTCAGAACTTCAAAATCAATACCAACTTAATTATTGTATTATGACTTACCTGCAAAACTTTAATGAAATCATATCCCTTTTGAGTTTTAATATTTCACAAATTAACTTCAGTCTACGGAGATAGCATTTATTATTTATACTAAAACCTTAATTTCTTAGAAATAAGTATTTATTTATTATAAATTATATACTAAAAAAATCATAAAGAAAAA
The DNA here is from genome assembly GCA_034770075.1 of Aralia elata. Lineage (NCBI taxonomy): Eukaryota > Viridiplantae > Streptophyta > Magnoliopsida > Apiales > Araliaceae > Aralia > Aralia elata. The sequence goes on from CM068378.1 coordinate 6,152,333, forward strand.
TGAACAGTAAAACGTTAACAGTAGAAGAAGTATTTCGATCCCAAAGCTATGCGATGATTGTTATTTTGCTCAGGTTTCTTGTGAATGAATTAAGTTGTAAGAGGAACTGATTATTACTGAAGAGAAGAATAGCAAGTAGTGTGCCGTACCTGAATTTTTTTGACCTTGACTTTAGCTTGGGATCTCTTATCCAAATCCGCAACGTGACGGAAACGTCTCCGGCGGTTCCGAACTAAGGAAACGGCGTTTCTCCACTTCCTCTGAGCTTCCTCCGACGGATGCTTCGCCGGAATATCGAAGTCCTTCAAATAGCTCTCCATTTCTCTTCCTTGTACTATCACCACCACCACTATAAATACATATACTTCTCTCTATATATATTGGTGTATTAGAGTATTTATTTAGAAAGAGAATGAAGCAGAATAGATGGATCCGCAACACTGGAGCACAGATGGGAACGAAGTCGAAACTTTATCGGGTTAAATGTCCTTTTTGGTTATTGTACTTTGTGTTAACTTAGAATTTGTTTTATAAAATTTATAATTAAGATCCGAATAGTTTAGACATTTGAATAATATAGAGCATCTTAATATAATTGTATCTAAATGAAAAAATATTACTTTATAATTACTTTCTTCAAAATATCTGAATTAAAGTATTTTAACATTTTAACCCTTTAAACAAAATTATAAAAAAAAAAAAAAAAAGTTTCTTCTCCATCTTACCCCCTCCTTCATCCCCACCACCCGCTCCCCCATTCCCGGCCGCCCCCGTCCCCTCCCCGCTGCCCCCTCCCTTCCCCCATCCCCCCTCCCTCATCCCCGCCGCCCCCTTCCTTTCCCTTCCCTCATCCCCGACGCCTCCTTTTCCTCAGATCTGGCGTGGTGCGGTAGATCTGGTGTTTGGCAATGGTGGCGTGGTGTTTGGCGATGGTGGCGTGGTGTTGGTGTGGTAGCGTGGTGGTGGTGTGGTGTGGTGGTGATGGTGGGGTGACAGATCTGATCGGTGGATAGGAAAGGAAAATGATAATATTAATGAGGATATTTTTGTCCAAAAAATAACCATGTTCATTCAGACTTGCCTCTTAATTATCTAGACTTGATTTTATATCTTAATCGGTTATAGACATTAAGAGGTAACAAAAAAAAATAAACAACACGCTGCCTCTTAGCGAATAAGAAACAGCTCATTCAGACCTCTTAAGAGGTAAACAAATAGCACATTACAAATAGATAAGTGAACTTTTTTTTTCTTACAGTCAACTCATTATACTCTAGTTTTCTAACACAAATTTAAATTTTCGTCAGCGAAGTTAAGTATTCGAAAAAAATATTGACGTGAAAATGCCACGTATTTAATGAATCCTGGCCGGAAGCTACAGTTAATAACATTATACACATCAGCTATAGCCCATCCATCATAAACAAATATTCATGCCCACCCGATCTAACCCAACGGATTTCATCCATGATAAATAAGAAATCAAACATCAAAAAGGGGAAAATTTTAGAGTTCTTCGTAATCTTCATCATGATTTCCATGGGATCACTTGGTTCGAGTTTGCCAATGCTGTGACGCCCCCAAAATAGGTCCACACAACTCATTTTGAGTCGCCAATAACATTCTACAAAAATACAAATACGAATTTTCCCATTTACAACTAATATTTGTCGTGCAAAATACGACCACACACATACTGTGACTTTCCATACAAATATCGTACCGTATGGTACCACAGTATCCAAACCCAAATTATTACAATGCCGTAAAAGACGGCAACACATGTTTTAAGTCTCCAGTACAATTATTATTAAATTATGTCATAACTTGATGAGGACAACCACTAACTTGGACCATCACTCCACTCCCTGCCTAGTCCCAACTACATTCTATTTTCCTGAAGAGAACAAAGGAAAAGGGTGAGCACAAATAGCCCAGTAAGAAATATCATGACTAAGATAATGAAGAATAAAATTATCTTTAGCCTTCAACCGAAATAAATCAGAGATTTAAAGATATTATTCAATAACAACTGCAGCGGAACGGACAATCCATTAGAAGAGTCAAGTAGATTATAATATCTACCATCTTCTATAAGTTAAAGGATCACCACAAATATTATATCCCTGTAACATTAATCAATAATTCATGTTCAACAGCCTCTCTTTGTACTACATGCCAAAGATATTTATTTATAACACCAATCAACAATTTCAACAGCCTCTCTTTGCACTACGTGCCAAAGATATTTATTTGTAACACCAATCAATAGTTTCAACAGCCTCTCTTTGCACTACGTGCCAAAGATACTTATTTGTAACGCCACCGGTCATGATCACGCCAAACGCCAGTTCATCTTTGCACTACAGGCCAAAGATATTTTCACCAAAAGCCTTTATCTGTAACGCCAAAGGTCATGATTATACCAATACACAGTTTGGTCAAAATCATGTCACACCAGTTCATCTTTGCACTACGGACCAAAGAGAACTATCACCACAATTTAAGTATGAGGATGAGGATGATGACAATGATACAGTGAGATTAAAGATAAGAAAAGATTTATACTTTAATCAGTATCGAAGATTGAGCAAATTGCCAACACGATGACCAAATTGTGGAGTCAAATTCAAGAATGATATTCAACAAATTATTTCATGCTTCAACTATAATGTATAAAACGAAATAAAAAGATTCAAGTGAAAAGATATTAGATGAAGCACAAACTATTAAGCTACTAAGTTTCAGGGATTTTCACCATTTAAAAATAAGGTTTTGTAAACAAACAAATATTTCTTATCTTAAATGGAGAAATGTGAAAGAAAAAGATATCCCGTAAAGAGTACAAAAAAAATGATATGTTATACGAGTATAACAGAATATATGAAACTGCAATCGGATTTCCACCCGTCATGCGATAATTCGCGTAGACAAGTTATTTCCACAAAAGATTAATAAGTAATGAATACGACGGGTTACGAACATAAAAGCAAATGATATTATATATGAGTATGAAAGAAATGATATTCTGTACCTTCGTTAACTGGATGTTACTTTCTATGAAGTTTACTAATTTTGGACAATACTAGTATTCTCACAAATACTCACAATAGCCTAGCACACTAAGAGAACTTAAAAATTTAGAGAGAGAGGAATTATAGGCAATGAAGGTGTGAAAATTTCTTAAGCAAACTCTTCCTATTTATAGGAAAATCAAGGTGAGGGCATTTTGGTCTTTTCCCTAATTTTTCTTGGTTTATTACGCTTATACCCTCGGCATATTCTTTTAATATCATCCATCCATTTTTTTCTTCCATTTATATCATCCATCCATTTTTTCTTCCATTATCATCCATCCATTTTTTCTTTAATCTATATCATTCATCCATTTTTTTAAAAAGATTAATCCATTATCAAAAAGATAATTCCATTATAAAAAAAAACCATTATAAAAATATAACTTCATTATCATAATAAATCTTTTTTTCTGTATTATTGTGTTAAATATATTAATATCACTGATAGCACATACCCGCAATACTGACAACCAGATTATTCCCAGAAAAGAGGGGGCCTTCCATAAAAATGGCGTGCAATTAAATAACCCATTTCCTTGACAGAATTTCTAGACATTGTCAATAATGCTAAACTATCATATCAAATAATATGTGTTACAGTGTCGTAACAAATAATATAAAATATTATACAGATACTATTGTAACAATTATTGAATCAAGATACTGTGCAATTGCTACTTTATTAATTATTGAATCAATAATATAAAACACTGTGGAACACCATGTGCTACTGTGGAATACCGTGTACTACTGTGGAATAACGTGTGCTACTGTGGAATAACGCGTTTTACTATTCTTTTTATCATCGGGTATTTCAACAGTTATCGGTTAAAGTTTTACCGCCAATTTCTATCACTTTCTATATCCGACAGAAGGAATATTCCCCAACATACTAGTTTGACTTTTTGTATAAATGAATAGTATATTCGTATGAATAGTACTTTTGTATTTATACCGTATAATTTTCGTATCCAGCTTATATAAACGTTATGACGTAATTCGCAGATCGAAGAAAATGTAAAAGCGTTTTAGCGTGAATAGTACCCCGTGAATAGTGATCGCGTGAATAGTAATTTAGCGTTATTACTAGACATCTCAATTATCACATTTCACTACTAACTTTATCATTATCGATTTAACACCTTTATGTTTAAAATAATAAGAAGAAGAAAATTAAATTTTATTTATTAAAATTTTCGGGGTCTTACAAATGCGGCCAGGTGGGGTTTCTACACAACATCAACAAAGGCCTCTTCAGCCATCTCTTAGACCACAGACTAGTCCAAATAACCAGTCCCCAGTTACTCAAGTCAGTACCCATTACCCAGTTATGAGGTGTAAATTTTCTTTAGATTTTATGTTATATTAAGATATATCAAAATTAATTGTTGGAAACTTTTTTTAAGGACTTTCTGTTTAAACCTTAAACTTTATTTCTAAATGATAAACATATCCAAGAATGAAAAGCCTATGTTCATTAGCAGTAGTGTTCAATTGCTGCTGTCGTTGCACTGTGATTTGCCTTGTGGATGACGTGGTGCATTCTTGTTTACAGAAATTCTTGGTGCTACATAGAAAACATATGATGCTTATAGAGATGGATGGTACCTGAAAGCCTTGAAGCCACGCGCCTCCACGAGGAGATTGTCGTAGATATGCTCAACGTAGATCTACTAGATGAATTAATTTTTGGGATTAAATGAATCAATTGATTATCGTGAATGATTTAAAGAATAATTAGTATATCTAGACTTTTGGAGGTGAATGATGGGTTTGATTTAATTTTTTTTGTATATAATGAAGAAGAAGATGAACACTAAAAACATTTAGCTAATTTAAATGTTAAAATTTAATTTAATTTATTTACTACACATAATTCATTAATTTGTCGAGTAAGAATGCATGTATATAATGTCAAAACAAATTTATAAATATGTATGTATATAAAATCAATAAGAATTGTAAAAATGAATTTATAAATATGTATGTATATAAAATTAATAAGAATTGATTTTTAATTTCAACATATTTTATTTTTATAATTTACTAAATAGTTATACTTGTTATTAATTATCTAAAAACTCATTTTCTATTAATCACAAAAATAAGTAAATTTTTATTTTTATTTTTTCCATTTTTTTTGCTAAATTTTCTGATTTTATTTTATAAAAAAATTCCTTAATTTCCACTCAAGGGTGACCACATCATACATAGTCACGGCCACGTCGGATTATCATTGCCACATCAGCTCTTTTTTACATCTCACCAGCTTAGGTGTTCATTTTTGTCTAAAGTCAACAAACTTGATGGATTTTTTAACGTTTTGTAAGAAAACTAGAGTACAGTGAGTTGACTGTAAGAAAAAAAATTCAGTTATCCATTTGTAAGTCAACCTAAAGTACAGTGACCAAAAAAGTATTTAATCCAAACTTTATCTATAGCCTTAGCCTTATTCAAAATAAAAATCCATTATGTTTTGGTTTCATATAAAATTAATTAGGTGTTAAATGACAATATTAACTTGTTGCTTTGGCGATGGAAATCAATAATCAATAATTTTATATAACAAAAGAGATCTAGTTCAATAATTTTATAATTTTATCAAATTATTTTAATTAGTCATGAATTAATATCGAATCAATTATTTAAAATTATTTATTTTTTAAAAATACAATGTATAAACTCTTTGTATTCCATTTTTATATCCCATAAAATATCTATAATTATATATATATATATGACACAATTTAAAAATTAATGGATATGAAAAGACAACTTCTAAGTTCAAATAAATTTAATTTATGAAAATAAAGCATTTATTTGGCATTATATATATATAGGCCGGATCAGGAGCCGACCAGTCTTTAACGACGTTTTTTCTGTCGCCTATACAATAGGCGACGAATTTTTTATAAAATAAATTGTCGCCTATACAACAGGCAACGGAAAAACTGTCGCTAAAGACCGGTCTGTTAGTAGACCAGTCTACTCCTGATCCGGCCTATATATATATATCATGACTTTAATTAAAAACAACTCAAATTAAGAAGTTAATTATTTATTATTAAAAGAACAAAAGTATACATTGAAGTAATTAATAACAACCCTAAATTAACATTATGAAATTTATTAGTCAATACAAAAAATGCATACTATACATTATTTTAATGATTCAAAAATCTAATATAATTCATTTATTTATATTGATTTCCATATAAAACATGACTTGAAAAATGTAAATTTTATAATAAAATAAATAAATAAAACCATGCCTTCCTCCGGCTACCAATCTGGTATGAATTAGTTGAGTGAAATTTCGTTTGATTTACTAAAAAACCAAAGGTTCATAGGAGCCAAAAAGTGGAGGATCTTTATTCTTTACACACGTAATGGTGGATGAATTTTTAGACAAACGAATAAGATTGAATAATATTACGTGTACAAGTTATATACAAAAAGTTGTACACAAATAATAATATTTATGTATTGTTTATCAATAAAAATACATAAGATATTCAATAATAAGTCCCGATTCTTATTTTTTTCTTTTTTTATACTCTTTATACACAAATTTTGTGTATAGTTTGTATTATGTTATTACTCAATAAAAATTTTAATCTTTGACAAAGGCAGGAATAATAGCGGGGTAAATTTTGGAACCGGTAAATACAATGTGAACTCATTCAATAATTATAATCATGCACTTAAAAGGAGATTCATAAAAAAAATAATAAGAAGGCTTATAAAGAACTTTATCTATTAAAGAGAGAGACAGAGAGAGTAAATATTACGACTTTTATCAGTTAATTTACGTCAATTTTAAAATGAATAATAAGATCGTGTGGTTAGTGCGAGAGGATTATAATTTGACTTATTATCAACACTTATTTATGTTCGTCCTCTTTACTTGACTTTCAGCTTCTAAATGACTAATTCTAGACATGAGTTCAACGCGAACATGACTAGTTCCCTGATAGTTACAACTTGCAAGATTCTTTCTTTTCTTTTTACTTTTCCTTTTCCTTATGCTGTTACTTTTTCTTGTTCCTTTTCATTTTTTTATCCGAAACGAGAGTTGCAAGGTTTCTTCTTAAAGGAGTACTATAATTTTAGTAGTAATAAATTTTAATTAGTCTCCCACTATATACATATACTATTTTTTTTTATTCGATCATACCGAGAACCAAACTATTTTTTTTATTTGATTATGATATAAATTCCTTAAAAAAAAAAAGAAGAAGAAGAGAATAAATAAATTGTGAGTGGTGGTACCACATTGGTTCCTCCCCCCACCTAGAATTGGAGATTCTTCAAATTGCTCTTCACTCTTTTTTCGTATATATCTCTATATCTATCTATTATATTATAAGGTTTCCGTGAAGCTTTATCTAGAAGTTAGGTGATTTTGTGTCAATTTTTTTTTAATTCTTTTGCCCTATAATTTTAAATATATTATTATTTTGTTCTTTTTAATATTAATTTTTTATATTTTCTATTTATTCTTCTAAATTTTATAAAATTTATATTTTATTCCACGTAATTTACATATGTAACGCGTGTGTCAGAACCACTAATATATACAGTAGCCAACAAGAACACGAGATAAAGATACTTGATTACTAACTAAGATTTGAGAACAAATATAAAATCTACCTCGTTAGTGCGGCTGCCATCTTTTAAAAGGGGGTAATGACAAAATTGTACCTTAAAGTTGGTAACTTTTTTGATTTTAACTCACATATTTGGTAATCAACGATTAACACCTTCTTCAATTTTTAAAAGACAATTATCTTCCTTGGTTCCGGTTCTCCAATGGACCCAAAAAACGGGTCTAAAAAACGGACCGGTTATAGCGACGGACAAAACCGTCGCTATAGCATAAACCGTAATCATAAGTGCAGATGGATGCATGGAATTTGAGAAGTTGTTAAGCTTTTCAGACTCCTCTTAAAACCACAAATGCCATAAGTTATTTGATGGCTCATCAATTGAAACACTGATTCTTCACAACCAGAAATCAAATGTTCTAAATCAACACTTCAAACACAAAAGTTCAAAAGAATTTCTCAAAGTTCTTTATGTCAACCATAATATGCAAAGACGAGAACTCAAAATCACAAAACCTACACTTTTAAGCTTTCTATTTTTTTAAAATAAAATAAAAAAGAAGAAGATGAAGGTAAGAATGTCCTCGTTTCGGTAGTTCTTTCGTTGTCATCGACGATGGCTATTTCATATTTGTGATGGGTGAATGCAATTAATTTTCAATTTCAGTGAAACTAGGGCTTTATTTTTTGTAGAAATCCCCAAATTTCCCATAATTTTAATGAACTTGGACCTTTGAATCATTAGTTGTTGCTTGAATTTCTTGATGAACACCTCTGCACTCTAATTTGTATCTTTAAACTATTTTTTTCTCTTGGCAAAATACTCAATGGTTTTCAATGGTGGTTGGTGACTTGGTGTGGTGAGGACATTATCAGTGACTAGGGTTATGATTTATTTTGATTAGGTGTGTTTGTTAGTATGAATTAAGGTTTCAATTACTGAGAAGAAGATGATGAACAGTGTCTTTAATTTGGAAGAATCTTTTTGGGTTTGATTGTTTCAGGTAGGAAAAAGAAGAAGATAAAATGTTTTTTTTTAATTATTTATTGAGTTGCTTGTGTTATTACTTTTTATCCCCAAATCTTTGCAGATATATTAAATTATATTGTGGTCTTATACAGTGAAATATGATTCATATAAGTCAAAATACATATACTAGGTAGTCAAACTATATTCTGGCAAGAAATTGATCGGATCCTGTTAAAGGGAAGATAATTATCGTTTAAAAATTGAAGAGGGTGTTATTTGTTGATTACATGTGAGTTAAAATCGAAAAAGTTATCAATTTTAGGGTACAGTTTTGTCATTACCCCTTTAAAAAGTGATTCTTCACACTGCTATTAATACCGCCTCTGTGCTAAAACAGTAACATATATATTTTTAACTTTTTAAAGTCAATAAAATTCCAAAATTTATATAATTTATTTATATTTTAAAACCATCAATATCATAATTAATAATATTTCTAATTAATTTACAATTGTTATAGTTATTCGTACTAAAACTAAATAAATTCGTGTTGATTATATATTTTAACATTTTGTTAATTGACTCCAAAAAATTAAAATTAAAATGTATTTCATTCTAATCCGGATTACAGGAAAATAGAGATATTTCTACTTTAGGCCTATAAAATTATATTATATACCTAAATTGTCATTATTTGTATACAATCATTTCTAACATCACACTACCAAAAATAAATTCTTCGTTAACATTAAGCGTATATTTAAAAACATGAAATTATTTTTAAAAATCATCATTTTAGAAATATATCTATAATTTGAGCTATACAACTTACTTCTTTTTTTTTGAATGTCCTAATTTATTACAATAATTTATCTAGAAGGGAGAGATCTAGATGGAGAAATAGATAACTTATTATATCTTCATCACGCGCAGTTATTACCTTCTAGACTGTCTTCATAACCTGTCTGTTGTCAACAAGAATTAAACCATCGACCTCTATATAAAACTGAGTCATACTAGGAACCAAGTGACCATCCGTATACAACTTACTTCTAGATTAAGGTTAGCACAATTAATCAATTATGTTAGCACTTGGATCTCAGAAGTTAAAAGTGACTGCTAACAATATTAAGGACAAGGAAATAGATTGTAAACTTGCACTTAAATTGACATGTCCATAAATTAAGCTATGATGTCTCCAGAATTTTTTTTTTTAAGGCTAATTGCCAATAAAAATGGGGAAGGAAGATAAGTTTATGCTCTTCATGAAACTAGGTAACTAACTATTAAGTAATGTCTATGGAGATGCCTTGACATAATTCTGGCACCTTTAAAAGTATTTCATTATATTGGCAGTGTAATAATCTTGAGGCCTATTACACCATGCTTTTCTCTCTTCTTAGCTTTTGTGCACCCAATCTGAAGTAACAGAAGTTTGAGTGAATAAGCAGCTGTGTTTAATGATGTTTCAAGATGCTCTGACATGCAAGGAAGTAAGATGAAAATGAAGAAGAAGCTACTAGACCAAAAACCAGTAATGCATTCATGCATGCTTGAAGAGTTTCATGCTAAGCCAATGGAAATAAACTGCAACAATAATGATAGGAAGTGTCAACGGGACCAAGAAGCAGTAATACCTGCGGATAAAGAGAAACCCAATTCAGAAAAGAGAGAGAGAGAGAGAGAGAGAGAGAAGACTGTGGAGTCCCAATTGAATTTACATAAAGCAAAATTGCTTATATACATTTGTATAGATAGGGTTTCACAACCCGCGCATCTTCTACCATCCATGATGTATCTACGACCACAATTAAAAGTGTGTAAAAGCACTCTATTTTGAAAAGTGAACAGTAAGATCGTTCAAAATATGACATTTATGCCCCCACTTAAAACAAGCAAACCTCTGGTCCGCTATTCTGAATAGCGGAGCTAAGGTATCCAGTACACAGAAGTATTGCTAAAACTCTCTCTCTCTAAGAATCTCATCTCTCTAAGAACAGCAGAACGTTAATGCTGTTGATTCCTAGCTATTCTGGGTTTCTAATCAACATAAACATCTTATATAAAAAGATGAGCAAAACAAAGAGTTTGAACGCAGCTCGATTCAAAAAAACTGGAGTAACCTGGGTTAGTAATTTCCTATTTCTTCTGAGTTCGTAAGTGTTCATACTAGTTTATGCTTATTATAATACACAATTATCAAGAAAAACGAAACAAGGGTAGGTGATACCTCAGATTCTTATTAATTCAGTATACGCTCATGCTTTATTTTAATTTCTGGATTTTTGCAGAAAAGTAGTACACGTCTACATTTTTCTTTTTCGTGCTTTTCAGGTATGATTATGACAAAGGGTAGATACCTATAACATGAGATTTCCATTGAAAAACTTGTAATGATCAAACAAGGTGGAGAAAGAGAGGTGAGACCTTGGGGAGACAAAATTATGACATGCTCAGTAAGGCATGAGTTCTATTTGCAAGGTTCTTACCGTCCACTATTCAGAATAATTGAGTGACTTACCACACTTCTAATTGTGGTTGTAGATACTCTAGATGGATGGTAGGAGATGCACTAGCTGTGAAATCTCATAACCAGAGCTAGCCATGAAATCCGCATAGCCAGTGAGCTGTGAATTCTGTATAGGCATGCCTATAGCCTGCACTAACCCTGGATCGGTTCTTACATATATACGTCACAAGCTCTAAAAGGGAATTCAAATAATGATAACTGTTCTGCACAACTACACAAGGACTACTATAACCACCAATTCTTCCAACAAAACTAGAATGACACCAATACTTGGCATATTGTTATAAATAACTGACCAAGTTTGAGATCAAAATCACTGTTCTAAACTCTATTATTTACCTAAAAGATGGTGAGCTTTAACGTCAACATTCAATAAGTTCAAAAAATACTCATAAGAGCTAGTCAAATTATGTTGATCCAAAAATAAATAGATACATTAAGCCAGTACCCTAATTGAAAGAAGTAGAGAGACTGAGAGAGTACTGAGCTGAGATTGAAGTAAAACAACATACCGCTTTACAAGAATGGGGCACTTTTATGTTGCAGGTACAAAACAAGACCCTTCCCCATTTTTATGTTTTTCCACAGAGAAAAAGAAACAGTTCAAATGCAAAATAATTACTTCTCTATTCCACAGAGTCCCATTTGCTTCTTTCTTCTTCCAGAAAAAAAAAAAAAAAGAGTTCTCAAGTTTACCACCACAATTCCGTTATCACGCCTATTCATAAAACTGAACACTCATTACATTTAAGGGTAGATATGGAACGAATATGTGTCCCTAAAGTTTGTAAATTTTGTAATTGTGAATCCTTTTTTGGAATGGATGGAGTAATATTAATGTAGAAGCAATAAAATCTCACCTGTCTTTTTGAATTGCTGCTACAATGTGATTTTCAGATGCTGGAAGAAACTTAGATATGATAGCAGCGTAGAGAAACCCCGAAAACATACTGAATCCAAGCACAAGAAAGATCCACCCTTGCACTCTTGAAGCATGCATAGGCAAGAAAGTTGAGACTTTCATTTAGCATGTGGTACAGCTAAACAGATCAGCACAAGCATAAGCAACTACTAACATCCGCTTCCCCCTGTAAAAAGATCAACTTTATTATTTTTATTTTAATCAAAGCAGGACTCTACAAAGGCAGCATTAGAATGATTAGTACTTGATATCCTTTGCACTGAATATCTCCAATTTTTTTTATGATGGATCATTTGTCAATGTGTTCCTGTTCCACAGTCTTGTGATGATACCAGAGCATGAAATCATAGGGTTTGTTACTCTTGTCTCGATTCATTTTCATACAGATTAATTGCATTCTTACAGTTTCTGGGTTCTGCTCACTTTCCCGACCCATTTTGTTGAACCTTATTCTTAAAGTATTTAGTTTGTATTCTATACACATCCACCAAAATGCAACAAATCAAAGACAATGTCTCATGCATATAACAACAGACAGTAGTAATTTACAATATCACCACTTAGACCAATACCTTCTAATATGAGCATGAAAGCATTAAACAAAGAATAGAAGTTTAACAGGTTCCACTGTGTACCATAAATAAGTGTTAGCTATAAGTGGTTTGAACACGCAGTAGAGTTCAAGAATTACAAAATATTATTTCTTCTTCAGAGTATACTTCATGAAGGTTCCAAATTATTTTATATCTAGGGGGCTTCTGTTAGATCTAAACAAGACAACAGTATTCTTCTTCCATACCATTGCATAAGATGGGCCTATCTTAACTTCAAGTATAACAAGTTAACAACTCCAACTATCCAACATTCTGAGTTTAATGTGCTCTAGAATTTTAGACCAATAATATCATGCCTTCAATCAGTACTCACCGAATAATCATGCATGCATCTTGAAGCCTCACAACAGTAAAGCTCTATGTATTAAAGCATTATTCACCAAACATAACTAGTAAACACCTCTTCCACTGATAATCATGAGCACTTACATACTTAATCAAGTTTTAATCCCTACTCAGGGTGAAGCTACTTCGTCTATGGAGGTTAATTCCCTTCAAGACCATTGAAAAACAAACAAATTACCAGTCACAAGTTAATAAGTTCAATAAAAATAGAATCAAAGCATATTGCTTTAGAAATTTGCCCCTCACAGATTTGAACCTTCTAACATTAATACTGAACCTTGTCCCTTTTAATGAAACATTCTCACAAAATATTGACTTGATAATCAAATGGGTTATTAACTCAATAGCTGAAATATCATGTTTAATTGTGTATATAGTGACTGTAGTACCAGCACACACAAAGAAAACACACATAAATGCGTAAAATTGTTGATTTTTATTCAGTTAGAGAAGCCAAACTAAATACATATATGTATAAGATTGTACATATATTTAAGAGAGAAATTGCAACGAGATTTGGGGAATGTTTAGGCTTGAGTCTTACCACTATAGGAGAAGATTCCAAGGATGCCGTAAAATAGGGAGGGGATGAATAAAAAGATAGAGAGGGGAGATCGGTTCGCCGGTGCTCCGGCAGCTGATAGACGAGGAAGATTTGAAGGGGGGTGTTTTTTCTACCTGTGAAAATTTATTTTCTCGAGCCCTTTTACGTGAATTTGAGTTTTAGACCTATTTATTATTTACCAGAAAAAGATTTTATAAAAATATAAATTTGTATATATTGTCAAATATTTTAAATTTAATATAAAGCAAAAAAACAAGGTTTGGATAAGTTCATATAAAAAATAAAATGATGTCATTTTGTTTAAAAAATAATATTTTATAAATTTTCAAAATAGTGCTATTTTGAGAGACATGTGATGCATCAAAGTGAATTTATCTCTCACTTATTGTGTCCTATTAATATAATTTATTAATTAATGAATGATAAATATGAGTATCATTACTAGTTATACTCGGTGGCTATAACGGTTAAACCAACATAATTTGAATTAATAAAATAACATAATTATCATTAACAAAAATTCGGATAATGATATGATTACTGATAATGAGATTTTCAGTATCAGCACTTACTCTATGGAGTAATAATTTATGCTATTTTTCTTTTGTTTGGGTAATGTGAATAATATCTGCTTTTAAAAGCATCTTCATATCTACCTTTGAACAATTATTTCCAGTTCTTTTGCGAGACAATGAACCAATTTACAAATTTAGTATTAAAAAAAAAAATCATTCTTTTTGCTGATTATGATAAGATCTGCAAAAACTATTTGTTTTAGCAATTCCAAGTCAAACTTGCTAGATATGCATCAGATATATTTCCCTGATTTCATATAACTTCACCTTAAGCCGCAAATTGACAACATGAATTACTACTGCAGTCCTTTTTAAGAACCCACAATCATATAACATGGACAAGTTGGTGAAGGCAGCGGCCATATTTAGCATTCCATTTAAGAAAGTACAGGAAACTGGAATGTGCTAGTATTATCTTTTAAACCCATGGAAAATAATTAATCACAAAGTTTGCCGGTGAAATTATCCTAGAGCCTCGTGCCAAAATCCTCAATTAATGAAGAAATCGACACCTAGTTTGAATCCAATGATAGCCTACATGTACCCTGCAACACTGAAGTGGGAATGTGAAGCAAAATGGGCATTTATAAACTAAGCTGCTCCAGGAAATTGCCTAGATCAATCGTTTTGAGCAACCACAGCTTCCAATTTTTGCAACCAGTTCACATATTGACCTTGCTCCTTCTTATGTAGGTGGAGGAGGAGGAAGTTAGTGAGGCGTTCCCCAATACCCTTTGATACTAGATACTGCTTGAGCTCATCTTGCAAATTAGGATCCAAAGTACTGCAAAAATAACAGGTTGCTTCCATTAGCCACACATAAATAACTAGGAACTTGAGTAAACAGTGAAATCAAACAAGGAAACTAATTCATCAGTACAGCTTCATATTCATTTTATAGCATCTCCTACTTGCCCCTAAAAAATAATTAAAAATCAGGACCCAATCAATTTACAGGTACTACTGCATTCAAAATAACAAATATATCTGACTATTCACCCAAAAAAAATCTAGAAGTGCTTTCCTCCCATATTCATCAGACAAGACCAAAAGGAGAGAGATTCTTTTGTACTGCCCCAAGGATAGAAGACATCAATACTCTCTACTGAAGACTACCCCCACAAAGTAGAACATTGAAAATTACACACCAACAGCAGCAAAAGTACAATAAAGATGAAACAACAAATATGCACTCAATTTTTCCATGTCAATCAAATCAACACACTCAGCCACACAGGTGAGTTTGTAACTACTATCCAGCCCCCGTATTAGGATCATGAACTCAAGTCTGCATAGTGCTACGGTAAGAGCTTCTTCTGTGGCTTCTGTTGGGGAAGCATAACTCCTCTTTTCAAATTAGATGGAGACATGATGTGCATTTTTATTTAATACATGAGATAGCATGATTCGAGAAATTCAAATTAAGGTACAATGAAAGCCCAGTGTCCTACTACATAGTCATGGAGTGAATGTATGTATTGGCAATAATAACGATGAGTATCACTGATGCACAGAAATGGTACTCAAAATACCCACTCAGCATCCTATTTTTGTACTCATACAATCAGCAGTCATCAGTCTAAAGTTTGAATATGATTAAACAAGAACATTGAAAGCCAATATTAGAATGGCACTACTCTAAAGTTTAAGCCTTAATAGAAAGAATAATACTAATTAAACAGTTTTTCTTCAGATTATGTGGAGTCGATAAAAATATTGACTCCGTTTCTCTCTTTTTTCTCGCAACCAAGCTTACCTGAATAAGGGACCTCTGTAGACTGAAGATCCCAAACTGGTTGATGACTGGAGATAGTAGGCATTATGAATAGCAAACTCGGACCCACTTTTACCTTTACTCGAAACTCCACAATCAAACTGCAAGATGGAGCTCAAACCAGGCTTTTTTATGCATACCTTCATCAAACCTTCCCTAGGAAACCTACTATCTTCTTCAAAGGTCTCATGGCCTAGCAAAGCAGAAACAGCAAGCTCCTCACCCGACTCAAACTTCTTCCTCAAGACCACATCCTGAGATTGAGGAGAATCCCAATCCACAACAAAATCTCCCAAAGGACCATTTTCATCATTCTGCATGCACGTCAACATTTAGAGACATTTAAGATAATAAAATTTGAGCAGGGTCTCCTGAACGAGAACCTTTTTTTGGATAAATAAAAGTATGTGATCTCCTAAATAAGAACATTATATCTCTAACTTCTTCCACGTGAAGGAAACACTGCATATGATCGCACCAATATCATGATAGATGGCATGAAGTTTGGCATAGCGTCCTCTCAAGGGGAAAAAAACACTAAAATGGCAACTGGAGGCGAAGCACTTTAAAGTTTATTTTCTTAATGCCAGTTATTTTGTAAATACAGTTTCCCATGTTAAAAAGAAAGACAATTTTCATTTTTAGAAACACGTGTTTGATAGATGATAATTTTGTCTAGAGAAACTATTCCCTCCTGTTCCAAAAAATATAAGATCGATATTTTATTATTTTCAAAAGTTAAAATATAGTGAGTCAAATAGATCCTATAGTTTGGAGCAGAGGGAGTATTTGTTTTAATGAAATTGTGGCCTTTTGGAAATGACTCCTACTATATTCTAAAATTATTTTATTTTGATTCATCCAAAGTTGCAAACTCAATGTATTTTATTAACAGCCATGAACCATAAACACAAAACAGTTGTTCGAGCTCTAAATAACAATTACTATTCGTTTTGATTTCCAGGATACTTGTTCAGTTTTTAGCAACAGCTCATTAACAATTGAATAATCATATCGTTCAAAAAGAATTTCAATTGTAATCAATGAAACAGATACATAATACATTGCACTCCATGTATTCGACCAAATGTCAAGGAACAGTAAAAGAACAAACAAAAAAGAGTCAATTCAGTTTAATATCATTTTATAAACTTGTAAATAGAGATAGAAAGAGAAAATAATTTGGAAAGAAAGTATATAGTACCTGAAAGTTGTTAGAGGAGAGCTCGTGTTTGATCTCCGATTGCAATACCTTGAGCAGGTTCATATCTTCTATAGCTTTCCGACCCTGGCGCAATATTCTAGTTACCCTCGGCATTAGTGTTCTCTCTTCCGCTATTTTGCAAACAGAGATGAAATTAGTGGGTAGTTGATCAGCATATGTGAATGAATAGTACTCGGAAAAACATTCGACATTAATTGTTTTCGGTTTTTAATTCGTTCCTAAACGATACTCCTCGTTTTGGATGAACAAATTATAATTTACAGCCGCATTAATAAAAATAAAAATAAAAAAATAAAAAATTAAAATTTATTCTTAGTAATTTTACGATATTATATAAAATATTAAATACTAATGACTTAATTATCTCTCATTTTATATACTTATTTTAAAATTTTAAAAATAAAAAAAATATATTTTTAATTATTCTTTTGAAAAGGAAAGATGTGATTTATATTTTACCCAATTTCGTCCAAATGGTTTCACCGTTTTTTTTTGTTTTTTTTTTTAAATCGACCGTTGTATGGTCTATCCATCTATGATCTATCTATTAAGCTTTTTATGTATATGGCTCATCTCCTTTTTCTGTCATATTATGGTACACTCAATTTTTATTAATCTCCCTTGTATCTGTAACTATTTTCCGCGCCACGAGAATTGCGTGTGTAATTGTCATAAAAGATATAATAGAAGTTTTATTAAATTTTAAGAAGAATAATAAAATATAAAAAAATTAAGAATGACTATATTATAATAAAACTTAATTGGTAGAGGTGAAAGGGAAAAAAAATATGATACTCCTTCCGTTCCAAATTAATTGCTCAGTTTTGACTTTTTTAAGTTAAATTGACTATTTTTAAAATTAATAATTAATCATATATAAATATATTTCTAAAATTATAAAAATTGAAATTAGTAATAAATTGTATATACTTTCTTTTGGTTATAATCTCTTCACCTATATTTTAGCAGAAATAGTAAAAATATTAGTTTTAAAAATGGTCAATTTAACTTTAAAAAATTAAAACTGAGCAATTAATTTGGGACGGTGAGGGTACAATTTTAAGAGAGCAGGTATTTTATTTTCTCTCTCTTAATATTGTCTATACTTAATTTTGTGTGATAGAACAAACTTATAATATGTAAATGAGAGGGATATTACTTTTAAACTTTCATATGCTAAGGGTCTTCTTGTGACAAACGAGAATTTTGTAATTTAATTGAAATATTTATTGAATTAAATAAATATTTTTCGATGATTTGATTGTTGAATTAATTGATTAATTGGTGAATTTGTGGTAGATTAATTTAATTATATGTGTTACATTAATTAAATTAATGTGGAGAATTTTTATATTTAAAGTATGTGTTTAATTGAATTTATTTGATTAAATACATTATTTAAATAAGTATAATGTTATTTCTAATTAATTGAATATTAATTAGAGATTTAATAATTTGTCATTATTAATAAAGGAAAATTTTCTTTATGTGACTATGTGATTTAATGTAGAATTATTCTATTTTATTTAATTGATTTAAATTAGATTATTTAATTAATTTAAATATGTGACGTAAACTATATTATAAGCTTTTTATTAAAATAAATTAGAAGGAGGATAATAATTGAGTAGCCAAACATGGCCTTAGTGGGAGTTGGTGTCAGTTATTAAACTGACGCCATGTTCTGTCATTTGGTTTTCACGTATTATTATTTCATGCGTTATGGTTCATCAGTTTTCAAAAGTTCATACAGAGAGAAAAGAGAAAGAGATTTGTGAGGGATTAGAGAATTAAGAAGAAATACATTCAATTGTTGCATAGTTAAAGCATTTAATCGGAGGTAATTCTTAAATTTAACCTTTAAATTATGTTTTCTTAATTTTCTCCATGAATGCATGTGTTGAGTTCTCTGTAAACTAAGTTTTATGGCTAGATTTCTATATAATGATGATTAAATGTTAGAAAGCATGTATGAGCGTCTTTTATATGATGTATATGTGATTTAGAGTAATTAATTTCATGAAATCATGTTTTAATTGAGTTTTCAAAAGTTATAGAGTATGAAAATTGCATATCTGGCCCTTATATACAAATTGTCTACTTCAAATTATTTATTTAACTTAAAATTGATAGTTGGGTATAATTATACATGTTTAAATAAACAATACAGAGTTCAAACAGACTAATTTGGTTAAGAAACGAGTTTACTGCGATTGATTTCGTTAACCGTATCAAAATATAAAAATAATGCATGAATAGTGGATTTTGGCCTTTAAATTTGTTGTTCAGATGGTTTATGTTGTTAAAATCACTATATACATGTTAGGTTTTAGTTTTACATTATGTATGATGTATGGGTATGCGTAAATTGCCTATTAGGGGTGCTAATTGGAAGAAAATTGGCATGTCTCTCGTTGTTCGCGAAGAACAGAGGAGTCGAGCCTGATGTCCAGTGCGGCCGCGCTGGACAATAGCTTATTTTAGGCGCGGTCGCGCCGGTCTGCAGAATCACCCAGAAAGTTTTATTTAAATATTCAAGTCCAAAATAGTAATTGTAACCTAATTTAATGAATATGTGTGACGCCCCCAAAATAGGTCCATACAACCCATTTTGAGTCGCCAGTAACATTCTACAAAATACAAATACAAATATGAATTTTCCCATTTACAACTAATAAGTGTTGTGCAAAATATGACAACACAATACAAATACATCTTAAATTCTCAATACACTTATTGTCACACTAATAGTAAGGTATTGAGACACTTCTATTATCTCGGACCATCACTCCATTCCCCGGTTAGTCCCCGCTACACTTTCTTTTCCTGAGGAGAACAATGGAACAAAAAGGAAAAGGGTGAGCACAATAGCCCAGCAAGAAATATCATGACTAAAATAATGAAGAATAAAAATTATCTTCAGTCTTCAACAATAATAAATCAGAGATTTATAGATATTTTAATTGTTCAACAACAACAATTGCAGCGGAACAAACAATCCATTAGAATAGTCAAGTAGATTATAATATCTACCATCTTCTATAAATTAAAGGATCACCACCAATATTTTATCCCCGTAACACCAATCAACAATTCCTATTTATGAACATCCAAATCAACAGTTTATATTCAACAACCTCTCTTTGCACTACGTGCCAAAGATATTTATTTGTAGCCGCCATGTCCTCTGTCTCTTCCTTGAAATTGACTTTCTTGATGCTGATGATTTTGTTGTTGATTCCAATGATCATTATTGAATCTTTCTCCTCTACCTCGATCATTGCCTCTACCTCGTCCTCTATGAGTTCCATTGGGTATAAAGTTATTAACTGATGAGGCCTTCAATGCTTGTTCTTCTTTCTCTTGTTGGTTAATTTTTTTCTCATGAACCAATAAGGAACTTTGTAACTCATCAATGGAAAGTTTATCAACATCATTAGCTTCTTCTATAGAACAGACAACAAAATTAAATTTTGGTGTCAAGGATCGAAGAATCTTCTCAATAATGGTTACATCCTTTGTCTTGTCGCCATGGATTCGCATTTGATTAACGATTGTCATCGTTCTTGAAAAATAGTCTGTAATTGACTCTCATGATTTCATTCGAAGCATTTCGAACTCCGAATGAAGTGCTTGAAGCTGCTGCCTCTTAGCCCTTGCTGTACCTTGATACTTGTTGCTCGATTTCGCAATCAATAAAACACGCGCAAGTATACGCGGTCCACAAGTAATATAAGATAAGTAAAGTGTCGAACCCACGAGGAATTATGATAAATAATTACCAAATATCAATCGCATGTAAAATCAATCCAATTTAAACAATGACAATATGATTTGTGTTTGTTGTTGATTAAAACTAAAATAAAGGAAATTTAGAAAACAAGGTTTTACTAACACGGATAAAGTTCAAGATAAAAAGGTCTAAGATTACAATATCCCCCAACTCTTCATTTAAATATCCTACTCTCTCTTGTTTGGTAAATTAGAACATAAGAATTGCTATCCGAGAAATCACAAGTATATATAAGCCTCTCTCGATGGTCGAATACGTATTTCCTATTGTGGTGCATAAATATATTTCTATTCTATACACAAGCAAGAATCCCATATCAAGAACAATTAATAAGACACATGTCACGTAAAGTCCCATTAACCATTCTATCAATTACCAACTTTCACAATAGAAATCATTAAGCATGGTTTCTCAAATGGATACATGTGGTATTTAGGTATATGTCTATCCTAAATACAATCAAATTATCAACCTTCAAGAATAATACATAAGACTCACGTCACATAATCTCATACATTATCCATAAAGAATATCTAATTTTCACATGAATTCATAACTAGGTCTCAACTTATACTTCCTCTCTCAATTCCATATAAGTTACCAAAGTAATTACGGGCCAAGTAATTAATCCTTAATCAAAGGTTATAAACTCCAATTCACAAAATGCCTAATTACCATTCAAGAGAGAGCATTCAATTTAAACTACAAGTTGGGTTCCATTGCAATCTTAGAATGAAGAGTTTAGCTCATATTTAATCTTAATAACATCATAAACTGATTATAGTACATGGTTTGGAATAACAAAGTAAGAATAAAGAACTACAACAAATGAAGATACACCCCTTTTGTGATGATATTCCCGAATTAGTGAGATGTAGTTCTTCTTGAGTTGCTCTTGTTTCCTATTTCGTGCTCCAAGCCTCTTTGGTTGATGAAATTCTGATAATCTTTCCTTTAGCTCCTTTGTTCTTCTTCTTTTCTCTCAAACCCTAGCTTTTTCCAAGTGTGTAACCAAGCTTGAATTATCCAATACCAACTCCCGGGATGCCTCCTCATCTGCATTCCCTCTCTCCTCATTTTCCCGTTCCTGAAATTCCTCCTCTAGTGCGCCACAATAGCAGAACAGACAAAGCCCAGCCGCACCAGAAATCGCACTCTCGCCCCGGCGAGAAAAACAGCCAGGGGAGCTCGCCCCGGCGAGGGCTCGCCGCGGCGAAGATTTTGGCCTTGGAGGCTCGCCCCGGCGAGAGCTCGCCCCGGCGAGGAAATTGGCCTGGGGAGCTCGCCGCGGCGAGGTCACATGTCCCGCTGAAATTACTCTTTTGCCCCCATTTTGCCAAAAACCACCACAATCGTCCACAACTGTTCCCTGCACAATAAAAGCATAAAACAAGTAAATAGATACTAAAAACACCTAAGGATAGCAAAGAATTGAGTTCAAAGGATAACTAATTCGTAGGTATAAAACCCACTCATCAAATACCCCCAAACTTAAGACTTTGCTTGTCCTCAAGCAAAAACAACGGAGATGAAAAATACATAATGCAACTAATTAAATGAATGCAAATGCATGAACTATAAGCCTAGAGCAGCCAAGATAAGGAAGACAAGCCTCAACAATCAGAAACAAATAAACAACAACAACACGACTGTAGGACTATCAGAAATGAGACACGCACCAAATTTCGCCAAATGATTAACCCTTATGTGTGTGTGTGTGGTCAGAAAGACAGAGTACGCAATGATCACAATTCGATCTAAGAACTATAGTGCTCAAAAGAAGATAAAATAGTCGAGTACCACTACTAGTATCTCACATACTCACTAGCTTTTATTTCACACTCTATTAACTATATTTTATCACAATCACCGAGTGCGTTTTACGCTCCATCTCGATGATAGTTTTATTTACATCTAGATCTGTGCAATGTCTATCTTTCTTAGGCTCATCAATGTCACCCATGTAGCAAACTTTCCACCGATGACTCCCAAACCAGATGGTCTTAGGGCACCAAGTGTAGAACACTCCAAAGGGTTTACTTGTTCGAATGACACCGGCCACAAAGATAAAACGGTCTAGATTTGCTCATATCTGTCTATATTTCATTTTTCAATTATCACCAGCATCAAGACAGACATCGAAGCATTAAATAAGCATAGAAATAATTTTTTTTTTTTTTTTTTTTTAAACTATCCTATCTTTTAATGAGCAATAACAGCTTCAAAGACTTGAACATACAATCTCACGTACTCGACAACACTGATATGTGCATTAGTAACTCAAAGGGTTAAAAATTTAAGAAAATTAGGTACGAGCTAACATTTCTAATATAGCAATTCGAATCCAAAGTGTTGAATATCTTAAAAACAATTTATCACCATGTCATCATCGGCTCTCCTTAAGTGCGCTGCTCAAGAGCTTTCTAAATGCAAATATTTTTTTTTTTTTTTTTTTTTTTTTGAATGAAGAACAAAGCAGATGATGAATATGTACAATGAATATCACACAAATGACCAGAACAGAACTAATCATTAAAAGCAAGAAAAGTCATTTTGATGATATTATAAGTACTTAATTATAACATAAGTTTGAAACATACTACGTGGATGCAAAACTACAGCTAAATGCAACATACTAAAATACTATAACTTCAAACTAAAAACTCTAAAACACCCCCAAACTTGGAAATAACAATGTCCTCATTGCAGAAAAGATAAAGACATGAAAAACTGAGGACTTCCCTATGATATCACTCGGCGGGGTGATCGTCTGTCTCCTCGACGTCAGAATCTGATGGTGGGAAAGGCGGCAGCGGTGTAGGCACGGGGAAAGGAAGTGGAGGTACACTCGGGTACTGTGCTGCTAGAACCGCGCTGAAACTAGTGGTGAAGTTCCACATGTGCTCCTGCCTCTCTGCAATGCGCTGATTCTGCCTCCTTAGCCTCCTCTCAAGCTTCTTAGCTTGACTGTCAATAAGTAACTGGAGGCTGCGAATTTGAGTGCTGAATTTTGCCTTAGGCCGTGATGAACCGGCAGGCAGCTGAGTATCCTCCTCCTCCTCCTCCTCGGAAGTAGCCTCAATAATAAAGCCCCGGCCACGAGGATGCGACTCGGCTTCATCCCAAACCTTGTACCTCGCGATTAGCCTGTGGTCGAGAAGCTGCGATGGCTGCTGTGTGACCTCATCATCTCGCCACTGCACCCCCGCCTGCCTACACAGTCCACAAATGAGGGAGGGGTGAGGTAGTCCGCCCTGAACATTACCCCGCAGAAGCCGGCGGATACTACCCTCGATGATGTTCCCTACATCAATCGAGAAATCCATAACAATAGCGTAAAGCAACGCGGCCTTCTCCTTAGAAACATCGCTCACGTGCTGGGAAGGCATGAGCTTGGCACTCAGAAAGGCGTACCAAATCTTTCCATACAGGCTGAGGTCTTTGCTGGGGAAGAGAGAAGCACCTCTATCTCGCCTAGTGATCCATGTGGTACCCGGTTTGCACAACTCAGTTACAATCTTGTCAAAATCAGGCTGCGAGCGAATGAACTCTGTATACTGGCATAATGCAGGAGGCACCAAGTTGTAGTAGTGATTAATTGCCTGTGCGCTGAACGGTACCCTCATCCCCCTGACTATGGCCTCAAAAGGCTGCCTGTCCTGAGCGTTGGCATAGAACTCCTGTACCACAGGAACCACTGCTGGGTCGGGGTGGTGGGTGAAAGTGTCCCACACCCTCTCATCTATCTGCTCCCAAATCTCTCCATCAACCCCTCTCTGAGGCCTGAGTCCGCGCTCGGGAGTTAGAGCTTTACCCGTGATGAAGTCATCAAACCTGTCTGCCGCCTCGGCACTGATAAACTTACTGTGGTCATACTGCCTTGGTGGTGCAGATGCGGATCCCTCAGTACGAGATCTCTTAGGAGGCATGGTAGCAACAAAGCAGAAATTCCTATTTCAAAACTGACCCAAACCCCACTGAATTCAATTCACTGCTATATAGGAACTTCCCCCAAACTTGAATTTTTCATAAACCAAATTTTTCCTGCAAGAAGTCTCCAAATACACAAAATATATCCCCAATCCAGCAGTTGAGACAAAACAACTCAACTGGGAATCCAATATCACAGTGCAGTAAATGAATGGCAGTGCAAAAATCAACACAGACACGCCCAAATCAGTGCTAAAGATACTCAATTACAGCCCAAATGTATTCTCAGATGCAGTACTAAACCAAATTAACAGTAAACAGAGCCAAATGCAATGAAAATACAGTCCACAATGGTATACCTTGCCGCTGTCAGTTTCAATTATGAAGAAGGAGGAATTGCCTGCTTGAATTCACCAAATTGCGACTTGATTCCTCGCTGAGATGTAATGAGGTTAAATTCCAGCCCCAATTCTTCCAACTAACTGACCTAATTCGAATGGTGTTGATGATGGTGACTGTAATGGTAGAACTGATTGAAAACCCAAATTGGAAGTGGATTTCGTGTGAAAAAGGGGTGCTCAATCCGTTGGTTAGTTGAAATCGAGAGTGGGATGTGGCTAGGGTGGACTTCGATTGCTCAAGTATGGTTTGGGGCTATTGGGTTTTGGGTTGCAGAGAATGGAGAAGAAGAAGAATGGAAAAAATCGAACGGGGAGGGGGTTTTTAGGTTCTGCAATTCCGTGTCTCTCGCCGGGGCGAGAGATTTACTCATGATTTTCTCGCCGGGGCGAGAGTTTCCAAGGCTAAAAACCTCGCCGCGGCGAGCCCTCCTGCTGAAGCAAAAATTAGATTTTTGAAAATTTCATCCAGGGACCATGCCTCATAACAACTCCCTGTATCCCTGCAACTTTCAAAACATACATTAGACACAATGGGCCAAAAATGGCCCTCAAAGGTGACTCGGTGCTAAAAATCCAAAACTAACACACAATATACTAAATATGAAAAATTTAAAAACTAACTAATCATGGAAAATGCAATAATTACGACACCCAACTGAATCATAAAAGGATACGGAAGATGGTGGGTTGCCTCCCACCGAGCGCTTGGTTTTGAGTCCTCGGCCCGACTTTTCATCAATTTTCAAGGTTGATCGGCTAAAGTTATCGAGGTCTTTTGGCGAGCGAAGCCGCCACCCCAATAATGCTTAAGGCGTTGCCCGTTGACTTTGAACGTCACTTCCGGATTATCACCATAGATTTCGACAGCTCCGTGTGGAAATGCTTGCTTGACAGTGAAAGGACCCGACCAACGCGATTTGAGCTTTCCGGGAAAAAGCCTCAATCTAGAGTTGAACAGCAATACTGCTTGGCCAGGCTCGAATTTTCTGTCAATAATCTTCTTATCATGCCACCTCTTTACCTTTTCCTTGTACAATTTTGCATTTTCATAAGCTTGCAGTCGGAACTCATCAAGTTCATTGAGCTGAAGAAGCCTTTTCTCACCTGCAGCTGTGAGGTCAAAATTCAACTTTCTAATGGCCCAAAACGCCTTATGCTCAAGCTCAACCGGGAGATGGCACGCCTTGCCATAAACAAGCTGGTATGGTGACATACCAATGGGTGTTTTAAAAGCCGTTCTATACGCCCATAATGCCTCATCCAGCTTTGTCGACCAATCTTTCCTTGTGGGGTTAACGATCTTTTCCAGGATTTTTTTAACTTCTCTGTTGGAAACCTCCGCTTGTCCATTGGTCTGGGGGTGATAAGCAGTAGCAATTCTATGAGTGACCCCATATTTTCCCAAGAGGGCAGCAAAATGTTTATTGCAGAAGTGACTCCCTTCATCACTAATCATCGCCCTCGGAGTGCCGAATCTTGTAAAGATATTCTTTTGAAGGAATTTCAGCACAACCTTGGAATCATTAGTGGGAAATGCGGCTGCCTCCACCCATTTAGATACATAATCTACTGCCAAGAGAATGTATAGATTGTTGAAAGAGGGTGGGAATGGCCCCATGAAATCTATGCCCCAAACATCAAATACTTCAACCTCCAGAATCATATTTAGAGGCATTTCGTGCCTTTTGGAGATATTCCCCATCCGTTGACATCTATCACATTTTAGCACAAACTGATGAGCATCCTTGAACAAAGTTGGCCAAAAGAACCCCGCTTGCAACACCCTAGTGGCTGTTTTCTCACCTCCATAGTGTCCTCCATATAACGAATCATGACAGTGATGGAGAATGCTCTCGACCTCGCTCTGTGGAATACACCTTCGAATCATTTGGTCCACACAATGCTTGAACAAATAGGGTTCATCCCACATATACCTAGTAACATCATGAAGAAACTTTTTCTTTTGCTGCCACGACAAGTCCGGTGGAAGAGTGTTACTAACCAAGTAGTTAGCAAAATCAGCATACCAAGGTATTTCGCCTTGCACCACAAACAGTTGTTCATCCGGGAAAGATTCATTTATTAGCACCTTATCTTCCTTATCATACCCCAGATTCTCCAATCTAGATAGATGGTCGGCTACTTGGTTTTCAGTTCCCTTTTTGTCCCGAATCTCCAAGTCAAACTCTTGTAACAATAGGATCCATCTAATCAATCTCGGTTTAGCATCTTTCTTTGCAATGAGATATCGAATAGCTGAATGGTCCGTGAATACAACCACCTTTGTTCCAATCAAGTAAGATCGAAACTTGTCAAATGCATAAACTACTGCAAGCAACTCCTTCTCGGTAGTGGTGTAATTGAGTTGTGCATCAGTTAAGGTTTTGCTAGCATAGTAAATGGCATGAAAAACCTTCTCCTTTCGCTGTCCCAAAACAGCCCCCACCGCATAATCACTGGCATCACACATCAACTCGAAGGGTTTTGACCAATCCGGAGCAACTATCACTGGTGCAGTGGTTAATTTCTTCTTTAATAACTCAAATGCCATCAAACACTCCTCATCAAACTTGAATGGCACATCTTTTTCAAGGAGACTGCATAAAGGCTTTGTGATCTTAGAGAAATCCTTAATGAATCTTCGGTAGAACCCCGCATGTCCCAGAAAACTGCGAATGCCCTTCACTGAGGTTGGTGGAGGTAAGTTTTCAATTGTTTCGAGTTTTGCTCTATCCACCTCAAGACCCTTGGATGACACTTTATGCCCAAGTATAATCCCCTCTTGCACCATGAAGTGACATTTTTCCCAGTTGAGCACCAGATTAGTTTCCACACATCTCTTCAGTATTAGAACTAGATTTTCCAAGCAGTTGTCAAATGAATCACCAAATACTGAGAAGTCATCCATGAAAACTTCAACATTGCGTTCTACCAAATCTGAGAAAATAGCCATCATACACCTTTGAAAGGTGGCCGGTGCATTACACAGTCCGAATGAGACCCTTCTAAAAGCAAAAGTACCAAATGGGCATGTGAAGGTAGTCTTTTCTTGATCTTCTGGAGCAATAGCAATCTGATTATATCCCGAATATCCATCTAGCAAGCAATAGTACTCATGCCCGGCTAGTCTATCCAACATTTGATCGATGAAGGGCAATGGGAAGTGATCCTTTCGAGTTGCTTTGTTAAGCCTCCTGTAATCCATGCACACCCTCCAACCAGTTACTGTTCTTGTTGGAATCAATTCATTATTCTCATTGGCAACGACTGTCATGCCCCCTTTCTTGGGTACACACTGAACTGGGCTCACCCAAGCACTGTCAGAGATAGGATAAATTATTCCAGCATCTAACCACTTCAAAATCTCTTTCTTTACTACCTCCTTCATAATTGGGTTGAGTCTCCTCTGATGTTCCACAGTGGGCTTACTATCATCTTCCATCAGGATTTTGTGCATACAGTAAGATGGGCTTATTCCCTTGATGTCGGCGATGGTCCATCCAATAGCAGATTTGTACTCCCTAAGAACCCGCAACAGCTTGCTTTCCTGAAACTCGTTAAGCACAGATGCAATAATAACAGGTAAAGTAGCTGAATCACCTAAATATGCATACCTGAGATGGTTAGGCAAGGGCTTTAGCTCAAGTGATGGAGGTGTCTCAAGTGATGGTTTCAACCGATCTGTAGCATTCTCAGCATGTTCAAGAGATTCAAACGGAATTTGAAACTTGCTCCCCCGTGGCACTGTATCTAAAATCTGTAGATATTCAACCAAATCTGGATCTTCTATGTCAAACTCTCCCAGAAGTGCAGTTTCTAATGGATCATTGTTTAACACATTCAAAAACTCGTCTTTCACGGCTTGCTCGATAACATCCACATGAAAACATTCTTCCTCATCCGAAGGGAATTTCATGGCCTTAAATACATTGAAGGTCACTTCTTGATCCTGAACCCTCATAGTGAGCTCTCCCTTTTGCACATCGATTAAAGTTCTTCCAGTGGCTAAAAATGGTCTCCCTAGAATAATAGGAATGTTTTTATCTTCCTCATAATCTAAGATGATAAAATCAGCCGGGAAGATGAATTTATCCACCTTGACAAGAATGTCTTCAACAATTCCCCTTGGGTATGTAACCGACCTATCGGCAAGCTGAAGAGAAATGTTTGTAGGCTTTGGTGCAGGCAACCCCAACTGAGTATACACTGATAATGGCATGAGATTAATACTCGCACCCAAATCACACAAACATTTGTTGAAAGAAAGGCTACCAATAGTACACGGTATAGTGAAGCTGCCTGGATCTTTCAACTTGGGGGGTAGCTTTCTTTGCAGCACGGCACTACATTCCTCTGTCAAAGCCACTGTCTCAAAGTCATTTAGCCTTTTCTTCCTAGACAGAATTCCTTTCATAAATTTGGCATAGCTAGGCATCTGTTCTAAGGCCTCTGCAAAAGGAATGTTAATTTGTAGCTTCTTGAAGACCTCCAGGAATTTGGCAAACTGTTTATCTAACTTCTGCTTCTGCAGTCTCTGAGGGAAAGGTACTGGTGGATATACTTTTGGAGTAGGCTCAACACGAGGTTTATCTGTGGTATCTCTCCGCTCTGACTCAGGTGGTACACTGCTGTCCATTTCCTTAGAAAAATCAGCATTAGTCAAGTCCGGGGGAGAGCTTGAGTGGGCTGCCCCCTTTTGCAATTCGGGCTCCTGTAAGGTTTGTTTACCACTTCTGAGAGTTACTGCCTGACATTCCTCTTTCCCATCTCTTCGTGGATTAGTCTCTGTGTTACTTGGAAGAGATCCCTGGGGTCTATTTGACATAGAACTAGCCATTTGCCCAATTTGATTTTCCAAAGCTTTGAGTGCTGCTGCTTGGTTTTTTATCAAGATATCTTGGTTAGCTATGTGTTTCAAAATCAACTCCTCAAATTCTGATTTTCTCTCTGGTTGTGATTGTGAGGTTTGAGCTGTATGATGTTGTTGAGGTGGATTTTGGAACCCTGGTGGATGATGTGGTTTAGGAGCTTGCTGAAAATTTTGATTGTTGCTCCATGAAAAGTTAGGGTGGTTCCTATTTCCAGCATTGTAAGTGTTTTGGTACTGATTTGGCGGTCTCTGATAACTACTTACAAACTGAACTGCCTCGTGGTCAAATGGACATTGGTCATTGGCATGTGTTCCTGCACACACTTCACAAACAACAGCCACCTGCTGCACTTTTGAATCAGTTAAGGTATCAATTTACTTAGACATTGCGGCCATCTGAGCTGCTAAGGCTGTGATGGCATCCACCTCTAATACTCCGGCTACCTTTGGTTGACTCATCCTAGCAGTAGGCCATTGGTAGTTATTTGCAGTCATGACCTCCAACAGCTCAATTGCTTCCCCATAATTCTTAGCCATGAGAGATCCCCCAGCTGCTGCATCTATACAAGATCGATTGTGAGATCCCAATCCGCTGTAGAAGGTATTCAATTGCATCCATGGGAGGAATCCATGATGCGGGCATCTTCGAAGCAAATCTTTAAATCTTTCCCATGCCTCATACAATGACTCCCCATGATGTTGTTCAAAGGTTGCAATTTCATTTCTCAATCTCGCAGACTTTGCAGGAGGGAAGAACTTTGCCAAAAATTTTTGTGCTAAGTCTGACCATGTAGTGATGGACCCCGGTGGCAATGAGTGAAGCCAACTCTTAGCTTTGTCTCTCAAAGTGAACGGGAAAAGTCTAAGTCTCAAAACATCATCCGTTACCCCAACAAATTTGAAAGTATCACATATCTCAATAAAACTCAACAAATGCTCATTAGGGTTGTCATTGGGCAAACCCCCAAACTGTAACGAATTTTGCACCATTTGTATTGTTCCCGGTCTAATTTCAAAGGCCGTTGCAGTTATTGCCGGCCTTATGATACTAGACTGTAGATCACTAATCTGCGGCGTTATATAGTCGCTCAATGCTTTTTGTTCCTCTGCCGCCATAGTTTCTTGATTGTTAGAATCCCTGATTCTTTCTCTTCTTAGTCTTCGGGTATTTCTCTCAATCTCGGGATCGTAAGGAAATAACTCAAGACTTTATGATCGGCGCATACAAATCAAGGGTACCTACACAATCAAGTAAGTAAAAATTAAAAACAAGTCTAAATTAAGATCAATTTAACTATAATCGATATAGGTAAAATTATTGTAAAATAACTCCCCGGCAACGGCGCCAAAAACTTGTTGCTCGATTTCGCAATCAATAAAACACGCGCAAGTATACGCGGTCCACAAGTAATATAAGATAAGTAAAGTGTCGAACCCACGAGGAATTATGTTAAATAATTACCAAATATCAATCGCAT
Organism: Aralia elata; assembly: GCA_034770075.1. Lineage (NCBI taxonomy): Eukaryota > Viridiplantae > Streptophyta > Magnoliopsida > Apiales > Araliaceae > Aralia > Aralia elata. Next base: position 6,184,009 of record CM068378.1, read on the forward strand.
GTAAAATCAATCCAATTTAAACAATGACAATATGGTTTGTGTTTGTTGTTGATTAAAACTAAAATAAAGGAAATTTAGAAAACAAGGTTTTACTAACACGGATAAAGTTCAAGATAAAAAGGTCTAAGATTACAATATCCCCCAACTCTTCATTTAAATATCCTACTCTCTCTTGTTTGGTAAATTAGAACATAAGAATTGCTATCCGAGAAATCACAAGTATATATAAGCCTCTCTCGATGGTCGAAATACGTATTTCCTATTGTGGTGCATAAATATATTTCTATTCTATACACAAGCAAGAATCCCATATCAAGAACAATTAATAAGACACATGTCACGTAAAGTCCCATTAACCATTCTATCAATTACCAACTTTCACAATAGAAATCATTAAGCATGGTTCTCAAATGGATACATGTGGTATTTAGGTATATGTCTATCCTAAATACAATCAAATTATCAACCTTCAAGAATAATACATAAGACTCACGTCACATAATCTCATACATTATCCATAAAGAATATCTAATTTTCACATGAATTCATAACTAGGTCTCAACTTATACTTCCTCTCTCAATTCCATATAAGTTACCAAAGTAATTACGGGCCAAGTAATTAATCCTTAATCAAAGGTTATAAACTCCAATTCACAAAATGCCTAATTACCATTCAAGAGAGAGCATTCAATTTAAACTACAAGTTGGGTTCCATTGCAATCTTAGAATGAAGAGTTTAGCTCATATTTAATCTTAATAACATCATAAACTGATTATAGTACATGGTTTGGAATAACAAAGTAAGAATAAAGAACTACAACAAATGAAGATACACCCCTTTTGTGATGATATTCCCGAATTAGTGAGATGTAGTTCTTCTTGAGTTGCTCTTGTTTCCTATTTCGTGCTCCAAGCCTCTTTGGTTGATGAAATTCTGATAATCTTTCCTTTAGCTCCTTTGTTCTTCTTCTTTTCTCTCAAACCCTAGCTTTTTCCAAGTGTGTAACCAAGCTTGAATTATCCAATACCAACTCCCGGGATGCCTCCTCATCTGCATTCCCTCTCTCCTCATTTTCCCGTTCCTGAAATTCCTCCTCTAGTGCGCCACAATAGCAGAACAGACAAAGCCAGCCGCACCAGAAATCGCACTCTCGCCCCGGCGAGAAAAACAGCCAGGGGAGCTCGCCCCGGCGAGGGCTCGCCGCGGCGAAGATTTTGGCCTTGGAGGCTCGCCCCGGCGAGAGCTCGCCCCGGCGAGGAAATTGGCCTGGGGAGCTCGCCGCGGCGAGGTCACATGTCCCGCTGAAATTACTCTTTTGCCCCCATTTTGCCAAAAACCACCACAATCGTCCACAACTGTTCCCTGCACAATAAAAGCATAAAACAAGTAAATAGATACTAAAAACACCTAAGGATAGCAAAGAATTGAGTTCAAAGGATAACTAATTCGTAGGTATAAAACCCACTCATCAAATACCCCCAAACTTAAGACTTTGCTTGTCCTCAAGCAAAAACAACGGAGATGAAAAATACATAATGCAACTAATTAAATGAATGCAAATGCATGAACTATAAGCCTAGAGCAGCCAAGATAAGGAAGACAAGCCTCAACAATCAGAAACAAATAAACAACAACAACACGACTGTAGGACTATCAGAAATGAGACACGCACCAAATTTCGCCAAATGATTAACCCTTATGTGTGTGTGTGTGGTCAGAAAGACAGAGTACGCAATGATCACAATTCGATCTAAGAACTATAGTGCTCAAAAGAAGATAAAATAGTCGAGTACCACTACTAGTATCTCACATACTCACTAGCTTTTATTTCACACTCTATTAACTATATTTTATCACAATCACCGAGTGCGTTTTACGCTCCATCTCGATGATAGTTTTATTTACATCTAGATCTGTGCAATGTCTATCTTTCTTAGGCTCATCAATGTCACCCATGTAGCAAACTTTCCACCGATGACTCCCAAACCAGATGGTCTTAGGGCACCAAGTGTAGAACACTCCAAAGGGTTTACTTGTTCGAATGACACCGGCCACAAAGATAAAACGGTCTAGATTTGCTCATATCTGTCTATAAGGGTTTACTAGTTTTTCTGGTTGTCCAATTCCAAATTCAACAATTGGCCAATATTCTTTTGACCGTAGAAAATTCTCCATTAGCATACTTCAATGGTCATAGTGACCATCAAAGCGTGGGATCGTCGCTTGCACAAAATTAGAATCTGAAGCCATTATTTCACTACTTCTACAGAAGTAAGAAAATCAAAAACATGTGAGAAAAATAAAGCTGCTGCTATTATGGACTGTTTGAGAACTTTCAAACTGTTTCGAGACTCATACTTTTCTCTCCTATTTTTGACTCTGATGCCACTGATGTAATAATGCAATTGAAATGAAAGCAATATGATAGAAGACAAAGGATGGTGGAGTTTTCTACAACACACATAAGTTTAGATTAACCAAATAGCCTATTTATAGGCAAATACATATTACTAATATATGATATAAAGCAACCCAAAAATTTTACCTTCTTGTGCGGACTTCTCTTACTGGAATTACCATATTATTGGAGTCTGCATATGTTGCATATTGCTTTCATGTGATTAAACATATATTACAAGGAAATCAACATTCCATAAACGTCCCTCTATATAATTCCTAATTAAAATTTATACCATATACCTGTTTATTATGTTTCATGAATATTGAAGCCTTGTCTTATTTTGTAACAGAACTGTGAGTCCTGAATTCATTCTTCTGATATACATCAATATAATATATGCTGTTGTTGGTTATGTTTTAGGTTACTAGGATCTACTGTTCCACAAAAAGAAAAACGGTTACCAGGATCATCAGCTTGAATTTTACTCTTTTTTTTTGTGTGTGTAGAAGTGAATATCTTATATTCAGTTGATCGTTAACTTTTAACAATGGAAGTTGAGGATTATGCAAGTTCATCAGGAGGAACGAGTGATTCTAGGCTTTATGTGCAGGACACCAATGACGAAGAACTTTGCTATTCTTCTGGTGTGTTACCTAAATTGCAATTTAGGTACGGATACTTTAGTAATATTATAAGTTTTTCAAGGGTGTAGTTTGATAACGTGTGTGTTGTTTTTCTTAGGAAAGACTTCTCCAATGCTTGTTGGAACGATGAGTTGGAAATGGCTGAGATTGTTGATAATAAGGGTCGAATGTGGACAACTACTGGGATAGTGCGCGGTGGCAGGATCTATTGCTCAATTGAAGAGACTTTGTACGTGAAATTGAAGAAATAATTGGAAAATAAAACTGTTCCTTTGAGAAAAGTGAAAATTAAAATTTTTAACTTTTTAAAAAAAATTGATCTGAAGACTCTGAACAATGGTTCTGTCCAATAGACATGTATTTGAACATTAAAAGTTATAACAGGAAAATCTTAGACAAGTTTAACTTGATAGAGGCGACATATAATATTTTGTTCATCTGTAAACCCTTTAGTAAACACCAGATAATTTAAGGATATGTTGTCTGAACGATTGTGTTATTAGGTAAACAATTTGCAAATGAAGTAGGAATAAATACTAAATGTGATGTATCATGTAAGTAGTAAAGTTATAGCTTATCTTTGGTTTTATTTGAAGGTTTTTGGCCGAAATAGGGGCATTACATCTCCTGCAAGATAATGTACGTCTTTCACTAGAAGAAATATATAAGATGGTTGCAGGAGGCAAGGGTGGATGTTGCTGGGAGTCCTTTGAAGTTTACAGACACATGAAATCTTTGGGTTATGTTGTTGGCCGACATGGTGTCCCTTGGACTATGAGGCGTGTTAAATATAATTCTGTATCGCTTGAAGCCACGGAACAAATCGAGGAGACGCTTGACAAAGAATATGAAGACAAAAGTGTCATTGCTGAACTGTTTAAAAATATGCACATTGATGGAGCTAAACCAATGTTTGATGTTTATCCTCCTAACAGCATGTTTAAAAAGTCTTCTCCTGGAAATCCAAGTTTTGTGCTATGCCTGACCAGGTAATACGGAAACTCCTGTTTACATTGTAATCCTTTTTTTGGTGCTAAAATTAGTTGGTGATTGCAATCTTTTGTGTCCTTGTTACCTTTGGTTAATCCTAAAGTTTTGGCATGATTCCGCCCACCCCCCCTTTTATATTGTTATTAGTGAATATTGTGCACTCCTCTCTAACCAAGCAGTTGTTAGATGTATTAAATTTTGTGAGCTGCACGAATTTTGCTATGACTGATCCATTAGTTCTTTACCATAAATACTTCTTCTTTTGAGCTTTTACCAATCAGTTGAAGAACATATTATATTGCACCGCATCCATGTATACTTTAAGGTAGCATGAGAGATACAGTTGTCCACCGTCCTGCATGAAGAGAAAAAATGCATGTTATTTCCACAGGTTTAAATGCTTAAAAATGGTTTGTGTAGAAATTAGAAGCAATTAAGCCTGCACATTGTCGTAAAGATGGCAAATTTTTGTTTAATAATTTATCTCTATTTGCATTCTACTCTCTGTCCCAAAATGACAGTTTACTTTTGAAAGTCAAACTTTTATTTGGAGAGTTTGACTTTAGCATAATTAACCGTTAAGATCAGAACTTACTCAAATTTGATGATAATAAGAAATGGACTCTCATATGGGACATCACAAAAAGAAAAAAGTGGACTTACTTTGCTAAGGTATTTATAAAAAAATTCAGTCTATTAACTTTGTTATTTTCCCCAACTACTTGGAACAAATTGAAGATCTTTTCTAGTTTATCTTACTCATTCTTTCCTTTCGAATGAAGAGAATATCTTTGGTAAGTAAAACTAGGTATCTGTATCTAAAACCAGTGGTCTGTACTCTTGTACATTCAACGGAATGAGGACCGGATTATCCTGCATTTCTTTGCATTCTACTGTGAATGTCTTGATCAGAATAGTGGTTCCTTCACAATTTGTCTAATGCTTAATCTGGTGGAAGATGTCGGGAATATAGGATAAAGATAGTTTAGGATTTTAATGATATATATATATATATATATATATTTATATATACTCTTCTTACTTGTAAAGAAAAAGAGACGTATAATATAACATATATATAGATGTATATTATTTTCCGCCGTCTCTATAACTAGTGGGCAACAACAGTTTGTTAGACTGATGAAGCATTTTCATCCTATGATGTTTGGTTGTGACAATCACATTGGTGGTCTATAGAATATATTTGTCATGTGTACTACTATTCTCACCATATCTCCACCCTCGCTGTTTATACAACAATCTATTGTCAAATTGATAATGAGGTTTTTACTCATGTAGTGGCTATCCACCATCTAAAGCAGAAGTCGAGAACCTTGAGAGACGGAGTAATGGTATTCCTTTAAAGTTCTGTCACGTTGAGCATGGACGTGTCAGTTTCTTTTCCTTCGACGCAGTGGAGCTTCCGCTGCTTCATTGACTTACACAAGTGCAGGATGAGAAGAATCATGTTTGTTCTTGAAACACAATCTAAGTTATCTGAATTTGACACCTTGTAAGATTATGCTATTTACATAATGAAATGCTTTATAAATGGCCATTTCTGTTTCCTTTTTCCTTTCATGTGAAATGTTAATTTCCCCTCTTTGTTCATGTTGGATCCCGAGCACTGAAACATGCCAATGTGAAATGTTATTCCCACAGAGTAATAAGGAATGAATACAGAAGGATATTCACCAGGCATGCGTCATACCGCACGGACAGGTTATCTCCACAAATTAATACGGAATGAATAACAACCTTTATGAATATAATATCACTTACGAACAAGTAAGCAAATGATATTACATAAGAGTATGACAGAAATGATATCCCCTACCTTTGTTAACAAGTGACTGGATGTTACTTTCTATGAAGCTTACTAACTTCGGTCTTCGGATACTACTAGTATTCTCACAAATACTCACAATAGCCTAGCACACTAAGAGAAGTTAAGAAATTTAGAGAGAGAGAGGAAGTATAAGTAATGAAGGTGTGAAATTTTCTTAAGCAAACCCTCCCTATTTATAAGAAAATCAAGGTGAGGGCATTTTAGTTTTTTTCTTAAATTTTCTTGGTTTATTACTCTTATACCCTTGGCATATTCTTTTAATATACTTTATGCCATAGTATATTCTTAGAATATGTTTTCACTTAGGTTTTTAACCTTAAGGTAAAATAAAAACTAAATTAACTATTTACTGACGGTAATTACTATTGAATGATATGTGGGTCCCACGGAAAAATAAAACCTGAAGAAATTATTCTACGAAAATAATTTGTGGATCCCACCGATCAAATAGTTATGGGTCCCACAGAATAAAGTGTGGGTCCCACAGAAAAATAAGTTAACTTACAACAAACGCTTCACGTATTTTTAATCAACACTATTTTAGACTTTCAACAATTATTCACCGTTAATATTATAGACTTATAATATTGACCACCAGATCATTCTCAGGAAAAAGGGGGCCTTCTGTATAAACGGCGCGCAATTAAATAACCTTTTTCCTTGACAGAATTTCTAGACATTGCCAATAATGCTAAATATCATATCAAATAATATGAGTTACAGTGTCCTGACAAAATAATGAAAAAGTATTATGCAGATGCTACTGTAACAATTATTGAATCAAAATACTGTGCAATAGCTACTTTATCAATTATTGAATCAATAATATAAAATACTGTGCAACACCGTGTGCTTGTGAAATACCGCGTACTACTGCGGACTAACGCGTTTTACTGTTATTTTTATTTCCGGGTATTTCAACAGTTGCAGGTGATAATACTGTTGACAAATACTGTCGTTTTCAGTATCCGACAATGGGGCCCACTATCGTTGACAATATTGCCATTACGGCGCCGTCGTACGATACCGAATATAATATTCTCCGACAAAAAGAATATTCTCCGACAAAAAGAATATTTCCCGACAAAAAGAATATTTCCCGACAAAAAGAATATTCCCCGACATGTACTGTTTATCAGATAATTTGCATATAACACCATTAACTATCATTTATAACAATTAAGCACTTTACTATTTAGAATAATAATCATAAAGAAAATAATAAACTTTTATTTCATAAAGTCCGGATCTTACAATATGGGAGTGTAATAATCATATAATGAGATGTTAAAACATGTTATTAACATGTCGATGACGAATTTATGTGATTAATTGGTAAGTCAAATGTTGGTATAAACTCGTTATAGGTAGTCTAATAATGTGTTTAAGAGTTATGTTGTAAGTGTGATTAATATAATCAGACGTAGAGTTGAGTCTAGATAAAGGGAATTTATTTATGATGCTAGTTATGTTATAATTAATCGGTATTGTGAATGTAAATGATATGTAGGATTAATTGAGGAGCCTCTGTGGATCACAAGAGTGTGACGACACATATATAATTCTCCGTTGTCATACTATTGAATTGAGTCTTGCCTTGATATGGACAGAAAATAACAAAATCTTCTTGCCTCCTTTAGATCAGATGAATCACCATATTTGCTTAATAGGCCGGACAAACAGGAGAAGCTACTATTATGTACATATCTTATGAGCATTCGACTATTGAGTTAGCTTTTTTAGCACAAGGATAAAAATATAATGCTTGTATTTTTGCTCTCAATTAGTTGAAAATGCTAGAGAATAAAGTGCAAAAGAGAGACTTTCATACATCAGTAACATCACATTAGCATGTTCCGTTATTGTAATTATGACAAATGGAGAAAGGAAAAAAAAAAGAAGAAGAAAAATAAAAAGCCAAACCTATCTCTGTTCTGATATACATGCTACTTTTTTCTTTTAGTTGGACTACATTGTATACTATTCAGGTTGTAGCAGAGCAAATTCGTTGAGATCATGGGTCACAATGTATTCTTTTTCTATATGAGTATTTGAGAAGTAAGCATTACCTCTTTATGTTTCAACTGATACTACTATGGCCATCTGAAGTAGTCAATATACTGCTCAAGATAGGGAATATCATGCGCCAAACTCATCTATAAACTTGTATCTTCAGTCCAAAATAAGCATACTGACCAAAAGAAGCAAGTCCACAATTAGCAATTGTGTCTCAAATCATATACTATATGTCGTGTGTTCAGAGTGCGTGTTTCAGTGTTGTAAAACAGTCATAGGTCCTTCCTCCGGAGGTTTAAGTATATCTATGCTAAACTGTGTACAACAAATGAAGGCTTAGCAGAAGTTAAAAGAACCAGGAGAGAGAGAGAGGAGAAGAAACACATACAAAGAAAAGATATCAATAAGAAGATTAATGATGATAGAAAAGGACAATAAAGAACATTGTTTCCCATAAACTAATGCACAAAGAAAGAATTTAATCGGGTTACACTTGCACGAAGCCTATCATTCGCATTTGAGGAATTATTGCTGAAATGTTTATATAGCATAGCCACTCTTAACAGGTAAGTAGTTCAACATCCCAAGAACCTTAACAACAATAACAAAAAATCTTTACAATTAAATCTAACATAAAATTTGATAAGGAAATTACCTGTTTGCAATTGTAACAGTACTTATGTGAAATGCTTGAGGATGACTCTAGATGTGTTGTGTTTTGATTCCCAGAGGACTGTAATGAAAGAGTTATTGAATAATACTGGGAACAGATTAAAACAATGTCAGCCAAAAGAAAGACAAATAAAAAATAATAGATTAACGGACCAATAACCATCATATATGCAAATATCTGAAGATTCTTTCCAATTATCATTACAGAAGTATAGAATACAATACAGAACTGACCAACCAATGTAACATATCATTCGGTAGTGAGGGAGAGGGAGGTATGGATTACAGTCTATAGAAATTCAGAAGGTGAGTTAGCATCTGGCTTCCCACTGTCACCCAAACCCCCTGGATGCTGCAAATTTTGCAAAACTTGAGGGGGCAGAGTCCCTAATCCACCTCCCAAACCATCATTTGCTGACCCAAAAAATTGACATACAAGCCTGGCCATAACTCCAAGAATCTGCATTTGGTTCTGGCAGGCGTCAGCGTGCATTTGCATCATTTGCTTTTCGTGCTCAATTTGTATTTTCACCATCCTCTCCCTCCACTCCATCTCCTCTTCCTCCCACTTCTCCTCCAACTTCATCCTCCGCCTCCTCTCCTCATCAAATTCCCTCTCTAACCTCAATCTTCTATCAAGTTCCCTCCTTGCCCACACCATCTGCCTCTCCTCCAACTCCAATTCCTTAACTTCTGTCTCTTGATCCCTCTCATTCCGCCGCATCTCCTTCCGCAATTCCCTCTCTCTCTTCCTTTCTTCTCTCTCCAAATCACCATCCTCCCTGCTCCACTCCCTCTCTCTCCTCCTCTCTTCCCTCCTAGTCACAACATCCCTCAATTCCAAAACTTGAGCACCCAACAATCCTAACCTCCTACCAACGAAACCCTTTTTCATTCTCTTCATTTTAATCATCCCCAACTCCTCAAGTCCCTCCTTTTCACCCCTTTCAACCCCCAAATCATCCTCATCCTCATCACCCAATCCACCATCTTCCTCCAATTCGTCACCATAAATTCCAAAACCCAACCCCATCCCCAGATCATCATCATCATCAACATCATCATCCCCATTTGCTGAATCACCAAACCCAGAATCCCCAAAAATATCAACACTCTCATCGCCAAACTTCCTATTACTATTATTATTATTATCCTTAATTTCCAGCTCGACATCGCCAAAAACTTCCTTATACTTCAAGAAATTTTCCCAGTGATTCTCGCCATCTTTCCAATTGAACTCCCCAGTAGAATCCCTAATTTTCTGCTTGACTCCCAAATACTGGTGACGCATGTTTTGGACTTTGATGGAGACGTCACGCCAGGACCATTTGAAATGGAAGTTGATTGGGTCTTGGAGGTGGTGAATGGAGTTGACGTGGTCGGCGATGGGCTTGAATTTCTTCTCTCTGGTCTTGAGCTTAGCTAGGGTCCCGGAATTGAGGAGGTCGGAGTACTTGGTGAGCAGGGTTTGTTCTTCAAGCTCAGACCATTTCTTGCGCTTCATAGTCGGAATTCGGGGAGGTGTCGGAATGGGGAGTGTCCGAATATCCGGATATAAGTGAGAGCTGAGGTTCAGGGACCATACATACATATATCTATCTCAATATTATCTGCACCTGCAGCCGGGTTAGTTGCTAGTTGGGACTCGGGACTTCGGATCCCAATCTACTCTTACTTCGGTTTCTTTTTCACTGAAATTTTTAAAACATTAAAAAAATAATTAATATTTTATTTGATTTATCAAAATAATTACGAAACCTCAAATAGTAGGAGTATCCTTCTAAAATTCATTAAAAAGGAGGAAAGAGAAATAATATAATATTTAATATATGAATAATATAAAAATTAAGTCATTAATATTTTTTAAATTTATAAATGACAAATAAAAAGTAACGAATTTTACTGCGTAAAGAAATAAATTTCATTGTCTAAAAAGACAAATAAAATAAAAAATGTGAAGAATAATTAAAATGCATAATCTCCAAAATATTACTTGATCACGTCGCATTTAAACATAATTCCATTTGTATTTTTACAAGAAAAATTAATAATTTACAAAACTCTTCTCACATATATAAATAAATAAATGTAGCTCACATTTATTTGACTGGAATTTTATGACAATATTAAAATCTTATTGTAAAAATAGTAAAAATTAAATCATGTTTGGCCATATCTTAACATATAAAAAAATTCCTTGTAAACGAATTTATATATGATGAAATCGACCGAAGCATTCAGAACTCACGGTAACGTTTTCAACTTTTAGACCAACCAAAATTCAAAACAATATATCAACACGAAATCTGGATATCTAAACAATTTATAATATACTCCATCCGTCTCAAATTAATTGCTTTTCTAGGACTTTTTTAAGTCAAATTGACTATTTTTAAAATTAATAATTAAGCATATATAAATATATTTCTAAAATTATAAAAATTGAAATTAGTAATAAATTGTATATACTTTCTTTTGGTTATAATATCTTCACTTATATGTTAGCAAAAATAGTAAAAGGATTAGTTTTAAAAATAGTCAATTTGACTTTAAAAAGTCCTAGAAATGCAATTAATTTGGGACGGATGAAATATTTGTAATATATATTACAAATATTTATAATTTTTTGATTATTAATTACTTGAATAAATACCAGTGATAACATTTTTTAAAATATATATAATAAGTGATACCATTTAATAATTATGTCCAATTTCGTGTATTTTAATATATTTTGTAATTATAATTTAATACAAATTTATCGCAAAATATAGTAGGACTCTAATTATTATTACAATATCATAATCAATGATCAACAAAAAGAGGAAATAAACTAATCAATCAAACATCAAGCAAGGGAGAAAATACGAAAAAAAACAAACTGACACATGTAAGAAACGAACATAAGACCAAAATGTTACATGGTTTAAATTTTAATCACTAGACAATGATGTCATTAACTAGTGGTGGTTTCATAATATCAATGATAGTAAGAATGCAGTGGCAATAATATATTAACATAATCTTTACTTTTAAAACGAAAACAAATACTTCCTCCGTCCCAAATTAATTATTTTTTTAGGACTTTTTAAAGTCAAATTGACTATTTTTAAAATTAATAATTAAGCATATATAAATATATTTCTAAAATTATAAAAATTGAAATTAGTAATAAATTGTATATACTTTCTTTTGGTTATAATATCATCACCTATATGTTAGCAAAAATAGTAAAAAGATTAGTTTTAAAAATAGTCAATTTGACTTTAAAAAGTCCTAGAAATGCAATTAATTTAGGACGGAGGGAATAACATAATCTTTACTTTTAAAACGAAAACAAATATAAATTATGAATAATATTAGGGGTATTAAATGTTTGTCTCAAACGTCGCAATATTAAATAGGGAATTGTTAAATCCACAACAAAAAATATTATTTTCACGATAAAAGTGTCGCTATAGATGTATAACGACGGTTTTAACCGTCGCTATACATCCATAGCGACACTTTTGTTGTGAAAATAACAAAAAGTGTTATAGATTTAACAATTTCCTATTAAATATTGTAATAATACTTTATAATATAATCAATCATAAGAGATTTATATAATTAATGTAATAATACACATCATTTGTGATAATTTTTATAATTAAAATATTGAGATCCCTAATATTATCATAAATTATTGACTTCTCTCCCCTAAACTATAATACTAATGCTGTGTTTGGTTGGTGTGAATGGAATGGAATGAGCTGGGAATGGAATGACCATTCTTTCTGGAATGACTAAAAACATGTTTGGTTAGTTAGTTGGAATGAGCATTTCATTCCTTTAGTTATTCCATTCCTATCTGAAATATTATTTTTCATTCATTTCTAAATATGTGGGTTTATTTCATTCCCTTCTGTTTTGTTCATTTTATTATTGGTAAACAGCTTATCTGAAATATAATAAGCTTATTAGTAAACAACTTATTAGTGATAAACAACTTATTATTTAAACAACTTATTATTGGTAAACAACTTATTATTCAAACAGCTTATTTTTTGGTAAACAACTTATTTAAACAACTTATTATTTAAACAACTTATTATTGATAAACAACTTATTATTCAAACAACTTATTATTGATAAACAATTTATTATTCAAACAGTTTATTATTAGTAAACAACTTATTATTCAAACAGCTTATTATTGATAAATAACTTATTATTGGTAAACAACTTATTTAAACAGCTTATTGGTAAACAACTTATTATTTGAACAGCTTATTGGTAAACAACTTATTATTGGTAAACAACTTATTAATAATTAACAACTGATTATTTAAACAGTTTATTGGCAAACAACTTATTATTGGTAAACAACTTATTATTTAAACAGCTTATTAGTAAACAAGTTATTATTGGTAAATAGCTTATTATTGGCAAACAACTTATTGGTAATCAACTTATTATTTAAACAGCGTATTGGTAAATAACTTATTATTTAAATAGCTTATTATTGATAAATAGTTTATTAATAGTAAACAACTTATTATTTGAACAACTTATTTAACCAGTTTATTGGTAAATAACTTATTGTTTATTATTGGTAAACGGCTTATTAAAATAATTTATTGGCAAATAACTTATTATTTATTATTAGTCCTTATTATTGTTCATCAAGGTTTTTAAAAAAAAAAAAAAATCATGCATGAAAGTGTTTGTTTGAATTTTAAATGCATAAAAAATAAAAAAATATATTTTTCTAGTGAAAATGTTCTTTTAGTTTTATTTAATTTATTTTTTTCATTCATTTTTATAAGTTAGTAGTATATAAAAAATGAAAAAAAAAACATTTCACATTCCATTCATAATGCAATTCATGTAAACCAAACACCTAAAGTAGAATGGTGATTCTATTCCTAACGGAATGAATGAACAAACCAAACATAAAAATGAGAATGACCATTCCATTCCCATTCTCATTCCATTCCTTAAGCCATTCCATTCCATACATGCCAAGGAATGGGAACCAAACACAGTATAATGTGACTCTTATTGCAGAAAGAAAGGTACATACGAAATAAGAAGAAAACATTTATACATTAACTACACAACATACAAAATACTTCGTTTATTTCATAAAAAAATATTTTTTATCTTAAAAAATTAAAAATGATAAAGAGATGAAAAATAAATAAATTAATATTTAATATTTATAGAAGATATAAGAAATTATTTCTTAAATTGTACGAACGATAAATACAAAGAAACAAAGTTTTCTTAAAAAAGACAGTAAAAAAAGAAGAAGAGGGAGTAATATATAGAAATAAAAAATTTATGTCATTCTAAAAATATAAATATTAATTTTGGAACAAATATATATATAAAAAATTCTGAAACGGATTGAGTAGTACTCCATTATTTAGGCTAAAGTTAGATTTCAACTGATCCAAAATCGACTATGGGCCTATTCGACAACGACTTATTTTAAATGACTTATAAATTAAAATATAAGTTAATTCATAAGTTGTTTTAAGTAAGGATTTATAAATAAAATCGTTCTGCATAAAAATTAAGTTATCAATGTGTTCGGCTTATAATGACTTATAAATTAACATAATGTAAAGATTATTAAAAATGACATTAATAAAAAGAGGGACAAAATAGACATTATATTTAATCAAACTAACTTATTTTAAAATAAATTACAAACATTTAATTATTATTTTTAACTTAAAATTTAATTTATAAATAAAAAAATAAATTATTTTCGAGCACTCAAATAATAACCAATAACTTATAAATTAGTTTGGTCAAACCAACTTATAATCATTCCCGAACACCCCCTATATAATTCCCGAACTTATGTCAAAAGATGCGAGCTCCCGTCGCTTCACTAGTTTCGCTGTTTCAGTGCTTGGTTGCAGAAAAAGCGAAAATATTGACGTGGCATGCCATAATTGGCAGTAACCTATAAGCAACGCCGACGCAATAGAACGGCGAAGCAGCCATGGCGGCGAAACCCTAATTCCTTTTTTTTGACCTTGATGTTTTTTCAGTGTGAACAAGAAGAATATACGAAGAAGAGGTCGTTGGTATTGTCATCAAATTAATCGAATTAACCGAAATAAATCAAGTTGGCACCACCCGCACAGTGTTTCAGTGGATTAATATTTTATTCCTGAATTCTAATTGCCCATTTACCCACCAAACATATACTCCAATCTTTTGACTTTTCAGCTACAATTTACAGATTGACAAGAAATTTCAATGCAAAGCTTATGATACAGTCTCCATTTATCACTCGTTTCGAATCAAAAGCATTTCGAGACTTTCCCATTTTCAGGTCACTTTTTTGGCAGAATTTATTCTATAAGACAAACATATATGCTCATCTTTATTTCTTTCTGTTTTTGTTTTCTAAAGTTCTGAATTGCAGGTCGAAGAGCTTGAAGAATTCGGATATGGCGCCTCCGATCCTTTCCTTAGCTCTGCCATCGGGAACAGGTCGAGTTCTCAGTCTTCAGTCTCACACTGTTCAGGTATTATTTTCTTCAAAAAAAAAAATCTTTTTATCTCGAGAGATTGATCATTTTATTGCTTATGTGATTTATGTTCAAAACATAGAGCCTAGCAGGACATTGATTCTGGTTTGTGTGTGTCTCTGTTTTTTTTTTCAACTCCCTCGGTAAAGTTTACTTCTTCGTACAGAGCCCCTTTTGAAATTTTTAGCTGCCAAGCCTTGTCGTGCTCTTTAGGTTTGTGGATGGTATTAGAAGTTAGTTGGTGATAGTTTTGAATCACAAAAATCGCAAGGTTTGACTTTCAAATACTCTTTTATTTTTGATGGAGTACTTATCGTGCACAGTACATCACTAGCTAGTTGAGATTCGTTCAAGCTTTGGTTGAGAATTGAATATATTTACAAATCATAAGGTATAGGTTTATAAGAACTTATGATACATTTTCTTAAAATGTGGGTTATGGCAGTAGCATTTAGTACGTAAATGTAGTAAAAGCCGATTTGAATTATGCATTTATTTTCAAGACATGATTAAAGAAAAGCAAAAACAATTGATATTCACTAATAATATGCTGTGAGAGTTTACGTTTAATGTACCTGTACTTGGAGGGTTTGAAACTCTTGGAGTTGACAGGGCTCTAAACTCCGTGGGGTGCAAAAAGTTAGTCTGTCTATTTTAGAAGGGCAACAAGCGCATGTACTAGTAAGACTGCTTTGAATGTTTTGAAAGATGTGTCATCTTTCAGGAGATTTATATATTTTTCTTGTAGTGGTACAGTACGTTGGTACATTATCCATTTTTAAAAATTTATTTCTTGTTTTTGTTTTGTTTTGGGTTTACTACAAAATACCTACTACTACCTTCTGTCCTATCTAGTGGCCACTACTTTGTTCTGATTGTAATCCGCATGAATTTTAAGACCTGCCGCAAACACAATAATGTATTGTATTTTTTTAGTTGAAAATTTTATATTTAAATGTGTTTAAAATCCATGCTGAACACAGCCCGAACAATAGTGGCCATTTTAAAGGGGATGCATGGAGTATCTTTTACCAATTTGGAGAAAGAGGTTTGTGATTCAGTCCTAAGTCCTAACGTGTATCATTATTCCGGTTGAAGGAAAACATAAAGTACACCCCAAGCACTGGTGGCACAATAAATGGGATGCAGGGAAATGATAAGTTTGGCTATAAGTTTTGTTATTGGTTTTTCTTTTTATCGAGTTTTGGATCTTTTGTTCTTCTTTCCTTATGTGAACTTTGTATTTTGCGAGTGGTTTATGTAATACCTCATTTTTGCATAGTATTCGCATATTGTATCAATTTATGTTTTAACTTGTAGGCATTTATTGAAATAGTCTGTTTGTCTGTTTTCTCCTTAGGGCTATGTTGGCAATAAGTCAGCTGTCTTTCCTCTCCAATTAATGGGATTTGATGTGGATCCAATTAATTCGGTTCAATTCTCAAACCACACAGGCAAGCTGCTTATATCATTTCATTCGAACAATCTGAGGCCTGACATATGGTGCTGGATTGTCTGTGAATCTGTACATGTACAGGCATGCTAAAGTCACTTGGTCTAATCAACTGGGAAATATGCAGGATACCCAACTTTTAAGGGGCAGGTTTTGAATGGACAGCAGTTATGGGAGTTGATAGAAGGCCTTGAAGCAAACAACTTATTATTCTACACTCATTTATTGACGGGTATGTGTAATTGAACCTCGATATTGAGGTATTCATCTTTAATGCGATTTTTGGTCCATGGAGAAGTGGAAGGACGGAAAAATAACTCTTTATACATAAGAACATGATCAACTACTTTTGATGTCTGTATTATTTGCAAAATTATTTCTCGGGGAATATATCTCTTACATAGTTTCAGACTTGCACTAAACAGAATGAGGTCCATTCTAGGGTATATGCTTTCAGGTTTAGTTGGGTTGGTTAAGTTGAATCTTATTTGGTTAGCAAACATAATGAAGTTGATGCTTTATGGCACTTGCAAAACTGCTCTAGGACTGTTAAGTATGTATGATGACTTTATTCAAAAAGATTTAAGTACATTTAACAGAATATAATGCTGGACCCTTCTAATCATTAGGAAGCTCTGATAATCAGTGCGTCTGCTTGTTGTTTTTTTGGCGTATGTGTGTGTTTTTTTTTTTTTTTGGGGGGGGGGGGGGATGGGGTTGGAATCACATTTTTCTGTTTTCATTTTTTTGGACTTTGTCCAATCTTATGAAGCACTGATTCTGACCAGTCTATTTGCAGGTTATATCGGTTCCGTTTCTTTCTTGACCACTGTATTAGAAGTCATCAATAAACTTCGTTCTATCAATCCGCAACTTATATATGGTAAGTTGATTACCGCATACTGATGCCTGGAATAGATGTAGTTTGGCACGTCTTTAATCCAGAAATAACTTACCATATGCATATTTATGATTAGCACTTTTTCAAATTTGTGATCATTTATTTAGTAAACTCTTCTGTTTCTTAGTTTTGATATGAATTTTATGATAAATTAATTTTTGGTTATTTATGGCATGATTCTTCTTTTGCTTTCTAAAAGAAATATATCAGACTGAAGGAATTGTTGGTTTGCATTTTGGCCTCAAGTGGCAAAAACGCGTCACCGTGTCATTCAGGTGTCGTAGTATAGAATTTAATAATTGTAGTGAGGACATGTAGATGTATTTGGCAGATACAACCCATTATCGTCTATGAAGTGTCCAAGTTCTGTATATGTTTGACATAACACTTTTTGTACTTACCGTGTGTCTACAAGTGCTCGTGATTCTTAATTGTGTAGCTCTACTACCTCTACGAATAATAATAAATCAGTTTGCTAGACTTAGTATGCCTGTATTTTATATCTCTTATTGAACTGGGCCTTGCTTTCAGTTTGTGATCCAGTAATGGGTGATGAAGGAAAGCTTTATGTCCCGCCAGAACTGGTAGCAGTATACCGTGAGAAGGTAACTTTTTCAATTCTTTTTTAGTTTAGCGTATGCTGTTATAGTCAATCCAGAATGCTGGGCGGGGTGAACTGTGGACTCCTAGCTTTTATTTACCAAGCGGCTGCCTTACTTAATTCTGTATCTTCACACTTGTCCTCTAGGAATGGCTATATAGGGGCCTTAAAAGGATTTAAGAAATTCTACATTGTCACTGAGAATTTTTCAAAGAAGCCCCTCAAAGCACTTTTTTTTTATTATATTTTAAATGCTTTTGAGATTAATTGTTAACTACTTCACAGAAACAAAGGCATTTCAATTTGCATTATTGCTAATTAAGCTGAAGTTATTCTTCAAAAAAAAAAAATAGCACCCCCAACCCAAAAAAAAAAGAAGAAAGAAAATCTGCCCCTGTTATCCGCCCAAGTTTACCATTGCACACAGCAGTGGAAACTAGCTTTTATTCAGTACTTGATAGCCTAGTTATAATTTTAGATGTTGACCTACTTTCAGGGCCGGCCCTGAGTTTTTAAGGGCCTAAAGCGGCAACAAAAAAATGGGCCTTTTGAGAATTGCTATTAAGATAAGCATAAAAAAACTAAGAAAATCATTCAAGCATTCATTTGGTTCCTTTGCAAGGACATCCGTATCTTCCACTATTGGTTCTTCATTATGTGTATCTACTATGTGTTCTTCATTCTCTGACTGTTCAACTACACTAGAACTCTCCTTTTGTTTCTTACTACCAAAAAATTTATCGAGTGAACCCGCTTAAGATTTAACTAATTCATCCATTTTTTTCTTTCTTTTTCTTTTTTCAAATCCAGACATATACTTTTTAGGAGCCATTGTGAATTAAAAATCTGCAAAATTCCAGCATAATCTCGTGATTATCTATATAATATAGTCCCACATTTTGTAATAAAAACTAAACGAAAATAAACAGAGAACAAACTACTTATACGAGACAGTCTTATATTACATACATATTAATTTGGAAATAAATTTGGGAGATACCCTTGTCTCCTTCTAAGAAATTAAAATTACTATTTATAACTATATGGGTACTAGAGTTAACTGTTAAGTCCCACTATACCAAAAAATTATATATATTATCAAACAAATAGCAAAACTGAAAACACCACCAGATTAATTACTAAAAAAAGTAAATTAGCACCAAATCTAAACATATTTGTTCCTTTAAAAGTACACCAAACTCAATTCTAATAACAAAGCTGCCTGTAAGCCTGTTTATCACCATTTACCCACTTAAAAATTAAAAGTACACTAAACTCAATTCTAATAACAAGATGATTTCTCACCCAAAAAATAGATATACATTATCACATATACAACGAAAGTAGTATGTATTTAAATGGTTACCTTCAACAGGGGAAAAAGCAAGCTGCATAAGATGAAGATTGAAGCCTGAAGGGCAAGATTAACTTGTTCTTTCTGGAGGAGAAATACCTTTCTTTTCTACCTTTCTTGAGCACTCAGCAGATTACTTTTCAAATGGAAGCAAAAAGCAAATTTCTGCCTTTCTTTAGTACGTGTAAACCTAATTCATTTGGGTAAAATTTTTGGGCCCTAAAAATTTATTAATTCTAGTGGGCCTAAAGCCCGGGCACCTTGGGCTTTAGCCCAGGGCCGGTGCTGCCTACTTTTGGTTTAGCCAACAAACTTTTTATGGATAGTGTAGTATTTTACGATAATTTATGTGTGTATCTATGATGTAGATATTGAGATATATGTTGTATGTGTATAAACATTAATTTTGAAGCTTCAGTTTATTGTTGTTTATATTATTCAAATTTATGCCAACACTATCCATGTGCTTTGATGGGATTTAAGGTTGGGAGGATCTCAAATTGGACAAAAAATTGTGAGTTAGAGAGATTGAAAATAGACAGAGCATTGTCTAAATTTCCCCCTAACCTTTGATCTTATTTTTCTGCAAAGTAGATGCCTTCAGGTTTGAAGCTGTCACCACTACTTTCTTATAGTCATCATAGTTTCCTAGTTACTTTATTATTATTTGGACTTGAGTCTGTGACTAATCATCAATACTATGTTAACTCTTGCAAACGCCTTTTCTTTTAAGGTTGTCCCTGTTGCTTCAATGTTGACCCCTAATCAATTTGAAGCAGAACAATTGACTGGTTCCAGGTACTCGATGCATGCTGTTGATATTACAGCATAAGCTCATTTATGAGTTTGTAATTTTTGGTTTCGGCCCTATTATACAATACTGAATACTGTATTTTCTGTTTAATTTAAAGGTTGAACAATGATACATTTGCACTTTGACTTTAAAAAACAAAGGGCGAATTGAATAGAGTACAAGTCTGTCATGTAAGAATTGGGAGTTTGCTCATTGAGACCTCAAAGTTATTTTCAATTTTCTTAATGAAAACATTACTAGTCTTCTAGCATACAAACTGTACATGCCAAATATAATTGAAGCAGTTGCCATTGTTTGAAGAAGTTTATGCACCAAAGTCAATATTTCTTCTTCTCGTAGAGATATATCAGCATCTAGTATCATGGGACTGAGATTCCACATAGGGCTTAACTTACGGTGGATTTTGCAGCCAAGAGTTCATACGTGACCCAATATTACTTGCCAAAGTGTTACATAGAGAATGTCAAATCTTACCAAAAAATTTGTATCTAGTCATATTATGTGCCTATTTGTTGTATCTGCCCTTGTGTCCCTCTAAGTAGGTATGCTTGTTACAGGATTGTGTCTGAACAAGATGGCCGGGAAGCTTGCAACATTCTTCATGCAGCTGGACCATCAAAGGTATTGTGTACACTTGTATCTTTATATCAATTAACGTGGAACTTGGTCTGCATATGTACTTCTTCAAGCATTTGAATCCCAATAGGTCTAAATTTTTTGCTCTTTAACCTGTATTACTGAAACCGGTTGTAATTTGATCATATGTTTGGCCTGTTCATCAAACAGGTCAACAGGCCTAAGACGATTAATAAAGGTTTTTGTTGAGTCAGACACTGCAAAACCTTTTGCCAGAACTTACCATAAATGTCATGACTGACTTACATGCATAAACGGAATTTAATTTTTCTAAGACTTCCCCATGCTGGTTACATTTTGTTTATTGCAAGATAGCATAAATTTTGGATTACAAAAAGCATAAGAACTATTTATGGAGAAAGAAAGGTTTAAATAGGAAATAACTAAATAAGAACTGTAGAGATGTCATACAAAGCTGTAGGTTAACTACGATTTTTTATGTAGGACATTGTAGCTAAATGCAGACTACACGAGCTCCACCCAAGCGGGTAGTAGATTGGGAGACATCTGGGCAGACTGCGGTAGCACAATTCTAAATATTTCTAGGAATCACTGTAATTTCTTAAAATTAAGCGACTGCGTAGGTGGTCACCCAGTTTTGATATGTTTTTAAAATGTCACAATATCTACGGCCTAGCACCTTCTAGGCTGATAAACAACTCTGATGTAGGATCTAAACTGCAAGGGGTGGGAGAAATGGCAGAGGCCTCAAGAAATATCCTCGAATTTGCTGGTTCCAATACCCATACTTGGGGCCCAACTTACCTTACAAAAAGACACTATAGAGAAATTGTTAAGTGATAACTATACTGCTCTCATCTCATATTGTTTTTGTTTGATCCACAATGTCTAAATCTTGCTCATATTTAGGTTGTGATAACGAGCATGAATGTAGATGGACATTTCATCCTCATTGGCAGTCATCAGAAGGAAAAGGCAAGTGTTCAAATTTGACTATAATGTGCTCAGTCCCACATCTAAGTAAAGCCATTTAACTTTAGTGTTGTTACTTCTTTGTATTGTTGGCTACAGTTATTTTGTTATATCAGTAACAGATTTATTCTGCATGTAACCGAGCACAGTTGTAAATGACTCATTAAATTGGTTTTACTTTGGCTGAATGTTTTCTGTGGTTTTTATAGTTGTATGGTACTTGGGTAAACTGTTTATATCTCTTGAGGAATCTCTTTGAAAGAAATAGGAAGTGATAAAATATTGAATGTGCAAAGAAAATGGGCTGTCTGTACGTTATTTCATCATTTGTATGACATAGATAGAGATTTACATGCAGCATTCATGATTCTGCTGTAATTAATAATTTGGCAAAAGGTCTGAGTGATTCAGTCCATGTGTGTGCGCATCTCCTTTGGGATTTAGAAAATTGTTGTAATATCTTTTTATATACTTTTACGTTTTCACTACTGGGTTGCTGTTTTGGGATTATTGATAACCTAAGGAGCACTGTTGCACCTCAAGATAGGAATACGATAGCGTACATATACATATACAACATTTTGAAAGAAGCGTATACAGTACAACCAAATACTATATGTATATACATCTATTAATGAAAATATAATGAATAATCAGTTCCTTCTAGAATTAATATTGGCAAACCTTTGAGCTTATATATTCAAGCAGTTCTTTTTCCCGTGGTTGTGTTTCTCAATATCTAATTCAACAATATTAATTTCTTAGTCATTCACCAGCATGATCCAAACATACTTATTGTTATGGTAAATTTTCTTACTCATTTTAAAACTATATGTGATAGGGTCAGTCTCCTGCGCAATTCAAAATCCTGATACCGAAAATTCCTGCATATTTCACGGTACGTATTCTTTTTGTTAGTATCCTGTATTTTGTAGTACTTTGCATGGTATCACAAATTCCATGGGATAAAATGTGTTATGAGTTAAGTTGGTATCGCAGATTCTTACCCATGCCTTATTTGTTATCAGAATTTGAATAGTTATCATACAGTTTTACCCCTTCTCTTTACTTTCAACAAATTGACTTCAACATAAATTTCCATGCATCTGATTTCTTTAGGATAAATGGCCAAAGCATTTTTACATTGCTGAACCTATACCGTAAGGACCGTAAAAATCGTAGGAATTTTGCATGTCGCGTTGATTCAAACAAAAGTCACAATCTTCAAATGTGGTTGAGATGTAGATGCTGGAACTTTTGTGAGCATTCTACCTACTTTTGTTTACGTTTTCTATTTTGGAGCACTGTGGATGAGAAGTCTATACGTAGTTCTCCACCATTGTAAGCTTGTATTGCTCTCTCTTAATCTTCATGGGAGATCCAATTTCCTGTCATGTAGCTAGGAAAAAAAGACAACAATGTCTTTGTTTGTGATCAGTGTCCGTGTAATTATATTCATTCTGTACTGTTCCATGTGGATCACTATTGATAATTTTTGTGTTATATAAAGTAGTTGACTTAATTACTGGACTGATGTTCCTTGCTTGATCTTTAAAATTGCTTGTTTCAGCTTCTTGAATTTAATGTAAAAGCATTTTGGCGGGGCAATTATCGTTATATATTTTCATCATGATTTGTTTTACTGTTACAAGTCCTTTTAAATAAGCTCTGCCCTGATGTATGTCTCTATGCTTGCAGGGAACAGGAGATCTAACGACTGCATTATTACTTGGTTGGAGCAATGTAATGAATCTAATAAAGTGGGCTAGATGACTTGTGAGCTATTGTGCCCAAAACTTTGGTCTTTGACTTTATTTTTTTGTTGTTGTACAGAAATATCCTGACAACCTTGAAAAAGCAGCAGAGCTTGCTGTATCAAGCTTGCAGGTATTCTTTTGGCTGATTTTTCTGTATGAAGTATTAACCTTGGCAGTATTATTTGGTTTTTATCCTTAAATACTGGACAGTATTATTTGCATCAAGTTTCAATTCACATGTCAAATCCAGTTGGCGATGTCTCATATTGATATTTGTTTATTATGCATGCTCGTGTGTGCTCTGGATTCCAGTTTTGTAACTTGAAGCTTCTAGGAAATCCTGGACCACTTTTTTACATATTCTTCGAGAAGCAGGAGTTCCCTTTTTTTTTTTTTTTTTTTGGAGGGGTGGGGGGGGGGGGGGGGGTGGGGGGGGGGGGGTAGGGGTGAGGTGGGAAGTTGAGATTTAAAAAAAAAAAAAAAAAAAATTTTTGTTATTCAATGTTCAATAAAAATAGGTAATCAGTACAAAGCAACGAGGCATGGATCAAAACAATATTCAAACAGAGCACAAACATACTACAAATCTAGTCAAAACAATGCTGCCTGCACAGGGCACATCTACGTTGCTCCTCAATTTGCTAGATTCTGCCCAAGCCTAAAACCAAGTTTCATTGTAAGATATATATTATGTCCACTGGCTTTAGAGCATTAAAAGAACCATGAGTTTCTTTCACCTCGTGTGATACACCATAGCTGAAAGGACAGCTTTCTTGCCAATGTAATGAAGTTCTACTGATGCTAAATCACGGCAATTTGGAACTAGGAAAGCTGTCCAAAACCTCTGAGATTGGTTTCACTCTCCAATTGGACTCTGTCTATCAACTGTTAATGATTAATGGTTGAATTGTTCCATATTTTGCAGGCACTTCTGGTGAGGACAATGAATGATTATGAAAGGGTTGGATATGATCCCCAATCAAGCAGTCTAGAGATTCGATTAATTCAGAGCCAGGACGACATACGCAACCCAGAAATTAAATACAAGGCTGAAATGTACAACTGAATCAAAATTGAGCAGAGATGCAGCCAATCATGGAGCTTGGATTGAAGCTATACTAGTAACTATGTATTTTTTTAAGGACTCAAAAATAAATATTGAGGTTCTACGTCTTTCAATGTATGCTATTTATATTAAACTCAAAATTTGTTTCAGTTTTTTGGTACAAGGGAATAAATAAAAAAATAAAATCAGCTAGATTGTGTATTAGAGATGAACAAGTTGCTTCTCTGTTGTAGTACGTACTACACTACGAGCTGAAATTTGGTCTCTGAAGAAACAAAATTGTTATAGCCATTCACTAGGATATAGAAAGCAGTGTCAGAAAATTCCCTTTGTGATTGTCGATGCCTAAACAAAGTTCATAATAAGATTCTGCATTCCTTCTTCATAATAAGATTCTGCATTCCTTCTGATGTGACGGTGTTTGAATTTGACTGGCATACTTTGAGGAACTTGTAATCCATAATATATACTTGGGTCACCTGGAAATTATGCTGTGGAAAGGTTTGCTTAACCGGCTGAAGTGCTTAAGAATGTTGGATGCCCTGCAGCATGAGTTGCCTGTCATGCTGAAGGGCCTAAAATTTGTTTGGCTAATGCTTGTATTTTTCATGTGCTTGAACTTGTTCTGATGGGATGCATAGATTCCTGTCTACTGAATATAACTTGGTCTACCTCAAGCCTGGGCGTTCATCTCATTCTCCTAAGACATTTATAAATGTGAGAAGTCTGTAGGTCCTCTTTCCTGCACGAAGAATCGACCCACCGCAGCATCAAACGAAGCCAGTCCATGTACCATGTTAGTGCTTACCCAGTCAGGAATGAGAGTCCTATATGATTAGAAAGATTTGCCAATGACATTTTTAAATCCATTTTTTAGATGTTTTTCTTAAGCATAGATGAATATATTTATTTGTGTCCTAAATGAATCTTACTGTACATAAAAAGGAATTATATAGAAAGCAAATGGAACTCATCTACAGAACCTTTTGATAGCTTATGCCTTTCCCAAGAATACCAATTCAGCCCAATTTATTAATTGTACAGTTATATTACGCGGGTTACATGTTATATAATTACATTGAATTAATATTATTTTCAACGTGACAAATATCAATCTCTTTCAATAAGCGGGTCTTAAAACTTTTACACCCTGTCTTAGAGTTTTTGTTTTTCTTTTTAAAGAAAAAATAAAATAAAAAGTTAGAAAAAAAAAGAGAGGATGTCTTGAAGTTTTTTAAGAAAAAAAAAAAAGAAATTAAAACTAAAGTGAAAGTGTGCCTTGAAATTTACGTTGCGAGATAAAATAAATAAAAAAAAAAGAAAGGGGAGAAAAGTTAGACTTATTTAGAACAAAAAAATTTATTCTCACATTTAAGAACGAAGTTAAAAAAGAAAGAAAGTGAGATAGGGTGTTAATCGAGTATTCATTTCTATCATCTGAGCGAGGCCTTTGGTTTTTACTTTTTGCGGCAAATGCCAAATAGTGTACACCATTATGATAATTGCACTGCTTCCTTCATTTAAATTTTATTTATTTTTAAATAAGAAACAATACACTATTCTCATTTCTTTAATCACAATTTGAATATAATAATGCATATGTTCAAAATATATATTTAAATTATACAATTATGACTTTTAAAGTTTTTGTACAATTAAAAATTGAGTATCTATCTATCTATGTTTTATTGCTATTGGCTACCCCTACCCGCAAAAATAAAAAAGAAAAGGCGGTTGTATTTCTATCCGATCACGTCACGTGACGTCACGTGCAGGGAATGGGTTCTATTGTGTTCTAAAGAAGCTTTTGCTCTCTTTTCCCCCCTATTACTATTATAATTGATAATTGATAATTGATAATTGATTAGATTACTACCTCCCTCTCTACTCCAGCTAGTCTAGAAAAGCATGGATCCAGAAACAGCGTTAGGGCTCGTAAAGCACGGCACTACCCTTCTTCTACTCGATGTTCCGCAGTTCACACTTATCGGCATTGATACTCAGGTTAGAAACACCAATTCAAACCAAATTTAACTTGCTCAAATCATTCCACCTGAGGAGTTCACAGCTACGGTTGGAATAGTCACAAGGATAATGGTTTTTATTTGCTCCATTAAATACTTTGAATTATTTTTCCTCCAAAAGTTGTACATTTTTCAGAAGTATTTTTCTCAATGTAAATGACCTTTTGATTTATAAGCGCTAGTTCAGTTATTATTCTGGAATGAAGAGAGATTTCTCTGTTTTCTAATAATGATTCGTCACTTCCCTTAAGGTGATTCTTGTTGCTGTAGTACAGTTATCTCTTATTCATTTGTGGTAGTATTCATAAAGGATGGGATGTAGATATGGTGCGGGCTTGCTGTTATCTTGCTAAATATTGAATTGACGTAGGTCAGGTGGCAATTTTCTATTAGGGTTGATTATTAATTTCTTATTGGGTTTAATCTGGGTTATAATTTTTTCCATTTAGCAGGGAGTGGGATAGATAAGGCTGGTAAGCAAATGGAAAGTATATTGTTGGGGGACAAGGTGTTTTGTGCAAATTAACTTTGATCTCAATTATTGTTAGTATTTCAGCTTGTGCCTTCATGCATCTTCTGTTAGATGAAGAGATACTGATGAACATTGATGTTTTATTTGCTTGACGTTTGAACCAAGTAAAATCAAAGTCAGGTTTCTATAATCTGAGCAACTTGTTCATATTTTAGTACTTAAATGTATTTTAAACATTAGTTTGTTATTCATACACTTGCCATTTTCCCTAACTTCATTTGCTTTCTTACTGATTATGTGTTCTGATCAAACTGTTTATGCATTGTATTGTTTTGAAAACATCCATGCTGTGCTTGAGCGATATAAGTCTAAACTAATTAAATTATTTTTTAATATAGTTTTTTCCCCATAAAACTATGATGTCAATGATATTTGTAATTTCTAATCTGTTAGATTCTATCTGCAATAACTGATTCATAATGCAGATGTTCTCCGCTGGTCCTGCCTTCAAGGGAGTCAAGATGATTCCTCCAGGTCCTCACTTCATATATTACAGTCCATCAAACAGGTTAGCATATTGCAGCTTAATTTTTTTCTTTAAACAAAATCGTATAGGTCCACTTTTCCCATGATTTGGTTTTCTTTCCATTTGCTAGAGTTTTCTTTCGTTTTATATGATTAATCTCTGTATAAGTATGGTTTTTTTCTCTGTGGCTCTCGTCTTGTCTTATTGGGCTTAGCAGATGTTTCTTCATTCTCCTTTGTTGTCGACAATGATATGACATGAGGTCTGTTCGGAGCAACGTTTGATATATGTTGTTTTCCCAGGACTTCCAGGGGAAAAAAAGTCCTTCCCAAAAAACTAACTAGAATATGGGTTGTTTGCTTCACTTAACAAAAAACTACGGGGCTTGTGTTTTCGTTTCGTTTCGTTTTTTCTTTATCCGATTTTGTTTTCGTTTCTTGGATTGAAATATCATCTGCTGATGGCTATTCACATGCTTATAGACTATATTGAATTTGGGACTTTTAAGTATAATACTGCGCAAAACTTACCGTGGATACAAAGGTGTTCTGCACATTAGGAAATGAAGTTCATGTTTTGGTAGTTATGTGAGAGTACATGCATAGTGCTCTTGGCTTATTATTATTGTCTGAGCTTCAGTGTACTTTTGTATTTTAACAAAACTTGAAATTTAAATCTAGAGTTTATTGGATGGATAGGTATTTAGTAAGGTATCCCTGTTTATTTATTCATTTATTTATAATTTTTATGTTATGTTTCCTACCTAATAGCTTACTTTCCCTCCAAGCAAGGAGACTCCTTTATACAAGGTTATAAGGTGATTCCCTTTGTTTTACAGTTTCCCTAAGGTATACCCTTTGTAAACATGTACTTTGATGTTTCGGTGCAATTAACTCTTACTTGCTTATAAAATAAATAAATTGTTGGTTCTTGCTTCAACTATATCAATTATCTGTGCATTGGTGTTTTCCATCAGTGAGGAAAAGAATCTTGAGTTTTTGCATTTGCTTTCTTCATATATAATCTACTAAATAACATGTGCAGTTGGATGTCCATGCATATCTTTCTACTGTGAAACAATGCCATTAAAAAGTTGATTGTATTGCTATTTACTGTATTAGTTCTACTTTCCAAATGTGTGTTATGGGATTGCGGTCTTCTAACATTGGCATATAGTGCATTGATACCTACTCAGCTATTAGTAACTTTTGATTTAGATCTGTATGGTGAATAGTAATATTTTAAGTGTGCCTGGGCATAACGTGGCAAACAGATGAAAAGGCCAATAAGCTGTATATGCTTGCTTAGGAGAGACTTTACTTGATTCATGTGGAACAATCTCTTAGGCAACCTCACGGCTCACTTGCATCTTCGGATCACACGGGAGAGCAGATAAAAGGAAACCACGCAATACAATGACAAACCATGTACCTCCCAGGTGCAAGGGTAGTTCCAGTGCCATCTTAGAGTACCTATCTTAAATCAAATTTCAGTGAGTGGACACACCAACAATCCATATTTTTAACGTGAAGGTTTCACCAATGTGGAGTGATGTCAAAATGAACTATTAACTTATTTAATTCAGACATCAATATCATTGCTGTTGGAAATCCAAATTCTGTTGCTGGTTCAAGTTTTCTGTTTTCCTTTGCTATATATATTTTATTTTTGATTCCTTTGCTTTTCTATCTTATCATCTTATGCCTAATAAGTTATGAATTATTTTTACATTTCTTCATGCAGAGATGGAAATGAGTTTTCACCATTTATAGGCTTCTTCATTGATGCAAGCCCCTCGAAGGTTTAATAAAAACTCACTTCTTCATTTTCAATTTGAGTTTTAAAGCATCCTTATTCACTCAACTATCTACGGTCTGACATGATTTCATCTTTTTGTTTACTGGATCTTGATAGTATTTCTTATGGCCTATCAAGGTCCAAAAGAAACATTTTCATGGACGTGTTAATTTCCTAACTCATGAAATATTAATCACTTAGCTGGCTACGGATTGACTTGCTGAACCTTAGTTCAATTCCTAAGCAGGGATTAACTTTGAAAGAGTGACGCATAAACTTAGATAAAAGTATCTTTTAACGTCATAGTACATTTTTGTGTGTGTGTGTGTTTGTGCATGGTTGATACTTTTTTTAGTTTTATCATAAACAAGAGGTCCATGAGATTTTGTGGACATATATTTAATTGAGTCCATTTGTGAACATTTCCATTTGCAGTAGTTTGTGGATAACCATTGTGTTGGAAGAAGCATACCTATGCCACTGTGAAAAATTAAAAGTATTGGCAACAGACAATTGAAAGTGAGTTTCATCCTTGGAGGTTTTAAACCAGAAGTACTTGTATATTAATACAAAATCTAAATTATAGAGACCGTGTGAGGAGAAATTGATTGTGCATCTTTAATTTGCTTGCTCAGTAAGTACTTTTCAGCAATTTTACAACTATATATGCTAGTGCATTTATAGATCCTAACCCATGCATATTGTGGATTATCATGGTTGACTGGTTGTTTTGATTGAAAATTGTTAAATCTAGTTTTTCTAAGCTCACCGGCTGGATTTGTTATCTAATATTTGTTTGTAAAGCATAAGTTGTTTGTCCTATGATGTCAAAGTGTTTCTTGAAGACTAACCTTTGCATACATCATTGTGATGTGACAGGTGATTGCTCGTAAATGGAATCAAGAAGAGGAGCGATTAGTCAAACTTTCAGAAGAAGAGGTACGTAATCTTTTGATGATACATTTGTTTGCAATTATGTTCCCTAGTTATGCAAATAAATTACTAGGGATTGGATTTTGGAGCTTTAATCGTGAAGGAAGTAAGGATACTCGATATAACGAAGTTTGATTTCACTTAACTAGCTTGAGAAGCCCTCTATCTTGTTATTTATGCTTGCTTGAGAACATCCAAGTATAATCCAGCTAATTTAAGAATTTTCACCTAGTAGTTTATTGCGATGTTAACTAGATATTATTACAATGGTAATTAGATCGTGATTCGACGCGATTCGCGGAACAAAATTGGGAATAAAAAATGTTATTTTTTATGGCATGGAGTACAATAAGCCAATAAGGGTAGCTTTTTGTCAAATCCCTAAGTTGGTGCAAAATAAATTTATCCAGAACTTGGATAGCTGGGAATAACCTTCTAAAAATATATAGTTAAAACTAGATGAAATATAATTAAAAATTGGTTGAGTTGTTTTTAAGCGTAATGTCACAATAAGCGGATTTTCAACTCTCACTTGACACACACAAGGTGCCTCAGTTGGTTACATCAGATGGCATTCCTTTGAATCTTATTTTTTTTTAATAGAATGTTATAGATTTACTAATGTAATTACTATACTTGTAAATATCCTAGATATTTTAGAGCACGATTCTAAGTAGCCTTTCATTAGATTTGATATTAACAGTTGGTTTTATGGCCAAAGGGCTATATAATAAGAGGATGTTCCTCATTTGTAAATAATAAAGCAAAGTTATCATGCTTAAGTAGAATGAAAAAGTTTTGAATTGCTACATAATTTGATATTTCATAACGAAAATGTACCATATTTTGAATGTTCGTACCAAAGCGTAATTCGCTATCATGTTACCATTTTCTGGTAACCATGGTTTATTGTTGTTGCATAAGGTTCTTAACTGTTATATCAAAATATTTCTTCACATCTTGATGCAATAAAATTTGTGCACTTCAATTCGCCCCACTAAGAATAATATTCTTGTTGAGATCGGCCCGCTACATCTTGCAAAATTCTTTGAGTTTTTAAATAGTATTTCTTGTTGGCTATTACTAATTGTAAATTTTGTTTTTCATTCAAGGAAGAGAGATACTCTCAAGCAGTGAGAAATCTGGAGTTTGACAGGCAACTTGGTCCTTATGCATTAAGTCAGTTTGGAGAATGGAAGTTGTTGTCAAACTACATTACACAGAATATCATTGAACGCATTCGTAAGCATCATTTGGCAACATTCTAGACTTTAAATTATGTATTTATTTATTTTTGTTGGTTGTCTTCTTTTACCATCCCTCTATGAACCAATGTTCTTTGATGATCTTTGGTCATTCTTTAGTCTTTACTTTAAGAAAATGGTATCCTTTGTTGATAGTTAACTTTACATAGCCTCCCTTCCCCCTATTATTTTCTTGTCTGATTTTCTGTGATTTAATTGCAGAACCTATTGGAGGGGAAATTACAATTGCGTGTGAATCCGAGATGGTTGGGGACATTCCTAAAACAGCGACGGAGAAAGCTCTAGCCGAGCAGTTGAGTAGCAGTAAGTTTTCAAGGTCCACTGATAAGCTCCAAGGAGTATGTTG
This sequence comes from Aralia elata, assembly GCA_034770075.1. Classification (NCBI taxonomy): domain Eukaryota; kingdom Viridiplantae; phylum Streptophyta; class Magnoliopsida; order Apiales; family Araliaceae; genus Aralia; species Aralia elata. The sequence continues at coordinate 6,215,993 of CM068378.1, forward strand.
TTACTACACATCAATTCCACATGTGATTAAGAACAAGGGAATTTGTGCACAAGAACTTACATCTTTGAATCTTGACAAGGTATGCTTTAGTACAAAGATTTAATTATTGATACTAGAACCTGAAAAACATCTAAGCATATTGGCTGATTCAATAAATTCTATACCTTTTTGTCTAGACACAATTGCTAGAAAACCTATTGATGAAAGAGTACGGAGGTGCTGAAGACTTAATTCTCGCGGAGTTACAATTTGCATTTATTGCATTTTTGGTAAGGACAAATCAATTAACTCATTTTGTTTTTGTGCACTTACTAAGCTTCTTGGATATTACACATATATTTAATTTCGCAGATGGGGCAATCTCTTGAAGCCTTTTTACAGTGGAAAACCTTAGTTAGCCTCTTCTTTGGTTGCACTGAAGCCGTAAGTATCAAGATATTTCCAGTTTTTCTATTGAGCTAGGGGATCTGTTATTAGAGTTATGAAATAATATGTTGTGCCATATTTTTTTTGGGAAAAATATGTATGGACCATATAAGGGCGCACACATATATCTTGCATTGCAGTTAGGGAGAATGGTTACCATCTAAACATATATTTTGTTCACATATTATATTATAAATTTCGCATAAGGTATCCCTCCCATAGAGAAAGAGAGAGATATCCCTCCCATGGTTCAGAATTTGTTTTTAAAATTCCTTGTAGCATATTGAAATTTGAATTTTGCTTTCAAGCTTGTTATGAGTCTTGCTTCATTATCTCGTTGCAGCCTTTCCGCACAAGGAGTCAGCTATTTACCAAGGTAATTTTCTGAAGCATCTCTATCTTGAATAGTTGTCACTTTTATTGTTACGTAGGAGTGATCGAACGACTTAATATATACAAATTCATATATATAATCTAAGCAATATGCCATTTATGCTGATGACAATATGCCATTTATGCTGGTGACAATGGACTTCAATTTTCTGGAGACCTTTATTTTTCCTAGAATCGTTACTCTAACAAATTCATCATTAGGATTTAGGTGTTAAATGTTACAAGTATATTTTTCTGAATTTTAATTTACTGTCAGCAGTTAGCTCCATTTGAGACCTGATATCTGAATAATTCACTGGCCCGCTATTTTTGATTTGCGTGAGTTTTGCATATTCATTGTTTTGGGCTTCAACATAACACTAGCTGAAAGTTGCCTGGAGTTGCCCATTATTTGTGTTCTTAGTTGGAGGAGATGACGAAGCAGGAAGGAATAATTAGAATAAACACTCTAGTACAAGCGTAAGATAACCCTTAAATCCACAAGGAAGAGAAACAGTATTCTTAAAGAGAATGAAATTATACAAAAGTATCAAAGTCGTACTGAAAGCCCCCCAAGAAAGCATGTATATAGGCATAAGCAACTTCCCTACATCTATTCAGAAAAGGAAAATAAAATAACGAAAAATACTAAAATCATAATCAAATTAGAAAAATAAGCTCAAATACGGACAGGCAGAAAATAAATTAAACAACTGGATTTTGTTGACTAATAAATAAAAAATACATAAAATATATTAAATCTCCATAAGTACTAATATATATATATATATATATATATGTATGAAAATCCCAACTTTATAGAATTCTTGTGCTGCATCAGGAGACCAGCTTATCCATCAAAATTTCTACTGTCTCAAATTAATTGCTTCTTTATTCGTTTTGCCAGGATTCCGTCGTTGTTTTTTGTTATGTTAGAAACTTAAAATATGTAGGGTTGTATATATATCTGTTTTCCCATTATCTTTTTTGGTCTTATTTGTGCTGATTTCTCAATTCTGTACCTGGTCGCAGTTCATCAAAGTCATATATTATCAGCTGAAATTTGGACTTCAAAAAGACGATAGAGATACCGTTGTCGCAGAGAAGAGGGCGTCAATATTGTTAGATGAGTCTTGGTTATCTGCTGATAGCTTTTTGCACCACCTTTGCAAGGTATTTATTTTTGGAGATTGAATCTGTATTTATGCCCTGCAAACTCATGCAGGCTATGCTGAAACCTGCACTACTGTATTGGGAGTCTTGTGAATTAATCTTCTAGATTTCAGTAATTTCGTTATTCAATTGGAACCTTCTTGCTTTCAGATTAATAGATCAATGTCCCGTAGTTCTTTCTTTTTATCACTAGTTCATAATCTAGAACCTTTTTATAGCAGGATTTCTTTCAGTTGGTTCTTGAAGCACCAGTTGTTGATGGAGATCTTCTGTCTTGGGTGTGTATTCTAGACCCTTGCTTGTCTTGTGCTTCATGTAATATGAGATTTTATTGGGTTTATAACTTTATATATGCCATATATAATTTTCTAACCAAACTAAAGAGAAACATGTATTTCTTTGAGATATATGCATGTAATGGCTGGTAATAAATTTATTCTTACTTCCTGATTCACTTGTCAGGATATGTCATTAATGATGGCCAGGGATTGGGCTTGTTTTTTGGCTGATGAATTTGCTATTTATGATGATTCTTTTTTTGCCATTTATGATGAATCACTACATGTTTTTGCTTTATTTCTGCCCCTAGGTTTGGCAGTTAGTATGCCATCTGTTGGGTACTGAGGTAGCCTAATCATAAATCGGGCTCCTTTTGTCTTGAACTATATGATAATACTACTTATACCATCAATTCATGACTTCTAAAATATTGAACTTTTAAATGCCGTCTCTTTTTCTAGACGTGCAATACAGAATTGCCATTTCTTAAGTTTCATATTGTATTCTTTTGTTTCTGAGGACTGCCTTTAAAATGGATACTTTTAACTGATGTGTCAGCCAAAGAACTTAGAAACAAATATGGAATGGAATTGATGCTATTATCTTGGCGTCTTGCTATTTGAAAATATTTGTTTGATGCATGGCTGAATTTTCAAGTAGGTTACTAATGCCATTTGAATAACCTTGGGTGGGACTTGTTCAATCTCTTATGTTATTCTACTAGACAAGGAAACTCAAGGAGCTGCTTGAGGAATCACTAGGATGGAATTTTCAGCAGATCAGTGCAGCTGATGGAATTTATTTCGAAGAAGGAGATGAGGTCGGTATATGATTTTTTTGTACTTTAAAAAAAGAAGAGAAAAAAACTGGTATATGTTTTGTTAGAGTTGTTGAGTGCTCATTTTCGTCCCCCCCCCCTCCCCCTTCTCCTCCAAATCGGTCTGGTCTCCTGTAGTTTGCTCCGGTGGTTGAGATGTTGGATGAAAGTGAATCCCTAGGTGCTTGAACACAGGATGCACATTCTTCTCTGTCTGGGCAATTAGCAGGTTAAAATCAGACAATGTACTGTGGCATTTCCTTCATGAATCCACATTGGGGAACAAATGGATCTGAAACATCATATCGTACCTACCTTCCAGTTTTCTGGAATCATCGTACTCCTACTAACATGCAGTGCCCTCACACACCGAAGATATTCAAGTGTAATGTGATGTGTATACTCGAAGTGTTTTGTAAACTGTAGGCAATTTTATTATTCATGTTTGCTTAGCGTTATAGAAGTCAATTTAGCTATATGCATTTGTTGCATGACTGATTACACCTATGAAACACCATAAAGAGGACGTGGTATGTAAATACTTTTTATGTGGTGAGTGTAAGAAGTTTGGAGCTGAACCGCCTCCACAATTGAGTTGGGTTGTATCTTCAGTTTTTGGGACTGCCCTTTCCACAGCTCCTGTAATTATGAGTTGTTCACAAATCTTCTCTGGTTGTTTCTCCCATTGTAACAGGTTTTATTTCCTTTCTTCTGTCCATTCACAAGCAGTCCTCCAATGTGTCTGAAGTTGCTATTCAGTTTTTCATTCTTCTGTTCTTATATCTTTCCGGGAAGTAGTTGTAAATTTAGGGCTGCAAATGAGCCGAGCCAAGTCGAGTTTTGGCTTGCTGAGTTCGAGCTCATTTAAAAGTTAAACGAGTTTTGTCGGGTTGGGTTTTAAACGAGCTTAAAATTTTGTGTACGAACTCAGCTTGTTTATAAACGAGTCGGCTAGAGTTCGAGCTGGGCTTAAGTGAGTTGAGTTCAAGCTTAAGCATGATCCGTTTATTTTTTTTTTAATTTTTATTTATTTTCACATTTTTTTGAAAAAAGATAATATATAAATTCAAATTGAACCATCTAGGAACTTAATATCATACACAAACATAGTTAAGAATTTTATTTGAATTATATTATTTTTGTATTATATATGTAAAATGAAATTTTAATTAAATAATTATTAAACAAGTCGAGTTTAAACGAGTTGAACATAAGCCGGTCTCGAGTCGGACCGAAACAAGTTAGGCTCGAGTTGAACACCACATTATTCGAGTTTGGCTTGTTTAATTAAAGCGCTTTAGATCGAAATGAACTCCTTGCTACGTTGATGCTCGAGGAAGCAAGAGTGCGGATGAGTGCCAACTACAACTACTAATGTTAATGGAAGCCCCTTTTTTGCTCCTGCAAACCCTTTTTGGTAGGATAGCTCGCTCAGTTGATTTCCCTTCTTTTAGAAAGAGTTGCCTTGCCTACTGTCTTTATCGGTGAATCGCTTTTTTAAATAGAGTTATCTTTCCGTTCCGAAGCTGTCTCAGAAGTAATGCCACACTCCACTTGTTAGATCAAGAAGCCGCCTATGGTTTCGGGCAAGAAAGACACCAACCCGACTCGTTAACGAGCTTCAGCCGAGCTTAGACGAGCTGGGTCGAGCTCGCGGGCAGCCCAGTTCGTTTATAAGCCTAGTTGTAATAATAAGTGTTCCGAACAGGAGTTTACATGTTATCTCAAATGGAAAAAGTTTTACGTATCAATAGAAATATATTAATTTGTGTTGCGAGTAGACATATCAATTAATTATATTAGATATTTGGATTAGTTTACAAACAATGACATTGTATTTATTCATAATAAAAGTCAACATATTTTTGTCACAATATATAGATCCTTATCTCAAAAATTTGCGTTAATTTTTTTTTATAACAAAAAAATTGATAAATTTTAAATCTAAAGTATCATTGTAAATGATCAAAACATTTTATCTTATTAAATGATAATAATGTGATTGTTTTCATAGAAAATAAGATAATATGATTTTTTTTTCTACCTCTAACCATTTGTAACATTTCTCAATCATTCAAAATTAGTATGAAAAGAAGCGCATCAATCGAGTGACAGGAAGTTGGTTGATTAGTTTTATACTCAAAACAAGTAATTTTTTTCAGTTATAATGTTGGAGGAGAAATGGGAAAAGAAAACTAGTGTAGAGGAACCAAATGCCATAATTTTGGTCTTATTACTTGATTTTATTATTTTACCCGCAGCAAAGAAAATAGTATATTTTCTTTGATTATTTTCTACTAAATTAAAAGTGCAAATCGCATAAGAAGCACCGGAGCACCAAAGTATCCGACAAACACCTACCCATCCGATCCGTTCAAATACAAATTATACCCGATAAACCAGCGGTTTCTTTTGTTTAATTATACTTGGTACCGACCGACCGACCGTTGTTTGCCCGCCAGCTGCAGTAAAGAAAATGGCGCACAAGCTTTTTTCCCGCCGCTTCGTTCATCCCTGTCTTTTCAGGCTCAGTCTCAGAGAAACTCAATTCCAACCTTCAAAATTATTAGAAACCCTTTCTGACTCACTTGTTATCGGTTCGAGAAACCCACTAAATTGTTGTTCTTCCCCAATTTCACAAGGTTAGTTTACACCCGCTTCGTAGCCTCAACTCCTATTATGATCGTTGCTTAATCTTTTGTGGCTTTGGAAATTTCATCTTTGGATTTCTGTTCCTTATCTTATGAGCTTTATTGTATGTTCATACCCATAACGTAACGTAATAGGGGCTCTGTTGTTGTATCTATCACATGTATGGCCGACTATTGTTTGTTAAAAGTCCTTAATGAAGTCATTTGAAATCTGTAATCAGTGTTTTTATTGGAACTTTTGGTTTTCCTTTGTTGGGTTTTCATCAAATTTCAAAAATAATTCACAGGTTATAGAAATGAGAAAGTTAAATCTTACTATAATACGTTGTAGGTTGTTGCCTCAAACACGTTTTGATGTAGCATTTATTTCTTAAATCTCAACATTAACACACAGGAACGACTACCTTAGTCTAAAACAGCTGATGAAGGAGATTTTGTGTTGTCAAACATACTTAGTCATATAAACTCTCGGCTAGTTAAAAACGAACATAATTTGATTGCCTTCAAATCACTATTATTAATCCGTCCAATCATACGAGGTTCATCTTATATAGAACTGAGTGAATGTTATATAGAAACACATTTGTTGTTTACGAGCTGCAGGTTACGTGAAAGAAGTCATATAAGTCTTTAAAAAAAAATTATTTTATTTTATTTTTTGTTGTTACCTCTTTCGGCTGAAAGCTTCTGGAATATTTTACATTATATGCAGCATCACGATCATATGCTCATCGAGGACGTTCAGATTATGATTTGTTTGGCAAGGGGAAGCCAGGAGACAAGGAATTCAGGAAAGCCTGGGAGAAAGAGATAGATGAAGATAGAACTCTTTGGACGGGAAGTGAAGATGAAAGTGATACTGAGAAAGGTCGAGGTCGTCTTGATGAAGAGATTAGAAAAGTGAAACAGCAGGCAAAGGATCACTCTGATCTTATTGATGGTGATGACAGTGATGAGTTGTGGAGTGTATGGTCTGGGAGTGATGAGGAGAAGACACTATGGACTGGTAGTGAAGGTGATGATGATGATGATATTCCCACAGAAGCTTACCCAAATGAGAGTAGTGATGCTTATTTGGATAAACTGTTTGAATTTGATGAAAAACCAAAATATCGAACAATCTCAGAATTATTAAAAGAAGAGCAGGAGCCAGAAGAATTATCCCCTGGAAAGCAAGCTAGAAAAATTGCAGTTGAAAATGCCCTGAAGAAACTTCAAAAGGGGCCAGATGGGCGTTACACCAATGTTTGGGAGGTGATGAGTGATTTGGATATTCTCGTAGGAGCATTTGAAAACGTTGTATCAGGACCAGAATACGCAGAACTTAGACAGGGAGGGCCGAAGAGGTTGAATATGCAGTTTTTCAAGGATATACAAGCACGTATGAGAGATCCAAATTATAAGTTTTCCCCTGAGTTGAAGTTGAAACCAAAGAGCAAACTGGTCCGTAGAAAAAAATGGCAGAAGGCACAATCCAGACGTAGGAAAGCACAGAAGCGTTAAGGTGGTAGTGGTGTTTCTTTTCTAGGTATCAAAACTAGTTGCCTGTATTTACTTTACATTCCAGAATTGTGTTTTAGTATCAACTGTCTGGTTGCTATAAGATTCTGTGTATCCATGTAGTTAAGAAAATCTCTTCTTTATCCTGATAAATTTTTCAACAGGAGTGTTATAAAACATTGATACCAAGCAAGTTTTGGCAAATGCTCTAGTTTAATGCCAAAAGGGTATTTTTGCATTCAGATTCTCCAATGGCAAACCAGTCTCTATCATATCAAGCCCATGTATAATTAGATACTCTCCTCATTGGGGTATTATTCGGCCTTGTATCATTTGGGCCAACTTTATTATTGGGCTAAATAGAAATCTGAACATTTTCATTCATAGGCAGTGGTTGTGTTCAAGTTTTCAAATAATTAATACGGTCCATACGGATTGATGCGTCAATAGCATTTGATTTTGTTGGGCTTCTATCTTTTGTAGAATTGAATATTCTTTATAGAATCCTCAACAAGCCAACTTATTATATTATTCTTTATTATTAAGATTACAAAAATTACATGTGATAATTTACTATTGGTGAATCCACATCACGGATTGTGTTTTATCTTAAATCATTATGAAATACCTCTAGTCTTAGTCAATAATACTTGTTAATGTAATTCAATAGTGTTATTAAGTCAAATACTATAAGTTGGCTAATGGTGGTGCATTCTCTATTAGTATTCACATTAAGTTCCAAACATATATATATATATATATAGTAAGGATCAAGAGCAGAACTCTTAAAAAGCATAACTAGCAGAACATCCTTTAGCGACAAACCTTGCGACGGTTTGATCCGTCGCCATAGGTCCGGTCCGTCGCTACAGCCTTTAGCGACAGACACCATATAACGACGAACCTGTCACTAAAGGCTGTAGCGACGGACCGGACCTATGGCGACGGACCAAACTGTCGTCCGGTCCGTCGCTAAAGGGTGTTCTGCTAGTTATGCTCTTTAAGAGTTCTGCTAGTTATGCTCTTTAAGAGTTCTGCTCTTAAAATGTTCCCATATATATATGTATATATATAATGAGGCTTCTCTCTTATGTTAATTTGCACAATCCAGGAATAAAGGGAAAGAAAAATTGTGCTTGTACTACAAATGCTCTATCCTAACCTTTTTTTTTATTTTTCTCTGTGAAAACGAAGTCGCGTTTATTTCTTTAATTAATGCCCCATATATTAGTAAATTTTAAACCAAGAAACTTTCAATTTGGAGGCCTGTTTTCGTTACTATAATTTACTTTACTGGATATTTTAGGCGTGGGGGCATTTGCATTAAACTTTGAAGTTGGCTGGTGGTCCATCTCTATTAATTAATAAAGCAAATTAAATAAAGAAACGGTCATTAGAAGATCATTTCATTTCCATTAAAGAAATTAAGCAAACAACCTAAGGACTGCCGAAAGCAGAATTTGGTGGTCTCATTCTTCCATGAATATGAATATCTGCAAACAAATATATATATATATATATATATATATATATATATATATATTGTCTTCCAAGTGTCCCTTTCAATATTACTAATTTATTATTAGTGTCATTTCCCTGCGGCTTCCATTGATAAAAGTTGGGCAAAAAGACACCAAGATCATGGTAAATTTTGTGATAAATTTATGTCAAATTGTCAACTATACCGCATTGATTAAGATTAACATCAAAATCACTCTATGGCCCTCACCATTTTATATCCTTGATTTCTCAATTTTGGTTTTTTATGGTTTGGACTTTATCTAACAACATCTTAAAAATACAATTTTAATTAGTACTTTCTTGTGACTATAGCAATATAAGCTAGCCTTAGATTCAGGGCTCTACTTTTTCCGGATTAATGGACAGTGTGACCTTATTTGATTATCACGTTTAAATCTATCTTCACAAACAGGGTTAGTTAATAATATATTTATATTATATATGAGATATTAATTAAAGCTTTTAATTTGTTAAAACTGTCTCCTACAGTGGCTACTAAAGATTAGGATAAGATATAAAGATGTGTGATCGCTACCTTCATATTAGTAGTATATAATTAAGGGGATAACATCACTCTACATTTAAAATTAAAGCCAGAATTTAAGGCACAAATTAACTTATAAAATTGAAAAGGCGAGCCAAACTACTAACTCGCACTAGCAGTAGCGAAAAAGCAAGGTTAATTAGAGGGTTAGGTCTTAAACATTTGAATTTTGATATGCTTGTTTAAATGTATATATCTAGTTTAAGGAGAGTAACAGCGTCGCTCTCATGGTTTGGCTAAAATGGCCCAACTTATTGGTTTTACTTTTCAAGTGTATCGAATTAACGGAAGAAATAAGTAGCTATTGTGTTCTCCTTTCTTGGATCATTCTAATGTTGAGTAATAAAAAATTTCCCAACCTTCTAGCCATTATTAAAAAAAAAGAGAGAAGAAGATTAAAAATCTTGGGGATGGTTAAAATAACACATATATAATCTCCCCCTGTGAAAATAAAATTATGATTTTTAACTTGTCCTACTATTTTGAAGTAAATGAATCCTGTAATTATGTCCAGCGTGAAAGTTTAATATGATATCTAAAAATAACTTGTGGAATAATACTTATTCGGAGAATTAATTTTGGCTATGCCATATATATATATAGGGGACCGACATAATCAACGTCGTAAGAATAAGGTTATTTTTACAACATATCTCAACTGTCCTCCGTCCATCGAATGGTACTAAAAAGGATCTTCCGTCCGCAGTTTAATATGGGGGAGCCCATAATTTCATTCTGCGGATGAAAAAGTTGTCCAAAATACCTCTTCTCCGTCCGTAGAATTAAGTTGTGGACGCTAGGTTCATCTGCAGTATTAAACGACGTTGTTTTTGTCTGCTGCCCCCCGTCCGCAGTATTAAACGACGTCGTTTTTGTCTGCTGCTCCCCGTTGTTTAATATAACGCCGTTTTTCAGCCCATCCGCAGTTTAATACTGCGGACTCTAAACAGCGGCCGCAGTATTAAACTGCGGATGCTGAGTATTATGAAGGATGTTCTAAACTGTGAACGATGAGTTCTTCTAAATTAGATACGTTGTCGTTCTTTCTTCCTTACCCAAAGCGAATTTGAGAGAAAAGTAACCAAGCAAAAGGAGATCGACAAATCTGCGCTACAAACTAATTACGTCTTTGCTAAATCCAACTCATATAAGTTTTAAATTCGTCATATATATATATATATTTTTTGTATTCTTTTTTATTGTATACAAACTCTATAGTTATTGTATAGAAATTAAAGTTATTATATACAAAGATAACATACTATAGTATATATCCTTCCAATTGTTTAGTCATGCATTTTTCTCATCAACCCAAATCATATGAATTAGTAAGAATAATAATATACAAGAAGAAATAGAAAATTTAATAACCTTAAATCGAACTCTTCTAATTTCAGATCACTAATGTCAAAATGAGATGAGATTCAAAAATCATGCTATGAAAAACGCAGTACTTGACCGTTTTATATAACAATAATTGTGTACTAATTAATATGATACTATTTTAATTTATTATGATACTAATTATTGTGTAATAAATAGTATCATATTAATTAATTAGTACACAATAATGTTATTTAATATGATACTATTTATTATTATATTTGTTACTTTTAAAATTTTAGTATTTTATATTTTAGTATTTCATAAATTAACTTACAAATAAAATATATCTATAAGTTTTTGATATATTGGAGAAAACTAAAATTTTGAGTATGGAAGTCCATAAGGAAACCAAAAGCTTGATATGCTTGATTACATAGTGTAAACCAATTCCAATTGCCTCCTGCCGCTACTCGAAAAAAGTCAAATCCCCTGTCGCTAGAACTTTTAACGGCAGATATATTGCTGTCGTTAGAGCCCTCTAGCAGTAGAGAAAAATTAGGATTATTTTCATTTTTTTATTATCTTGATCAACGACTCAAATCATATTGAAATAGTGTCCGTGACAACCGGTTATATATATATATATAATATTATGTGCAATTGACGTTCACAATATATAATCCGTCGTTGTTAATTAATTCTCCAATTATATGGGACAAGAATCTAATTCCACCACCATAATTGTCCAAAGCCACGCATGTCTCCCTTTTTGAATCTCTCCTCTTACCGTATTTATTTATTCTGAATTGACATTTCCCCATGCCTTCCCCTCCTTTTTACTTTACAAAACAACTTTCAAGATCATTATTAGCGTAGATTTGAATCCAAGCTAGAAATCTTCATTAAATATTAAAAAAAAAAACATTTACACACATATTCGATCTCTATAAATAGTGCAACATTTGTATGGATAATATATATATATATATATATATATATAGAGGTGAAGAAATCAATGCATTAAGTTAAAGTCTTTATTATGTAGGAGACACATACATTTTATATATATATATGTGTGTGTGTTGAATCACTTTTTACTCACTTTTAATTACCTCAACAAAAACATCCGATCCTCATGATTCACTAATTATGATAAAAACACAAAAGTTAAAGGATTAGAAATTAATATTATTGCTATTTCATAATTAATTGATCATCCATTGATCCCTCTATATAATTAAAAATTAGTTAAAAACATTTCCCTTAATACTAAAAAAAAAATTAAGAGCATCATATCATTATATTATATAAAATAAAAGATGTTACTGATCATCTTTCTTTAGCTAGGCAAAGGTACGTAATACATGATAATAAAAATTAAAAAGGATCGGAGAGACTGGATTCAAGGCGATGATCCATCACATGATGGAACAAGCATTAGGGTTATCGTCGCTGAAGAGATGGGTAATTCTCTCGTCGGTGGTTGCATTGGAATTAGGAGGAACGTTTCTAACAAAGCCGGCGGGAGCCCTCTTGTCATAAGCTCCGGTGATAGTGGGATAAGAGACGAGATTGTATGGTATATAAGGCCAGAATTCAGCTCTCTTTCCGGTGCTCTTCACCCTCTTTAGCACCTTGTTTGGATCCACGTACCCACTAACCGTCACCCGGCTTTGCTTTCTATTCACATCCACACTTTTCACACCTGCGTACAATTACAAATTCATGAATTAATTTAGTACTGTTTCGTTTCGTTTAATCTGATCGATGAGATACAATTAATTAAGAAGAGGCAGCCGGATCAGTACTATTACTATTACTAGTTCTAAAATTAATATCTACGAATTCTGGATAGATTTTAACAAACGCACCATGCACTTAATCTTTGAATAGGTAGGTAAACAATTTTTTTTAACTAATAATATATATAGTTAGTTAATTATTTGAAAAATAAACAATATAGTAACTAAATGTGGATGGATTAATTTTAAGACAATAAATAAATAAAAAAGTAAAGTAGGGCATGGATGGAATTTGGATGCCTTTATTATTGTGTCTTTTGAGTTGTGTACGTGTATTTTAATTTGGTGGCTAGATTAATACAATTAATTGTCAGCAAATCTGCTTTTAATTATTCACTAACTAAAAAGATAATTATCCCTCCAAAAATGCAAAAAGCAAATTTGAAAGATACAACTTTTATAAGAACATATTCCCTATTTGACTGATTATTATGAAGAAAAAAAACTTCGCTTCTTCTTTCCCTTTTTCTAGGATTCATAATGCTTGCTTTGCTTTAGGATGAAAAGAAAGTTCAAAAAAAAATGCGTTAGTACAAAATTATATATGTACGTACGAACATAGTAAGACATTTCAATATATACCTATATAGACATTTCATCACCTATATATATATATATATATATATATATATATATATATATATATATATATTATTTATATTTATATTTACAGAATGCGTATGTAGCCTCTCTCATGGTTCAGATTCAATTAATTATATTAATTGATTTAACTCAAAAGAGTCTAACAAACTTATGCTCTCTCTCAATCAATTTAATTTAATTATCTTCAAAGATTGAATTAATTAAGATCTTCAATTAATATATATATAGTCAACGTTGATTTTGAGTTAATTTTTGCAAAAAATTCTTACGAAAGTTATTTTACATCAACTTCCACCACAAATTTTTGTAAATGGATAGAGTTAAATACCTTTCGCAAGAATTTTTTGGCAGGTTAGACTCACAAATATGCAATAAGAGAGAGAGAAAAGTAATTAGTTTAAGAACCTTTCATGGTTTTAACAGCATTCTTGACTCTTCTTTCACATCCATCACAGTCCATTTTGACCTTGATTTCTACTGTCTGGAAAGGAAAAAAAAATCAAATTATTAACCCATATATATATATATATATATGTGAGTTGATGAACAATCTAACGCGTTTACATATAAATATGAATGATTATGGAAGGGTATTACTACTAAATTCATGCAATATAATGAATGAGTAGTAGTACCTGCATTGGTTTCCGTTTGCTTCTTCTCGGGCTGGTGACAGTGCAAAAGTTGGAGAGATAGTCTAGAGCACCCATTTTCTTCTTAATTATTTCTCTTCTCTTAATTCACAACAAACTTGAAACCCATACAAATTAATAAAGGAGAGAGAGGTGTGTATACATTATGAACCCTGTCAGACTTGTTATATATATATATATATATATATACAAGGAGCTAGCTAGCTAGGAGTAATAGGGTTGTGGGGACATAGTTTAAAAAGAGATGTGATGATAACAAATTAACACTTAAGCTGTGTGTGTCTAGAAAATACGTACAGTTATTACTTATTAGAGAATTAATTAATGCAATGAAAAGAAAAGAAAAAAAAAGGAAAAGGAAAGAGGAGAGCCCACAATCCTTGAAATCATGATCGGGCAACACTAGCTTTTGGATTTTCTTATTTAATTTAATTCCCTACAAGCTATTGTAAAGTACTTTTATGGTTTGCTTTCATTTTCGTTCAATGCCTGTGCCTCTGCCTTTCCCTTTTCAATTTAATACCCTCAATTATGGCTTCCATACTTTGATTCTATCCTAATTAACTTTCCAATATTAATTTCTATTTTTCGAATTTTCATTGGCTCTTATCCCTCCTCCTCAATATTATTCTCAATCATTGTCGTTTTGTCTATCATCTTCAAGGAAAATTATATATATATGTATATGTATGTATTAATTCAGGTCCAAGTTATTTCAGGCGCTAGATTCTTTAAAAAAAATTGCTTAAAAGGTTGAATATATATTTTGTATACATGAGCTTAAACGCATGCATATATATTAATGTAAAAGATTGCTTATGGAATTTTTCTACTCCATTCAACTTTGCAAACAGAATAAAACTTGAGAACTAATAATTACTACGTGCAAGTAAGTTAGATTCTTTACAAGTTAGCTAGGGTCAAAAAGAAATGGAAGAATTATATATAATTGACGTCCAATATTTAATCTTCTTAGTTGACTACTATGTATACCAAACTAATTCAAAAATTCCCCTTCTCCTTTTTTTGAGGGCTTTTTAATTTGCCGTCCATCATCATCTGCCATGTTTTCTCTTAAGCCCGCTTCTGATTCTTTTATGGCGGGGCCGAGGAGAGAGGAGAGAGAGATGAAGAAGAATATGGCATTAATTGGGCACATAAAGACAGAGAGAGACTACTAATATTTGTACATGTAGATATAGTCACCATCAAAAAATCTCCGCTCATAATTTTATTTTCATTGCCTACATATTCGTTTCCTGCACAAAAAGAGTCTCTATTATAAAATTTATAAATTATAAATACATTTTATTACATGATACTCCTTCCGTCCCAAATTAATTGCTTAATTTTGACCATTTTAAGTCAAATTGACTATTTTTAGAACTAATCTTTTTACTATTTTTGCTAAAATATAGGTGAAGAGATTATAACCGAAAGAAAGTATATACAATTTATTACTAACTCCAATTTTTATAATTTTAGAAATATATTTATATATGATTAATTATTAATTTTAAAAATAGTCAATTTGACTTAAAATGATCAAAATTGAGCAATTAATTTGGGACGGAGTGATAATTCTTAAAAATTGGGAGTTTAATTTTATAATATTGACATGACAATATAATTATTATGATCACGAACTTAAGATCATTGTGTCATAATTTAATACTATCAGCAGGTATCAAGACGCCACTATGTCGGGATATCTTATTTTCGTGACCTTTATTTTGGAAATGAAACATTGTTTGGTAGGAGTATTTTAATAACCATCCATCCTTTATAATGCATTTTCTGGCTTTCAATCAGTGGCATTTTATTTCTCTTTTTTATTTGTTATTAAATAAATACCAATGAGCTAGAATTGCGCCCCGAATCATATCTCATCTTTTAATTGTCAATGTCATTCTACAGGACTACAATTTTATTTCGCTCTTTTTGTTTTATGATGGCATCATGTTGATATTGATCAAGTGGATAGTCGTGCAAATGGGTGTATGGTCCGCAGGGGAATTTCTATTTTAACGATTTCCATAAATATATAACCTTTGAGAAAAAAATTATGGAAAGGCATATAATGAAGATATATACCTATATACTTGAGCACTTTTTAATGTATAAAAATTATTCCAAAAGAAATCATAAATAAGCCTACTAACGGCACAGATTAAAAAACTTTTACCAACTTTCATTTCGAATTTGGACAACTAATCAAATGGAAAGTTTGGTAAATCATGCTGACGGGAATCACTTATGGGATTAAATGGGATGGTAATTGGTAGAAAGAAAGAAATAAAATAAAAATAAAAAAAACTCAAGAAATCGTACTTTCTTTGTAAATTCAATTGATAATGAAACTCATTTTTTATGGACTGTGGTATAACATGAGCTTTTGCAGGTACTCTTTAGTGGCATATAAAAGATAAAGATTTGCTATGCAAACTCTTTTATTACATTAATAAATGCAATCAATTGACAAAATACTTCTTACAAAAGCCATCATAAAGCTTGAACAGAAAATAGAAGTCCTAAAAAAGTTGACAAGGCAAGGGTGATAATTTGTTCGCTGTTGTCTCCTAATTGTCACCCCAAGTGGTCCATCAAACAGCAAGTTTAGTCCTTCACATAATAATTTTATAAAAAAGAAAGGATCCTCCAAATCAATATGCAATGTGCTGTAACATTATCTGAGCATATCTACCTGCATGCTTTATATATATATCAACCAAAGATAAACCTGTAATTAGTGACTCGTACCTGACACCTGTTAAAGTAAAATAGAACAAATAGTGTGAAAATTGACCAAAAATAAGTATGCAACATCAATTTCATTCAAGTATGGACTAAAAAAACATTAGATCACTGCATAGATGGACCAAAGATAGCTCTCCAACCCCCCACCACCATCCATGACCAATTAGATATATGTCCCATAAACTCATCGATACATAGTACTTGACCAAATCATTCTCTGTGTCATTTGTGATGAACAACATTTTAAAGTTAGCAGGACAACTTAATTAATTTTCTCATAAATACCTAGCATTATTGTGCAAAAGAAATGCCACTTTAACTACACTTCTTCAGCCTCTGACCTCGCAACCCATTCCAAAATGCAGCTGCACTTGTCACCTTTTTACCTGGAAGCTGAAGTTCCAGTACCTGATAATTTACCAAATTGACAACTTCAAGATAACGACAAAAGGCTGAAAACCACTACATGTTCAAGTTTAACACCAGAAGATACTTTTAAAAAGAACAAACAGCGTTAATAAACGGTGAAAACAAAACATTGAATAAACAGTTTGCAACTTAAGTTAAAAAGACTGCACCTCAAGTGCTGTGCCCCCGCTACATGGGATCACCAGTGAACCTTTTGTGAAAATCACATCATCAATTTCACTACTCTGAATATTGTTATTGCTGTAAATTCTAGTGGTGATAATTTTTAGCTCAACGATGTTCTGCTGGCCACTCACATGGTCAAACACTACAACTTTAGCTCGAGTCCCTGGCCATCCTGCAAATGCCCGAACCTAGAAGGTGTATGTCATGAATACATAATCCGTTCAAGAGAAGTAAGAGCATACCTTATTATGTAGGACTGAAGCTGCTTCATCAAAAGATAGCCATGACTCCTCGGGATTTATCTGCATGAAAAGAATGCCATCTTAAATGTGCTCACATACAGAATACTCTGTAGGCCAACATACATACAATGTCTCAGCCTAAGAGAAAAAGTACTAGACAAATGAGTAACAATTTTTTTTAAGAGTAAGTTACTTCTCCTTTTCCATTTACTCGTTGTTTCTTTCAAATTTCACGATACTGGCATGAAAATGCAGCCAGGTGCAGTCATGCAATACGCCAAATTTTAGTTCTTTTATCTTTGTTATATCTTTCACGTGGACTACAGAAAATATTCAACTAAGAAATGGCTTTCAAAGTTTAGTGCAGATTGAGAATCAGCATATGAAACTTCAGAATGTGTGATTTTAGAGGCCAAATCGCTGCCTGTTAGTCTACAGATGTGAAAATCAGAAAATGTGGAAACATATGCTATAGGCACGAGTGCGTAAGTTCACCAAGTTTTTACCAGCAAGTAATTCAGCCAGATGCCTGAGAAAAAATATTGAGAGCATAGGTTCATCCAAGTGACCAAAATAAGCTAAACATGCACCACCAAAGAAAAAGAAAGCCATTTCAGGGACCGTGTTACAATGTTTATTGACAGTAAGAATCAGTTTCCAGAATTAAACTTTAGACACAAAGACTGAGTCTTTGTAGTGACGAAAGCAACTAATAAACATGTGTAGCATGTTATTTGACCCTAAATCAGGTGATACATCCACCCAACCTGCCCTTACCTACTAGGACATTTTGGGGTAGCTAGCATTCTAGGAAGGAAATGTTTGGAAAACAAATTGACGGATTTGGGATCAGAGAAGGAATCGAAACACCAAATCTGCACTGCACCACTCAATTAGGAGCAGGATGTGTTGTATTCACTTTAAGTCCTAGGGGAGTTCACCTTATCCCACATTGACAATTATCTATGAAACAGCCATAGCCTTTTACTTGCGTGACCTACATAATTATCTTGATGAGGGCTGTTGACTTATAGGTGTGCATACTGGCGTAACACTTTGTACTTTTGCGTAACTCTTCGTACTTTTACTTGTTAATATTATGTTCCTTTGGAATCTAATCAAAATAAGAATTATAGACCAAAAATGCACAAATATCCAAGAGTATTGGAGAAGTGTTGTTGTCTTCTGTCATGGACCCTACTTGGCTACTTCTCCTTAGAAGGGTCAGCAATTTTATTTATTTTTGATAAGTGAAGGTTCAGTGATTCTTAAACAGGAATTTTATAGTACAAAAGAATCTGTGAAGCTGAGAAGCAAAGTCAATATGTCATTACACTCCAAAATGGTAGTTTCTAATTTCACAAAGAATTTGGTGCAAAGCAACCCAGTCAAGGTATCAGTCATTCTAAATTAGCAAATGAATACTCAAGGTATAGTCCAACTACGTTAGAAAAGTGAAACCTGATTAGACATTTCAGGCTCAAACCCGAAGTGGCAGCGACTAGCATTTCATTCGATCAATTAGAGTAGAAAAGATGAACGGAAAAACTTCCAAACAGCCTGGATCCATTGTTTGATTATTCAAATGACTAATAGAACAAAACTAGCTCCTCCAAAATCCTAGCAAAACCAAAACTAAACTCAAAAAACAGATCAAAACTAGCTACTCTAACATCCTACTAGAAACCGAATTAAACACAAACATAGTAATGCATGTGAGGCGTAATCATAAATTATTGCCAGATGATCATATATGACTTAAATCGTACAAGTTTATACTGAGGAATAACAAGAACTAGAAAAAAATGATACCTTAGGAGCCAAAGTAGCTTTAGAGTCATCTTGGGGTTCTGCTTTCACCATTGCCGACCCCTCAAATATAGAGGGAAGCTCACGGATCAGAAGTTTAGATCCTACATATTTTACGGGTACAAACTGAAACATATTAACCATAGCATATATTCACTTGTCTAAAAACTGTCTGTATAACCTGTATGCCACAGATCCAGTGAAATAAAAATGGACAGTTGTGGTCTCTAGAAGAGGATCATTTAAACTAGAAACAAGAAAATGAGGCAATTATGATGGCATACGATGATCATAACCAAAGTAAGTTTTAGGAAAATAATATAACATGATTCTAGTCAGGGCGTTGATCACTTTGTACATCTAAGCAGACCATTTGATAACTAGATTATTAATACTTTTCAAAAAAGAAAAAATGCAAATTTCATCTGACAAGTACACAAATGTACATAAATGTGTGCATTAAATAATTTCAAATTAATGGAAAATTGACTAAGGAGCCCTTGAAGTCAGACATAAGAATAAAAAGCAGGTGAAATTTTAGGTTTGGATGCCACAAAGAAGAAGACAATGGGGAGAGAAATTCAGGTCTAGAAGAAAACAACAAAAATCAACACACCTTGATCAAATAGCAACTCAAGTAATTCTGGTGCCTGCATGTAGATCACTCACAAACATCAGCCACTGATATTTCTGTGAAGCATCAAAAGCTAGCAAAAATTTGGTGTATAGTTAATTGATTAAATAGTAGGTCGTAGTCTTATTTATGCAGTACCCAAAAGCAATATTGTATATCACTCAATAACATTAGTCAGAGATTTTCTGGCGAGCAGCAAAAGCTGGTTAAAATTTGTGGTGTATATTTTAATATTGGGTCAATCTTGGTCTTATGCAGCATCCAGAAGCAACATTTTCAGACTAGGTGGACTTCAAAAGCAATAAATATATATATATATACACATACATATATAGACAGAGACACACACACGCAAGAGAGAGAGAGAGAGTCAATGAAGCAGATAAACTGGCAACTTGTAGTATAGCTCAGTCAAATTTGTAAGTATGTTAGACTTATGATTGACTTGGAGTAATACAACTAAGATAAGTCATTAAATTGGCCGAAATTCCACATACAAGTCAATCATTGTTCTCTTAGGGACCCCAAATAAAAATAATTACGTTGTCCCCTATTTATTTAATTCTTCCTTTTATGAACATATTTTCTCCGATAATCTTTCGAAACAAATAGTACCTATAAAGGTGACATGACTACCTTAATATGATTATCAACTTCCATTCTTTCACAAGCAATAACAGGTCCAGCATCCAATGCACGGACAGTGAATGCTAATGATACTCCTGTTTCTTTTGCACCATCCTGGTGAAGATTTATTTAGTGGTACAGCTTAGAGAGGAATTGTTATATAACTAATTGTTCAAGATAACAACGTGAGATATTTTATTAAAGGAAAATGCACCTGCAATGCTCTTTGAACAGGAGCTGCACCACGGTACAAAGGCAACAGGCTTGGGTGTATATTGACTGTCCCTAAAAAAATTCAAAATTATTTGGCCTAGTATCAGATATTTCAAATTCAAAGGCCGGACCATCATAACAGAATCAAAAAGTCTTTATTTCTTCTCTAGCAGGCTATTTGGGCTATTTATCTCTTTCCTGGTAATAAGGCAAGGTAGTACAGAGTAACAGGTATTGTTCTCCGAAATATTGAACATTATGATTTCAGATTCAAATATGAAACTAAAAGCCAGTACCAGCTGTTGATCCCACTTATGCAAGTAGGCAACAGGTAGAGTGGATTCCAGCCTATGAAATCCTTTTGCAGAAACTTCTACCTAAGAATTGACGATAACATGGGATAGCAATAATATGGGTATGAACCGTCTCTGCTAGACAAATATGCAAAGTAAGCAGCTAGACAGCCACAAATCACACTTAGTACTTAACCAAAAATGTTACGGCATAGATATTAGAAGCATTCAGGAAAGGTGCATGTGATGCATATTCTTTTAGGTGTACATCAAACTGAGACGAGGGAATTGCCAAAGGCCTCAACTCAGACGCACAGTCCAAATTATGGTTGTTTTTTCTTACTGATAAAAGCACAGTCCTAATTATGAAGTTCAGATTAGGTGAGTGTGGCACCATATTGTTCCATTAAAGATAATTACTAAAGGTTTTTTCATGTCAAAGAGATCTAAGGCTTTTAGTTCTCCCATATATATATAGAGAGAGAGCAATAATCAAGAGCAGAACTCTTAAAGAGTATAACTAGCAGAACATCTTTTAGCGACGGACCTCGCGACGGTTTGGTCCGTCGCCATAGGTCTGGTCCGTCGCTACAGCCTTTAGCGACGGACAACATATAGCGACGGACCCATCGCTAAAGGCTGTAGCGACGGACCGGACCTATGGCGACGGACCAAACCGTCGCCCGGTCCGTCGCTAAAGGGTGTTCTGCTAGTTATGCTCTTTAAGAGTTCTGCTCTTGAAATGCTCCCTATATATATATATATGTACATATATATATATAGAGAGAGAGGAAGGGATCAAAAGATTAAGGCCTTCGCCAAATTTGTATAAACTAAAGTTTTATTTTATGTCCGTTAAGCATCACAGCTCCGAGAATACATCTCATATATCTGGGGTGCTTGGACACATTCTTCTCTCTATACTCTATAGTTTTTTCCAGAATTGTGCAGTTGTGTTAAAAGTCCTACAAATTTTACAGTAGACTCTCAAAATTAAAATTACAGGTGCTTCATTCAACTTTATCAAGACAATCATGCAATTTGTTAGCATGATATACAAGGTTCGAAAAAGCTAAAAGCGGTACGAAGCGTTTTTCTCCGGACGAGGCGAGGAGTAAGCTTCGAGGCGGAGCGAGGCGGAAGCCTCAATTTGAAGACCTAAAAGTCCCCCCAAAAAAATTATTAATCATATCTACAAAAAGATTTTGATTTACAAATTAATTTATTAACTTAATTTGAAGAAACAGGGGCAGAATTGAAACTTCAGGGGCTGAAATAGAAAAAAACAAAACTATAAGGACTTATATGTAATTTTCCAGGGGTTATTTTGAACTTTCAGAAAACATGGGGGACTAAATTAAAAAGTTATATAAACTATGGGGTACCTAACTATAATTTTCTAGGGATATTTTATTTGACAGATCTGACGCACGCTCTTATTTTCCTCTCTTCTTCTCTTCTCCGACTCCGAAGTTAGTCGCAAAGTGTACACTGTGTACTTAGGTTTTTTGGTTTCAAATCAAGGCTTAGGCCTTGGTACGCCTCGAGGCGCAAGGCTACAAGGCGCACGCCTCAGTCGATTATAGCCCAAGCTCTGGAATTACTCGGTAAGGCCTAGGCCTCGCTACAGAAGGCTCCCGCCTCGCCATGAGGCGCGCCTCGAGGCGCACGCCTTGATCGCTTTTTCGAACATTGATGATATACATTGTTGGGCCTTTCATCTAATAGCTTAAGCTTTTAGAGGAGTTGGTTACTTAACATGGTATCAGAGCTCTGGGTGTGCAAAGTCTTGGGTTCAAATCTTCCCGACCACACATTGCCTTTATAATTAATTTAATAGTGCAAATACACTTTAATTTCTCCCTTCTCTATAAAAAGTTACATTTGAGGGGGAGTGTTAGCATGATATACATTGTTGGGCCCTCCATCTAATAGTTTAAGCTTTTAGATGAGTTGGTTACTTAACACAATTCTATATAATAAACCTCCCAAAGAACTATGAAAATAATGAATATGCTAAAAGTTAGCACTTTGCTATAAGTATTAATTTGTGATTGGAAACAAACGGTCAAAATCCAACTTTAAAATTCTTTCAACTGTGATAACAGTCCTGCATATTTTACAAAAAACTTAAATATAAAGGTTCTTCATTCAACTTTCTTGATACAATCATGCAACTCTAAAGATACAACTTCCACAGATTGATGAAGACATGAATATGCAAGAAAGTTAGCACCTTGTTATTAGTATTTTGTTATTAGAAACAAAAACCGTATGAATAAAATAACTTTTTACTAACCAAGTGATGGAATCTTTAGAAACTTGCTAGGTAAAATATTCCCATATGCTGCAGTAATGCAAAGTTCAGGCTCCAGAGCTTTAAAGTTGGATAAGAAAACTTCCTGCAAGATAGTAAATTGAAAACAAAAGCTGTGGAAGCAGTTAGTGGGTCACTGGAATATATATCATGCTCAATACAAAACAAAGTGAACAAAACATCCTGGCTGTAGCACCATATATAACCACAGGTCTCCGTGTTATATGGATAACACTCACATAAAAATGTTCCTCATGCTAAGGTAAGGCTATCATAGATTGCAGTGTCCTTATGGTATATGATGAGACGTAGTCACGTATATGCGTCAAACAAGTTGAATTGTGCTATGGATAACTATATGCTGCAATTACTTGTACTGATTTTTAAGACAATAAAAAAAATAACTTCAAAACGCATGGAATGAAGGTATTGCAATCTCAACAATCAAGACAGGAATGCTGGTTATGCCCGATAACAGAGCCTTAATAAGTAAGGTTGAAGTCATGAACTCATTCAGTTTGGTATTTAAGAAGGATAACGAACCTTAGTAATTAAACATTCTAAACATTTCAACATGAAGAGGAGGAAAACTGGAGCGCACATACAAGATAAACAATATATGCCACATGCCAAAATTACCTCACCAGCTCGTGCAGGTGTGAAAATCAAATCAGAAGGGAAACCTCTGTCAAGAGCATGCTGTGCAACAGGAGAAGGCATCACCTTTCTTCCCCTATCTCTTCCTGAGGGCGGCTGGGTAACTATTGCTGCTATCTACGATCAAATTAATAAGCAACCAAAATCATTTACGCTTTGCATTCACAGCTCAATAATGTAACTTATAACAATTAAACTCCCTAAATCATCTTTCATTTAGCTTAAAACCCTTGAGTTTAAGTTCATACACAGTCCCAAACCAAAAAAGAATTTATTTTATCTTTTCCCTTCTGAAAGGCAAGGTAGTTTTCTCCCTTCTATGAAGAGAACCAGACTTGTCAAAGGGATTTGCTTGCATGCATTTTTACAATTTGATTTAATTAATTTTATCCCAGAATTAGTCTCAGGTATGTCAAATCAGATCAACTTGAATACTTTAATAACTAAAGATCTGTAGACCTGAATTAATTCTCTGCGCCGCCATCAATTACTAAACAAAAGCTAACACAACTACAGGTAAACTGTACGCAACATCCAAAACTCATCTTTCCAATAACAAATATAATTAACATCATGGTATTTCACACCCCAAAAAGAAAAAGGGGGACAAATCAAGATAACCTCATTGAAAACATAACAGGAGAATCAATTGAGTGATTCAGTAGTACCTCAAATAAGGAGTCTGGGGCAGAAGATGCATTGAAAAGAGCGTCGAGAACAGAAGCAGAGACCTGCATAAGAAGTACCCCGCCCGTATCATTAGTTATTACTAGTATTACACTCCCCCACATACATTACATTATTAAACAGGGAGAGAGTATAGGGTTTATGTGAACCTGAGGAGAACCCAAGAAGACGAGTTGCTTCTTCTTGGCAGCGGGACTGATTGCAGTTGCTCTGAAACAACAAAAGCGTCGAAACATTAGCGACGATGAAAGCATTTTTTACCTACCTTCTTCTCCAATTTTTACTTTTTGGATTTGGGGGTGGGGTGGTTTCTTTCGTTTTTTTTCAATTCAGGTTGGGTTTATCAAATTATCCACTACTATAGACATAGATAAATTTCGTTTCCTCCTCTGTTCGCATTTGAAAGAGGGAAGAGGCGTAAGAGTTTCTTTTCTTTTTTTCAAAAAAAATAAAATAAAATATTTTAATTGAAATTATGGAACAATGTTGGTTATGAGTTATAAGCACGCCTAGTATGAATACAAATATCCTTGGTATACAAATACTATTGCAGCTGCTTAATTGACAGTGAATTACTGATATATTTATGATACATAAAATTTTACAAAACGATTTTGAACTTAATAATACTACCTTCATCAAAACAAAAAAGTCCTACGTTACGTTTTTATTGACTTTTTCATGGATATTATATGTGCATAAAACAGTTATAATTTTATTTATTTATTTTTAAATGTCACAAAGATCTGATTATATCTATGTACACTGTACAATATATGCAACATTTAATACTCGTTTATGTAAAGAAAAAATTTAAGGAAAGGTAGAACTCACTCTTTTTATGAAATTTCTTTATATGCTCCGGCATTTGAATGCCATTTTTATTCGGGCAAAATATGTTGAAATTTTACGTAAAAAGATGCTTCACATGCACTTATATTTAAATTTTCTAAAAAAAATAAGAATTTTGATAAAAGTCTCAAAATTATTATATCTATATTTATTTTCTACACATCTGTTTATATATACACCAATTGATGGTTAATATTTAGTTAAAAAAATAAAAATAAAAATTACATTCAATACTTGCGAGGGAAATGAAGCACACCGTGATTTCTTTTGTGTACACAAGTAACATTGGGTAGGACGCTCAGTTAGTCAGTTGTCCTCATAAGACAACTTAAAAAATCATTCCTCCAACCACGCCCCATTTGGCTCGTCAGTTTCAAATTGAAGAACACAATAAGAGTCTTGCCATGTATTACTTAAAGGTTTTTTTTTTGTCGAATTATAATTACAACGTATATTAATACATGGGATAAATATTATTATAAATTTGATCCACTGTATCAAATACATTGTTAAAATATTATTAACTATACTCGTCCACGTAACTCGCAACAACAAAAAAGATCGACATATAAAATTACAATATATATTATTTTCCATATAATACACAAAGACAAGTATATACTACTTGTTAACATTTCCAATGAGTAAAATGTTTTTAATTTAAACTTTTAAAGTAACTAGCTACATTTCCTGCCACCAGATTAGGGAGGAGAAAGTTTTGAGTGGAGGGATGAACATAGCAGAGGTTAAATAGTGCTCCACTCTTTTAAGAGTTAACGGTGCCTAAATTTGCTGAATTGCGTATACAAACCTGTATATTTAGCTGGCCAGATGAATCCATATAGCTAAATGGAACCAATAGAAAATCCCTTTGGCGCAAACCTTCCACCCAGCCTGGAAAACTTTGTGTGCATGATTTCAACCTCAGTGAGCTGGTTCCTCGCTCCGATACAAGATCATAAGAGAAATGTTCCTTTGACCAGCTTGGCCCAATGCAGGTTATCATGATTGTGTGGCCAACGTTTTCCGTGCCCTTATTAAGTAGAAAGAGAAGGCCATCTTCCTCTGCTTGAAGAACAAGAAATGTTTCGTTCGTGCCAAGGGACACAGTCAAAGGGTAATTATACTTGAAACGCCTTTCAGTATCCCAATGTTTACTGATGAAATGGAGCAACAAATGTTCGCGTGAACCAGCAAAGTTGCAGTCCCAAAGGGGGCATGAGCATTGTGTGTCCGTACATGTCTCTACATGGTCATTTACCTTCACGTAATTAACTACTTCTGTGCACCCCATCTCTGTAAATTGGCATGGTGCTCCGACTGAATCCTCCACCTTAATATCAACATTTACAACATTCGCACCCTCAAGATGCATTCCCTGGGACAACACTTGAAATTTGTTAATGAATAGGTTAGACCAATATAATCGGGAAAAAAATTCGAAATATAAAACTGAAGCTTTAGGTTGTACAAGTACATCTAGATACTATATAAAAATACCAACTTTTCCAAGAAAATGCAGTGGGAACGTCTAATTAAATAGTCCATCGTCTATCCTCTTATGGCAAAGGATAGTTGATATGAACATTATAATCATCTAAATAACTGAAAGTGGCAAAGATAACTACCTCGTTCACCTCTTGTCCATGTACATGAGAATGGTCAACCACAGTGGCCACATCTCCGGAAGGAAGGTCATCAACTTTGGCAGTTCCATGCAACATCCCCATCCCAAGGCCCCTCTCTTTGCAGATCACCTGTGGCAGAATAGGAAACTAGATAAACCTACGTAAATTATAAAATGTATATACTTATATCACAATGTAATGTATTATGTACCTCCCCAAAACCGTAACCACCGAGCTCTCTTTCTCGTTTTTCTCGGTCAGCAATTTCTTCCTCACCCCACGAAGATAAATATGGACAAACAACAGCAGGGGCTGAATCAAAGAGTCCTTCAACAGCAATGCTTTCATAGTAAAAGAGCTGTCAATTTCAAGAGGTTAAAGATAGATATTTACTAAAATGTTGGGAAAAGAAGTATTTGAAAACATTTAATTTCACCTGGATAAACAAAAGGCAACCACCAACTGCACGTTGCTTCCCTTGCCGGAAGCGAGATACCTCACGAACTAGTCGATCAAGTAAGAATTTCCCCCAATTGAACTGGTGGACAACATCCATATTTGTCAAGAAGTGGAGAAATGAAGGGCTTACATCCAACCTTGCAGTAGGGCACAAAAGAGTACCTAGAACATAGAGGACGAACGATCTCTTAAAATCCTCTCCTGCTTCTTGATCTGCCAAAAGCTCCTCCAAAAGCCGCACAGAAATACCACGATTTGAAGCATTGTATTTTTTACGCAATTCTACAATTAAGTCATCAGGACCTGAATTCACTACATCCTTTCCACTAGATGCCAAACCCATCACAAGCTCCACATCATATGGTGATAAAGGAATGCGCTTGCCACAAATCTCCAAGCTGCGCCGTACAGTATTAAATCTCTCCAATAACCAAAGACACAAACTACGGCGCAGAGTGCGACATCTGAGATTAAGGAGGCTACCAAACCCCATGCTCTTCACAGCATCCTTTTGTTCAGGTGAAAGGCGTTTCAACACATTCAATAAACGGCCCGGGGAACACCTTGTGACTAGTTTGGTCTGCATCACGCAGGCTTTGAGGTTGGAATAATGTATTATCTAGATTGCAACACAATTTAAATTTTTTTACTGTATCTTCTGTTTTTCCCTATAACAAATATTGCCTTTAAACTTTAACGTACTATCCTAGTAAAATATGAACTTTATTTTCATTCTTTCTATAACAAAAGGGTACCTTAAAAGTGGTTATTATCTTACAGATCTTTTTCTATTAGATTTTACAATGTTATGAGTGCCATTTAGTTAAGAGAGAAATTAAGCAAAGCATCCGGACCAAACCTATTCCCTTTATAATATAGAATAGATGAATTAGACAAATTATGGGAGAGAACCTGTTTTCTCGGCTTAGGCTCACGAGCAGGAGTAGAGCTCAAGTAGTTATCCCAGACTTCACGGGCACGTGTAGTGTACTTTGCTTTATCTTCAAGACTCATCAACTTCCAAGCATCTGAAGCTGCCTTTGTGGCCTAAATGGAGTATCGTATTCCTTCAGTTAACATTCCCAAACAATTTTTATTGAACTCATCACTAACTCGGTATATAAGTATGCTCACAGCTTTCAGGCCCGAGGATTCAGGATGGGAAGCCTTGTAGTCCTTGATGAATTCACGGCTATAAGAAATCTTCTAAGCATTAGTATGTCGATAACAATAATCCTAAAGGCCTAACTATCATATTGGAAATCCTACTTTCAGTATATCAATGTTTACCTAAAATGCACCCAAGAACAAGCAGGACGGGGTGTACTAACTTGTTTCTTCTTTCTCTTCTTTCTTCTACTTTCTCCATATTCGATATGTTCTTCTTCCTTTCTCTTTCCTATTGTCAGATCCCCTTCACTTGGTATCTTAAAGTTTGAATATATTCAGGGTGGTGTCAGATGTTATGAGAAAGGTTCTTCGTTAAAACAGAAGGAAACAACATTTACAACTAATTGTACCAATAAAAACTAATAACAGCCAATCCACATTTCTTTCAGATTTTCAAGAACCAGAACATAACAGAAAAACAAAGTTAGTACTCCCTTTGTTCGACAAAAAGAGTCTCATTAGCCAATTATTTTTATTCCAAAAAAAAAGAGTCTCATTTGTTTTGATGATAGTACAAAATGACACAATGTCCCCAAGTTTACTATCACAATTTCAATATTATGCCATCACTACTAAAACAAATACTCAATAAATTAGGGGTAAACATCAAACAAATATATATCCTTAAATTTTGTAAATGTGACTCTTTATGTGAAGCCAAAGAAAAATATGGATACCTAATTTTAAAAAGAGATCTTAAGAATCACATACACCTCAACTGAACAAGCCTACTAATGATATTATTATTTTCTTGGCAATGGTTTCTTGCATGTAACATATGGCTCACATCTATAATATCCTGCAAGAGGAAGCTATCTATGCTACTATGCAATATCATGTTCTAAGAATAAGTAGTTCGAATAAATAAACTGTAAATTACTCCACTACTGATAAAGATGTATAGACATCTAAAATGGGTGAAAAATGAAATGTCAAATGTCCAAATATTTTAAAATGGCAAAAAAGGAAATGTCAAATGTCCAAATAGTTAAAATCAAAACTTCTCTTGATCAGAAACATACTATTCTAAGAACGGACTAACATTTGATAGAACATTATTAAATCTCGTAAAATATTGACAGCTGACCCTTAATCATATGCTCCACATTATACTAGGTTATCCAGAATTCGCCTCTGCGTAAATATCTTGATGTCTAACTATTGTTTTCTATGCTATAATGAGGTCTAAGCCGAAGCAAAATCTCAAACAAATAATTAACAGAACTGCTAAGTATAATTCCTATCCATAACATCATATAAGTCAGTTCAACATTGCAATAGGTATGCATGGGAATTGGCTACGGAAAAATAGAAGAAACACAGGTTGGACATGTGCTGGTCCAGGAAATTTTGTGTAGCAGATCAGCGTTTAACTAGTGACAAAATCTTCATCTTTTATGGATCATAAGACTTGGTATCACTGT
Organism: Aralia elata; assembly: GCA_034770075.1. NCBI lineage: Eukaryota > Viridiplantae > Streptophyta > Magnoliopsida > Apiales > Araliaceae > Aralia > Aralia elata. Next base: position 6,246,023 of record CM068378.1, read on the forward strand.
AACCACAAAATGCAAAACTCTTAACAACAAATCAGCCTTTTTCAGCTGTCACCCACCCCATTTCTACTCCTCATCATCCAATGACATAACCGTTGGTAGTTAATGCTGCTGAACATGGTAAATTAACAATTTTAAGCAACACCAGTTCTCCTTTCATGTCATTTAAATCACACGATAATTAATCCTCTTCAAATTGAACAGTAATAAGAAGCTCACTAAGAATGATGGCTAATTTTCTAGGTAGTAGTTTAATCAGTTCTCAACAATTTAAGAGGTACATAGAGATATTTTGGTTGATACCTTGCAAATCTCAAATGAATGTCCATCTTGGTAGCAGCCTTGCAATTTAAGGAGGTAAATAGCAAGTTTTGCCTAAATAAAACCCTACTGACTGTGTATTTGACTGACGGACTATGTGGGAAAGTACAAAATCAAGAAATATCATCCAAATTTACAAGAAAATTAAAGCAGCCTACTTAAGGACTTTGATCAAACAAGAAATTAAGAGCTTTGGTACAACCTAATGAAATGAATGCAATAAGAGATACAATGTCTATATTTATATCCATATACTCCCTCCCTTCCAGGATCACCTTTTCTTTAAAGTCAATTTTTAAGATATTTTCAAATTCAAATTTGATATGAATTCATTCAATCTCAGAGTATTCAGTTATGAAAGTTGTAAAGTACCTAAAAACTACAATATTTATTATATTTAAAACTTTAAAGAGTTGCATCAATTTTGATTTAAAAATATGTCATAATTATAAAAAATAAAATTTATCCGATATATATATGATAAATGAAATTAAATTTAGGGGTTAAGAAGTGAAACCATTCTTGTGAGTTAGAGCCTTGTTGGGATGAGAGGCGAGGTGATTCCACTAGAATAATAAATTTGTAGGGCTTCAGCTTTGATGAACTCCAACAATCAGCTGCGGGCATTAATTTCCAGGATAGTGTTTTAGCAGATTTCAGTGTTGAATCGGGTTGTACATTTGATTTTCCTTTTTGTACTCCTGTTTTTGATTCAACAAAACAAGAATTTTGTCAATAAGGGTGCCCATAGCCGGGCCGGTTTTGATCCGGTTAGAAAGTCAGTATTTCTCGCTTTGCACTGCACGGTAAAACAAAATTTAAACCACCTATGACTTGTGAGTGAGCGTAGCGAAGGGATAAATTTCATATTTCTTATAATTTTAATTTTAGTAAAATATTTTAAATAACATTCCCCTTCTCACATTTTTTACTAACTCCTTTTAAAAATCTGTTAAAACGTTCTGAAATCATATTCTTGAATATACTAAAAAAATACAAATAATATAGGATGGGAAAAATATTATTAATGTAATTCAAAATATTTAAAGAAAACAATCTATATTCATTGTAACTACACTTGAGAAGAAATATACTATAATCTTAAGCATAAAACTGATTATTAAGGATCAATTTATTATTTTCTCAAAAAATATAATTACCTTTTATCCTCACTAGTTACTTGCACACACCACGTGTGTGATTTAATGTAAAAGAATTAAGAGAGTGGAAAATTAAAAGAGACAAGAGAGTGGAAGAGAAAAAGTAAGAATAAAAAAATAACTGTATGTATAAGAAAATTAATAGAGATAAAAAGGGTAAAAATGAAAATAAAAAAGTCTTCACTTCTGCTGTTAAAACAAAAAAATAACTGTCCAATTTATGGTAGATAATTATAGTTGACATTATATTTTAGAAGTTGGTTTATGCCTTTCTCATCTTCTTTTTACTGTGATAACTGCAATTAGGATAATTGTGCAAATAGTTTTGTTCAGATCATTGTCTGCTTTCTCATCCTTAATTTGGCTTCCAAGGCCCTAGGGAGTTTGATAATATCACCACCCGCAGGCTGCTCTCAATTACGAGAACATCATCATGTATAACTCACAAGATTTGAACATATCATCCTAGTAAAGGAGTTGTATAACAGTAGCAGTAGTCACCGGAAACCCCCCAACAACCTCCTGCGAAACAAAATGAACCAGGAATATGTAAAACCGAAGGCAATAGAATATTCAAGCCTGTGCAGCTGCCGCCTCTAAACGAAAATACCAGGCATATGTTTTTCTCTTACCCTCATAGGGCAGACAATTTTAACAGTCAGAGAACTAAGTGTAACAGCAGCATAAAGTCCAAATGGAATTGTTGTAGTATTACATTACACCAAACCACAGATCAAGTCCAACAGTTGACAACACCGAAAGTTATAATACAACTGACAAGCTTGTTTGTTTGTTTGTTCGTTTGTTAAAACTAGAAAAAAATGTAAAACAAACAGATTGAAATTTTATTACCCGACTCAACTTTGACTCAGCAGATTAAATGCAATAAGTCGATGTCTATTGTTAGTTTTGACAACTATACATGTCAAGACTTTGGAGTCCTGCCAGGAATTTCCTTGTTCCTCCTTATGCAAATCTGGAAGAGGTTCAGTGAAGAAGAATTAAGAAAATCATTTGGAACCAGAAGAAATGCCTTCCGAGGTAGATGCTCGGACCATCTTGGCATGCTCTCTGTGAAAGACTTTAATTTAACAGAGCTGTCCCCTTTACTTGCTATAAGCTCATACGAAAACCATTTCTGTAATGAGCTCGGCGCAATACATGTAATATTGGCCACATTTCCAATACTTTGAACACCATAATTAAGGATGAAAAGTGTCCGGTCAACTTCTTCCTGAAGAATTACGTACTTCGTATTGGTGTTTATATAAACAGAAAAAAAGGAGTCACAGCAGAAGTGCTTGGCAATATCAGGATGCATGTAGTTGAAGTGTTGGTATAACCGCTTGGAAGAACCAACAAAGGCACAGCCAGGATGAGGACATGAACATGGTTCATGGATGCAAGTCTGCTCATGCTCATGTTTCTTGCTGTAGCTCACTGTGTCTTTGCACCCATACTTCATGTTCCGACATGAGATTTTGATTGATTCAAGAACCTTCTCAATGGCCCGGCAACGATTATAGCCAATAGGCAAAGAGCATGAAGGGCACTTGTTCCTAAGCTTGCTGCAGCAGCTGGAGCAAGCTGTATGCCCATTCTCACACTACGAGGAAATTAAGCAAACTATAAACATAAGATATGGTAACAAGAAAACAAGAGATACGGAAAATTGGAAATGTTACAGGTAAAGAAAACAATGAAGCTTAGATCACATATATGTAAGCTACCAACACTTCAATGCTAGATATCAAACTTTTTAGCTTTTAAGTGATGCTAGACCAATAGTGGACTTATTCCGAGAAATGACACTAATATAAAAGCTCGGCAGGATTCATTTAATACTTTAATACGTAATACTTAATAGTATGCTGGCGTCAACTCAAGCACAAGAACTCTTAATAGATACATGACATAAATCATAAGATGTAAGAGCAATAGATTCATTGGAATTATATTTGCTGAATAGGCCCATTCAGAACTTGGCATAGTCAAGACAGCAGTTTTGGTAAAGTCTACATATATGGTTTAACAAGTTCATCGGATCCTCATATAATACCTTACATGTGTTCATATGTTTGTGGAGTGAAAAGTACTTTGATCTCTAGAGATAGAGTATACAGCTTATGGTATACTTCTCCAAATTATGGTATCAATTAGTATATTCCACTGTTTTGTGCAATGGTGAAACTTGGGTTGATGCAATCACAACTACGGACTTGATAAAACAATAATGGAGACACTCTGGGTACTGACCTTTTGTTGTCAATGCTCATCAGTAGGTTTTCTGTAATGCTTTAAAGCTATAGAACCTACTTATCTTGGGATTTTCATTTCTTCATGAATATCTCCAATTTGAAGTCCAATGAAATGGAATCTCTACTTATATTGCTTGACTCGATGTAACTGCTTCTCCTATAAGCGCATCTGAATTGGTTCCATTTCTTGCAAGAGTCATTGCTCTCTTTTGACTTATTATATTATTCCTACTCCATTCCGATTATCTTCGTACATTTGAAAAACCACGATCCCTTCAAAGTCAAAGGCTTTTGTGTGGTCTCTAATTTTACAAAGATTGAATACTAATGAAGTAATGACCTCTAGATAAATCACAGACCTAGCGTTCTATGTCTGGACATTTGTTTCACATGCAAGCAGAGTAATGAGATGCATGCTCATTTATTTCTACATTATGTTGCTTGGAGTTTATGGAACTCTCTTTTGGAATGTTAAAAGGAGAGTGGGGGTACCCGCTTCAGTGAAACATATGTTGATAATTCGTTTTCGAGAATTTTGAAATAAGATGTATGCTAAAATTTATGGAAGCGTGCTTTGTTTTCAGTTTTATGGAGAATTTCGAGTGAGTGTAATGCTAGACTGTATAGTGGGAGTTATTTATCTTTTAAGTTACTAATAAATAAGGTTATTTTTCTTTCTTCTCTTTGGGCTTCTGCTATGGAGGCCCCTTTACCGATTTGTGTAGATATTAGAGGGTTGCACTTTCAAGTACTCTTTTGGTTTTTTATTCTGTAGTCTAGTGAGGATTGACTTCGTGTCCCCTCGTTTATTGTATCCCCTTCCTTTTTTAATAAAATTTCTTCTTTCTCTTTAAAAAGTAGCTATGATTTCTTCAAGAATAGACGATTAACTTTAGACAGTGAAACGGGACCCGGGGGATCAATAAATAATAAGTTCTAATTATTTCTTCATAGAAGCATGATGAGTTGAACTCTTAACACCCACCAGCCCCCCTTCTTCTTCTTCTTCTTCTCTCCGCAGTCCGTCCAGATGTTTTGTCAAAACTTTAAAGCTTTATTATGGTGATACCAACTCCAAGAAAAAAGAAAATAACTCAACTAAGCCTTGGTTCAGATCTTTGGCAAGATGGCCTGAAAAACTACCTTCTATGATACCCACGACATGCAATGATAGATGCTAGGAGCCTAGAACTACTCTTTCTTCTCTATTTCGGAAAACACGGCCAATCAGATATTTCTTCAAATGTGTCATCTACATTTTTTTAAAGTATAAAAATAAAATACTCTTCAAATTTGGAGAAAAAGGTAGTAACTTTCTCCATCTTCAATCATTCATTCATTGCCAAAGAAGTAAAAAGTTACTAACATGTGCAAACATTTTTCTTGTATGATTGGCAAGCTAACAAAAACAAATAACCCTCACCTTCTTCACCTACATTATGACCTGTAATTCAAAAAAGTTTCAGAAGTCAGAACTAGTAAATCTTGCAATATCAAATGAGTAATAAAGCTTCTCCATCCTGTGCCCTCGATGTCTCTTTATTGTAGGAAGCAGGAATCCCTCTTTCCTTTGGGATGATTCTAACAGAACACTAGGTGGCGTTCTCCTAGGAACTCCATCCTGTTTAGCTTTCACTACAAGCACCTAAAATCTAGTGGAGTAATAGGTTGTCTATTGCCAATACTGGACCACCTCCCTCCACTATAAGTTACCCTTATCTGTTTGTGAGCTTTCCATACTAGGATTCCTAAGGATTTTTAGCTCAAGAAATGATAGGAAAGTAATTTTCCTTAGTTCTGTTTGTGAGTTTAGCAACAATTTTCCTATCTCATGTTTGTGAGTTGCTCAGGAAAACAAAGGAATTTTAATTTTTGATATATTATTAATATTGTAGCCTTACATATTAAATATAACATGCATAATGCTTATGTGTTGTAAGTAAGAGTAATTATGAAATTAAAATAAATTCATTAAACCCATTTTCATTTCCTTAGCTTTCCTACCGTTTTGGTTAAGAAAATTTTTAAGAAAAATTGGGCTCAATTTCCTTTGCTTTCCTTACCTTTCCTGACTAAAAAAACTCACAAACATGGGATTTTTAAGAAAAAATAACAATTTTCCTTGGCTTTCCTATCCTTTCCTTAGTTTTAAAAACTCACAAACAGGGTGAGAACTTTGCAGAGCATGAACCAGTTAGCGTATTGGCAATAAACAAGAAGCTGCAGAACTAAGCCTAATTTACCGCAGTAAAATGGATATGGCCATAAAATCTATTAGACCTTAAACTACACGATCCATTATGTAATTTAACATCATATCAAAATTATTGTGCTCTATAAAGTAACTCGTAACCAAATTACACAAATGACAGAGGAAAAAAAAAAGAGCACCGATTTGCTATATAGAGAGAGACCTGGAAGACGGGGGCGGCCAAGGATTCAAGACAGATTGGGCAGTCCAACACATCTGGGTCGGTTAGGGTTACAGAAATGGGGGCATTATCTTCACTGGGTCCCTCTCTATCTCGATCTTTGCGCTTTTTGAACGTCAGCCCACGACACCACTCATCCCTAATCCATGATTCTTCTTCTTCTTCTTCCTGAACAAATAATCCTTCGTCTTGTTCTTCATCTTCTTCACCAATTAAACCATTTCCTTCATCATTTTCTGGTTGATCCTCAACTTCCTCATCTTCAATTGATCTGGAATCAACGACGACTAAATTATCATCTTCTTCCTCTTCGGCGATACTAGTGTTGTTGTTGTTGTTGTTGTTGTTACTGCTGTTTGTGTGTGCCACTATGGGAGGAACACGTCGGGCAGGAATAACAAGCCTCTGTTTATTGGGCCTGCGTTGAAAAAAATTGAGTCCTTCCTCGTCTTCAGATGAAGAATTCCCAATTGAGAATCTTGGCATCCCTGATCTATCTATCTGTCTCTCTCTTCTCTTTTCTCTCTTCTCTATATTCTCTCTTCCCACAACCACTACTCGCCTCTTTCTTTCGACTGTCTTCTCATTTTTGGTTGACGAGGCTAAACTGTTCGGGGATGACTTATTTTAAGTTATAAGTTAAAATTTAAAATAAGGTGATTTATAAATAAAAATATTTGATATTATTTTAATTTATAAATTAATAATTAAAATAAAATAAAATGTGAAAGTCTTTAATTAAAATAATTTATAAGTTAAATTATAATGTAAAGATTATTAAAATAAAAATAAAATAATTTTTATATTTGGTCAAATTTATTATTTTAAGTCATTTTTTAATAAGTAAACCCAAAAATTATTTATAAGTCAACCTATAAGTTAAAAAATAAATCACCGAAATATTATTATTGTTAAATAAAATGAAAATCACATATAATTTTTAATTGTTTGATTGTGTAAATATTTCGGAATTTTTTTTTTTAGTGATCTTGGTTGTTGTGCCATTTTTTTATTTTCTTATTTTAGATAAACAATGTCTTTATATTTTTTGAATAATGTTATGAGACTCAACTTTTAATTTCTCATATGTCCATTATTATATTGTATTGGTATGCATTAAATATTTAAATATTTAGGATTATCACGGATAACTGGTGTAACAATAATACATGTATTTCATATTCAAACATCTAGGACCTCTCTTGGCATTATATTATGTTTTTCATCTCAGTAATTTTAGTTGTGTTTGATAATCTCTTATACTCCTTTGATTTTTTATACTCCTTTGATTTTTTTTAAAAAAGAAGAAGTTATATTTGACGATTATTTTTGCAAAGAAAAAATTAAAAAAAATTAGTCTTATAAAATATCACTCCGTCCCAAATTAATTGCTCAATTTTAACTTTTTTAAGTCAAATTGACTATTTTTAAAATTAATAATTAAGCATATATAAATATATTTCTAAAATTATAAAAATTGGGGTTAGTAATAAATTGTATATACTTTCTTTTGGTTATAATCTCTTCACCTATATTTTAGCAAAAATAGTAAAAAGATTAGTTTTAAAAATGATCAATTTGACTTTAAAAAGTCAAAATTGATCAATTAATTTGGGACGGAGGGAGTAACAAATTGTTATTAAGTTTATTATCATAATTTTATTAACAATGAATTATTATTTTTAGTAGAATATATAGAACAAATATATATTCTTAATATTTATAATTTTCATCAATGTGACTGTTTTTTATGAAAAATAAATATAAAAGAATATATACATATGTGTCGGTTAAACAATTATTATTGATTATTAATTTGTTTAATAATTGACCATGAGTTGAATGAATGCATAAATTGTAGTATTTTGATGTCTTTTAAATGTGTTCTTTTCTTTTATTGAGTTTATAATTTTTCAATATTTAAACATGAAAATTTAAGGAATGTTTCTGAATGTCAATGTTAGATACCTCGATTATAATTAAGTCATAAGTTTTATATTCTACTCAATAATTTTGAGCGCATATAATATATATATATATATAGATATACACACACGCACATATATTTATATTATATTGTATAAATTGTATAAACTTGTGACTATTAGAACTTATCGTTTTGGTGACTATTATGGATTATCTTATTTTTTATATTAATTTGTATAAGATTGAAAGGGACTAATGAATTTTTAAGAAGTTAAATTGAAATAAATTAAATGTAATATTACATGTACAAGGTACTAAAACTCATAAAAATAAAATAAATTAAATTATTCATAAAACTTTTTAAATGTACTACAAACAACTTGATATTTAGGATATATATATATAGTTCACTGTAAAGTGTGGTGCAGTTTGTAGTACGATTTTAAGAATGTATTTGTAATCGTAATCACAAAAATTATACCGTCATAAATTATAGGCTTAAATATAAATTACTATCCTAAACTATTGACCTATTTCCGCTTCGGTGATTGACCTTTTAATTTTTTCAATCAAGTCATTAAACTATCATTTTTTTTTTACTTTGGTTCAATTGAACCTGCCACGTCATAAATTGATGACGTGGCTTGAACACATGGAAAAAATTCACAAACAAAACATTTACGTGGAAAATGGAGGGGCACACAAGTCTTTTAACATTTTAGCTCTCCTTCTTCCCCAAATTAGAAGTCGACTGTATCGATTTGGGAGAACAGCCGGCTATCCGCACAAGCAAACATCCATGAGAACGGCACGACAGCCGACGACGACTCGATCTACTCCACGTCCTCTATTTCTTCCTCCGGCTCAACCGGCACGACATCCGTACTATTATCCAAGTACAACGACGGAGACTCCGACGGCTCCGATAGATTTCAAGTCTCAGGAGGAATTGAAGCACCAATTTTGAGATCTATTTGCGTGAATTTGAAGAATTTACGGTAAGAGAATCATAATCTGATTCTGTTTCGTTCAATTCAATTTCAGTTTTTATTATGTTTATTATTATGTTTAGATTTTTTGAATTAGGATTTCTGTTTGGTTTATGTTGCCTAGGGTTTATACCTGGAATTTTCTGAATTTTTTGGTTTCTGTAGCAATGGTTGGGTCAGTGATGAAGGAAACAAAATCGGCGTCCGCCGGAGAAACTCATTTGCAGCAGAATAAGGACACCGCGGCGGTTTGAGTTCGCAAAGTGCGAGTGCTGCGGATTGATGGAGGAATGTACGCCGACGTACATATCTCAAATATGCGAGAGACATCAAGGTCGTTAGTTTTGCGGACTCTGCGCGGAGGCGGTTAAAGACGAGATCTTCAGATCGGAGCGACGAATTGGCAACGAGGTCTTTATATTTATGGATGTATAGATATATAGATCTTGGGTCTTTATATTTTTTTCCCGATAAATTATGGATCATGGTGATGGTAGCGGGTCTCTATGATCAAAATCGTGTTTTGATTTTGCTAATACTTGTATAGATTTTGGGTTCGAAGGCGGTGATTTGTTCTTAAAATATAGATGTGTTTTTAAAATGGAATAAAATTCCTCAAAAAATTCTTTGTCTCTCTTTCTTGGCTGTAAGGGAATGGCCGGAGGACATGGTAGGGATTTTGGTACCGCAGGGGAGTGATCGGAGGCTTTCAACGGAGAAGGCGACATGAACGAAGTGGAGTTGGAGGAGAGAGATAAAGTGGTTTGACGAATTTGCCCTTTAATATATAATAAATATGTAAATAGATATTAAAATACTCTTTTTTTTGTTACACATCAGCTCAATTATGGCCCACCTAGACAGTCACGTCAGCAATTTCTGACGTGGCAAGCTCAATTGAACGCAATTGGAAAAAATTAATAGTTCAATCATCTAATTGAAAAACTTTAAAGGTGGATCACCGAAATGAAATATGACTATAGTTTAGGGTAGTAAATTATATTTAACCCTAAATTATATAATTTTATGTTGTTGTGGTGCGGTGTTTCTAACCATTCCTTATATAATAGTCGAGGCATGAGGGTTCTTCTCCCCTCAAAAAAAAAAAGAAGAAGAAATAATAACAAAACTTAATTGTCCTCTATTCTTTAAGAAGAAATCAATGGCAAAATAATTTGTTCAAAAGAGTCTTAATTTTGTTCAAAAAGAGTATACTTTTATATCCCAAATTCTATCATACAATCACTTACTTTGCCGGAAGACATCCCTATTCTAAAACGATAAGCAAACGACAGCGTTCCGCCTTACCAAAAAACCCCATCTGTATCTCTAACTTGCAAGTCAGAACCAGAGAGAGAGAGAAGAAAGTGTTTGAGAAGAAAATGGAGAGCGGATGTCTAACGTTCACAACAGTGTCAGCTCCTTCAAGACCTATTACAAGCTTCTTCTCAAACCACGACGGCGTCGTTTTCAAACAATTTCAGACCAGCCATCCATTAACTCACCATAATAATACTAGTAGTATCAGTCACTGTTTTGAGAGTGGAAGAAGAAGAAGCAGAAGACCCCTCATCGTCAATTGTTCTGTGAAGAACAGCAGCTACTCTAAAAATACCCTATCAAGCAATTGGGATGTCTCAAACAGTGCCCCTTCTTGGATGCCCAGATTCGAAGAGCTCGATACCACTAACATGCTTCTTCGCCAGCGAATCATTTTCTTGGGTTCTCAGGTATTAATTCTCTCTCCTGTATCTGTCAATCAAAAATAATAATAAATTCAAAGAATTAAATTTGTTTTGGTGGCTGAAATTTTTGGGAAATGAGGGGTATGATACTGGGTTTTAAGGGCAAACAAACATATGCATAAACACTTAATTTTAGGCGTATTTGCATATATAATTCATTTTGGCACAAAATTACTAGGATTTTTGTTTATAAATAATTTGGGTTTTGCTTATGCTGGATAATGATGATTTTTTTTAACCTCCTTTTCGACTACAATTATTTTATTATGTTTTAGTTATATTGCAACACTGTACTATAGAAGGCTATTCATAGTGTTTACGGAACGTAATTGGTGTTGGGCAGGTAGATGACATGTCAGCAGATTTCATCATAAGTCAGCTCTTATTTCTTGATGCTGAAGACCAAAAGAAAGACATCAAGTTGTTCATCAATTCACCTGGTGGTTCTGTTACAGCTGGTATCATTTTCTTCAATTTGTTGTTTTGTTATGTGCATCAAATTTTGTTATGATATTATTGTTTTTAGTGTAAGATTGCACTACTCTACTTCTCAATATAATCTGTAGAGTGATCCTTTTTGTCAACTTTTGTGGCCCGTAAATGAACATATAAATGAATTACAACTCTACAGAAAGAAAGATTTAACAACAATGACAATCATTAGATGCAAAAACACCCTAAATATGTCTTAAAATTGAAAGTTACAAATACTTGATATTTTTAACTAACTCCATGAGTTTGCAGCTTGCAATACCTCTTCCGAAATACTAAGAAAGTCTAACACCGGACTTGAAGACTCGGGGCTTGAATATTTGTACCCCCCAAACCCCCACCCCCCCAACAAAAAATAAAATAAAATCCCCCACGAAGAGGCTCACACAAAAATATTCACTGCTCAAAAGATCATAGGAGCAAAACACAAAGAAAAGGAGCTTGATAGTTGATATATGTATACGATTTCATGTGCAAATATTTCAATTTTTTTTCCATATATGATTATTCTCCACTGGTTTGATCTTAATACGGTATCAGTATCACCCACATGAGGTACTTATCAAAATAAAAAAATTCACCAATCTTATGAAGAACTTTGTCTTCCATTGTCTACCCATGATTGTGCATTTGTTTGTTTGTTTTTTTCTTTTCTTTCTTAGATACTGATTTTTCATTTTATTATTTAAACTGTCTCTGCCCAATTCACAAACACTAATTTTCTTTTGGTTTTTGCACTGCCCAATAAAAGATTTTCTCATCTTACAATGACAATATTTGGTATATTCTCATTCATTTGCTGCTCCATTTAGGAATGGGAATATACGATGCTATGAAATTGTGCAAGGCAGATGTTTCTACTATCTGCCTGGGCCTTGCAGCATCCATGGGCGCATTCCTTCTTGCTTCTGGTACTAAAGGGAAGAGGTATTGCATGCCTAATGCTAGGGTGATGATCCATCAACCGCTTGGAACTTCTGGGGGCAAAGTAAGTTTCAACATTTTCCCGTTGATATTGATCTTCCATGCTTTCATCTTGTTCTTTGTTGGTTTTATAGAACATAATCGGTTTACTTAGTATGCACCACAGATGGGCCACAAAACATTGTCATTTTCTCCAAAAGTTTCTTTTAATTGTATTGCTCTTTTTCTTCAGTTGCTTTTCAGTTGTCAGAATGCTCATCCTGTGCTACCTTGCCCATGTGCTCCGACATTCCCTCAACAATTATACTGTTTTTCTTTTGCTTTTTTAAATTGGAAAGAGAAGGAAGAGTGTGTGTGTGTGTGTGTATATATATGGATTGAGAATGTGAATACAAACCCTTTATGAAACGCTGTTAGGAATATGCCATTACTCTTTAATCTAATCTAATTTTTCTCTTTAAAGATAATATATAATCTTATAGCAAATGTCTCAAAAACTTTCATCTCACAGATGCACCTTTCAACTCTAAAATCTTCTTGAACTCCGTCTTACAAGCAAACATAAGAATAAGATCCTTGATTACTTAATTGCATAAATCAAGTATAAGTGGCGCGTTGGTTGTTTGCATAGACACTATATTTAAGTTATTTTGAATTGTCGATAATAACATTGTGGTTGAAGTGACATATAAAATGTATGGCATATCTATAGGGCCACCAACTAGAAAGCACGGACACGGATACACCAACTGTAGATGAACATACGGGGGACGTGAAGATTATCTAAGTGTATATTTTCATATTAATTAAAGTAAATAATTAATATGATTTTAACCTAATTCAGACTTGTACTAGAATACTCTCTCTACATATATAGATATATGTGTTCGTTGTATGTATGTATAAAATAACTACAGAAGAAGAAAACCATTTGAAACTTTTGTCCTTTTCGGTTTTACTTTTGTATTTTATGCTTTCCTTTCCTATTAAATAGAAGTTGTTATATTAGAACTTTCTGGTGGCATTTGGAGCAATAATTGTGCTTGATTTAACTTATTATGCGTCAATGCATGTTTGAGAGGGCTGGGGTATTGAGTTGCTCTATTAAATTTCAAGGTAGATGTAAATGTTGTGTAAAAAGGAACTACAACAGTAGTTGTCATGCATGCTGATATGGGTGGTTCTTACCTAATACCGCAATCACGACCGCATTTATGGTTCTTATTATGACATTAGCAGTAGCATCCAAAACTATTGGTTATGGTTGCAGTTTGGTCAAGGTGCGGTGACGGTTGAACCAAAAGACTGTGCGGTGGCAGTTGAGCCAGAGCAATGCTCCATTTCTACGTATAGTTTAAGCCCAAGTTGGAGATCAAGGGGAACCTTAGACCCCATTGTAATATAAACATCATCTAAAAGTCAGTTACAAAATAAATTAATTTTTAAAGCCAAATTACAAATTAAGTTGAATATAAAGGCCCAAAATTATAAACTTTGACCAATCTATTGCTCGTTAAGCTCATAATAGCTCATCAATCCATAGAAATTATTATATTGCTTACCTCTAAAACTATACTAAAGACTAAAGAATGTCATTTAGAGTTAAAAATACGTGTATATGGTGCATTGTGTGGTTTCTGCAACCGCATTAGCAGTTTCTGATAAATAGGAAACACGACGAGTTGCATTGGTGTACTTTTTGGTTCACCTTAAATTGTCTCCATGCTTATTAGAAAAGCTGGACTAGTAAATTACTATTTTTTTAAAGAGCATGTCCACAGAAATAAAGTAACGGATGGGTGGAGAATCCATAGGTGAAATGGCTGTTATATTGGATGACCTGTGGATAAAGTAGAAGTATATGCTTCTGGTGGGAACATTAGTTATTTTTAGTTATGAGAAAGATGTTTCACTGAATCTAGGTAAATTCTTATAATGCTGTATGAATATTATCGCTTGCACTTGAAAGAAAAAAGAAAACAGTCATAGTTTGTTCTGCATAAATGAGGTTGTTCTCTCTATAGCGGACTTCTCATTATTCTGTACCCAAAATGGAACATGTGATTTCAGGCGTCGGAAATGAGCATACGAATAAGAGAAATGGCGTACCACAAGGTTAAGCTGAACAAAATACTTTCAAGAGTCACTGGGAAGCCTGAATCGCAGGTTGGTTATCTGAAATCAATTCTTTGCAAAAAAAAATTTTAATTTTAAATTTTTTTTTTTTATAGAAACACATCGTTCAATCGTAAACTGGTTTAGTTACCGACTATTTTTATCATATTAATTCATTTGCAGGTTGAAATGGACACAGACCGTGATAATTTTATGAACCCATGGGAGGCAATGGAGTATGGATTGGTGGATGCAGTTATTGATGATGGCAAGCCGGGATTAGTTGCACCTATTGGGGATGCAACACCTCCGCCCAAGACCCGTGTGTGGGATATGTGGAAGATTGAGGGAGGCAAAAAAGCCAAGAAGAATCTGCCCTCAGAGGAAAGAATTTTACAAAATGGACATGCAAGCAGTCAAGGAGGTGATGAGAGAGGCACAGAACAGGAAGAGGGGGAACCTGCTCCTGTATGAGGTGCGAGTGACATTCGATATGTAACATTTACCAGTTAGTGCAGTACTATGGGTTGTCTAAAAATACAGTAATTAATAGATTTCTTTTTATATTTTTGAAGATGTCGTCAGGTGGGTTATATTGATACTTTTGAAGTTTTCAACAATGCCCTGTTACAATCGAATGTTCCCAAATTAATTATTTTACAAGTGCATGTAAACTAAAAGTTTCTTTTAGTTGACAAGTGAAAATGAGTGTGGTCTTTGTCCTGTTGACATGACATGTTGATGAAAAATAGCCTTCTGTCTTTCATGACTCTACTTGAGACAAAAAAATTTGAGACTAGAGAGTTTTCAGGAGTATGTTAAACTATTATTACAAGGAACAAGCAAAGGCTATCTTTCCAAGTTAAGAGGTGGTTTGAATGGTTCCTCCCCTGGCAAGTATGTATATGCATCGTAACGTGGTTGACCTAGAGCACTCTATTATGCTAAAGTCAATTAGGGCGGTCACGGTTGGGCATATATTTAATTTAATCACCGTATGACTTGCCGCATCATATTGTATAAGCCAAGAAAACAATTCTGCATTATAAAGAATCAATCTGGAAGGTAACTGCTGAATCAATTATTTAGTTCCCCAACTTATTTGAATTATAAAGAATAATAATATAAGAGCCGGCCATTATTATTTGTAAACCAACTTCCAAGGCATAAGGTTAATAATAATAATAATATATTAATCCGAATTCGTAGAAACTACGACTGATTAGATCTAAAAAGTTCATAAATCTATAAATAGAGAGCTGAATCTGCATCTGTTTCCATCTCCACTTTCACGCAGTTCAACTACTATATACTCATTAGCCATGGAAACCACCACCACCTCCTCCCTTTGTTCCTCAATACTCCCATCATCATCATCATCCTCCTCCTCATCCATATTGGCAAGCTCGAAAACGCGATTTTGTTGCTTGAAAAGATCTAGTGGCAGAGTTTTTGCTAAAGAAAGAGGCCCCCACCATGGGTCGGGTTACAGAGGGCGACTTGTGGACGAGAGCATGATCATATTAAGGAAGCGCATTCATGAAATGAAGGTGATTGAGCGGAATTATGAGCCTCCTGCCGAATGGATGGATTGGGAGAAGCAACATTTTGATTTTGCGCGTTATGATGAGTTAATCTGTCAAGTAGTAGGGTTATTGCAATTGCAATTGATGAATACAAGGCCTTCTTTTGCTCTTGGAATGCTAATGCTCGTGTCGATGAGCGTCCCGGCATCGGCGGGGATGCTCATCTCACATTTGATGGAGGCTGCTAATGGAGTCTTGTCCTCGGTTCATCTTACTTGATTTATTATTCATTCTTTCATTCATTCTGAAAATTTCTTTGTTCTCCCTAAATGGAAGTAATGCGACACATTTGCCAAAAAATGAGACTCATATATATAGGAGCTTCTCAAAGCAATTTCATTCCCAATAATAATAATAATAATAATAATAAAATCTTAACAAATTGTAAAATATTAGAAAAATAAAAAAATATTAATATGGAGTATCAATATTAGAGTTACAATTACGATTTGTATGGAGTGCTATTGGATTGTTGCAAATGTATTTGATGAATACTTGGCCTAGTTAATATTTTGGCTTTAGGGATATTGACACTAATTATTTGCTTTAATGTGTGTACTTAATTCTACTGTTATTCAATTTTCAAAGTTTTAGAGATGGCTAATAAGGGGATCTTAATTATCTGGATTTCACTTTCATCATTCATACAATTGATCAAGTTTTGATCTTTCCTTTTGGGTTGGGTTTATATAGCGAAATCATTTCATTCCACCAAAAATGGATTTTCACGTCAAAAATATATAGACATGTATAATTTCAATTTGAATATATGTAGCTTTTGGTGTTTGCTTATATATATATATATATATATATATATATATATATATATATATAATCAGCACAACCATGCAATTTCTTAATAATGTGAAAGCAAATCTTGGATTGTCACAGCTAGCTGTTGCTTATATGTGAAAATTAATTTAATTACTTGGTGAGGAATACAATGCCACTCATTTTGGTTTCTCCATTGAACTTGTCTCATGCATGTTCCACTCACCTTTATATAAAGACATAAGATCATTAATTAGATCAAATCAAATATTCTAATTAATTAGTTATCCGCAAAATAATTAATTAATCATTATGGCAGATCTGAAGGAAGGAGGGATTGTGAAGAAAGGTGATGAAGAAGGCCTTAAAATGGCCACTGCCCTTCTTGAAGAGTATGGGCTCCCTTTAGGGCTTCTTCCTCTAGTTGATGTAATTGAAGTAGGGTTTGTGAAGAGCAGTGGTTACATGTGGATTGTCCAGAAGAAGAAAGTGGAGCACAAGTTCCAGCTAATTAGCAAGCTTGTTAGTTATGACACTGACATAACTGGCTATGTTGAGAAGAAGAGGATCAAGAAGCTCAAGGGTGTGAAGGCTAAGGAACTCATGCTTTGGCCTCCTGTTAGTGAGATAATCGTCGACGATCCGCCCACCGGAAAGATTCAGTTCAAGAGCCTCGCCGGAATCACCAAGACTTTTCCGGTTGATGCATTTGCCGCTGGCCAGTGATTATTTTTGGTAGAAGCATTTACTTTCATTTTGATCCGGTGTCTTTATACTTCATAGGACTACTAGGAGTAGTGTGGAATAAAAATTAAACTTGAACTGATTGGTGAGGTTATATAAGGTATCCTGGTGGAATTAGTTAAAAAAGGGTGGGGTTAGACTCTTAAATTTTTTTTGCCTTATAAAATATCTTAATTAAATAATAACGTGTCATCATAATATTAATTAATATAATTAATTATATTATAAATTATTATTAAAATATTTAATTTGAGACAAAAAATTTGACATTTCTAGCTCTAAACAAATATTTATCACCGGGGATATTGATAATTTTGGGTAAAAGTTTCAGCTACTAGTCACTATCTTAATTTATTATTGTTCCGACAATTTATTCTCTTTTCTTTGAATAAATTAGTTGAGGTATCCAGCTCATGGATTAGTTGGTGGTCTTTAACAAATTTAAGAACAATACTTTGAAAAAATTGTTAATTAGTTTAGGACTTAATTATTAAAATAAAAAACCATGATTTGCATATTCAACTCCTAATTAATTAATTAATGAGAAGCTCATTCATCATTGGACTTGAATCAGATCAGTCGGAGTTAAATAATCGATTTGCTTCTCCCCCAATTTTAGTTTCTTTTTTCCTTTTCAACAGGAGAGTAGAGCTACAATTACACTCTTTGTGAATTTTTGTGCCTAGAATTTCAGATAATTTTTAACTTAAAAAATGATGGAAAAAGAAATGATAAGAAAGTGATTTTTCTTAATTTTGTACGTGAGTTTTGTAAGAAAATCAAGACATAAATATCTAAAATTTATTTTATGTGTTATAAGTAAGGGCAATTACAGAATTAAATTAAATTTTACCAAATTCATTTTTATTTCCTTAATTTTTTTTTATCATTTTAGTCAGAAAAATATCCAAAAATAATTGAGTCCACTAAGCTTTCTTAACTTAAAAAACTCACTTACATAGAGTTACTAAGAAAAATTATAATTTTTTTCTTTTAACTTTTCTATCATTTTCTTAATTTTAAAAACTCAAAAACAGGGAGTTAGAGCCGGCCCTCACTCAAGTAACATACCCACGTTAAAAACTCGCATTAAAAATTATAAACGGCACATATAGTTTCTAAATTATCTATTGAATCACGGCTTCAATTATTACTTTATATAGAATAATACTTCCCCGTCTTAAGATAATTTTTTTTTATTATTTTAAATAATTTTAAATTAAATGTCAATTTATTTTAAATAATTTATTTCTTATAATACTATTCTTTATGTATATTTTTAAAATATCATTAATTATATATAAAAAATTATTTAATTAAATAAAATTTTAAACATAAACAATTTTATTATTATTTTTTATTTATTAATATGCTCAAAAAGCAAAGAGTCAACCTCGGGAGTAATACAAAATAAATAAAATTTGGCAATATTATGACTACTCTCAATCAAGGCCTACCTGTATCTCTCTTGCTATTATCGTCTTCATCTTTGCAGCTCAGGTCTGTAAGCATCTTTCTCTGTCCACATCTATACATACCCATTGATTTAATTTCTTAGTCTAGATATACACTAAATTACGTAAATCAGTTCTGAAACTTGTTCCTAGGAATTGGTTTGCTAATTTATTGCTTGTTTTGGGTAATAAACCTTTTATTCTGTAAACAATTTCTACCAATATCCACCAGATTCTAATTCTGTGGTTTATCCATTCAGCTTATAGGAGTAATATTAATGGCCACATAACCAACTCGTAAAAAAATTCAACTTTGATTGTTTTTGTTGTTTCTAGGGCAAAGGAACGTGTTTTGAGTACAAGTGTTTGTTGTTCTTTTCCACTTAATTATGGGAATTCTCTTTGGCGAAACTCAAGAAAAGGGGATGTCTAGTGAAGAAAACTATCTAAGGGCTGTTTTGCCATTATTGAAACTTCTCTCTCTTACATTAATTGGTCTAATTCTAGCCCACCCAAAAACCCATATCCTCCCAAAATCAACTTTCAAGCTCCTTAGCAAGCTTGTTTTTGCTCTGTTCTTGCCTTGCACAATCTTCATTCATCTTGGAGAGTCCATAACTCTTAAGAATTTCGTCCTATGGTGGTTTATACCCGTAAATGTGATTATCAGTACTTTAGTTGGTTGTGTGTTGGGGTTTCTGGTGGCTAAAATATGCCGGCCGCCTCCAGAATTCATCAGATTCACTGTCATTGTGACGGCATTTGGGAACACGGGCAATCTGCCCCTCGCTATTGTTGGGTCGGTGTGCCATAGTTCACACAACTCCTTTGGCCCTCATTGCGAAAGGACTGGTGTGGCTTATGTATCTTTCGCACAGTGGGTTTCCGTGCTTCTCGTTTACACCCTTGTTTACCACATGATGGAACCCCCATTGGAATATTATGATGTTGTTGAGGATAATGTCGAGATTGTGGAACAACTACCAGTGAGTAGTGATCTAAGCAGGCCACTTCTTGTGGAAGCTGAGTGGCCTGGTATGGAAGATAAAGAAACTGAGCATTGCAAAACACCATTCATAGCGAGGGTCTTTAATACTCTCTCTAATGTCTCGCAAACTTCAATTCCGGACCCTGATTCACTTGAGGAGGAAGGTCACGCGAGTCCCAAATCTATTAGGTGTTTAGCAGAGCCACGGATGGTTAGGAGAATAAGAATTGTTGCTGAGCAAACACCAATTCGTCATATCCTTCAGCCCCCAACAATTGCTACTCTGTTGGCTTTTGTTATTGGTATGGTTCCTCCCATAAAACCTGTTGTTTACGGTGATGATGCTCCACTTTCATTCATCACAGACAGTCTAGATATTATGGCCGGAGCAATGGTACCATCGGTTATGCTAGTTCTTGGAGGTATGCTTGCTGAAGGTCCCAATGAATCTAGGCTTGGGGCACGAACTACGATTGGCATCATTGTTGCAAGACTTTTGGTGCTTCCGCTGGTTGGAATTGGGGTTGTTTTTCTGGCTGATAAATTGAATTTTTTGATTGTCGGGGATCAAATGTATCGGTTTGTGCTTCTATTGCAATACACTACCCCAAGCGCCATCTTGTTTGGAGCAATTGCTAGCTTAAGGGGTTATGCAGTTAGCGAAGCTTCAGCACTTCTCTTCTGGCAGCACGTGTCTGCTGTGTTGTCTCTTTCAATATATTCGATTATATACTTCAAGCTGTTGCTGTCTTACATCTGAGGTTGTTTCAAACTCTTCTACTCTATCATTCACCAAGGTAATGGTTATCATGTACCAGCTATATGATGTTGATTTTCAAAAGGTTTTATTACTAAAATTTATGCATGAACTGTCTGGCTGACTAATTATTGGTCTATCATCATGCTATATGACTTTGATGTCTTCCAGTCAGGTATACCTCTGAAATCTAAACTTTCCCCTATGTTTATTTGGTTAATAATTGTAAGGATATAAAATTAGCACACTATAATACTAGTTAAAATGAACTATAATACCAGTTAAATGAATTGAAGTTCTAGTAAAATCAAAACCAGAAAGATGTGAATGTCTCATAACTACTTGGAGATTTTGTAGAACATCTATATTCTCAAGGCGGGCAAGCTAACTAGCTGCTGTAGTGTTTAGGCACTCGATCAGAAACCTAGTAAAAAATTCCACTACTTCAGGTTTTGGGGGGTTGTAAGACCCTTCAGGGGAGGGTCAGGATTCTGCTTAGATATTTCTTTCTACCCACTAAAAATTGACCAAAACCTGAAGGGTTGTAACTAGTGTCTGTTTTACAGCGTCACCATATGACCACTATTCCGTTGGGTCAGTAACTGTGAATATAAAATCTTGCCGAACAACAAATTTATTCAAAAATTATTATATAAATACTTACAACCAGATTCATATAACTGTCCTTACAAGGCTTAGTTATCTTAGTGCATTTTTTTTGTTCAATTTTTATTCATATTGTGTTGGGACGCAAGGTTCACATTAAGAAGCACTCACATACATACTGACCATAAGAATAGAAATGGCATTGGGATGCTTACTTAACATCTCATTGACTGACTAATTAATGCTGCTATATTATAAATACCTTGTTGTTTGGCATGCTTTTTTCCCTGACTGTGTCGACTACTATTCCATTTAGTTCTCTGTTCTTTCAAGTTTCTTCTTAGCTGCTTGGGCTTGACATTATCAATGTTCCAAAATCTGAACAGGCAATAGTTTATTGCATAGCATACTCTATTTTTTCTTGCCAAAAAGTTTATCGACAATGGTTACTCTTGATTTTGGCAGGTTAAGTTTTGCGCTTGAGTTTACTGTGTTTCACTTCACCTTCCATGCCAGTCCACATTCTTCACAGTTACAAGTCGCTGATGAGAGGCAAAGTCATATCCACACATAAAAAGAGAAACAAAAGTTGACCATGTAAAAGTTTGGGACTATGATTGTGTCAATTGTGTAATTGCATTCTTTTTATGTGTCTGAGAGAAAAATGAAGATTTTATATAGTAAATCATGAGAGTGGAATGGGATTATGCTGATTCAATGAAAATAAGAATTGAGTTTTAGTATGGTTCTTTCTTTCTTTCATTAATAATTGATCCTTGGTTTCTTTATATTTTTGGTGATATTACATGTAGATTATACCCACCTGCCGTCGTATGTGTGAAAAGAGCATCATTTAGCATGCATTCCTTAGTTCTCATTTCCAGTGAATGATTGCGGTTAAGCAGGGTAGTGTATATGAAGAACCTAGAGAAGTCCTGCTTTTTGGGTTTGAAACGGGAAACTGTGTAGGAGAAACATGTCCAATTCATATGGCACAATGCAATTGTTCGTGCATTCCGGATAAATTCAAGGCACTTGTCAGTTGCTGAAAAATTAGAATAAGTTGAAGGACTCGTATCAATAATGTGTTTCTATATGTAGCTCATACGGAGCATGCATGGGTTCAATGAATCATATTCAGTTTAGAGGAGTTATCTTACTGATTGTAAACAGTGTCATGAAGGATTCCCCTCTTTCTATACTGGGTGTATGATGGATTCATATGTTTAGCTAGTCTCCCATTTTTACTCGGACAATCTATAAGACCTTCATTATAGTGACTGGCTGGTGGGGATCAGATCCATTCATTCTTTAGTCTTTACCTACCTGGAAATGATGATCACATCAATCATCATTCTTGTCCATACCCCCCCCCCCCCTCCACAACCATGTCCATGTGCAAAGACTTGGCAGAAATGTCAAAATTTTCTAGTAGAAGTATCAATTGACTTCCCTTCAAAAAAAGAAAAAGAAAACACTTGGTCGCATTTCAAGTGCTTGATATGAGAATGAATTAATGAAAAGTGTTTTATGTGTCGATGAACATTTAAACTTAATTTTACAAATATAGCTTAATATTATTAGCCAAGTATTTTCTAAAACATATACTATTTCAATGCAATAGAAAAGAAAGAGGGGAGAAAAAAAAAATTAGTAGCCTGATTTAAATCAAGCATAAGATCATGGGATGACCTCCAAGTAGGTGGTCCCTCACCAACCAATCCAGATGACCTCGAAGTAGGTCTGGTCTCCCTATAGAGTATAGTCACCAACCAATCCAACTCGTTAGCGTGAACATTTCAACACAATTTGGGTTTCGCAATTTGCAACTAATCTCATCATTTGAAAAAGACTCGTACCTCGTCACTAGTATTCTATGACTTTATAATAAGAGATATTTTGCGGTGGGTGTGACTTAAATCATTACTCGTTCCAAATTAATTGCTCAGTTTTGATTTTTTTAAGTCAAATTGACTATTTTTAAAATTAATAATTAAACATATATAAATATATTTCTAAAATTATAAAAATTGGAGTTAGTAATAAATTGTATATACTTTTTTTTGGTTATAATCTCTTCACCTATATTTTAGTAAGAGTAATGCTAGAGACACAAATTATTTTACAAATATTTTACAAACTGGCTGATGTGGCACTGTTGTATTGGTGATAGTGTTGCAGTGAGGAGATATTTTTTTTAACTATCACCAATACAACAGTGCCATATCAGTCAGTTTGTAAAATGTTTGTAAAATGTTTGTAAAATAGTTTGTGTCTCTAGCATTACTCATTTTAGTAAAAATATTAATTTTAAAAATGGTCAATTTGACTTTAAAAAGTCAAAACTGAACAATTAATTTGGGACGGAAGAAGTATTTTTTAAATAAATGAGATACATACCAAACTAACTCGGTTATCCCATACTCCAACATTTATTTATTTTATCCAAGTTGTGTTTCCAAACCAATGTTTATTTAAACTATTATCACGAATAACACAAATAAATTCATTTCAATGAGTAGAAATATAACGTAGTGATTTACATTACATTGTTCCTGGGTACCTTAAAGAATGGAAAAGAATCAACTACCTAAGGGAGAAGAAAAGGTTCTAAGCATTTAGGAGTTTCAATGTTATTAATTGAACAAATTAATGAAACTATTATTTGTTACTCCACTAGATTACTTGATGATAAAAATGAACTGAAGTATCTTTATGATGGGGTGATAGTAGAATAAATTAAGCTCTCTAACCAGCGGTCATTATTCTTCATTTATTGATGCTTATCTTCATACTTTCAGACTTGCAATGCTTCATGAGTATATAGAAGAAGAAAAGGTTTTTTTTTAAAATTTTTTTTTATTGGGAAATAATATTTTCAAAGCAATTACTAGTATTTTTTTTTTCCTAGCATAGATAACGAATTACACAATAATACCATGTACATTATATATATATATATATGTATGTACTCAGAACATATTTTTAGTATGCAGAAAATATCAACATCTCCTTCTATTAAAATTAAAATTAGAAATGTTACTTTTGCAATTTTATTTATTAAATTTTTAAATGGAAAAAAGGAAAAAACCTTATTTATTTTACAACAAGCCTTTTGGATGATAAAAAAACAGGAAAAAGTTGTCTTTATTTAATTCCAAAAAAAAAAAAAAAAAACTAGTAAGCAAGAGGAGAAAATAAGGGTCCACTAGTATTTAACGGCAAAACCGGTGGGAGGAATGAGAATGAAGAGGAATGGTGGTGATCGTGGATGCTTTGCCGTTAGAATCTCTGTCATGTGTCAGCCTTTTCCACTTTTCCCTCTTCCCACTATCCTCCCCCAATTTTTATTATTAACCAATTGCAAAACATCAGATAATTCAGGAAATTCAAGTTTAATTGATTGATTGATTGGTTATTTCCCTTTGGCTTGTGAAGGAGTACCACCACTATCAATGCCGACACTCATTCTCTTGCTTCATTCCAAACTGTAACTCTGAAGAAAACTCCCACATATATACATACCTACACAGACTAAGAAAAGAATGAATTGATTTTCTATTTAGCTTTCTTCTGCTGAAGAAATCCCATTCTAATCTTGTAAGCTTTCTCTCTCTTTCAAACCTTGCTCATTCTTCTTCTCATGTTGTTATTATATATCTTTCAAGGGGTGCCCAGTGATTTTATCGAGGTATCTCTACTTTCCGTAGTCAGAATTTTTTTATGATCTTTATCTATATTTATTATACCTTTTCTCATCTTAATCTTAATCATTTCTCAGGTGCTTGTATCTTTCTGAAAATAGAGAAGTATCTGGGCATTTTTTTAGTTTTGTTTTGTTGCTTCGTCCTATCTCGAATTTTATGTTTTTGGGTTTGTTTTCTGATCTGGGTTTTTCTCCATATCCCCTCACCTACCTCTCATTTTCTTTGATTTTGGTTTCTGGGTTCTCGGTGTTGATGGAATTTCGTGGCAGTAAAGTTCCCTCTACTTTTTATCTCTCTTTTACCCTTTTATTTCCCCATTTTTCAGCTTTATATCTCTGATTCTCCTTCGCTTTGATGGTCCCCATGGGTTTTGATGCAGCCATTGATGGATTCCCATACCACTTTATTGCAAATATGAAATATTTCTACTTTTGTCAAATGGCTTGCCCTCTTATTTACGATTTTCGTTCTTACTTGTCAAATTTATAACCAATATTGCTCTTTGTACCCTACAAATCGGAATTCAATCTCTTTCGAGTCTACTTTTTTAACCATTATCCACATTTTCATTTATCTCATCGACTATTTTTTCTTTAATTTCATTTAAATCATCAGTTTTATTACAGATTAATCAACCCATTTTTGCTTTGAAAGAGGTGAACCCTCTGCCCCCTCTTGGTTTGTTAACAATATTAGTTTATTTTGTACATGCAGCAGGATTAAATAAATGCAATTTGAGTTTCCAGACATCCGGTGAAAGAGTTGCAACTTACAGAAGGGACTGACCAGGATTGTACGTTACTATATTTACACTTGATTTATTTTGAAAAAAGAATTGGCAATGTATTTGAAGGATGGGTGATCATTTTGTGTTGCTGGTGGATCGGTTGCTTACTGAGTCCACCCTTGAGGCTGCTATCGGAGGTAAAAACCGGTTGCAGCATGCCACAACATCGGCAAGTGAAGATATGATTATTAACTTTTCTTCCCATAGGATGGATCTTGACCTTGACTCATCATCGAAGAAATTGGTAGAGTGTAGGATTTGCCATGATGAGGACGAAGACTCAAATATGGAGATACCTTGTTCATGCTGTGGCAGCTTGAAGGTAAGTTGTGGTTTAACGTTTACCATTTGAAAGAGATACCAAACTACGAAAATTGTGTCTAGCATTTTAACATTGAATGAACATGCTCTAAACCATGTCATTGTTTGAAATGCTGAATCTGCTTATGTGCCTCTAAAGTGGAGCTAATTCTTCTTTTCTTATGAAGGCATTATTTTCATGCAATCTTAAAGAAGTTGTTTGTTTTTTATCTTGGTTATTTCTCCCATTCCCTCAGCTACATATTAATTAATTTGGTGCTACAAATTTGGAATTGTGTTTCTCATGCTTCATGAAGAATATTTGCATCAATATGAATTTATGGTTTTACTCATGCAAAATCTTCTTGAATTGCTAATATTCTATGAATGTTGTATTGACGAATTATTGGGATGACAACTCTCATCAGTCACTTTAAGTACATAATTTTAGTATTCAAGGATGGTCAAGCAACTAGCTCGAAACAACTTCATGTTATATCCAAAATTGTTTCCATGTTTAATGGGAGGTAAAAGAAAATCAAAAGCTCTAGATTTTTTTACATGTTTTTATGTAGCTAATTTACCAAGTTTATTTCCAACTGTTGGTGTAAGTATGGGTATAAGTTGAAATTTTAATAATTTTTATCTTCTTTTCGCGTTCAAGTTTTCTCGAGTTAGCAAAGTGAATTCAGATGTTTCAGCTTTGATCTAGCTTCTTACCATTTTCGTTGCTGTTACAGTATGCTCACCGTGGATGTGTCCAGAGGTGGTGTAATGAGAAGGGTAACACTGTCTGTGAGATTTGTCAGCAGGTCTGTCTTGATTCATGTGGATCTCTACTTTTTAATTCTGATACTTATTTGGAACTATCTCATGTGCCAATATTTCGCTCTCTAGTTTGGCAGACGGCAGTACTGTAAAAACTATCATTGTGTGTGCTTATTTAAGATGTTACTAGAAGGAGATCATTAATAGGATTTTTTTTTTTTTGGGTGTGAGGTTCAGCAATTCAAGCCAGACTTTACAGCACCGCCTCCTTTGTTTCATTACGGTGGTATCCCAATGGACTTCAGGTATCTTTTCTTACCTTGAAGTGTGTTTGAAACCGAGGTTATCACTTGTATGACTTCACTGAATCTTGTATTATCTCTAAAAATATCAACTGTATGTGTATGGGGTTTATTTCAGGGGAAGTTGGGAGATTTCCAGAAGGGACTTGCATAATTCCCAGTTTATAGCAATGGTTGCCAGTGACCGAAATTCTTCAGATTCCGACTTTGATGAGTATTCAGCTCCCACTTCAAGAAGCCTGATATGTTGCCGTACAGTTGCTATAATAGTACTACCTCTCTCTCTCTCTCATATATATATATATGTGTGTGTGTGTGTGTGTGTATGTGTGTGTATATATATATATTTATATATACGCCAACACCTAGCTATAGCTATCTGTCCGTATGCTCTATGTTCATGTGTAATTTATTGGTTGTGTTAGAACAGATGCAAAATGTTGCATTGTGAGTCTGTGACAGCCAAACAGTGAGAATTGTGAATTGAGGCCTTTTTTGATCATTCATTGTATATATTCAATGTTTGGTAGGTGACTTGTAGGATTTTTAGAAGTCATTTTCTTATTTTGCTGTAGAAGATTCCTAAGACAATTATCTTCTAGTATAATTAATTTAATCATATTTGACTTCTCCTTTTAATTGATTGGCGACCTATACAGATAAAAGTAAAAGCTAGAGACATTATTTTTGAACTGTTATTCAAACATCAACCTGATATTCATACTTGCGTTAGTTAAAAGAAAAAACTTATATTTAAACTCGAGTCTCAGTTTTGAATGCTATTATATTTCTGTGCAATTACAAAAATATATTCCTAAGTGTTACCGAACTCGAGGCACTATGAAGTATAAACCTATATATTATGTAAAGTATAATCTAATTTGGGTAGTCCAACTGTAATGGTGTTATTGAGATATTGCAGAATTTTTTATGTTTTAATATAAGTATCATGATGCAGTTGTTTCTCATCTAGCCCAGTGGCACTTGGCCTCTGTTCTTTTCTGGGCTTCGGTTATTCTTATGATTAGGTCTTTAGCTTATTTTTATTTAAAAAAGTCTGGTCATTCTAGCAAGTTAAGAATGATCTTATTCTTTAAAGGTTAAACCAGATATTTTTTCTATGTACATTTGCAGTTTATGGTTCTTCTGGTATTACGCCATACTTTGCCATTCATCATTACAGGAGCAGGAGAATATTCAATTACATTGTTCACGGTGAGAATAGCTTGCACAATTTCTCATTTTGAAAGGGGTAGTGATTTTCATTTTGCATTTATTATGTATTGGCTTTATTTTGCAGTTACTAATATTGAGAACTATTGGGATACTTTTGCCAATCTATGTCATGGTTAAAGCATTTACTGCAATCCAGCGCCGTAGGAATCAACAGGTAAAACGTGGAATTAGAATAATTAACTGAAGTTTATATCTCAATAGACTAGACATTTGATTGCATCACTTATCATTATTATTTTGTGGGTAGGATCCTCGTAACTTCTCGCCTGCCACGTCAGACGAAGAAAATGAGTTGTCCCATTTGCAGCCGCCACCTCATTTCATTCATGTTCGGTAATTGCTGCAACCATCAGTTAAAAGGAACTATGATGTGATGTCTCAACACTGAAGAGGAGGAGAGCTGCTGTTGCTTACAAACTATTAGGGCACCGAAACAGGTCAAGTGCCTCTCAAAATACCTGTATTGCTAGCAATAGCACATAGTCCGCAGCTCAAGTTGTTTATGATCCTTGAATCTTGTCAACACTAATCTTACTTTAGTGAAATGCATCTCTAGTTATGCATGATAATTTATAAAGGGAAAATTATCGGTACATACCAGTACTGCTTGTCGAAAATAGCAAGAAAAATATGTAGGATATTGTTCAATATCAATAATAGAAATGATTTCTTGGAAGTTAGAACTAGCATAGACCATGTATGAAGATGCTTGAAAAATGTAAAGTTCAGACAGATATTGAAGCATAATATAGCCAGTTTCTTCTTGTCTTCCAAGTTCCATCGCTCCCCCCTTTCTCGCTTGTATTAGCTTATCACTTTTATTTTATTTTTCTTTCAGAAAGTACGAATGCATATTAGTCCTTAGTTCATATTTGTAGTATAATCCCAAGTTCATCAACATGTTAAAACGAGTTCCTATCTTATTCAAGCTTTACTGTTACTGCTAGCAATTCCAAATATATCCTTTACAGTTGCTAGAATTTAGTAGTGATGGCATGTTTGATCCAAAAGAAAGATGAATGATTTTATAGTCTAAAAATAGAAATGTATCTCTAGTTTTGAAGCCTACTAACTAGAAAAATCTCTCACCAATTTTGGAAAGGAGGGAGTATTTCCGATGAGCAATCGGCCAATGTAAACACATTGCATCTTTCAACTGCCATCATATTGCTGACGATGTATGCAAAACATAATCATATAGTGAAAATCATGAAAAGATTCAGTCATCTTCTTCCAATCTTGCACCATTGATATGGTGACTATCATGTAAAGATTCAGCAAATTTCTGTCTTCGGGCAAGGCAACAAAAAGTAAAATCGACAAACAAAACACATACTGTTTTGTCTAGATAATCAACCAACATAGCAAATTATCACACAAACATGCTGCAAATAATGGCTAACAAAAACTACAAAACACATACTGTTTTGTCTAGATAATCAACCAACATAGCAAATTATCACACAAACATGCTGCAAATAATGGCTAACAAAAACTAACGCAGGACCGAATTCTGATTCGGCACTCTGGAGCCATTCTATAAAAGGTGTCACATTCTTCCAAATTAGAGAGCTCTTATTGCCTCCTGTCAATCCATCCTGATACCACTTCACTAGGTACTCCTCCAGCACATCAGCATCATATGGTGCTTTCAAAACCAGTGCCTCTTCCTTTACTGCAGCTAGGCTTGACCTCCCACAGATCCCTCAATTGCTCGGAGCAGAAGTAGCTGTGATTCCTCACCCTGACCAACAGCAAGCAGCATCAATATACCTTTTCTTCTTAAGCACCTCCTTGGCAAACCCTTTCCCGACGCCATCAAAGATGGCCTCGTAAAAAGCAGTCATTACTTCCTGTGCAGACCCATTAAGTGATCCCAAAAAGGACTGAAATTCATTTGCTGCGCCTCCTTCAAATTAGTTTTCATTTCCTCAACAAGCATCACATGAGCTGAATTGCCATTCTCAGCCTTGGAAATCTCCCTTGATGGTTCAGAGTCTTCAGACTATCACCTTCATTGCTTGTTGCCTTAACATCTCCGGTTCATTTGTGAAGAGCATAACGCTGTCCGCTGTCACATTGCTCAACTGCTCCTGGATTCGTTGACGAGCTGCTTCCATTGATGCGTCAGTTTGCCATTGAACATCATCATCATCATCATCATCATCATCTTCATTCTCCACAGCATGCCTTAAAATTGGTGTAGTGCCGTCCTCATGAGATCCACTGGCTTTCTTTCTGGTAGAGTTCACTTTCATGTGCCCATCCTTAGAAGTGGAAGATCCTTTCTTTCTTCTTCACGTCTTTCTTCAATTCCTCATCAGCAGCGCCTCACCTTCCTTTAATCGCTCCTTCTCAGCCCTTCGCATTGCCTTAATTTCTTTGGATCCCTTCTTTGGTTCAGGTGGGTTCTTGAGGATAAAAGAAGTAAGTTTGTCCCTCACGTCCACGTCCACGTCCGAAAGAAAACCACAAGCAGGCAGCACATTTCAGTTGGACCATCTTGACTTTTTGTTATTAAGATCTCTGTTTCAGGATTTCCAGTCATAACACTGGACATATTTCTTGATAAAAGTCTCCAAAAGACCAGCGAGTTTTTCAGTGTCATGGTCTCCGTTAACAAGTGATTACCCAGTTTTATCGTCAAAATTGGATTTTGTGGTGTAGGAAGCTGGCCTGGCCTGGCCAAAGCCTTTGCAACATCAACCATGTTGACTATGTTCGTCTTTTCGCCATTTCCACTCCCTTCTCTCTTAGTAATCATCTTGGGCATCGTATACCTCCTGCAGAAGGGGTCACCACTATTGCTGGCTGTAAAGTGGATAAATTGCAGTTCTCAAACAAAAATGCTTGATATTAAAAGGGAGGGAATAATAAAATTCAGTATGTAAGGGATGGTTTTCAAGGAGCTCAGGGCATGAAAAGACCGAGTCTCTGTGGTCAGCAAAAGTTGCAATCAAAAAATTCTGAGTATTCCTGAAATGGCACCAGGTGCATACTGCATACACCCAAGCTTTTCTGACAGGAGCTAGAGGTCTATTTCTTTCCAATATAAGACATTAATAAAAGAAGTTTTGATCGACTAGCTTCAATTTGAAATCTGCAAAGCGTATGAATCCATAAACTTTCTAACAATAAAAGAAGAACTCCTTCTCATTCATCGGATCCTACAATTAATACATATTGTGCAAAAATCTAAATTAACAGAATGGTACCCCACCAAATATTTATCTCTGCTCAACTCACTCAGCCTTACCCCCAAGTCCCAACCACTTGGGGGTGGCTACTGGCTACATTATAAAAATCAATATATATATATATATATATAACAAACTAAATTTGATTCAGAAGATTCAACAATCCGACATATGGTAACCTAGAAAAAGTCAATTTATGTTTAGCAAGCAACAGATTTTTTTTTTGCTAAATTATAAAGAATTATTCCGTTGCCGGGGCAAGCAACAGATTTATTGAGCTCAAACAGAAAATAAAAAAAATGCTGAAAAACAAAAACAATAAGTTACAGTAATAGAAGAAGAGGAAAAAATAAACACACCCAGCACCATATCAAGCACATCTTATAAACGAACACCATTGCCTACTACGTGTTTCTCGCATCACAAAAGCAAAAGCAAAATATATGATATGATTAATTACTTTACTAGAAAAGAGAATCACAGATGTATGTAGTTGAATCATACAGTATGATTCGCATATATTGTGATACGATCAAATACAGAAACAAATAAATAAGCATATAATAACGGTTAGATTTAACATCGAATATTATGCAAACAATTTTAAAGAAAGAAAATGATATAATATACCCAGGTTCAACTTATTTAACGTATTTGCCTCTCACAGTCGAACAATGTTTATATAATAACTAAAATACCATAACTAATATAACATGATCATAAATCGTTGATACTCAAAAACATCAATAAAACTTATGAACGGACTACTAATAAATCTTTAAACCCACATACACATTACACCCACTACGAACCAATCCCAACAATAATAACTGTTTGCATAGGATATAATATTCAACCAAAGCATATTCTTCTTCTTGTGCTGTTATAGGAACCGCGGAAATTCTTTTGGGAATTACCCCTTTTGTAAAACAATATTTTTATAATATAAGTATTGACAAAAAAATCTTACAAAAACTAGTTTACAAAATGATGTGCCAAAATGTAATTCGTTATTGATCCATATGGACGTAGTGATAATAACCAATTACAGTCAACCACCTCATTTTATATCCATATTTTATAACCATTCTTTTGTCACCAAAATTCAATTACTCCTAAATTATTGGAATTATTAACAAGATAAAATATTAAAATTAGGAAATATAATATTTAGTGTGATGCATAGACCTGATAAAATAAGTCCGGACCCGTGCGCCCGCCCCGCCCCCAAAAAACTGGGCTATGACTTTATTATTGCAGCCCATATAAAATTGTGTCATTTTAGCCTGACTCGTTTTTTGCCCGACCCGAGATGACCATTCCCGCGGGTAGCCCGGCCCGCCCGTCGCCAAGACCAGTGGTGCACTCAATAAGATATTTAGGATTATCTAAAATGACTTAGTTTAATTTATTATTTTATTTATTTTTTGAAATTCTATTTTAGAGAGTACTATATATTCATACTACCCATAAAGAAAATATCTAGAGACTATCGTGAGTTTCGTGAAAAATCAATATTAATGCAAGAGAATAAATTAAATAAGAATGTCCTATAAATTTAATATTTTATAATATTTAATAGAAAACATGCATGTAGGCAAATTTAGAATAAAATCAAGTAATTTAAATTATAATATATATTGTGTATTTATTATCTGTCGCAGTAAAATTATTTAATCAGTTATAAATTCTTATTTCTTTCCTAAATTATCTACAAGTTATGTTGATCGGTGAAAAACTAATATTAATGCAAGAGAATAAATTAGATAAGAATGCACTATAAATTTAATATTTTATAATATTTAATAACAACATGTATGTAGGCAAATTTTGAATAAAATTAAGAAATTAAAATTATAATATATATTGTGTTTATTATTTGTCATAGTAAAATTATTTAATTGATTATAAATTCTTATTTTTTTTCTTCTCTAAATTATCTACATGACTACATGTTATGTTGTTATTTAATCTGTATAACACTAATCAATAAATAGTCAAGTAATGGCCGAGATTACCTATTATAGTTGACTTTTTTCTTTTCTTTTTTATATATATTTTTATTTATTTATTTTTATCACAGTAATGGAGAAGGACATGGCCAGATGGCCCAGATCCATAAACGACCACATGGCATTGGCACATACTACTAATTCACATGTAGTCTCTTATCTCTCCTTCTTTCAGTATTTGGATTTGCGGACCTTTCATCAGAAGGTAATTCCCGATCTACACCGGTGCATTCACCGTCGATCGCCGTTTTCCGGTCATTTTCTTCATTTTTCTCCTCCGGTCGCCAATTGTCAAGGTTTCCAATTTTTGCTCTATTTTATATATATATATATATATATATATATATATATATATATATGCCCTGCATCTCAACTTATTTGACTTTGACATAATTGGTTTTAGCCATTTGTGGTGCTAATTTTGCAAGTCTCTTCGCACATCACATAATTAAATCATACTAAATAATGGGCTAAGATTAAATTAGGAATTTAGGATATGCAGCTTCGATTTGTGAATTTGGGAGCTACGAGACGTGATTGGTTTGATTTGGTGCCAATCTAGAGTGGTGTAATCAGTGAGAATGTACGAATTGGTATTTGAGAACCCAGTATAATTAACAGTGTTGCATAACCAGTTGATTATATTTCCATGACATGCCATGGCAATTTGAGGCTATTTGCAATATTCGATGTTCAGTTTCATGATTATCAAATACTTCCTCCGTTCCGTTTCAAATTATAACATCACTATTGACTTTTCAAAAGTCAATTTGAAACATTTTCAAATTTAAAATTTACATTATTCATTTTAGTTTTCAAAAGAATAAATTTTATGACTAGCAGTACTTTTCAGATAACTTATAATATTCATAATTGTAGTGACATAAATTGAATGACTTCATCTCGATTTTCAATTTTGAGTCCGAAAATGTTTAAAATTGACTTTTCAAAAGCCTTTGACTAACTGCAAAGTCCAGATGATAGGAGTCTCAAATGGGTTATAAACTTATATATGCTGACTGCTCCAAAGGAGCAAAGTTATACTCCCTACGCCTAGTCGATCAAGTCGATTAGCTAGTCAACCAACTCGTTCACGTAGGTCCTATTGACTTAAACTCTTTTCGTCGGTAAATCACTCTATCATCTGTCATCTATATACTTACTCGAGTGACCGAAGTGCTTCCTGAAACAAGCATGAGGGAGTGGTCAGGAAATAACTTGTATCAGGAGAAGAGTTGGAGGCACACCGTATGAGCTTTTGTAGGAGCATTATTAGAGGATAGTTTCTGGAAGGATGTAGTATATTATGCTCAACAAGAGACAAATGTTGTAATTTAACTAAAAGGAACCCTTTCTGCCACTCGAAAATGGTGGAAATATCATACTACTATGTAAAAGTAAGGCCAATAAAATCATGAGATTGATGTATGCTAAAAAGATAAAATCTAAGGGGGATAAAGTGCAACCTGATTCAAAGTTTAAGTCGAAAACCAAACCTCGAGTATAGCAGCACACTGGTGAACTCCTGTTACTAAATAACTCTAACTAACTACCATTTTATGCTGATCACCACTTGTTTAAACTTCTTCTTGATGGTAACTAGATCCTTGCCTTCCTAAACATATCCAAACATACTAGGCTGCAAAATGTGGTTAATGTGTGTTATTTCTCTTTAACAATTAAAATAGTCAATGCTAATGTGTAATTGAAGAATCCTCATATAGCATTTTTATGATATTTGTTCATTGGACTCACTGGCATGTGCTGCTGCTATTATTTTTTGCTAGTGGTGCAAGTGCAATGTCAGGCATGGATGATGTCAAACAAGTCGATGGAGATATGCCCATGGACACTGAAAATTCCATGCCGTCGACCCAGAAGGAGGTTGTTCGTCTTGGATTTCTGTATATGTGGATCCTCTGATAACATTATAGTGCATGATAGAGAAAATTACTTTTTGTGAATCTACTACCGTTTCAGCAATTTTTGCATGCTTGTGTTTAACTCAAGTTTTGTTTTCTGTAATCTGCAGGAGGAAGTAGTTAAAAATAAGTATGGGGGAATTGTGCCTAAGAAACCACCACTCATTTCTAAGGTAATATTTTGGTTGTGTTTTCAGAAAGTCTTTTGCGGCACTTGTCACTGAAAATTTTAACAAAATGCACTTTGTGATTGTTCCATTCTAAGATTTACTTTTGATGTCAGGATCATGAACGTGCTTACTTTGATTCTGCTGATTGGGCTCTGGGAAAGGTACCTCTCCCCCCCCCCTCTTCTCCCTGTATCTATCTCTGGCCCTACAGCCTTATATTTGTGAATGAAGCTTGTACATGCTTTGTCGCTAAATACCTGATGCTTTTGTAATGCTTTTGGATGATAACAGCAAGGTGTAGAGAAACCTAAAGGACCACTGGAGGCACTTCGGCCCAAATTGCAGGTACTACAGGAAATTTTGCTCCCTCTTTTATTCTGCAACCTATTTTCTCATGCTACAACTACGCATTTATACCATGTATATACTGTTACTATAGTTCTGGTAGGCTCGATTCTTACCTGTTTCACCATCTGCATTAACTAACATTATCTGTTCATAGTTGACTCCAGTGTGCTCAATGACAACATTAGGAATAATAAAGTCATTGCTTATAAATGCTCCACGATGGAACTTATATCAAATTGAAGACAATCATTGGAGGACTAACTTATTGGAAATATATATATATATATATGTATATATATATTTGGACTAAAAAGGCAACCTACCTGCCTGATGCTCTTTTCATTTTCATTTTTTTGATTACATGAGAATTGGGTTGGATTGGATAATATGATAGGTTGAAGAAGTGAAGGAAACATTGTATTGGTCTTTTTTGGAAAAAAGGGAAAGGTTGTATTCTGGTCATGGAACAGGGTAAAATCGACTTAGCTTTGATTAGTGTTCTAGTGCTGAATAAAAAGATCATAACTTGTGTAAATTTTGTTTTCTACAGGGTTGTTGGAACAAATTTTGTTTTCTACAGGGTTGTTAATGCAAAGTTAATTGCTAAAGCCTGGACAGTGAAGGATTTGGATTAAAAGGGGTTTATAAATGAAAAGGAAGGATATCATAGGTTTGTTTTCTACAGGGTTGTTAATGCAAAGTTAATTGCTAAAGCCTGGAAGGTGAAGGATTTGGGTTAAAAGTGGTTTATAAATGAAAAGGAAGGATATCATAGGTTGTTTAAAATATATCCTTGAGAGATTCTCAAACCTTGGGAATTTAGAATATTATGATGTTTAGGGTTTTTAAGTGGTCTAAATGCATGAATTATGAGAAAAATAAGATGGTTAAGGACCAATTCTAGTCTTTCCTGGTGCATATGATGTTGCAGAAGTGGTTATTAGTGTGCAATATTCAACTAAATTTAGATGGATATATGTTAGATACATGTCCAAGAAGTTACGGATACATGCCCCAAAATGAAATTTTTTACCATCATATTATAGTTGCACCAAGATTGTGTAGGACAGTGTATCCAATAATATTTGTTATGTATCAGTATCCAGTACATATTCATACCAGATAAGGATTATCCATACTTGCTAACCTTGGTCTCATTTGCTGAGAACATTTCAGCTCCGAGTCTTTTGGCAGTATGCTTAACTCTTTTGGCAGTATGCTGTTAAGCGTTTCATTTTTTGCTGTTCTAAATTCAAAATCATGATTACTTTCACTTTTCAGTATAATTCTTTTCTTTGTTTCTTTAGTTCTTGACTCATAAATTAGTTTTTTTTTTTATATTTTTGAATCATAAGATGAGTAATCATGTGTTCAAGACCTTTGTCGTGATTATAAAATTTCTCTTCTTTGTTTTGTTCTAGCCAACGCAACAACAAACGCGATACCGCAAATCTCCTTGTGGTCCATCAGAAGGTGAAGGTATGCACCATAATACATCCCTTGCATAGATTTCTTCAAAATCGTGCATCTGTTGCAACTATTGAGAGTATCTTCAATCTACAAGGGAAGACCTCACTGTTTTTCTGGTTTTGTTTTGATGTAGATGGAAATAATACCCCCTCGGCGGAGGATTCAACCGCAGAAGAATGAGAAACTGTTGTTGGTATACGATGTTGTCGGGGATATCCATTTTCATTCATTTAGCTATGGAAAGTAGAGTGATATTCTGCTATTTTTCTAAATAAAATTTGGTCATATTGTTTTGATTTTGGCTTCAGCAAAAAGGTAAAATACCCACGTTCTGTTATTGCAACTAAAGTTTACAGAGTCCCCTAGTTATATTCCATGTTTTCTACTTGATATAGAATGATTTTCTGCTAGGTAATGAACAAACTTGGCTTCAAATTTATTTTTAATCTTTCTGGATAGGATTAATGAGGCTCATGTTTGTAGATTCAGTCGGATCCAGCACATGGTCATACTTCCCTTAAAAATGAACCCTGCTGTATGTGGCAGGGTTTTTAGTTTGTTAAATCGGTGAAATCACAACAAACATTATGTACATAATAACTTTGAATGAGATTAGAATGGTTGGTCTATCAATAAAACCTAAAACTAAAGATAAAACATAACCTAGAGGCAGGTTTAACGTATGATAGTGGCCTCCAGAAAAGGACAGAAAAGGACATCTAAGGGATAGTGGCCTCCAGAAAAGGACATCTAAGGGAGGAGAAAGGTGATTATATATAGTACACTTTATAATTTAACCAACCTAGACCAAACAACAACATTTTATACTTGTTCTTCCCAAATTTGGAGTCCAATCAGAATTAATTGTCAGTATTAATAATTATCTGCATATTATAATTAAACAGTTGGATCTAGCGAGTTGGTTGGACCGTTTATATTCATATAATGATCAACAGCTTGGTTTTTTCTCGGGCAATTATAATAATGAAGTCAACTTCATAGAAACTTCTTTTTCATGTGCCACAAATTCAATTCATCTCGTGTTAAAAGTTGCCTTGAAAAGTTTTCAAATCGATGTAAACTAACTAATCCTCGATCGTATGCATATACGTCGACGCCGTAAGTAATAATTTGTCAGATTTCAAGTTACAACTGTACATGCACGTACCTTTTTTAGATTAGATTATCTTTTGTCAAATCCAGGTAGCAGCCTCTCATAAACCCTCGTGACTGACTAATCAACACAGAATCGAATTGTTAATTTGAAGTTTCATTTCCTGGAATTGCTCATTAGCCTCCGTATGGCCCATATCTATTAAATTAAATTTCTAGAAGTATATTTTTTTGATTTGTAAATATTTTATGATCAAACCATGTACAACTTGCTTGACCAAAGAAAAGTACAGAACACTATATAAAGATGGCATGAAACCAGCCTATGCAACAGAGCCAATTAGCATACTAATAGCATATAATAAGACCTCTCTCTCTCTCTCTCTCTCTCTCTCTCACTCTCTCTTTAATTATACAACTCCCAAGTACCCTGAAAAGGCGAGCGACCGATTAATCAAACTCTTAACTCCACCAAATCATGCAATCCCATTCCCATATGTTGAAATTTTCAGTCTGCACATTGAAGAAGAATACTAGTAGTAACATGACTTCTTCACTACCTTCTTTCCGCACGATAATAACGCCTTTCCAGAAGTGCAAGAACCATAGATCAATTTTACAAGTGAGAGCTCATAGCTATAGAGATGAAGGTAAGAAGAATGTGTGTGTGTGTGTGTGTGTATACCCCCACTTTGAGTTATATATTCCGCTAACAATATTTAGAGGGAAATGATTATAGCTAGGTTGCAGTTGAGTTGAACTGATGTTTAATTAATTGTTTTTGGGCAGGTAGATCAAGTAACATGGTTGATGGGAACTTGAGAATTCTGAAGGAAAGAATAGAAGAGGTGAGAAATAAGGAAAGAGTGGAAAGGTGTATCTGCAGCACAAATGATGAGCAAGGGTGGAACTATGCACCTGGTTACAATCACAAGTATAAAAAGGAAACAATGTTGACTCAGTGCTTTGACCTTGTAGGTTTAATTGCTGGAACCGTTGGCCTCACCATTCTCGGTGGTTCTTTTTTTCTTTTACTTATTTCCCTCATTCTTCATTTGAATCAATGATCATATGTCCTTCTTGATCAACTAACCTCTAGTTTTTGCTTCACGTCCTCCTTATCTTTCAATTTTGCTGTTAATCTTTTAATTGGTATACCAATACCACCATGTATTACTATACTATTTATTAACCTAAGTTAACACGTACAATGAAGCATTATGAAGTTAGTTCTGGCGGACAGGACGTACGGAAAGGGTAGAGAAAAGTATCATATTCCAACTAGGTCTAGGTGCAATCATCTATTCCTTCTGTCATCAAGTAGGAATTGGCGATCAAACATTTCATACCGGGAAAAATAAACAATAAAAAACATTATGCTTTTGTGCCTGAAACCTTGCGATGAAATAACATTATGCTATTTGAAAATGAACGACTTTTAAAAAATACTGAATCAAAAGTTCACCTGATGTCAACATCAGTGGAACTAAACTAACATATTTTCTTGTAGAAATAATACTTCTACTTCCCTAAAACCGATTAGATAAGTGAGAAGTCAACAACACCTACTCTTCAAATAGGCGCAACCACCATTTTCTGAGATTGGTCTTGAACACAACACTCTGGCCAGAGTCCAAAAAAACGAGGGAGAATCAGAACCAGACTCGCGCCGCATTTAGGCGCACTGATGCCAAATGGGGGTGAACTTAGCATTCGCTAACAAATGCAAAACCAAAACAAATGCCAAATGGGGTGAACTTAGCATTTGCTAACAAATGGAAACCAAAGCAAAATAACAAAAAAGAAACTATCGACTATTTTTTGTACTAAGCTTTATCCAATATTTTAATTAGACATACCTTCTCCCACAAGGATACAATCATAGAATGAAGTTGTTTAAGAAAAGATTGCCGGATGGAACAACCACAAGAACCTCAATAACTATAAGTCAGATTTCAGAAAGGTGATCCAATCATTTCCAAAATCTAGAAATGAGATACTAGATTTACACGTTATTCTTCTTTACTACAATAGCAATATTCCACCACAGCCCCACCCCATAAAAAAGAAAGAAAAAAATCTTCATCTTCCACCAGATCAATAACTTGAGTGTGTTTCTACTATATCAGCAATTTCCACAAGTCAATACTCCAGAACTCTATCCCATCTCCATCCCCCAAAACACGCGCAAACACACTTGCACCCCACCAACAACCCAAAACACACAAAAACAGTTGACAGATTCATTTCCGAAGAAAAGCTACTGTGGCAACACGCGATCCTACTAATCCTCCAAACATGAATGTTGGATATGAACGAATGTGATCAAGGTAGCAGAACTGAGGGGGATCTCTGTATGCTTCTCGGTTCACAGGACACTCGGACTCCTGAG
This sequence comes from Aralia elata, assembly GCA_034770075.1. Classification (NCBI taxonomy): domain Eukaryota; kingdom Viridiplantae; phylum Streptophyta; class Magnoliopsida; order Apiales; family Araliaceae; genus Aralia; species Aralia elata. Next base: position 6,287,012 of record CM068378.1, read on the forward strand.
AAGCAGCAAAACTTCTTTGATTGAAATTATCCACTTCTTGCAACAACTCTTCTTTCGTGCTATTACAAGATGTTATCACCTATAAAAACCAGTAAGAGTAACAAAATGCTTACATAGTGGAACTATTGAACAGAAAAAATCAATCAAGGAAATGAGAACATGAAAGAGGGTTTCTCATAGAGCGAACAGATCACTTGTGAGGGTATGTATCACTTTTTTGACATATTATGCCAGGGGCTGGAGGGATATTCAGATCATGCCAAGTAGACAGTAACACCAACTAAAAGAGACTAAAGGCAATAAGGGTGCTTACAAGCAGTCCGCCAGGAGCCACAAGCTTTGAGATTGAATCCCAATACATGATCCTGAAATTTATAAGATGGATTTTGTTACTTCTTCATCCGAATGTCCATCCATTCAATGGGTTCAGTATTGAGACACCCTAACTTAACAGAAAGATCCAATGGTTATGAGGAATTATAAGAGCTGAGAAGCCCGTTAACATCACATATATGACCAAATGTGCAAAGTAAGACTAATAGCCAGTTTGAAACATGCTACTTCACCTTTTGACAGAACCATCAGGATGCAAACCAATGGCATCTAAAGTTCCCTTATCAATAACAAGCTGAAACTTTCTATCTAGCTTTGTTTCAAGAACATCATCCACCTGGGGACCAAATCAGAGATAAAACAGGTCATTTCTGACGGAAACACAAGGTTAGTAATAAATGGAAAGACATAATGCTTGTGTAATACAGATATACATTATACAAAACATAATTGTGTACATCAATATGTGTAAAACCAAGGAAATTTAACTTTTAGTTCACAGAATGCAGCTAGTTTGCACCTCTGGTGTAAATTAGTTCAAGCATCCTACACCTCAGGGCACGACAGCAGGTGCACGTGTTAAAAGACCATGGGAAATCTTTTTCTATTAATCAATCTAGTTTTATAGATTATATAACGCTGAGAAACAGGAATCCAAAGAAAGACGATGGGTTGTTATTGATGTGAGATACATGAACAAGACTACTAAAGGCTTAGGAGTTTTATTTGGATTGTATTTTGAGTCTTACATAATTGGACTTAGAATTAAGTTGAGTTTCTTTAATGTAATTGTTGTAGAATAAAAACGAGGGGAAGAGAGGAGGGAGTGAGCACAATGATGCAACTATCTCAGGAGTCAGACCTATGTCAAGGCACATAAATTCGACACCATTGTGTACAAAGGCGAACAAGTCCTAAAGTCCACCATAAAATAGTTAAAAGTGATGCTAAGTGTACAATTCCTTTTCAATATGGATCTATCATAAAGGTATTAGTTTACTCTTATAGCATGGATGATAATTCTTCTAGACAAAGAGGAATACTAACATATAAACTAGCAAAAAGTAAACGACTTTCTTCTAATAGTACAATGATGACCAATTTTCATTTTAAGTTGCAAACAGTAAACTCCTATGCTTATTAGCTTATATCCTACAAAAAAGGGAAAAAGACAAATGCAGCAGATAAAGCAAACAGTTCATGACAGTTGATTGTGAACATGTCTATTAAACGCATATAACAAACAAAGATAAAGTATTAATGTTGGAATTAAATAGCATGTATGTGTCGACACCAAAATATTTGGATAATGTGAAACTAGAACACCCCCCCCCCCAAACCAAAAACAAACAAACAACACCCCAATTCTAATCCCCAGTGTGTTACCATTTTAAATTCAGAAAAAATAAATGCTGCGCACCATACCAAGAATCTAATACTGGAAAATCCATCACGATTAGCAAGGCTCTGAGCAAGGTCAATGGCTCCTTCGCTATAATCAGTTCCGATGAGATCAGAGAACCTGAATCCAGAAACACCATAAACTAGTTTGTTTAGACTTTGAAGTACACCATAATGGTGAATGAACAAAATTTTAACATTCAAAAAACAGGGGAAAATATAAGAAAATTAACTTTGCAAAAAAAATATAAAGGTTGCTAATATTAGCATCGGCAGGGCTATTATTATGGATATTGAGAGCATCCCCTCGTGTACATATTCATAAGATAAAATAACTTATGGACACATGCAGTATATGATTGATCACCTAAATCCATCACAGAATTAGTTCCTCAATAGAGAAGCCAACTGGGCGAGCCTAAGCTTAATGAAAGGGCCTAAATAACTATGGCCCAAGTGCCAGGAGAACTGTTATGGACTTATAATTATAGAAGCCTGACTAGAGTATTCCTGGAGAATGCGTCCCTAAACTTTATTTACTCAGATTCATGCATCAGGAAGTTGATGTTTCCAAACCTTTTCTATAATCAATTAGTAAACTATTTTTGAACATGAAAGACAAAAATCAGGTATAATTATAATTAACCTAAAAGTAATAAAGGACTTTGTATATAAATATATATATATATACACACACACACACACATTATTTTTATTTTTTAATGGGGATTGGAGCCAGCAATACTCAAGGCCTCTGCCTCCCACACCTTGGCTTCCACAGAATCAAAAAATATAAGAAGATAGCTTGTCTCTTTGTTCACTCTACACTCATCTTTTTCTATCAATAGCAAATAAGTAATAACTGCAACCTACTTAATCACATTATGTATTTGAAATATCTACATATTTCTATTAACAATATGGTATTCTCAAGTCTGAAATAGGTTTTGCAAAGTTGTAGCTCTCTCTTCTAGAAGTCAAAGTTGAGGTGGATGTTGAATATCTCTAACCGAGAGAAAACACTATAAGATTATTTATTTTTCAATTTTAATGAATACTAAAATCTAAAAATTACCCCTGCTTAGCGAATTCTTGAAGAAGCAGACCATTGCCAGTCCCAACATCTAGTACGCTCCAATTTGATAAATCTTTTTCACCCTGCTTAGGAGGTTCTGAAATGGCATCATCAAGATGATTAAGCGAGTGGCCTCTAGAAATGTCATTGCATAAGCCTTTTGTCCAGGAAACGACCATTTCCATAACATCAGCGCCAAACCTATGGAAACAGAGAGAAGCCCCAAATTCATACAATTTTTCAAGAATCTGAACCCCAACAAAACAAAAAAGATGAACTTTTAATTTTTATTTTGTTCTTTTACAAGTATAATACAACTAATCAAAAATAAAAATATAAGTCTTAATAATAGAATATACTAAGAGTTCATCCAAATAGGAGAATATGAAATAAAAAATAGTAAACAAAAAGGCACAAATATACGTTCAAAAGTAACATGTACCACACTTCACCGGCATGTCCATGCTCACGAAAGTTTGCCAGTTCATCTGCATATGCAGCATCCCAATAACTTTGAAAACCTAACATTGATGAAACTGGTTCAGCATCTGGCTCCTCCTTGTCGGAACTGCATATATATAAATATAAAAACAAGTAAACACAGGAGTAATTCCATGGATTTGAACAGATTTATTTCCTGGCAAAGGCCCTGAGAACAAACCAACTGCTCAAAGTTGGCAAGCATCACTTTGAGTGCAATTACAACCCATTCTGAATCTATACATGATAACATACACAGAAACACAGTAAATCAACATAGATCAAGAATTTCTAGCAATGAGTTACTGATCAGAAACTAAAAGTACCTAATTAGCCCCCTCTAAATTCACACACCTAGTCACACTTCCTGGTTGTACCACGCTGTCAACACTTATTTTGAGTGAAAATCACTAAATAACCAAAGTTTCTCGGTAATCGAAGTTACAAGGAGATGTAGTTTTACCAGCAAACTTCAGAATAATACACATTATTTGCACAGATCTATCTAAGTTAATTACGAGGTCTCAGTGTCTCTAATTTTTTCTCATCTACTGAATGGAATTGATTAAAAAGAATTCGAGGACTATTAATAATGGTGCCACAGATAACCTGTAGTCGGAGGCAGCACGATAAGTGGCAGCGGAGAGAGATTCGGAGGCGTCGGTGTGGCGCTGATCGTCATCGAGTGTACTTCCGTAATCGCTCTTTATGGACCATGAGTCCGCCGCTACAGACCGGTCATCGTCGGAGATTAGATCGGTAGTGGCCAGTGGTCGCGCCTGTGAGACGTCAGAGTCCTCCGGCGGGAGTCGCATTCCAGCCATACTCAGATGCAAGTGAAACCCTAGAATAGAAAGCAACAAAAACGCGATTTTATGCGGAGAGAAGAGAGTGATTATACCGAGAAGCTGAGGAAGATCAGAAAATCAGAATCAAGTGGATGTCACGTACGACGAATCTTGTTGATGGCTGATGGATAAATTCAATATGTAACTTTGCATATAATAAAATTAACAATCCTTTGGGGCGAGGGAAGCAGCGATCGGTCCAGCGACCGGTTTAATTTTTTATTTTTTATTTTTTATTATTATTTTTTTAATTTTTAAAAAATTTATAATATTTATTTGAATTAAATTTTTTACAAAATTCAATAATTTAGATATAATTTGAATATATAAAAAAACATAATCGTACAATCTGTATATCTCTATTTTTTACATATACCCAAATTTATTTTAATTCAAATAAACATTATAAATTTTTTTAAGAATTAAAAGAAAAAAAAAATTTAAAAATAATATTGGACCGGTCTACTTTCGATCGCCCCAGAATATTTTTAAAATTAAAACAAAAATTAATACCTTTAATTTAATTTAAGGGTCCTCTTAACATGTGCACATGTTAAACACACTGTTCAAGAAAATATTTTCTTGAACTGTGTGCATATTCCTTTGATTTCTGTATTTGCACTAATTTCAAAGGAATATGCACATAATTTAAGAGAATATTCTCTTAAACCGTGTGCTTAGCACGTGTCCTAAGGGCACATGTTAAAAAATTCCTTAATTTAAATAGGAATATCAGTAAATCTTTTTTGGAACTTGGTTCAAAAGATTTTTTCCTACCGAAATTATAACTAAGTCATTCACCTTCTAGGTCGAGACACGCCAGATGATGACGTGGGCCAGGTTGACCTATTATTATGTGTTCGTATTTTCGGTTTGGAATAAGTAGGCCCAATCACGTTCAAAGGTTTACGCGGGTTACCGCTACTCTAAACCCAGTCAAAATTACATTGATGATACTCATAATTGGCTTGGACTTTATTTCCTTATATCCGGAATAGAATGTCAAACTCATAATCGGTGACATATGTAAATTAGAAAAATTATTTTTATAACTAAAATTTTAGTATTTTTAACATATATACTTGTACATACCAATAAAACGTATACTCATTTTCTTAACACTCGTGGCACACACGATGCGCCAATTCATTCATGTGCAAAATAAATTATAAGGTTACAAATGATAAAAGATAAGTTAATAAATTTACTACCTATATGTTCAAAAAACAATCCAAAGATACAAAACTTCACTCAATTGGCACAAAAGTTAACAAGACTACTCTGTCAAAAGAAGTAGTTATATTTTGACCTTTTGAATTAGCTTTTGAAACTCAAAAATTAAAATTATTGAGTCATGTGAATTTAGAAAATAAATTATTATTTTTGGTAATTAGTAGTATATAGTAGTTAATAATTACATCTGTATTAATTAATATTATACTCTCTCTATCTCAGGATAAAAGTCTTTATTAGTATTGCAGGTAATTTCAAGTTAATTCTCTACTTACCTTAAATAATCTATTTTTTACAATAATTTATCTATAATACTCTTAGTATTAAATGTCATATTTCTATTCTCTATACATATTTATGGAGTATCATTAGTCATGTACAAAAAATTATACAATTAAATGAGAATTTAAATATGGACAATTTTGTGATTTGACCCTCTTTTTTAATATGTACAAAAAGTCAATCAGGATTTTTATCTTAAGACGAAGGGAGTATAACTTTTTGAATTTTAAGATTTTATAAACTAGCTTCAAAAATAAAAAATGGAACAAAATTATTTTGAGTTATTGAACAAAATGATTGTGTCATTTGGTGTCGGATTGAAGGGGCATGGCTTTTAAATTAAAGGCCTGACAGAGAAAATCATTTTTTTTCACTACTTGGGATTTTGATCGCAAAACAATTAAAACTTTTGAATAAAATCTGAGTTCACAATGCTAAAGCCTTTTTGAATAGAGATGAGATTGATAGGCCCATAACTCTTATCAGCCGTATGATCTCGGCCTAGCATGAGATTGGTAATGACATAACGCGTCAAATGGTCAACCCTAAGTTTAGCTGGAATTTAAAATTAAAATAAATAAATAAATAAACAAGAAAGTTTGTGCATATCTAAAAAAAATTGGGTAATTGAGTTTAAGTTTATAAATAGCTAAATAATAACAGAGTACATGTTTACAATAGACATTTCTACAGATATAACAAAGATATCTCGCATATGAAAAATAATCTAAAAATAACAAAAAAAGTAAAATGAAACAAACATATAAGATCCAAGTACCTACAGCACTTGTTCAAACTAGGCACATTATCTGATTCCCATGTCCAAACTAAGAATAGAATTCATGTAAAAAGTTTTCCTACATATGTATGTATATATATGAATCATGCCCATTTGGCCACATAATCAAGTAGAACAGATTGGTTCTTCTGCTATTGTTTCCAACAAAGGCTTTTTTGACCTGCACATTGAGAGCCTGTGTTTGAACTCCGGCAACGAAAACTCTTCAATATCCTCCAAATTCAACTTTGGCACATCTTCTTCTTCTCTACTTTGAGCCACTGCTGGAATGGTCTCCGGCAAGATCCTTGCATTTCCAATCACGGAAACACGCTTGGCGGCGGAATTAGCCGCAAGGAACAAGGTACCCATGTCAGCTGCGGTGACAATAGAGTTTACTCTTTTCATGGGAAACAAAATGTAAACGTTTGCCATTTCGAGGTCCTCATCGGCGTTGAGGGCCGAGAATCTTCGTCCCATTTGAAGGGACTTGGTGTTTACCACAAAATAGTTTGGTGATTCGAGCATGAGCTCTGCTGCCTTGACGGGCTCATAGATTTGCCGGATTTCGCCTGTGGGGAAGATTACTTTTGTAGCTGATATTGAGTGCTTGCTGCCCGTTGGGCTTGATAGGGTGCAAGAAATGTAGTTGCCCATTGAAATTATGATCTAGAGAGAGGACGGAGTTTGAGGGGAGCAGAGGACTCTGTTTTTAGAATTGGTTCGAGTAATGAAGACGGAAATTGGTGGGGGATTTATGCATGTATATAAAGGAAGGAAAATAAGAAAAGTCATATGTGGAGAATAAAATAATAAGAGACAGTTGTTTCTAGTATATGTGGAATGGGTTGACAAATGCATGCAGTTGAGTCCGCGTCTGGTAAAGAGGCAAAGATGTTTGTTTGTTTATTGAGAAAGTCGGGGGGAAATACACACACATAGGGAAGATATTTCCAACTGAAATTTGGTGCGTTTGGGTGGTTTTAACGAATAATTTTGATTTCTAGCGACGGTCATCAACTTCCATCAGAATTTCCATTCCCTTCTTCTGCCTCTTACTTGGACAAGTAGTCTCTTTTGTCTTGTCTGACTCTCTCCTGTTTTGAGAGGGAGTAACAAGTGCGATAGGCCTGGTAGCGTCAGGGGACTTAACATTTACCAGCAAACATTGTTTATTACTCAAAGGTTGGTCTAAGGGGATAATAATTTTGGTCAAGTGGTTCCTGAGTACGGGGCGGGAAGGTCGACCGTCTTAGCTTCCGATTAGGAGATCTCAAAAATTTATATATATATATATATATATATATATATATATGTGTGTGTGTGTGTGTGTGTGTGAAATTAAAAGTATAAATATATAATGATATAGGTATATAAATAACTTCTCATATATTTTGATATAGTCGAAGTTCTCATATATTTTGTTGTAGTCGAATTATTATGTTTTAAGTTCCGGAAAGACTCTTTTTGATACAGTTTGTACATTTTATTTATTTATTTTTACTTTTTTTTTTTTGTAAAGATAATGTTTCGAAAAAGATCTCATTTTGATGTAATTGCATGATAGTTAGCAGTAACAGCGGACAGGATGTCTCGTTGAGTAAAGAGCCTCTGGATGGGTGGAACTTTTCGTTACTCTGACACTTTCCTTATTTGGTCAATAAACATTAAACAAGACTTTGAAATGAGTTTAATTCGTGAAATTTCTTGCTGGAGATTTGGCGGTGGGGGATATGTGGTTATGTTGTTGCTGCTGACAGTGAGCAAGGATCATACGCTTACACTACGGTTTTAACCAGATTTCACATTCTGTCATTATCTAATATCCTTATAGATTTCGTATAACAGTATACTACTAAATCAATCATTAATTACCGACTAGCCAAAATATTATAGATGTACCTTACTTTGATTATTTCTTTTTTCTTTTTCTAATATGGAGTGCACCTAATTTTTTCTTGAGCCAACTCAACTCATTGGCCTGGGAATAGAATGTTTAGATTATTTTTTTAAATACTGCCTACTCAGTTGGATACCATGCCACAATATTATATAAATGCCGGTGCAGATTCCTTTCTCAGTCAGTTACTTTAAAAGGTATTCCTCTTCCTATTTTCATTCGAGTTTTTGGGATTGATATTTTCAACCCATTTTAATCTTCCAACGACTTTGGCTTCAGCCTTTCAGGGTACTGTTCTTTCTTCCTTCATGCTTTCTTTGTCAGAGGGATCATCGGATAATACCCCTCCTCTCCTTAATGTGTATATAATCTAGTTTATCACAGATTCAGAATTACAATACTTGGTCTACCTTGTGGAGTCCTAGACCAGGCAAAATTGAGATATTACTTTTTATTTACTATAGGAATCAAAGGAGAAAAAATAGCTCTATAGTTCATTCTATCCATTCTACGCCGGAAAACAGAGACCCAAAAAAGGTAAAAATAAATAAAGTGAAGATACAAGCCACAGCTGTAAACATTCGAGCCTCAGCCACCCCACCGCCATCAACTTAGGTACAGTTTACCTCGTGAATAAAAAGCAGCAGAGGAGTCAGCTATGCCGCATTCTCTTTCGCTATTTTCTCAGCCTTGGCAATCACTTCCTCAATACCCCCAACCATATAAAACGATTGCTCTGAAAGGTCATCATACTTCCCATCCAAAACGCCCTGCCCAAAAAAATTTAAATATAATGACTGCACATCGGTGTCCATGCTTGCTTAAATATAGTACACTTGAGTAACATGATGGAATTTTATTTTTTTTTGGTTGGGGGGGGGGGGGGGGGTTTGGGGGACCTACCAGTTCTATGCTACTTTAGATTAATGCAACGTAGACACAACATTAATAACTAAAAACTGACACTCAAAGCTTTGCCTTACCAATTAATCCCTCCCTTCCAAAATCTAGGATCAATTATTTTTTGAAAAATTGAAATATTTTTATATATATAAATTGTAAACTATTTAAATAGCACCACTAGTCATTAGATTAATTGTTTTCAAAGTCAACTGAATCACATCAATTTTGAATTTGAACTTATCTTAAATTGAACAAAAATTATCTTATATTTTGGAATGGAAGGGGATATTATTACTCTAGATCATGTAAGATACACGGAAAGCTGATCTCCAAAAGACTTGAAAGATTAAAAATACTTGTGGATGAAGAATAAGATTCATCCATAAAATTAGCTTTAAGCAAATTAAGATGTCTTTGCTACAGTTTAATGGCTAAATTTGATAATCCTAGGCAAATTGGAACCAGTTTGTTACAGTCGACTAGACTACTATCTACCATGAACAGCAAAGTGAATATATCCAGGGTAAATATGAGAAGGCTTTGACAATTATAAGAGGACCTAATGGTGTTAAAAATTAATTTCTAGTTTGCATATGTTGATACTATGTAATCATGTGTGTCTAGAAATCACCCTCACCATCACACAAACAATTGCATATCAAACATACAATGCAAATTAATGAGTAGCTAAAGTGAAAATGCGGAGTTATGACAGAGATCTGATTCTTATAAAAAGGTAGCAGGTGTTAATTACCTGGAAACTTGCGACACTCTCCTTCAACTCTACATATTTTCCAGGTGCACCTGTGAACACTTCTGCAACATGGAAAGGTTGGCTCAAAAATCGTTGAATTTTACGAGCTCGGGCAACAGTTAGTTTGTCATCTTCACTAAGCTCATCCATTCCCAAAATGGCAATAATATCCTGCAGATTCTTATAATTTTGGAGAACTTTTTGTACACCACGAGCAGTATTGTAATGGTCTTCACCCAAAATATGAGGAGAAAGCATACGAGATGTTGAATCCAGGGGGTCAACAGCTGGGTAGATACCGAGCTCAGATATCTGCAAGCGATAGCAGCACCAAATTAAGAAATAATCAATCTAAGAGCCTGCAGTATCCGCCACCATATATAAATGAATTCTAAACGACCTGTCGGGATAACACAGTGGTGGCATCCAAATGTGCAAATGTGGTGGCAGGTGCTGGATCTGTTAAGTCATCAGCTGGCACATAAATAGCTTGAACAGATGTGATGGATCCTTTCTTGGTTGTTGTAATACGCTCTTGAAGACCTCCAAGATCAGTAGCCAAAGTTGGTTGGTAGCCAACAGCTGATGGGATACGACCCAGCAAGGCAGACACCTCAGAATTGGCCTAAAGAGCAGCCAATATGAACAATTAGAGGACAACCAAGTTAGTCAGTTATAGTTCAGTAGAAAACAGATTATCTCGTAGAACCTTCAGAAGCAGGCCTTACTTGGGTAAAGCGGAAGATATTGTCAATGAACAGAAGGACGTCTTGCCCTTCAGCATCTCGGAAGTGCTCGGCTACTGTGAGCCCAGTAAGCCCAACACGGGCACGAGCACCAGGGGGTTCATTCATTTGACCATAGACAAGAGCACACTTGCTTTCACTCTAAGAGACATAACATGTTTAAAAGGGCCACAATCAGATCACACTCTTTGAAACCATAAAAGAATAGTTTCATTGCAAATTTTATAAATTACAGTTAAAAACCTGCTGGTCTCCAAGCTTTATCACACCACTCTCCATCATTTCCCTATACAAATCATTGCCCTCTCGAGTTCGCTCACCAACACCAGCAAACACAGAGAAACCACCTAATTATAAAGTAGAGAAACACTTAGTATGGAAACAAATAGGAAACTGAAAAGTCTGAAGTCAAAACAAACCATGAGCCTTAGCAACATTGTTAATGAGTTCCATAATTAACACAGTCTTTCCCACACCAGCACCACCAAACAGGCCAATCTTTCCACCTTTTTGGTATGGCGCAAGTAAATCTACAACCTATAAAATGGCATGCATAATAGTAAGATTTGCAGTTTACAGGTACAAATATCATAGAAAACTTCTATCCTACCCACACCATCACATTAAATACCTATGCTGGTGACCTGAGTCAAAGTTTGTGTCAATTAACTGCCTTAAAGCACAAAAAATATGTCCTCAAGTTTGCAGTTAATACTAACAATAGCTTTGCAGAAAAGGATGCAACAAAATAGAAAGCCAGCTTCATTCCTCCATCCCTCCCTCCCTTCACCATGTGACATGATAAAACCCAAATAAATACCCCAACAAAGACGTGAAGATTATAAGTGTTATGTCATACAATTTCCTAAGAAATCACCTTGATTCCAGTGACAAGGATTTGTTGTTCAGTTGCTTGCTCAACAAAGGGCGGAGCTTCACGGTGGATGGGAAGATAGTGATCAGTTTCTGCAATTGAAAACATAATCAAGCAATTACAAAAGAAGGCATCAGGATTAGTAAATGTAGAGAATAATTGTGAGAAATGAGAAGAGGAGAGAGGGGGACTACATATGCTGCATCAACATGGAAACATTACATGTGAAAGTGATGCAAAATTCTTACTTATATCACCCCTATGGTCAATAGCCTCTCCAATAACATTTATAATACGACCAAGTGTAGCCCGGCCAACAGGCACCTGCCAGTAAAAAGTTGCAAACACAAGAGTTGGAACACAAATGAAGAAGTATCAAAGACTATATGCGCCAAAGATGCATAGTTATACAAGAAATGAAACATATGATTCTTCACGAGCCAGAAACTTGGAAAACCAACAGGCTTAAAATAAGAACTTTCAAGCAATGTAAAATTGGCACAACGATATAGGCACAGCTCAAGGATGATCAAAATCGACAAAAGCAACAACGAAAAAAAAATATAAGTTTACTGAACTAGTGCACTCTCTCCAGAACCACAGACATCACATCACCTATGTCTCCCAGTGTCTTGATCAAAAAATCAAAATAACAGATATAAGAGAGTTTACCTCAAGTTTAATAAATTATAGAATTTTATCCTTCATCTGTCTTACTCCCTCATCTTTAGAACACCATTTCCTCCTAATAAATACACATACATGTAATAGTCCCCTGAGCCTGCTTATCAATAATATAGAGCCTGTTCAATTTTTCCCTCAATTTGAATAGAACCATTTACATTATGTATGGTATTTTGGTTGGTAAATATCTCATTTTGAATGAACTGTTTATAAATGTAAGAGAATACTTGAATATACCATTTTGTTCCTCCCGGGTCATCTTTAGATTTTCATTGAAAGACGTGTAAATGGTTCCATTTAAACGGTAACATATAAGTTTGTACTATAAGGAAGGGGTAGTCGAGAATACCATTCCTTGAGAATGAGACAAAACATAATGATCTAAATTTCTTTCAAAATACAGGATTTTGGTATCCCAGAAAACATATACTCCTAGGCTCCACTACAAATTAAAAATAAAATAGTAGTAATAAATAAATACACTGGAGAATAGCTTATCATGATTAATTAGAGAGTATCAGGAACACAGTAAAATAACACCTGAGATTTAGAATAAATAATAATAATCTGAAAATGAAAAATGGACCTCTAAATTAAAACCAATAATAGTAGCATCGGCAATATTACCCACCAAATCATAAAGAGCAAAACCCAATCACTAACGCTTAAGTGGTAGGATATCCACTACTTCTATTTGTAAACAAAGTGATCTGTCCATACGAAATTCGTATAATATTATATAAATATATATAAATGTAGAGAGAGAAATAGCTTACAGTGATAGGAGAGCCAGTATTAAGGACTTTCTGACCCCTAACAAGCCCCTCAGTCCCATCCATAGCAATAGTCCTCACCATGTTCTCTCCCAAATGCTGCGCCACCTCCAGTACCAATCTTATCGGATTATCCAACACCTCCAACGCCGTCAGAATCGGCGGCAACCCATCGTCAAACCTAACGTCAACAACAGCACCAATCACCTGACACACCTGCCCGATCGCGCCGGCTCCGGTGAAGTCATCCGTGATCTTTCCGTCTTTCCCCGTCGATTTCGATGGCGACGGCGCCGCTTCCTTCGCCAGAGCTGAGGCGGATGTGGCATAATTAACAACACGATTTAACAAGAAACCAGCCGGCGATGGGCGAGAAAATGTGAATTGTGAAGGCCTGGGGTTTGTGATAGAAGGTCTGATAATGAAGCGACGTGTAGAGGAACGAATGAGGGAGGATAGGAGTTTCCGTGAAGCCATGGGTGAAATGAAGTGAGGGAATGAGGGCTAGGGTTTTACAGGTGGGTGTTTTTTTAATCTGTTAATGCTTTGCAGTTGAGATGATTATACATTGCTCGGCAATGGATGAGAGAGAAAGTGACAGTGACAGTTGGGATGAAGATGGTAATATAAAAAAGTTGTTGCGAGGGTTTCCCCATTTTTTGGATCTCTTCGCTTTACCGGCGGACACGTTACACGGAATCAGTGACCTCTACCGTCGGACGAGTTCAACAGACGATACTCTGCCACGTATTTATTCCAACGCGATTTAGGCGCCTTTTATGGATTGTTTTGTTTGAGTCCCTCTATTTATTTTTAGTAACCTCCAGCACCCGCTCTATTTTGTGAAATTATACTAATCTCCCCGACGTGTTAACAAAAATCACAGAAAATAAAATAATTTCGTACAACAAGAACAAAAAATAAATTTGAAATTACAAATTTTATCATCACACTGATATATCATTGAAAAAAAAATTGTCATATAACTTACTAAAAAAACTTTAATCTCAAAATTTGTACAAGTTCTATTACAACATGTGTATATTGTTATAATAGCCTAGCCTTATATTTAAAATTGGCACTGTAAAAGCTTACATTTATGTTCAAATACAATTAATTCATATTATGAAAATTATTTTTACTCCAACACATACCTATTTAAAAATATTACGTATAACACAAATAATAAAAAGTTCAATTTACAAATTGTAATTATACATAAACTACATGTAAGGAACTACTATTACATATGTTAAACAGAAAAAAAAGAGTCATGAACTTAATTACATTAATAAAAAAGATTTTATAACTCACCACGAATAAGGTTCTAACCTCTCATTTGTGTTTCTCGTGATTGTCATAGATTATTTTGTCAAACATGTTAATTTGCATAAAGCTAAAAGGAATATATGAATTTTTAATGAGTTAAATTGATATGCACTAAATGTAATATTACACATAAAGTGTCTAAAACTTATAAAAAAATAAATTAAATTACATTATTCACTTGCTACTTTGTTAGATGCACTATAATTTGATATTTAATATATATATATATATATAATATATAATTTTATCGTAAAGTACATTGTAGTTTTAGAGGATACTGCAACCACAATATGTGGTTAGTAAAAAATAAAAAACGCATTGCATCCACAAATTATGCAATTTTATGTGATTGTGGTTACAAGTGAGGTTTTTTGCTCTCCCTCGGATTCTAGTTATTTATTATAACTAAACTTGTCTATTTACGCTGCGAATCATCAATTAAATATATTTTGTCACATTATTGTGTAAGTCATTTTTTATAAGATTTTTTTGTCATCATATTAATACTTAGTTTAAACACTCATAGTACAAATAATTAATTTAAATTATTTTAGAAGTTAAGATTGACGTTAATTCATTAATTTGCGATTATTATAAATTATCTTAAAATTATTATTAACTATAAAATTTATTATTTAAATAGGTCATGCTAATTTGATAGTGTTTCGTATTAACTTTTAAGAATTAATATTGTTTTTATATATTTAAAGGCGGGGTCATCTTTATAAAACAAAAACTCGTATCAAAACTTGGCATCAAGGCAGAAACTTCATTTGACAATTTGAGTAACTAAGCAAATGATGGTATCTTCGATTACATAAAGTTTAAGGAGGTGAGTAGTATAAGTTATAAGTCATATGAGGTGGTTATGTGATTATCTTAAATACACAATAATATAATTTTGATATATTTAGAATTTTATATTTATTATAATCTCATATATTTTGGAAAAAGTGTCAATATCCTCATTAAAAATGTGTATTCGAATAATAAAATTGATAATAATAATAATAATAATATGAGATTATCACACGTCAATATTCTCAATATCATTATATGACATAAATAATTTCCGTGTTATAATATTTTGAACATAAATATTTTTATTTGTCACACAAATATAAAAAGATTACCAAACCAATCCCATACATATAACATGCATCTTCCTTGTTATTCCAAAGTGCTCAATAATGTGTGTGTGTGTGTATATATATATTATATATATGGGATATTGTTTATTATTTATTATTATAAGTTTTTGTGCACTTAGTTGACTTAATAAATTAATTTTTATTTTTGTACTTAATAATTAAATATATCATAAAATATTTATAAAAGTATTAGGACTTTTAATAGGTTTTATTAAATGTTACTCAATTTAGTTAGTTGGATAGTACTTTAAAGTATATAGTTTTCATCACATAGACTAATCGACTGTTTAATTTCAAATGACAAGAATCTTTTGGATGACTTATTTGACATAAATTAGTATAACGATACTTTAGTAAAAGAAGAATAGTAAAAAAAATATATACGACAATCTTGAATTCATATTTTCGAAAAACGGTAATACATTTTGAAAAGTTTACAATCTTCACAATTATATTGACTATGGACAAACTAATTTATATTAATTTTAAATTCAAAAATCTTAGTAAATTGAATATTAATATATAAAACTAAAATATTATTATTATAAAAACAATTTCACTAATTTCGTGCAAAGCACGGACGATATGAATAATAATTTATTATATTAATAATTAAAAAAAATTAATTGTGATTTTGAGAAATATAGTTATAACTATTAAATAGTTAAATATTTATTCAAATAACTAATGATTGAATTAAATATTATAGATCCTTTCAATTGATTATTAAGCTAAATATTTGAATATATTATTATAGATTTAGTTAGTTATGATTATGTGAAAATAATTATTTTAATTTTATTTAAGTTTGTAATGAAATTCTATATTAGCGTTTATATTGACAAAATTTGCTTGAAATCCTAATTCGAAAAGAATTATGTAACTCATGTTTTAATAACTTGTAATTTAGTTATGACAATTAGTCAGGAATAAATCCAGTATAATTTTTCAACTAATGTTACTGTTATTATGTTTTAAATTCACATATATTATTAATACAATTAATCATGTGATTTGATAAAATTTCAAGTTTAAATTAATTAGGATATTAATTTAATATTAAAATTTACAACTAATATTAATATAATTAAATCGCGTGATATATCTCTCTGGTATGTTTAATTGATTGTTTGTAAATGTTTTGTAGGTGATTTTTTTTTGTTAGTGAAGTGTGTTTTATCAATTTTATAATAAAATTGGTAAAATTAAAATTAAAAATTCTTTTATAAGTTACTTTTTCTATTAGAGATTGATTGGGTTTCTTTTGAATACATTATAACTTTAGATAGTATATATTTAACTATTAATTATTATAAATTTATATAGTATTCCTACTAATTTGAATAGGAACGAATTTTTCTTCTTCTTTTTATTCCTCTTAGAAATATAAATATTTTTAAATTTATATAATATTTAATTGATTCAAATTTAGATAATACTTATGTTGTATGAATTAGAAAAGTTGAAGTAAAAATCTGTGAAATCAAATCAAATCAAGTTTGTAATTTTAATTATACACTTGATAAGTAACTAGTTGGTATCCCGTGCAATGCACGGGCTAGTTTAAATAAAGGATTACACCTTTGTCTGAAAACATTTATCAGATCCACAAACACACATATACATGGTCATTCAAGTTGCAAACATTTATATCAATCTTAATTGAAGTTATGAACCGGATACCCATCTTTAGTGAAATATTGCTTATAAATATTATACCCAATTTTACCCACTTTTTCAAAGAAGCTATCAGAAGATCAGGAATTTATACCCATCAGTAAATGAAAGGTAGGATCAAAGAGAGAGATTCTCTGAATCTAATAGTTTGTACTCATTTAAATTTAAAAGTATATGACCATCCAAAATGTATACATATATACCATTTCCTTTCTCTTCTATCTATTCGACTGCCCAATACTTACAAACATTTTTATCAAATGTCTCCAACGGTGTTCAAATAGTGTTGGTGTCCGACGCATGTCCAACACAGATTGTTGCATATTTTCGAATTCAACTATAAAAATATTTAAGATATATTCTACCTCATCACCTGCATTTAGACCGTCAGTACAAAAGAGAATAGGACATCTTTTATCCTCATTCACCAAGCTTGAGTTCTGGAAATGCCCAACTAAAGCAGTTACCCCATGTATTCGCACATATGCAAGAGAAACAACTTTTCCACTGTTAAACTTCTCCCACTTTTTGCCATTGAATGTCTGTAGAAGACATGCTTCTTATCATATTAGACTTTGCCAATTGACAAAAACGTACAGATTCATAAAATTCCTACAACAGATTACACAACTCAATCAAATACATTACACAAATTATGGCCAAGAGATCAAACCTTATAAAATGGCACAATCTGAATTCTGAAGTGGATCAATCATATTGATAAATGCATAACCCATATTGTACTTGTTCTGTCAAAAGAATTATATGTAATCAGTAACAAATACTAAAAATCTGGTATTCTCTTTTTTCTTTTATTAGTTCAAGAGTTATGTACCAAACATGTACTTGCTTCAAAGTCAATTGGCAGATAAATAAAGTCAAAAGTTCCCCAATGTTGTTCATCAATTGTAGCCAGGAGCATTTTTTAAGTATACATATAGTTACCATTATAACAAATCAAAAGGTTGGAAACAGTAACAGGAAACAAACAGATAGAAACCAAATGGCGGAAGTTCATATTTGAACTGATTTGGTTTAGCTTCATCCCACTCATCGAGAACCACCGTAGCTGTGATCTTCCCCTTAGGCAACTTTGGGTATTCCTCCAATTTTCATGAGAATCCTGAGCTACCCATTTCTCGTTTCTATATGTATATTACACAATCTAATCAATATCCTTCACAAAAACAAAAATAAATAAAAATCAGGAAAAACAAATCAACCAAATATCAGATCTAACGCATAAATAAACACCCAAATGCAATATATATAGAGATAAAGGGGTAGAAAAGAGAGAAACCTTGGGAGAAAGATATGTGGATCAAATTCCAAATTTATAATACAAACAACTGAAAAAGGAGGGAGTAACAAACTATAAATCATAAAAATGGTATTAAAATTTACCCAATAGAATGGGTTCAATAAACATATAGCCACTTAAAACAGTAGCCTCCTAATTATTCATCCCCTGCATACATTTTGACAATATATCAACAATGTGAAGCACAATTTGGTTAATTAACCACTGCAAATAGACTAATGAGGAAATTTGGGGTAGTGAAGTAAAAAGAAGAGAGAAATTTTAATTTTTTTACTATTCTTACCTGCAATACAGACATATTTCATTTCAGGGGTATAAACTGCTTTCGCACAATTCTTTTCAACATAACTCAAGAGGCCCCTTGTCTGATCAATAACTCCAGGCAAACCTTTTGGAGGTGGCCTGATATGGGAACAATACTAAATAGACAATTTAAATTGCGTTTTTTTAAATGATAAACCAGAATTTCTGCCACGCTAATTAACTACTGCAAATATTTCAATTATATTTCATTTCAACAAACAGGTAATGCGCATCTTCCCACACCAGCTTCAAGTATCCAAAAATTAAAAACCCAAAACCAAAAAATTAGGAATTCAGATTCATCATCTAATCTAATGAACCCAGGCAAAACTCAATTATAATATCAATAACCTGTAGAAAGACTAATAAACAGAAAATGTTTAAGAGTTACTACCTCTGGATGTGTCGAAAGATCTGAATGGGGTTGTATGATAATGCCTTAATGTTGCGTTCTGTATACTCTTAAAATCATCAAAATCCTTCATTCACGCTCTCTTTAGGGTTTCATCAAATTGGTTTTAACCATGTCATTGAATACGTATTGGGCAGTCGAATAGATGGAAGAGAAAAGAAGTGGGCTGAAGTAGCGCAAAGAGGGAAGTGTGAAATTGAGAATTGAAACGTGAAATTGATTTAGATTCTTCGTAAAAATGACAAATTTATGTAACGGAGATAGAGGAGTTACCTTGGCCCTCATGGTGATGAGTTTGGAATTCTTTTGCCTCTCTCCAAAACCCTAGCAAATCTACGGAGGATATAATGAATTTGTATCGATTAGGAAGAGTTAATTAACTGATGGAAGAGGAAGAGGAAGAAGATGAAGAGGAAGAGTAGGGGAAATCCATCGACGGAAAGAATTGGAAAAGCCAAAGGCGGAAATGAATCGTCAATTTACAATTGATCCGAGATGACTCGGCCAATTTTCAATTTCCAAATTGATTTCAATTTCAATTGATTTTAAATTGGAAGCGGATAAGATAGATTGTCCTGCTTTTATATATAATAGTAGATATGTACTGCTAGAGTGCCAATATTAGGCAAGTTTTTCAAGTATATTGGGTAAAAACAAACAGGGAAATATACTTACTTCTCCCAACCCCCAAGTCCAATCTCCCAACAACAAAATTGTGCATTCTTTGGGCTTTGGCGCCATTCAACTTCCCTACTTCCGCCTGTAATATACCGGAACCGGAACACCTAACCGACCCCCTATAATTTCCTTGCTGACAAACCGGTCGTCTATTTTGAAGCGCTTGTTAATGAAACCGTCAAGTACCGGCCATACATGTCTTCCAAAACCCTAACCCTAGATTCCTCAACCCTCTTCATCAAATCCCTTAATTGTATCTCTTCTCAACCCTCACAAACCCCTCAGTCTCTATCTCCAATTCCCACCGACTTCCCCCAATCCAAACTCATACCAAATTCCCGCTTCATCATAGATGGCTTCCCATTCGCCGGCGATTTCTCTTTTTCGTACTTCCTCTCTCACTTCCACTCGGATCACTATACTGGCCTCACCCCAAATTGGTCCAAAGGCATCATATTTTGCTCTCAAATTACCGCCCGTCTTCTCGTGGAAGTACTTAAAATTCCATCAGTTTTTGTAGTTCCAATCCCTATTTTGGAGACGGTTTTGATTGATGGGTGTGAAGTGACACTCATGGATGCTAATCACTGTCCCGGTGCGGTTCAGTTTTTATTTAAAATCCGGGTTTCTGCTGGCAAGTTCGAGAGGTATGTGCATACCGGTGATTTTAGGTATAGTGGTTCTATGAAACTAGAGCCTGCTTTGAGTGAATTTATTGGTGCTGATGCTATTTTCTTGGATACTACTTATTGTAATCCGAAATTTGTATTTCCAGTGCAAGATGAGTCTATTGACTACATAGTAAAAGTGATTGATAGGATTGGGATTGAAAATGAGGGTAGATTAAAGTCAGTTTTGTTTCTAGTTGCTACTTATGTTATTGGGAAAGAAAGGATTTTGCTTGAAATTTCGCGGAGATGTAACCGAAAGATATATGTAGATGGGAGGAAAATGGATATTTTGCGCATCTTGGGGTTTGGAGAAGATGGTGTGTTTACTGAGGAAGAATCAGAAAGTGACGTTCATGTTGTTGGTTGGAACGTGTTAGGTGAGACTTGGCCATATTTCCGGCCTAATTTTGTGATGATGAAGGAGATTATGAATACCAAAGGGTATAACAAGGTAGTTGGTTTTGTTCCAACTGGGTGGACTTATGAAGTAAAGCGCAACAAATTTGCTGTCAGGACAAAGGACTCATTTGAGATACTTCTTGTGCCTTATAGTGAACATTCAAACTACGAAGAGCTTAGAGAGTATGTGAAGTTTTTGAAACCCAAGCGTGTTATTCCCACCGTTGGAGTGGACGTGGAGAAACTTGATAGCAAGCACGCTAATGCAATGCAGAAGCATTTTGCTGGATTGGTTGATGAAATGGCCATCAAGCAAGAATTCTTATTGGGTTTTCGTAGAGGGGTCCAGGATTCGGATGAGAAGCTTGGAAAGGATTTATTAGTCAACATGAATAAAGTGGAGAACCAGGAGGAGGAGATGGCTTCGGCTGACTTGCAAACTGTCAACAATATTGATCTGGATAATGTTATAAATTGTGCACTTCCTGATCAGGAATCTGGACCACAAGATTTGTTATCAGTAAATGATAATGATACGGAGGAAATGCTACAAGAACTTCGCGACTGCTTGCCTACTTGGGTCACTCGAAACCAGATGTTGGATCTACTCCGAAGCTCCAATAGAGATGTTGTTGAAGCAGTTTCTAACTTTTATGAACATGAAACTGAATTTCATGAACAAGTTGTTACCGGCGCATCTTCCGGTTGTACACCCCAACCACGTTCTGTTGTTGACTCTTCATTGCCTTCTAACCTGGACTCTGGTGAGTGTGCTTCTAGAATTGATGACAGTCCTTTAAACCTGAGCTACAAGTCACTTGGAACGAAACCTGCAATTAAGATTAACATTTCTCCTGCCAAAAAGAGGAGAAATCTCAAGAATAAGCCAAACAAAAAAGCAAGAACAAATTCAATTCAAGAACTTAATGGACCAAAGCAATATACAATTACAAAGTTCTTTAGTAAGCTTGTGCCTTTTGGCTCTCAAGATGGTGAAGCTGGAACTGTGTTTGAGAGATCCAAAAAAGACAAAAATTTGTTGCCAACGGATTCTACTTGGCCTTACAAAGAGGAGGTGGAGCAGTTTATGCAGATAGTAAACGGCAGTGAATCTGTAAGAAACTATGCTGCTACCATTCTAGAGGAGACAAAGGGAGATATCAATAAGGCTTTAAACATGTATTATAGTGACCCTGATGGTAACCTAAATCAGAATAAGGAGAGGTCAGTCGAGGGTAGCAAATTGGTCAAAGCCCAATGCCATGTTGGAATTTTATCTTCTGACCAAGAGACTAAGGTGTCAGAGAATTTGTTGAAGATGAATCATATCTCTGCAGTTAGTCAGCCAGAAGGTAATGCTGCTCTAAATGTTGTAGCACCAACACCTAATAAAGATAAGGCAAATATGTCTGTACATGGACAACCAACCGATGCAGTTGCTACAGGTCTTGTATCACTACTGTCTCAGGATTATTCTCCTATAGAGCACGGTTCGTATTTGTTTATTTAGTTAAATGGTAGTAGTTATTGAATTCCTGAATATATGCTAGTATAACATACCCTCAAACTTGAGAGTTTGAATAATACTGGGAATCCTGTGCAGCGTGCTGGAAAGATGGACAGCCTGCTCCATATCTACATCTCGCACGAACTTTTGATTTGGTTGAGGAAGAGAAGGGACGGATAAAAGCTACATCAATGCTGTGCAATATGTTTAGGAGGTTTGTTTTCACTGTACAATTAGCCTTTTCCATTCATTCTTCCCTCTTGCATGAAATCTCATCATACATCATACATAGAAGAAATTCTGTAACATCAGTAATTACCTGTATGATTCTTTTGTTGTAGCTTACTAGCTTTGTCTCCTGAGGACGTTCTACCTGCTGTGTACTTGTGCACAAACAAGATTGCTCCTGACCATGAAAATATGGTTTGTGTATTTCTTTCTCTCTGTCTAAGTTGCATTGCTTTAAACCATTGCATGACAACATCATATATTTGATTATGATTAGACGAAGTGTTTGTTTTAGGTATTTATGGGTTGCTTGATCATTGACATAGTTGTTTTATCCACGTGGAAAGGGGAGTTTGGTTTCCTTTTCCTTCTCCACTGTTTAAGAACCCCTCTATTTATTCCTGTATATGATGGAATATTTATAGGTTAAATCGATATAGAACATCCAAGGAAAAAAAATTGTAGTAAAAACCAACACACTATGATATGCACATGTAGATATAAATGTATTTATGCTATTATCTACAGACACCCATATTTGAAATGTTAGTGCATATTTCTACCCACATGTTTACAACTAGTGATGTTCTTATGCATATCATTATTAAGCTCAAAGTGAAGGTGATTGCATATTCAACAGTTAGTTATTTCTTAAGGGTGAAAATATTAAGATGTTAAATTGTTTGTTTATTGAAATCATTACATATAACTAGTTAAGAGGAAAAAATTCATTATTTTCAAAACAAATAGGTTAGAAGGAAAAGAAATTATAAAAAGTTGCATATCAAATTTGAAGTAGAAACCAACAATATTACTAGTTGTGCGCAATCGTACTGGTACCAAGTGTCCAAATTTGACTATTTGTATGTACTGATGTACTTTGTGAATACAAAGGAAATTAAATGGAAGAGATATTTTTGAAAGTCTAATTAATGATTAAATTAAAGAGGAAATACATAAGATATAATAAACCTTGCCAACAAGTCAAAGGAAAAAGGCAACTTGGAAAATCTATAACTTCACATTATAGTAGTTATGAAGTTATACAATGGAAAAGGCTCACCAGAGGAAATGGAGGCGCTTGTTATTGATTTACATGTTACTGGATATGGATAAGGTGGTGCGGCAGCCCATTATTAGTAGGAGTTTTCAAGACTAGGAGCTGGAGGAGTGAGAGATCTGCTCGCCTTGTTAGCAGAGGCAGGGATCGATAGTGTTGCGAAAGATGCCTTAAACTGGATGGGAAACCTAATGGTGTTTTTGCTAGTAGTCTTGGTATAATATCTTTTTGGGCGACGTATTTGAGCTACCTTGTAAGGTAATATAGAAGGCTGATGCACCTCTAAAGCGTTTTCTTCACCTGGTCAGTGGCTTGGTTTGCAGTTAATTGGCGATAACCTCCAGCTGAGAGAAAAGATGCTGGTGAACTGGTGTTTGTGTAAAAGCCAAGGAGATGATGACCGTCTCCTCATTCATTGCGACGTGATGAGGGTCTGTTGGTTTTTGATGTTTTCGATCATGGGGACTCAGTGGGTGATTCTGCTACCTGTATCAGCTTTTTTATTAAGTAAATAAGATCTGATGGCCAAGATAATTTTTTATTTTTTTGAGAACCTTCAATAAGTCATGCCTTACCAGTGCCTTTCACCTTGTGCCTAACTTGCGGCTCAGTGCGCTTTTAACATCGATAGTAGTCTGTAGCAAGTTGATAACAACGAATGGGTTTATTTAATCTACAGGTCCACATCTATTGGGTTACTCATCAGCCAATTTCTTTGTTTGGTCACCTGAAAATCTGTGTAAATTTTGGTGCATTAATGATGCAGGAATTAAATATTGGTGGAAGTATTGTTGTATCTGCACTCGAAGAGGCATGTGGGACGAATAAATCTAAAATTCGGGACCTTTACAACAGCTTGGGTGATCTTGGTATGAACAAGTGATATATATTATATATATATGTATATATCTTCTATTTTATTTGTGTATATTCTATTATGCTCCCTATTTAACTTTAAAATGTTGAATTCTTTATATTACTAAGCAGTTTATCTAAATTAGGTGATGTTGCTCAACTTTGCCGACAAAATCAGTCATTACTTGCCCCTCCTGCATCGCTCTCGATCAGAGGTGTATTTTCAGTGCTTCGAAAGATAAGGTACAAATGCAAAATCTCTTTCTAGGCTTAATGAAGCTTAACATATGAATACATTGATATTAGGACCATCTAATGGTTATAATTTAATGCGGAAAAAAGTTTACTGCGAGAATGATACTCAGAATTGGTAGCCTACTGGCTTTTTCCTGTTTGATTTTCTGCATCCTGAAATTGACCCAGATGAAGATTGCCTTTGTTCTTTTCATTATTTATATGTTTGGATTAATGAAGGTGCAAGTTTTTGCAAGTTCCCCCCCCCCCCTTCCCATGCAAGGTAGGTGAGAAGACCTTATTTTAGATCATTCACTTTACAATCCAATTGCGCGGATGTAAATAGTATGCAAAAATATGAGGATGTAATTTTTATATGATTTGAGGTTATAGAGTACTATTATTATAACCGTGTAAAATGAGTATGTTTTTTGCCAGTTCATTTCATTATTATAAAGTCGTTGGTGCATATCACTAAATCATATGAAAATTGACATTCTCTCATATTTTTTACTGCTCTTTGCATCCGTGTAGTTCAATCGTCAATTGAATGATCAAAGTTGTGTCGTTTCATCTACCTTGCACGAAAAAACCTTGCACCTATATTATTCCCCTGTATAGAGACAGAATATGGTGTCAGATTTCATTACGTGGAACGAATATTAGTGGGTTTATTTATTTATTGTATATAGAACTTTCCAATCTATATTCTACTCCGGGTATCGAGAATAAGCCAATTCTTCAACTTAGCTTTAAATACCATATGTGAACTGCATCTTACAACAATTTCTCTTGTTAAAAACAGGTACATCTTAGAGCAAATTCTTACCGACTCAACCAATTTGTTCTTATTTATGGCTATTATTCCTTATACAGGATTATAAAATTTACTTGCCACTTCTTTATTTTTCAAAAGGCAGCAAAATATCAAAGGGTGTTATTCTTGGAGTTTCTACCCCTTGGTTCCCACACTTTTAACTCTCTTTTTAATCATGTCGCTTCAATTCATTAACTCATGAATCTCTCTCTCTCTACACACACACACACACATATATATATATCCATATTCTCCCTCTTCCCCTCCTCCCCCCCCCAAAAAAAAAAAAGATAAATAAAAAAATATTAATAATGTTTCTCTGCTGGATAGTTTAATAGGACCAGCGGAAGTTTCACTTCTCAAATTAGCAACCGGTAAGGCTGTGTTTTAGCGAGACTCAGATAGTTGCCAATTTGAGTTTTTATGTTTTCTGGGGATTAATAAATTTGTAACCAATTATTTATCTTGACACTATAATGTTAGTGCTTTGGTTTTTAACCTCTCCCCCCCCCCCCTAGATTTTTCTAGTGTAGATGGTTTTCCTAGTTAGCTTCGTTTAGGAAGAAAGTTCCAAATTGTTTTATATACTGATTTCGATTCAATCTGAAGTTTTTCTCCTTAATTTAGATCATGGATCATGTTATTGACACGATAACACATTATAAGGATTTGTCAGTGTACAAACAGGTAGTGGAAGTACTATTCGAAAGAAAAGCCTCATCGTGAATCTTATGCGGTCATGTAGAGAGAAAGAAATGAAGTTCCTTGTCAGAACCTTAGTAAGTTTTCATTAAATCTGGTAGTCTTGCATAGACTTATAGCACCTTCAGACAATTTTTACTTTCAAACTGACAAAACATTATTAGAAACTGAAAGATTGATGATATGGACTTGTTAATGGTGGGAATGGACATTCTAGTTAAAAAGAGATGGATATTTGGTCATGTTTCATATGATCTATGATTATTATTATTATTTTTTCAATTACAAGGGTTTGATCCATGACTGTTAGTCTGTTAGTAGATAAAGACGTGGAAAGTAGCTTCTGTCATGATCAGGCTTCTTAAGGCATAAGTAGTTGTTAGTGGTAATTAGTAATGGGTGTACTTCTGAAATTGTTGGTGTTTCCTGCTATAGTAAAAACCTATAAATACTGTTGTAGTTGGTTAGTTTGTTATGCTGAATGGTAATTGATTTTGAGTTTCTCTCTTTAGAATCTGAACTATCTCTAACTTCTCTCTATATCTGCTATAATTCTCTTCAAATCTCTCTCAGATCTGACTCTATCTCTGAATTCGTTCTATTTCCCTTCTAATTCTCTGATTCTTCCCTTAGTCTTCCTCTAATTCTTCCTAGTTTACTCTTGTCAATCAAAAAGTCCTAACTCACAATGAAGGATTATGACAGCTTCATTATCTGATTCCTTCTATTACATTTTTAGAGAAGTTGTAATTTTAGTTTCTTGAGAGGATATGATACTCTGGAGTGTGGACAAAATTGTGAGGTTTTGAGATCTTTCATTTTACAAAAATTAAACAGTTCTCTTGAGTTGACGTGTTTGGCTTCCGCTCTTCTGCTGATATTCATTCATTTGTCCCTTGGTTCATTTATGTTAGCTCCTTTAAGGTTTTCTAATTTTTTAATGGAGATAAAAAAGGAGAAGTTAGAAGTAAGGAATGAGACAAGGAAGATAGTTCCAAGTGAGATAGGACATATATAGAGATATAGATGAGAAAAGGAAAAAGCAGAGAGAGAAAAAAAAACTCATTGGAGACTTGTGAATAGGATGGCAGGGAATCGGGGGGTTTTGGGGAGGGGGTGTTGAAGATGTTGAGCGAGTAGAAAAAGGTTGGAGGGAGAGGATAAATAGAGATGAAGAGAACCCTAACTCATCTATTTCTTAACAAAAGAACCCTAGCTCCATCTATATCTCCAAGAAGAAGAGGAGGAAATTTGTGAATTCTCATAGGTGTATCTCGAGCACGAACTCTCATTGCACTAATTTAACTTGTATTGATCCCATCTCTTATGCACTAAACTAGAAAAATGAAGAAAGACTTTCCCCAAAATTTCAATTTTCACAACTTCCATATAAATTTTATGTGGTGCCTTATCTTTTGCAATCTCTGGACATGCTCTATTGGTTTCTTGATTGTTATATCTTTTCTTCTGGTTTTAGTTTAGCTTTCGTAAAGAATAAGAAATGAGTGGATTTACATATTGTTTTATCAGTCTCACTTACTATGGAGATTTTTGACTTAAGAGTTGGATGATTAGGATATAATCATCACATGTATGGTTTCCTTCTGAGTTCCGATATCAAAACTTCTTTTGCTGTCAGCCCTTTCTCTCTCTATTTCCCCACTTTATTTACGTGTACACATGTAATTAGATATATTTTATATGTAGGTTAGGAATTTGCGTATTGGAGCCATGATGAGAACTGTTCTGCCAGCATTAGCTCAAGCTGTTGTTATGAGCTCATCTGTTAATGAACGTTCAATTGAAAACATAAAGGAACAGCTTCAGGTTTGTTTTAATTGGGTTTTTGAATAAATTATTTTCACCTGTGATTCGAGTGGAAGTTTCTGTTTTCTAATCTTTTGCTTTTGAAGTGGTTAATCTTGTGGGTTGGTTTCATATAGATTTTCTCACGAAATGCTGAAAACACATTAAATAGATTATATTATTATTATTATTATTATTATTATTATATTGCTCAAAATATTTTGAATGTAGACTTATATAAACTTAACATATGAATGTCCATGTCCTGTTCATCCTGAAATGAGAACAAATAAAATTGGATAGAGGGAGTAATACATTTTATAAACTTGTTTGTATGCCCATGATATTGTACTAATTCCATGAATTTACTTCCCGTGATAAAGTCTCCAACTGACTTGTGCTTTGCATTCTGTTAGGGCCTTTCTGCAGTAGTAGTTGAAGCATATAATGTTCTTCCCAATTTGGTAAGCTTTTTGCTATCGAACTCCGTTTTTCAGCCTTTTCTCCATTTCTCTAGATAATTGATCATGAAAGTTTCATAAGCGACATGCTGAGGATATGTACCTCCTCCATTTGTTTCATAATAATCTTAACGAATTTTTAATTAGGAAAAAATGTTTTATTTGTGAATATCTATAGTTTAGAGGAAATAACAACATATAGAAATGTTTGTAACTGCTTCCAACTGGGGAGATCGAAATAGACTGTTGGGTTGGTACAACCGTGAAAGACATGGGAGTGTTTGGGCATTTCTTGGTCTAGGCAAAGCTTGGACTGATATGCAACTGCTTATAAACAAACAAATGATTTTTGTGACTTCACACTTGGAGGAAAGAAAAAAATGGATTCTAGTATGTTAAATTATTAACCCCAAGGGTGGGAGAAATGGCAGAGGCCTTGCGGAACAACTTCAAGGTCGTTTGTTCCAATCCCCAAACTTGGGGCCAAAATTACCTACAGAAATAAAAATAGGTTAAATTATTAAATGAGAAGGTTGTAAATGCATTAGTTGACCTCTTTTATTGACACAATCAGCTTTAGTTGAGCACTTTTACAGATACTATCAGTTGTATTCCATAGCATTTTGAGTTTTCCTGTTTTAGTAGCCTTTCAGATGTATCGGTAATTGGTCATACAATTTGGATCTTTTTGTAAGGCAACTAAAACATCACGATTTTCTGCATTTTATCCAAAATCTGGATTGGAGGCAAGAAAATGCATGTTGTGTTGAGTTGTAAATTAGACCAAGACCCTCTTTATAAGATTAAGCTTTATATGGGAGTTGGCTACAGCCTAAAAGTCTATTACTTTACCACTATTGGTGGTCCTAATGTTAGAACTTGTTTTCTGGTTAATACCCTATAGATAGCTATAGATAGATTGATAGATAGATAGATTAATAGATACACATGCTTACCACCCATGGAAGGGAGTCTGGCCCAAATGTGAGGGGGGCTTGTTGAGAATGTAAAAAGTTCTTGTTACATGTTTGTCAGCTAAAACTGTTAGATAGTTAATTACAAAACTCTAAATTTTCAGTTGGACAAATAGTTTTTATCTACATTTTATGATGACTCATGCATCCTGTGTTAAAATTCCAGTCTAAAGGCCAAATGTCAGTTGGATTCTTTGAGAATTTGTTTAACGAATTTGGAACTTATTTTATACTCTCCGAGTCTTTTCTCTAATTTGATGTTTTTAATATGCGTGAAAATTATACTTCCCATTCTTTGGGGATGGAGGTAATATCTGTTAATTGAAGGTTTGCCGGTATACATTTTCTTCTAATTTTCTGTTTTTAGAATTTTTGTTCCTTACGGAAAAATTTAATTTCTTACAGTTTGATCTTATCTCTACGGGAAAATTCTAAATTTTGTTACAGTATATATTTTATTTTCCTTTTCATCTTTTTGCTTTGTTTCATAATGTTCAACTTTTGAGTATGGTGGTTGAAATGACACTGGTTACTTATGGCATAAGTTTGTGATGATCAGGATTTGCTTGTTCCTTCCCTCATGGACAATGGGATGAAATTTTCTTCAACAATTTTGTCAATGGTTCCAGGCATACCCATCAAGCCAATGCTTGCAAAGTATATATATGATTTGCTAGTGCTGATTCAACTAGTATCATTTTTTTAGAGGATACAGTTCCTGCTATATCTAATTTTTTGCTCTGTTTGTTCTTTGTTCTGTTACAGAATTACTAATGGGGTTTTTCAAGTGTTAAAGCTCTTTCAGGATAAAGCTTTTACATGCGAATATAAGTAAGCACATCTCTTGATTTCCCCGTTCTGGGTGCATGCTTGTCTAATTTCTAACTTATAATATCAATGCAATATCTTCCACTGGCGCAACATATTATTCATGTATTAAAGTTGAACTTTGTGTTTTTGTTTGTCAGAGTACAAAATAAGATTTACAGGAACCAGTTTGAAGGTCATGCTATATATATGGATCTATAAATAGAGTGAAAGAAGAAGCTAGAACCTCTTAAGTTAGGCAAGTAGGGAGTGGAAATTACTTGTCCAAAAAAAAAAAAAACTTTACGTTAGTTGGGAATTAGGGCTCATAATGTGTGTTTTTTTTTTGTCTTTCTGTGGGGATTGTGTGCTTCGTGAGGTAAAGGGAGGGTTTATGTGACAACCAAACACCACACCAAGCAATGAAATCTAAACCAGAAATAGAAGAACTCAAAGAGTTAATTATGGTTCAGCTTTTGGCCTATGCCGCTTGCGAAGAAGAATAATAGTCTACAACTGAAAGAAGAGTATAAAAATATGTGAAAAATTCTCTCAGAAGCCCTAGACCCAAGTACACACAACTCTCTCTCTCTCTTTTAAGGACCGACTTACTTTGACCAAGAAGAAGTAAACACATATATTTATGTAAAGGAAAAGTCAAATCCATAATGGAATAGAAAATCAGTGTCAAAACCAAATGAAATCCAAATTAAAAATGGATATGGGTAATGGATTTCGTGGTACACTCGACAACTTTGGTCATGGTTCTTATAGTTGATGGGGATGAACACCTATGTTTCTCTAATTTAAGGGTGTGTATGATAAATTTTGCTTTCAATATCTTGTTTCTAGAAGCCAAGGTAAGTAATGGTCGGAGCATGTTTAGTGCTTGTTTTGGTCATACTCTTCACTATTTTCTAAACCAACTCAACCTCAACTAAGAGGGTATTTGGGATCACTTATAATCAGCTAAACTTGCTTATAATCAGTTTTAAAAAGTTTTGTAACTTGATTTTAAAAGTGTTTATAATCAATTTTTATGAAAATAATTAGAAGCTCGAATTAAATCTAATAATTAGGTTTGACCAAGTATATAACTAATCTATCCCTATTTATTTTAGTAATTCCACACATTACCTATCTTTAGTTCTTCAAACCTTCCTTTCGAGTAATTTACACTTGAAATAAATGATAATCAATTATGTTTATACCAAACACTTTTTCCTTTTTAAAATTTAAGTACTTTTTCTTTACCAAACACAAAGTACTTTTTTAAAATTAATTATAAGCAGAAGCAATAATTAGAATCAATAATCACAGGTTTTAACCGATCCCAAACATACTCTAAGGAAATAATGCTAGAGCTCGACTTACATTAAAAAATTTGAGATACATTGAATTGAAGTTTGAAAACCGAAAAGTTTGGGCGCCAAAAATGTTGTTTGATTCCTGACTATGACGTGTCAATTTTTCTTGGATCTTGAACTGAATCATCATACACATCACTTGTTTCCTTTTCTTCCCCTTCATTATATCGTCCTTTTTTTTCTAATACTTCTTAGACGTAAAAAATGCATTCCTTCACGGTAACTTGGAGGAGGAAGTGTACATGGACATACCTCCTGGTTTTGCTTCATCTGTTACTATGGGTAAGGTTTGTAAGCTACGAAAGGCTTTGTATGGTCTAAAGCAATCTCCTAGAGCCTGGATTGGTAGACTCCACAGAGCAATGATAAGGTTTGGGTACAAGCAGAGTCGAGCAGATCATACTCTTTTTGTCAAACAGATAAAGGGTAAGATTACCATTCTTATTGTTTATGTTGACGATATTGTGGTGACAGGGGATAATAAAGAAGAGATAGTTAATCTCAAAGCGAGACTGACCAGAGAGTTTGAGATTAAAGATCTTGGTCCTTTGAAATATTTTCTTGGTATTGAAGTTGCAAGATCTTCCAGTGGCATCTTTCTATCTCAAAGGAAGTATGTTCTTGATCTGTTAACTGAAACTGGCATGTTAGGATGTAAGCCTGCTGATTCTCCTATTGAAGTTAATCATCATCTAGTAGGAGGCACAGGACCTACAGTTGATAGAGAAAGATATCAACGTTTGGCGGGACGATTGATATACCTCTCTCATACGAGACCCGATATATCTTATGCTGTGGGAATAGTGAGTCAGTATATGCATGACCCTCGACATTGCCACATGGAAACTGTTTACAGAATTCTGAGGTATCTTAAGTCTTCTCCTGGAAAAGGATTATTGTTTGCACCACATGGTCATATAAAAGTTGAAGCTTTTTCCGACTCAAATTGGGCTGGTTCGATAGAGGATCGTCGATCTACAACGGGTTACTGTTCATTTGTTGGAGGTAATCTTGTTACTTGGCGTAGTAAGAAACAGTCTGTGGTGGCAAGATCTAGTGCTGAGGCTGAATATCGAGCTATCGCTTTGGGTATATGTGAATTAATGTGGCTTCGAACCCTGCTAGAAGATTTGGGTGTTACAACTAAAAGGCCTATGCAGTTATTTTGTGATAATAAGGCAGCCATTAGTATTGCAAACGACCCAGTGCAGCACGATAGAACGAAGCACATTGAGATTGACAGACACTTCATCAAAGAAAAGTTAACCAGTGGTCTTATTTGCTTACCCTTTGTAAAATCAGAACACCAACTTGCTGATATTTTGACAAAGGGTCTTAGTAGTAAGATGTTTCATCCTTTGTGTTTCAAGTTGGGTATGCGAGACATCTACACACCAACTTGAGGGGGAGTGTTAGAAGATAGTGGCTAGGAACATGGTTATTGTATTAAGGAACATGTTTCTTGTATTAAGGAAAACAAGTTTCCTTGTTTTCCTCCTTTTTCATTTGTTAATTCCTAGACCTCTTGTATAAATATAGCAATTCACATATTGGAAATATAAGAGAGATTACATTCTTACACTTCTTTTATCTAAAAGAAATCTGAGCGACTGTTTATTATAAGAAAAAATAGAGAAATAAAAAAATAAATTTTTTTCCATGTTCTATTATTTTGTAGTACATTGTATAACCCTACTTCTGGCTCCTGATCAAGTGTGCTTACCTATGTTGTGTAGATATGATGGTCAGCGAGCCCAAATCCACAAATTAAGTGATGGATCTGTGCGTGTCTTTTCACGAAATGGGGATGAAACTACATCGAGATTTCCTGATTTGGTAAACATAATGAAGGAGTCTTGTAGCTCTGCTGCAACAACTTTTGTTTTGGATGCTGAGGTATAATGATTTAGCAGGATATTTGCATGACTTCTAGGAGGTTCAATAGATTTTTTTTTAACCTAAGGTCACTGGGTTACTTGATAATTACCATTGATCGCATACCATGGTTCTGATATTTGATCTCATATCACTGTCTTCTCTTTTTTAGATAGTTGCAATTGATAGGAAACATGGATGCAAGCTTATGTCTTTCCAAGAACTATCTTCTCGGGAGAGAGGGGGCAAAGATTCCTTGATTGCATTGGATAGCATAAAGGTTTGATGTCTCATTTAGCTTTTGGATATCAAGTATATTACCGTGTCTTGTAAATTTTCTTTGTCTGTTACTCTTCCTCTACAAAGTTCAGGTATCTCTCATATTCTTTGAGTCATACTTGTCGCAACCCCATAAGCTCTATTTCATCCTTCCTACTCGAGCCTGACTATTTTCTCTACAAATATTGACTGACTGATCTTAGTAGGAAAGGACTAACTCAGTGGAAGGCAGAAAATGAGATCAGGTTGAGTTAAATTAGAAACAAAAATAACTAAGCAAATTAAGCTTTCTACGTCTTTTTCAAACAATAGCCAAAATTATTATAGTGCAATTGCAGAAGTGTTGGTGTAGAACCTAAAAGACTTAAACAAACAGGTTGGGCTAGGTGTAATTCTAGGGTCATCAAAATAGTTTGTTACAGTATGTCAGAGCTCATAATTTGTGATATATCGAAGCTGCAGAGCCAATTACCTAAACAAACTAATTTTTGATATTGTTCTTAAAAAGATTGGAGTCTTTGAGGTCCTTCAATGCCTCCTTTGATAATGCAATGGATGCCTGGATGGATTGCTCCAGTAAAGACCGAACGTTAATGCTCCATATTTTTATTTTTTGTTGAGGGCTTTAAAAAAATAGGTTGACCAATAAGCTGTAGAACATCTAGAGAAGTTTAACAAAGTGCAAGCATGCTGTAATTGCACTTTCAGAAGAATATTGGGTATGAATGAAACACGATATCCTCATTTTGCTCTTTCTATTGATAGAGAAGAATGTATCATGTAAAAGGTTCCAGTGGCAAGATTGGTGTTTTATACCTATACTAATACAAAGAAAATATAGTTAATAATAAGAAGAAAACGGATAATGAGGTCCACCAAAGTAATAATACCAACAAGCATTCCTTTCGATAGAGAATGCCTAAATTTTAATTTGGAATGAATGTGGAATTGCGAAAGACGCAATTCCAAGAGGGCTTAATGTGGAACTTAGATTTAACTTTTTACTCTATGGTCAGCTATTTTGTTCTGCATAATTGTCTAGTTAGGTGTTTTTTAGACACTACAACAATATTGGTTCTTACAAAATTGATGTCTTTACCTCTCCTGGTGATCATCACTTTTGCGATTTATTTGTTTTTATTTCCATGACCAACTCTAGTTGTCATAGTCTTTGGGTTGGTTTCTGATGTACCTTTCTTCGTGCAGGTTGACATATGTGTCTTTGCATTTGATATCATGTTTGCTAATGGGGAGCAGTAATTATCTTGAACACTTCTTTTAAATTATTATATCGTTTTATAGAAGCTGTTTATATCACACTAAATTTTTTTGGTAGCTACTTGGTCTTTCAAGAGGCAGTCGATCAATTAATTCAAATCAACTGGTTTTACCACTTAAAATTTTGTTAAGCAATTGAATTTTAAGACACCCAGGCAAACACTACAATCTGTTGAGAAAATTTCAACGGAATATCATGTTTTAGGTGTTTCCGTGTTTTTCTATCTCTTGTTTAGAAGCTTCTAAGCTCCATATGATATACTTGCTCTCTTACTTTGCAATCGGTGTAATTATCATTATATCCCTAACCGTATCAACACTTAATTTAGATTGATGCTTGTTTGGGGGTCCTTGTCATTGTTGCGTTTGCTATATTGTTGGAAATGAACATGGGTCCATGAAGTTGGATTGGCACATATTAGACGTGCCTCAGTCATGTATGGAAATAATTTATTCTAGGCATGTAGTTTATTTTCTGATCAGATAACAGGATTTACAAGAAACAAGGCACTAAAGCAGAATCAATCAAGAAGCTTATGCTTTAAGCCATGTTTAACATGCTCTCTGATGGTCACTCCGTTTTTTTTTAAAATGTTTTTTTTTTACTTAATTTGGAGTTTGACTACATTGCCAGTTCACCCATACTATATACTCCTTCCGTCTTCAAAAGGATGACTAAAAGTCCCCAAAAGGATGAGATAAAGTATAAGTGAAAGGTAATTATGTCATTTAGTGGGGTCCATTAGTATAAAAATAAAATAAAATTATTCATCACTTTATGAATCTTGTGGGACTGCTAAGGATAAATTTGGAACTTTATTTACTCTCTTTCTTCTACTTTTGCTTTTGTTAATATGTGTGAAATTTTTACTTTGCTCATCCTTTTGAGGACGGAGGGAGTAGTATAAATGCATTCACTGTATGAAACTTCTTTATAGATAATATAAGCTGAATTTTAATATAATAGTAGTTCCGCTAAAGAATGTAAACGCTATATTTTGTATCATACTAAAATTACAACCGTAATAATTCTGTTTTGATAAACTATTAATTACCACTAAGAAGATCAGTGCACTTCAGGAGACTACTTTTACTTAAACACCAGCATGAATTGATTGCTGTCTATCACTAGAGAAGTGGTAGGCATGTCTTGTGCTTCACTCTCACTTTTGTTTGTACTGCCCATATCATTTTTCCGAGAACTTATTAATGTCCATGTTCTGTGTAGGATTTGTCTATTTGGTTGTTCTGTGTAGGGTTTGTCTATTTGATTGTAAGACACTATTGGTCAAAAGTTGAAAAGATTGTCAATGTTTCGGGGATGCTCTCTTTCTGCTATATGTTTTTGTTTAACATGTTTAGCAGTGAAATATATTCTTTATTGACAGCAGTTGGGTTAAGTATTCTTGGTGAAAAGTTGAAAACGCAATCCGTTAATATCATCCTATGCTTTCTTCTTGTTCCTCACTCATGTCTTTGCCTTCTGTTTATCAATTTAGTTTTAGTTTCTTGGAACTATTTTATTTTATATAGCCAACAGTTAATTGCCTTTGTGCCCTTTTATTCCCTTAGTTTTTTTTGGTAGTCAGAGAATTTCAGGACTCCTGAATTGATTTTTCTGTCACAGGTTGTTGAGTTTTCCTCTTCGCCAAAGACGAAAATGTATGTGTATGTCTGCTTCTTGATATGAATATTTCTCAACTTAACATGAGAAATATTTCATTTAGCTTAACTTTTAAGTCTTCCTCTGTCTTTTGCACTCAAACATTCAGATCTGAAGGAACTTTTTGGCACGGAGAAATCTGGTTATTTTGAATATGCCAGAGAAACAACTGTGAGTACTCTGTCTTTATCTCCATAAATGTTCTTTTACCTTGAAAGGTCTCTGTAAATGTAAGTCATTGTGTTACTAGTGGTTCAACTACTCTTCACCCTTCTGTTTTAGGTGGAAGCTGATGAGGCTTGTATGACCAATGAAGTAACACTGACGAAGATGAACTGTTTTCTTGATGATGCTTTCCGCTCATCATGTGAAGGAATCATGGTTAAATCGCTTGATGTTGAAGCTGGTTATACTCCATCTAAGCGTTCTGATACTTGGTTAAAGGTCTCGGCTAATTGAAAGAAAATTGTTAAATTTTTTATTCATTATAGGAAACTTGAGGTAATGACCAGTCAATTAGTAATGGTGCTTCCTTTGCAGGTGAAGCGAGATTATGTTGAAGGCTTGAATGATTCCCTTGATTTAGTCCCAATCGGTGCTTGGTATGGGAATGGGAGAAAAGCTGGATGGTAATAACAAACATAATTTGATGATGTTCTCCTTGCTTCTTTACATGATATCTAGAAGCCAATTTCGAAGCTTTTATAGCATGAGTTGAATGAGTTCCTTACTTTGTGTTTTACATATTATTTTGAAGCACATTTTTTGTAGTTTTGAGATGAAACGTTAAAGAGAACAGTATCCCAAAAGTAATTTTGAGATAGCATGAGTTCCTTTTCGTTTTACATGTTATGTTGAAGCACATTAATTGTAGTTTTGAGATG
Organism: Aralia elata; assembly: GCA_034770075.1. Classification (NCBI taxonomy): domain Eukaryota; kingdom Viridiplantae; phylum Streptophyta; class Magnoliopsida; order Apiales; family Araliaceae; genus Aralia; species Aralia elata. The sequence continues at coordinate 6,324,814 of CM068378.1, forward strand.
AATCGTTAAAGAGAACAGTATCCCAAAAGTAATTTTTTTAAAAAAAGTTGTTACATTCCATGAAGAGTGAAAAGTATACAATCCTCCGTTAATGGAGTTATTTAATTTGGAAAAAAGAAGAAGAAAGAGTATATGTATGTAACTATTGTTGAAGTAGATGAGAAAATGTTGGTTATTTGACTTTTTATAAGCATTGCTGTTAGCTTTTGTACACTGTTCAATCCATTTTATATTTCAGGTATAGTCCCTTCCTCATGGCATGCTATAATCCTGACTCTGAGGAATTTCAGAGCGTCTGTCGTGTAATGTCTGGGTTTTCAGATTCCTTCTACACAGAGGTAAATCAAGCTCTTATTCATTTATTAAATAATTTATTTTTGCAAGTCTGGATTCTGGAAACTATCTCTCGCTCGGTTATGTTGGCATTTGGAAATATCAGATTTAAATGTCTTAGTTACTGCTTTGATAGCTCTGATTGGTACTCAGGAACCATCAAGTAAAGGAAACGATTGCAGAAAATTTGAACTTTTTTCTTTGGTTTTGTTGACTAGTGTGAGGTCAAGTAAAATTTTAATGGATTAAAGGAGGGAATCTGATAGCTTTTAAAAAATTCAGTTTTCCTTCTGATTTTTTTTATTTTTATTTTTTGTCCCTTTTCTTTATTATTACATTTTATTTTATTTCACCAATACAGAAAGGAGAGGGGGGATTGCAAACTATTTGCGTGGGCTGTATATAAAACCACCCATAGGCCCATGGGCATTCATCCATGAAATCTGAAAATAGGAAATACTGAGCAAGGGAATGACTCTGAGAAACAGAAGATTCAGATATGAGGCTCTCTGTTTTACTAAAGAGATGTCAAAGATTCAGCAAAGAGGCTATCACCCTTACTAAATAGATGCAAAAGCTGAATACAACATTCTGTTTATTCCTCTTCTGTTCAAGGCTTAAGCCAAGCCCAACAAAGTAATCCTGATCCCAGGCATCACACAAGCCACACTATAATGCACAAATAAATAACTTGTCAATGCAACAAGAGGTGATTCACACTCACTCTGTAGAGGTGTGTGTGTTTTGGGTTCAGGTGCATAATGGAACTTTCATGTTTTTAAGAAATTGTTTCAGCCAGCTGAGACCATCAATTAATAAATTTTGGAAGTTTTCCCTGTAAAATTCGTTGATGGGCACTTTCCTCAGTCCACATGATAGTTTATGTTTTAAGCGCACAACTATAAAAAGTAAATGTCTTATTTTTCAGGTAAATATCATAGTGATCTTTTTCTCCCAAATAAGCCTCGTTTGACCTAACAAGTTTCTTTCTCCTTGTATAGCACTTCCAGTTTTATTTTCGAAGTTGATTGAAGCTTAGCCAAATTTCTGACACCTAGTTATGAATTGAATTCCCAGATGAAAGAGGTTTATTCTGGGGAGAAGATACTATCCAAAAAGCCACCATACTATCAAACTGCAGAGGTGCCTGATATGTGGTTTTCTCCAGAACTTGTTTGGGAAATAAGGGGTGCCGACTTCACTATATCACCTGTTCATCATGCTGCCATTGGTTTAATTCATCCATCCCGTGGCATCTCAATCAGATTTCCTAGATTTATACGCTCCCTATCAGATAGAAAGCCGGAGGAGTGTAGCACCGCCACGGATATAGCTGAAATGTTTAATTCTCAGACTAGAAAGATGGACGTGAGCATTACAGAATGAATGTAGGTTTGTGATTTTGTATATAATTACTTTTTCTTTACTTCCTTCTGTTGATAAAGTTGTATCCGTTTGGAAAAAACAATTTCCAGGTTGCTTTCTTCAATGTGTATATATAATATATGCCCATCTAGAGGCTTAAAGAGTCACTCGGGCATAGCCTGGTTAAAGATGGCACCCTAACATTAGCATGCTGGTAACTCAGTGGTTTGGACAGGATAAATTCAAGTCAAACTTACATGTTGGTTGATTCTGATGCTATATGTTTGAGAACTGGTAACTCAATTCGATGCTTTGGAATTGGAATATAAAGTATATACGCAATTTTGGCGCTCAATTCCAATTACAAGGTTTTGAATTGAGTTGCCAACCATAACTTGGAAGTAGTTTGGTGCAACCATTTTTTTCCTTCTAATTTTTGTTTTGAAGTTGTGGAATGAAAATCATCAGTCCCTTTATATTTTCTGTCAATTAAGGTTCATAGTTGGCACTACATTGCAAAGCAAAAGCTGTGGATATTTTCGTTAGTTTATTTCTAAATCACATAGTCGTGTGTGGTTCTACAATTATAGAGCTTGAATGATGATTTGTCAAAACATTACGAATAAAGTAGTTTTGCATTTTAGTTATTATCATAATATTAAAAGAGACTCTTATGTTTACAAAACAAGGAAAAAACTAGTTGGAAAGAAAGGAAAGGATGTAGAAAAAAAAGAAAGTATGAAAGGGAAAACATTATAACGAGGATAAATATAAATTATTTATATTTATATCTATTTGCTTTTATTTTTTCCTTCGTATTTTTTAAATTCAAACATAGGCTCAATATCCTTCTCCTTTATCTCACTTCTTTGGATTCTAAACATGATATTCTTTTTTTGATTGGGATTGTGGAAACATTGTTCTTCTCAATTTCTTAAAATACATAAAATTTAACACATCTACACAACAAAGGAAAATATATATAGTTTAGCAATTTGGATCGGTTGAAGTTAGACATTTTCTATAAATTTATATATATATATATATATATATATATATATATATATATATATATATAACACAAAGTTACATTGCGACTTTAATAATATTAAATAACATTAAATTTACAAAACTACTCTATAATATATGAATGCAATTTTTTCTATATTTAACTTTTCAAAATATCAACTTCATCGAAACCTTATGCCAAAAAAAAAAGAAAACCTCATCGGGTTTGTTGTTTAGGAGGCCTTTAGGCTTTAGGCCCACCCAGGTTGATTTTTAAGAGACATTTTCGGTTGAACTTGTTATATCTCTTTCCCGCCGGCAGGATTCGAACGTTGCCAGATGCAGCAGTCCGGACCATAAATTTACAAACTCCCGCCAACTGGCTATACCCGGTAAGCACGTAGGTAACCGGTAACAAGGATAAAAAGTCAACCAGGCAAATAACAAACAGTGTAGCTCTAACAGAACTTTTTTGTAATACTCCTATCCTATTCCTATATATGTTCTTGTACGGGTCTATTGCATGCTTCGCTTTTCTTTCTCTCTCCCTCGTTTCATCGTCTTCTTCTTACTCGATTCCTGCCTTTTTGGGGTTTTGACTGTTCGATGAAGGTTTCGAGACCTAGGGTTTTTACTGAACAGTGCCTGAAAGAGCTCAATACGGTGTTTTACTCTCGGGTTTGATACAATGAGTGCTGTGAACATTACGAACGTGACGGTCTTGGACAATCCGGCGTCATTTCTTAGCCCTTTCCAGTTCGAAATCTCGTACGAGTGTGTTACCTCCCTTAAAGACGGTACTCGGTTTTACACTCTCTCATGTAAAATTTGTTTACATTTTCATGTACTCGATTGCTTTCCCGGTATATGAATTGACTGGTTAGGTTAGGGTTATGTATTTGTATTCATTATTTATAGTTTAGGGTTTTATTGGACTTGGTATTGATTCATACTATATGTTCATAAATGCCATAATTTCTTCAAATTTAGAAGATAACAGATTGAATATTGCTTTACAGTAGAAAATTGGTCATGAAAATAATGTAGATTGCAATTGCATATTGTTTTGTAGGTTTTATAAGCTGGAAAATTGTTTAAAAGTGTAGTCTATCTTTGATGATGTTACAAGCTACAACATTGTTGGTATTTGAAGAATATTGTGTCATCCAGATGGATTTGAAAGGGAATTTAGTCAAACATATAGTTTGCTATTGATTCAACTGATATTGATGTCCGTTTGCCATGAATGTAGATTAGTTTGTAATGTTGAGTTTTTTTGATTTGTGTGTTTCTTTGTTGGTCTTATGAAATTGGAGTCTTTGAATTGGTGTTATACTTGTAGTTTGACCTGCCATGTTATTGCAACCTTTATAATTGTATTGAATTTGATTTTTATCTACCAGCTACTGTATTCATGTCACCAGATGTTTTATAGCATGAATAACAGTCCAAGTACTGGATTATAATTTTCATCAGTTTCTTTTGGCTTACAGTCAATTAAATATTTTGGGAAATTTTAGATTATTGTTAAATGTGTGATTTCCTTGCGTTATTACTGCATGTCTTCTTTTAGGCATTAGATTTTGTCATTAGATCAAAAGTAGCAAGATGTTATTAAGTTTGTGTGGCTCATTTCACACATCCATTTTTTTTGTGATGGAATTGAAGGGATGTCGGAACTGTCAAACTGCATCAGCTCAGCCATTCAAGTTGTCATTTACTTTCTACTGTTCCCTGATTGGCTTAAATTTAATGTGGGATTCATTCTGATTATGGTTGATGGACAATTGGTTATGACATGGAGATATTAATGGGGAACTTTGGTTGGTTGATACCTTTTTAGCATTAGAGAGAGTCCTACTTCTTGAAAACACTTTAATATGTTGTAGAAGAAAATTTTAAATGGTTTAGCAGCCCTAAACCTCTCAGAAGACAGAATAACATTAAGTAATAATGGGCAAGAAGAATAGTCAGAGGAAGATGAATCTTAATGTTGTTTAAGTAACAAATTTTGACTTTGGTAACTAAGAGAAGGTGAAAAATGCTTTGCATGAGGTGATCTGGCAGGCAGTATTACATGCGCAACTAAGTTATTAATTAGAGGGATAATGCTAGTGGTCTCAATTTATTTTTTATTTTTATTTTTATTGCAAATAGTATTTCAAATAATGTGCCATTAGTACATTGGTTGAGTACATCTTAATATCATCCTTGTGAAATTTCCATTTGTCCTATGTGAATATAGTTTGAAATCATGTGGAATTTTATGCTCTTCAAGGACATGAATGAATTGTTATTAGTAGCTTTCTACATCTCACTTATAAATATACTGGTAAGATTCTGTTTGCTATTTTAATACTTGTCTCATTATTTGATTGCTGTAGTCATCCTTACAATTTTCAGAAGTAACCAGATTAAATTTATGGGACATATAATTCATCCAACAACAGAGCATAAATTAGGCCTGAGGAATCTTGGCCATTAGTCCTGATTTTCCGTAGTTGGTTCATGCCCGAGATTGTTATGTTTCTAGGTTCCTGATTGGTGGGTTTGCATCAGTCCATTAATGTATTTATACTTTTGTTTATTTATTTATTTTTGAATAGAAGGCAAGGCTATATAGTTTTATGCAAATTTTATGTGCAGGGAACTGCAGAGGAGAGACATGTTTGAGTTATTTTGGATCAAAAAGTGGTATTAAGGAGTCTTAAGACCTAAGGAGACTACTAATTGAAAACCTGATTACTTATTCAATTACTTGAGTCTTTCCAGAATCGTGATCCATATCTTTTAAGCCAATTTGTTGGGAGCCTGAAGTCCATAGTAGAAGTCCTAATACTTGTTGTCCTCAACTTAACCCAAAAGTTTAAGCTGGTAGTCTAGACTTCGGCTTCACACTTGAACACCGACATGGGACAATGTCAACTTACATGTAACCTTAACAAATCTCTCCCTTCAAATAAGAGTCCTAACATTGACAAACTCTTTCCCCACTAGAGTGTGAAGGTATACTCCCAAGTCTCAACATGGCTAGCTTATTATCTGAGTAATTACTTTAGAGTTTGTCAGGATCATGAATTATGACCCTGAATTTGTTAGAGTCTGGGAGTCCACTGAGGGACCCAATACCCAAATTGGAACTCAACCTGACCCAAATGATTAAGCTGATAGGTCTTGATCCCAAGCTTGTATACCATAAACTTAACACTCAAATACAGATGTCAATGTGAGATTATGTTAGCTTAACAAGGGGTTGATTATAATTTTGATATCACCATAAGTAAGCTGAGAACTGATTTTGGTAGTAGGCTCCTTGAGTTTCTAGATGTTACTTTGTTGTGGCCAAATTTTAGAACCTTTTCTTACTTCCATGTCATTACTCTGAGGATACTTGAGCTTTAAATTAGCACCTGCATTCTGTTGCTTTTAAGTAAGCTTTTCTATATTTTCCGAAAGGAAACTGAGATGCATAGATAACTTATCTGTTATCAAAGGGAAGTGGTTGTTTTATAAGTTGTTGGTTTTGAACCAAGATGTCAAGTATCTTCCAGCTTATACTCATTCTATTGAATGTGCAGATTTGGAATGGAAACTTATTTATGTTGGATCTGCTGAAGATGAAACCTATGACCAGCTTTTAGAAAGTGTTCTTGTGGGGCCTGTTAATGTTGGAAACTATCGTTTTGTTTTTCAGGTATCCCATATTCAAACCAATTTTCTGAAGTATACTTAAATTCTTGACTGTGCAGTTAACACTTATCCAAACCATCTTTTGTTGGATCCTTATGCCAGGCAGACCCTCCAGATCCATCAAAGATACGTGAAGAAGATATAATTGGTGTGACTGTGCTCCTGTTAACTTGCTCGTATCTGGGCCAGGAGTTTGTCCGCGTGGGTTATTATGTGAACAATGATTATGAAGATGAAAAGCTAAGAGAGGAACCTCCCCAGAAGGTGTTGATAGATAAGGTCCAAAGAAATATATTAACCGACAAACCTAGAGTTACAAAGTTCCCCATCAATTTCCACCCTGAAAACAATGAAAGTGGGGAACAAGCCACTCCACTTGATAATCCAGCTGAAGCAGACGTAATTGAGGAACCACCCCCTTCTTCAATCGATCATCCTGCAGATAAGGATGGACCTTAATTCCCAGTAGATAACTTATTTGGACTAATGACTTTCTCAGTTGAAGTATAGCAACATGTTTTTTATATTTTAGGTGATGTGGTGTCGGGAATGTTGAATGATCTTAAACTTGGAACCATGTTTTAGCTACAACCTATCAACAGCTGTAGAATGTGCTGGATCCGATCCAATCCAATCCGTTTTCTTTTTTGGGAGGTTTAGCTTGTCAATAGAACTTTAGAGTTTGCGATATTACTGGAAACAGTTTTTGGTGTCGTTAGGGTTTTGTGTACCATAACAGTGATAGCCAATTTTGTGAATTCCTCGATGATGAAACCATGTAATTCAAACATTTTGGTTTATTCCTTCCTTTTATTGTTAGTTTTTATCAGTAAATAAATACCGTGAAGCCGTGACATCAATCATAGGCTGCGTGTTACAAACTGTGTTGAATTCAGAACATGAAATCAGTATCCAGGTTTTTTATATAATATCTTCTTCTTTTTCCAGAATTGGGTTTCTTTCTACCAAGTAACTGCAGACGGATATTTTTATTATTTGGCTATCATAATTTACATATTACTTGATAATATTTCATAATTTTTTTACATATTATTATTTGGTTTTCGGCGAGTCTGATCCCTTAATGAGTTTTGACAAAAAATAATTATGCTCGTGTATAATTGATCCACGTAGTTTCCTTATTTTTCTCAACAATGTGTGTAGTTAATTGGTAGCGGTGTGGCTGTTGTTTATGTAACATACACGCATATATACATACATCTAGATGTATAGTTGCTTCTTCTTTTATGTTTCGAAGTAAATCATTGGTCCACATTCATATGCGTTAAAGTAATACCGAAGATTTTGGGACTAGTAATATTGAAGAAGATTAATTTACCCTTAGCCCGTAGGCCTTAACTCATAAATAGAATGACAATTAATTTGTCATTTGATTATTATAAAAGAAAAAAATTGTTCAAAAGTTGATGGAAAATATTTGATAATTATATTTATCAAATAAACATATTGAAAAAATGAGATGGTTAAAATCAAAAATAAAATCAGTAAGGTGTTTTACACCGATGAATTATATTATATACATGAATGATACCCCCGCTCTCCGTTCTATATAATCCATCCTGAACTTTTAAAGGACTTTTGTATGATATTTATTAATGCATTATTCTAATAATACATAAATATTTGTCTAAATTCAATATTTTTCTAGAAATATTATAGTTGAAGAAGAAGGCAAACTTATTCTATAAGCTAAGCAGTACATTTACCATATTTAGTGACATTTATTTTATTATTATAGTAACATTTATTCATAAGCAGTGGAGTAGTACATTTATTGATGTTTGTACAAGTAAGTAATCAGAAATGAGAAATGTTAATGGCGTGAAAACGACACAATTGGGTAGGTGGCAGACCCCAAAAATTGTGGCGGTAGTTAGGTTAGACCGGTTCTCAGCAGGGTACAATACCATAAGAAATTCTTAATCATACTCTCTCTCTCTTCCCACGTGTGCGGATTCATTCAGGAATCAAATTCAATTGGAACGAATTTTTGTCTTAGAGTGAATTTTGTGGGGGGGGGGGGGGGGGGGGGGGGGGGGGGGGGGGGGGGGGGGGGGGGGGGGGGGTGGGGGGGGGGGGGGGGGGGCTGGGGGCGCACCAGCTCTCGAACCGATTTTTTTAGATAGTTTTGTGTTTTCCGATCGATTACATACGTAAACATGTATTTGGTTAAAATATTGTTAATATAACAAGTAATGACATTATAGTATATATATATCTATATATATTTATATATATATAACAAGTCAACAACTCATTTGAGACCAATTATTTTATACAACGTACATAGAATTTTATAATATATAATAAATAAATATTCATAAATCATTACCTAAAATAAAAAAAAAATCAAAATAAATAAACATTTAGATAGAATTTAAAAATTCACTTCGATTACTTTCATAGTTCAACTTGAATGATTCCCAAACACTTACAATTTCAACAGTATGCACAAAGTCTCAAACCAAATTTGTTTTCTATATTCAAACAAAATCAAGTAACAACACATAAGAAACCCGAAAGCATACATCTAATTATCTAAATTAACCCTAAATTATTTCATTCTTAGTTCACTATATGTAAAAAAAACAATCATTCTGACACCCAAATAAAATACAGAAAGAGATAAAAGATATTAAGATTCATTAAACTAAATTTTACTAAAAACATAATCAACGCAAAAGACTGACTGTACCTTTGTTAAATAGAATGTGTCCCGAACAGTGGACAAACACTAAAAGTAGAAGCAGAGAAGAAGAGTTTTTTTTTTAATTTCAAGCGGCCCTTTTGGCTTCTAATGGACTTCTTTTTGCTGCACCAAGGTTAATTTTTTTTAGTATGTCCGTTTGAGTTTACTGATTTATAAATTATGCTCTCAAGTTTACCTATAAAAAAAAATAAAAAAGTTGAGCATACGTAAGCATAATGTTGCCCGTACCACAGGTCCGCCCCTCTCTACCGGAGATACATTCCAAGTAAATAAAGTAAGAAGTACATGGATTATCTTTTCCTCTGGTTTAACCTTGACAAAAATCTTTTCCAGTAGTGGAGTATTATGAAGAATAAAATGTTTGATTGATTTTGTGATAGGCGGCTGGTAAAGTGGCAGTGGCGGTGGCGGTGGCAGTGGGTATCTACCTGTCTGTATTAAGTGGCCAAGAACAAATTGTCTTCATCTATCTTCTCATCCTAATAACAAACAAATCATCTGGACCGGCTCATCCTCATTCTGGTTAGGCACACGTTTTGTAAGTGCCAAAATTTATAGTATATATATATATATTATATAAATATCATGCTATTTCTCTCCTCTTTTATTTTCTCTCATTTTTATTACTCAAGATTTTATTTTTCTCCTGTACAGTCACCAATTTCACTCTCAAGTTTTAATGGCGGATTCCGATATAAAGACCTCAAATTCAGTCGACTGCAACCTCTTGGTCGCCAAAGCCCTCGCACGCGCTGGCGTCGATCGTATGTTCGGCGTTGTGGGCATCCCTGTGACCTCCCTCGCCAATCGCGCCCTCGCTCTTGGCATCCGATTTATCGCTTTCCATAACGAGCAGTCCGCTGGCTACGCCGCCTCTGCCTACGGCTACCTCACCGGCCGCCCAGGTGTCCTCCTCACCGTATCTGGCCCCGGTTGTGTCCACGGCCTTGCGGGTCTCTCTAACGCCGCCACCAACGCCTGGCCTATGCTTATGATCTCCGGCTCCTGCGACCAAAACGATTTTGGCCGAGGAGATTTCCAAGAGCTCGATCAAATCGCCGCCGTAAAACCCTTTTCGAAATTTTCAATCAAAGCTACGGATATTAAACAAATCCCTACTTCTGTTTTCCAAGTTCTTCAGCGGGCCGGATCGGGTCGCCCTGGCGGATGTTACTTGGATATTCCTTCCGACGTGCTTCACCAAACTGTTACTGAATCCGAGGCCGATAAACTGTTAATTGAGGCAGAGAATTGCAGAAATGAAGAAGTGACGGAAACAGTTAATAATTCTGAGATTGAGAAAGCGGTTTCCTTATTAAGGCAAGCAGAAAGGCCTTTAATTGTGTTCGGCAAGGGAGCTGCAATTGCTAGGGCTGAAACTGTGTTAAAAAAGCTAGTGGAAAGTACAGGGATTCCATTTTTACCGACTCCCATGGGGAAAGGCTTGTTACCTGACACCCATGAGCTGGCTGCTACGGCCGCCAGGTCACTTGCCATTGGGAAATGTGATGTTGCACTTGTAGTTGGTGCACGGCTTAATTGGTTGTTGCATTTTGGGGAGCCACCAAAGTGGTCTAAAGATGTAAAGTTTATACTTGTTGATATATGCAAAGAGGAAATTGAGTTGAGGAAACCGAGTTTGGGATTGGTTGGGGATGCAAAAAAGGTTTTGGAAATGATAGCTAAGGAGATTAAGGATGACCCTTTTTGTTTGGGGAAGTCTCATCCTTGGGTTGAAGCGATTTCAAAGAAGGCCAAGGAGAATGTGTCGAGAATGGAGGTTCAGCTGGCTAAGGATGTTGTGCCATTTAATTTTATGACGCCAATGAGGATTATTAGGGATGCAATTTTAGGGGTGGGGACTCCTGCTCCGATATTGGTTTCTGAAGGGGCAAATACTATGGATGTTGGTCGGGGTGTGTTGATTCAAATGGAGCCGAGGACTAGGTTGGACGCAGGGACTTGGGGGACGATGGGGGTTGGTCTGGGTTATTGCATTGCCGCAGCAGTGGCTTCACCTGATCGGCTTGTAGTAGCGGTTGAAGGGGATTCTGGATTTGGGTTTAGTGCTATGGAAGTAGAGGTTTGTTCCTCACTTGCAAATAATACTAATATGCACTAATGCTTGTAGATAAGTAAAAACTCATAAGCCATTCTTTCTTTGGTCTTTAATTATGAACATATCTATCGCTGTTGCTTAGAGAGTTTCTGTGAATAATTTTGCATGGTAACTTGGGAAGCTGCAATAACAGAATGTGGGGAAACTGTGGTATTTTGACTGTGTTCATCCTTTGTATTCCAGCTGCTTTAAAATTTTTAGTATGACATAGTTTAGTCACTCTTTGAAACCTTAAATATTGCAAGATGATAAGAAAAAAAAATTATGAGATCTTTTTATGCTATGGTGAAGCTTTGGGGGTGATTTTGGGATGGACAGATTGGATAGATTGTCTGGGAGCACATGAGACGTGATACTGGGAAATAGTTGAGCATTATTGTCACATATGATATAAAAAGATGAAGCATATTAGATGATAACTATGGCGACGGGATACCTGATGAATAGAATAGATGTCCCGAGTTTCTACAGCTCCACAGGTAGTATAGATTGTTGTAAATAGAGAGAAAGGTGGACACCCTGCTATATTATTCTTATCCAAGGTATAGAGTTGCGTTAGCTGTCTAACCTTGTATTACATGGATCCTTGGATGATCTTTGGGAAGCCATTTCATGCTCAACATTCAATGCTTGACATAGTGTAGTTATTTATTTATTTATTTTTTTCATTTTCTTGGTAAATTAAATGAATGCTTGGAAATTCTTACCGTGATACTGGTTTTCTCGATATTTTTTTATCCATAATTATTTTTCAGCAACATACATCCCTTCATCCAGAATACTTGGATGGTTGCAAATATGTTCCTTAAAGATTTTATTATTCCTTCATCCATGTTAGAATTCCTTTTAGTTTTTTTTCCCCATCATTTTCTTTACACATTTGGTTTCTGCTAATAGAATCGGTGAATGATGAAATTATGTTGTGCTTCTTGAACTCATGCAGACGTTAGTTCGATATGAATTGCCTGTAGTTGTTATAGTCTTTAACAATGGTGGTGTATATGGTGGTGATCGACGGAGACCTGAAGAGATTACTGGACCTTTCAAAGATGATCCGGCACCCACTTCTTTTGTACCTGGTGCTGCGTATCATGTTCTAATTGAAGCTTTTGGGGGGAAAGGCTATCTTGTTGGCACACCTGATGAACTTAAGTCCGCGCTAACTGAATCTTTTTCTACAAGGAAGCCTGCTGTTATAAATGTCACAATTGATCCATATGCTGGTGCAGAAAGTGGTAGGATGCAACACAAAAACTGAGGTAGGCTGCACCACAATTATGGAGTATGACATTGCTTGGTTAGCTTGCTGCTGGTCAATGGAAACCGTGATTCTGTTTAAAGGTGTAAAGATTACAGTATGTTGAATAATGTAGAATGTCACTGGTACATACCATCTTCCCATACTACCAGTTTCTTTGTTTTTTGAAGCTTTACGAAATTTTGAAGAACTTAATGATCAGTCGATCTAAATAAATGGTTGATTGTAATCAAGTAGTAGATTCTCCTTTGCTTTTGATATTCAATAGTGTCATGGTTTTCTTTTCTGAAGTGACAGAATGATGGCTTATTTTTTTCCCATGCGATAGCGCCCTTCTGAATTTGTGAATTGTTTCCAATTATATGCAAGTGTTTGGTAAGTTCTTTAAGAGTAACTTGTAGGCTCTGTGTTATAAACAAGTCCCACTTTCTTGTCTCATTCTCTTTTGTTCTATGGCTTACTGCTGGGTGGTGATTTCTTTTATTTATAATGTTTCTTCTGCTAATAGTCAATCAACTTGGGTCCTGCAAGTGAGAAAGTTGAGAATACAAAGTATTACATGACTACATCCATTAAGAATATAAGATTATGTAACCTGTTAGAAAAATTAAGCTCTTATTTAATTATTGATAATGCATTAAAGATCTATATGCTCTTGAAAACTAAAATTGGATTGGTTTCTCCCAAAAGTTGAAGTATTGACCCCTTGTGTGTCTATTTCTATATTTGACGGGATCAGGGAGCCACATACTAGACAAGCATCCACTCCGGAAATTATGCATGTAATGAGCGTTTTTCAAAACAGTATATAGAATAAATATAGCAACTTGATTTCGGGTAAGAGTTTATATTTGTCTGTCGGAGATAAATTAATGAGGTTGTGTGTGTGTGTGTGTGAGAGAGAGAGAGAGAGAGAGAGAGAGAGATTCATATAAATCTCAAAATTTAAAGAACATAATATATTTTAAAATATTCCAACTTGATATCTCATATATGTTGTGTTCTACTATAGACAGGGTCACATGAGGAAATACCAAAATATTTTGTTAAGACTTTGTAAACAACTGAGAACCTAGAGCAGAACTGATCCAAAAACCATGGGAGCTGATAATTAAAATGGTTAATTAACCTAGTTGGTTGGTGCTTTTGTATAGGACAAAACAATATTAAAAGAGATGATTTTCAACTGAAGTTGATTAACGGATTTGATGCATACATATCTATCGTCTACAATACGGTATTTGACAATAATCTTGTGCTTTAGCTCGTTATTTGCGCCTTGGACCCTAAAAAATATATTAATTAGACAACTTATTGCTACATAAATAACCATCAAGTTGATTGCTCATTTCAAGCAAATAAACAGTGAATCATTGTAAAAGGAAACACCACGTATTCTTGTTAACTAGAAAAAGATAACTGACGCATAGAAGATGGATATGGATGAGGCAGAGTTGCCGGAGAAAGAAGAAAGGAAATGGAGAATAACATGGAGTTTGTTTGGTCAAGAGCTAAAGAAGGTGACCCTTATCGCCGCTCCAATGGTGGCCGTGACTGTGTTGCAGTATCTCTTGCAAGTAATATCAATGATGATGGTGGGTCACCTCGGTCAGCTATCGCTTTCTAGCGTTGCCATTGCCACCTCTTTAACTAATGTCACAGGTTTCAGTCTTCTTGTAAGGTTTCTTCTCCTTAAAATTTCGTTCGATTTTATTTGCGTAGAATATAATTAAAAAGACAAGATATTATAATGTTACTAAATGCATTTTGTAAAAATGTCAAACAGTCGGGACTAGTTGGTGGATTGGAAACTCTATGTGGGCAAGCTTATGGAGCAAGGCAGTACCAGAAAGTTGGTGTTTATACTTATACTGCCATAATCTCTCTCTGTCTAGTTTGTCTCCCGATATGTGTACTATGGATCTTTATGGACAAATTTCTGATTCTCATTGGTCAAGATTCTTCTATCTCAATTGAAGCGCGCAAATATTCCATTTGGGTAATTCCTGCACTATTTGGGAGCGCAATTATTAAGCCGCTAGTTAGATATTTGCAGTCTCAGACTTTGATTCGCCCGTTGCTCATAAGTTCCTTCATTGTTCTCTGTGTCCATGTTCCTATGTGTTGGGCTTTTATATTCAAGTTCCAGTTTGGACATATTGGTGCAGCTGTAGCTTTCAGTTTATCCAATTGGTTGTACTTAATACTACTTGTGTTTTACACAAAATACTCTGCCTCTTGTAAGAGCACTCGTGTACCTTTCACTAAGGAGGCCTTCCTCGTTATTGGGGAATTCTTCCGGTTCGCTGTCCCATCTGCTGTAATGGTTTGGTAATTTTTTCCTACAATCATAAAATAAGGTATTAGAATTCCAGTTCCCACCTAACTATGTTACTTTTTTGTTTTGGTAATGGTAACAGTCTCAAATGGTGGTCACTTGAAGCGCTAATTTTGTTATCAGGCCTTCTACCCAATCCAAAACTTGAAACTTCAGTTCTTTCAATATGGTATGCTTCTAATTATTTTACCAAAAATGTACTATTGGAGATTTGAAATAAGGATAACGACTCGCAAAATGTTTGATCAGCCTAACAATCTCCACATTGCACTTCACCATACCGTATGGATTTGGGGCCGCAGCAAGGTTTGTTAAAAATTCACAGTTGTTTTTACATTTTCTTTTTGTATGTTTCGAAAAATTGTGATTGACTAATTATTATGTAGTACTCGAGTTTCAAATGAACTGGGAGCAGGAAATCCACAAGCAGCAAGGGTGGCTGTTTGGACTGTGTTGTTTCTTGCAGTCATAGAGACGGTAATAGTAAGTACAACTCTCTTCTGTTGCCGCTATGTTTTAGGACGCGCTTATAGCAATGAGAAGGCAGTCGTAGATTATATTGTTGTGATGACTCCATTAGTTTGTCTCTCCACTGTCACAGACAGCATACAAGCAGTGATATCTGGTTAGTGGTTCACATCCCTTGAAAAATTAAGCAACAATTTATCCAATAAAAAGGCAAAAGTTAATGTGAAACTTGTACATAAAATGAAATGTGTTTGTGCTGTGCTATGCATCAGGTATTGCTCGGGGGAGTGGTTGGCAGCATATAGGGGCGTATGTGAATCTTGGGGCATTTTATTTGTTTGGGATTCCTATAGCTGTGGTGTTGGGCTTCATTTTACATTTGAATGCAAAAGGGTTTTGGATTGGAATAGTTGTCGGCTCAATAATACAGTCGAGTATACTGTTTCTGATAACAAGTTTCACAAATTGGCAGAAGCAGGTCGTCGAGTTCAATATTAATATTATTCCTCTCTCTCTCTCTCGCTAGCTCTCTTCAGAATATATTTCTTGTCAATTCATAACTACTTTTGCATTGGTTTTGTAGGCCAACAAGGCAAAGGAAAGGTTGTCTGAAGGAAGATCCAATACAGTAAAGTAGAGTAGAAAACGGATATGAATGAGAAGAGATCATTACTTTAGATACACACTGCTTGCTGATTCCATTTTTAGATAATTTGGGGTAACAAGATGCTACTTTGTTCGTCAATAGAGAATGCCTCTTTGTTCCTTGCCTTGTGGTTGAGAATCAGTTATAAAGTCAAGTATGATGGCAACTTTGCAAAAACCCAAACAAGAAAAGGAAAAGACAAAAAAAGAAAAAAGAAAAGAAAAAAGAGGATACTACTATATAATTTGATATGTGACACTAGTATCAGCTAATCCCATCCCCTTGTATTTATTATAATTAAAACTCAAATAAGAAAAGAAGAAAAATGAAGAGGATACTTGTATAACACTAATTAATATCAGCTTGAATATTAATTAGCTATTCCCCTTGTATTTATAGTATTTCTTCAGCTATATTAAAAACTCAACAAAGATACACAAAAACACATGGCATACCCCAAAAGCCCAGATAACTAAACCATTTACGATCTTCAGTCACTCTCTCCTTTTGCCATGAACAACATATATATATATATATATATATATATATATATATTTAAAGTTATACCCATTCATTACATTGGATATATAGTTGTTTGTTTATTTTAGAAACTTCAATTTTTTTTACTAGCCCTCAATTTTTGACAAAATATCAACTCCTTAATCTTAAATAGCCCCAAATTCATGATAAAGTTTGATTAGTTAAAGATGAAGTCTGCTGAGTGAAATTGATCTTTTGTCAGTTTTGAATTAATTTTAAAATAATTGTTACAAAAGACAAATATATTTGTTTTTCCCCCTAAAAATTCACGTGTATGATGCTAATCATTAATTTGTTTTAATCCGTTTTGAGTTTCGTGTCGTATTTTCATTTAAAAGGTCATCTTCATCTTGCATACTTAACTATATATAAAATTAGATAAAAGTGGGAAAATGATTTTTTCGATTATAAATGATGCAATAGTTATGTTGTTTACGTCGTACATTTACACGGGAGGAATAAAATTTATGATGAAAATATAAGATTCATTTTCACCGATTATCTTATTAGTGATTAGTTTTATTAGGATAATGTTAATAATTTTTAATTTTAAATATTGTCTTATACGACTACTAATATCATCCCATCTTATTAAATGGGTTGGTGGTACACGTGACTGCGTGGGGAAATTACTAATTTCTTAAATACTATATTTATATCTTGGCTGTCTTTTAAAGACGATTAGAAATTTGACGTCTACCATGTCAGTAGACCGATTTTGGTAATATTTATACAGAGAGTGTTGTTTTTGTACAATCTCTTTCTTTGTACTTGTGAAAGAAAAGGAGAAGAACTAGAGTCCACCAGAGCAGTACCACAGGATGATGGAAGAGGCACTGCTGCTGCGGCGGCCGGAGAAGGGGGAAGAAGGTGATGAGACGGCGGTGGTGGGGGCAAGATCAACATGGGCGGAAGAGGGGGTGTTAGGAGAGATAAAGAAGGTGAGCTACATAGCAATGCCTATGGTGGTCACCACTGTTTCTCAAAACTTGTTGCGAGTTGTATCTATGATGATGATTGGCCACCTCGGCGAGCTCTCTCTCTCCGGGGCCGCCATCGCCACTTCGCTTACAAATGTTACCGGTTTCAGTCTTCTGGTACACTTAAATTATTTGTTACTCTTTTCTCCCCCTCTCTATTTTTTAATTTCTATTTTATTGATTTAATTTAGCATAGAAGGATCATAATATATACTTGTCATGTTTAAGCCCATCAACTTCTTGTTTAAGACCTACTAACATCATTTGCTTATTAGTAGCAGTAAGTATCCTTCTCTGTATTAATTTCGTTGCTACCTATTTTCTTTCTTAATTAGGCTGGCTCCAAGGTCTGATCAAAGTATACACTATAGAATAATTTTTTTTCCCAAACAATGTATGTGATTATGTCCAAGTTTGTTGTTGAAAATGTTACTAGGCCTAAAAGAAGTCAGACAAAAAGAAGACGAAAGAAGTTAAATAGGATGCGGGAAGAAAGAAGCACATGTGTGGAGTAAACCCAGAAAAGTAATAACTACACAAAGATGAATTTTGATGTAATCAAGATAAAATGGGGTATGTACAAGCTAATTGTCCAATCGGGGGCGGTCCGGTGCAGGTACCGTCCGGTGCACAGTATTAAGGGTTTTTTTTTTTTTTTTTTTTTAACCACAATTATCAGAAAAAAAAATAAAAAATAATAGAGCAAGTTTGAAAAAAAACCTGTAAAAAAAAGTATTTTTTGTATTGAAAAAACACCGTAAACAGTTTGCAGTGTTTTTTCGATACAAAAAATACTTTTTTTACAGTTTTTTTTTCAAACTTGCTCTATTATTTTTTATTTTTTTTTCTGAGAATTGTGGTTTA
The DNA here is from genome assembly GCA_034770075.1 of Aralia elata. Taxonomy (NCBI): domain Eukaryota; kingdom Viridiplantae; phylum Streptophyta; class Magnoliopsida; order Apiales; family Araliaceae; genus Aralia; species Aralia elata. Next base: position 6,343,154 of record CM068378.1, read on the forward strand.
AAAAAAAAAAAAAAAAAAAAAAACTTAACACTAATGTACCGGACGGTACCGGTCATTAATGCACCGGACCGCCCCCAACCCCTAATTGTCAACATAACCATGTGGTCATAACTACAATTCTAGATCTATGCCAATCAGATCAATAAATGCAGGTTGTGATTCTTTACATAAACGTGCTTTGGTAAGACAAAATTTAATACTACTATATTGTGGTTGTTTATGGCAACAGCCTAAAACGACGTAGTTTTGTATATTGATAGTAGTTTGGTCATTTCAGTCAATTTTATTACTGACAATTTAGTCATTTCATCGAAACTATGTCGTTTGGAACAACTAACCTGGGCAACTACAGCACACTTTCCTCTAAATGAATATTTGATCAGGTGAAAAGATATTATATATTGATAAGAGTGTCATAGGCTAAAATGCAATTACAAGGGATCGAGCCCATATGCAAGACTAAAACACTAGTTATGTGTAGCAGACACCATATTGATGATTACTGATCAGCTCCTTCAAGATATGGTTGTTTACTACTCTTTCAAAGCAGTAGGAACAATATTAGTCCGAGTGTTATGATTAACTAATTATAAAATAATGCTGCATGTATGATATGACGAATGCGGTCAGGCTGATCTCTTCTTTTTCCAGCTGCATGGTAGATGGAAGTGTTAAATGCTCCATTTTGCAGTATTTAGAGTGCAGTTTTCACAGAATTATTACTCTAGTGTAATTAAGGTTAATAGATCCAAATAAATAAGCTTACCTAGTGCGTAGGTTAGAATTTTGGGTTGTGATACTGTGATATTTTCAAGTACCAAAGAATAAATAAAAATAACAGTTATATAGACCTGGTTTTTAATGATTTTGAGAGTTTCTGTTTTATAGTAGCCATTTCAGTCCAGCAGGGCCTCCCCTGCTATTAACAGGGAGGGGCTTCTCCTAATGTTTGATCCCATTGCTGACCAACAACACAAAACCCGAATCATCTAATAGTTATGTATCCCAACACGTGACCCTGAATACAACCTACACTCACCAAAATCCCATGGAAAATTCACCTTAAAGGGTTATGCATAAAATCACTATGATGGATCTAGCGAGAAAATTGAAGGGATTAATACTAATCAAGTTTTAGCTTTTTATCATCTTAACATTTAATCATATTCTTTTTATACATCAACTGCGAGAGAACCACAAACTTTTAATAATAAGTTAAATCTCTTTCTGCTGATAGTTTATGGATAACTTGCTCCAAGTTTCCAAGCCTAACTGAATAATTAATCTGTTGAGCAGTTTGGAATGGCTAGTGCATTGGAAACTCTATGTGGTCAAGCTTATGGAGCAGGGCAATATCAGAAGCTAGGAACCTATACTTATGGCGCTCTTATATCTCTCCTTTTAGTTTGTCTACCAGTATCTCTTCTATGGATCTTCATGGAAAAGTTACTTATAATGATAGGTCAAGACCCTTTAATCTCGCATGAAGCTGGAAATTACTCAATCTGGCTCATTGGTACCCTATTTCCATACGCGATTCTTCAATCGTTGGTTCGCTACTTGCTGACTCAGAGTTTGATATTTCCAATGCTTTTAAGCTCACTTGCAGCTCTATTTTTCCACATACCTCTTTCTTGGGGTTTAACTTTCAAGTTGGAGTTAGGAAGTGGTGGAGCACCATTGGCCATTGGTCTATCATATTGGCTTAATGTCATCTTGCTCGGGGTTTATGTGAAGTATTCTTCATCATGTGAAAAGACTCGCGTCTCCTTCTCAAAGGATGTTTTTCCAAGCATCCGGGAGTTCTTTCGCTTTGGTATCCCTTCTGCTATCATGGTTTGGTAATTATATTATCATCCTTCTTTCCTACATAAATTGTATTGTCAGTTTCTATTTTAAACTTACCTTTGGGCCCTAATATAGTGAAGAATACCAATGAATACAGCCTTGAATGGTGGTCATATGAGCTTGTTATATTGCTATCTGGCCTTTTGCCAAATCCCCAACTTGAAACTTCAGTGCTGTCGATATGGTATGCTTTTTTAATACTTTTGCAAATTATGGATTTGATAAATAGAAAATATATATATTATTCTGATGTTTGATCAATTCTTGACAACCAGCCTTACAGTCTCTACGGTGCACTACCTCATACCATATTCTTTTGGTGCTGGTGCAAGGTTTGTTTCGAAACTGTTTGCCTTTGCATGTGCCTGTATATGCATGATTCTATGATTATGACTTCATGAAAAATCTCTGATGGATGGAGTGAATATTATGTATTGGACATCCTGTAGCATTCGGATTTCAAATGAATTAGGAGCTGGGCATCCAGAGGCGGCTAAACTGGCTGCCTGGGTCGTAACTATTCTTGCAGCTGCAGAGGTGATTATTTCAAGCACAATTTTCCTTAACTGCCGTTCTATTTTGGGATATGCTTTCGGTGATGAGAAGGAAGTCGTGGATTATGTCAAAGAAATGACTCCGTTTCTTTGTATCTCAATTATGGTGGACTGCTTACAAGCAATATTTTGCTGTAGTCATCTATCCTCCCTCTCTTCTGCTGCCGCTATGTTTTAGGACGCGCTTATAGCAATGAGAAGGTAGTCGTGGATTATATTGCTGTGATGACTTCATTTGTTTGTCTCTCCACTGTCACAGACAACATACAAGCAGTGATATCTGGTTAGTAGTTCACATCCCTTAAAAAAATTAAGCAGCAATTTATGGGTACAAACTTTTATCCAATAAAAAGGCAAAAGTTAATGTGAAAGGCAAAAGTTAATGTGAAACTTGTACGTAAAATAAAATGTGTTGTGCTGTGCTATGCATCAGGTATTGCTCGGGGGAGTGGTTGGCAGCATATAGGGGCGTATGTGAATCTTGGGGCATTTTATTTGTTTGGGATTCCTATAGTTGTGGTGTTGGGCTTCATTTTACATTTGAATGCAAAAGGGCTTTGGATTGAAATAGTTGTCGGCTCAATAATACAGTCGAGTATACTGTTTCTGATAACAAGTTTCACAAATTGGCAGAAGCAGGTTGTCGAGTTCAATATTAATAATAGTATTCCTTTAATTTCCCTCACTCTCCTCTTCAGAATATATTTCTTGTCAATTCATAACTACTTTTGCATTGGTTTTGTAGGCCAACAAGGCAAAGGAAAGGTTGTCTGAAGGAAGATCCAGTACAGTACAGTAGAGTAGAGAATGGACATGAACGAGAAAAGATCATTACTTTAGATACATACTGCTTGCTGATTCCTTTTTTAGATAATTTGGGGTAACAAGATGTTACTTTGTTCGTCAATAGAGTCGCCTCTTTGTTCCTTGTGGTTGAGAATCAGTTATAAAGTCAAGTATGGTGGCAACTTTGCAAAAACCCAAACAAGAAAAGGAAAAGACAAAAAAGATAAAAAGAAAAAAGAAAAAGAGAGGATACTATATATAAAGTTATAACCATTCATTACATTGGATAGTTGTTTGTTTATTTTAGAAACTTCAAATTCTTTTACTAGCCCTCGAATTTTGATAAAGTTTCATTAGTTGAAGATGAAGTCTGCCGACTACCGAGTGAAATTGATCTTTTTCACCTGTGAATCAATTTTAAAATAATTGTTACAAAAGACAAATATATTTGGTTTTTCCCCCCTACAAATTCATGTATATGATGCTAATCATTAATTCGTTTTGATTTTCGTGTCGTATTTCTATTTAAAAGGTCATCATCATCTTGCATATTTAACTATATATAAAATTAGATAAACAGTCCTTCTACGGCGACATTGTTTACTGACATTGTTTGGCGACATTATTTTTTGTAATTTTTTTTTTTGACTCCCGAATAATTTATATGATTTATTGGAATTAATTTTTTTTTTTCAAAAAAAACAGTGATTTATGTGTACAATACTGTTTTGTATATGTATCCAAATGACACATAAATCACTGTTTTTTTTAAAAAAAAAAATTAGTTCTAATAAATCATATAAATTATTTGGGAGTCAAAACAAAAAAAAAATTTACAAAAAAAAAAAATATGTCGCCAAACAATATCAGGAAACAATGTCGCCGTAGACTTATTGTTAGATAAAAGTGGGAAAATGATTTTTTCGATTATAAATGATGCAATAGTTATATTGTTTACGTTGTACATTTACACGGGAGGAATAAAATTTATGCTGAAAATATAAGAGTCATTTTCACCAATTATCTTATTAGTTATTAGTTTTATTATGATAATGTTAATAATTTTTAATTTTAAATAGTGTCTTAAACGACTACTAATATCATCCCATCTTATAGGTGGTACACGTGATTGTGGGGGAAAATTACTATATTTATATCTTGTCTGTCTTTTAGAGACAATTAGAAATTGACGTGCTCGGTCACCTTAATAAAATATTTGGACCATCTAAAATAATACTCCCTCTGTTTTAAATTAATTGTTTTTCTAGGATTTTTTTTAAGTCAAATTGACTATTTTTAAAATTAATAATTAAGCACATATAAATATATTTCTAAAATTATAAAAATTGAAATTAGTAATAAATTGTATATACTTTATTTTGGTTATAATATCTTCACCTATATGTTAGCAAAAATAGTAAAAAGATTAGTTTTAAAAATTGTCAATTTGACTTTAAAAAGTAATTAATTTGGAACGGAGGGAATAAAACATTTGCACCGTCAGTTTTGTTAGAAAGTAGATATACTACGGCTCTCTTCTCCTTCACTTCCTCCGTCTTCTCTTGTAGTCCTAGCATCCGATTCTCTCTTTGTTCTCTATTTTACCTTCGTTCAACTCCCCTTATAATACCTTCATCTCTCTTCATCTCACACTAGTCCCCTACATTCATCTCACCCTTCGTAGTACCGAAAGCACGGTTTAACTCTGATATTTACACAGAGAGTGTTGTTTTTGTACAATCTCTTTCTTTGTACTTGTGAAAAAAAAGGAGAAGAACTAGAGTCCACCAGAGCAGTACCACGGGATGATGGAAGAGGCACTGCTGCTGCGGCGGCCGGAGAAGGGGGAAGAAGTTGATGAGACGGTGGTGGTGGGGGCAAGATCAAGATCAAGATCAACATGGGCGGAAGAGGGGGCGTTAGGAGAGATAAAGAAGGTGAGCTACATAGCAATGCCTATGGTGGTCACCACTGTTTCTCAAAACTTGTTGCGAGTTGTATCTATGATGATGATTGGCCACCTCGGCGAACTCTCTCTCTCCGGCGCTTCCATCGCCACTTCGCTTACAAATGTTACCGGCTTCAGTCTTCTGGTACACTTAAATTATTTATTACTCTTTTTCTCGCGCTCTCGGGTTTTTACTAGTATTTATTTTATTGATTTAATTTAGCATAGAAGGATCGATCATAATAGGGATAATTAAACTTTTAGTACTTGTACCGGGACCCGACTTAAAAGTTGGTACCTAAACTGAAAAAACTTACAAACTGGTGTTTGTACTAAAAAAAACTTACAAACTGGTGCTTGTACTTGAATATTTATGTTAAATCGTTAAATTTGACTAACGGACACGACAGAAAAGTCTGATTGACTAACAGAATCTACATGATTAAACTTTTGGTACCTATACTAGAACTCGACTTACAAGTTGGTACTCAAACTAGTGGTTGATATATATATTTTTATTTTCAATTGGTTTTATAATTGTAATTAATACATTTTTATTATAGGACTATAAAGTGACATAATATTTTGAATTTATTTTTATCATTTTTTTACCACCACTACTAATTTTGTAGCTAATATTAAATATATATTTAAAAATTAAAATTATTCTTAAAAAAATTTGTATTATAAAAATATTTTAATTAAAATTATTCTTAAAAAACTATTCTTAAAATTATTCATACTAATTTTTTAGCTAATATTAAATATATATGATGGAAGAATGTATATAAACTATTTTTTGAAAGTTTTCAATAGCATCATATATATATATATCTAACTCATGGTATCTTACTTTATTTATTTTTTTGTGAAGAATTTTTTCATTTTAGGCAAAAGTAAAAATTTGCTTGAATTAAAGAAATATTGCACATGCATGTGCATATAATACTATAAATAAACAAACACTAAAACACAAGCCGAATGGAATCCTAATAATTAAATGGAAAATAATTGTAACAAGCACTAAAACACACATTTATGAGCAAATTAAAAGAAACTAGCAAATATGGAATCCTAATAATTAAAAGGAACCCTAAAATTTAACTGATTGTAAGTTTTTACGAGTACAAGCACTATATTGTAACTTTTTTTCAGTTTGGGTACCAACTTATAAGTTAGGAACTTTAATAATTAAACGGAACCCTAAAATTTAACGGATTGTAAGTTTTTTCTAGTACAAGCACCAGTTTGTAAGTTTTTTCAGTTTGTGTACCAACTTGTAAGTCGGGCCCTAGTACAGGTACTAAAAATTTAATTATTCCGATCATAATATATACAAGTAGTATGTTATGTTTTAGCCCATCAACTTCTAGACGTTTAAGACCTACTAACATCATTTGCTTATTAGTAGCAGTAATTATCCTTCTCTCTGTTAATTTCGTTGCTACCTATTTTCTTTCTTAATTAGGCTGGCTCCAAGGTTGGATCAAAGTATACACTATACTGTTTTACTTTTTGTTAGGCTGGCTCCAAATAAATAAGTTTAGCTAGTGCGTAGGTTAGAGTTTTGGGTTGTGATACTGTGATCTTTTCAAATACCAAAGAATAAATAAAAATAACAGTTATAACGACATGGTTTTTAATGATTTTGAGAGTTCTGTTTTATAGTAGTCATTTCAGTCCAGCAGGCCTCCCCTGCTATTAACATGGAGGGGCTTCTCCTAATGTTTGATCTCATTGCTGACCAACAACACAAAACCCGAATCATCTAATAGTTATGTGTCCCAACACGTGACCCTGAATACAACCTACACTCACCAAAATCCCATGGAAAATTCACCTTAAAAGGTTATGCATAAAATCACTATGATGGATCTAGCGAGAAAATTGAAGGAATTAATACTAATCAAGTTTTAGCATTTTATCATCTTAACATTTAATCATATTCTTTTTATACATCAACTGCAAGATAACCACAAACTTTAAATAATAAGTTAAATCTCTTTCTGCTGATAGTTTATGGATAACTTGTTGCAAGTTTCCAAGCCTAACTGAATAATTAATCTGTTGAGCAGTTTGGAATGGCTAGTGCATTGGAAACTCTATGTGGTCAAGCTTATGGAGCAGGGCAATATCAGAAGCTAGGAATCTATACTTATGGCGCTCTTATATCTCTCCTTTTAGTTTGTCTACCGGTATCTCTTCTATGGATCTTCATGGAAAAGTTACTTATAATGATAGGTCAAGACCCTTTAATCTCGCATGAAGCTGGAAATTACTCAATCTGGCTCATTAGTACCCTATTTCCATACGCGATTCTTCAATCGTTGGTTCGCTACTTGCTGACTCAGAGTTTGATATTTCCAATGCTTTTAAGCTCACTTGCAGCTCTATTTTTCCACATACCTCTTTCTTGGGCTTTGATTTTCAAGCTGGAGTTACGAAGTGGTGGAGCAGCATTAGCCATTGGTCTATCATATTGGCTTAATGTTATCTTGCTCGGGCTTTATGTGAAGTATTCTTCATCATGTGAAAAGACTCGTGTCTCGTTCTCAAAGGATGTTTTTCCAAGCATCCGAGAGTTCTTTCGCTTTGGTATCCCTTCTGCTATGATGGTTTGGTAATTATATTATCATTCTTCTTTCCTACATAAATTGTACTGTCAGTTTCTATTTTAAAATTACCTTTGGGCCCTAATACAGTGTAGAATACCAATGAATGCAGCCTTGAATGGTGGTCATATGAGCTTGTTATATTGCTATCTGGCCTTTTGCCAAATCCCCAACTTGAGACTTCAGTGCTGTCAATATGGTACTTTTCTTTTAATACTTTTACAAATTATGGATTTGATAAATAGAAAATATATTCTTCTGATGTTTGATTAATTCTTGACTACCAGCCTTACAATCTCTGCGGTGCACTTCTTCATACCATATTCTTTTGGTGCTGGTGCAAGGTTTGTTTTGAAACTGTTTGCTTTTGCATTTGCCTGTGTATGCATGATTCTATGATTATAACTTTATGAGAGTTCTCTGATGGATGGAGTGAATATTATGTATTGGACATCTTGTAGCACTCGGATTTCAAATGAATTAGGAGCTGGGCATCCAGAGGCTGCTAAACTGGCTGCTTGGGTCGTAACTATTCTTGCAGCTGCAGAGGTGATTATTGCAAGCATAATTTTACTTGGCTGCCGTTCTATTTTGGGATACGCTTTCAGTGATGAGAAGGAAGTCGTGGATTATGTCAAAGAAATGACTCCTCTTCTTTGTATCTCAATTGTGGTGGACTGCTTACAAGCAATATTTTGCGGTAGTCATCTATCCTCCCTCTCTTCTATACTTCCATAGAAGCCATAAGTTGTGTGTATTTTAGAGCAACATATAGGAAAACTAATGATAGATAAAAGACTTTATGACCCGGAGGTTTACTCAGTGATGAACCATTTTTTTAAATAATGGCATGGGAACAGTAATCAGAAGCATTGATGTTAAGCACAACATTGTTTTAATCCTTCTTTTTTGTTTGCATCAGGAGTTGCTAGAGGAACCGGTTGGCAGCATCTTGGGGCCTATGTCAATCTAGGGGCATATTATCTGGTTGGAATTCCAATGGCATATATACTTGGTTTTGTTTTACATTTGAGAGGGAAGGGCCTTTGGATAGGTTTAACTACTGGCACAGTGGTGCAAAGTGCTCTGCTTATCATGATTACGTGTTTCACTAATTGGCAAAAACAGGTTGCTATATACTATAAACTTCCTCTTTCCCTTTCCAATATATTTCCTATTTAAAAAAATGTTTTGTTTTAATATATAGAATGCAGAAGAAAAGAAATTATGACTGAAATTTAGTATTTTATCTTGGATTATTCTGAGATTCCAAAATTTTATATGCCTTCTATTTTTATTTTTAATACCTTGTGAATGTTTGTTTAGCTGATGACTTGAATGTTTGAAATGGTTATTACAGGCAACAAAGGCAAGGGAAAGGATATTTGAGGGGAGAATTCCTGCTGCAACTGATTTTAATTGAATGAATAGAGCTAGCTAATAAAGGTTTGTTTCTGCTTTTGAATTCCACTGGACATCTAAAACTCTGCAAGCATGGAAAAAGATAAATAAAACTTACCCGTGTTGGGTGTTTTAGTATTAGATTTCAGTTATTCCATTGCGTTAAGATGTTAATTATTCTGTGTTGTATTGTATCTGTTTAATTTATAAAGCTGGAGGCTGTGGTGTAATAATGTAAGCAACTTATGTAGCTTTTGACTTTTTCGAAAATGCCCTTTCACTTTTACTGTAATTCTTATTTTGTTGTTTTCATATTAGTTTTTTTTATCTTTCTATTTTAGTTGTTCAAATTTTATAAAATTCTTGGATTTGCATTCCTTTCATTATACCTTCGCTCTGCTCTGGTATTATTCAATACATCATATTTTTATAGTTGTGGATAGTATAATTGAAATTAATACCGGTTAACTAATTCATTACGCTGAATAGTATAATTGTTTCAAAAATAAAAGTAATCCGACACTTTTTTCACTATTTGATGAAATGTGGATATTTTCTTCAAAATTCAATAGTTGAAAATTCTTTTAAACTTTTAATAGTGAAAATACTTTTTATTATTCTAATTTTTAGTAAGATTGATTTTGATATTATTAATTATATTTATTAACATATTTTGATCATTATTAAAAAAAATTATTAAGATCAAAATTGATGTATTGAATAAAATTGAAAGAAAAATGTACAAGAAGTAAGTTAAATACAAAATTTTTATTTTATCCCAACACAATTTACAAACGTCACCATGCATGTAGTACCTGCAACTAGTTATTAAAGCTGGTGTCAATTTTATCTTACGACAGATTAATTGAGAGGTCCAACTTGTATTTTCAGTACGTCCCAGAATGAATGTCCCAAATATTAATGTAGTGGTACCAATTCTCAATTTACTTTTATTATTCTCTTCGTCTCAAATTAATTGTATTTCTAAAATTTTTTAAAATCAAATTGACTATTTTTAAAACTAATTTTTTTACTATTTTTGCTAACATATAGGTGCAGATATTATAATCAAAAGAAAATATATACTTTTAATGTGTGTCATAAGTGCAAACGCTATACACAGAAATCGAGAGAATATTATTTTGATTACTGTGTATATTCTTTTGATTTCTGCGTTTACACACAGATTAAAGGAATATGCACAGGAATTAAGAGAATATTCTTTCGATTCTTGTGTATAGTGTGTGACTTCAGGGCACACATTAAAAAAATCCTATATATATATATATAATAAATACTCTTATTTGAATAGTTTAGTTGTACTAGATTATTTCAATACCCTACAACTTTGGTGTTTTGGGACTAAAATAATCCTAGAGGTAAGAGCAAGTGGATTGGAGATAATAACAACAAAAAATTATTAAAGTAGTGCTTTAGTGAGTGATTGGCTCACAATCTTGTCATCTCAAAAATAAAGATTTAGATTCCCATCCCAATTTGACTTTCTAACTAGACTACAATTATAGTTACTGATAGCTAAGTTCACAATTTTTACGGTAGCTATTTTCTTGGAATTAAGCTAAAAATAATTAAATAATTCTTTTTTATCTTCTTTATTTCCAGAGTTCATACCATCTTTTTTATTGTACGTTCATACCATCTTTTCCAAATAATATCTTCATATTTTCTCGTGTTCTAATAAAAGAGAGGTTGACAACTTTGGTATCAACTTTAATGAACGGTCTAAATTTATGTTTGACGAATTTTAATTGTAATTAAAAATAAATAAAAAAAGTAAGTAACACTTCATAATTTGCTAGGAAAATATCTAGAAGTAAAAGTCATGGTCACTAGCAATGAATCCAGACATATGATACCGTCAGAGACGGATCTAGGAATCAAACCCAGTAGGGACAAATTTTGGTCTTAGAACGGATTTAGCGGGGGTTCGGGGACTGCGCCCCTGAAGCAATTTTTTTTAGATAATTTTGTGTTTTCTGACCAGTTGCATATGTAAAACATGTATTTTGTTACAATATTGTTAATATATATAACAAGTCAACAACCCCTTTGAGACCAATTATTTTATGCAACGTACATAGAATTCTATAATATACAATTAATAAATATTCATAAATCATTACCTAAAATAAAAAGAAATTTCAAAATAAATAAACATTTAGATAGAATTTAAAAACTTACTTCCATTACTTTCATAGTTCAACTTGAATGATTCCCCAAACACTTACAATTTCAACTGTATGCACAATTCCTCAATGAGAAGACTTTTTTAAATTTTAGGCTCTTGCCCCTTCTAACTCCCTGTAAGCATACTTTGAAGTTTGAAGAAATAGATTATAAATTTATAATGGAAATTATTTTTTGCCCCACGCACTTTAACTTTTGTTTTAAATCTGCTCTTTGAGTTTACTGACTTATAAATTCTACCTCAAGAGTTCACTTATAAAAAAAAAGTGAGCATAGGCAAGCTGCCTATGCTGCTCTTGCAGTACATCCACCCCTGGATACCGTTATCCTCAACATATATGGAGTAGTAATTTTAACGATATATTTCAATTTTAAATGTATCGGGAAGATTTAGGTTACAATTGCAATTTTACACGTATTAGGAGATGCCTCATTAATAAAATATATATATTTTTTCATCTAGTATCATTATAGAGACATAAATGATAAGATTCCACAAGTTGTACCATAAAAATGATAAAATTCATCAAATTTGTTTATCAACTCTTTTATTATTAATCATGTGGATAAGTATTAATAATGTCTTTTAATTTTAAAGAAATATATAAGAACATCAATTCCTTAAATAATAATCCCTTTGTCCTGAAAAAGATAACTAAAATTATAATTATTTTTATTCTCAAAAAGATGAGATAAAGTACATAAAGTAAAATAATTATATTATTTAGTGGAGTCTATTAGTATAAAAAAAATAAAATTACTTATCATTTTATTAATCGTCTGAGATTATTAAGGAGAAATTTAAAATTTTATTTATTTTGAAATTTATACTTTATTCATTTTTTTTAGGACCAAAAAAGTAATTATTTAAAGTAGTATGGATCTTCTGAGCATATTCTATTTTATTCACTGAACTACAAGCAAGATTATATTAGACTGATATTTTATTTTCTTAAAAAATTGGTAAATATATTTACCCGTACATTTGTTTAATTGCGTATCGTGGTGGGATGCATCTGGTGAAGGGATAAGTCCAGACAAGGGTGTGTTTGGCCGCCTCCTCCCTTTCAAATAACCAGATACCACGCGCACTCAACTAGTACGAAATATCTATAACAACGAGTACTCGAGTAAACTTTCGAATGTAAGTCGGATAATTTCTTTGCAAATACTTCTACATGCATAAATTATATACAAATAATTATGCGTAGATAACAAAATTATGTTAATGCATATATTAAAAAAGTGTAAAGCTTCAAATAATTATTAAAAAAAAAATCATAAAATGACAATAATCAGAGAACAAAAAATTACAAAAATGCTCTATGCAAAGGAGATTTGGTAATTGTTATGAATGTGGAAGGAGTGGAGCATTTTGCTCTGATTGTCCCAACGTTCAGATGGACAAATGTTGTTGAGAGAGTGTAAAATAGATCAGTTGAAGATAAAAAAGTGAATATTGTGAAATATAAAGTCCGAAAAGCTCTAAAGATAAGTTCAAGCAGAGGCGAAGCCATGTACAATATATGGGGTCAATTGACCCCACTTATATTTTTTTTTACTTATGATGTAATAAATTTTTTTGGTATAACTTAGTAATTTGATCCCACTCATTTTTGATTTTTTTTATACTTATGATGTAATAAATTTTTTGGGTATAACTTAGTAATTTGACCCTCATTGAAATTTATACTTGAACTCTCTTTCATTTATAAAACAAATGTAGAATAAGTTTGCATTGTTAAACAATGTGGGACTTCAAAAGTCCAAGTAATATTATACTTTTGTTCTATAAATAAAGGAGAGTTCAAGCCTTAAAGAGTAATTGACATAGAAGTATAAAAGGAGGCATTGAGCTGGACTTACCTTTTATGTTTTAAGGATATCCTTCTTGTCCAAATACATATTTTACATATGTAATCGGTCGAAAAATATAAAATTATCTAAAAAATTTGGCTCGGGGGTGCGGCCCCCGAACTCCCGCTAAATTATTTGTAAGATCAGAATTTTTTGACCCCACTCAGTTGAGTGTCTGACTTCGCCACTAAGTTCAAGCCATAAACATATTACACATCGATCTCTTACGTTTTATATTTCTTATACAATTTGTACACACTTTTTTTTATATAATTTGTTGATATAAATTTTTTAAAAAAAAATAAACTATTAGACATTTGTGTGAGTTTGGATTTGGAAAAGAAGAAAGGAAAAAAAGAAATAGAATGATAACGATAATAACTTGACTTTCTTTGTTTTTGAGTTAAAGAGTGATAGTGGGAGTGGGACATAAAAATAATTTAAACTTTAATATTTGTTCATTTTTTGAGGTGGAAGGGGAATAGTAACTCCTTCCGGGAGATAAGATTATTTTTGACCCAAATCTTCTCATTTTGGGGTGAAATGTCTTGGAAAGAAATTGAGAGTTAGTTTCCACTCCTTTTCCTCACTTTCCTTTCGTAAGTTTTTTTTATAAAAAAAATGACAGATATAAAATATCTCTCTCTCTCTATATATATATATATATACAAAAAAATTGCCCAATTGGCCTTTCTCCTTTCTTTTATACCTTTTTAAAAAATTACAACACAACGTAGTTGTTACTATACACAATGGATTGGTGGATAAATTTTGTGATCTAGTTATGGGGAGTTATGTCTTTGAAGCTACTTCTATAAGTGCCCTCTTAGTATTATTAATTGTAATCTAGTAATTATAAAATGAATACTAAAATTAGAAATAAAATGATATTTGGTTGTAAATGGTTATAATTATTTGATCAATTTATATATGATAAATCATCAGCTAATTAAAATATCATTTTGTGATTTATTTTGTATAAGACTTTTTAAATATCTTTAGCAGTACTAGAGTTAATTTTGAAATTTATTAATATTACAATTTATAACATTTTATATTCACACGTGATGTGTGCTTCACATTTTGTCCTTTTCCTTTTTACTAGGATTGTCGATTGACGTTTGGTGGTTGTTCTTGTTCTTCGCCCCTTCTTTTACTCCCAATATTGTAAAGCATGTGCTGTTTACTTTTCTTTTCTTTTTTCGCCTCCTTCCCATATTCTTTGAAGTTTGAACGTGTGAAATCAAATTAAGGTAGTATGAATTATGCTTATCCCAACATGTGATTTTAGGCCAGATAATTTCTCTCGAATTTGACGGGTCAGCTCAATTCTAACTTTAATGGGACTTAATTTTTTAAACCTTATAGAGTTTGAGTCGAATATGAGTTATATCCTCTCAGCTCGCCCCCGACTCGATTAAATATATATATATATATATATATATATATATAATTTAAAATAAATATTTTATATACATAATTATGTACTTATTTAAATTATTTTATTATAAATTTATAACATTTGTAACATAATATCTATCGTCTACACTAATGTATTTGACAATAATCTTGTGCTTTAGCTCGTTATTTGCGCCTTGGACCCTAACAACTATATTAATTAGACAACTTATTGCTACATAAATAACCATCAATTTGATTGCTCATTTCAAGCAAATAAACAGTGAATCATTGTAAAAGGAAACACCACTTATTCTTGTTAACTAGAAAAAGATAACTGACGCATAGAATATGGATATGGATGAGGCAGAGTTGCCAGAGAAAGAAGAAAGGAAATGGAGAATAACATGGAGTTTGTTTGGTCAAGAGCTAAAGAAGGTGACCCTTATCGCCGCTCCAATGGTGGCCGTGACTGTGTTGCAGTATCTCTTGCAAGTAATATCAATGATGATGGTGGGTCACCTCGGTCAGCTATCGCTTTCTAGCGTTGCCATTGCCACCTCTTTAACTAATGTCACAGGTTTCAGTCTTCTTGTAAGGGTTTCTTCTCCTTAAAATTTCGTTCGATTTTATTTGCGTAGAATATAATTAAAAAGACAAGATATTATAATGTTACTAAATGCATTTTGTAAAAATGTCAAACAGTCGGGACTAGTTGGTGGATTGGAAACTCTATTGTCTGAAGGAAGATCCAATACAGTAAAGTAGATACACACTGCTTGCTGATTCCTTTTTTAGATAATTTGGGGTAACAAGATGCTACTTTGTTCGTCAATAGAGATTGCTTCTTCGTTCCTTGCCTTGTGGTTGAGAATCAGTTATAAAGTCAAGTATGGTAGCAACTTTGCAAAAACCCAAACAAGAAAAGGAAAAGACAAAAAAGAGGATACTACTATATAATTTGATACACACTGCTTGCTGATTCCATCTTATAGGTGGTACACGTGATTGTGTGGGGAAATTACTATATTTATATCTTGTCTGTCTTTTAGAGACAATTAGAAATTGACGTGCTCGGTCACCTTAATACAATATTTGGACCATCTAAAATTATAAAACATTTGCACCGTCAGTTTTGGTAGAAAGTAGATATACTACGGCTCTCTTCTCCTTCACTTCCTCCGTCTTCTCTTGTAGTCCTAGCATCCGATTCTCTCTTTGTTCTCTATTTTACCTTCGTTCAAGTCCCGTTATAATACCTTCATCTCTCTTCATCTCACACTAGTCCCCTACATTCATCTCACCCTTCGTAGTACCGAAAGCATGGTTTAACTCTGATATTTACGCAGAGTGTTGTTTTTGTACAATCTCTTTCTTTGTACTTGTGAAAAAAAAGGAGAAGAACTAGAGTCCACCAGAGCAGTACCACAGGATGATGGAAGAGGCACTGCTACTGCGGCGGCCGGAGAAGGGGGAAGAAGTTGATGAGACGGTGGTGGTGGGGGCAAGATCAAGATCAAGATCAACATGGGCGGAAGAGGGGGCGTTAGGAGAGATAAAGAAGGTGAGCTACATAGCAATGCCTATGGTGGTCACCACTGTTTCTCAAAACTTGTTGCGAGTTGTATCTATGATGATGATTGGTCACCTCGGCGAACTCTCTCTCTCCGGCGCTTCCATCGCCACTTCGCTTACAAATGTTACCGGCTTCAGTCTTCTGGTACACTTAAATTATTTATTACTCTTTTTCTCGCGCTCTCGGGTTTTTACTAGTATTTATTTTATTGATTTAATTTAGCATAGAAGGATCGATCATAATATATACAAGTAGTATGTTATGTTTTAGCCCATCAACTTCTTGACGTTTAAGACCTACTAACATCATTTGCTTTATTAGTAGAAGACAAGAATAAAAAGTCAGGGCGGATGCCGTCAGGCTGATCTCTTCTTTTTCCAGCTGCATGGTGGATGGAAGTGTTAAATGCTCCATTTTGCAGTATTTAGAGTGCAGTTTTCACAGAATTATTACTCTAGTGTAATTAAGGTTAATAGATCCAAATAAATAAGTTTAGCTAGTGCGTAGGTTAGAATTTTGGGTTGTGATACTGTGATCTTTTCAAGTACCAAAGAATAAATAAAAATAACAGTTATAAAGATATGGTTTTAATGATTTTGAAAGTTTCTATTTTATAGTAGTCATCTCAGTCCGGTGGGGCCTCCTCTGCTATTAACAGGGAGGGGCTTCTCCTAATGTTTGATCCCATTGCTGACCAACTACACAAAACCCGAATCATCTAATATATCCAACACGTGACCCTGAATACAACCTACACTCACCAAAATCCCATGGAAAATTCACCTTAAAGGGTTATGCATAAAATCACTATGATGGATCTAGCGAGAAAATTGAAGGGATTAATACTAATCAAGTTTTAGCATTTTATCACCTTAACATTTAATCATATTCTTTTTATACATCAACTGCAAGATAACTACAAACTTTAAATAATAAGTTAAATCTCTTTCTGCTGATAGTTTATGGATAACTTGCTCCAAGTTTCCAAGCCTAACTGAATAATTAATCTGTTGAGCAGTTTGGAATGGCTAGTGCATTGGAAACTCTATGTGGTCAAGCTTATGGAGCAGGGCAATATCAGAAGCTAGGAATCTATACTTATGGCGCTCTTATATCTCTCCTTTTAGTTTGTCTACCGGTATCTCTTCTATGGATCTTCATGGAAAAGTTACTTATAATGATAGGTCAAGACCCTTTAATCTCGCATGAAGCTGGAAATTACTCAATCTGGCTCATTAGTACCCTATTTCCATACGCGATTCTTCAATCGTTGGTTCGCTACTTGCTGACTCAGAGTTTGATATTTCCAATGCTTTTAAGCTCACTTGCAGCTCTATTTTTCCACATACCTCTTTCTTGGGCTTTGATTTTCAAGCTGGAGTTAGGAAGTGGTGGAGCAGCATTAGCCATTGGTCTATCATATTGGCTTAATGTTATCTTGCTCGGGCTTTATGTGAAGTATTCTTCATCATGTGAAAAGACTCGTGTCTCGTTCTCAAAGGATGTTTTTCCAAGCATCCGAGAGTTCTTTCGCTTTGGTATCCCTTCTGCTATGATGGTTTGGTAATTATATTATCATTCTTCTTTCCTACATAAATTGTACTGTCAGTTTCTATTTTAAAATTACCTTTGGGCCCTAATACAGTGTAGAATACCAATGAATGCAGCCTTGAATGGTGGTCATATGAGCTTGTTATATTGCTATCTGGCCTTTTGCCAAATCCCCAACTTGAGACTTCAGTGCTGTCAATATGGTACTTTTCTTTTAATACTTTTACAAATTATGGATTTGATAAATAGAAAATATATTCTTCTGATGTTTGATTAATTCTTGACTACCAGCCTTACAATCTCTGCGGTGCACTTCTTCATACCATATTCTTTTGGTGCTGGTGCAAGGTTTGTTTTGAAACTGTTTGCTTTTGCATTTGCCTGTGTATGCATGATTCTATGATTATGACTTTATGAGAGTTCTCTGATGGATGGAGTGAATATTATGTATTGGACATCTTGTAGCACTCGGATTTCAAATGAATTAGGAGCTGGGCATCCAGAGGCTGCTAAACTGGCTGCTTGGGTCGTAACTATTCTTGCAGCTGCAGAGGTGATTATTGCAAGCATAATTTTACTTGGCTGCCGTTCTATTTTGGGATATGCGTTCAGTGATGAGAAGGAAGTCGTGGATTATGTCAAAGAAATGACTCCTCTTCTTTGTATCTCAATTATGGTGGACTGCTTACAAGCAATATTTGGCGGTAGTCATCTATCCTCTCTCTCTCTTCTATACTTCCATATAAGCCATAAGTTGTGTGTATTTTGGAGCAACATAGAGGAAGACTAATGATAGATAAAACACTATGACCCGGAGGTTTACTCCGTGATGAACCATTTTTTTAAATAATGGCATGGGAACAGTAATCAGAAGCCATTGATGTTAAGCACAACATTATTTTAATCCTTCTTTTTTGTTTGCATCAGGAGTTGCTAGAGGAACCGGTTGGCAGCATCTTGGGGCCTATGCCAATCTAGGGTCATATTATGTGGTTGGAATTCCAATGGCATATATACTTGGTTTTGTTTTACATTTGAGAGGGAAGGGCCTTTGGATAGGTTTAACTACTGGCACAGTGGTGCAAAGTGCTATGCTTATCATGATTACATGTTTCACTAATTGGCAAAAACAGGTTGCTATATACTATAAACTTCCTCTTTCCCTTTCCAATATATTTCCTATTTAAAAAAATGTTTTGTTTTAATATATAGAATGCAGAAGAAAAGAAATTATGACTGAAATTTAGTATTTTATCTTGGATTGTTCTGAGATTCCAAAATTTTATATGCCTTCTATTTTTATTTTTATTTTTATTTTTAATACCTTGTGAATGTTTGTTTAGCTGATGACTTGAATGTTTGAAATGGTTATTACAGGCAACAAAGGCAAGGGAAAGGATATTTGAGGGGAGAATTCCTGCGAACAACTGATTTTAATTGAATGAATAGAGCTGGCTAATAAAGGTTTGTTTCTGCTTTTGAATTCCACTGGACATCTAAAACTCTGCAAGCATGGAAAAAGATAAATAAAACTTACCCGTGTTGGGTGTTTTAGTATTAGATTTCAGTTATTCCATTGCGTTTAGATGTTAATTATTCTGTGTTGTATTGTATCTGTTTAATTTATAAAGCTGGAGGCTGTGGTGTAATAATGTAAACAAACTTATGTAGCTTTTGACTTTTTCGAAAATGCCCTTTCACTTTTACTGTAATTCTTATTTTGTTCTTTTGATATTAGTTTTTTTTATCTTTCTATTTTAGTTGTTCAAATTTTATAAAATTCTTGGATTTGGATTCCTTTCATTATACCTTCGCTCTGCTCTGGTATTATTCAATACACCATATTTTTATAGTTGTGGATAGTATAATTGAAATTAATACCGGTTAACTAATTCATTATGCTGAATAGCATAATTGTTTCAAAAATAAAAGTAATCCGACATTTTTTCACCATTTGATGAAAATGTGGATATTTCCTCCAAAATTCAATAGTTGAAAATTCTTTTAAATTTTTAACGGTGAAAATACTTTTTATTATTCTAATTTTAAGTAAGATTGATTTTGATATTATTAATTATATTTATTAACATATTTTGATCATTATTAAAAAAAATTATTAAGATCAAAATTGATGTATTGAATAAAATTGAAAGAAAAATGTACAAGAAGAAAGTTAAATACAAAATTTTTATTTTATCCCAACATAATTTACAAATGTCACCATGCATTTGGTACTTGCAACTAGTTATTAAAGCTGGTGTCAATTTTATCTTACGACAGATTAACTGAGAGGTCCAACTTGTATTTTCAGGACGTCCCAGAATGAATGTCCCAAACATTAATGTAGTGGTATCAATTCTCAATTTACTTTTAGTTGTTATGTCCATCTAGCTCTAGGTAAAAAATGTATTGTTTCAAAAATAAAAGTAATCCGACACTTTTTCACCATTTGATGAAAATATGGATATTTCCTCCAAAATTCAATAGTTGAATATTCTTTTAAATTTTTAACGGTGAAAATACTTTTTATTATTCTAATTTTAAGTAAGATTGATTTTGATATTATTAATTATATTTGTTAACATATTTTGATCATTATTAAAAAAAAATTATTAAGATCAAAATTGATGTATTGAATAAAATTGAAAGAAAAATGTACAAGAAAAAGTTAAATACAAAATTTTTATTTTATCCCAACATAATTTACAAACGTCACCATGCATGTAGTACCTGCAACTAGTTATTAAAGTTGGTGTCAATTTTATCTTACGACAGATTAATTGAGAGGTCCAACTTGTATTTTCAAGACGTCCCAGAATGAATGTCCCAAACATTAATGTAGTGGTACCAATTCTCAATTTACTTTTAGTTGTTATGTCCATCTAGCTCTAGGTAAAAAATGTATTGTTTCAAAAATAAAAGTAATCCGACGTTTTTTCACCATTTGATGAAAATATGGATATTTCCTCCAAAATTCAATAGTTGAAAATTCTTTTAAATTTTTAACGGTGAAAATACTTTTTATTATTCTAATTTTAAGTAAGATTGATTTTGATATTATTAATTATATTTATTAACATATTTTGATCATTATTAAAAAAAATTATTAAGATCAAAATTGATGTATTGAATAAAATTGAAAGAAAAATGTACAAGAAGAAAGTTAAATACAAAATTTTTATTTTATCCCAACATAATTTACAAACGTCACCATGCATGTAGTACCTGCAACTAGTTATTAAAGCTGGTGTCAATTTTATCTTACGACAGATTAATTGAGAGGTCCAACTTGTATTTTCAGGACGTCCCAGAATGAATGTCCCAAACATTAATGTAGTGGTACCAATTCTCAATTTACTTTTAGTTGTTATGTCCATCAAGCTCTACGTAAAAAATGTATTGTTTCAAAAATAAAAGTAATCCGGCACTTTTTCACCATTTGATGAAAATATGGATATTTCCTCCAAAATTCCATAGTTGAAAATTCTTTTAAATTTTTAACGGTGAAAATACTTTTTATTATTCTAATTTTAAGTAAGATTGATTTTGATATTATTAATTATATTTATTAACATATTTTGATCATTATTAAAAAAATTATTAAGATCAAAATTGATGTATTGAATAAAATTGAAAGAAAAATGTACAAGAAGAAAGTTAAATACAAAATTTTTATTTTATCCCAACATAATTTACAAACGTCACCATGCATTTAGTACCTGCAACTAGTTATTAAAGTTGGTGTCAATTTTATCTTACGACAGATTAATTGAGAGGTCCAACTTGTATTTTCAGGACGTCCCATAATGAATGTCCCAAACATTAATGTAGTGGTACCAATTCTCAATTTACTTTTAGTTGTTATGTCGATCTAGCTCTGGGTAAAAAATGTATTGTTTCAAAAATAAAAGTAATCCGACAATTTTTCACCATTTGATGAAAATATGGATATTTCCTCCAAAATTCAATAGTTGAAAATTCTTTTAAATTTTTAACGGTGAAAATACTTTTTATTATTCTAATTTTAAGTAAGATTGATTTTGATATTATTAATTATATTTATTAACATATTTTGATCATTATTAAAAAAAATTATTAAGATCAAAATTGATGTATTGAATAAAATTGAAAGAAAAATGTACAAGAAGAAAATTAAATACAAAATTTTTATTTTATCCCAACATAATTTACAAACGTCACCATGCATTTAGTACCTGCAACTAGTTATTAAAGCTGGTGTCAATTTTATCTTACGACAGATCAATTGAAAGGTCCAACTTGTATTTTCAGGACGTCCCAGAATGAATGTCCCAAACATTAATGTAGTGGTACCAATTCTCAATTTACTTTTAGTTGTTATGTCCATCTAGCTTTGGGTAAAAAATGTATTGTTTCAAAAATAAAAATAATCCGACACTTTTTCACCATTTGATGAAAATATGGATATTTCCTCCAAAATTCAATAGTTGAAAATTCTTTTAAATTTTTAACGGTGAAAATACTTTTTATTATTCTAATTTTAAGTAAGATTGATTTTGATATTATTAATTATATTTAGTAACATATTTTGATCATTATTAAAAAAAATTATTAATATCAAAATTGATGTATTGAATAAAATTGAAAGAAAAATGTACAAGAAGAAAATTAAATACAATATTTTTATTTTATCCCAACATAATTTACAAACGTCACCATGCATTTAGTACCTGCAACTAGTTATTAAAGCTGGTGTCAATTTTATCTTACGGCAGATTAATTGAGAGGTCCAACTTGTATTTTCAGGACGTCCCAGAATGAATGTTCCAAACATTAATGTAGTGGTACCAATTCTCAATTTACTTTTAGTTGTTATGTCCATCTAGCTCTAGGTAAAAAATGTATTTTTCAAAAATAAAAGTAATCCGACACTTTTTCACCATTTGATGAAAATATGGATATTTCCTCCAAAATTCAATAGTTGAAAATTCTTTTAAATTTTTAACGGTGAAAATACTTTTTATTATTCTAATTTTAAGTAAGATTGATTTTGATATTATTAATTATATTTATTAACATATTTTGATCATTATTAAAAAAAATTATTAAGATCAAAATTGATGTATTGAATAAAATTGAAAGAAAAATGTACAAGAAAAAGTTAAATACAAAATTTTTATTTTATCCCAACATAATTTACAAACGTCACCATGCATGTAGTACCTGCAACTAGTTATTAAAGCTAGTGTCAATTTTATCTTACGACAGATTAATTGAGAGGTCCAACTTGTATTTTCAAGACGTCCCAGAATGAATGTCCCAAACATTAATGTAGTGGTACCAATTCTCAATTTACTTTTAGTTGTTATGTCCATCTAGCTCTAGGTAAAAAATGTATTGTTTCAAAAATAAAAGTAATCCGACGTTTTTTCACGATTTGATGAAAATATGGATATTTCCTCCAAAATTCAATAGTTGAAAATTCTTTTAAATTTTTAACGGTGAAAATACTTTTTATTATTCTAATTTTAAGTAAGATTGATTTTGATATTATTAATTATATTTATTAACATATTTTGATCATTATTAAAAAAAATTATTAAGATCAAAATTGATGTATTGAATAAAATTGAAAGAAAAATGTACAAGAAGAAAGTTAAATACAAAATTTTTATTTTATCCCAACATAATTTACAAACGTCACCATGCATGTAGTACCTGCAACTAGTTATTAAAGCTGGTGTCAATTTTATCTTACGACAGATTAATTGAGAGGTCCAACTTGTATTTTCAGGACGTCCAAGAATGAATGACCCAAACATTAATGTAGTGGTACCAATTCTCAATTTACTTTTAGTTGTTATGTCCATCTAGCTCTGGGTAAAAAATGTATTGTTTCAAAAATAAAAGTAATCCGACACTTTTTCACCATTTGATGAAAATATGGATATTTCCTCCAAAATTCAATAGTTGAAAATTCTTTTAAATTTTTAACGGTGAAAATACTTTTTATTATTCTAATTTTAAGTAAGATTGATTTTGATATTATTAATTATATTTATTAACATATTTTGATCATTATTAAAAAAAATTATTAATATCAAAATTGATGTATTGAATAAAATTGAAAGAAAAATGTACAAGAAGAAAGTTAAATACAAAATTTTTATTTTATCCCAACATAATTTACAAACGTCACCATGCATGTAGTACCTGCAACTAGTTATTAAAGTTGGTGTCAATTTTATCTTACGACAGATTAATTGAGAGGTCCAACTTGTATTTTCAGGACGTCCCAGAATGAATGTCCCAAACATTAATGTAGTGGTACCAATTCTCAATTTACTTTTAGTTGTTATGTCCATCTAGCTCTGGGTAAAAAATGTATTGTTTCAAAAATAAAAGTAATCCGACACTTTTTCACCATTTGATGAAAATATGGATATTTCCTCCAAAATTCAATAGTTGAAAATTCTTTTAAATTTTTAACGGTGAAAATACTTTTTATTATTCTAATTTTAAGTAAGATTGATTTTGATATTATTAATTATATTTATTAACATATTTTGATCATTATTAAAAAAAATTATTAAGATCAAAATTGATGTATTGAATAAAATTGAAAGAAAAATGTACAAGAAGAATGTTAAATACAAAATTTTTATTTTATCCCAACATAATTTACAAACGTCACCATGCATGTAGTACCTGCAACTAGTTATTAAAGCTGGTGTCAATTTTATCTTACGAAAGATTAATTGAGAGGTCCAACTTGTATTTTCAGGACGTCCCAGAATGAATGTCCCAAACATTAATGTAGTGGTGCCAATTCTCAATTTACTTTTAGTTGTTATGTCCATCTAGCTCTGGGTAAAAAATATCTTAAATCAAATAATACTCTTAACATTAAAAAATGTATTTTCCCAGAAATAAATTCCGACTGAGAATTGTTTATAGAGAAATGTGGAGATTGATGAAAATTTAATGGGTAAAAGGATTGATGTAGAAAGGAAAGTAGGAAGAAAGGGAGAGGAGAAAGAAGAAAGGGAGAGGAGAAAGTGAGATACAGCGGATGATTTGATTAAAAGAGTGAAAATTGAGAAAGATTGTAGGGTTTGATTAATGGACAAAGTATTGGAGTTGGAGAAAGGAGGTCAAAATATTGGAGTTAGAGAAAGGAAGTCAAAAGATTTAAAGGGTGGGGGGGGGGAGGGGGATGTGTGAGGAGAAGAAAACAAAATAAATTTAAAACAAAAAATAAAAATAAAAAAAATTCAAAACCAATGCCAACGTGACATTGGCTCACATCGGGGTTGAAGAAGAAAAAAAAATTATATTTACATCTAACACCAGTTACGTTGGCAATGAAGGATTTTTTTTAAAAATTTGTTTAAAAATAAAATTGTTTGAAAAATAATTAAGTTTTTTTTAAAAAAAATATCGTTCTTAAATTAATTAATTTAATTAAGATAAACTAAACTGAGTTAATAATATCAACGCCGGTTGAAGTGACCTTGAATTTTAATCAAACAAATGGATGTAATTTAAAAGGTTGAATGTCGTTTAAGTCATGTTCGGAAAATACTCCCTCAGTCCCTTTTTTTAAAACACTGATCAATATATAATGGGTAGGGCCATCCAGATACAGTATTCGATTTGTATAATCCTCTACCGTTTCTGTTCGTGAAGAAGAAGAAAAACAGAAGTGGGTCTTAATGGAGGAGGTACTGCTGGCGGCAACATCAACATCGAGAGCAACATGGTGGGTGGTGATTGTGGGAGAGATGAAGGTGGTGAATTCCATTGCCACGCCAATGGTGGTAGTCACAGTTTCACAGAACCTCTTGCGGGTCGTATCAATGATGATGGTTGGCCACCTCGGTCAACTCTCCCTCTCCGGCGCTGCCATCGCTACATCTCTCACAAATGTTACCGGCTTTAGTCTCCTGGTACCTACACTCTTCCCTCGTGATTGTGATTAATTAATATGATAAGGGCCGTTTTATTCATCAGTAGATATATAGTCCCGTTCGGCAACGACTTATTTTTAAACGACTTAAAAGTTAAAATTTAAGTTCAGTTATAAGTCATGACTTATAAATAAAAATATTTGTCACCAGATTGATTGATTTATAATGACTTATAAGTTAAAAATAAAATATAAAAATTATTAAAATGAACATTAATAAAAAAATATATTAATTCAATATCATATCATTATTTTTTTCATTAAATAAAATACTAAACAAATAAATATATTATATTGTATTATAAATATAATATAATATAAAATAAATATAATTCATATTAATAATATATTATATGTTATAATATTATATATTTAATGTTATAATATGATGTGTGTGTGTATATATATATATTATAATATAATACAAAATAAATATAATACCTACTAATATATATATATATATATATATATATATATATTATAATATATTGTATTGTATTGTATCAATTATATATATTTATTTATTTATATGGATGACGACATTTTTGTCTTAACATTTTTTATTATATGTTTGTTTACGTTAGAGAAGAAATAGATATTAAATTGAAATGATAGAGAAGTAATTTAGCAAATAGAAGAGGGACAAAATGGACATTATTTTTGGTCAAACTAACTTATTAAACATGACTTATAAGTCATTTTTAAATAAGTACGAAATTGTTGTTTATTTATTTTTACTTATAAGTTAAAAAATAAATCATTATTAGAAGTCATTGCCGAACAGGGCCATAAGCTATAAATATCTAAATTAACTTGCTTAATTGAAGGGATTACAATAATCATGTTTGAGCCCTTTGTTCATCAGATGAACATAGATTGATAGAAATTAGATCATACTGTGACAATTTTGGGATTCTGAGAGCAAATATGCAGCTCCACTAACTCTGTTAATACTAAGCATGATGGTGAAAGAAAATTGTTCTTTCTAAGCCAACATGAACCATGTAGAACTGCAAGCTACTCACCGGTTTTCATGATTAATGAAGTCTGAATCCGCTTGAGTTTGCTTGTTCTGATTATTTGAATATTGCATATCTCAAACAGTTTGGAATGGCTTGTGCATTGGAAACTCTGTGTGGTCAAGCTTACGGAGCAGAGCAATACAGAAAGTTAGGAATCTATACTTATGGCGCCATTATATCTCTCCTTTTAGTTTGTGTACCAATAGCTCTTCTATGGATCTTCATGGAAAAACTACTTATAATTATAGGTCAGGACCCTTTGATCTCACAAGAAGCTGGAAAATACTCAATAGGGCTCATTCCTACAATGTTTCCCTACGCGATTCTTCAATTGCTTGTTCGCTATTTGCAGACTCAGAGTTTGATCCTTCCAATGCTTTGGAGCTCACTTGCATCTCTATTTTTACACATACCTCTTTCTTGGGTTTTAGTGTTCAAGTTGAAACTAGGTGGCAGTGGAGCCTCATTAGCCATTGGTCTAGCATATTGGCTTAATGTCATCTTGCTTGCACTTTACGTGAAATATTCGTCATCCTGTGAAAAGACTCGTGCCTCGTTCTCAAAGGATGTTTTCTCAAGTATACCGGAGTTCTTCCGCTTTGGTATTCCTTCTGCTGTCATGATTTGGTAATTACTTTCTCGTCCTTCTTTCCTTGTCTTCAAGATATCTTCTGGTATCTAATGTTTTGTAGTCATGCCAATGAGTACAGTTTTGAATGGTGGTCGGAAGAGATTGTTATATTGCTCTCTGGCCTTTTGCCTAATTCCCAACTTGAGACCTCAGTGCTTTCAATATGGTATGTTTTCTTTTTCTTAATCTTGTTTTAATGTATTCAGAAATCAAGACATAACTTTGAAAATTGATGTCTATTTAACTCTTCACCAACAGTCTTACAGTCTCTACAATGCACTACTTCATACCATATTCTTTTGGTGCTGCTGCAAGGTGTTCTCTAAAACTGATTCTGAAGCACTTTCCCGTAAATGAATGATTTATGTTAATGAGAATTCTAAGATGTATAAACTGAAAGTTATATATCTGTCGTTTTCTAGCACCCGGGTTTCGAATGAATTAGGAGCAGGACATCCAGAGGCAGCTCGACTAGCTGTTTGGGTAGTAACAGTTCTTGCAGTTTTAGAGGTTCTTATTGCAAGCATAATCCTACTATGCTGCCGCTCTATTCTAGGATACGCATTTGGTGAGGAGAAGGAAGTTGTGGATTATGTCAAAGATATGACTCCTCTTCTTTGTTTCTCAATCATCGTGGACTGCTTACATGCAATATTTTGTGGTTATTATCTTTCCTCCCTACTTGTACACCATTTCCTTCAAGCAAATTGTTCTTGTTTTGTGGACAAACATCTAGGCATACCTAAGAAAGAACATTGTATACTAGCAGCATCATACAAGTAAACAGATAGAAGTCTAATGAGTTAAAACACCACTCTCTTCTTTTATTTTTTGTCAGGAGTTGCTAGAGGAACCGGGTGGCAGGATTTAGGGGCCTATGTCAATCTTGGGGCATATTATCTGGTTGGAATTCCGGTGGCTCTGGTATTGGGTTTTGTTCTACATTTGCGAGGGAAGGGCCTTTGGATGGGATTAACCACCGGAGCAGTGGTGCAATCTGCTCTGCTTTCTATTATAACATACTTTACGGACTGGAAAAGAAAGGTTCTTATGGCAAACTCCCTTTTCCTTTTACAAAATGCTGTGTGTAAAAATGTTGCTGCTTAATTTGTATGCTAAATCAATGAAGGGTGAGTTTGTTCTTATGTTGAATCGTTGACTTGAATGTTTGATATGGTTATTACAGGCTGCAAAGGCGAGGGAAAGGATGTTTGAGGGGAGAATTTCATCCGACATGCCTCTTAGTTGAATGAGGAATACTGCAGATTACTGGTGGGACCAGACAGGGTAGTCAATAAAGCGGCAGGACAGAATTTGGTGGGCTCAGAATTGAAGGCCGCATAGCCAGACCAGGAGAAGGTGCCAACCCCTTTAAAATAGATTTTTGTGTGTGTGTGTGTGTGTGTGTGTGTAAGTCCAGGACTGCATGTAGTTCAGATTTCTGAAACTGGTTGTTGAAAACGTTTTCATCATCTAATTCATGAACAATAATATACCTCTTTCTCTTTTTTTGTGCTAAATATAACCTCTTTCTTTCTCTTCTGCCTTTTCTCATTTTTTGCAGTAATGTTAGTTTCAGTATAAAATTAGTTGCCAAAAGTTTTATTTCATATATCCTGCAATATGTTGGAGCACCGAAGGACTTGGATAGTATAATGGATATCTTTTCTGAATTCAAAAGTTGAGCGTTGACCAAAAGGATTTATTTTTTTATTTTTTTTGGTTTAATATACTGTTCATCTCCATTTTTTTGGTTGAGAAATTTTTTTTAAAAAAAAATAAAATAAATTAAAAGTTGCTGCTTTTATATATATATGTATGCTTAGAAATGACAATTGAGAGTTGTGTATATGATCAAGAATATGCATTTTAAGACATTGATGCGAGTAATTTGCCTGTTCTTGACATGCAATTGCTACATCTCTTTTCATTTATCAAGCTCTGCATATCAAGACTTACGGAACTGTCCTATAGATATAGAAAGATACCAAAAGATAGACACAAATTTGGTTCATTAAGAAAACTCTTAAATAGGAATTAATGTAGTACCAAATTATAAAGGTTTAGTGTTTCTGTGATATTATTAGATGTCCATTATAGGAATCAAAGGGTAGTAAAATGATTAGGACAGTAACTCGGCCGCAATTAGAATTCCAGAATCCGCAGATAGAGATAGATGCATGCCTCAAATGAAATTCCATGAGAAGAGGTATAAGAGTAGAGGTCTAAGCAAATTAAGACGATCCCATATGATTTGTTCAGTTCATATATAAATTTTTTTTGCCATTTAGACCTATTTTGAAACCCAAACAAACAGCACCTTCATTATAGTTAAGCGTGACTAACTATCCCATTGTTCACCACTTATAAGAATTATAAGATCAGGTAAAAGCTTCTTTTGAAGTAGAACCAGTTACTGAGTCAAATTTCTATGGCTAAAGTTTTAATTAAAGGAAATTATTTCTCGAGATATTTGAATTCAAACTTTGATAAAGAAGATGAGCAGGGCCATTCTTTACACTTCCCGAGGCAGACGACGGTACATAACAGGGGTTATGAACAAACCGACGGGCGAAGGCCGGCCATCAAGTGCCTGATGGGATCAAAGAGTACTAAGCCCATAAAGAATCAATAATCACAATCATAATAATATAATGAAATACTCAATTTCATATATGATGGTACTATCTTCTCTTATGAAGCACCCATTTACTGCTGACATTGTCTACCGTGTCCCCTCAACTTTTTTACTTATTCCCCCTCCCTACAAGTTCTGAGACATTACTATTTTATCTTTAATATAACTTCTTATATCACCCAGATTATAACAATAAGACCTGTAACTTTAGATGATTAAAAACAGAAGACAATATTAGATAAGTTTAGATGGTTGCAAGTCTCTAACAAACAAAATATGTAGTTTCTTCTTCTACAGGAGAGAGTGAGAGGAGAGCAGCCTACTTTTCTTAATTAAAATTCAAAAAGATAAAAATCAAACTGGACCGGTTTTCTTCCATAATGTAAACCCTTCCTCAATCCATGCTGCTCTTTTCACCAGGCATCTTTTCACTGCAAAGAGGGGCATGACCACATGAGACAAAGATTTGATGATTCTGTACTTGATTTAAGAACTATATATAATTGTAAAAGGTATATATAACTAAAACGTAAATAATTAAAGGGAATGTATATGCATACTCCTAAAAAATCAGAAAGCTTATGAGTCATAAAAATACGAAGTATTCAGTTTATCATTACCCATAGGCCCAAAGCATACTCATTTTGATGTTTCATAAAAGTAAAGCTTTCAAACAAAAAGACAAGGGAGGTTGAAATCTGGAGATGTTTATACCTTGCAAGTCGTAAGGGTCAAAATCAATTCTATATTATCAAGAGTGGTGCGATAACAGGACCAAACCTCCATATAAACCTCATAATTACTATGCAGTCCTCAAATCCTCCAAATAGACCTTCATACTAATTAAGTGGGACTACGAAATTAGAAAAGAGAGAATTTCTTCTGAATTTATTTAAGGTACAAAAACTCACCTTGTACTGAGCTCATCCCTAGGTTCCAGATAGGATTGCATCATATGTTGTGAAGAGGGTTTCCAGATGTGAAAGACTATTGAATAACACCAATAAACAAATATTCAACAACTACTTCAAAAAAGAAATTAAACAAAAAAGTAAAATGTTTTTATAAAATTGTTTTTAACCTAACTCAAAAATCAAAACATATTGGAATCACAAAATTAATAATACTGGATAGTACTTGCGTCGTTGATGTTCATCATGGGCAAGCGTACCTGAGTAGTAGGATCAAATCCATTTTCTTCAGGATTATTTGTTGGTACCTCCACCTGAAGCAATAATTTACGTAAAAAAGTAAAATATATATATATATATATATATATATATATATATATTCGCAAACTATAATGGCATAAAAGCAGAGCAACAATAGTTATACTAAAAGAACAAGACTTAGATTAAAGACCTTGTGCTCATCTAAAGGAACAACATCATCTAAGAAGTCTAAAACATCTGCATCCCTTATAGCCCTTGCAATGTCACTTCGCTGCAAAGTAGGTCGTTTGTTGTCTTCAGTGTGCAACCATGCACGAAGGGTGAGCTCAATAATGAAGAGCTCACAAGCTTTTGCAAACAAGACGGGCGTCTCCCCACTTATCATCTAATACATTTTGAGCATAAAAAATTAGTTAAAGTAAATCAAGCAACTAAAAATTTCAAACAAAAATATAAAGTTGATTGGATGCACTTAACTAGAAAAAGGATAAATCCATTTAATTAAGTTTGAGTCTAAGAAAAATCATCTATTGCACACAACAAACCTACTTCAACAGGATGCATGTACCTTTTCCCCCAAATATGTCGCAGGCAAATTTTTTTTTTTTTTTTTTGCGAGTTACATAGATAACCGTAGTTGATAATATTTTAACAATGTATTTGATACAGTGTGTCAACTGTCAACCTTATAATCTTATACAATCCATGTATTGATATACGTTGCAATTATAATTCGGCAGAAAACTTTTGCAAAACATAGCAGGCTCAATAAAAATTTGGCACACTTTATAAGTAGCAAAATTTTATTTCTAATAAATCAATTACAATTAGGCTTTTGCATCTAGAGATATGGAAATGCACGTGAAATGCTTGAGAAGGGATAACTATAGAAATAAGTTTGTGGATGCACATCTAATGCATGAGAAGAGATAATTATGATAGAGTAGGTTTGTACCCAAGTATGTGGAGGTCTATCTCCAACTTCAACAAATTAACCTTAAAGATTTGGTTTCTTGGAATGGGTGAAGAGTCAAATGTTTTGGCAATTCGTCGTGAGAGGACGAATCGAGAGAATTTTGAATCAGAGTTCTAGGGTGTTGTTCACCCCTCGCCGTAATAATATCTCGGTAAAAAGTTATTTAGGTTTTTTTTTGAAGAAAAAAATGAGAAATTAATTGTTAACATCCCATCTTCGGTTTCTTTACGATAAATCCACCATCTTATGTATTGGATTTTTAATGTAAGACAATATAATCAAGTTTTCTTGGTCAAACCGTTGATGTCAACATTTGAATTTCAAACCATTTAACTTTAATATCTTACTTAGCTCACTAAATATGGTAGCTAAATTATGGGGTTAGTATAAAGAAATAAATACGAATAATTTTTTCAATCATTGCTTCTTCATACATGAAAATTTCTTGTAAGATGTATAAGCATTATATGACAAAGAGGATTGTTGTACTTAGGTTTCAAGTCTAAAACTCATGGTGGTCCATCTCAACTAAGTTAATTTTGTTTGCGTC
This sequence comes from Aralia elata, assembly GCA_034770075.1. Lineage (NCBI taxonomy): Eukaryota > Viridiplantae > Streptophyta > Magnoliopsida > Apiales > Araliaceae > Aralia > Aralia elata. The sequence goes on from CM068378.1 coordinate 6,375,830, forward strand.
TTTATACGATTAAGACGTACAATATTTTAAGAGTATGTAGGAAAAAGACAAATATTTGCGAACATAAACTTTCTGATTTGAATTAATTAACTTTTCAATGATCTGCTATAGTAAATTTAATACATACACAAGGATGCTTCCAAGATGGTCCATCTTTAATGCATTTAATCCTCCGTCTCATTTAATTACTAGCTTTCTTGTTGCAAATAACGTTTTCTAGTGGACCCCATCTCAATTAATCCTCCGTCTCACTTAAGTAGAATATTGTGTAAATGCTAATTAAAGTTTTCAAATAACGTTTTCTAGTGGACCCACTCTAAACTAATACTATATAAGACAAAGCACAAAAATTTTAAAAAGACAAAAACTAGAATAGCTTTGTTTTGGAACATTCAAAAAAGAAAGGATGCCGAGTAAAGTGGGAAAATGGGAGCATTTTTATAACATCTTTCCTTTTTTTACTTTTATTTTTTTGGTCACACATTTCCTTCATTAAAGTAAACAATCAATTCTAATTGATTAAATTTGTCAACCTTCACTTATTCATAAGAGGATATGATTCTTTTAATAGGCTTGTTGTAATTAAGTAGACTTTTATTTTTAGACACATTAATTAATCACACATGAAAGAATAGGTATGATTAATTAAGATTTGAGTAACTACACTTGTAGGTCCACCTCTTGACCTCAAAGATTAATAAAAGCATACATTTTCTTAATGAGAACTCGGCAAGTAGTTTAAGAAGATTAGTAAGGGATCAAATAAGAATAAAATCAGCTAACAAACTCTAACTCATCCTATGTTTGTAGTTTATAATAGAACCATCATAAGTGGAATTTGCATCTAAGACACGTGGATGACATGAAAAATTAGGGGCACCAACAGGGAAGGACGGGGATGGGGATAGGGAAAGGGACGGACGAGAATTACATATCCATCCCCATCCCTCTCCTGTTCCCCAACGTGATTATTCAATAACAATCATCCTCATTGTAGGGCTATGGGATCCCTAGTCCCATTAAATTGACTTTTGAATTATCTACATAGTAAGATTTTAATAGATTTGCTAGCACATACCTTTGCTCGTAATTTTTTCTCAATTAAAAAAATCTGAGTTTTGAAACACTAATTCTGAGACTCTAAGCAATATATTACAAGCATGTAACTAAGGATTTACAAAACATCAGAACAAAAAACTTGTCACTAATAGTAGTGAAGTTATCAAACATTAGTGATAACAAAGATATAATTTTTCACTTTGCCTTTTTGTATACGCATTCTCTCCAAGAAATTATATGGAACTCAAGCAAGCACGCTGATTAATTAGTCATCACTTCCCAAAATACAGTAATATATCATACACTATGCTAGGTAATTTGTTACCTAATAAACATAAAAAACGAAAAGAATTAAGGGCTAAAGTAACAGTAAGTGTATAATATAACTTAAATTTTTAAAACAAACATTTAGAACTAGGGAAGCTAATACCAAATCCTCCCCAAACTCGTCTGAAGCTAATCGAAGATTCCCTATAACAACCCCAAACCCGGTCAAAGTCAAAATTGTTGTCCAGTTTGCGGTGGGGCAGGTCACCCAGGAACCGGATCACATTACCTCCCTAATTTAAAATGCACGTGAACAAATTCTATTACTAATTTTCTCGAGATGTATGGCGGTCAATAATCCAACTTCAAAGGAAAGTTTTAATACCTCCCCAAAATTGGTTGCCGTTATAGGATCATTTCGAAGTGAGTTATTTTTAAGAAAATTGTCGTTTTGTAATTTGTTTTGAAGTGAGTTATTGTTAAGAAAATTGTCGTTTTGTAATTTGGCTTATCACTGTCACTGATTTGTAATGTTCCCGACAAACAGGGGTAGGCCAAATTCTGATCTAGACCCCTTATTTGTTGGAGCCACAATTAATCGTGGAATCAAAGAGCGAAAGGCATCAACGATACTCGTATATGTCTAGGGTCACAGTCAATAGACCACCATAGATTTAATTTAGTCTCATTTCAAGCACCAAATTAAAATTCAATTAATAAAATCCATAGACTCAGCAGATTAATGATGAAGCAAAACATGAATAAAATTTACCAACCCTGACATCTGGATCTGACTTTATTATCCTTCTAATCCTTGAAAGAGGTAGTTGTTGCAGGCTCCTTAAGTCTGCAAGGTAATATGACAAACATTTTTTCTTCAGAATAATGTAGCAACAAAACAGTGATTACATGAAGATACATCAGCTTGTTTTTTCTTTGAATGCATTCAGATAAATTGACTTAAAAGGAAAAATGCGAAAGGAAAGTTGGATATATAGCTCATTGACATAGATTGGAACTAAGGTGAATTATTAAATCAAAAGAAAAACACCTGAAGCATTCTGAATCTCCATCATTTGTTGGTTCCAAAAAAGCTGCATCCTTTGCTTGAGCAATTGCGTGAAACGAGCACGATTGCTTTCACCAACCTACAATCAAAAACATAATGAATACTTACATTCTTAAAAATACAAGATCAGAAAATATTAAATGTACAGTTCAAGCATATACAAAAATCTTAGGCAGAGGTTGATATCACTGATTAACTATTACCTGATGGGTGTTCGGCAACATGGAGGCAGCAGGCACAGGCAAACCGTTGTTCTGGTTTGATGGGTTTATTGAAGCTGAGTACTGACCATATGCCTGGTGAGAGTCCATGATGTTTCCTAATTGCATTTACTGGTGTCAAGAAAGAGCCTTAAATGAAAAAATAGAGAGAGAGAGAGAAGCACAAAGTTTGTTACAATGTTTAGATGGATTAAGTTTTGTAGTGCCAGCAAATAGATAGGGACAAAGTCTAACAGCTAAGCCATAATTAATGACATAATTTCTCTGAAAAAATATTTAATGACATAACCTCTTTCTTAACCTTTTTCTTAGTTGCTCCCAATTCAATAACTTTCAAAACAAACAATTTGTTTATGCGTTTTCCCCGTTAGTGAAGGCTATTTTGAAATGAGAATTTTAATTAAAGTTAAAATTTGAAATTTCACCAATATTTCGTGTTTAGATTAAGTTTTGTTCTGTCATTGCTTATTATTTTTATATAAGTAAATATTGTACGCGTGGGGCGTTTCGCCATTACTTATAAAGATTATGAAATAGGATTTAGGAATAATTATATAAGATAATAGTTCAGTAAATTTTATAATAAATTATTCATCAAGAAACCTATTTGCATTACCCAATTTATAGTTCTTAACCAATGGGGCAACAATTCACTTCTTCATTTGTGACAACTATACGAGTATATGACCATGTAGATAAACTGAAAATTCCGCCAAATTACTTTTAGATTAAGATAAATTGAATTGTAATGTTTGCTAACTACTCCACATTCCATTATTCCAATTGATGTAATAAACTAAAAGACTCCATGAACAATCAAATTCAAAGTTAAAAAAGAAGAATTAAAGAACAAAACAGAGAGAAAGAAGTTGAACCCAAACCCTTTTAATACCAAACTGAAAGGTTTGAATCCATACTGAGCCATATACTTGGTTAGTAAGCAAACAAAAGAGTCAAATATGCTTTCTAGACATTAGTTGATCTTCCCAGTATGAATATTTAGCATAGGCAGTGTTAAAAGTGATTTTTTTTCTTCCTTTACCCGTCCACCCAAAATCTTTAAGGAAATGAGCAAATTTCTATTACATGAAATGATAATTTTCTAAAAAAATATGAGTCCAGTGACTCCAGTCCACCCTCTAATAGTTAATAATCTTAAAATTAATAAGTTCCAATAGTTAATACTTAATAAATTTTCACGAAATTACTACCTTCCACGTGCTATAAGTAACAAATTCTAATACTTTATGGAGTCATTATAAAGTGTCACATGTTATAAGTAATACATTATAATACTTTGTTTAGTAATTATAAAGTTTTTAAACACATTACAGGATACATTAGTATGATATATATATATATATATATGTAGATGTATACAAAGGGTAGATAAAACATATGCCTCAACTCGATATCTCTTCAATTTAAAAACCCTCTAAATAAAAAAGGAGCCAAAAAATAACTACATCTTGCTCCCAAAGCAAACTCACCAATATAATTGTCAAATCGTGAATTGTATCGAATATCGAAAACCACCATTTCGTGATTCATGTATCGTATCATACGATACAGAAACGAAATGAAAAATGTGGTAATATATGTTAAAACATAAATTACTAGACAATCAAGCATATTAGCTTTATTATATATAAAAGTAATCGAGTAAATATTATTATAGACTAAAAGTAAATTTTAAAGTTACATAATAGCCCCAATGCTCTAAATTAATTTATTAGATATTATTTTAGAATCTTTATAGAGTAACAAGAGAAAACGAAAATTTAGATTCACCTTTAAATTATAAAACAAAAGAGAATAATTCAAATTAACAAGTGGAGATGTATTTATCTATTTATGGAAGGTGATGTGTGAAAAATAGAGCGACATTCTGAAGAAGAAGATATAAAACTCTAAAAAGAGAATAAAGGCTCATTAAGCGATATAGAATATATTTGTGCTAAAAAACTTCTCCATTTGAAATGGTAGAAGGCTAAGAAGGCTTAAAAGTTTTGCTTCTACCCTTTTGGATCTACATAAAAACTTTTTTAAGTTGGGTTTTAACTTTAAAAAGTATCGTGCATTGTATAATTTCGTAAGAATTGTATCAAATCGTAACTGAATCATATGATACAGTGTCATTTTCGATTCAACTTGCGATACATATCAAATTGTGTGCATATCATATCGTATTGTATGATTCTAATAACTATGACTAATAGACTCAAAAACAAGTACCAAATTTGTACTTATTACAAATTCATATTATATACTCCTTCCATCTACAATGAAAATATTATTCGACTTATTCTTTTATGCATATTAGGGCATGCCTAGGATACACTTATATTCATATATTCGTTTATTTTATTTTATCTTTGTAAAACTAAAGTTTATGACTATAACCTGTTATTGCAAAAATATTATTGACAAAAGTCGTGTTTGATAGTGTCCTATGCAAACTTTGATACATATAAAGAAACAAGGTCAACAAGTTAAATAGAATTCTCATTCACGGCCAGAGGGAGAATTTTAATTAATAACTAAAAGATGACAAATCATGAATTTAGCTACATTGGAGCACAACTTCTACACCATTAACACGGGCCGGACTATATCTACGAGATCTCTACACTGAGCTCATTAAACATTAACATAGAAAAGAATGCCAAACAATTTTATTTCAAAAAGATATTAAAATCCTCTTTGTATCGTAAGTTAAACACTGAATGTAACTTTTATACAACTACCAGCAATATAAGTGAGAGATATATATAAGCTTCAATTTAGTATGAAAGTGAATATATATTCTTATCAATAACTGTATGAGTAACCTTAGTAACTAATACTTCTAATGACTAAGAATAATTTATATTACTATAAAAGAGAATAACATCCATTTTTTTCTCTCCATATTCTTGTCTTTTCTCAAAATTTTAGGCACTAAGCCAAATAATGAGTTAACTCACCATATCAAAACTCTGTACTCTTTCCTTGCTCCAGCAGCACCGGCAACCACCACATGACCAGATCCTCTCATAATCCCTAACCATCTACAACATACAACTAAGTCCGAGCCAAATAAATGAATAAAAAATATAAAAAATTGCATTTTAAGGGTCCTTTGATTCATATAGAGAGGAATCGAAAAGGCAATAGATTATATTATGAAAACCAAAATGGAAATTAGGAGAATAAAAGTAATGGGGAAAAATTGAAGAGAAGAAGCTTTATTTACCTGTGATGATAATCGGGTATCATCAATAGAAACAGCACCACCGCCTCTTCCCTCTTCCCTCTTCCCTCTTCCCTCTTCCCTCTCCCCCTCCCCTCCCCTCCCCTCCCTCACAAAGGTGGGACTTGATATAAATCGTTTTATTTCTTTTTATGTGCGGGCCGTGCGGCGGGTGCTATTTTTCGATAGAAATTTGGGAAGTGAATTTTTTTACCTTTTTAGCTAATAGTCATAATCACAACTTTAATTTGATGTGCACATACTCATAAACTTGTAAATTAATATTTTAATTTTAATATTCCCTCCGTCTCAAATTAATTGTATTTTTAGGACTTTTTAAAGTCAAAATGACTATTTTTAAAACTAATCTTTTTATTATTTTTGCTAGCATATAGGTGAAGATATTATAACCAAAAGAAAATATATACAATTTATTACTAATTTCAATTTTTATAATTTTAGAAATATATTTATATATACTTAATTATTAATTTTAAAAATAGTCAATTTGACTTAAAAAAGTCCTAGAAAAGCAATTAATTTGGGACGGAGGGAGTACCTTCTTTTATAAAAGAATTTTATTTGTGAACATCTTTTGTTTAAGAAATATTTATTTATTTTAATAATTGCATAAATGACATAATATCTTTAAAAATTTGTCATTGTAATGTAATCATTGTATAACTGACAATTATTATCTTTAAAAGTAAACATGAAACAAAAAATATCCTTAATATTGAAAAAAATAAAACTTTTTTTCTAAAATAGAAAAATATAAATTCTCTGTGTCATTGTTGTTTCTATTTCTTTTCCATCATTTTTTTTGTAACTCCTGTTGAGTGCCACTACTTAATTAGTAATGGATATTTAAGTATTTTTATTTCAAATAACTAATATATGCTCTAGTTATTTCATAATTTGTAATTCAATGTACATAATAGTTTATTTAACTTACTTTTACAATGGAGTGGAAACAGTGAGAAGCGAAGCACATTAATTATCATAACATTTATTTTATAATACTTTTTTGGTTTATTATTGATTTTTAAAAGTTAATTTAATATATTTTTAAGTTAACTGAGAACTATAAATTTTACGATGCGCAATACATTTTAAATATTTTATAATATTTATTATTACATTAACTATAATTAAATGAATTCATGTCAATTTTAAATTTAAAAATATCAGTAATAATATTATATTTTAAATCAGAGGTTTTAAAAGTATTCCGCAAAACTTTGGCCATATATATATATATATATAGTAATTTAGAAAGCAGAAGCACGTGCAGCAGTCCTCAACAATTTTTGTTTCTTAAGTCTTACGTTTTTGTGCATAAATTATACAAAATGATTTGTATAACAAAGTATTACAAGATATAAAGAGGAATGTAGTACAAGTACAACCAATTAAAATCCAATAAACAGTAAACTCCTCTATTTAACATCCATATATCCATGTTTAGAAACACGTATATGGGGGCATATATATATATATATATATATATATATATATATATATATATTCAATCCCTGCATGTCCAAGTAGGGAATTAAATTCTTCTTCCCCACTAATTAATAAACGAATACAATTAAGATTGGATTGGTAATCAAATAGCTAGGAGTACTAATGAAGTACTAATAATAAAGCAATAATAATTATAAAACTTGAAAATTACAAAGCTTGACCTAGCTAGCTACAAGGATAAAAGTAAGAACTTGGAAAAATTGAGTAATTTAATTAAGCTTAAGCTAGCTGCTGGCCAATTCGCGAGAAGCCACCAATGACTTGTAAATTTCCAAAACAAGCCGGTTATCAAATTCGGTAGCGGAGTAAGCAATTGGAACTTGACGAGCCTTTGGAATTCTTTTTCCACCAAAAATATTTTGGTCTGCTGACAAATTAATCATCATGTTAACATACGCATTCTTGAGCTTCCTCCAAAGCCTCAGTGGTGATGATATAATCCTCATGAACCTCAATTTCGGGACCACTTTGATCCTCCAAGCCCGCTGCGGACTACCACCACCAAATCTGACGGTCTTCATGTTCTTCCGGTGGGCAGTACTTGCACCGTGGAATCGGTTGTATCCCCTTGATCTCCTTTGAAACCTCTTTAAGCTTTCGCTAAACGGATTTGATGAAAGAATTTCCATTTCTTATAACTAATTAATTAACAAAAATATATAGAAATTAAGAAATTAATATATATTGTAGCTAGTAGCTTATAGGTGAGTTGAAATTAAATTGATCTCTCTCTCTCTATATATATATATAGAGATAGATAGATCAATACTTTTCATTGCTAGTTGCTATTGCACACGATGGGTAATACTTTTCGTCTAAAGACAGATACGTGTTGTTTAGGCTAACATTTTTGTTAAGGACTATATAAATGGGTCCAGTCAAATATTGCCGTTTTTTTTAATTATATTAATAATTAATATAGAATATTGATAGTATCAATATTATTTAATATTGTAAGCAGGAAGATATGAGGAAAGAGGGTTTGAGATGGCTGGTAGGCTGTTGAGGTTATGGAGGCTTGAAATGGTTGGGTAGTTTCTCTAAGCGTATATAATAAAGTCACGTTATATCTGGACATAAATTTATGTCCATAAATTGTAGAAGCATATATAATAGAGGCATATTATATTTGATAATAAATTTATATCTATAAATTATAAATATCACCATATGTAAATATATAAGATTAAAGAAGAAATTAAGAATGACCTTATTATAATTTATTCTATCTTATTATTTAAAGTTTGATATTAATTAGTACTTAATCACAATTTAACTTCAATTCGTCATAAATTTGTCTACATATAAATTGTTTCTCTATCTATTAATCTATTACTCCTGGGACGGGGGAGTATTATATATAGCATGACAATTAAAGATCTTATCTAAATTAATTGAGTCATTTTGGTTGGTCATCAAGTTAGTCCCGATTGGGTTTATCATCTCTACTAATACAATGTATGTCATGTTAATTCATAATTATACCAAACTTTTCGTATTTTTGTAATTGTATTATTTCAAGGATGTATATGTATGTATTAAAAAACATATAAAATTATATTAACTATTCAATTTTATATTCAATATATTGCTACTATTTATACTATGTTATTTATACTCAAATTATAATATTAAATATTATACATCACAATTTTAAATTATATCATCAATACTAACACATGTCTTATAATATAATACGCCAACAGAAAGGGTCTAGGCTATTGGGGTGATGATATTGTGACGTGTGTAAAAAGTTGTATTTTGGTATAATAAATACTGCTTTCACAGGGTCATTTACCAGCTGACTTTTAAGCATACAAATATGGTCATTTAAATCATTTTGCATGCAACCCTAGCTACATGCATATGGAAGATCCGTCGATAAAAATAAATAAATTTTGCAGATGCAGATTTGATGTTACTGAATTTCATAATATCTTTTTGATTTTTTCATGACTAGAATACAGTAATTATCATGATACATAAAGAATTGAAACAGTAATTTTTTATAGTAATTATCATGATACGTAAAGAATTGAAACAGTAATTTTTAAGACCTGGTGAAACTAAAAAAAAACACGCTAGAAGCTTCAGAAATATTCATTTATAGTATATGCATGTTTGTGAAAAAATCACTACCAAAAACTAATTTAATTTGTACACAAGGAGCTTTATATATATATATATATATATATATATATATATATATATATAGGCCTAACATTCGAAAATTTAAATGAAAATAGAACTCCCATTTTCTGCATAGATAAGTTTATTTTCAAATAATGCTACGCACAAACAATTATTTCATTCAAATTAATTTTTTTATATTGATGTCACACTACTTTGACTTGGAAAATACTTGAATCAAATTTCAATTAATCTCAATAACACCATTAATTAATTGGTTTTGATGAAAAAAGAAACAGACTAAACCCGAAGAAGTAGAATTATATGGTCAAATTAATTGACAAAACATTAATTTTTTATAACATTCATGTAGCACAACCGTGCAAGTAGCCAACAAGCAAAATATTGAATGCGAGAACTTTGACTTACCTTTCATTAATGATTTTGGACTACTGACTATATATGACCATAATGTGAAGCTGTTGATTGAATTTGATTAATTTGATAGAGATTTTATGATTTTTATATGATTAGAATGTTCTAAGCGATGTGGAGTATATGTGATCCGTGAGAAATTTAATTATATGATAATGAATAAAAACAAAATGTATAATTATAAACATAGTAATTTATAAGAGCACACCTTCTTCCCCCATATGCATATATACCTAAAGAAGAAGATATTTTTAAGAAGAAAAAAAAACAATATTTTTTTCAGAAACAAACATATAGCTAGTCAATGAAATTGAAATTGTTAACTTACGGAAGCAGATTTGTTTGTGCCAGTCTTGTGATTTATACTGTCATCTTATTAGCTTCATTGATAATTCACTAAATCAAAGTGTAATTAACTTTATAATTAATACCACATCATATATCTTTATAATGTCACGTCACACTAATAAATGCATTCAATCTTTAATTATTTTATTATAAATTTTAACAAATAATATTAATAGTTCCAAAAAGTTATTAATTATTAAGAAGACCACGTAAAAGCATCACTTTTATTTGCAAAAGAGCAATTTTAAAATAATTATAAACCCCAAGTTAAGTAACCTCCATTTTGTGTACTGATTTTTTTTTAAAAAACTTTTGTTAAAAGAGCAGTTTTAAAATAATTATATACCCCAAGTTTTTTTTTCTTACCTGAGAAAAAATTTATAAAAAAAAACAAGCTAACCAAAATCAGATAAAAGGATCGAGTTTAGTACGTTTGTAAGTTGGAGGTCCAGTTAATTCTAATATACCTGCCACACCAATATTAAACAAATGATCATTTTGATAACTAGACCTTCGACGCCAATATTAAACAAAAGCATAGGTGGTTAGGAAGTTAGGATTTATAATCACACGTACACAACATTAAAAAACAAAAGATCAGACTCGAAAAGATGTCCAAAGGAAGTTAGACTTTTTTTTGCTGAAATAATAGGTAGGACAAGAAAAGATGTCCAAAGGACTAGACTCGTGATTGTTCTCCCTAGCTACCATGATCAGTAGAGAAGTAACTCACTATTTAGCTTACAAATTTTACGCGAACAACTCATGATTACAAAACTAATCAAGTTAGCCAGCCATTTGAACTTTATTTCAAATTTAAAAAAAAATTAAGCAAAACTAGCTAATTAAGCATTAAAAAAATGATAATTAATTACACTGAAAACCACATTTGTCTTAGACATAAACTGGCCTTGAAGCCATGTTCTTAGTCTCATTAAGAACGCCTATTAAATATATACTACAAGCTTGGTAAAAAAGATCGACAGAAAATTAAAGACAAAAATATTAAATGGTAGCTAATTCAGGATAAGCAACCAATGACTTATAAATTTCAAGAACCAGCCTGTTGTGGAATTCGGTGGTGGAGTAAGCAATTGGAAGTTGACGAGCCTTTGGAATTCTTTTGTCACCAAAAGTATTAATATTATTTGATCCTCCTCTCAAATTAAGCATCATATTTATGCAGGGGTGTATCCAGGATCTACTTCTAACAGTGGCGGATTTTTTTGGGCTGGAGTTTAGCAAGTTACAGAGCGAGATTTGAATATATTAAACATCGTGTGTTTAGTTTTTTTAGAATATAGTAGTAGTTTAGGTTTTTTTTGTCCCTCTAAGTTTAACTTTTTCATAAATCTGTCCGCCCCTTAAATTTATTAAGTTTTATTTTTGTCCCTATCCCTACACCTAAAAAAAAAAGTTGAGCACAGACAGTGCCCATTTTACCCTCCACATAAATCCGCCCCTGTATTTATGGACGCCTTCTTTAGCTTCCTCCAAAGTCTCAACGGTGATGATATAACCCTTAGTTTTGGGGCAGCTTTGATCCTCCAACTCCATTGGGGGATGCCATCTCCTAACCTAATGGTCCTCATCATGTTCTTACGTATACAGCGTTTGTAGAATCCGTTGTATCCCCTTAATTCTCCGTTTAAACCTCTTTAAGCTTTCACTAAACGGGTTTGGCGAGAGGCGGGTTTGATCCATTTTCTTATCTCACTTTTCTTCTTCTGGATTAATTTGTTTTTGCGTGTCAAAGTCGTACTTAATTGTTTGCATGAGACAAATAAAAAGAGAGACTTTAAGAGTGGGTGAGTGAGCATATAGGGCTTCTATTCATCTTTATATCTGATCGATTTAGCTGAGGATATCTAGCATCTTCCGCGTAATTTCTAGACGTTGGAAGAAAACTTGTTTGTGCTCATATTATAAGCTTTGTTTAGGAGGAGGAGGTACTTTTTTCTTCTCTAGATCTCTAGTCAAGAATCTTAACATCTATCTGAGTTTTTTTGGCAAGAGGCTTAGAATACCATTTCAGCCAAAGGCTCTCGGTTCCACTAACGTTGTTATTACGATTGACACTTTTTCTATTTTATTTGAAAGAAATTACTTTTTGAGTTTATTTTTTATAATCAATTTATCTTTTATAATAGATTACAGTTTTAATATATTTTAATTTTTTGGAATGTTTGCTCAAAAAAAAAACTTTGTTTGTCCCATTTATTACCCCATGCCACTGCATATTCTAAAATTAGATATATATATATATATATATATATATATATATATATATATATTCTAGCTTTTCTAAATTAAATTTAAAATTTTAAAATTTTAAAATTAATGTGATATGATTTAAGTTTTAAAAAGCAACAAATATAATAATTAATAATATTTTATAGTTAATTTATAATTGTCAGAGTTATTTTTATTAAAATTAAATAATTTTGAATTAATTTTATTTTTATAATTTCATATATATATATATATATTGACTCTCAAAAATCAAAACTTATTGGTAATTTAAAAATCAGGGAGTAAACTGTGTTAAGAGTAAAATAATGGATAAAAGTAGAAAAGAAAGAAAGAGGACGAAATTAAGAATTAAGACATCATATATATATGTGCAAAATTGACTTATTTTTCATTTACTGATTTTGAACCATTGAGATCGAGAAAAAAGGTTGAACAAGAAGACGATAGGACAGGCTAGGTGTATGTACGTATTTATGCTTATGAATTACTCATCTTATTTATGAATAATGTTAATTAAGGGTCTTAAATGAATGTCAAACAATGTGACACTAAATATTTTAATAGGATTTTATAGCATAATTTATCATAAAAAATATATTCAACTAATATAATGATAACATATCTTTTTATACACTTTTTTGAGATCATACACACCTATGAGTACCTAACAATTAATATTATCTTTTATTTTATATACTCATCAAAATTAGTCATCTTTTTCTTGCTTAATACACAGTCCGCTAGTGAAGGCATCTTTTATATATATATATATATATATATATATATATATATATATATATATATATATATATAAGAGAAAAGAATAAGTCTACGGAGACATGAAAAAAGGATCCAAAAATTGGACATTTTTAATTTTCTTTGCTTTTTTTTTAATTTTTTTTTTGGTTGAGTCCAAACATATTTATACTATGGATTTAAAAAAAAATTAGGAAAAAACATAAAAAATTAGGTCCAATTTGGATATATATCAAAAAAATGGTAATATAGGCCCATACAACCATTTTTTTGATATATATCCAAATTGGACCTAATTTTTTATGTTTTTTCCTAATTTTTTTTTTAAATCCATAGTATAAATATGTTTGGACTCAACCAAAAAAAAAAAAAAAAGCAAAAGAAATTGAAAATGTCCAATTTTCAAGTCTCTTTTCCATGTCAGCGTAGGAAGACTCAAGAGAAAAAGATGTGCATAATTGGAGAGTCCTGGAATTGTATATAGGGTACATTCATTGTGAGATATATATTCCTTACTTTCAATACCTGTTCCAAATCTCATTATATAGTTGGGTTAAAATCTCCCCCCTCACTATACATAATAAATATACAATTTTGTAAAATATATAATACAGAAATTGAAGGGAGAACGAATACTCCACAATAAATAAAGATCGATATTCATATATATATGAAATACAAGTAATGTAGTAGTACGTAAAATATTGAGTAGACATTAATTAATTAATTAATTAATTAAGAGGTAGTAGCCAATTCACGAGAAGCAACCAAAGACTTGTAAATCTCCAAAACCAGCCTGTTGTCGAATTCGGTAGGGGCATAAGAAGCGGGGAGTTGACGAGCCTTTGGTATTCTTTTCTCACCAAACGCCGTCCCATTCCCTGCTAAATTAAGCATCATGTTAACGTACCCGTCCTTGAGCTTCCTCCAAAGCTTTAACGGTGATAAACCCGCCGTCATGCTCTTCCACCGCAACTTCGGAACCACTTTGATCCTCCATGCCCGCTGAGGAATTCCTCCGAACCGTACGATCTTCATGTTCTTTCTCTGATGTGCGCTTGATGATGATGCTGCACCATCATAACGATTGTACCCCCTTCTTTTTCTAGACCCCTTTAAGCTTCCACTCAACGGGTTTGATGATAGTAGTTCCATTTCCCTATATATATATATATATATTTTTTTTTTTTTTTCTTCTAATTACTACTACTTATTTCTTCTCTCTCTCTGTGGACAGAAGAAGAGAGAGAATATTGTAGAGATTGATGAGTATATATAATATAGGTAGGGGCTTCTGCAAGAGTATTTATGTTCGTACATATATGATATATATGTATGAACTAGCTAGCTACTCCACTAGTATGAAGGGAAAATGGGTTAAATTAATATAGTTGGACCGACTGGGTCTGGTCAAGAAAGCCGGTTAGCATTCAATTTAATTACTTACTTGTACATATCTCCTTTCTTTTGGGTTCTGGAAGGCATTGCCATCATTTACAGTGCAGCATAGCAGGCTTTTGAAAAAGAATTTGGCATTAGTACCTACGTACGTACGTAACACCGCTATAATATTACAAATTAATTAATATGAATTTTTCATGTTTATTTCAGATTTTCTGTAATTTTATTTTGAGACTTGAAGTGCTTAATACTATTTTAATTAAGTTTATTACGTAAGTGATTCATAAATATAGTATCATCAAGTCATAATTAATTAATGCATGTACCGTGTGTGTTACAAGTTTTTACATATTTTAATTAATTTTTTTTAGAATAACATTGTTTGACCGTATCATTTATTTTGATTTGCCAAAATTGTTATTTTAGAGATGGTATTTGAATATTGGTAGATAAGGAAGAGGGACTGAGGGAGGATTAAATAAGAGTACAAATTAAGCCAATTGTGATAAAATTATGGGGAAAATATTTAAGAAAATGGTGGAAAGAGACCACAATTTCAAACCCCATATATATATATATATATATATATATGTGTGTGTGTGTGTGTGTGTGTGTGTGTGTGAACGAACATACATTCCTTTCATTTATCTAATTAATACGGAGTATAATATTTTGAACATTCCCGTCTAATACTGTAACAGCAGCAGCGTGGAGATACGGTCGTTGTTGGGAGGGAGGCAGCACTACAAGTCTACAACCTCGCATGTGACTCACATTTAAAAAGTCAAACTGATTAATTTTCGTGTACTTATTTTGCAGTGAGACTATATATATAAAAGATCGTTTTAAATAAATATAACTTGTAAGTTGTAAAACACATCTTCCTCACGCAACAAGCCCCTGTATATTATTCTAATGCTTCTGAGTTCTGACTCATTTTATGCTTTTAGGAAACATTGCTAGTTGGAAGCAATGATGTATCAGCTAGATTATACTTTCTCCGCCTCATAAATTTTAATTTAAGAACACAAATATACAATTTATATATACATATATATATTAATATAGAAGAGAGGGTATAAATAACTTTTAATTTTATTTATAATGAACTTCGCATAAGTACACGATGAGTCTTTATTTTATTCAAAAAAAATAGTGAATCTTATTTAAATATTTTTTAAAGTAAAAATAAAATATTCATGCAATATTTAAATTTTAAATTGTGTACTTCATACTTCTGTGAAAGAATAAAATTCTTTTGTACCGTATCTTTTCTAGAACGAATGGAGTGTGAAATTAAAAGTAATGTTCAAGGTTTTCAAATTTAATGTTTCAAACAATTTATTATTATTATATTGATTGACAATGTTAATATTGGTGAATAAAAATATAAAAAAATAATATTTTTACACGTATTTTTGAAATGTCCTATTCATCATAAAATTATTAACATACTTTTTGCATAGGCATACTCCACATATGTAATTATTTTGTTGTGGTAATAACTACGGAACTGGATTCTTAAATACCGTTCACGTTAGCAAAGAAGTACGCAAAATTAGAGAACAAAAAAGTATTCCCTCTGTTTCATATTTTTTTAATAATTGTTGACTTTTTAAAATTAATTTAAGAGATTTTTAAATTCGAAATTGACATAAATTTTTTTAATTTTAATTAATAAAATGATGAATATTATAAATTATTTAAAAACTATAATTCATCATAAATTTTTTATTGTTTCATAATTTTTAATAATCATCTAAATTTTAAGTTAAAAAACATCTCAAATTTATTTTTAAAAATCAATAATAATCATATACGGAGTAATTTGAATTGAAGAGAGAATAAGTTCAAAAAATATATAAATGAGTAGAAGTTCAAAAATGTCAAAAATTTTATATTCATTTCACTCTCTTATTAGGATTTAAACTCTGACATTCTCTAGTAAACTTCAAAGCTAACTAAGTCATGCTATACGTCACCCACTATTTTGTGACAAACTATAATCCACAATAACGGAGTCTTAATCAAATTTAATTACACACACTCGTACGTCACAAAATTAGAACACCATTTAACTCTAGATTCATTTAGGCCGCCCAACAATTTTCTAAGACAGCCGGTTTTCTAGAAAAAAAGAAAAAAAATTGTAGGCTGCTGATTCATGTTTTATGTTTAAAACGATTATTAAGATTCAACATTATAAATTGTAATTGTGTTACATCTATCAATATGTTTACAATTTTGTTACTTGTTTTCTCTAGCTTAGTACTCCATCCGTCCCAAATTAATTGCTTTTCTAGGACTTTTTTAAGTCAAATTGACTATTTTTAAAATTAATAATTAAGCATATATAAATATATTTCTAAAATTATAAAATTGAAATTAGTAATAAATTGTATATACTTTCTTTTGGTTATAATATCTTCACCTATATGTTAGCAAAAATAATAAAAAGATTAGTTTTAAAAATAGTCAATTTGACTTTATAAAGTCCTATAAATGCAATTAATTTGAGACAGAGGGAATAATTTTTATTTTTATACTTTACTACAAGGTTACAACACAATAAAACGTAACTAGTAAGCATAGGCTGATCTATCATTAGCATGTATAATGGTGGACAAATGACCACCACCGGCAACTAAACATATATTTATAATATTAAAAAAATTATTTGTTTTGTTTTATTTTTATTTATTTATTATATTTTTTCAATTTAAATGCAAAATTAGTGTTAAAGAAATTTTCTACTCTACCCAATTTTAAGGAAAGAGGGAGGCGTTGTCACATATTGTAGACATAGTACTCGGAATCACAAATTTTTATACGAATGAAATGGTGAGGCAGTAAATGGTAACCAAAAAATAGGATATTCATACGTGTTCATATTCGTTTAAAACGGATATTATTTGTATTCGATTTAAATGGATATTATTCGTATTCGATTAGAGATATTCGTAAATAAACGGATACAAATACAAATACATGTATATTCGCATCCGTTTAACATCCGTCCGCTAACATATTTATCGAATCAGATATGCGGTATCATTATCCTGAGCAAAGAACGGCGGGTCTTAGTATAAAATTATAATATTTTTTAATATCTTTTTTATTAAATAGAGTGATTAATTTTTTTTCTTTTGAATTTATAATTTAATCATATGGTTGATGATTGTGTTATGTTATATTAATATCATAATAGCAATTTTTAATTATTTATTTTCTAATTTTAATTAATTATGTTAATGAATTAGTATAGTTATTCGGAAATGGATAATATTCGAATTCAAATAGTTTTTCAAATATCGAATTCGAATTGTACCTGAAGAAATTCGTCGAATATCAAATACAAATACGAATAAAATATTTGAATATCATTATATTCGAAGTCAAAAATGTCTGTTTACGGTCCTAAATCGGTGGGTGTGAGGCAAACAAGCAAGTAAGATGTCAAGACTTTTGACTTTTAACCACCCTTTTGGACCGAGAATGATTAACTCTAATTATACGCTTTATTTTAAGAGGAGTTCATGACAACAGCCCAGGCCAACTCTTAAAGCCTAATACATTTAGCCTATTATTGGTCGACTAGTCCAGCCCAATGTCTATATCAACCATGCATAATTTAATCATCGCTCCAGCGAATACAAACAAAAGCAGTTCCGGAAGATGGAAAAATTCATGAGCTCAACCCCCCAGTCCGAGTACAGAATTAATTCTTGTTAGAATGGGTTGTAATGTAATGCGTTGGATTTGGGAATTTGGTGTCGTCATTAGTTTCGAATTTCTGAAATCTTATATGCTGAAGCCTAATAATCAACATTCTACCAAACAAATTATATTTTAAATACATATTTTAATAGGTCAAAGATGATAATTTAGTGATAAAATCCTTCTTTCTATTATGTAAGATTACAAATTTTAGTTTATTTCTTAACAAAATTAGAATCAACATCCTTCCCGTTTAGTAAAACTCTCATTTTGACTTATGAAAATTTATGTATATGATCTTACTGCTTAGTTATTTATCTGGTTTTAGTTGATAGAATCTTAATTATTATAAATTATTAAAAATTATTGTTAATTATAAGATTTGTTATGTTCAACTTAGATTAATTGCCATAATTTTAATTTAATGAGAAAAGCTGACATAATTGTAAAAATAAAAAATTGATAAATAATAAAAAAACACAACATAAATAAAAATATTACATAGAAGATAAAAAAAAAAGTAAATATGAATTTGACTTCCCTCCATTATACTTTCCCTTCGATTCTATTTAATACATAATGTTTTCATCTTAACATTTTTGTTACTAATGATCCAACTATGTTAATAAATATTTGATGATAATGTGATCAATTATACAAAAAATTAGAATTATTGAGTAAAATTTTATCGTTAAAATTAGCCATTAAAATTATAATAAAAGTTTTTAATATCCATCAAACGAGGCAAAAGTGTTGAGTTATTTTACTTTTTAAAATAATAATATAACTCAATATTATAAATAAAATAATATGTACTGATTTCAGTTACCTTTATTAAAAATATAAAATTTTAAAGCAATTAGGGTATGTTTGGTTATTGGCGTTTATAGCGTTTGCAGTGGTAGCGTTTAAATGTCCAAACACATCGTACTATTTTTAGAACGTTACATTTGCACCCAAAAACGCAGTGTTTATGAATTAAATAAGTTGCGTTCGAATTAAGTTGTTTGTAAATGAATAAGATTCTCAACTACGTTTGGTGTATTTAAAAAATTTAAATGCATAAAACGTTTTAAACACCAATAGATGAATAAACACTAGATAAAATTGGAGAAAAAAATGTATCGGGTGGAAGCCAAGTCCATAAAAATATAATTTTGCAAATTAAGAAAAAGAAAGAAAATGTAAGAAATTCAGTGTCAGTCAATAGCCAAAACCTCTTGGTTATGGCTGTAAAATGAACCAAACAGTTCGGGCTCGATTCGTATTCATTCTGCAAAGTTCGATTCAAGTTAGACTTAAAATATAAATAATTCAAATATGAGTAAATTTTAAAGTTCGATAAATTACTCGAATCTTTTCAAATTGTAATTTTTTATTGATACTCGAATCATATTCGTTCGAAAAGTTCAAACTGCTCGGCCTCGATTTGAGATTGGGCTCGACTCAGTAGTTAAAGGAGTCTCAATCAAACTTTATTTCATACTCAATAAATTTTATAAACCAAATCTGAGCAATTCAATAGTCGACTAGACTCGGTTCATTTACAACCCTATTCTTGGTAGAAAATGTATGACTCGTCCTAACCCACTAAAAATTTAAGGGTAATAATCGTGTTGTGTTTAATAAATTTGTGTCGTGCCAAAACTCGTATATAGACGTATTTATAATTCAAATTCGTTTATAAATCCTAATCGCATCGAAAATTGATTCGTATTTAAATAATGTTTATGATCCGAACTTATTTATAAAACGTTTATGACACTAATATAACTCAAAAATTACTCGTATTACTTGTATTCATACTCGTGTCGTCAAAAATTGCGGCCCTAACTAAACCTTGTCACCCCATTACGTTGGCTCGAGATTTCAAGGCAGGTTGAGATCGTAATAAATCAGTCAATAACTGAAATAACGTTAAACAATCTTAACTTCACAGTCTCGAGAAGGTTTGTATATAACGCCGCTATTCCAGCCCTATATCATCCAACTGACGTCACACATACATCATAACACAAACCCTATTGATCAAGGCTGTCACAGTTTCTCCCTCACCAGCATGTCGTCCAGAGATTCACTTGCTTAAACTTTACAACTCACAGCTAGTTGCTAAGCCACCAAAAATAAATAAATTAATTAAGAATAGTAACTTCGCAACTTGCCCGAAATATAAATTTCACCACTAAACCCCTTGCGAAAACTCTCTCAAATCTTCCAATCTCCACCATGATGGACCCACCACCGGCTGCAACCACCACACTGCCGCCGCTACCTAACACTAAGCTCCGTCTAATGTGCAGTTACGGAGGCCACATAGTACCCCGCCCAAACAACAAGTCCCTGTTCTACTCCGGCGGCGACACCCGTATCGTCGCCGTGGACCGCCGCAGCACCATCGCCACCCTCTCCGCCTTCACCGCCCACCTCTCTCTCACCCTCTACAACAATCGCCCTTTCACTTTAAAGTACCAGCTTCCTAACGAAGACATCGACTCTCTCATATCTGTCACCACAGATGAGGACCTCCAGAACATGCTAGAAGAGCACGATCGCATCGTTAGTTCTCCTACGCCCGCCCGCATCAGATTGTTTCTCTTCCCTACCAAAGCCGAGTCCCTTGGTACCGTACTTCTTGACCCAAAATCCGAGTCATGGTTCTCCGACGCACTGAAGAGCACGATGATGATCCAGAGAGGGCAGTCTGCTAATGCGGGTGTGGGTAATGGGTTAATGGGGTTTGAAGGGTTGGGTCTTTCGGATTCATCAGTGGATGCTCAGGGTGAGAGTTTGAGTAATGGTGGGGAGGCTAAGAATGGGTTGTTGGATTTCGGGTCCATATCGGAGTCCATGGTTTTGGAGACCAATTCGTCGTTTGGGTCTACTAATTCTTCAACATCCATGTCGAATTTGCCACCAATTGGGGTTTATGGTGAGGATTTGCAGGACAAGAAGGTCAGGGTAGCCTCATCAGGTTCAATTGATAGGTACCTAATATCTTTTGATTTCTTGTACTTGTTCAATTTTTCTGAATACATATGGTTGCTGGTAGAATGTTGGGAAGTCAAAAATTGGATCTTTACATTAAGGAACAAATTATGTGCTAGCCACTTGAAATAGTTATCCATGCTTACCATTCTTGCCAAAGAATTGTCAGAACTAGAAAATGATCCAAAATAGTCCGTATAGAAACAATTTTTTTTCTTTTGCATTTTGGACATGGAACCCAGAAATACTGCACTAGCTGATGAAGTGCTAGAAATTGATATGAAAGGAAAAGGAAAAGAAAATAAACCCACAAAAAAAGAAAAGACCCTCCTAGGAAACCTAATTCTACTAATATATACTTTGGAAAATCTAAGACTATATGTTCAGTTAACACAGTGGATTGTTCTGTTTCTCTCCTTTCCCTTGTGGTTACTGAATTGTAAATTACAAGCATTTTTTATTGCTCTATCAATAATGACTATGTATAATGCACCTAAAGTTGATATTACTAATTTCTTAACGATAGTTATAAAATTAGTTAGAAATTCACCTCCTATTGTTTGTAAAAATTGTAACGTGAAGTACTAAAGTAGGATGGGCGTGCAAAATAGGTAAGTAGAATAGGTGTACAAAGTAGTGCATGTAGCCTTAAATTATTGAATAATGCACACAATGAGGTACTCCATCAGTCTCAAAGTGAAGAAGAAATGTTGTCAATTTCTAAATCTGCTAACTCAAATTATGTAAAACAACATTGATGTTGTGATGCTGGCAATGCACAGCAGGCAAATAGGATCATTTTGTTTTAGTCTATTTTGAGGAAAGTTGGTCTCGTTTAAAAGAGGAAAACAGGACTCTTATTTTTGGACAAAGGGAGTACTTGTTAAAATATAAAATCGACTTAATATTATCCGAACTTCAAGTAAAGAAGACTTGATTAATGACTTGTGTCCAAACAAGACTGTGAAAAAGTTCATTTGGATTAAACTTGCATATACAAATGTAAGCTTATATGCTTAAATCTTGACAATACTTTATCTTGTTTTATTTCACTCATGTTCCTTCATTTTACTAGTAGCCAGATAGAAAACTAGATAATTTCCTATACCACACCTGTAATAATTTGTTTTTTGAATTGAGCAAATGGTTGTTGAACTTTGACAGTGATAATAGTGTCACAAGTGCTGTGTCTCATCCAAAGACTGGAGTCAATCAAGACCAAGCCGTTCATGTGACATCGTTGGACACCAAATTATTTTCAAATGTAGGTTCAGATAGTATTATCTTTGATTCTTCATCCATGATTCAGATGCAAAAAGCAATTCAAGTTTCTGGACATCAGTTGCCTCAAGCATCAGAGCAAAACTTACATCATCAAGAAGTCCAGTACATTCATTCAGGTGGCCATTACATATCACCATACCCCACAGGCCCATTGCCAATCTCATCTTACTATCCAGTGTATCACCCTCCACTTCATCAACAACAGCATAGCCCTTATCCGCCTAATCCGCCGTACCCAGTTTACTTGCTGCCTGTCAGACCAACTCAATCCTACAATATGTCTGTGGTGAATAATCTAAATAACACCACGAATCTTGCTTCTAGTCGTCCTCCTCTGCATCCACAAACCTCCATGATCAATACCCGATTAGCTTATAAGGAAATCACGGAAGCTCCTCCCCTACCTGTATTAGCTTCAGACGTTTACAGTAGTACTGCACCTTCGAATCAGAAACAACAACAATTTATGGATCCTTCCGAAACATATCATCCATCCCAGTCTGTGGCCTCTGCTCCGTTGGCTACTGCTACTTACAGTACTGAACATGATGATGATGATGATCTTGCTTATGCTCAGATATACAAGAGTCAGCCTCCAGCACCTGCACTGGCTCCACGGTATGAAACCATGACAAAGGCAACAACGGTACTGTTATCTGAGACTTCGCCACAGCTGCATGCAACCTCAAAGCCAACATAAGAAAGTTCTCCAGTTAGCAGCAATTTTGGTACCAAGTGTTTTATAAATTTACACCTGTCTTTCCTTTATACTCCCGTTTGGTTTGTGTTTCTGTTTTGTGATAGAATAAACTACTAATGTTCCTTTGATATATTTATTATTTATTTTTATAAGATATTTTTAGGCATAATGCTCTTCTTGTTATTCAGGTGTGTAATTCGTGTTTGTTGATTCCTTAATCTTATTCATATAATCTCCGGGATAAAATAAAAACTGGATTCATGGAACAGGAGAAGTTCACTCTCAAATTGATTGCCAATTTTGAAGAATACTTCTTTGAGAAATTAACCGCCAAATTCTTCTTTGAGAATTTGCTATACCAGTATTGCCCCTCTAACAAATTAAAACTCATTTAAGCAATAAATTCTTCAGAATTTAAAGGTGATAAGAATTGACATGCACGATATATAGCAGTATTTTTTAATTAGTAGGGTTTCTCTATGTTAGGGAAGCTAGGTTTAAATTTATATTATTTAGGAATTTAGTACTTTCTTATTTTATATTCAAGTATCTTGGTTGCTTATATAAAAATGCTTGTTAAGCCTATTGATGTATTGGATTGTCAACTTTTGATGATTAACTATTAATTGTAATTCAGTGTATGTGCACATCTAGAGGGGATTTAGAGGGGGGTGAATAGGTGTTTAAGCTAGAAGTGATCGTCAATGATAAATTTTTATTTTTCTGTTACAGGTTTAAAACAGACAGGTGAGTTCTATGACTTTTGGTGTCTGCTTTAGACTAAATTCTACTTTAGTTAAAATGCAGTCAGGAAAAAATAGCAAGAGTTGGTGTCTTGATTAGTTCACTTAGTATATCAGCGGAACACTATTATGCAGATGTGTACTAACTGTTTAAATGCAGAATGAAAACATAAATGATCAAATCACACAAAATAGCAAACCACATACACAAATATTTTTACGTGGTTCAACCCCTATCATCTAATTTAGTGACTTAATCCACGTCCAATACCAATTAGTATTGGAGACTCTTTTTATTAAATTTAATATTCAATTGATTATAAAAGAACTTCTTGTTCAAAGAAGCTTTGCTATGATTTGGACACGATTGCCCCATTTATACCTCTGCTACCTTGAAAGCTTCCTTTGAGTAGATCCTATCCACTACTGGATCGACTAAGCGTGGATAGACTAAGCCAAACAAGGTTTGAACTCAGATTTTAATACAAGGAAATATGATTACAACGATTTTTCAGCCCAAAAGAAATTAAGAACATTACATTTGATTGTTTGAAAAAGACTTAATAAACTCTCAATGTAAGTATCTCTATATAAAATGGATTATAGCTTCAAGAGTTCTCGTCTCCTTTTTGTCGAGCAAGATGTCTTTATATAAGATGAAGACCAACGACTAAATGATAAGTTGTTAACAAGGAAAGCTCATCCATTGATTGCAAAAGATTATAATTTCAACAACTTTGACATAACCAACGGCTATAAAATTTTTCGAAACAGCCAGTTAGAGATATGAAGGTTGTTAGAGTCCATACTCTAGACAACTTGAATAACTAGACTAGTTTTCTTAATAAACTCCAGTTCAAATTAGAACAGATTGCTCAGCTAAACAGATTCCTTAATAGACTCCAATTCAAAACTGATTTGACAAAATATATATAGAGAAATAATTTTCAGCAATAATAATTGCCTTGCTGTTAAAACTCTTTGGGCTAGGAAAACTTTCATACAAACCCATAGGTAATTTCTAATGGACTTAAATCTAAATTGGGACATCATGAAAAAAACAGTCTATTTTATTTTCAATAATTAAACCCTTATCAAATCAGCCCTGAACATAATCAATTTTGTCCATTAAATAACCTACATACACAAGTATATTGTCATCATTAAAATCACAAAAAATAAAAACTAACATTAATATCCCACTTAAAATCCGCTTCTTCTCTTATTTATTCTTGTTCTTCTTGGTACATTATGCATTAGAAGACCTAATAGCTACTCCCTCCCCATTTAGAAAAAAATAAAAATAAAAAATAGCTATTCCCTCCATTCCAATTTATATGATATATATTGACTTTTTACAAGTCAATTTCAAATATTTTCAAATTCAAAATTGACATAAATTCATTTAATTTATGTCAATATAATTATGAATATCATAAACTACTTAAAAAGTATTACTAATTATAAGATTTATTGTTTACGAAACGTAAATGAATTATATCGATTTTAAATGTAAAAATATTTCAAAGTGACTTTTAGAAAGTTAATATTGGTTTTATAATTTAAAATGGAGGGAGTATTTACGGGGATGCGCAGAAATAGATATTCAAACTTAAAAGAAATTGTTTTTCCATCCAAATAAATCTCCTCACTTCACCTCACAAACTATGTGTAATCCGTCACAGAAGCTCAAGAGGACAACACATTTAATGGGTTTTATCCTCTTTATTTCTTTTTCATTTACACACTGCAACTGATAGAAGTACTTTGTAGACTTCTAATTATGTATAACATTTCTCCATATCATTTCTAAGCTACTTACAATCACTGCCACAAAAATCTTCTTTTTACATTATTCTCCACACAACCCAGCGACATTTTCCTTGGGTTAGCATAAAAACAAACTTGAGGCAGGCATTTTCTAATGCTCTTGCATGTTAACTCGTTAGCCTTCCCACATAAAATGTGTGACAGAGCCATTTATTTGGCGAGTTCATTGCTGAGAAGATGATGGCTGTGTTTATGATCAACAGCTCAGTGACCCCTTTGAATGTTCTTGCTGCTAAAGAACTTTGATAGATTTGGCACCCTCTTTCTCCTCTTGTCAACTTTGATAGAAGTGGATCTAGACAGATTCCAACCTGCTGGAGATGCAGACTTTCGGAACTTTGGTCGTCTTGCAGGTGTTGAAATGCCATTTCTATTTATGCTTTTTCTAGAAGAGGCAACCTCAAACTGAAACTTTTCAGGCTCCAAAATCTTGTCGCGTTTCTTCCCCAAATTCCATACCTCGTCCTCAACCACTCTCTTTGCAGAAATTGGTTGCTCTGTTTGACGTACCTTATGCTCCTCCTCCACCCTTAGCTCTCTGATTTCTTTCCGAGTGATCTCGGTTTTCATTAATATCTCCTTCTCACTTGCCTTCAGAGCTTCTATCCAAGCCTGCGCTGCAGCAACCTTTTTATCTGCAACTTCCTCAGCCCCAGCTGCCCGCCCTTTTAAGTACTCGTATTCAAAAGTTGATATAGTTATTGTGGACCTAGTCTGAGAAGCCGAAGCTCTAGCTCTCATGGAATTTTCAACTAGAGTTTTTAGATTCTCAAGAGCCATGGATTCTGATGATTTAACGGCTGTGAGTTCTTCAATTGAAGCTTCTAATTTTGCCTCAGCTAAGTCAATCTCAGACTCAATTTTCGGAACTTCAGCCTTTATCTTTGCAGTATCTTCAGTGATAATTTCCCTTTCTTTCTTTGCTGCCTCTGCTTCTGTTTTCAACTGTTCAAGAGTGCCAGCAAGACTTGATGACATGGAATTAGCCTTCTCTTCTGCTGCAGATACAGCTTCAAGTTTGGATTTCGCTCTTAGCAGCTTTGAATTGAGACTTTGAATAGCTAAATCTGCCTTCTCGTCTGTTTTCCTCAATCGAGCTATTTCCTGTACAAGATGCTTGAACTCATCCCGTATGATATCCATGGAGGCCATGAACTGAAAACCTTCTTCATTAATGGCAGCTAATTCTTTCTTTGCGGCCTCCAATTCTTCTAACACCGAGTGTAAGAAAGATAGAGATTTGGATTCTTCGCCTTTCATAGAACTATCCTCAGGCTGCTTCAAACTCTCTTTTCTTTGGATATCCATTGCCTGAACTAAAGCTAGTTCATTCTTTAGCATATTGACATCATCAGTTGTAACAGCCAGTTTTGTTTCAATCTCTCTTGTGCGATCAATCTCTTCAAGTAGGTCATTTACTTTCTTTCTGGTTCCCTCGAGCGCCGATGAGTACTGCTCAGCTTCCTCTTTTCTCTGAGCTTCGATTGCTCCATACTCTTTAAGAGCCTCAATCCGTGCCAACTCAACTAACACATGCTCTTCATTGAGCTCATCGATCTCTTTCCTAAATGTTTCCACCGAGCTTGAATAAGACTGGATTTTGGAGCTTGAGGCTTCCGCTTCCTTCTCTGCTTGCCTTCTTTCTTCTAAAACAGAAGCCATGTCAAGCTTAAGCTTGCTTAGTTCCTTTTTAATATATTCCAGTTCTCTGATAACTTCTGCGTACTGATCATCCTCTGTTTTCCTTCGGGATGATCGCAGGTCTTCTTTGCGCCTTTTTTGCTTCTCTAATTCTTCAATCTTCTTTACTCTGGAATTCGATTCTTCAATTCTTGAAGCTAGATCTTTGACAGTCTTCTTCGCGCCAGAGAGCTCTAATTCTGCCTGGGCTTTAGCTGATTCTGCATTTGTTATGCTCTCTTTAAAGTGAATAATGTCTCTCCTTGCCGAATGTAGCTCCCTTTTTATTGGAGATGGCTTCTGATGATAGTTAAAGCATTATTAGAGTAAAAACGAGTAATCTGTATAAACTATAAAGCATAAAGGGTACATAAAAATTCATCACAAGAATTACCTCCGAGACATCCTTTAGGGGTTTCTTCATTGGAGAATAAAATTCAAACCTTTTCTCTCCATATAAATTCAAAGCTGCTTTTACCGACCCACTTCTGTTTCTGTTATCAGACTCGCCTCCCTCCATTTCAAACTCTTTTGAGATTTTCTCCACCATAAAAAAGAAAGGACAACCAGAAAGAAAGAAAAGAAAACCCAGAGATTTAAGACTAATTTTCTCAAGAATCAGATAATTTGAAGTATGAAGTTGAGGATTCTGTTTTCACCTGTTAATGCTGTGAAAGAATGGAATTTGGAATTGGTAATGGTGGTGAATCTTCTTCAAGCCGATAGGTTCAACAAGGAAACCATGAAATATGGATAACAGAGGAGTAGAAGATAGTGAACCCCTGATGATTGGTTGTTATTACAAGCATTTCCTGCCATCTGATTTTAACTTGGGACCCGCACTTAAAATAGTCTGGCTCACCCTCCTCCATTCTTTTTCTGGAATGTTTTGGAGTATTTTAAACAAGATAAAAAGATAATAATAAAAAAGTAAAAAGCCATACAAGACAAATTTGTATCTCTCGCTATATTTTGGTAATTTAATGCTAAATTTTGGAATTAAAATTCAAAATGAAAGAACCTTTATAATTTCATAAAATAAAAAGGTAATTATAATATGGCACTCAGTTCTTGTTAAACATAACTTTTGTGAAAAGTGGGAGGAAAAATAGAAATTCATAGAAAAATCAGGCTGGAGCAAGAAAGAGAACAAAATAAGTGACTGGGAAAATAAATACATAAATTACACAGGTAAAACAAATTTATTTATTTATTTATTTATGATACATACATATTGTCATATAGAAGAAGGTCTATGTATAGTTTGCCTTTGCTAATTGGGATTTGGGGGGACGATGCATACAAATATTGGTACATAGTAGTACCCGTTACCATACAATATACGGCCATCAATCGCGCCAAAATTATAAGCTATTATTTGTTTGTTTCTGGATACATCAATTTGTTTACACTCCATTATTTCAAGCAATTTTTTTTTTAATAAAAAATGAAACTTTAACATAACGATGATCTGGTTACAACTTTCGTAAGATATAATGTAATTTCGATTATTTTGCTGTCCAACAAGCTAATCCGTAAAAGTTAAAACTTATCGCTCCTTCTTTAATCAGTGTAACGGTCAATATTAGAAACTACCTATTATTAAGTACAAAAATATTATTTTAAAAATTTAAATAAATTCACATCTCAATTTAAAATTTAAAATTATGCAAATTAATTAGAGTTGAATTCAAACGAGACCATTTTTGTTGGAAAGAGAATGTTTCTCATTTTTTTTTATTTAAAGAATGAGAATAAATTATATATACATGAACGGTAAAATTAGAGTTTTACACCCTCAAATAACAATATGTCATGTCATGTAGGGAGTTTAAGAGAATATCAAGTGATTTGGAATCTAATATAATTAGTAAAAAAGTTTTATCATGATAAATAAGAAATAAAAAATCTGTCGATGCAATTAAATTTTTTTAATTTTTTTCTAAATTTTCTAAATGGCATATTATTATCGAAGGGTGTAAAATTTTAATTTTACCATCCATGCGTATATAATTTATATAATTTATTCGCTTATAAAATTCTACTCTATTGTCGATTCTAGCACTGGTATGGTATGGGTAATGTTAGAAACGGAGTGATGGTTTCCTTGTGTTGTAAGTTGTAACTCTAGAAAATGGTGCATGGGTCTTGGGGTCTATTATGAATAAATTTGATATTTATTTAATTTTACTTTTTTAAAAGATAAAATTTGATACACTAATAATATATATACACATGTGATTTGTTAAATTCATAGCACATCATTAAAATGAAAATAATAATATTTAAGAAAAATATTTTTTTAATAAATTAACATGATTCTAACCTTACTTACGTATACACGCATGATTTTTATTTATTTTTAATATATAATAATACTTCAGACCTACATATTTTTGAAAACGGAGACAGCAATATTTTCAGGAGTCCAATCAATGGACAAACTAATAGAAACGGCAGACAAACTAACAGAAGCGGCATATGAATGAATCATATATGGGCTGAAAGTTAATTGGATTAATGGGTCACTCCTGAGACAGGCAGTTGAGTTTTGGGCTGTCATGCTCAATGATTAAGCCCAACCACAAAGCTGCCCTTTACTTTATTCTTACGTAAAAAAGGGTTGACTGTTGACAAATCGCCAAAATCAATGCACATGGGACTGTTTCCAAACAATTCGATTCAGCGTCGGAGAACTTAGGTCTATACATCTAACGGTTAAAAATTCAGAATCATGAACGCTGATACTGTTGCGTAGCAGAAAAACGCCATCGTTGCCTCTTCAGAAACTCAACTCGAGAAAATTCTTCACACTTTGTTCAATTGGATTAACAGATCTGAATTGAGCTTTCGTTTTAATGTCGCAGAGTAGAGAAGAGAGAGAAATATTAATTCTCCATTGTTAGAGCTTGATTGGTGATCATCAGATGGACGTGGAGAAGTCTTCCTTATGTAATTGCGTAGTGAACTTTCTATTGGAAGAGAATTACTTGTTATCGGCGTTCGAGCTTCTTCACGAGCTACTCGACGACGGCCGTGACGCTCATGCCATTCGCCTCAAAGAATTCTTTTCTAATCCCTCTCAATTCCCTCCCGATCAGATCTCCCGCTTCAATTCTCTCCGAGGTCTCTCTCTCTATATATATTGTCTGCATTTCTGACTATCTATAACTGTTGCTGCAATTGGTTCATGATTTTTTACGAGAATTAATTGTCCTTATTCAAGTATGATCCGAGCATATTGAATTTTTACTTAAAAAACTGAGCTCTCTTTGTTTATATTTACTTGAGTTTTGATCTGAATACTGTTCCAATTACCTACTGTGTGCTGAGAAGTTAAAGGCATTGTTTATATTATCATGTTAATAATTTTTAATTCATCAAATACATAACAGCTGAACACTAGTTCATAAACTTAAAAGCTTTGAGTATGATTGATTATGCTTCCTTCGTAGTCAAACGAGATACTGGAGTTTTGCAGTTATATTTTGTTTGTTAACGCCAAGATTCGTCCACGTGTCCAAATCACCAAAAGCGCGTCAATCCTGCACAGAAATGAGACCACACTCAGGGAGTTTGACGGTTTTATCCGCCGGGGGATAGCTCCAGTGTGAGAATAAGTACAGGCTGAATCAGGTTTTAACAATGGAGGCTTAATGCTCTAGTGCCGTAAAAAGATCATTACCTTTGAAATGGAGGTTTAGCCTTGTATTTATAGTCATCGCACCGCACCAACGTCACGCCTATCCCCGAATAATAAGTAGGCCTCCTCATTAGGTCAGATTTCTTAATGGGATTAGACTGGACCTCCTTTAAATAAGGTAGGCGTCGGATTACATCCTGACACTTACCTTGAGAACAGGGATTTGAAATAGGCCTTGGAGCCGTTCCCAATAAATTGGTCAGGCGTTAGTGCCGATCAGGAACAGGCTTTGGAGTCGTTCCCAATAATTGGTCAGGCGTTAGTGCCGATCAGGAACAGGCCCTGGAGCCGTTTTCAATAATTGGTCAGGCGTTAGTGCCGATCAGGAACAGGCCTCGGTGCCGTCCCCAAGAATTGATCAGGCGTTAGTGATGATCAGGAACAGGCCCCGGTGCCGTTCCTTCAAGGAAAATGCCTCTGATAGAAAGTTGTGGATGGTTCGAAGAGCAAAAATACTTACCGGCTTCGGGCAATGTTGGGGTGTAATTATTGGGCTTCTGGTAATATACTCTTCCATTAAATGTCCCATTGTAATGGAAGACTGGGGGCAATGTTGGGGTGTGATTAATTAGGCCCAAATGATATGGTGGGCCACGATTCACGTGGGGGAAACCTTCCCACGTGGGGTTCTGTTTTAGCAGTTGGAGTAGTTTTAGATCCCTGTTCTCAAGGTAGGTGTCAGGATGTAATCTGACGCCTACCTTATTTAAAGGAGGTCCAGTCTAATTCCATTAAGAAATTTAACCTAATGAGGAGTCCTACTTACTATTCGGGGATAGGCGTGACGTTGGTGCGGTGCGATGACTATAAATACAAGGCTAAAACTCCATTTCAAAGGTAATGATCGTTTTACAACACTAGAGCATTAAGCTTCCATTGTTAAAATCTTATTCAGCCTGTACTTATTCTCACACCGGAGCTATCCCCCAGCGGATAAAATCGTCAGGCTCTCTGAGTGTGGTCTCGTTTCTGTGCAGGATTGACGCGCTTTTGGTGATTGGGGCGCGTGGACGAATCTTGGCGTTAACATTGTTGATGCATTATTTAGAGTATTCCAACTATTTAGTGATGTTTGCATACAATCTTTCAGATTAGAAAGCATAACCTATCTAAATTGATTAGAATTTAATCTACGCATCCCTTTGATACTTTAGCTAAACATGTGTTACTAAAATTTAATATGCTATTAAGTTTTTAAGTTCATTGTAATTAGTGAATCTTCAGATTTCACCTTAGGTAATGATCACCAAGTTCAAATTGTAAATCAGTTTTTTCAGCTTTTAATTTTACTTCCAAGGAAGAAAATCATAACGTTTTGTGCTGAGTACATGTGCGAAGAGAGAGTTTAGAATTTTCCATCTTATGATTCAAGACTAGGGCCTGTCTACAATAGCAAACAATACTAATAATTGTGTAGTGAGTGTTGAGCGTTACTGTGTCTTTTTGTGATTGAGATCTCAGGAAACTGCCTATTTGTAAAATCTTGCATGTTTCGTCAAGACTCCAATGACACCTGTTTCTTGGATGGATAAACCCAGAAAATGGACATAGAAAAGTCTTCGTTCATCTTTTTCTCCTTCAAACATTGAATTGATATCAAAATTTTGAGCTGGGGGCCATGGGGATGGTTTTTTTTTCCTTTTTCTTTTGGTGGGGGGGGGGGGGAGGTGCTTGTAACCCAGCTACCATTTGGAGGAGTTAGTTATTCCCATCCCCCACTCCTTCCAAATTTTAAATTCAAGATAAAAGACCAAACAAACCCCCTACCCTTTCCCTATCCAATTTTAAATAATTAATTTCCATGCCTGCAATTGTTAAATGATGCTTGGAACTTTGTGAATCTTTGTTGCCACTGCATGTTAATCTTACTTCGAAATAATGGAAATTCCTGAATTTGCATTTGTCTCAACTGTTACATGTATTCTAATCAATGCTTGTCTGATTCCCTTTCATTCGTGGGGACCAGTTGCGGACCCCCAAAGTCTGCTAGAGGAAAAAGAAGCACTGGTGGAAAAACTGGCAATTAGTGAGTATGAACTTCGTTTAGCCCAAGAAGACGTTCTAAAATTCAAGACTGAATTGCAGAAGAAAACTGCCTTGAATGAATCGAGTGGTATGCTTCTATTTTGCTTCACATCTAACTCACGTGCTTATATAATTTCAAGATTCTTGTGTGACATATCTTTCTCAGGTTTCAATGTGAGACACTCCTTTAACCTGCCCTTGTTTGTACTAAAAGAATGAGTTACCCTATACAATTAGTTGTGCCTTCAAAAGTGTCTTAGCCAGAGTATCAATATCATTATCCTCCAATCTCTTTTTTTTTTTTTTGTATTTTTGTCACCATGTTGCTACATTTTTCTTTTAATATGTTCGAACATAAAAGGGCACTGTAAAATTCTTAGATTATGTTATTTTTCACTAAATAGTACTATACCTTTTGCACAGTGAATTTGTTTCTTTCTAATATGCATTTTGCAGGGTCACATACAGATGCTTCTGCAAATAATGGATCAGATCCTAAACAACGAAAGAGGGACATGTCCTTCTCCAAGTTGGGCCCTTTAAAGGAGAATGAACGTAAAGATCTCAACTGTGCTGTAAAGGAGTATTTACTTTTAGCAGGGTACCGTTTGACGGCAATGACATTTTATGAAGAGGTATTTGTAACAAATGGGGGTTGGTTATACTTTCACCATCGTTTTATCAGTTTGTTAGTATTTCATGTTGGTTAATTAATACTTCTTGTGAAATATGAAGAGGTGTTCTATTCCATAGTTTACCCATATTCTTCTTATTTGGTTATCCTTGCTCTATGATTTGGCATTTGGCAGCCAGCAATTCAAAATCTGAACCGGTGGACTTTATAATGGTTGTTGCTGCTGCATTTTGACCAGTGAAGCCATGCCCATAGCGGATAAACTATATTTGATAACTGATATAAGCTAATAAAAGTTACCACATGTATTATAGAACAGTTTTTACTTTTTTATGTGTTGGTAATAATTTATGGTTTGAGGGAAGAATGTCGCACACAACTAGTTTTGTTTTTTCTGTTTTGGAGTTGTGGTTTCTAATATGTTTTTTTTGGTTGTCGATTGAATTTTTGTGGGTTTAGATGTTTTTTTATTTATAATTAAGCCAAACCTAAATGCCTAGGCATGCCTCGCCTAGCATTGCGCCTTGGGCACACTTTTTTGTACCTGTGCCTCGCCTTGTTGAAGCGAGGCATAAAAGCTGTGCTTCGCCTCGCCTTGAGACTAGGCATGCCTTAGACAACTATGATGCACACACACATATTTATGTTTAATTTTGTAGACATCGTTGTAACTCCATATGTCTACTGCAGGTTACAGACCAGAACCTAGATGTTTGGCAGAACTCATCTGGATGTGTACCAGATGCTTTGCGGCATTACTACTACCAGTACCTTTCATCAACTACAGAGGCTGCAGAGGTACTTCTTGAAACACTCATGAGGCGAGTTCTTCTTCATGTATTCTCAAAGAGATTGCGTGAGTTAATTGCTCATTAATCAAGCTGATATTTAAGCCCTTCACCCATGTATCATAATAGAGTAGACTAGTCAGAAAAGATACTACTATATGTTTCTGGTTAATCCCGTCTTTTTACTTTTTGTACCCCCATTTATAGTGTCAGTTTGTTTGTAGTTTTCATTCAGTGAGTGGAATGCTGGAATCATGAGGTGTAGCCCTGGTAAGGTTACTGATTATGAATCACATCCCTGATTAATTTTTTCACAAGGTTGGTTTGGTGCTGAAGACTCACATCAAGACTATAAGCCCTTGCACCGCTTCCTTCATTACAATAATGCTTTGGTGACTAAAAAATGAACAAATGGGGGTACTAAAAGTGGATACAATATGATATGTATGGTTGTAATTGGTTATAACCGTTGGGTCCTCCCTTGTATGGTGAACCATCAACTAATCACAATTTTGACACATCATTTGCAAGTTACTTTTTGTACATGTAGCAATTCTCTATGTTTAAGTGGCCTTTTAATGAAAATAGCAGCACCACTGACACTGTTGTGTTCCTGCTTTAAAAAATCTAAAGTGTTAAGTTGCTGAGAAACAGTTGCTTAACATCAATGGGTCTCAACCCTGTCACTATCAATCATGGTTGTAATGAGATTTGATCTCGTGGTTGTAATAATGCCCTTTTTCATCTAATATCCTCTATGGGATTGCTTTTGCTACGTTTTTTATTTGTCCAACTCCCTCTCCCTCACTTGTTTTTTACACATTTTTTTGCATATACACGTTATGTAAGTATTTATATATATTTTTGTAAACACATCTTATTGTATGTGTATATAGACAGATTGGCTGGACTTCTAACTTCCACAATTATCTGAAATTAATTTTCTCTTGCATCTATGTGGAAGTAGCTGTTGGGATCTTCAAGTTCAAAATCAAAAAACTTCCACATCAATCTCAATATTTTTTTAAACTTAGATAAAGTTTGTTATTTTGTTCTACTGCGAATCTGCATCAATGGCGAAACTTAAGACTGCCCTGTGTAGAATGTTTATAATTAATTATCCAGGAGCTGCCAGATTTTTTGACTGAAATGTACTTCTTCATAAATGATTTGGGACCCTATACAGTTATGCATTTAGCAGTGTTCTAAAACTAGGCCTAGGCTCCATCTAGGCGCTAGGCGATGCCCAACCTTGGCAAGTAGGTGATAGGCGGCCACCTAGCTGCCTAGGCGTTGACCATCGGCTGCTATTGCTGTCGCCATTCACCACAATCGCTGCAAATTGTTTTCTCCTCCTCCTCATAGAATATGTGCTGTTGCAATCTGTATTTTTTTAAAAGATGGGATGGGAACCTTTTAATTTTTAAAATTTACCACCAAGTCCCAAATCACAGTTCAAGCTTTGCTCCATGATTTGATAATGTTCTAAATCAATCCCTAATCTTCCACTTTTTACAAATACAATCTTACCTAATTTTATTATAATAGACTTAGATTTTACAAATACAATTTACAAATATAAATATAATAGTTAAAACTATACCACCTAGGGAAGCCACCCAGGCCCCACCTTGAAAAACACCTGTGCACCACCTACAAGTCCTAGGTGCTCAAAGCTCCTTGCACCGCCTAAGTCCTTCTTTTAAAACATTGGCGTTTAGTAAATACATTAAAGACGTTTACTACCTCCAATTCTATAAATAAAAAAAACTGTTCACATTTTGCTGCTACCTTTGGAGCATGGATTCTTTACAATACCTATCATTCCAATTTACTGGTACGAATTTATTGCAAACGTATGAATGTTTTCATTGAACTGTACATTTTTGGATGGTTGATGTGCGTCAAATTCTTTGGATTTACTTGTTCTTTGTATTGGTCAGTAGTTACTTATTCTGAACTGCACATCAATGAGAATGATTCTTGATGCTGCAGGAGAAAATTGCCATAATTAGAGAAAATGAATCTTTGCAGAAAGAATATGATAGACTGAAAAATGAAAAGCAGTCCTTGCTGAAAAACAAAGATTTGGCCGACGGCCAAGTTATGGCATTAACAAAGTCGTTGGAGGGTCTACAGAATAATATCAAAGAAAAGGAGATTCTGGTAATATTTTATAATTAAACCGTGAATTAAGAGCAGCTGTTGGTTTTTTGTATTCTTGTATGACTGTAGATGTGATCACGTTTCAGGTGCATGAATTAAAACAATCCTTGGATAACCAAAGAAAAGAACTAAATGAATGCAGAGCTGAAATTACTTCACTCAAAATGCACATTGAAGGAGCTCGATCTGGAAAGATGGTGATACCTAGTGATGTAGAGCAAGTTGAATCACTGTCCTTACAAAACTACAAGGAACAAATAGAAGTGCTGCAGAAGGAAATAGAAATGTTTAAAGCAACTAAATCTGTCTCTACTGATTATGTAGAACCTTCAAATCATGAAAATGTGATGACGGAGATAAAGGAGGATGTTGTTAAGTTACATGAAAGTAACATCATAAAATCTTCAATTGATGTGCCACCAGGAGCCTTAGCAAGTGAAGATTCTCAGTCAGTGACACTTGATACCCTTGATGAAATCTCTGATAAACCTAAAGTGTTAGAAGAGACATTACTCAGCTTGTCAAATGAAAGTTCCCTGATTGAGAAAGCTGAGGATTCCCCCACACACAATGGTGAACTGCCATGTGTCGATAATGGGTTACTTCTAAAAACAGATGATCTGGGCGGTGAACCTAACTCTGAGAAGATGGTTTGTTCCTTCCACTAATGCTTTGGAACATGTTAGTCCTACCATTTGGTTAATATCTTAGCACTATAATCATATCTGAAACTATTTTCTTTTTTACAGGGTCTCTTAACCATTCAAATACTTTCAGATGCATTACCTAAAATTGTTCCTTATGTTTTGATCAACCATCGGGAGGTGTGATTTCAAATAATTCAGTATAATATGTGCTTCATACAACTAGTAATATTATTCTTTCTTCTGGCAATGAATCTCCCTTGCATCTGATTTGTATTCTTGACCTGTAGGAGCTTCTTCCCCTGATAATGTGTGCAATTGAGCGTCATCCAGATAGCACTACACGGGATTCCTTGACCCACACGTTGTTTAACCTAATTAAGCGTCCGGATGAACAACAGAGACGAATCATAATGGATGTAAGTTTCTGAATAATACCTATTTTAGATGTCTTTATAATTTAAACATATAACCAAGTCTTCTGATCTATTCAGGCTTGTGTTACCCTTGCTAAAGATGTGGGACAGATGAGAACAGAAACAGAATTGCTTCCCCAATGTTGGGAACAAGTGAGATTAATCTTGATTTGACTGGAACGCTCTAATTTTATATTGTATCTATTTCTATCTAATGATTGAATTTTATTTGTTGATTCCTGGAACTCAGATTAACCATATGTACGAGGAGCGCAGGCTGCTTGTTGCTCAATCATGTGGAGAGCTTGCAGAATTTGTCCGGCCAGAGATCCGTGATTCCCTCATCTTGTCCATTGTGCAACAGCTGATAGAAGATTCTGCAACTGTTGTACGTGAAGCTGCTGCTCATAATCTGGCTTTGCTGCTTCCCCTCTTCCCAAATATGGACAAATATTTCAAGGTCAGCCTCACTAAATATGCTTCGAGGCAATCATGGAGAAGATATCTGACTTGACAGAATTGCCTACAAATGTAAGCTATGTGGTCTAGGGAATGGAGCGTTTTCCCCTGATCATAATATGTTGACTTACAGGGGGAAAAAAAGAAAAGAAAAAGAGAGTATTTTAGAGTTTTCTCCAATTTCTCTCTCTTGTTTATTGATAGGTGGAGGAGATGATGTTTCAGTTAGTTTGTGATCCATCTGGAGTGGTTGTAGACACAACAATCAGAGAACTAGTTCCTGCTCTAATAAGTTGGGGAAACAGATTGGATAACGTATTGCGATTATTACTATCTTACATCGTGAGCTCTGCTCAGGTACGAGTGTTTTCTAAAGAAATTATTCTTTTGAGGCCAAAGCTTATCTCTTAACATAGTTTCTGTCACATTATTTTTTCAGCGCTGTCCTCCTCTTTCGGGGGTTGAAGGTTCTCTTGAGTCACATCTTCGTGTTTTGGGTGAAAGAGAACGTTGGAATGTCGATGTTTTATTGCGATTGCTGGCAGAATTGCTTCCATATTTGCACCAAAAAGCAGTTGAGACATGCCCATTTCCTTCTGCCTCAGATGCTGAAGGAGCACTGTTTTCCACGTCCTTGCTTGAATTGTATGCCGGGTAAATTTCAACTTGACTGTTTTCAAGTGTATGTTAGCATTCCTATTTAGACTTTTGAGATTGTGTTACAATAGTTTTAAATATTAGCTGTTGGCCTGTTGCCAAATTCTTCTGAGATATTTCAATTGTTTGGTCAGGGGACGTGTGGAATGGCCTACATTTGAGTGGCTGCATTGTGACTGCTTTCCCACGTTGATTCAGTTAGCCTCCTTATTGCCTCAGAAGGAAGATAACTTAAGAAACCGAATCACGAAGGTACTTTCCCACTTGAAATCACTTTGGCTGATGCTTTGATGGCTTTACTTCTAATTCAAGTGCCAATCTTGGTGATTTAGTTATTGCTGGCTATATCGGAGCTTTTTGGGGATTATTATCTGACACACATTATGCAACCTGTATTCCTGGTAGCTGTTGGTGATAATGCTGATTTGACATTTATCCCACACAGAATGCAGTCAAGAATCAAAGGTTTTATATTTTCAAAGTTTTCATTGTTTTCAAGCGGTTTTAAGTTTGTTGTTGCATAATCCTTCCAACATTTTGATTCTTGTGCACTGCAGGTCTAAGGCCAAAAAGTTCTGTAGCTGAGAGACTTGCTACTATCTGTGTCCTACCACTTCTTTTGGCAGGTGTATTAGGAGCTCCAAGCAAGCATGAAAATTTGACAGAGTACTTGAGCAATCTGTTGGTCCAAAGTTCAGTACTGGAGGATCAGCCAGTAAAGCCCAATGCAGAGATTGTTAATTCTGTCCGCTTCCTTTGGTTGGTACCTTGTAGTTAAAATTTAATATTAAGCTTATGGTTAGCTTAGAAGTTTATATTTATAACTTGCTCCATTTCTGGGATGCAGCACTTTTGAAGAACATCATAATATGATTTTTAATATCTTATGGGAAATGGTTGTGAGTTCCAATGTAAATATGAAAATCAGTGCAGCCAATCTTTTGAAAGTCATTGTAAGTCCATTTATTATCATGGAATTACAGTTTTTAGTTACAGTTGGATATACATTTCTAACCTTACTATCATTATTATTTATTTCTTTATTTTATTCGTAGGTTGCATATATTGATGCTAAGGTGGCTTCAACACATGTTTTGCCGGCTCTTATAACTCTTGGCTCTGACCAAAACTTAAATGTGAAATATGCAAGCATTGAAGCGTTTGGGGCTGTAGCACAACATTTCAAAAATGACATGGTATACAAATATATACCTGGTATTAAATTTATGTTGGCGATCAGCTTCAATTCCACTGGCTGAGCCATTCTCCCTCTTTGTAGATTGTTGACAAAATACGTGTTCAAATGGATGCTTTCCTTGAAGATGGATCACATGAAGCTACAATTGCTGTGGTCCGTGCATTGGTGGTGGCTGTACCACATACGACAGAGAGATTCAGAGATTATATCCTCAACCTGTCCCTTAAATGAATACTTTCAGTGCTTGAAGTAGTTCTGCTTACTGTTTGTATGAGTTAAGAATATTTTTCTTGGTTCCTAATTGCTGCCTTTGTTTCTTAACTTGATGTACATCTGTTGTCCAAGATTTCCCAACTAACAGCCACTCCACTTCCTTCGAGTGACGTGATGCGTCGCCGTGAAAGAGCCAATGCATTTTGTGAATCTATCCGTGCTCTAGATGCTACAGGTTTGTTTATTTGGAAAAAGAAGTTTGTTTTCGGTTATGCACATAAAACCAAACCGTTTTGGGAATCTCAAGCCTGGAAGTTGGTTAATGAATGATCTTATGAAGGATAATATGCCTCGGTTAATTTTCTCTATTGGTATGTGTTTCTCATTTATATGCAAGTTTCATCTCAGTCATGTCTCTGCTTTGCTACAGATCTTCCTGCTACAAGTGTTAGGGACTATCTGCTACCATCCATACAAAATCTGTTAAAGGACGCTGATGCCCTTGATCCAGCACACAAAGAGGCTCTCGAAATTATTTTGAAGGAAAGATCAGGAGGAACATTAGATACTTTTAGTAAGGTGATGGGCGCACATCTTGGAATTGCATCATCAGTGAGCAGCTTCTTTGGTGAAGGACTAATGGGCAAAAAGGAAGGTGGAGATGTATTAGGTCCTACAGAGCCAGTTGAGCCTGCAAAGCCAATTCCACCAGTGCCTGTCGAGGACACAAGATTTAGGCGAATAATGAGAGGAGGTTTCACTGACATGTTAAGGGGCAAAGCTAAGAGCAGTGAGGATTCTCCGAACGAGTGAGGTTACACATTTCTACCGAGGAAAACTTGTTTGTGTTTTCAATTTTTTCCGTTTTCTTGTTTCTCATTGATAAGTTTGAAACTTTTCTGATTCTTTTTTGAAAAAAATATACACTCTTTTAATGTACTAAAAGTTGAAAAACTAGATTAAAAAAAAAAGAACAATAAAGTGATCTACTACTTTCTATATGTTACCTTTTCTCAATTATTAATTATTATATCTTTAAACAAAATTGATTTTGACAAACATGTAATCTGGTTGTGCTAGCATGAATGGCAATGTAGGCTATTTGACTCCTTCAGTGGGCAGGATAGTTTGCAGATATAATGGATGTCTTTCATTGAGAGAAATACATATGGTTCGCGAATTTGCTATTTTATGAAATTCGCCTTCTTTGTTTTAATGTTGTGTGCTTGTTTGGTTAGAGTAAGTTTGGTGTGTTTAGCGTGTTTGATGCCTTTATAATTCAAATGCATTCTAAAATATTGTTTGTTTGAAAACAGTTTATTTCAAATGAAGATTATTTATCTCATAAATGCAATATTTGGGATTTAAATGCACTGGAATGTTTTTGGTGCCCTGCATTCGGAAGTCCAAACAAACGCTGCAAGAGCTTGCCTAAATTTGCTAATAATGTGTTTTGTACATGGGCTTATATTTTCTATACATACATATATACCTCAGACATGTTTAAGTTATTTTATAAATAAAGGGTCTAGTTATACAAAGCTTTTCATCTTGAATGTTTTAGCGAAATATTAATTTTTATTACGGGTTTTAAATTTTTTGTCTTAAAAAATATTTTAATTGATCTGTCATTAATATATTGGTTAGATAAGTCTTTTGTGATTGACTATCAAATGATGTGTCATCAATATATTGATTAGATAAGTCTCTTGTGATTGATTGTGTATTCCATCCATTCTATTTTAATAGACGTTTTAGCTTCAATTTTTTTGTTCCACAACATTAGACGTTTTTCATCTTTCAAGGATAGTAAAAAATTTACTTACCTAAATTACTCCTATTAACTTTAGTTTTCCAAAAAAGTTTATAGAGAGATGCAGTAATAAAAGGCAAAGTTGAAAAGTCACACTAAAATTGACAATTATTTATTAGTAGTATTAGTGAAGGCATTAATATATGTGCTTTTCTCCAAAACGTCTAATACCCCTAGCATTGTCCATCCCAATAATACCAAGTGAGTATTTAGTAGGTCTCTTAAATTTGAGCTTTCAACTCATAAATTTCAATTCAGAATCCGGCTCTTATGTGAAATGGATTCTTATTATGAACTCTTTATCAGGACAAAAGCTAAGAAGCGTTCCAAGACAATTTGTTAAAAGAGATTTATTGTCTTTATGAAAATAGTGATTATAGATGCATCTCTTTTTTTTGGAAATAATAAATTTTAAAAAAAATGTTAAAATTTCAGAAAAAGAAAAAAGCGTGGGATGGATACATATCTAGAAATACTTAAAAAACCTAACATTCAAATTTTGAACCATGGTTTTCTTCTAGAGTCATTAGGTACAGAAAATGCTGAAAATATATTTCTCTTCTACAATCATGAGGTACAGCAGAATGCAGATGCTGAAAATAAGAGTAGTGTCAAGTAGAGTCATTTGAGACCAATTTTATCAAAAAATTGAGACCCATATGCTACGTTTGGATTGGTGGAATAAGAGAGAGAATGGAATGACTCATTCCTATGGAATAAAAAAAATTGTGTTTAGTTACGATCGGAATGAAAAAAAATTGTGTTTGGTTCTTTGAGGGAGGGAGAACATATGGAATAATTCATTCCAACTAGAATGAAATGAATCATTCCACTCTTCATTCCATTCCTTTAATCCAAACGTAGCATTAGTATTACATCCTGAAAATATAAACTAACAAACATATCAAAGAAAGTTGCTGAGATTGTCAAGGACCGGTACCTAAAACTGGTGCCTTTAGACCAATTCGGCCATCTTGACTGTTGTTGGATTTATTGTGATCAATTGAAAAGGGAGGTGTATGATCAGATCATAGGTTATGCAATTATATTTTATTAAAATTTTGAACTCTTAATGATATTTTCTAAATAAAGTAATTAAAACATGAGAAATATCTTCATAATTTGATGTCAATAATTTAACTTTTATAATAATTTTACCAAAATTTTTTATCAAGTGCTTTTCAAAATTATTTGTTCAATACTCTTTTTTTTTGTTATTATTATTTACACAAATTCACTTTCTCCAATATAGGTCTGTTAGTAAAAGTGTTTTTTTATCTTACCTCATGCCTATGTCAAACTAGCCTTTAATAAATAATTTGATTTTCTTTATACGACGACATGAATGGTAATGTATCTTTCATTTATTTACGATGAACAAAACAAATGGTGTTAGTTTTCTTTTGGCAGGATCTAATTTGGTAATTAATTTGGGGGTCGTAACCGTGGTTCCTTTTTCTTAATTTCTCCACCATTTTGTTTAATTTCATATCTAAGGAACCAGAGAACTACTAAAGTAGACAAACGTTAACTAGCCACGATAGATGCACGAGCACTGATTGCATGCCTCCTCTCACAATCATAAAATCAATTAACAAATATATATATATATATATATATATATATATATATATATTTATATATACCTGAATTCATTCATGTGCATGCATGCATTCATATCAAACCCCTGAATATCTTATCCATGCCCTTATCAGAGAAGACGGGTGTGGCACATCTTGTTGAGAAATTCAATTTAATGTATTGTGGGCCTATTAACTCAAATAGATTTGACATGCATAAAAAAATAGTCAACATGCAATTTAACGGCTACTAATTAACTTAGTTTTTTAGTCCTTGATTTTTGGTATGCGACTAGAATTTAATCGCTACTAAAATACTTTTTAAAGTTTTTTAATTTTATTTTATTAACTACTATTAAAACACTTTTTAAACTTAAAATTTAATTAGAACCAAAACATTATTTATGATCATAAAAAACTAATATTTATTATTTATTATCTTAAAAAACTTTAGAATAACTTATTATTTTATTATTTTGGAGTAATTTGAATTAATATTTATAACATAAACGGCATAATTATTATAATATAGCTTATAAAGAGATTAACTTATAAAACGACATAATGATAGTGTTTTATGAGTGTTTAGTATTTTAGTTTTTTTTAAAGAAGGCAAAACAAGGGTTTATTTTATAAATAATATTATTTTTAATATTTTATTTGTTTTATATATATGTGATGTTTATAAAAAAAAATTCACAAATTAACTTACTATTAGTATTAGAATGATTACAATATTTGCTTAAAAAAATTAAATAAATACAAACCAAATACAATTGTCTACTATAATTAATATTATATTATTTTATGAATAATTTTAGTATTTATAAAATTTCTTTAGCTCATTAATCATACATTTTCGATCAAGATTTGTAAACATTATCATAGCAATAGTAAATTAATTTGTGAAATTTTAAAAAATATTTCATAATCATTAAATATAAAATGACTAATAAATTAAAAATTATGTTATTTAAAAAATAAACCCATATTTCACACGAGGTACTTAACTAGTAATAAATATATAATAAAAAAAAGTTAATTTTTTAGTC
The DNA here is from genome assembly GCA_034770075.1 of Aralia elata. Taxonomy (NCBI): domain Eukaryota; kingdom Viridiplantae; phylum Streptophyta; class Magnoliopsida; order Apiales; family Araliaceae; genus Aralia; species Aralia elata. The sequence continues at coordinate 6,420,818 of CM068378.1, forward strand.
TTTGTTTCTAGTCCTTGGTTTTGGTCTTTTGTATAGGTCTATAGTTTAATTACAACTAAACACTCTTTCTAAATTTATTTTAAAACAATCTAAATAACTATTAATAAAATTCAAATTTAATGAGGCTCTTTTATACATATTTCATTAATTATTCATGTAATTGTATTCTAACACTAACAAAATATGATGATGACATGATTAATATTATAAAATTTACAACTTTAGTCAATATAAAGGTCAGCATAGCACCATAATTTTGCTATGATACCGTCATTTTAAAATGAATTAATATTGACATATTAATTAAAATACAATACTAATTTATTACTCAATAAAAAACAAACAAATAACTCAATAAGCTCACTATATTGTTTCACTAATAAACTTAATACTCACAATTTCACACCGGACAGTTATTTCACAATTTGTTATTTGTTTTAATTTTCTCACAATGTTAAAATGTTTTTTCATATAGTTAAAAAAAGGCTTGAATGCTAAAGGAAAAAAGTTATAGACCATTATACCTCGTTAACAAAAATTAAATATTAAATTTAAAAATTGAATATTAAATTAAAAATAATAATAACAAAAAATCACATTATTAACACTCAATTGTGAGTCTTTAATAATTACATGTTTGAGTAACATTTATAGTTATTATAATAATAATAGTAAGTTAATTTAAAATTCAAAAAAAAATATTTTATAGGAATTGATATTTTCACAAGTAACCGTGTTAATTCCACAAGATTTTCTTTCACATGAGGGTGAAACCCACTTACTATTAATGTGAGAAGGAACTTATGAAACTTTTAAATTTGCTTGTGAAAATATCAATTATATATATATATATATATATATATATATATATATATATATATATAGAGAGAGAGAGAGAATAAACTCGTGCTCTATATGTATCCGTTGACCTTGGACTTACTTACTAACAACTAGCTAACCCATAATTAATAACATATACAAACACGTACCCCTTTTAATTAATTCGGTCTATAAATTGCACCTGCAAAAGCATGCACCTTCCCAGTTCCCACCCACCATTGCATAATTCCATACCATCTCTCTGGATCTCTCTCTCTCTCTCTAGAATTAATAAATACTCCACTGAAAATAAATTAGATATATGAAGAAGGGAGGTTGTGTTATTGTTGTTAATGTCGGAGTGATGATGGTGGTGTTACTACTGGGCCTGGGCGCACAAGCTGCAGAGGTGAAAGTAGAGCACTGTGATACTTCAGGGCTGGGCTCCTGCGTTCCGGCATTCAGTAACCCGTCTCTACCGCTATCGGTGGATTGTTGCGGTGCTCTAAAAGCCCAACAGCCATGCCTTTGTGACTACTTGAAGAACCCAGCCCTCCGTACTTACCTTAATTCGCCTCAACTCATTAGGCTTCGTGCTGCGTGCTCTATTACACCTCCCAGTTGTACTTAATTCTTTAATTATCACCATGCATGCATGTACTACCGACTTCACTAGCTAGCTAATAGGCTATTAAGCTATCCCAAATTAAAGCCACATGTAGCGAATTAATTACATACAAATTAAGTAATGAAATAAAATAAATGGAGCTATATATGTTTGCCAGTTCAATTGATCATATTAAATTTTGGAAAATCAACTTTTTGTTAAATTTCAAATTTATAAAATAGCAATAGTGCTTTCAATTTATTTTATAACAAAGCAAGTGTTGTCCATATATTTGCCGTGTGCGTAGATATATACTCTACTTGGTCCACTATTAATTAAGGTATGTCGTTGATATTATCATAAAAATTTATTGTTAAAATATGTAACAAGTGTAGTTTAAGTTTTAAATAATAAAAGAATAATAGTCCTTTAACTTATGTAAGGCACGAATTTAGTGAGTATAAATTATTAATTTTAACTATTAGTGTAATATATTTTTATCATTAATATTAAAATCAGGATTCACCAAGCATCTTAATGCATTTAAATTTTTCCGTTGCATTCTCTTTTACTTTATAGAGATGACATCCAATTTCATGTTAAATTCAATATGTAACCGTCCATTGTAAGTGTAATTTTTATCATTAATATTAAAATCAGGATTCACCAAGCATCTTAATGCATTTAAATTTTTCCGTTGCATTCTCTTTTACTTTATAGAGATGACATCCAATTTCATGTTAAATTCAATATGTAACCGTCTATTATTAGTGTAATAATTATAGGGAATTAATATTTCACAAATAAAATATTTTTATAAAATTTCTCTCATATAAATAGTAGACCGACCTACACTTATATGAGAAATTATGAAAATATCAAATTTTACTTGTGTAAATATTAATTCCTTAATTATACTCATTTTCATTTTATTACGTCGTGGTCTATATTAACCGTAATCGACACTTTATGTAATATTAATTTAGTTTTCAATTTCATCTTATATTCAATATGTAACCGCATATTATCTAAGTGTGATAATATACTTAGTTTTATTTCATCATATGTGCATGTTTAATTCTCATGGTATATACTAACTGTAATCGACACTTCCATAATTTTCGTTGAAAAAATTTTATTGCAGTCGAAAAAAATTTATTTCAGCTCTAATAGGTCTACAAATCAACGATTACTCTCCTTTTGTTATTAAATTCAATATGTTTTTTTTAACCCCTCTCTCTGTGGGTGGCGGCCATAGTCAATTACACCCATGCTGGTGTGACCGTAAAAAAGAATCATTATCCGTGGATTGAAAATCATTATATAAAGTAAAAATCATAAGTTTATAAACTTTTTTATGGTCACATGCAGATTTTTAATGCAAACCAATTAAAGAAAAAAAAAAGATAATTGATGTACACATGGTATATAGTCGATAAAGCCGTCCCAAAATAGTAGGTGTTGTTTTATTTTATTTTAAACTTGTTAAATTTGCTAAAAATAAACAGTTACATATAATTTCTTTCAGTATTAAAATTTGTGTTTGGTAATAATATTTTGTTCATATTACTTGTTAATTTGTGACAGCAGAGAACGAATATTATTTAGAATAAATTAAAATTTTCAAGTAGCTGCCAGTGTTTTGAAGTTTAATCAAGAAATTAATAAGAAGAAAATATACTCCCTTCGTTTTCAGAAAAGATTCTCATTAATTCTTAAAATATTAAATTAAAAATAATAAAAATTATTTAAATTTTAAAAATAACAAATTTTATAATATTTTTAGATAGTTTATACTTCTGACCTCTTTCATATATAATGATCCTATGGGTCATATAGTATATTAGCATTGGATGACACTCACGTTACATGTGTAAAATATATGGAATAAAATAAAAATTTTATAAAATTTAGAGAATTAAATAGAAAGATAAAAAAAATTAATATAAAAAGACAAACTAGTAATATAACTAAAGTTGTATGAGTAAAAAAGAGAAAAATAAAAGTGTGACACAATTACATATATATAAACTTTATAATATATGTATATATATATATATATATTAATTCAAGCAATATTTAAATGGTTCCTTCTTTTTGATCGCTCGACGAAAACTTATCTTATGATTTTATATTAAATGTGACAATATTAAAGAACTGCAAGAAGTGGCTCTTGCTAATCCCCAAGAGGCAAAAATCAATAAAATTAAAACGGAGTGTAAGGAAAATTCAACGGTCAAAACAACTTTTGTCATTATTAGAGTAAATGGAGTATTACAAAAATTTCATCCCTTCCGGAAATAGAGTCCTATGTTGACTTTAAAGTTGACTTAATAAAATTTTTTAAAATTGACTTTGAAGTTAACTTATAAAATTCTATAATTCATCTAATTCTAGCAAAACATTTATAATTAATGATCCTCTTTAAATTGTTCACAATAATTATAATTGTATTAATTAAAATTAAATAAATTTGTATTACTTTTAAAAATTTTAAAAAATTAAGTTTAAAATGTCAATATGCAACTCTTTTACCGAATGGAAAAAATATATGTATTAGGGGTGGGTTCGTCTTCGTACAGTGATATATTTCATATTATAGAAATTCCAGTGTTTTAATCGAGGAAATATCACGAAGCGGAAACTAATTAAATATTGCATGCATGAATCATGGATATATTATAAAGTTACATAAGCTTGTATTGAAGGTTTTAGGCCATATTATATTATAAAGTTATACAATCCATGATAATCAGATGGATATATTCAAGTGCTCAAAAAAAAAGGTGGATATATTCAAAAGTTTTATATTTCATATTATAGAAATTCGAGTGTTTTAATCGTGGAAATATCACATTCAGAAGTTTCGACGAATTAAATATTGCAAGCATGTATGATGGATATATTAAAACGTTACATAAGCTGGACTGCTGGAGAAATTATCTAGGGCTATGCTTGTTTGCAAGGATTACACTTGGGATAGGACTATTAATCCCAAGTGTCTTGTTTGTTTTTAAATTTGAGCTTGGGACTATTAGTCCAAGGATTATAAAATAGCTTAAGATGAGTAATTATTTAATACCATGTCTAGCTAGGTATTATAATCCCATCATGAAGGATTAAAACATAACATGAAATTATTTTAAGTTATCCCATGAATAATCCCATGAAAAACAAACATGTGATTAGGACTATTTAATCCTAGGATTAATAGTCTTGGGATTATAATTCATGGGATTATAATCCCGGGATTATAATTCTTGCAAACAAACATGGCCTAAGGTTATAATTACTAGTTAAATTTGGCAACCATGTATCCAGACGGTATCAACAATAGATTCATAAACGTGAGCATATTAATAGATAACAAATATGATTAGATAGTCTTCCATACTGTTTGGCATTTTTTTTCTCTAAAAAAACATGACCCTATAAACGGAGTATCAATTGATTTCCCTTCTTTTAATTACTCAGATGTCGAAGGTGACAATAACGTGAATGTTAATATTAGCGAATAACAAATACAGATGTGAATGTTAATATTAACGAATAACACATATATAATATGGTTAGATGGTCTTTCATACTCAAAGCAAATTTTTTTTATAAAAAAATGACCCCTATTAATGGAGTCTCGGTTGATTTTCTTTTCGATATCGAAGGTGGCAATAACGTGAATGTTAATATTAATAGATAATAAATACAGATGTTAAGGTGGCAATGACGTGAATGCTAATATTAATAAATAACAAATATTTTTTTCGTCCCAAATTAATTGCTCAGTTTTGATTTTTTAAAGTGAAATTGACTATTTTTAGAATTAATAATTAAGCATATATAAATATATTTCTAAAATTATAAAAATTGGTGTTAGTAATAAATTGTATATACTTTCTTTTGGTTATAATCTCTTCACCTATATTTTAGCAAAAATAATAAAAAGATTAGTTTTAAAAATGGTCAATTTGACTTTAAAAAATCAAAACTGAACAATTAATTTGAGACGGAGGGAGTATATAATATGGTTACATGGTCTTCCATAGTCTCAATAATTTTTTTATTATTATTATTAAAAAAATGACCTCTATTAACGGAATTTCAGAAAAGTTAGGAGTATATAATACGCGCGGTTAGATAGTCTTCCTCTTCCATAGTATAGGCAAATTTAAAAAAGAAAAATATGACTCGACGGTGGCAATGAAGAAAAAGGAGGAGAATCGGAGATAAGAATCGTTGTACTATAAACCAGCAAAAAGAAATGCATGCCATATTTGAATTAAAGGTAATGTAGCATGAGTCACGTGAACTAATCAATGGGTTGATTGATTAAAAAAGAGTAAAGCGAAAGAATTACTATATATATGTCACACACAAAGAGTCATTAATAATCTTTAATTAAAAAAAGAGAGTTATATATATTACTTTAAATGCAGTCCTCAAATTTATTACTATTATAATTCCTCTATTATATCATGCATCATGATCATATTAAACATTCAATAAATTCATAATAGACATATATTGCATATAACATCAATGCCATAAATTTTGCAAATGAAATCTTTTTTTTTTTTCTTCATGTAATGGAAGGACTATCGTCTTTTCATGCAGTACTAGTTGAGATCCAAATTAAGAGTCAGAGCCATCCCTGATCAGTGATTCAGTTGACTACACTACTATAAAATGGACTGCTATTATTTCCTTTCCTTTTTCTTTTCTAGCGCGTGAGTTGTATCATTTCATGTTCGTTGGGTAAGATTGAAACGAATAAATTATAAGTTCCGATACCATGCGTAACTCATGAATTATTTGAAATTGATTATATGTTAAATTATTAATTGCGGAGTTATTTTATGTATACAGTCAACAAATTTATTAAAACTCATATATAACATCCTTAGATAATATGATTATATAGAAATAGTTCACGTACCAATAACATCATTCGGATAAATACATTTCTAACCAACCGTAAATAAAAGATCGAGTGGTTCATATTTAAAAATTTTAGTCCATGATATTTATATTTTTAGACTACATATATATTTTTTCTATGTATATATTTATTCGAATAGTATCATAGCAAGTGTTTGTTATAAATTATTTTATATATATATATATATATATGTATATTATAGAGTGAATGTATGGAGCTCATATTTCAGCCTCCATGCATTGGATTATATTTTTCATATATATATATATATATATATTATAGAGAGAATGTATGGAGGCCATATTTCAGCCTCCATGCATTGGATTTGTATAATTGTATGCGTGCTAGTGCTGGCACATTACACAAGCAATACCAATACCGACTATCGGGCTAAACCATAAAAATTCCAATGCGTTTCGTTTGACATAAATTTATGTTGAATTATAATTATAAAATTTATTAATATATAAAATTGATAAAAATTATAAATTTTTTTATTTATTATATATATATATATTTTTTAAAGAATACTATTAATATTTATCTACTTAATTAATAATTAAAAAATTAAAATAAACTTTCATAATATATATTATTATTTTTATATAATTTAGAATCGAAATAAAACAGCGCAGTTGGGTGGAATGAATTAATTTCCTCGTGCATATCGTTCGGAAGATTAAACGATGCCAGGTCAGGTTTGACCCGCCTTAGATGCAGCATACCTTAGATGAACCCTTTGTCAAGTGTAAGTGTCACCTACCGATCAAGTAAACCTGACAAAAAATAGAACCCTTTGTCAACTGTCAGTGTCACCAACCAATTAAGTATACCTGACAAAAATAGAACACCTTGTCAAGTGTCAGTGTCCCCTGCCAATTAAGTAAACCTGACAAAAAAAAATAGATTTAATTTGATTATGATTTATAAAAAATGGCTATAATTTCACTAAGAATTAAAATTATATTATTTATTTTTAATATGAGTTATATAAGTTAGAATTAAATAGTTATGAGTCTAAAATAAGTTAATTTATATTTTAAATTTCAACTTTACTATTATTATGACCCAATAAAATAAATTACTTAATATTTTGATTTTAATTTTTTATCTTCTTTTTTTTGGTACATTTGTTCTTATCTTCCTTTAACTTCTCTCTTATTTGTTTTTTGTATACATTTTTTTTGTTTCTAAAAAAATGTACACTATTTTTTCTAATTTTTTCTAATTTTGAAGTTTAATATGACGTCGTTTGACTTCTAAAGTAAAATTGTATCTCTATTATCTAATTTTAGAACGAAGGGGGTATGTACTATATCCATTCTAAATTTAGAAATACATTTTAATTTTTAAAGTCAATTCACGAAATCTTAAAACTCAAAATTAATATAATTTCGTTCAAATTTTGAAACAATAAAGATGATAATTAATAATATTTTATAGTTAGTCTACAATTGTTATATTTATTTGTACTAAAACTAAATAACTTCATATTAATTTTAAATTTTAAGATTTCACGAATTAATTCTAAAAAATTAAAATGTATATTTAATTTTGGTATGGAAAAGTATATATGTATATACTCATGTAAAGTTGTAAACCTGTTCATTGTTCCAAAAATGGTTAAGGTAAAGTTCAGTAATTTTAAAATTAAAAGCAATTGGGTCGTAGAAAAAGATAAGATAAAAAAAAGAAAAAATCATCCCAAACAAAGATTACAAAAAACAGAATCTTTCATAACTTTCTCTATAATATCTTCAATTTTCTAATGCCGCCGAACTATTTCAAATTTGGGAGAGAGGAGTTTACGGAGAGTGGAATAAAGTAAAAGATGATTTTAATAAATTTGGGTCAAATGGTAATTAACTGGTTTAGAATTATATTTGGACGACCAAATATAATTCTAAACTATGTCCAATCTGAATTATAAAATATAAATATCTAACCCAATGGATTTAATTAAATTTAGGTTATAATATGGTTTTCCAATTATATTGTCAGCTCTACAACTCTACAATTAAACAACAACCAAACCCTAATTTTGAATTAAAAGTGTAACACTCTGATTCTGAGTTTGAGACAAAAAAAATAAAATAAAAACTTAATTTATAGTGAAAAATAGATAAAATATATATTTTCTTTCATATTGTTACTGAGTTCATAAAAGAAAAAAAAACGTAAATCTCACATTTAAATTACTAAATTGTCTTATATTAATTTTATTATGTTTGTAACTTATAGGGTATAATAGAGAGATTATAAAAAAGAATCTTATATTATTTAGTTTTACATCCAACTTCGTCTAAAATTTTTTGGAAGGAAAAGTGATCAAGTTTTCGTTGATTTCTTTAAATTTTCATTCATTAAAAATTTAGGTTATGTTTGTTTATAAGAATTATAATCTTGAGACTATATTTTCATAAATTGTAATTTCAAGACTAATAATCCTGAAATTTAGTAGTTCTAGTCACATGTTTGTTTAGAATGAGATTATTCATGGAATAATTTAAAATAATATTATGCTATGTTATTTTGTATAGGATTATTTAAAGAATTGAATAAAAAATTATCGTTTGGACTATTATATAATCTTACTAGTAATAACAAAGAGATCATATTTTTAGTGACATGAGTATATATATGTAAAGAATAGGATACATCAGTTATTTTAGAAAAAAATAAAGGTTAATTTTGTATACAAATTTTTAATACTAAATGGTAAGAATTATATTATCTGATTAGACATGGTATTAAATAATCTTCTATTTTAAGTCATTTTATTATTCCTATACTAATAATTTTAAGTCTAATTTTTAAAATAAATAAAAAACTTGAGATTAATAATTAAATTTCAAGTGTTATCTTCGCAAACAAACTTAACATTATTAATAAAGGATTAGAACAAAAAACTTAGTCCATTTTTTTTTTTTGTTCATTTTAAATGTAAATTAGTCTTACGTATGCTCATACGCGGCACCTAGACTTCGCCTGCCTAGATCCATCCCTCGCATCAAACTCACAGCATATATAGCTAGTACATCAAGCCTACAACTATATATACACACGTTGTCTTCCCCATAATATTTAAGAACAAATTAACACAAGAAGATTTCAAGATTTTGAGATTTGTTGCCACCATATCTAGCCAATTAGCCATGGCCACCGAACTCTCTGTGATTCTACCTCGTGTACTAATCGTCTCTAGACGAAGCCTTCGCAAGAACAAGTTTGTAGACTTCGTGGGTACGTACTTTCTCTCTGTTTAATCTTGTTTTATTATGTAATTTGTTCCGTTTGATGTTATTAATTGTAATCCACATTTCAATTCATGCAATATATATATATATATATATATATATATATATATATATATATATATATATTAAAAAATCACCAAATTTACCGATTAGATCGCTTCATGCTTTATCTGTTTCACTATTTTTTTTTGGGTGGGAGATTGATCATAATTTTAGTCTAGAGTGAATAATTAACCTAATGTTCGATGTTAATTTAATTAATAAATTATCAGGTGAATATCATCTTGATCTTATAGTGGGCTATGGAGCTGTACCGGTAATTGTGCCCAGGGTTAGCGGGGTCCACATGTTGTTGGACAGCTTCGAGCCAATTCATGGTGTTCTTCTTTGTGAAGGAGAAGACATTGATCCATCTCATTACCAAGCCGAAACTTCTGGTTTGTCACCAGAAGAATTAGAAGAAATTAGGATGATCCATGCTAGTGATACCGCCATTGACAAAGAAAAAGACACCATTGAATTGAGTCTAGCCAAGCTTTGCCTAGAAAGGAACATTCCTTACTTGGGAATATGCAGGGGGTCACAAGTCCTAAATGTGGCATGTGGGGGTACCCTTTATCAAGACATTGGGAAAGAACTGACAAGAAATTGCCCCGAAGGTCAAAGGGTGGTGCATATGGATTATGACAATTATGATGGGCATAGGCATTTGGTTAAGGTGGTGGAGAGCACCCCTTTGAATGACTGGTTTAAGGATTCTTTGGAGGATGGGAAAATGAATATTTGGGTAAATAGTTATCACCATCAAGGAGTTAAGAATTTAGCTCAGAGGTTCGTGCCGATGGCATTTGCTCCTGATGGGTTGGTTGAAGGGTTTTATGATCCTGATGCTTATAATCCAGAAGAGGGTAAGTTTATCATGGGGCTGCAGTTTCATCCGGAGCGAATGAGGAGGCCGGATTCAGATGAATTTGACTATCCAGGATGCCCTGCTGCTTACAAGGTAACAATTTCATACTCTCACTGTCTCAATTTGTCCCACTGTCCCGATTTGGATGTCTGAATTTTTAGATGGCACATAGTTAAAGAAATGCAGAAATCTATTTTCTTACTTTTATTTACTCCGTGTCCTTTTTATATGACAATTTTGAGTGGTGTAAAGATGTTGGTGTCCAACCATTTTGTGTAAAAAATTTTTGTATGGGACAAAGATGGTGGTGTCCTTTTTCTTCATTTAGGAGAAAGGTTTAGGATCATATCATTATTTGAAGTATTGAATCGCAACTGTGACATCCATATTTGGACATCCCAAAATAGAAAATTAAAATAATGACATCCAAAGTAGGACGGAGGGAGTATGTCTTTCTTCTTCATTGATCTTAATTAGCCAGTAACTTAGGAAGAGTAATTAAAGTTTGTTTACTCGTGCTAATTATGCATTTTACCATGAAAATTCTGCAGGAGTTTGTGAAGGCAGTGGTTGCTTATCAGAAGAAGCTCAATAGCTCAACAAGTGTGCCAAAACCTCTTAAGCTTGACGAAGAAATGGAGAAGAAGAGAAAAGTCATAGTGAGAAGTTTCTCTCTAGCGCGAAACATATATGCAGGAGGAAATGGCAGGAATCCTTCTGAAGAATCTGAACTTGAACCGGGAGCAGAGTTTCTTGAGGTATCACTTAGTATCCTAGACATATAGATGAGCAATTGTTTGATATATTTAAATTTTAGAATTGAGCTTTATATTTCAAGTTTTATGATGGAATATTCATATTGGTTATATTTTGTATGTGCAGTCAAACACAGCATTGAGTTTGCAACAAGAGAAAAGGTTAAAACAGATGGGTGCAACCGTGAGAAATGCTTCTTCCTACTCCCAGAGACTGAAGTTGAATGCGGAGAGAGAAAGGTTAGCAAAGAATGTGATAGAGAAAATGTCAGTTGAACATGTATCTGATCTCATGTCATTTTACCACATGATGGGGCAGATATGTTCAGATGTTTTGGAAAGAAAACTTCATGGCATGGTCAATGACCTTGCTTCTTGATTTATGTGTGTGTTTTTAAGCTAAACATTTCGTTGTCAATTTGATGTAATGTCCTTACTAACTAAGGATTCATATTAATGCTATATTGTTTATTTTTTGACAATTTATATACACTCCCTACCTTTTTTGTTCTGTATTCTGTGATATAAAGAGGGAATTGATATTTCCACAAATAAATTTGATATTTCTATAAGTAAATTTGATAGTTCCACAAGCTCCTCCTCAAATGAATAGTAAGTGAGATCCACCCTCATGTGAGAGAGTACCTTGTGGAACTAACATTTTCACTTGTAGAAATATCAATTCCCTATAAAGATTGTTTTTTTACTTGCTTGTCTAAGATGATTTATACTAAAATGTTCAGTTTTTAACAAGGAGGCTGTTACATCCTGCTGAAAATGGTTTGTTTTCTTAACAAGACAATAAATCACACTGTATACTTCCTTGTACAATGCTTGTGATGCAACTGCATACATAACTAAAAAACACATAGGATGAAATATGTTTTGCCCTTTAAGCTAAAAAGAAAGTACCAATTATCGTTGTCAGTTCTGCTCTGATATGTTCTGGTATCTAGATGATAACCGGAGAGTAATTTACATCAGCTGGTATCCAGAAAAATGAGCACCATTTGTAAAGGGAATTTTGACTTAAATGTACTCCTTTTCTTTTTTTCTTTTTTATTTTTCTGGGCAGAGTGTGTTCATCACCAGATATGATTTCCCTACTTGTTTCATTACCACCTTTCCATATCCTATCACATATGGCATACCCCTGATTTTGGCCCGTGTTCCTCCTTTTTCAAGTTACAAGTCTGCGTCAAAAGATCGGTTGGTCGTGAGATCAAAGATTGGTTGTAATATTACAACAGTGTGATTATGTAGGCTCTCACTAAGACCTAAACTTACTCGATCTAGTGTTACATCAATCAACTACCATTGAATAAATATGTCATCTAGACCTATATATAGTTATATAATTAGGTAGGATGAGCTGAACAAACCTTTGACAAAAATTTAACCATCTCCTTTGCCACAGTTTGTTCTTTCTGCGTAACATCTGTTTAGTTTGATAAAACTGAATAGTAAATATAAGCTAAATGAAGTTTTTCAACTTTTTCAACCTTTATAATCAAAATTTTGGCAAGTCAAGATAAACATCCAAATTTTGTGTTTTCTTCTATCACTTTCATTGAATATTGTAGCAACAGAAGACATTTTTTCTCCATTATCATCTACTTTTTTCTCCAGCTTTTACAGTTTATCATCAATAATATCTACCAATCACTTACTCTAGCTTCACCCAAATTTCTCCTTATGGATTCCCAGTCCCTCTCTTGGCTTCATTTGTTCTCTCTCCTTTTGATCCTAAAAACATTGGTTTTAATTCAAATTCCTCGATGTTCTAGTAATCCAGATGAACTGTTCCGAAGTTGTGGTGCTACGTTCAGCTGTGGTGCCATCACTGGAGTTGGATATCCTTTTCGTGGAAATGGAGATCCTGAGTACTGTGGCTATCCCGATTTCTTGCTCAAATGTAACCAAGATAATACAACTACTATTCGAATTATGGACGTGACATATCGCGTCTTGAAATTGGATCAAACTACTCAAATTATGAAGATTGCTAGAGAAGATGTGATGGAGGCAACTTGTCCACAGGATTTAGTAAACACAACTCTGAATTACGAACTGTTCGATTATAATTCTAATTATATGAATGTTACATTTCTGTATGGTTGTCCAGCTTCAAACAACTTACCGGATTCTAGTTTTCTTCCTTGTGGGAGTAATGGGTATCATAGTGTTTATGTATTGCCTGGAGCTCAAGGCCCTGGAAACTGTAATGCTAGTGTTGTTGTTCCAGTTGTAAGGACGGGTTCAGGAGGATCCGTTAATATAACGGATCTGGATCAAGTTATTCAAGAGGGGTTTGAGGTTAGATGGAAAGTGGATAAGAAAGCATGCAATGACTGCACCGGATCCGGTGGACGGTGTGGATACAACTTATCTACCAATCAAACCACTTGCTTTTGCACTAAGGATACCTGTTCTGCAGCTAACAGAGCTTCAGGTACGTAATTGACTTTATTTCATGAATTCTTTTTTGAGATCATCATCATCATCATCATCATCCCTAATCCTGCTATTCCATCAAAATGTTTTTAAATTTTTTATGTCTTGCGTAGTTGCATTTAGGTTCATGTTTTTGTATGATTTTGAGTTCATTAGGCATTTTATTTTTGCTGCACCTAATGACCTTTAAAAATTAATCTATGGCTAGGATCAGGTTCATGTTTCAATCCTTTATCATTAATGGGATCATAACCGAGTTCAATCAAGTTGAATAGTGGAGTTGCTCAATCTGAACTCATTTCGAGTTCAAGCTTGTGGCTTGTTCATATGCCAAGCTAAACATGAGTCAAGCTTGAGTTCTAAATTAGTTTTAATAGTACAGAGTATTCTAAAAACAGAATATATAACAAGAATATATTAATGATCTTGATCCTTTTTTAAAATTGACTGGGATTCTCTGTGTCAGTCCATGCTCATTCTTACACCTTTAGCTCATTTGGTTGACAACTTTTCCTATTATTATGTTGAATAAGTTGTTCAGTAGTGTAATTCAAAGGGTTGGTTAACTAACCCCCAAATGTATGATGTAGTAAATATCCACATTATTATTTATACAAGAATATTTTTTTTTTAAAGTTTGCATTGTTGTCACCCTCGGATTTGTTTGAATTCATGACCATGATAAATTTACAGATACTCCGAATTCTGTTTATCAGAAATTAGCAAAACAAAAAGTATTTTTATGCTTTGGATTGCTTTATTATAGTAGGTCTTAAGGATCCTTTATAATAAACAAATATTCATGATCTTGTGCTTTTCACTTTCAATGTTCAAGTATATACGGCTACAACTGAGAATAACTGTATTTTTCATAATGCCCAAAACTTCAATAGATACTACTATTAACTATGGTCTTCTTGCAAAGTTCTAACATGAGTAGAAACACATCAGAATATGGAATCCTTTCGTTGTAGTATTTTTCAGTTGAGTATTTGAGTCTTTAGAGGGGTTGACTAATCTATAAATACTCTACTAGGCAAAACTTAGCATAATCTAAATTTTAAGAAAGTTTGAGATGCCATTGACAAAATGTGGCATCCTGTAGATCTCTTTATTTATTTTTATTTTTTCTATGATTTGAAGAATGATGCAGCTGAGGTGTTTTACCAAGTCCAAAATCATATAACCATGTGAGATGAGAGACGGAATCAGTGCATTAATTCCCAATGGTGATTTCTCTCTAGCTTCAACTTTACATGCAAATGAATCCTCCTCTTTCGCCTTCTTTCCCTCTGTATCTCTTGATTATCACAGTGATTTTAAGTACAACTCCATACTCTCTATGTGCCAACGACACCAGATTTGATGACTGTAGAGATCATCAGTTTATGTGTGGAAACATTAGAAGCATCAAGTACCCCTTTTGGGGCTTAAACCGCGTGGATTACTGCGGTCAACCAGGATTTGAGATAAACTGCCAAGATAACATCCCGTTGATCACAATGGTATCTCAAAAATATAGAATTCTTGAAATTAATCCGCAAGTGAATGCCCTTGTAGTTGCTAGAGAGGACTACTGGGACGAAATCTGTCCTGCACGTTTTTTTAATACCACCATCGATCCTACAGTCTTCACGTATGCTTCTGGCCTCAGGAACTTGACCCTGTTTTATGGTTGCCCATTTTTCGTGGCGCCAAATTTAGGAGATTTATTCCAGCGTAATTGTAGCATTAACAATACCGATACCAACCTTTTCTACGTGACGAGGAGTGTACCGATTGATCCTGGTATTGGAAAATGCAATAGCACTGTTATTCTTCCGATTCTTGAAAGGAATGCCCAGGCTCTAGATGACAATACAACAACAATTGGTGCAGCAATAGATGGGGGGTTTGAATTGAAGTGGGATGTAAATATTGAGCAGTGCAGCAAATGTACTGAATCTGGTGGCGAATGTGGATTTAATCGGACTGACAGTCGATTCACTTGTTTTTGCCATGATCAACCTTATGCGAATGTATGTCTTGCTAGACCAGGTATTTTATGTCCCAATTTTTATAGCCTAGTAGGGCCACTATATTGCAGGTTTTTTCTTCTTTAGTTTCCTGGATGATCTGATCGCGGACACCTAAACATGAATATGATATGTTTTATTAGTGGATACTTTGTAAATTTATTGACACATTCTAGAGGTTTGAATATTATTATAAATTACTTACTGATCAGGGAACGCTATATGTTTGACTACTAAATAAATGCTACCTTAGGTAGTTGATGTTAATATAAATAGGACCGACCGCAACTTCGTACTAAATACTCCATAATAGTAATACTCCTATTAGAGTTGGTCAAGAATCAATTTCCAACAGAAGCTTCTTTATCATTGAGAATTTTACTAGGTGCCTACTTTTGTCAAGTCAAGCCCACTTTACTTCTTGTTTCTTCTTCGTGTATAATATAAATAATGGTTTTCTAGAAGAGTAAACCAATTCATATGTAACATCCTCTCTCCGAGAAATAAAAAAAATCTCCATTCTCTCGATGAATACGAACGAGTTCCTCCCAGTTTTTATGATTCCTGTTCCTTTCTCCTCTTTATAAAAATATGTATCCCAATTTCTTGCCAGCCTCCTTCGTCTTCTTCTTTGTCATCATAATAATCTCCAGTTTAGACCATCTTCCTACGTCTTTTTGTATCGATGATGCGCAATACGTGGCCTGTGCTGGGCAGTTCCAGTGCGCGAACATTCCAAATTTGGAGTATCCTTTTTGGGGAAATGATCGGCCGGAGCAGTGCGGTCATCCGGGGTTCCAGCTAAATTGCCAAGGTGATTTCCCTCTCATAACTATCCAATCAAGACCGTATCGAGTCCTTGGAATAGATATAGGAACACTGATTATAAGGGTTGGCAGAGAAGATTTACTGAACGATACTTGCCCAAGATATCTCTACGACACAAGCTTGGATTATACTCTATTCAAGCATCCTCCCAAAGATCAGAACTTAACTCTGTATTATGGTTGCCCTAGAATCCCTGGTCAAGTCAGTCCGTATGAGTTTGATTGCACGGTCAACGGAACCGACAGCGTCAGTTACTTCGCGACGAGACAGGTTAACCTCGTACCTAGTGTAAACTTGGCATTATGCAGTCAAAATATCCAAGTTCCGGTTAATGAAACAGCAGCTCAGACTTTGAATAATCCAACAACATCGAGAGAAGATTTACAGGCAGTTCTTGCCGTTGGTTTTGGGTTGGAGTGGGAGGCAAATGACACAAATTGTAACTCCTGCGCCCGATCAGGTGGGCGATGCGGCTACAATTCCACTTCCGCATCCTTTACTTGTTTATGTATAGACCGGCCTTATCCACTTCGCTGTAATGAAACTGGAGATGGTATGTCCCCCTCCTGTACTTGGTCGTCATTAATTACTCCCTCCAACGATTTTAAAATTTACTTTGAATTCATTATATTCATGATCTTTAATTTTCTTAAATTCCTTTTGGTAGAGTGGTATATATATTGATATCCTGATTTGACTTTCCAGATGATAAAAACAAGGTTTTATTTCTCCCACCAGCCATTTATATTGGTTAGAGAAAAATTTTAATGAAAATATTTTTTATATAACAGATGGAGTACGTTGTTTTTGTGTTTTGTCCGTTAGAATTTCATGATCTACATATCAAAAGATGGCTATTACCTTAAGAAAACAAATACCATTTCTTATGTGAAAGCTGTTAATTTTAGGGGGTAATTAAAGCATACTTCTTTCTTTCTTTCTTTAACGGCCTTGATTTTGAATAAATAAAAAAATAAAATAAAATAAAATAAATGAAAAAAATAAAAATCACGGTGGACACTGGACAGAGCTAGTAGCACATGAGAAAAATGAATGACACGTTAATAATTCTCAAATTCATATCCAACCATAATTCTCAATTGGATTGAACCACCCCAACCCAAAAATAATATATACTGTACCCCGTAGACCATAGTCAAACAAAGGCAGCCAGTAATCCAATGGCCACCTTCCAGAAACCAGTTGACCTTGTACTCCATCTGAGTATGAGTACCATTTACCAAATGCCATCTCACTCTCACAGAGTCACAGTCCCCGATGCATCTCTCTCTCCTCTTCCTCATTACCTTCACCATTACGCCGTCCTTCGCCGACGATGTCTCCTTCTCCGGCTGTGATCGCACCTTTTCCTGCGGTCCCATCCAAGATATCACCTACCCATTCACCGGCGGCGACCGACCAGCCTACTGTGGCCCACCCGAGTTCCGGCTTACTTGCCCGGACAACAGCAGTTACCCCGAGTTAATTGCCAACTCACTCACTTACCGAGTTCTTCAAATCGATCAAGGTCGACAAATCCTAAAGCTAGTCAGGTTAGATCTTTACGACAACACTTGTCCTGAAAAATTCATCAATTCCACTCTCAATTCTACTATCTTCACCTACGGTCCTGATACTGTAGATCTCACTTTAATCTACGGCTGTCCTTCATCGCTTCTAATTCAAAATATGTTCACTTGTAATGTGAACGGTGTCAGTTTTAACGACGCGTATTACTTCATTGGACCGGTCCCGGTACCGGTACCGGTACCGAATTTCATTCGTTGTGCCGTTAGCCTTATGGTTCCGATACTTCGGATTGTTGGAGATGGGCTAACCAGCAATTCAAAAGCTCTTGGTGAGGTTTTGAATGCTGGGTTTAATGTGTATTTTAGTGATCCCTATACTAGGCAGTGTCTGGATTGTAAATTGTCGGGCAGGCTATGTGGGTTTGATTCGAATTCAAGTCGACCCATTTGCATTTGTGGCCATAGCCTCTGTGCTGGAGCAGGTATTTGATCATTCGGTGTATTATTATTTCTTGTTAATAATAAATTGATATTTTCTTGATTTTATGACAATAGCATGAAATACATTTTTGTTAGATCAAGCTTGTTTCAAATTGCTATCTGTGTGGATTCGTCACCTCCACCAATTGAGCTGACCTTTTGTAAATTTTGTATTCTGGTTTCATTCTTGTTAAAGATGTAGTAATGTGCTTTTGTATGGGAGTATGGATCTTGATACATATTTGGGTGAAGTAAAATAATATCGCCCTCAAGAGTCTACTACTCTAATCTATAGTAAATAAATCATTCTTGATAGCTTATTCTTTTATCAAATACTTGTTCACCAGAAATAGAAGTTAAGTTCATTTGGCATAATTGAGTATGATCTTAATTCTTAATACAAATGAAGAAACTCTCTTATATACTCTCTTAATAGATTTTTGCCAAGGTCGAACTAGGGTAGCTGGTTACAAACATGACCCCAAAATCCAAATGCTTCCCTTGACATGTTTACTGTTTTATTTACAGGGGATTGTTGGAGAAAAATGATTGCTTTTGCTGGATATTTCAAAATTAAGTTAAAATCATGAGATGATTATTATTACTTGTAATTGTAGAAATTTTGCCTTAAGATGTAAAGCCCATTTAATATGCTGTACATAGTCGAAGTAGTTACAGTCTTACAGAAGTAAAGCCACAGCCTCTTGCCTTATTTTTTCATTTTGTGGGGTTTTTTTTTTTGTTTGGGGTGGGGGATTAATTGTTTTGACATAGTTACATTTGCGGCTTTGCCAAGCTATTCCTAAACATTACTATTTTATGATAATTCTAGTCATGCTTCAACTAACTGTTCTAAGTCTTATTTTGTCCAGGCAGTAGAGCTTCAAGTCCAAGAACACTCAGTATAGGTAAGATTATTTTTATTTTTATTTTTTTGCTGTAGGATTTAATGTCCCTGTCATTTTTAGTGGTTCAGGAAAGAAATCTTACTCTTCTCTTTCATTTTCAGTCCTTCCTGTGATAGGTGCTATCCTCGCTGGCATTTGCATTGGATGGTTAATCTTCTTCTGCAGGCAACGGAGAAAACGAAGGGCTGCCAAATCCACGACCCAAACTTTGAGCAAAGACCTTCTGACTACTCCTTCAAGTACAGCTCTTCTTACCAAGCCAACAACTCATTTCAGCCAAAGCATTCCTTCTTATCCGTCCTCTAGATCTGAGGTGGGAAAGGGAAGCACCTACTTTGGAGTTCAGGTCTTCAGCTACACAGAACTCGAACAGGCCACTGATAACTTCAACCCTTCGAAAGAACTCGGAGACGGTGGCTTCGGTACTGTGTACTATGGTATGAGATGAATCCATGTACATCTCCTATCAGTCAGCAACATATATTAAGTGCCAATTAACATGTAGTTGTGTCTTTACTAAACTGGTTCTTCCAATTTATGATTAGGCACGCTTCAAGATGGTCGTATAGTGGCAGTTAAGCGCTTGTACGAAAACAATTTCAAGCGTGTAGAGCAGTTTATGAATGAAGTTGAGATCCTGACTCGATTAGATCATGAAAACCTTGTCAAGTTATATGGATGCACTTCGAAACGAAGCCGAGAACTCCTCCTTGTTTATGAATATATACCTAATGGAACGGTGGCTGATCATCTGCATGGAAAACGAGCAAACTCTGGTTTGCTTTCATGGTCTGTCCGATTGAAGGTTGCTATAGAAACAGCTGAAGCACTAGCTTATCTCCATGCCTCTGATATCATACATCGGGATGTGAAAACTAACAATATTCTCTTAGACAACAGTTTTTGCGTGAAAGTGGCTGATTTTGGGTTGTCCAGATTGTTTCCCAATGATGCCACACATGTCTCGACAGCGCCACAAGGGACGCCTGGCTATGTTGATCCTGAGTACTACCGATGCTACAAACTTACTGACAAGAGTGATGTTTATAGCTTTGGGGTAGTCTTGGTTGAGCTTATATCATCCTTACAAGCTGTGGATACCAATAGACACCGGCATGATATCAATTTGGCTAATATGGCCGTCAGTAAAATTCAAAACCAGACATTCAATGAGTTGGTTGATCAAAGTCTTGGGTTTGAAACCAATACTTCAGTTAAGAAGATGACTACACTGGTGGGAGAGTTGGCCTTTCGATGCTTGCAAGAGGAGAAGGATTTGAGACCTTCAATGAAAGAAGTGGTGGACATCTTGAAAGGGATACAAAATGAAGAGTCAGATGCTCAAAAAGTGGGAGTGTTGGAGATTCTGGTGGATGACGGTGCACCCTTGAAGGGTAAGGATCCTTCACTCTCGCCAGACTCGGTGGCTGATAAATGGATTAGCAGCTCCACACATAATTCTAGCGATTGAGATTGTGTTTATATGTTGCTTATAAGTCCAACACACAATCAGATGTTACTTGGTGAGTTAGAACATCACTGGCTTCCCATCAAATTGGCTTTTGTTTCAACAAAAATAGGTAATATATGTTAGAAACACCCATAAGGACAAATTTTAAAGAGATGTACATAATCAGAAATTCCAAGAACCTAGTTATCTTCATCTTTTAGACACAGATTTGATTTGATTGATTATTTTTGTTGTGGATTGGAGTAATGAATATGAATCTTTTAAAGATTAAACTATCTATGAACATTTCATTGTGACTTTGTATTTCTTGATTGCACGTGATTTGTCAACTGCTTGGTGGTCTGTTGGAGGGGTGCTCTAAATCAGAAATTCTGTCGTCTTTTAGATTCTAGACGTGATATTTTTATTGAGTTGCATAGTACCCAATTTATAATCTCTCTTTTATAGTTGCAAAAGGTACGTAGACGATAATTGAAGCGTAATGCAAGTATAGGGGCAGTGCCTATTGCTAGCTTATCTGTTCTTTTATGGTAGAAGGGAGTATCTTGTTATTATCAGTGCATTGGTGGTGGACTCCAAGCCACCCGTGAGAAAGAGAAATGACCATCCCTACAGCAAAAGCACTATTGTGAAGCAACCGTTATGGAAGAAAAATAAGCATGAGATTCAGCATTCATAAACCAAAAAATCATTAGAAGATTTGCCGTAGGTGGTTGTTTTTTTCTGTTGAAATTCAAAATGAATCCTCCATAAAACCAAGACATTGAATTAAAATTAAATAAGCATATGAATTATAATTAGTTCATGGTTTATCGTTCTTAATTGGGACTTGGGCCTAATAGTTTTACCCAATTACAAATATATGGAGTATTATTTTGTATTCACTTTAAATTTCTTTCTAGTAACAAAACATTATTGATGGGGGAATTCAGTCGTGAAATAAACCTCAAGTTTGGTCGGGGACAAACGGTGTCAGAATTTCAAAATTATGCTCCTGCTCATTTGACTTGTTGAGATCTATGACTAAAAAGTAAAAACAAACACATGGGCATGGGCATGGGCATGGGCATTAACCATTTGAATATTCTAAGATGTGTGAAAATATCGTCTAAAGTAATGAAGAGGTTGGAGAGCAATTACATTAAAGTATTGCAGATGTATTTTATTTGAATACATTTGGTAACAAAAATTGAAATTCAAAAAGGTACAGTAACATTTGATATAAGCGTAGATCAAGTTTGGATGTCATCATATGTGACCTTTTTTATTTTTTATTTTTTTTGAACAATCTCATTTTAAAGAGATATGAGTACAAATACAAAAATAATTTCTAAATCTCTTAACATTAAGTATACCTCACATTTTATGAGTGAAAATATAAAACTCACAATAAATTTATATTTTAAAACAGCTCTCTCGAGCTACTAACCTCAGCGGTGTAACTGTGTCAAACTATTTTTTTATCCCTAAAACTTTAATTATATTACTACTTTTATTTGATTTTTTATCTTTCTACTTAATCCTTCAAATTTTATAAAAAATTTATTTCTCCCCATATAATTTACATCCACAAGCGCGTACGCCACCAGATGATGTTAGTAAAAAATAAATGCTCATAATAAAAGGAAAAAAAATTCCCAGAACAAAGAAAAAAAATACATAACAAAAATGGAACCACCAAGATAAGTAAACCAAATAGCAGGTTTTATGTGAAAGGCAACATTTGGTAACAATATAAAGAGTGTGTTGTCACATTGTATCCATCATACTCCATACACAAACCTTATGTTACGATGATTTGTATCGAAGATCCGTCATATACATTTGCAAGTATTTGTATCATGACTTCATTTTTAGTCCCTCCCTGTATGGATCCTGCTCTTGATAGATACTCCATGGACCCCACCTGAGCTCCGTATTTCTCGCCACGTGTAGGAATTATAGGGTTCAATTGGATGGAAGCCTAAACCACCCAAACAATGACAAAAACAAACAAACAAACAAACACCCGTCAATTTTATTTTAGTATAAAGCCATACAATACAAAAGCCGTCCGTAGTGTATTGATGTATTCCTCATAATCCCCATCCATTACCGTCAATTAATTAACGCTACACCTCCCCTACTCTCTCTCTCTCACCTCATTTTTTTTTACTCCACTTCTCAAGTGTACAGAAGAAACAAAGAATCTAGATGGCAAAGAAGCCAAACACGCCCTATATGAAATTCAGATCTCGTTAATTGAATTTCGTAGGAGCAGTTTTCTTTAGATCGACAATGGCCACCCTCCAGAAATTTAAGTTCTTAGCCACTCAGTGCGCCGTAGCGGGAAGCCCAACACGGAGCCCAACTGCAAGCCCTGTCATTCACCTACGCCGCCGTAAGACGCTCCGGATGTTTCTCAGCCGCAGCACCGGAACCGGTAGTCGCAGGAGACTTCCTCCCCGCGATGACTCCACGGATCGGCGGGGTAATTCTCCGGAGAAGGGGAAGGAATTGGTCGGCGTAAGGAGCAAGCTCAAGGATTTGTTTGTATCCTCGCCGCCGTTAGAAGAGAAGGCAGAATCTGAAGGGTTCTTACCGGCAACCACTCCTGCCGGTAGTGTATCGGCTTGGCGGCGTGTTGGGACGCGCTCGCTGAGGCCGTTATCGGCGGCGTTTCGGCAGCGATTACTCGGAAGAAGTGCTTGGCGTCCTGTACTCGTTACCATACCCGAGTAATAGTACCAGAAAAAAATAATAATTCTATTATCTGTTCTACACGTTGGCTTTTTAGCTAGTAAATTTTATCCCGCTTACTTTAATTTTTTTTTTTTAACGATTTCCACTTTTCATCTCTTATTCTTAGATTTGAATAAATATACACCTTGAAAATATTTTTACTTTTATATTATTAGAAATCTGACCTTTCTTATTTTGAAACTAGTTATAAAAAATGTTTTAAGTGAATATATATGACGAGTTTGTTTTAGCTTTGGTTGCCTATCTTGAGAGTTGATAATAATAATTCATTGCCATGGCTAGCCCATAAACAAAGAGGAAGAGTAGCTCAGTTTAAATAAGATCGTATATAATGATAAAAACATATAATTATTTTCCCTCTTTCAAACAACAATCTCTCCACCAATGACAAAAAATCGGCCCTTCTTTAATTCCCCCTTCACTGTTCAGCCCCCGGAAAAGAAAAACCAAAATTTAGCAGCAAAGCAATCATACCAAATAAAATAAAGAATAGAATGACAACCTAAACTGGAATTTGCTGCTATCCTAAGCATTCTTTTCAGAATGCATCCGGGGAGTTGTGTTGTTCAAATTTTGTTTTTCTTTTTTTAAATCTTCAATTATATCTTGGCATGCTGACTTGGTCTGGTTGGTCAACTTGTTCGTTCTCAAAAATATTGCCAGTTCTCTAACAGTTTGTTCCCCGTCCATTCCCAAAATCCTGCAAATGTTTTTCAAAAGTAGAAACATGATTAACTGATGAAGTACACAAGGAACAGATGATGCAATGGAGGGTCAAGAATTGAGTGTTTTTTCATCATGATAGCATAGCATGCATATTCTTAGGGAAAGAAAGAAAGGTTGTTGTTTACCCAACCACCCACCCATTGAGTTTGGTTGCAAGAATTGAGTCCACAAAGTGAGGAGTAGTAGTTGGAAGGTTGAGACTATGACATAGCCAACAATGCTTTTGCAGATAATATTTCTGATGTTTGTTCTCTGCATTGAAGAATAATAATAATTCTTCACCCTCTTTCCCTGTTCCTGTTAATGGAATGATCTTTGTGATGATCCTCCTGTTGAGCTTCATCTGCCGTCTGATCTTTGACTCCACAGCTTGTTTCCTCTCTTCCTCCGTCGAGTAGAATATCACTGACCTTTGGTGTGTGCTTATCCCAAAATTCTGCAATTTAATTAACTCAACTCTCATAAGTCTCTCCCAACATAAATTCATTAAGATAAACACATGATTACCAATAAATAAAAACTAAAAATTAGTTAGTTAAAAATTACAAGAAATTGTTTATTTGTAGGATCATGGGTGTCCCAGAAAGCATTGCATAGACAAGTGTACGAAATTTTTCTCCTGTCGTATGTGACTTTGACAGCTTCTGTATGCCCCGTCCGTCCTTCAAAAACCTGCATAATTAATTAAATCACAAGAATTTCAAAAGAAACATGGAGTAACATTATTTTCCACTTTAACCTTCCCTAGTGATAATACTAGTATTAATTAATCTAGGTTACCTTGGTGTAAGTGGGTTTGGTGAGGGATCCTCCTCCTCCTCCGCAATAACCGGCAACAGTTCTGATGACTCCATCTATTCGGTCAAATGCAGATTCAACGCACCAGAAACTACCTGCAGCACCATCAAAATCAATTACTTAATAATACTCCATCCACGATTCCACGTGGACTAAAATTATAGATTAATCTCTGATTTTGAAATGACCTCCAGCAAAGACTGCATCACCAAGGAAATGATGAGATGGAATAGTAGCAGTAGCAGTGGTGGTTGAAGAAGAAGAAATAGTTTCAGTTTCATCATCATCTTGAAATTTGGAGTGATGAAGTAACATGTATTCCATCATAAAATTGCTATAATTAAGTCAATTAGATGAAGGACTAGTTTAGTATTTCGATATGAAAATTAATTTTTATCTACTCTACCTAGCCGGCCGATAGCTATCTGAGTTTATATATATATATATATATATACACACACACACACACACACCAGGTATGTCATGTCGAAGTATTACTAGAGTATTATTTTCAGGTGGGAAACAGAGAAAAATAATGCCTGTACGTCATCTCATTCCACATTCACACGGACTAATATTATTTTCAGGTGGGAAACAGAGAAAAAAAAATACCTGTACCTCATCTCATTCGACATTCAAACGGACTAATGGACACGCACACACATATACACAATCCGCCATAATTAAATTAATCCGTGTGGGGGAAGCTGAGTTCTGCATTTACATTACAAGCATTTTTTTTAAAAACGGTTTAAATACTCTTTAAATCATTAGATTTTTTACATTCAACTCCGTGTGTTAATTTTCATATTACACTTTATTGGCCATTTCTAATATATATATAATTGTTCGTGCCTCTGGCACTACGTACGAAGGGAAAGGGGAAGGGGAGGAGAGATTACCGGCGCTAAAGAATAGAGGAGACAGAGGGCGAGCTCGGGAGGAGGATCTGAGAGTGAGAGAGAGCAATTTTTTTTCCTTTAAAGTTAAAGAAAATATCATGGAAGGTGAGATTTATCCCAAACTTTAGACGGTCTTGATGGTTTATTAGAGTGAACGGGAAATTCAAAATCAGTTGTGTTTTATTAGATAGATTTATTTGCCACATAAAATAGTTAATTTTTGGAAGAAATTATTTTCAAAAAGTTAATAATTTAACCTATTAAATTAGTTGCTTAAAATAATAGACGGCCCCCAAATACTGATACCAGTAATTTCTAAGTAGAAGGATTCCCGACTTCTATTTTTTGTTTGTAATATTTATAAATTTTCAGTTTATTTGAATGTTTGATGCAGTTTATGGTCAGTCAGTTGGTACTGGTAGTGGTCCAACCATTGAAGTCGCATCACGTTTACCAAAATTGAGACCAGTGGTTCTACATAGTCCAAATTTATCTGGTTTGAGGGTATTATATCCCGTCAAACGGACATTGGTTTGATATTTACAAGGTAATATTACAAAATTGTTCATTTATCACTCACCAATGCAACACACACTTAATAAACATGTTAGATCACCTCCTTACCCAAAAAATTATCTATATAAATTGAGACTCCAACATATTTATTAACCCATCTATACTCTTAAATGTATTCGATGTGGGATTCATGTGAAATATCCCAATAATCTCCATAAACACACCTTCTTTGAGTTCTTCAAGAGACTTACTCAACTCTAATACTATTCTACCCCGCTAAAGGCAAACGTGAGTCCGCTCCATTCGACTCAAATCATACTTCACCTCCTCACAGTTCACATTCGGGTTGTTTTGTGAAAAGGAATTTAGTAACAGAAAAACTGTTCCATCTTCAGGGGACAGTAGATGAGGTTGTTGAATGTTCTCATGGGAAGCAGCTTTGCAAGGACAAGTGTGAACCGTAATGGCCAAGTAGCGGCGGCATTGCTATCTTGAGCTCTATCACGAGTTCATTAAACATCTGAAAAAATTTGTAGTGACCCTTAACAAATCGAACGCAGCCAGCCACAAATGGTTATAAGAAAACAACAGAAGACTGACAATCAGAGTGAAGCATCTGAAACTGGTACAACAGGCACAATTGAGCTGCGGCAAGACCT
This sequence comes from Aralia elata, assembly GCA_034770075.1. Classification (NCBI taxonomy): domain Eukaryota; kingdom Viridiplantae; phylum Streptophyta; class Magnoliopsida; order Apiales; family Araliaceae; genus Aralia; species Aralia elata. The sequence continues at coordinate 6,448,130 of CM068378.1, forward strand.
TCCAGAGGTTTCTAGGAACAGTTTAATTAGATAGTAGACTTGAGAAGTCGAAGAAATTATACAAGCCTGAAAAGTCTCGGATGAGCACTGAACGTGTTGATAGGTTTAGGAGAAAAAGGGGCCTAGTTTGGTGATACACTGATACTACCACACAGAGTTTGACAAACAGTTGTGCACTAATGCTTATTTCAGAAGGTAATTTATTTGTTAGTTCTGCTTTGTACCGGTGCATCAACTCTATAACCAAATCATCAGATCAAGTGTGATTTATAATATAAATGGTTCGAAATTATCTGTATGTTCCAATCTGTATATTTTATTATCGCAAGTATATTGTAATTGTTACTTGGGTTGTCAGTGGACCAAGGAAACTCGTCATAGATACCTTTAGTAGATAACTTGGAGTGTATCTGTGTTTCTTTTACTTTTTCTTTCTTTTTTTTGGGTGCAAGCGTATGTGTTACATTGTACATCGAAGGGTCCTTTGCTTTTTGTGAAGCCATTCTCTAGGTGCCTAGCTTCAAACTGTCCTTGTTTGCCAAGATATAAAACTTCTGTAGTGGTGAAGTTGCCATTAAAGCTGCATTCAGAATCCCATGGTTCATGTAATCCTCTTGACTTGCAATAACGACCACTTCAAAATGATCATGCTGAATTCTTGTATTTTCAACCCGGGATTCAATTCGTTTTTACCAGTTTTAATTCACAAATGAACTAGAAATTCCACAAAGGGTCGAGTCTTTTGGGAGATAAATTATAGAGGATTAAAGCATTTGCTGCTAATAATTACTCTCCCTCCGTATAAATGTCACAGTTACAGTTACAGTTTATAGTTCTACACAAAAAGTTGTTATTACAAATAAATTACTATATCCTCAGTACGAATTTATCAGTAACATTGAAAACTATATGATAAGTTGGTGTATGACTGAACGATTAACATATCAATAACTGCTGAATGAATTCAAAAAATCTTTTGATAACTTGTGCAAGAAATGAATAAAAAAAAAACTGATGTACTGCTGCTATTCCAGCGGTTTGATGGAACAAGTAATTTATTGGTTAGTTCGAAATAAAATTCCCAAACACACCATAAAGGTACCTACCTAACCTCTCTAGAATGCAAATCAACTCAAAGACTCTTTCTCAGTTTTTTGCTCAGACTATCAGGAACGAAGATTCTCCTTTATTTCATCAGCTTTGACATTTATACCTTTTATTTTCTGTTTTTCGTTTTTTTCTATGTTATCCTCTCAATTCTCATTTCATCTTAGTAGCTATGGAAAAAGTCAAAGTCAATAAACTCATCTCTCTTGTATTATTATTCCATTAAACTCCAACTTATTGTGTGCATCTCCGCCAAGATTGATAATGAATTTCAAGCTCTTGCCAGCCTCCTTCGTCTTCTTCTTTGTCATCATAATAATCTCCAGTTTAGACCATCTTCCTACGTCTTTTTGTATCGATGATGCTCAATACGTAGCCTGTGCTGGGCAGTTCCAGTGCGCAAACATTCTAAATCTGGAGTATCCTTTTTGGGGAAATGATCGGCCGGAGCAGTGCGGTCATCCGGGGTTCCAGCTAAATTGCCAAGGTGATTTCCCTCTCATAACTATCCAATCAAGACCGTATCGAGTCCTTGGAATAGATATAGGAACACTGGTTATAAGGGTTGGCAGAGAAGATTTACTGAACGATACTTGCCCAACATATCTCTACGACACAAGCTTGGATTATACTCTATTCAAGCATCCTCCCAAAGATCAGAACTTAACTATGTATTATGGTTGCCCTAGAATCCGTGGTCAAGTCACTCCATATGAGTTTGATTGCACGGTCAACGGAACCGACAGCGTCAGTTACTTCGCGACGAGACAGGTTAACCTCCTACCTAGTGTAAACTTGTCATTATGCAGTCAAAATATCCAAGTTCCGGTTAATGAAACAGTAGCTCAGACTTTGAGTGTTCCAACAGTTTCAAGAGAAGATTTACAGGCAGTTCTTGCCGGCGGTTTTGGGTTGGAGTGGGAGGCAAATGACACAAATTGTAACTCCTGCGCCCGATCAGGTGGGCGATGCGGCTACAATTCCACTTCCGCATCCTTTACTTGTTTATGTATAGACCGGCCTTATCCACTTCGCTGTAATGAAACTGGAGATGGTATGTCCCCTTCCTGTACTTGTTTCTCGTTATTAATTACTCCCTCCGACGAATTCTTTATGTTATAAAATTTACTTTGAATATTAGCTGAGAATTCACCAACGGTGGTGTGATAAATGTTGTGAAAAAGTATTGGTAAATTAGGAATAACATCCCAATTAACTCTAAGAGGAAAGTTGGCCGGCCTGACTTGGATTCATTATATGCATGATATTTGATTTTCCTAAATTCCTTTTGGAAAAGTGGTGTGTGTGTGTATATATATTGAGGGTCTTGTTATATATCGAGATAAATTTACGTTGAATTACAATTGCAAATGTTATCAATATATATAATTGGTAAAAATTATAGGAGGACTCAACTTATTACACATTTCTTCAAAAAAATTACTACTAGTACTTATTCGCGTAACTAACAATTAAAAAATTAGGCGTAAATATTCGCAATATGTATTGATGTGGGTAAAAGTAACTCACCAATAGCGAGTTGCCACGTGTTATTTTTAGATCCCTATTAATGAAGGGTAGTATAATTTTACTCGCGGAATATTGTAGAAGCATATTAAATCCAGTAAAGAATAGAATTTACAAGAAGTTTGATCGACTAAGGATTGGTAACCTGGAAGGTCTCTAAAGCCGTATAGGATTTTAATTTTTAACTTTTGAATGAGATGACTCTCATGTTATAAATAAAGGATATTCCAACACATTCAAGGTACGTTATTTACCCTAATAATAATTCTCTCCCTCCATATCAGTATTTTGACTTAAGCATGGAGGGTCCTCCCGGAGCCCCCAACTCCGATAAACTTTTTGCAGGTTTTTCGACGAAGTTAAGGCGGTCAAAGTTAGTGGGTTGATCAAAACCGTAGTTTGCATGTTGCTGATTGACGCATCAGATTGGTGTTGTCTGTGGTAAACTCGGCAAAAAGTCATTTGCTTCTTATAATTCAAAAAATCAACATGGTGAATACTAGTGCTTCAGCACGAAATCGTAATTCTTCACATCCGCCACCTCCAAACAATCCAAAACAAGAGGCAAACTCTTCTTATGTTCTACAACCTTCTCATCATCATCCTTCACATTCTCATATCCATGAAGAATCCATTCGTACTTATAGTGGACCACACACTAAGCACTCCCAATGTCCAATTCAGGTAGACCTTCGATCACAAATCAATTAGAATCATGGTAATCCAGACTTGCATAGATGAATTCAAAATAGTCGTCAACATGACAGAAGAAATAGCCCCCATAGGTGTGATCGCCCAAGGAAAAATAATAATGTGATTCACCAACTGAAGGAAAATATAAACAATCTCCAGAAGCAACTGCAAATCTTGAAAGAGGTCATAGGCATCGCCAAAGGTCATGATATCATCAAAGCAATAAGATTGTCAGGTCGAGATCAGTTGATAGTACCGATACCTACGAGGAGGCAAAGGATCAAAAAAAAGAAGTCAAGGATGATCAAAAAGTGACTAGGGACAAATTTTGCCTATTTATTCTTTAGATGTAGGGGAGGAGGATAAATAACAAATAGGAGAACCTGTTGAGGAACTAGTCTCAATTTTATTGGAAGATGTAGACCTGAAAATAAGACTCATAATACAAAAGAAGAGGAGTTTTGCACTGAAAAGACAAGAGGTCATCAATAAAGAAGTGGAAAAACTATTCAAAGTTATAATTAAGGTCATGAAGTCCATAATTAAGGCCATGAAGCTCAAAATTAAGGTCATGGAGGTCTAGAATTAAAGTCATGAAATCCAAAATTAAGGCTATGGAGGCCCTGAATCAAGATCATGAAAGCCCAGAGTCAAGCCTTGGAGCCTAGAATTAAGGCCATAAAAGTCCAAAATTAAGGTTTTGGAGCCCAGGATCAAGACCATAAAGGCTCAGAATTAAGATCATAGAGTTTAGAATTTAAGGCCATCGAACCCAGAATTATGGCCCTAAATATCCCAAAGCAAGGTAATAGAGCCCAGAATCAAGCCCATGGAGGCCCAAAATCAAGGTCATGAAAACCTATAATCAAGCCCATGAAGGTCAAGAATTAAGGCCATAAAGACCCAGAATAAACATCATGGGCGCTAAGAATTAAGGTCATGAAGGCTAAGAACTAGCGTCATGGGTGCTAATAATTAAGGCTATGTAAGACATAATCAATCAAGGCCATAGTGGTCTAGAATTAAGACCATGGAGGCTAGAATTAAAGTTATGGAGACCAGAATCAAGGCTATAGAGGTCCATAATTAAGGCCATAGAGGCTCAAAATTAAGGTCGTGAAAGCCAAAATTAACTTCATAGAGGCAAGAATTAAAGTCATGGAGACCAGAATTAATCCTATGAGAGCCAAGAATTAACGTCATAGAGCTCAGAATTAGTGCCCTAAGCGCCAGGAATTAAGGCCATGAAGGCTAAGAATTAGCGTCATAGGCGTCAAAAATTAAGGTCATGGAGTCCAGATTAAAGGCCATAAATGCCAAGAATTAACGCCATGAGTTCAAAAAATTAGCGCATGAAAAAAAACTCTATTATTATTCAATTATTTCTTTAAAAATATATTTTTAAAGGAGTAAGAGACAAATAATGTAGGTACAAATAACCCACCAATGACGAGTTGACACATGTTATTTCTAAAATGGCAATATAATAACTTTGCTCGCGTAATATTGTAGAAGCATATTAAATCTAATGAAGAATAAAATTTTCAAGAAGTTTGACCAACTAAGTATTGGTAACTTGGAATGTCTTCCTAATTCTTGTAAAAGGTGACTCTCGTGTTATAAATAAAGGATATTTTAACACATTTAAGATACGCTATTTACTCTAATAATTATTCTCTCCCTTCATATCGGTGTTATAACTTAAGCATCAGAGAATTTTTCCCAAACCCTTAATTTCGATAGACTTTTTAAAGATTTTTTGATAAAATTAAGACGATCAAGTGACAATTAAAATTAAAATTGGTGAGTTAACCAAAACTTTAACTTACATGTTAGTGTGACGCATCATGTATCATTACCGATATATTGATATCCTGTTTTGACTTTCCAGATTATAAAAATAAAGTTTTATTTTTCTCTTGTTGTTTTAGTTGTTGTTTTTATACGCCGGATCTTGTTAAAGATGTAGTACACTTTTAAATTGGAGTCGATCTTGATATATGGTTGGTAAAGTAAAATCAACTGACCCTCAAGATTCTAATGTATGGTAAATAAATCATTTTTGCTAGGTTATTCTTTTATCATTTCTTAGTTGACAGGACGTACCTCTTATCTGAAGGGAAAGTTCTTCCTCTTTTCCTTTTCATCCTTTTCTATCTGTCAAAATAAAACTCACAAGCAGAGGGTTAACTCCACTTGATGACATGATTGACAAGTGATATTAATAGATAATTTCAAAAATAAAAATACATTTGTTTAACCACCGATTTTTAAAAAAAATATTATTTTTCTAAACTTATTCTTAACTAGCTCATAATCCCATGCAAAGCACGAATTTTATTTTGTTATAAAATTCTTGTATTATTTAATATTGTGTACAATGATTTTTTATATAAAAAAAATATTTTTTTCTGAAAAATCCATAATGATAATTCTTCTACTTATATAATATAAATGATAGTATTCCTCTTTAAAATAATTTATTTGTTTTTATATTCCTATATTCATCTATTTATGTAATAATAGAATCTTAATTAAACTCAAATAATTATACTTATATAATTTAATAATAAAAAAGTTATTATATAACAAAATATTATTGTTATCAATAATATAAATTTTAAAGAACACTAACTAAATTTATAAACGGTATAAGAGATAATTGTGATAGTAAGAATGTATATGAAAATATTTTGGAATTAAATAACAGATGAAAAAAATAGTTTTTTATATTAAAATTTAGGTTTCTATTTCCATATTTTAGGGTTGTAGGACAATTTTCAAGTTTTAAGGTTAAGAGACTATTTTTTGTTTTTTATATATATATATATATATATATATATATATATATATATATATATATATAGAGAGAGAGAGAGAGAGAGAGAGATATTTGGATCGAAGGGTCATTCCTAAATTAGGGTTGAACTATAATCATATATATAGATATAGATACTAGGCCTAAATATGTTGAAAGATAGACTGTGGTTAAATATATTTTTTTGTTAGGACTAAATAGAATTTTATAAATACTTAAGATTTATTATTGTTAAATTTTAGGAGCTACTTCTAAAAAGTAGGGTTGAATGACTTATTTATTAGATATATAGATATTTGTTATAAATGTAGTAATTGTAGCACGATAATACACGATCAACAATAAATAAAAGTAATGATATGGTTAAGATGTTTATTGTGACGCCCCCAAAATAGGTCCATACAACCCATTTTGAGTCGCCAATAACATTCCACAAAATACAAATACAAATATGAATTTTTCCATTTACAACTAATAAGTGTTGTGCAAAATACGATAACACAATACAAATACATCTTAAATTCTCGATACACTTATTGTCACACTAATAGTAAGGTATTGAGACACTTCTATTATCTCGGACCATCACTCTATTCCCCGGCTAGTCCCCGCTACACTCTCTTTTTCTGAGGAGAACAATGGAACAAAAAGGAAAAGGGTGAGCACAAATAGCCCAGTAAGAAATATCATGACTAAGATAATGAAAAATAAAAATTATCTTTAGTCTTCAACAGAATTAAATCAGAGATTTAAAGATATTTTAATTGTTCATCAATAACAATTGCAGCGGAATCAAACAATCCATTAGAAGAGTCAAGTAGATTATAATATCTACCATCTTCTATAAATTAAAGGATCACCGCCAATATTTTATCCCTGTAACACCAATCAACAATTCCTGTTTATGATCATCTAAATCAACAGTTTATATTCAACAGCCTCTCTTTGCACTACGTGCCAAAGATATTTATTTATAACATCACCGGTCATGATCATGCCATACGCCTTTGTTTGTAACACCAAAAGTCATGATTATACCAATACACAGTTTGGTCAAAATCATGTCACGCCTGTTCATCTTTGCACTACGGGCCAAAGAGAACTACCACCACAATTTAAGTATGAAGATGAGGATGATGACAATGATACAATGAGATTAAGGATAAGAAAAGCTTTATAATTTAATCAGTATCAAAGATTGATCAAATTGCCAACACGATGACCAAATTGTGGAGTCAAATTCAAGAATGATATTCAAGAAATTATTTCATGCTTCAACTATAACGTATAAAATGAAATAGAAAGATTCAAGTGAAAAGATATTAGATGAAGCACAAACTATTAAGGATATTCTACTAATTTTCAAGAATTTTCTCCATTTAGAAATAAGGTTTTGGAAACAAACAAAGATTTCTTATCATAAATGGAGAAATGTGAAAGAAAAAGATATCCCTTAAAGAGTACAAAAGAAATGATATGTTATACGAGTATAACAGAATATATGAAACTGCAAATGAATTTTCACCCGTCATGCGATAATTCGCGTAGACAGATTATTTCCACAACAGGTTAATAAGTAATGAATACAAAGGGTTATTCACCAAGTACGACACTCGTACATACAGGTTATTCCCACAGAATAATAAGGAATGAATACAAAAGAGTATTCACCAGGTACGACACTCGTACATACAGGTTATTCCCACGGAGCAATAAGGAATGAATACAGAAGGGTATTCACCAGGTACGACACTCGTACATACAGGTTATTCCCACAGAATAATAAGGAATGAATACAAAAGGATATTCACCAGGCATGCGTCATACCGCACGGACAGGTTATCCCCACAAATTAATATAGAATGAATAACATCCTTTATGAGTATAATATCACTTACGAACATGAAAGCAAATGATAGTATTTATGAGTATGAAAGAAATGATATTCCCTACCTTAGTTAACAAGTGACTGGATGTTACTTTCTATGAAGTTTACTAACTTCGGATAATACTAGTATTCTCACAAATACTCACAATGGCCTAGCACACTAAGAGAACTCAAGAAATTTAGAGAGGGAGAGGAAGTATAAGCAATGAAGGTGTGAAAATTTCTTAAGCAAACCCTTCCTATTTATAGGAAAATCAAGGTGAGGGCATTATAGTCTTTTTCCTAAATTTTTTTGGTTTATTACTCTTATACCCTTGGCATATTCTTTTAATATACTTTATGCCATAGTATATTCTTAGAATATGCTTTCACTTAGGTTTTTAACCTTAAGGTAAAATAAAAACTGAATTAACTATTTACTAACGGTAATTACTATTGAATGACATGTGGGTCCCACGAAAAAAAATAAAATCTGAAGAAATTATTCTACAAAAAAAATTTGTGGGTCCCACCGATCAAATAGTTGTGGGTCCCACGAAATAAAGTGTGGGTCCCACAGAAAAATAAGTTAACTTACAACAAACGCTTCACGTATTTTTAATCAACACCATTTTAGACTTATAATATTGACAACCAGATCATTCCCAGGAAAAAGGGGGCCTTCCGTATAAACGACGCGCAATTAAATAACCTTTTTCCTTGACAGAATTTCTAGACATTGTCAATAATGTTAAATATCATATCAAATAATATGAGTTACAGTGTCATGATAAAATAATGAAAAAGTATTATGCAGATTCTACTGTAACAATTATTGAATCAAAATACTGTGCAATTGCTACTTTATCAATTATTGAATCAATAATTTAAAATACTGTGCAATACCGTGTGCTTGTGAAATACCGTGTACTACTGTGGACTAACGCGTTTTACTGTTCTTTTTATTACCGGGTATTTCAACAGTTGCAGGTGATAATACTGTTGACAAATATTGTCGTTTTCAGTATCCGACAATGGGGCCCACTATCGTTGACAATATTGCCATTTCGGCGCCGTCGTACGATACAGAATATAATATTCTCCGACAAAAAGAATATTCCCCGACATGTACTGTTTATCAGATAATTTGCATATAACACCCTTAACTATCATTTATAACAATTAAGCACTTTACTATTTAGAAGAATAATCATAAAGAAAATAATGAACTTTTATTTCATAAAGTCGGGATCTTACATTTATGTCACTTTATAGTCTAATTTTTCCTGTCTTATCTTTGAGAGACTTGTGTTTTTAATTTTGGAATGGACAAAAAAGAAATATATATTTCTAATTCTAGAACAGAGAGAATATATTTTGAGAGTGAATTGAAAGTTTCTAAACTCAACGGCAGAGACTCTCTTATATAGCGTAAGCAAATGGTCTACTTTTAACTTCATTTTGAATGTTAAAACGGGTTTTGAGTTCTTAGCTCAATGGCGTAACGTAATGGAGAAATTAGTTATGCTGAAGCTGGAAGTTCTTTAGCCAACCTGGTTAAATTATGACAGGGTCCTGAGAGTAGCTGATTACAAGCTTGATCCTAAATGTTTCGCTTGACATGGTCACTGTTTTATTTACGGAAGTACAAACCACACCTCTTGCCTTGTTTTTTTCATTTTAAGGAATTAATAATCTGGAGAGAGTTACACTAGCCAAATTAGGTCTAACCACATTTAGTTTGATATAATTTGTCATGCTTCAGCTAACTGTTCTAAACCTTATGTTTGTGCAGGCAATAGTAGCACTTCAAATCCAAAGCACCGGCCCTGGCCTAAAGCCAGAGGTGCGGGAGCTTTAGGCCTACCAAAAAATTGTTATTTTTAGGGCCCCCAATTCTGCGAAGCTTCAAGAGGTAATCCATCTACTTTTGCTATATTTTTATAAATTGGGTAAATCCATATGTAAAATTGGTATATATTTATGTGAATTAGTTGTGGAATTGGTTGGGTAATGAGAATATGTACTATACGAAAGTATAAGGAAAGATTTCTATGAAGAAATTTGGGCTAAACCATGCCTAAACTTTTGTAAAATCTGGAAATTTTCACATTGTAGACAAGTTGTTTGATAAAATGCTTGAATGAGAAGATTTGCTAAAAACTCATAAATAGCTAATGTGGTGAGCTAAGAAACATTTATACATGTATTAGGATATGACCCAAGTGGATTGGGTGAATCAAAGTGAGTTTAACCGCCCTCAAATTTTGACCCCCCTCAAATTTTATCCTGGTTCCGGCACTAACTCGAAAAGGGCCCATTTTTTTCGTTGTGGCTTTAAGCCCTTAAAAACTCAGGGCCGACCCTGAATCCAACAACATTGAGTATAGGTAAGATTCTTGTTATTTTTATTTTTATTTTTACTTTTATTTTTTTGCAGTAGAATTTAATGTCCCTATCGTCAGTAGTGGTTCAGGAAAGGAATCTTACTCTTCTCTTGCATTTTCAGTCCTTCCTGTGATAGGTGCTATCCTCGCTGGCATTTGCATTGGATGGTTAATCTTCTTCTGCAGGCAACGGAGAAAACGGAGGTATGCCCAATCGTCACCAGTTAATGCCATATCCTTCTGGAAGGCAAGGGAATCCAGCAGCCATAACATTGAAACATTTATAAGGAACTATGGCCGTCTTACCCCAAAGCGGTATATCTATACAGATATCAAGAAAATGACCAACTCATTTAATGATAAACTAGGTCAAGGAGGATATGGTGGGGTGTACAAAGGCAAGCTATCCGATGGTCGTCTAGTTGCAGTCAAGGTTTTGAATGAGACAAAGAGCAATGGGGAGGAGTTCATTAATGAAGTTGCTAGCATTAGTAGAACTTCTCATGTCAATGTAGTCACTCTATTGGGTTTCTGCTTTGAGAGAAATAGAAGAGCTCTTATCTACGAATTCATGCCTAACAAATCTTTAGACAAGTTCATATATGCTGACAGATCTTCCAATGCAATCCAAAGTTTAGATTGGAAAACGTTGTACCAAATTGCAGTTGGGATAGCTCGAGGTCTAGAGTACCTACACCGAGGTTGCAACACAAGGATAGTGCATTTTGATATAAAACCTCAAAATATTCTTTTGGATGAAGACTTTTGTCCAAAAATTTCTGATTTCGGCCTTGCTAAATTGTGCAAGAAAAAAGAGAGTGTTATTTCGATGTTGGGTGCCAGGGGAACTGCCGGATTTATAGCTCCAGAAGTATTTAGTAGAAATTTCGGTAGGGTGTCTCATAAGTCTGACGTCTATAGCTATGGGATGATGGTTCTTGAAATGACAGGTGCAAGCAAGAACAGCAAATTAGCTGGAGTTGCACACTCGAGTGAAGTATATTTTCCAGACTGGATATATGAGCATCTAGGAGGAAACAACGCAGAGCTAGGAATTCATGGTGTGACAAATGATGAAGAGGAAGGAGAAGCAGTCAAGAAAATGATGTTGGTGAGTTTGTGGTGCATTCAAACAATTCCAGCAGATAGGCCATCTATGAGTAAAGTGGTAGAGATGTTGGAAGGAAACCTTCAGTCCTTGCAAATCCCACCAAAGCCTTTGCTTCACTCTCCTACAAGGTCCGCACAGGATTCTTACATATCACTACCATTAAGTTCGGAAAATATTATTGTAGCCACGAACAGTATTAGCGGATAAAAACAATATTTCCATGTCAATAAGCTGAATTTTCGTGAGCTGGGTGAAGAATAAGCAGTCATTTTTTCGTAAATATTATGATGGACAGATTTATATTTACTTGTGCTTTTTGTCATTTTTTAAAAAAGAAAACAATAATCCTTTAATACTAGTACTATTTTTTCCTCCTCACTAAAATCAAAGCGGGCATTGCAATCTTGAGCTCTGTATAATAATATAAATAAAGGAAAATGGGAGAGAAGAGAGAAACATAAAACAAAATAAAAGGAAAGGGAAGAAAAAGTTAAGAACACCATACCCTGTTGTGACTTGTGAATTGCACTCTTTTTTGTCCTGAAGAAAAAGCTTTACAAGCTTTTCAGGTTCTCCTAAATGAAATTCTCCTCCTCCTGTACTTCAGCTTGCATTATTGCAAACTTTATTAATTAATGAATGTACATAGACACAATATATAATAAGCTAGATCTGGTATTTTTCGATCAAAAGTGAGGGACTGTGTGTAAATTATCCTATCAATATCCCTCTGAAGGATTGTCCATAGAACCGGGATATAGCCCGAAGAAACTCAAAGAAGAAAACAACAATTCCAGAGCAGCTTCACCATCTTTATATCCAGACAGCAACAAGTCCCAGTGGCATATTCCACATAACTACGTATCACGCAAAAATCATAGCACATGCAAATATAGAACGATTTATATTCAATTCTATCCCAATCCAGTTTCTTTATAACACTTGATGCTGATAATTATATCCAATCTGTGCTGTAAAACTAATAAACAATGGTAACGCCTACGCAAAACCCCTCTGTTTCTTCTGGAAATGACTCTCAGATCAATTACATGAATAATTAGCAACAAAATCAATATACAAGAAAGATACACACATCAAATCAGTCCAAACTAAAGCACCAGCCTAACAGATGCAACAAATTGAATACTAATTGAGCAGCACATTTCAAGGCAATCCACGTCACATCTTCTTGGCCTCATCATCAACAGGATCACGAAGAGTCCCAAACATCCAGTCCATCCATATTGTGTAGTGACCATAATTATGCCGGTATGTAGTGTGATGAATAGCGTGGTAGCCAGCACCCATTACAGGCCACAGTTTAGCATGGATGCAATCATGAATGTTTGCTGTCCAAATGGCCTCAACAAATAAAAGAGCTATATGTGATGTGAAATGCATTGGCACCAGGAAGAGAGCTAAGACATGAGGTAATGCCTGCAGTATCCCATCCAGAGGGTGGAACGCCAAACCTGTTACAAACAGAGAAACACCCAGCCATTATTTAATCTAGCCGTAAAGATAAAAGTCATAAATAACAGAAAGCTTTTCAAGACATGAAGACGCTTGAAAATTCAAAATCCAATGGAAAAGGAAGACATCCTCCAATTATCTTTTCAGTATCCATTCACGAGACAACATAATTTTTCGATGGGTTTGCTAAATGTACTCTGAATATTCTTATTGTCAAGTGGTAAATTCTTGAATTCCAAGGATTTTGTACGTAGTGGAGAAAGGATTTATTCCATAAGAGCCATAAGAACAAAACAAGTTGTTCCAAATCCCATGTAGATTTCAGTGGTCCTAAAGGCACATAAAAACTTCCCAAATTGCATGAATGTGTACAAATGTACACGATATCAATGAGATGTCGACATCTGAACTAAAAATAAATAGATACAAAATAAAATCAGGGCCTATATACTCCTATTTTCTATTTCAGAACATAGGATTAAGATTTATTTTAACAAGGATATAAAAGAGAAGGAGATATTCGTTTAGATTTTAGAACAAGGGACTAAAAGGAAGTAAAGGAGGAAAGATGATTGATGCAGAAAGAGCATAAAAATAAAAATAAAATTGCAGCCAGAATATGACGCCTTCAGAGAAGAATACACTTAAACAAAAAATGGAGCATATTGGGCTGAAAATTAGGTATCTAACTCTGATACATAATTTCTAAGCTACTCTTGTTTTAGGTCAATGATTTGAATCAAAATGTGTTAGGATTTTAATGAATTCTACCTACCAAATCTCAAGTAGAAGGACATTTCATGGGCGCTTGGCAACTAACATTGAAAGCCAAGTGGGTAGAAGAGGGATGCTAAGGACCAAAGAAGGAAATCAATAGTGCTTTTTTAAGTTAAAGATTTTTTAGACACATACAAATCATTAAAATGACCCTGATATCTTTATCAATACAGGCTTGGATAGATAAAGCCTAAATACACCTGTTTAAAAGTTACTATAACTATTGTCCTTCATGCCTAACATTATACTCCACACTCTTATGAATTGTGTCTACTTCTATAATAGCAAGGCATACTTCAAATTCACACTTAGAAGGCTAGAACCTTCAAGATGTTGACAGTAAAGTAGAACTTACCAGCAAAAGGAGAAAGAGTATTTTGCTTGTTGTAGATGTGATGCGTTGCATGAAGATATTTGTAGAGAGGTTTGATGTCATGTAGCTCTCTGTGCATCCAATAAATACCGAACTCAACAATCACAAGGTAGGCAATTAAATTCCCAATGTAGGCAAGTCCACCAATGTCATTTATACTTGAAAAGCATCTAGTCCATCCGTTCTCAACCATGTACTCAGATATCGTTGGAAGAATAACGTACCAAGGCATGGCCTTCATTGCAACAGATATTTGCAAGAGCATGGCCTTATTTGTAGGGATAGCATCTGCAAAAACATGCATTCATCAGACTCAGTAATATCTTATTACTTGGCCCATCGGTAAAAGCCACAGCTCTTTCAATACATTTATAAGCTCAAGCAAGAGTCTCATTGGATTAAGGGAAACGATAAAATTTAAATATGCTTATGTGGCCACATTGGCATCAGTGAAGGAAAAAAATCAACTTGTAAATAGTAGTATCAGAGGTGCAGTAACACAACCAAGTTCTTCTACTTTAAGGAACATTCAATGAGGATTTGACTTCATCTCAAGTATTCCTTCCACAAAAATACTCATATGGTGTTGATATCATTGTTGAGGCTAATGCACAATGTATATTTTTTAACAATTCCTTGTGTTTTAAAGGTACGGAGATTACCATTAGAATCTTTAATTTTGTTCTTTACCAGCTTTCGCTAAGCAAAAGATTTGTGGCAATCATATAATGGCTTGTAACGATCATAGTGTAGCACATGCGTCTGCGTCTATATAATTATATATATTGACAGAGAATGTGTATTGGCATTCGGCACTCTAGAGGAAGTTAAAATCATTTGCGGCTTCATGCTCCCCTCTATGTGACTTTAAACATGCAATCCTCTAATCTGCTAGTGTAAAATTTTCTCACAATGTCGGTGTACAGAAAATTAATTCATATATACAATGAAAAACATAGGTCGGGACAAGGGACAAACCAAGATGGAAATAATAGTGTATATGAAAGCACCCTGATGTCAGTAAATTAATCGTGGATACAGTCGTTACGAAATGCAGTTCAGATATCAGGCAACTGAAATGTAACATAGCCTGCCTGGAACCAAACTTAAAATCACAGAGGCAGACATTCTTCTTCTTCTTTCCTCTTTTTTAATTTGTTTGTTTTTTGCTTTGAAATGGGACGCAGTCATTCATTAAGTACACTCGATTCAAATATCAAATTATCTCTATCTCCAAATGATGCTAATATATAACACATAATTCAAAAAATCAAATACTAATAACTTTTTGAAAGTCAATTGAAAGAATTTATGCCGATTTTGATTTTAAAAAATTTTTAAGTTGATTTTAAACTAATGACTTTTTGAAAGTCAATTAACAAAATTCACGCCAATTTTGATTTTTAAAAAAAATTTAAGTTGATTTTAAACGATGATCAAATAATATAGAATGGAGGGAGTAGTACGGATAGACAAATATGCCCTTCTCATTATAACAGTGCGGGCCACCACAATCAGCATAACCAAAGCTAATTGTAAGGGCAGATTTGTCCAAATAAATAAAACATATAGAAACATAATTGTTGCCCTTGCCGGCAGACACTGCACATAGAAACATATGTGGGATATATATGGAAGATGAGGAAAAAAAGAAGCACAAGGATTAAAAAATTAAAATTAATCGATACAAACGAGGAAATAAAACAGTGGATACAAAAGAGGAGGAGGATGATATGATTGAAGTAGAAAACTGAAACCTTTAATGATAACCTCATGGAAAAAAAAAAGGAATTAAACAGAATAAAAGTAAAGTAAAATTACTAAATACCTTTAGGAATGTAAACGTTGCGCTTCAAGTAATAAATGTAAAAGCACCACAGGAATCCGGAGAAGAAGTAAAGTAGGGTTCCGGCAATGTAGTTGCGGAGCCACCCTTGTATCAAGTGTGGGAGTGGGACCCACACCCTCTCCGGCAGCAACGTCCCCAGCACAATGCGATTGTAGAATGATGTCTCCTCCACGAACATTTTCCATGAATCCACCATCTGGGCTCTGAATTCCTGGTGGATGACGCGAGATTCCGGCGGGAGGGGGCCGGAAAACCCGACGGCCGGAGAGAAAAAGGACGAGAGAATCAAAAGGGGAGTTTGGAGCTAGCAAAGACGAGGGAAAGCAGTTGTTGAGTTGTTGCCTTGATCTAATACTAATACTAATGCTTTGTGTGGGACACTGCTTAAATATTACTCTTACTACCGCCCTTTAAATGGAAAAACAATAAAAATATTAAATTAAAAAGTAGAAATAATAAATGTGTGTGTAAATTAAAAGGTAGAAATAAAAATTGAAAAAAAAAATAGGAGTAGTGGATAATATGGGTGGAGTTAAGAGTCTAAAAATAATCCTTACTTTTGTTTTCTCTTAATAATATAGATATAGTAAAGATTAAATTTGTGGTTGCTAAAATATATAAATCTTATCGTGATAATTATTACACGTATTTGTTAGGACTATGTAGTATGAATTAATCTTTTTTTATCTATACCAATAAATAATCATGTAAGTATTGAGTTATTTTGGATAGTCTTAAGTCAACTCACTATTTCAACTTTGATAATTCGGTAGTTCAAAATATTTTTTTTATTTTATTTTTATGTCTTTTTGGCCATAAATTTTTATATACCCAAAAGTCAACTCAAAAGCTCAAAAGTTATATTTTTTCAAAAAAAAAATTAGTACACATTTATTATTAAAGATACAATGTACCATTTGTCACTAAAAATTTGGACTGTTGAGCTGACTTGAGATCAATTAAAATGTCGTTCAAAAATATTATATATAAAATTTATCTAATAAATTATTTTTAAATTTATATGTACTTTGCACAAATTATTAAACTTATATTTATTAAGGGTAGTCTAATTTTGAGATCTTATTATAGGGGTGTATATAATTTGTCGCTTTTAGATGTAAAACTATCACTATATTTTTTGAAACAATCTTTTTACGGCGATCGGTCTAATTTTTTTTTTTTTTTTTACTCTCAAATAATTTATAATATTTATTGGAACTCAAATTTTTACAGAATCCGGTGATTTAAATATATATCAAAAATAGAGTTGCAGAGACTGTACAACTCTGTTTTGATATACATCCAAATCACACATAAATTATTAAATTATGTAAAAATTTGAGTTTTAATAAATATTATAAATTATGTGAGAGTGAAAAAAAAAATTGGACCAATCGCCGTACCCGTCGCCCTAGCCTTTTTGTTTTTGAAATGGAGTATAGTGTACGTACATCATCTTTCAAATTGATCCGGATTTAAATAATTGACTTACAACATCCAACAATAATACATCATTTGGTACTCTCTCTCTTCCAAAAACAAAAACAAAAGAGTCTTCCTTTGACTTTTTTTAACATTAATATGCATATTTCTAAAATTAATATGATCGTTAACTTCTTCTTCTTTCTTTTTTTTTCTTTTTTATTTTATTTTAATATTGTTACATTCCAGTCTAATAATAAAGATGACAGTTTTTTAAAGGGATTCTCCTTTAATAATATAAATTTTAAATTAATACATTTTATGGCATCCATAGTTGTAATTTTCAACTTCAATCAATTTAAATTAATTTTACTATGCAAATTGATTTTTTACAAAAATAAAATGGAATCTCTAATGATTTTCGATGTAAAACTCCATTAAAATTTTATTCAATCTGAGTTATTAGATTATCTTAACTTTATCAGCTCATACAAATAAAATGTCTTGTCCAACTTTTAAAATCAATGATCAAGTTTAACTTTTTGAAGTCAATTTAAGAGATTTTCGCATTCAAAATAGATATGATTCATTTAACTCTTAGAAATAATAAATCTTGTTACTAGTAATATTATTTCAGTAGTTTATAATTTTTATAATTGTATTGTTTAAAATTAAACTAATTTATATCAATTTTGGAGCTAAAAATATATAAACTAGTCTTTAAAAAATAAATATTAATCTTAATTTTTAGTGCAGAGTGAGTATAAAATACAATTGAGGTCCTAAGGGATGAAATGAACTGGCACTTGTATTTTTCGTGGGTATCTTAAGTATCCGGTCTTACCATCTTTCAAACTTTGATGCCCATTTCAACTAGAACTAAGCCTCTTAAAGTTGATTAGTTTTGTGTATGGAAACTCTCTATAGCCGGCATTAGCTCGATTGAGGAAGAAAATTAATAATTATTTTGGGAAAAAAATATTGAGTTAGCAATCATTATCGATTGAATGGTGTAAATCAACATGTTTACGTCTCATCCATAAAAAAATAAATACATATATATATATATATATATACACATATATATATATATATACATATATATATATATATATATATATAAATCATGAATATTTATTTCGTGTTATAATTGGACTCATGAATGTTGGGGCAATATATAATACTTTTACGTTACGATGTCAATAGGAATTAAACATATTATATCTATTTACTATATATATCACTAGATACCTACCACAAATATATATAGCAAATGAAACATTTAAGTGAAATAAAATAAAATCAAAATGCATGCAACTTGAGATATCTACCATAATATTAATAGTAGTTGCGTAGTTAGGAAGGGCAGAGAAACACCCTTACCCTTCCTCTGCGTACCCATTTATAACACAATATATAATTTTTTTTATTAATATTAATATTAGTCTCTACTTTATTATATAAATATTTAGTAATAGACTTATATTTTGAGAATATATATGTATACTATATTATATCTAAAATAATATATAAAAACTACTTTCAAGTTTTAATATATTTCAAAGTTTAGTTATAATTTTCAAAGACAAGTAAGGCTAATATTTAAAAATTCATTATTCTTTAAAGGTAAATAAATAAAATTAATATTATGACCAATATCAGGTGTCTAAAATTTGGTCCCTCAAAATATTTTAAATATACATGTTATTATTGTAGTGGTACGTAATAAAATTCTTAGGATTCACCATGATATTTAACAAATATAATGATGCTATGCGTATTTGAAATGCATGTGAAAAAATAATTTAAGACTCTTAACTTTATTTTAATATTAAAACAATTTGATATAGATGATTCACATATATGTTAAAACTTAAAATATATAAAATATTATTAATTTTATGTTCTTGTTTTTTTTAATATATATAACACTAATACTTTTTAGTGCTAAGAAATATTTTTATAAAATTTTCGATCCCCTCTCACTCAAATTCCTCGCTACGCTCCCTGCATGATAGCATAGAAAAATAACAACATTGTTGGTTCATGTCAATTGTATCCATCATCTTACTTGGTAACATTAATTGTTTTACTTCGAAAATATGATACCTTCTACGCAACATGTTGTACCTTGAAGCCATGTACTCCCTCCATCCAAGTTAATTATTTGTTCTAATTTTTTTTTGATTTATCTAAATTTATTTGTCCTCGTATTTTTTAATTTTATTTTTGACATTACTGTTTTAATAATACCATCATCTAACTTTTTTAAAAAAATATTGAAAACAACATGATATATATTGAAAAAAGTAGAACTATTAACTTTAAAATTGAAATCACAACCACACCCATTTTCCTCCTCTCTCTTCTATTTTATTGTTTCAAGAAAGAGTTGAAAGATTAAATATATCAAACAAAAAAGATGATAATAGTAATTAAGATAGATAATTTAGAGATAATGTTTTTTTAATAGACGTGTATTTTTAAATTAGGACAAATAAAATTGAAGGGAGAAGGTACAACAGCTTAAAGGTAAAAGGCAGGATAGTAATTGTGCATTCATAATTTAAAGTTAATTTATATATAGTTTAAAATTTATGATTGGTCCATATATAAATTAGTAAGAGGTTACTATAAATTAAATTAAATTTTCTGTGGAAATTAATATATATATATATATATATATATATATATGTGTGATAAGTACATTGGATGGAGACGTACGTCTGCAAGAAAGAATTAATTAATTAAATAAATAACAAGTACTCCAGTACTCCATAATCATTAAAGTTGCACAACTCATGAACTCACACGCCCTAGCTCTTAAGAAAAGGTTGAAGATTCTTGAACATATATATAATTGATTTAGCAGCGTGGAAAGTGAAAAGGGAGAATTGATCCTTTTCAAAATATGGGTAAAGAAATGTAAAGTACATAGTAAACATGTTTTCTCACTTCTGATCAGTTGGTGGTTGTGATAATTATATTAAATACCAACTCCTTTTAATTTAATTTGTTACAAAAATTAAAAAGGCAGTTGATCTAATTCTTTTATTAATAATCACACATACATACATACATGTAAAGCCATGTATGTATTGTATTCATTTTATTTTTGAGAACACACACACACAATATATATATATATATAAAGGGAAAAAGTGTTATAAGTCAAATATGATTCAATTTAATTTAAGACTGATGCATGATTGTAGTAAAATACTACTCCATGTGAGTAGATATAAAACAAATATTAATTTTTTTTTTGTTAGTTGGCCGGCGGCTGCGGCTGGCTGGCTTGTCTTCAGATTCAACGTCTATTTCCATTATATTTAATTAGTCATTTTTGATGCTCTCCTAATTTCCAAACACTATGCTGTGTTTTTAATTCCTTGCATTTGTTTTTATATTGCAAGTGTGTGTTGCATCGATCATCCCACCTATATAATTATGTGGTACTGTATATAAACATGCACTCTGCTGTTCTTTTCTTTTTTATTTATTTAAATTTGTTGTCTTCTTAAATTTTAGCACATCCAAAGCTTTTACTTTATTAATGATTTAAAATTAATAAAACACTTTAAAAAGTGATCATGTCTATCAAGTTTTTAAAATAAATATAAAAGACAAATATAACTTTAAATTTATACGCTTATAAATTCTACATATGAGTTTCTTTTTTGTATATATAAAAAAAAAGATAATATAACTTTATCATAATGTTATTAATGCTATTAAAATATATATATAACATTTGTAAATTTTACAAATTAAGTGAAAGTGAGAAAAGAGTAATTATACGGTACAAAATATTAAATACAAAATTATTTGTAACTGCTTAATGCTTTCAATAATGTTTTATCATACATCCAATGATCATGATAAATTATAAATATATATACTCTGTATTATTTTACATTCTATTTTTATAATCACCAAAATGTTATTGACAAGTTAATGCACGTTTTTTATTTGATTATACGGAACGGACAAAGAAGGTTCGATAACAGAAAGGCAATAAGACCAAAACGTACAGAACATGTATATGTCTCTCTCTCTCTGTGCCGCGACCAGCGGGCTTTGGGATGGTGAGTGGTGACATGAACATGGCTGCCACATTGGACTCGCCAAGACCACCAACACCAAATATTATGACTGTTGCCTAAACACCTCATTTACATCTATCTGTAAATGAAATTTGTGTATATACGATTCAAATTCATGATGTAATTTGAACAAATTAAATACCAAGAAGAAATAATCAGATTTGGATATTTAATTTATTCAAATAACATCATTAATTTGATGAATTTTATGCACAATTTTTAATATGAGCTCATTGCTAGATTAGAGTTGGAGTCCATAAATATTGTTGAATATGTTAGTTGAAGGTTTCACCAAACTACCTGCGTTGGTCATTGTTAGGTTGGCGTAGATGATGGTGATAGATGATGATGGTGATAGAGAAGATGATAGTAAGTTGAAAGCATAATTTTTTTATATTTTTTAAAGGCTATAAATCATTTTCTCCTTACTATCAAGCATGTTCCCTCTCTTGATTCCAAGGACTAATTCACGCATGCCAATTGTGTCTCCACTCGAAAAACAAAGAGAGGAGAGAGAAAATTTGGAAAATTGAACTAGGGTTTTGGATTTCATAGATAAAGACAGAGATGTTTGAATTTGGAGAGAATGATGGTTAAAATTGGTTTTTAGATTTCTAAGTTTTCTAGAGAGAGAGAGACAGAGTTTAACTTTCTTCTGAGTCATGTGAGTCATGGCTGCTTATTTTTTTTTTTTCACTTCATTTTTTTTTGTTATTCCCGTTGGCCACATAAGAAAATTAGAATTTAATTTGAATGGTCGTTTAATTAATTTGACATAATGGCTCAATTGCAATATTTTCAATACTTCAATTTTCTAATTATAATTTTTTGTACTTTAGTGAACTAGTGCACGAAATATATCTTTTTTATTAATTTATAAAAAATATTTAAAACTAAATGCAAGTAATTTTAGTTGTTATAAATTAATTAAAAATATTATTAATTGTCGTATTTATTTTCAAAACATAAAAATAAACGGATTCATACTAATTTAAAATATTATAAAATAACCTTTTAAAATAAAAGTGTATACATATGAGCAGAGGCACTATACAGTGGTTGACTATAAGCAAAAAGAATAATATGCATGTGTGCCTGCCTAACCTGACCGACTACTCCGCTGGCTTTTCTTTTTCTTCATGCGGCCCTCTGGATGTGACACATATTTGGACTAAAACAAGTCATAGACATAGTATTTCAATATCGGTGGTCTAAGACTCTAAATCTAGTCTCAGTTGTTCCATTACATTAATGGAAAAATGAAGAAAAACATTGTTACATCCGTTTCAAAATCAGAAATTTATATTAATTTTTTAGAGTAAATTCGTAAAATCTTAAAATTTAAAATTGATATAATTTTATTCAAATTTTAAAAATGACAAAAATAATAATTAGTGGTACTTTAAATTAATAATTAATTTACAAGTGTACTTCATAAAAAAAATAGGTATATATTAAATTTATTTGATTTAGTCCAGTAACAATAGGTATTTTCAATATACGTGGGCTTGATTACTAATACTTGAGATTTTCGCTTTTGGTTATGGGCCAATTGATGCGTCACCTGTCGGTCAATTAATTCAGGTAATACTAGGATTTTTGGAAGTATAGATAATTCATTTATTTTCCTTTGTGAATTTCAAGTTACAAATGTACTGATACTGCTACTGCCACAAATAGGTCAAAATATTTTAATTTCAAAATTTGTGGCGATGCTATAAATTTAAGATTTGTTGTTTCAAATAACATGACATTATATACGATAAAAGACACTTTTATAACATAATAATAATAATAACCGACTACAGAAGCTTACTCAACCAATCTAAGAACAGTACGTGGGTCAAGATCCTAGCATTTTCCTTTTCCAAATTTATAAAAGTTTAAACGTGGGATAACTCATTTGGACAAAAGGGAGTCCAAAAGTAAAAGGATTTGTTTGTGTCTGTTTCAAAGGAAATCCAGTTGGTAAAGACCAAGGGTTGTGGGCCTTATGAGTAATTGCTCAAATGAGACTTTACGTTACAAAATCCACTTGAAAATGTGGTATCAGATTTCAGTTATCCCATCAAATCTAAATGTCAAATCAAGGGGCATCAATCATCAGCATTATTAATAGAAACCAACTGAATTGAAATGCACAAAATTTAGAAAATTTTAAAGGCCGAGAACCCAACAAAACAACAAGGAGGAGACCAACCCACAAGGGTGGGCTCAGCTCACAATATTGAGAAACTACGTATTGATTCTCATCATACATACATACATACATACATACATACATACACACACACATACATTTCATCAATACTATTACTGATGGATAACTAAACTTTAGATCAACTTACAAATGGATAACTGAACTATTTTTTCTTACAATATTATTATTATTATTATTATTATTATTATTATTATTATTATTATTATCGTTATTATTATTATTACTATTATTATTATTATTACTGCCACATCAGAAAGAGCACCATGTCACCATTGCCGCGTCATTTTTCTGTTAGTCAACTAACGGTCTAGACATTTTTTTAACGATTTATAAGAAAAATAAAGTTCAGTGAGTTGACTGTAAGAAAAAATAGTTCAGTTACCCATTTGTAAGTTGACCTAAAGTTCAGTAACCTAAAAAGCATTTAACCCGTAATAGTATATGATTCCATTCAAATTTATCAGGATGAGAAGTTTGATCATATATTTACAAATACAATAAAATTTAATAATTTAAGTTTAATAATTTAAGTTCGAAAGTAATTATTTTTATTTTATAAACCCACAATTCTCTGTCAAAATTTAATCAAAAAAATCTTTTATTTTATGTCCAAAACTCATAACATAATGTAAAGAACCTTCACTATATTTGGGATTATAGGATACTGGTAAAAATTTCCCTCTTTATCGTACAACGTCATAAGTTTAAGTTTCTCATATTTTTTTCTAAACCCCTATATATTATAATTTAATCCTATTAGACTAGGTTTAAAAAAAAAGAAAGAAAAGAAGTGGATTCACATCAAAATTTAAACTATACACATTAAAACAGTAAATAGTTGATTTTTTAAAAATAATAAAATATTTTTTATATAAAACGTCTCAACGACTCATAAAAAATATAGGCAAAATATATTATATCAGATCAAAAATTACATATTCATGATAAAAGTTTCCTTCTTTATCGTGTAAGGTCATAAATTTAACTTTATCATATTTTTTCTGAACCTCTATAAATTATAATTTAATCCTATTGGACTAGGTTAAAAAAATAAAAGTTGATTCAAATAAAAAGTTAAACTATACACATTAAAAAAAGTAAATAGTTGATTTTTTTAAAAGTAATAAAATGCTTTTCGGATAAACATACCAGAGAACCGTCAAAAAGTCTATTTAGGCCTTAAGCGGGTTGTACGGTTATATAGCTCAACGCCTACAGTAGATGACGTGTGCGGGCTGGTTACTGGTTAGGGCACCGACAGTCCACAGAGAGGAAGGAAGAATGGAAGAAGGAGAAGACGAGAGGAGAGAAGCTGCAATAGCATCAATCCCTTCTTTACGACCCAATTTCAACCCCAACACTAAACTCAAACAAGCTCAGCTTGCCAAGTTCCATGTAATTACTACCCCTCAACGCTTAATTTGCCATCTTCAATCTTTTTAACTGATTATTGATTTGCCTTAGAATTTATCTAATTACAAATTTATGTTTTTGTTTGGTTATGTTAGCTCATTCGACATTTTTGACTTAATTTACTTACAGATGATATTTATCAATGCACATTCTTTCTAAATAACTGGTGGATTGGGTTTTTTATGGAATTTAGTTTTTTGAATTGGATTATGAATTTTCGATAGAACGATTGATATTCATGCTATTCTGAAAGTACTTTCTTTTGAGGGAAACAAAAGTGGTATGTTTTTAGTTGGAATTATTTATAATTCAAACACCTACTGTTGGGTGTTTTGACATAGACAATGAGATTCAATGATATAAATATTAAGAAAGATTAAAAAATGCTAATGTAAGCATCAGAATTTCGGTAGGAAGTAAGCGGTAATCATTCGGTATCAGGGTATTCAAAATACTTTAATTGGTCATGCATTTTTCACTTTGATTTGTTTTAGTTTAATCCGGATTGATCTGGGTTATTTTTTATGTATCTAGAAATAATGAGGGCCATCGGAGAGTGCCAGTTGCTGATACATTATTTCTTGTGTTGGCGAGCAGTATGTATGTATGTGCAAGTACTTATCTTCTTTGTATAGGCTAACAGATTTAAGAAATGACTGATATAGGGCATGTTCGGGAATGACTTATTTTTTTTGACTTAAAGTTAAAATTTTAGTAGATTTATAAGTTAAAATTTTAGTAGATTTATAAGTTAAAATTTTAGTAGATTTATAAGTAAAAGTATTCGGCATCATTTTTACTTATAAGTCGGGAATTATAAGTAATAGTTGTGGATGCATTCGGCTAATAATGACTTATAAGTTAAAATAAATATAAAGATTACTAAAATGTCCTTCAATATAAGGAACATTAAAAAAATAAAAGAGGGCATTTATGTCATTTCATAGTGGTTGACCAACTTAAAAAAAATGACTTATAAGTCATTTTTTTTAAGCAACTAAAACTTACTTATTTTTTTTGACTTTTTTTTAACTTATAAGTAGAAAAAGAAGTAGTTCCCAAACACTTTTAATGGCTAAACTACTTATAAGTTGGGTTGACCAACTTATAAGTAGGTGCCGAACAGGCCCATAATACAATTGAAGAATAATGATCAAATTCCTAAAGTATCCTCACAGCAGAAATGAACTGGTTCTAGCTCATTTGAAATCCACTTTGGCCATATGATTGGTAAATAACTGAGTCAATAGCTAATCTTATGGAGAAGGGGCGAGAACTAGATTCAAGATACCAAACTCAACCAGCCTTCTTTCTCTATCTCCCCTATTTCAATCAATGAATTTTGTATTACATTCATTTCCATTTAGAAGCTGCTATCTATCGGGTTAAGAATATTTTCTTTCAATCCTAAGATCAGCAAACTCATATCACACACTTTGACTTCATTAAACTAAGCCTCTGACTCTGCTATGCCTTTTCAATCCAATGTCAGATATACATCATATATATGAGTGCGAGGTGGTGTGCGTGTGTGGTTTCTCTCTGTCTCGCTCTATATGTATATTTATATATGTTTCTTTCCGTGTTTTTTCCTCACTGAATTTTGAATTCTTGAAATCTCTCTCTCTCTCTCTCTCTCTCTCTCCTTCCACATGAAGAAGGGAAAAATAGGCTTTTCAAATTGTATTTTATTTATTATCTACTTAATCTATTACTAAAATTAGTCATAAGGGTATCATGTATTTTTGTAGTCTTTTTTAGAAATGGGACTGGACTCCCATTTTGGAAAAGAGTGATTAGTAAATAAACACTTGCTTATAGAGAAAGAAAGAATGAATGAATTTGCGAATCACTTTGTAAATGTTTTGTTTTTCATAAAAGTTAGTTGTTGTTTTTTTTTTCATTTCCTGGTCACCCGGCATCCAATATTTTTCTATTTAGTTCTTTGTCCAAGTAAGTTTTTGAACTCTTTTTGTCCCATAGGAGCTGCACAGAAGGCGTTTGCAACTAAAAGCAAAACCAAAGACTAAAAAGGCATCAAAAGGTTTGTTGACTGGTTTATTGTAAATTGATTTTCTCATGATGTTTTGTATAAGCTATTGAACATCTTTGTAGGGATGGTTGATGGGTCTGGAAAATCTCGAGGGACAGTCCTCATTGCGGAAGAATGTACAGATGAAGGTGCAAGTAAAGTAATTGAGGATTTTAGTGTTTCCGTCTCAACAGGCAGCAATATGAGGGATGACTCCCTGCAGCAAAATAATATACCAAAAGAGATGGCATCAAAAAAGCGCCAAAAGCTACACTGGGGGTAACAATTTCCTTTAAAATATTGACAACTTAACTTTTTAAACTATAAACCTCACAATAAAAGCAGTTTTTTTGCATTGCATAATGAATTACCATTTCTTAGTAAATTTAGTTTGTCTTATTTTCTCGCTTCATATTAATCATATTCTACTGTTTGGTTTTATAATTCCACTTTCGTTTGGGATGACAAATACCATAGGCTTGACACAAAGGAAAGATGGGAGAGGAAATCCAACATGTAACCTGTATCTCCTCTTGAGTGGTAATGCAGCTTTAATTGGCAGTCACTTTTCGGGCACACTGAAGCAGGTCTCTTCTGAATACTGGTCCCAGTGGTGCTCAGCTTCTAAACATACTTGCTTGATGTTGTTATTGTCCACGATGCAAGACTAAGCTATGTCATGGGGAATACGGCCTTCTCTGAGAAGTATTGAAGGGATTGTCACACTAGAAAGTATTGAAGCCCCGTTTCACTGTACTGGTTGAATTATTACAATCTGGCAGAAGAGTGCCATCATGAAAGAAGTTGATTTTAAACCTGTTAGGTCATTGTGCTCAACTGTATCTAATGTGTATATACCTCCTGTGGACATGTATTGTCCTCAAGAACTTCAACTTTTCTTTTAAGATTACCGAATTTTTTTCTTGAAATTGTGTCATATTATTTATTAATATTATGTTTCATTTAAACGTTCAACGAAATATCTGATAGTAGGTTTAATTTTAGTAGGAAACTCTCTCTCAGTTTTACTACGATTCTTTTTTTGTAGTAGTTCTACCAATCATGCTCCAGTTATTGAAGAATATGCTTATGATCTTTTGTTTTTTAATTACCTGGTATGTTGTCCATTTTTAAATTTCCTTCCTCCTCTTTCCCTCCTCCCCCAAGGCCCCAACACAAACAACCGCAACCTCCAACCTCCATAATGGCGCAACAATTATATGAACAACAATTGCATCAATTAGAAATTATCTTTCATTAAGCTCAACGAGGATGCAACATGCACTTCCATGGATTGCCTGATGAGTTTGTTGCTTCGTACTATTACTTGTCAGCTCACTGTTTGCTGCTACATTTGTACATTTGCTGCATTGTTTGGTGCAACATTTGTAAATTATATTTGCTCAGACAACAGCCAGTGCCCCAGTGCCGCTGAAATAAATGCTTGCTGCATCATCTGCTCCTACTAATACTACTTTTACCGAGCCTCGAAAACCACGTGACAAAATACTTAAAAGACCTATCAGTGATACAATGACGAGTGCTATGCCCATACCATCATGTTGTCGTAACACTTTTATTAGCTTTAACTCAAATTCCCTGAAATCCCTATGATTTTTCCTGCAAAACATGTTGGAAAAGTTCTGTTGCATATGTGCAAACATAGCAGTGGACTACTACCAACTCTGCTACAGGCATTGACCAATGCTTTAAGCCAGCTAATGACTACAACCTGATTTAGCAGCATGTTTTGAGGTAATAACTGGAATATGAACTTCTGCAAATAATAAACAATGCAACAATCATAGGGAGAATAAAACCGGCTTATATATATATCACAATCCATGCCAGTCCGGCAATATCACTAGGTCTGAAAGTCTTCACTAAACACTAATTACAATTTGATCACATTTCAAAAGTTGAACCGCAAAATGGTACACCACTAAGTGATTTCAATCTCAGACATGGTCTCGGCAGAATTTGGAATTGGTATTCGCAGCAAAAAGGTCCTCAGGTCAAGACCCAAGACCAGTGAGCTGCAGACAATGATCTTATTTCCACAAGCATTTTGTATCCTGCTCATACTGCTGGGTTTAGAGCACGTTCAATTTCCTCCAATGATCGGCCTTTGGTTTCCACAACATTACCAGCTATATACAAGACAGCAAGAAGACAGACTGAGGCGAATCCTAGATACACTTTGCTAATCCCGAACTTAGTTACAACACTCAAGAAATATAGGCCAATGACAAAGTTGGATACCTGCTCAAAACAAGAGAAAGAAAGTCTGTAACGTGATCATATACATCTGTAAGAGTATTCTAACAAGAGCCACTAACTTTGCATATGTAGTCCAGATACGCCGAAGATATGTTGTAGTGCTTATCCATTAAATAAATAAATAAATATTAAAACGGATACTTGGTGAAGACGGCAGGAGTGTGAATGGTTATTTTTTAATTTCTGAAACATTCGAGTTCTTTCTGTTATTTCTAGAAACTTACAGGGTCTAAATCAAATACATAATGATCTGGAGGCTAGGGCTCAAACAAAAATCGATCACAATTCACATAAATCATCGATCTGGAGGCTTGCCGTCCATGCAACCGAATCTCGTACCCATAGGGTGCTGGTTATTCTCTCTATCATGTTCATTTGTGTGAGGACATGTTGATGGTGGACGACTAAATTGTCCTCTTTACATGTATGTCATCTAAGTTTAGAGTGGAATAATCATTTCACTAATCTGTTTTCCTTCACTGATATAAAAGAGACAAAACATGATAATAAGAGTACTAATGACCTTACACAGTGCATCTGTTTCATTAAGTGCCAAACACAGATTTACAGAAGCAATATGCAACTTTATTGCGTCTTGACTTACCCAATGCATGCCTAATGACAAGGCAACTGCTTTTGCTCTGATTCTAGAGGCAAATATTTCGGGAAGTAATAGAGCAGGGACAGGACCAGCACCAAGGGAAAAGGACAATACATATCTATAAAATATAAAAGAAAAGTCAAGATTAGATGTCATAGTTCAAGTTTAAGGCAAAAATGGGAAAATGATTTCAAGAAAGCAGACTATCAATATTCTGCCAACAGAACTATTTAACTTACAGAACAGTCCCAACAACAGCAAGCGTGCCAGAATATGGAGCGAGGACCTTCCAAGAGAAGGATAGAGAAAGCAGCAACATTGAAGCGGCCTTCAAAAGGGAAAAATTAGAAGGAAAATTGTGTCAAACATGTGGCTTCACCATAGGCTGACTGCTAGAAAAAAATTCTTTAGAGAGAGTAGATAAGATTGAAGTATATTCTTCATTCATAATTTGCCATATAGTTTAAATAGTAATAGCTTACTATTATGCTGTCATACCATTGCAAATGAGAAAAAAAGTGAATCAATAATTTGGTAGGTAGTCATTGACAATTAAAACAAGACTGCTTTAGTAGGCTTTTAAGAAGTGCATATTTACAAATTTATGGATTATAATCACATATTTATATTTTAAATATATATTTTCAGAAAATGTTTGAAACAACTGAAATCATTTAGGCAAGATTTTTCATCTAGAAAAATATATATAATAAAGTTATAGGAGTTACATGAGAGATGAAACCATTTTCCACAGCGTGTCTCCTTATTTTTGTTGAAGGATCTATGACGATTTTATATAAACCTTTCCTAGTTTTCCTTTTTTAAAACTATAATCTCTAGTGAAGCTACCTCAGCCCCCTATACCAAATTTTTTTTTTCTTAGAAATTCAAATTCTTGAAACTAACAATTATCAGAAATAATGAAAACAAACATGCATGAACTAAATGAAGCTTCACCATATTGATATCATTTGCCTAACTCGAGACACCGACTAATTAGGCACACAAAAAATTAAAAAATATACCTCGCTATGTTTAAGAACTTTAAGAGGGTGCTATCAGAAGTCCACTTTCGACATTCTTTTAGGCAACCAAATAGAATATCAAGGATTATCCTGACCAGTTATTGAGACTTATATAAACAGCATTCAACCTCTGACCATAGTTATACAATAATTCAATGTAAATGATTTTTCTAGAGAACTATACGAGGCCTTATCAATATGTTTTTATTCATGTCCATGTGCTACAATTATATAACATAGATGTAGATTAATATACCATTCCTGTAAAGCTTGTCATAAGTAGACTTTTCCTTCCTTGCTTATCCATCAGAGAAGTTGCCACAATTGTGCCTGCAACATTATCAAAATTCAGTCACTTAAATTATTACATCAAGTTACCTTTAAAAGAGAGAAGAACCTACAGAAATCTAACCAAGAACATTTGACGCCCCAACCAGAGCACTGGCTGCAACATCAGATTCTATTCCAGCACTGCGGAACACAGAAGTAGAATAATAAACAACAGCATTTATGCCAGCCAACTGTTGGAACAGGAAAAGTGCAGCACCAACACTGACAACTGCAGCAATAAATATCTGTCAGAACTTTGATATCTACTTTCAATATTTAAGTATCATGATAAACTGCCAATGGAAATGAACATTTCAAACGCACAGGGTTCTTATACCAACATGCCAGCATTTCCCCTCAAGTTTTTTTTTTTAAAAAAAATAAAAAAATTTATTATTATTATTTTTTACCACGGGGATGTGGGGGTGAGGGGCATTGTTGAGGAATTACGATGCTATAGTACATAAGCCCAACACCACCGACCACCTAAGGGCTGATGATGTCACTGCAGCAATAATAGTGTCTCACTGCAATTTTTACACTGACTAATACTTTTAAGCTTTCATTTTCTGAATCTATACCTTTCCAGTACCGGCTACTGAATAGATCAAACCAGCCAGCTTCTGGTTCAGAAGAACCTTGACTCGCTGCATTTAAATCATTCATAACCTCCGTAACTCTTTCTTTTCCAAATAGTTTTTTTATAGCTATTTCGGCTTGAGAAATCTTCCCTTGCTGCAACATCAATGAACCCAGCTCATCATTTTAAATGAGCCAATAGTGTTCACTAAACATATTAAAGGCAGAAGAAAACCGACCAGCACATAAAATTGCAAATTAGAAAACTATGCATGATTTACAAACAAAACCTGATAAAGCCACCGCGGACTTTCTGGAGAAAATGACATTCCTAGTCCCAATAGTACAGAGGGGATGACAGCAATACCAAACATTGTCCTCCACCTAACAAAAAAATAGAATCATGATGTCCACAAGAATAACAATCGTGACAGTTCAAAAATCAGTACTTAATATCTTATCAACATAATTCATTTTGTTATTCAATGCATGCTTTCTTCATGTAGTTTTATGTATTATGTACAGGGAAAATACCATAAAGGGTTCGCCGCTAAGGGCAATCCAGCCACCAATGCTGCAAGTATTCCAACACAGATAAATAGTTGGTTGACTGATCCAAGTGTGCCACGAATTTCAGTTGGTGAGATCTGGTAATAAAATTTGACTAATTAGTAGTCCAAAGGCATTTAGATAAGAACAGAAAATGGTGTTGAGAAGTTACTACCTCAGATATGTACAGTGGCACTATGGCAGATGAAATGCCAATTCCAATTCCAGCAAGTAAGCGGCCTACTATCATTGTCTGAACACTCTGGGCTGTGGCACTGAAATGTTGGGACTGTCTAAGACAAATGATCTACAATAATTAAATAAAAATCGCAACCTCATCATTAGCGACAAAAGAACAAACCAGAGAAATGCTCCCACTGCAAGTGGGATCGCATCCAATTGAAAGGCCTTCGTTCGGCCAAATTTGTCAGCCAATGCTCCTCCAGTGAATGAGCCCACAGTGGCACCAGCAAGAAGTGTGCTGACAATCCATCCTATTCAATATATTACAATGTGAATTTTTGTAGTTCTATATAATTATAAATAACGCGTCCACAAAGGATATTGCAAATGACCAATATATGATTGATAGAAGAAGCATAATTTAAAGGATCATGACTGTATATGTTATAAAGCCATATCTATGAAAGCTTCTCAACAACAAGCTCCATCTCAAGTGGTATCATACCCTCTTATATGGAGTGGTCATGGGTTCGAACCTCAGCGGAGGCACATTTCTATATCCGTTATGGCTTTATTTATAGTCTTAGTGGAGGCAATATGCGTGGTGCTGTAGTTGATAAAAATACCCCATATCCTAGACAAGGGGGAAACAAGAAATAGGTACTGCAACATAAATCAAGACTGCCGTCATTCCAATAAATACTTGCCTTGTATAACAGTATTTTCAGCAATCCCAAGATCCTTGGAGAGGTACTCAAGAGCGCCATTGACCACCCTGAAGTACAAATAGAAAGAGCATAAAATGGCAAACTTATTTTCATTAACAAAATAAAATAGGAAATAATTGGGTAATATAATAACAAGTAACATGAACTCAGACTATACTACCATTGACATGCAAGTAAGGCCCAAAAGGTATATAAGATGAGTATAGAAAACTCAAATTTGAATTTGAGAGCACAAAAGAAGGCAAAAAAAGAGAGTAGCTATTACCCTAAATGATATCCAAACAAAATGGCTCCCAAACAAGCAATTCCAACATAAGGCAATACTGATGCAGAAGATTTCCCTTGGATTTTTGTGAGAGGAACAGCCTCAAGATCTCCTTCTACAACTCAAAAAAATTGCAACTTGTTAGAAAATAAATGAATAATTTAAACTATTATTTGCTGGGAACCAGGAGGGGAAAAAATGGTTTTTACTTGTGCAGATCCATGCCACACATCAGTATCAACTGACAGTTGTAACATTTAATCTAAAGTAATGTTCTGATCCACCAAAGGATCAACAGGGTTATGATGACTTCTAAATAAGAATCAGAAATTAAATCCCAGCATATTGTTTGATAAGTATTTCAAAACAACAGAATGTCTGGATTCTGGAACCAGCATAAGAGGGAATTTTTCATGCAACTCATCATGGCCTTGGAAAATAAATTAAATAATATTGAAAAATTTTACTTCATGAAAACTTAATGACACTAACTTTGTATGGCCAAGTTGAAGTTTACTTAATTAGTAGTTGCTTTACTACAATAAAGATGAAGTGCAACCAGTCAAAATGCATTGAGAAATCAGTTTCCTAGCAGGCTAGCAACATAACCCTAACATTCGACAAACATTAGACAATGCAGCCTAAAAATCACTATAATTCTTTTTAGCAATTCTCCTAACGTTTAGTCAATTAAACTAAAAATTTAATAACATAAATCGATTCCTCTTTCAAAGAAAATGAAGAGCTGTTATAAATACAAACACAAACATAACACTATAATATGCTAGATGCCAAAGTTAAAAGCTCAAAGCAAAGCAATAATATGAGCTCCACTTGTAATAAACGGAACAATGCAAAATTTTCACCGAACATCACTGGGGCAACTTGATGTACAGTAAGTACAGTAGCTAGAAAATGTATTGCAATTGACTAAGCAAGTAATTAAGACATAACATCAATGGTGCAATAGATGACAACATGCCATAACTGGAAAATGGAGCCACATAATTAAGCACAAAAATAGTAGAACAAACCTGCAGCTTGAGCCTTAACCGATCTGGCCTTGGCGGATGATCGGAACACACTTTCAACATTGGTTCTCACACGGCCAAGCTCAACCCCCATAGAAACTGAATTAAGGCGCAATCCAAAGCAGGAGCCCCTCTGAGTCATGTGTAAAAGTGAACTTCTCTTCCTTAAATCTCCAAATCCTGGTAAAACCCTGTGATTGTGATTTTGAAGGTCGAAACCTAAGTTTCCTTTCACAGCAAAACTTGATGCCTGCATTTTTACAAATTTGCCTGACAAAATATAATTTATTACTATAAGCGAAAAGTCAAAGAAGTAAATAAACATTACGTACAGTAACGTAAAATTGTTTAGCGCGATGAATAATAAAAAGTAATAATGCCATACTCTTTAAAGCTGAAAAACACAGAAACTTGAATCCAACCAGAATGATTGAAAAGTTTAAAACAGGAAGTTGCAAATTCAAATCGAATAAACTACTTACAATGAATTTATAGACGCTAAACTACAATACAGTCTGAGACTGAAGGTTTATCTTCCCTCCCCTCTCTATAGTTACGTCCGTGCTTGGTGTTATCTTTCTCTCTCCTAAATGGATTTAGTTACGAGGAGTTGCAGAGAAATTAAGAATGAATAGGTAGATGGCTAACTTTGGAGTTGCCGAAAGATATTACTCCGAATATTATTGAATGCAAAATGATAATACAAAATAATCTTTCGGTACCAAATTAATTGTTCAGTTTTAATTTTTTTTTAAATTAAATTAAATATTTTTATAATTAATAATTAAGAATATATAAATATATTTTTAAAATTATAAAAATTAGAGTTAATAATAAATTGTATATACTTTCTTTTGATTATAATCTCTACACCTATATTTTAACAAAAATAATAAAAAAATTAATTTTAAAAAATAGTAAAATTTTAATAAAATTTTAATTTTCATCGTTCTTATGAATGTACATATCTTATAATTATAATTTAACTATAAAAACTTTGATAATTTATAAGAGACTCTCATTGAATAATACAATACAGTACCTACCAAAAGAATTGGCGGAGATTTCAACTCTCTTTCATTGCGGAAGTTTCTCCTTCTATTTTTCTAATTTATCCAAAATTTATACACAAATATTTGCAATAGAACTGTAAAAAAAATATAAATAAATAAAATACTAATTTAAATAGTTTTTGGATGAAGATTAGTTGGATTTCGGATTAGATTTCAGTTGCGTTGGAGATGTCGCAGTCCACGTGACATGTGGGTGTCACCAACGGTTAAAGTTACTATTTTGACCTTCATTATAGATTCACTTGGTGCATTATAATAGCAAGAAAAATTAGTATCTCAATCTTATCATTTAAATTACTGATGAGATTTATTATGTTTTCACGTTATTTAGATTGAATTTGAATTTCGTTTCCTAACTTACAGAGTTCTGCCATTTCCCATTAGATGATGGGTCTCATAGTTTTAGGCATGGCACTGACTGATACTGCTATTTTTAGGTCAATGTTGTATGCAGTTTCAGCCCCTAAAACTTGCACACTTTATCCAAGAAACCTTGTTTTCGTCCGAAACGTATAGCTCCCACAAGGCTTCGTGTATCGGCTTCATTGCCAGGACCAAATGGGGTTGCTGCAAAAGTGGAGTACACTCCTTGGCTGATTGTTGGATTGGGGAATCCTGGAAATAAGTATCATGGAACTCGGCACAATGTAATTATGTTAATTACTACTGAGTTTTTGTGGTTGTGTTACTGATTATTTTTCGTCTAAAGATGGTATTTGTTTGTCTACAATTATATTCCATTGTGGATTAGGTTGGTTTTGAAATGATTGATCGAATTTCTCAAGAAGAAGAAATTATGATGAATACGATACAATCAAAAGCATTGGTTGGAATAGGTGCTTATTTAGCTCTATTTCCTTTCTTTATTCAATTTATTTAGCCCCTCATTGTGAGTTTGATGGGTACTCTTTGACTTTTCTGTGCTACAGTGCAGGTTATATAGGAGAGGTACCTGTTTTGTTGGCAAAGCCTCAATCTTATATCAATTTCAGTGGAGAATCGGTTCGTACTCTTATTTCTTTTCAGCTGCAATGTGTTAGCATTTGATGCAGTTCACATTTTTACTTTAAGGTTGACTATTTTTTTTGAGGTTTGTTTAGATGAATTGGGGTTTGAGCTGTTTTATTGTGTTTCTCACTGTTTGGATGTAACAATCAATTGCAGTAAATCAATCCGTTACTAAATTTGACTAATTTCATGATTATGGCCTTCTAAAAAGAGTGGTTGCTCATCAGTACAAACGATAGCATGGAAATAATGTTTGTTTCATTTCATGCCACATAAGAGATTTTGTTGTAGTGATATTGTTTTGCCTTAAGAGTGTCAAAAGCGCAATGAAGCCATTTGATCTCTATTGGACATTCAAAATTCTAGAATGGATGATTTAAGACTTGTAACTTCATGCTAAATTTGACAAATCCCCTTAAAGTCCCAAACCATCCAATTTCGAAATGTCAAATTTTAGTGTTTCTTCTTTTATAATGGGTCTTTTTGTTGGAATACAAATCTGCTGCAACTTGGTGTAATAGTATTAAAAAAGTCAAGCTATGCATAATGAACCTTGCAAATTCTCTCGGTCAAGAAAATCCTATGGCTGGCTTGGTTATAAAAAATATGAGTAATATATAGAGTACCAAAAGAGTAAATTGTTAACATTTGACGAATCGTATAATTTATGCCTTAAAATCTGTTAGACATACTGGTTCTTGCTTGGGGTGTTACATGCTATAGGAGCTCTGTAAAATCAAAAATGTGTCAAACAACATGTTTTCCATCACTCATTCTTGCATAGGGTTTCTCCATTTTGTACCCTTGGATGCTGTAAAAACTAAAATGTATAATGCAACATTTTTCTATCCTCATTTATGCCACTAGTGTTTCTTACTTGGGGAAATACTCTTGGATAAGACCATGTACAATATAATTCAGAATTGTGATGTTAAAGGGAATGGTTTTCACATTTGAGAAATTATGTTATTGAGGTGGCAAGTTCTCAATTTTGAATGTATGTTCATAACAACATCTTTGACTGCTTTTGCTTTTATGTTTATAGTAAAAGATGTATTTTAACTTTCTCTATTATTTGCCGCTATGTGTATGTACTTCTTAGTTTGTTACATCTTATTTTTGTTAATTTACTAGGTTGGACCACTTGCTGCATATTATCAAGTACCCTTGCGTCATATCCTACTGGTATGCAATTTCATACCATTGTACAGTTACATAACATTGGATGCATAGTTATGGGACTCCTCATGTAGGTTTATGATGAGATGAGCTTGCCAAACGGTGTTTTGAGACTTCAGCCAAAAGGAGGGCATGGCTACCACAATGGGTATTATTCCTCCACAACCTTGTATTCTTCTGCTGAATAAAGATTATTTAGATTGTTATTATCTGTGAAAATGCATGTAGGTTACTGTTCCCTACATTTTGCATTCTAAAGCAGTACATCAATTGAACAGCGTAAAAATAGTTAACCTGGAGTGCCTTGATTTGAAAACTGAAACCCATCATAGTCTTCTAGTTTGATGAATTGGCTTGTCTGGCCATTTTGCTGCTTAAGATGATGGCTATGTTAAGGTTGTATTGTGTATAGCACTTAAAGGCTTGATGAGATCAAGGCTGCATATACCCAACTCAAATTTCTTCCACATGCAATGCTAAGTTAATTGGCTTGAGCGACATAATCTATATAATTGTCATTTGATGGTGTAATCATAGGGGAGGGGAACTGACACTTGATAGTTTTTATTGAAAGTGAACATGTGATGGACTTTCAATATACAGCTAATATTCTTGTTTCATTCATTAACTTAAATTCTAGAGCAGTATAATATTGTATGCATGTCTGTACTTCCTAGTGCAGTATGATATTTAAGCATTACAAAAATACTTCTTGCATAAATAAAGAGGGTTAAATCATTTTTTCACCACTGTACTGTACTGTACCGAGGTCAAATTTATATTTTCATCATCGAAGTCAATTTTTTTTACAATCGACTCATTGAAATGTAATTTTATTTACAATCCGTTACATATTCTGTTAAATAATTTGACTTTTAACATAACTAAGGCACATGACGAAGAGGCTGTGTCCATGTCATATATTTGTCAACACTTGTCAGGTGGAAAATAAAACAAAAACTAAATATTCAAAGCAAAATACAGATTATTCATCCTCTCTCTCATCCTTATCACTACCCATCACTTTCAACCACTCATCATCATCATCATCACTCCACCATAATGGCAGCATCAACACCTACAATCAATTATTTTTGTTTCTTATTGTTAATTTCTTCTTACAACCATGTTCAATCCATTGAAGAGGGGTAATCTCTATATTTTATAAATCTGAAAAGTGTCTTGATTTTGTTAAGAATTGATGTGCCATCTTCGATAATAGATCTGAAGAGAAGTGTAGTACAATAGTTCCACTACACTACCACAAATCTGAGTATAACTTAGCTACAATACTCGGTTATTTTTGATTGCATTTTAAGATAAAGAGGATGGAGATTTGATGTAACTTAAAAGTTTTGCAGCCGTTCGGTGAGTGTTATTTGGGGTCAGCGGTGCTAATGGTGACTCCGAGTGTGGTTTGGGTTGTTTACTGGTTGTAAGTGGTAGTAACAAATTAATTCTTGATAGGTTGAGATAGGTGGTGAGGCCATGGTGTTTTGAGGAAAGGGGAAGAAGACTATATATTTTATTTTCCAGGTAGTAAAAATTGAATATGTGTTGGGTGATGGTGTTCATAGTGTTCTGAGTTTGCTAGTTGTTTTTTTTAATCTAGTTACTAGACTAGGTCTTGAATTCTGTTGGATAGACGGATAAGAAATCTAATTAAAAATGAAATTAGTAGTTGTGTAAAGGCCAGAAGAGCCTTTATATACTATATATTAGCACAAGATTTTACTACTCAAGCTGCGTTATATACTCATCACCAATACATTGTAGGTATAAGAGACTGAACCTTGATATATCCCAAAATAATACATTTTTGTTACTCTATCGCCTTATCAACAAAAGACTCGAAATCAGCTCCGTATGAAGGTCACGATCAATATTGTCCCTAGCATCAATATCGTTTTTTTTCCTTTTTGTTTTTCTAGTTTCCATATTTTACATTCTTTTAATTTTGTATATTTATAATTGTTTAGTTGTTTGTTTTGTTTTAATTTTGTAGTGATATGCTAATACTTTATTTATTTTTATTTTTAGCATATATTCAAGTTTTATTGTGTTTTAATTAGTTTAAATAGCATTTTGATTTTTTAATAGTAAGTTGTTTGTTTTTAATAGATTTACATAATTTTAATAATTTAATATGTTAACTATGTTATACATATATTTTTTAAATTTTCTAATACAAGTTATTCGCTGCCACGTCATGTTTTAATTAGGTGAATAATCCACGTAAGCGTTAACATAGTGCCACATCCGTTAGCTTTTAGCATTGTTAGACAAAATTTTTAATTTTTGTAAAAAAAATGTAGTTCAGTGAGTTGACTGTAAAAAAATTGATTTCAATGATGTAAATGTAAATTCGACCTCAGTTCAGTGGGGAAAAAGTTATTTAACCCTAAATAAAGATTGCTTTAATTGTTGGTATCTTATTTCAGGGTTAAGAGCGTTATGGAATATTTGGATGGTCATCGAGAATTTCCTCGGTTTTGCATAGGTGGTGTCATCATTACTACCTTTACTTGCTTCCTGATTTTTTTTACTGAAGTTGAACTAATATACATCCGTTTCTATCTAAGAAAACATTCACCTGCTTCTTGTAGGAATTGGAAATCCACCAGGTACCATGGACATGAAAGCATATCTTCTCCAGAAGTTCAGCTTGGTGGAGAGAGAGCAGGTGAAGCATATTTCGAGTTCCAATTATTTCCCCATATCATGAGCAAATTTTTTATATTTGATCAGTAAGGTTAAACTGAAGCTAGTTATTATCTTGATCCCAACCCGCAAGGTTTGTTGCTATATGTTTAACTGGTCTGGTACTCTCGACTTATTTGTTTAAACCATATTGGCAGGGTACTTTTTTTATTTTATTTGTATGGTAGTTCTTTTATGTTTGGCTCATCTGAACTTAGGGAGGATAAATTCCATGCCTCAGAGTTGATCAGAATTCCCTTTTTCTGGTTATAAGAAGCTAACAAACAAAAATATACTTGCAAGGAAGTAGTGATTGTTTAATACATAGCCAATTCTCTCTCTCTCTCTCTCTCCCTCTTATTTGCGTTTAATATTCTATGTTGCATGCAATTGGGCAGGTGGATGCAGCATTGGAACAAGGGGTTGAGGCAGTGAGGACCGTGGTACTCAATGGATTCAACAGTAGAATTAATAGATTTAATTTGGGGCAGAAGTACAAGTATCACAAAGTTTCAATAAAATAGTTTGGAATACTGCAAAAGTTTATTTTTTAAGATACGTGACTTCTTATGTTGAAAAGGCTCATTAGCCAACAAAAAAAGGGGGTTCTCATGCTTTGTAGAATTATAGACTGTAGAGATGGCTGATGTATCCCAACTCCTAACACTATTGTATCTATAAAGTTCTCAGCTCATAAATTTTGCAATGTTGAGTTCTGCTGATTCCACTCCTCCCTTGTAATATTGGATTGAAGTTGTTGACACCATGAAGGTTCAATTGGTTGCTGACAACAGCAGCATGTTTTACAGTTTTAGGCACATTTGTGTGCTCCAGCTGAATATTAATAAACTACGTAACCAATGAATAGGCGAAACACCTCCATTATCATTACATGACCCATATGCAAGTAAATGGAGTGTTGGGCGGTAAAAACCTAGTGCATTCAGAAATACACGACAATGCAGCTTGGATATTTTAATCACAAGAGACGTGAGATTGATCTATGCTGATCCCCTCTCTCTCTCTCTCTCTGGCTAAAATGAGCGTCTCACCTGAAGCATTTTATAAGGTTTGGTTTGTCTATAAAGCAAGTAACATAATGTTACCTATTTATTTTCTCCAAAATTAATTAGTCCTGAAGTGTAACAAATAAATTTAAAAATGTGGAAGAAGTTGAATGAGAATCTCAATTTTGGGTAGGAGACTAGGAGTATCATATAGTTTTTGCCAAAAAATAAAGGGGATAAAAAGAGCCTTTTAAGAAAGATTACTAGTTGGGTAAATATGCATAGGATCCTTGTAACTTGTAAATAAAGCAGGCCATAAAGTAAGAAGAGACTTAGAAGCCCTTTGAAATAAATTAATCTGACCAAATCTAACTCCAGAAGGCCTCCATATGGAATCTAATGCCACTTTTGCCTATATTTGCTTTCCGCTGGCCCTTTGGCCTTTAGGATCCAAATAGGACCCACCTCAATAAGAACGTTGGAATTACTTAATTGAAAATCCTCTCTCTCTCTCTTCGTTCTGTTTTTATTAGACCGTTGGGAACTCGAAATCTATTAAAAACAAACTACAAGAAACCAAATACTTAAGAAATTAAAACATACACCCTCTATCTCTCTCTCTTCCCCAAAGCTCTGCAACAATAATAGCAGAGCAACTTCTCGAATTCAATAACAATGGCAGGGCTTAACGGCTCTCTGCAATCAAACCCCACTCTCGAGTGCCTCTTTACTTCCCTCGACACCAAATCATTAATCCTCTCACAATTCCCTTCCGACCCCAACAAACCCAATCTTTTACAGCTCACAACAGAGAGTTTCTTCATGGAAAGAGGACCCAGATACAAAGCTTACGCCGATTTAAGAGAATCAAGGCTCAGGATGAAGAATAAAACACAACCCCAAGAACACGAACCGAACCTAACCCCACCCAGAAAACAGGTCAAATTTCAGGGGAGTTTTGCAGCAACACCGACTAGGCGAAAAGGGTCCTCTGTTCTAGCTCAATCAGTCCCTGATTTTTCAGCAGCGTTAAGGAAAGAGAATAGGAAGCCGTCGACAATGCTACCTCCGGTGATGGAAAAGTCAATGACACCACCGGCTGGTTCAAAGAGTTCCAAAATGTATGGGGTTGGGGCGAAATTGAGTGGCAGTAAGTCGGCAAATTCGGGGGAGAAAAGGAATGGGGGATTGATGGCGAGGAAGAGCTATGCCAGTATGGAAGAATTGAAGGGATTGTCTTCTGCTGCTGCTAATGCTATTAATCATGGAGAAAACAGGGGAGGGAGGACTGGCAGAGGGGTTGGCAAGACTATTTTGGGGAGCAAACAGTATTTTTAAATTTGGATAGAAATTCGTTCATTCAGTGGATCGTTTCTTTTTTACTTTTTATTTATTTATTTTCCCTGGGTTTCGACCGTTTGAGTTTATAGAAGAGATTATCAGAAGAAGAGATGAAATGGTTAAAGAGGTTTTCTGTTTCCTTTTTATCAAAGTAGATTCTTTTAGTTTGTATAAATCCTTGGTTTGAATTTGACACTTGCATATTGGGGGAGAGTTGTAATTTCCTTCTTTTTCTTTTTTTTTTCTTTTTTCTTTCTAATTTTCTATATTGTGATCTAGCCTTTTCTTAGTAATAATCTTTAGCTACATTGAGGTAATTCTTTTCTTACATTAACTGCTGCAAGCCAGCCAAATCGTATCACATACAGAATAACCCAAGGCATTGTAATTCTGCCGACCGAAGAAAATAGGAGAAAAATTAACTAAAATATGACTTCTTCAATGGTGGAAGGGGCTTATTAGTCCAACCAAGTTAACAATCACAAAGGAGCTGCATATGTTCTAGCTAGAGTAGTCTACTTGACAATTTGAGCACATGTTTGACAACAGGCTGTAAAATGCAAAATACTATATAGCTTGTGTTAATAAATACAAGGTACCAGGGATAATAGATTTTAGCTGGAGGATTTGCAACTAAAACCAGTACCAGATAAATCTAGTTTGCTCTATCACAATTTCATCTATCAAAAACTGGAGTATGTGCAAGGCACTAGGGATAATAGATTTTAGCTGGAGGATTTGCAACTAACACCAGTACCAGAGAAATCTAGTTTGCTCTGCCAAAGGTCTATCACAATTTCATCTATCAAAAACTGGAGTATGTGCCAATCAATTGCATAACCAGTTTCAAATGCTTCAATCTCAAAATCAGTCCATCCCCAGGGAACAACTCATTTCGTTCTCTATTAGCTCATCTGGAACGAAACCAGCTAAGCCTGTCCAACTTCTGATCACCTCAACAACTTCACGAATCAGCATCTCAGTATTCATGCTTAATGGCAGGTTTTTCCATGATTTAATTCCACATTTAGAGCATGGATCATATCTTGAATCTATATAATAT
The DNA here is from genome assembly GCA_034770075.1 of Aralia elata. Taxonomy (NCBI): domain Eukaryota; kingdom Viridiplantae; phylum Streptophyta; class Magnoliopsida; order Apiales; family Araliaceae; genus Aralia; species Aralia elata. Next base: position 6,492,248 of record CM068378.1, read on the forward strand.
ACTCAATGACGCAGTCAAAAAGATATCCTTTTAAGTAAATTCCCGTCTTCAAATCCAAGAAAGCAACTAGAATTCGTACCTACAACACTTGTGCTAGAGTTTCCATTTTATCAGTGAGAAAGTGGCTTATGGAAAAACCTTTAGTTCCATCTGAATTAAGTTGAACAGCACTTCCAAACACAAGTTCAGCATATAATATGACTTCCTTTGCATGGGCGAGCTTGTTTCCTTTTAATCTGGAGTCAGCAAAGTCAATGCTGCATAACACTTCAAAACTATGGTTGAGAAGATCACCGACCAGCTATAGACCAGGCCTTCCGTTGCTTAATGAGGTTGCATAATCCAATAGATCTGCATCAGGTTCTAATTGTCGTGGTTGATTGTGGAAGCAATCCATGAAGTCGGCATGCAGTTTATCCTCTGTAATTAGAAGTAAAAACTAATACAAGAAAAGATATAACTCAAAACTAATACCAGAAGACAAGGGATTCAGCCTTCAATGAACTGCAACACAGAATATAGTCAATGGAATCTGAACAACACTCATTCAATTCAAAGTAACTGTGAATTCCAGTCCCTTACCTGAGCTATCATCTAGACTGCTGGAGAGGCAGCTCTCGTTTGATAAGGAAACTTCAAGAACAGATGCTGGGCTAAGATTATTGTTGTTGCCATTGGAATGCCTGAGCGGTGCTCCTGTTTTATTTGATTTGGCCTGATAAGAATACAATACCAAAACCATCTTAGGTTCAAAGAATTGCTGTAAGACAATTACAGTTAACCAGATAACAATAACACATGATGCAGAAAAGGCACACAATAACTATTTTAGATAACAATCATGTACCCAGGATTTGCACGCAGCACAATGAAACTCGGGGAGGGGGTGTTAACACAATACACCCTTGTATAAATTTCTTGCATACAGGTAGTTCTATTTAGCCACAAATGATAGCAGGAAGTGCAGCATGCATGGAGTATGGTAAAGATGCAGGGTTGTTCAAGTCAACAGATACTCCTCACAATACAATAGGACGAAGGAAGCCAAGCATGTAAGGGAAATGGATACCAAACTCTGAAGGAAGGCCAGAATGGAGTGACAATGTGGAGAATTCTGGTTTTTAAAACTGGGGGACATGTGCGTTTGCCCTTCAGCCTTTCAGAATGAGGCTTGTGAGCACGTTTGTTTGAGAAGACAAAGCAAGCCATCTGGCAACAACCCCAAAATCACCCATACCACAGAAAAGGATGGCTAAATGGGAGTATATTTAATTAAATATATAATTAAAAATTAAAACCGATTTAGGAACACGAATTCTTACTAATTGCATGAGCATTTTAGACCGAAATACAATACATAATTGTACACTACTTAGACTTCTGAGAAGCCCATTTAGAGTAAGTATAACTTTCTTAGTATGCACCACACATCTGATAATATGTCAATGAATATAAAAGTGTTGCACTTTAAACTAAGAGCATTGCATACAAATAATGCATAGTAACTAAAAAAAATCATTGAATCCAAAATCGGCATCATCTGCAACTAGAAAGAAACAAACCTGGAAAGTTGTGTGTACATTTGAGGTATGCCCAAGTAGGATGAATCACTTCTCCCATTTGGTCTTACAGCCACATCACTATGATGAAAAGGCCTCTTTATAATTAAGGCAGATATTAGCTCTTGAAGAATCACAGCAGATGTTCGCTTCAGTGGAGCATTTCCTAGTGCCAACTCATCACCCTCTTGGCTAGTTAATTCCTTCAATTTTTGTTCTAGAAGAGCACCTAAAGGATCTCCTGTCAAAGGAAATGATTTCTTGAAGCATGTCTTTCCATTGATCTTATCCAATACTGAAATTTTCTGTGAAATACTGTTTACAGGTAAGAGTCATTCTGATCCCACCTTTCTTTTGTTTCTGGAGGGATCTCGCCTTTTTGCTTCATTGGGGAACTGAAGGTGAAGGGAATAACATCATTGTCCTTGTTGCCACTGCCACCAGATTTATTAGTTTCTCCCATATAAGTCAATCTGCTTTAGACGCAGGTCCGATTTGTCGATTGAAAATCCCATCCCACCTTTTTTCAGCCATTGTATTGCAATTAATATTTCTTTGTTTTCAAAGGTGGAAGTTAAAACACCTGAAAAGACAACTTGGCTAGTGACATTCACAGATCTCCTTTTCCGGACAAAGGACAAACAATCATCTTGCATGTCAGTTAATTTCCTCTCTGTGTCATATCTACAATTATCCACTTTAGCATGCATTCTTGACAGTGCTTGACCAATATAACTCTGATTCAAGGCAATACAATCTTTGCTCTCATTAATGGCATTAGTAGCCCATGCAACTCTGTTTCTTTGCAAGTTACTTAACTTCGAGGTTGGTGGCATCCTATGATCCTATCCCTCCCTATCAACACCTGATTTTGCCTCGGAACGTTCTGCTTGTAACAATTGGAAGAAGGTAAATTCTGTTAACTCTTATTCTGTTGGCTTGTCAACTGCCACCGAGTTTGGCCACCCCTTTGATACATACTGCCTGAAATGGATTCAGAGTGAGGCCGTACAGTGTGCATTGCCTGAGCAGCATGAGCAGTGAAATTTTCCCAACTTCCCTGAAAAGGTCTCTCCTTTTCTAGCTCACGGGAAGACATAGGTGATCTTGGCCTACTTCTTTCTAATCCTTGCGAAGAATGGTTGACATAACATGAAACAGATGGTTGTTCTTCCAAATTTTGTCTAGAGTCCACAATATCTAGCAGATTGCCACAATTTTTGCAAGAAGACCGGCCCTTGTTTGACCTGGACACATTTGCATAATAATAACTTTCCAGTAGACCCTCTGATGAAGCTATAGTTGACTCGATTATGACCTCATCATTATGATGCAGTTTACTTGGATAAGGTAGAGCACATTTTGCTCTATTCCTAGATTGCAACCCAGGTTCCAAAATTCTAGTAGCAGCACCAATCAAGCTAGATGCATTTCTCCCAGAAAGACTTTTAGGGCTCTTCACTGGCGAAGCGAGTTTAGAATAATGATTTCTTGATCTCGACAAAACATTCTTGAACTGCAATGCCTCAGCTCCAAACCTAGTCACTGCACGTCTACCAGAAGACCCTGTCTTCTGAAGCGTCTGAGGCCTCAATTCATGCTTAGTGCCTAACTTTTCAAAATTCCCATCTTTCTTACCAAGCGGACAGTGATCACTTGCAAATTTACCGCACCTACCACCTCCAATTTCAGAACAAGAAGTATTCTTCAACTTATCCCGCTTTGCAGCAGGCATAGAATCCAAACCCATAACCCTTGCATTCCATGCTTTTGTTCAGAATCAAGAATACAAGCCCCATTTTTCTTCTCATGTGAAACTCCCCCACTGTTTTGATCAGCAATCTATTATCATTAAAAAAAAAAGAAAAAAAAAACACAGACACACACACACAAGAGTTGGTAAGTATATAATTTCTGAACTACTTGAGACAAATATTGTAATTTATAGAGAAATTATTGAAAAGAAGACACAGTTTTTAGAGCAATAAAGATAAAAAGTATAAAGCAAAAGGAAAAGATAATCAAATGACATACCAAACGAAGCTTGGGCCGCTTGTCATCAGCTCCAAACTTCTTGGAAGCTTGTTTTGCACGAGCTAACAGCAGCCAACAGAGTAAATCACATTTGTTTCAGTTTCATTATATAGTTCGAGCATAATCAGCAAATATTTGGATGTTAATATTCAAATAAATAAATAAATAAATAAATAAATAAAAAATAATACCCACCAGGAGGAAGCGGTTTGTTTGGAAAGAGCTTGTTCTTTGCAAACCTGAGGTTCCAATGAAAGAGCTGAAAGAAGATACCAACGCAGCCACCTGACCTATGAGTATGAGGTCTCTTCTCTGTAATGGGTCCGCATGAAAGACCAAAGAAAAAAAAAACCCTCATATTCTCTCTCTCATTAAAAGTAACATTTCACCCTAAAAGAAAATAAAACTCTCCAAATGAGCAGCAATAAAAGGAATCTGGGAACAATGGTAGAGTCAAGAGTATAATGGCATAAAAACGTAAGAACTTGCAAGTTTCACGAGAAAGAAGAAAAACCTGGAAAATCCTGAAAAACGAAAGAACTCCACAATTGGCATTGGCATTGGCATTTGGCAAAACAACCAACTAGTAAAAAACCCCTACTTTCTAAGTTTGACTGTTCCGACTGCAATTTTTTTTTTTACATAAATTACAAAATGTGCATCCAAGTTGAAGATAAATGCAAGTATAATAGATAAAGGGAAATATTATTTTAAGAAGTAAAATTTAATATTTTAACGAGTTGTATTTTATATGAGTGTAAAATTTATTTACTATTTTATGTACCTATAAATTTATAGGATCATTAATTTTGTTTGTAAAAATATCACTTCCTTAAGCAGAGGAGTCTGATCATCACCATAACTCATCACTAGTGTACGTTCATTTGATAACCAATAGAAATAGTAGTACTAAAACAATAACAAGCTGAAAAGGGTGAGTAAATGTTTTCTATTCTAAAAACATGACACGTGAGTTTTAATGTAGTACTAGTGTACTATTGTACAGAGAGAGCAGAGGACCGACTGGCCAGGAGCAGCAGGGCAGGGCAGGGCTGGCAATTTCTGTTTTCTCTTCTGTTTGTTTCTGCTGACCACGCTCTGTCCACGGGTTGATTTTATTCCTCAAATAACTACTCCTTTCGTTCTACATTAAAAATATATTTTCTTTATAGGTTTCATAATCAGATATACGGTTCTATATTCAATTATTATAAAATAAAATGTATCTAATTTTTTCATGGAGGGAGCAATTTAGTACACAATTTAGTCTACCTATCCTTCGTTTTAAAATGATTTTATTTTTCTAACCTTTTTGTCTGATGATTAAATATTAGAAAAAAATTATAACAAAAATTTAGACATATTTTTTCAAAGATTAATTTTTCATACTAAATTAAAATTTTATTTTTCTGAAAAATTAATAGAAGTAAGTATGTTTGGATGTGTCATATGCAAAGTTTAATATTTTAATAATAAAAAAATAGGATATCATTTCCGGACAGAGAGAGCATAAAAATAAAAAATGTAATTAAATTAATGTTCAATAATAATAATACTTTTATTAATTTATTTAAGAAATGATAAAATTAAAATCATTAGATATGAAAAAAATTGAAATGTTGTACTAAAATAAAAGGATAAATAAAATTGAAAGAGGAATAGAAGTTTCCTGAGTAGAATGGCTGGCGTGAAATATATATTCCATACGCAGAGTTAAGAATTAATTTGTTGTCAAAATGATACTCAGAAGATTTATATATAACGATCATGAGCTTCATTTTATTTTATTTGTTGGAATAGTTGATCGACTATTATCGACCAACAGTCTTGTACTCAGGCCTGTTCTTGAGTCCATACTCCATCATCTTGGGCCCGCATCAGCGGCTCCAAATTATATAGTTTAAAAAAATTGTCGTTATAATTGACAGTGTACTACCCATCTGTATACCTACATATAACTCTATATATATATATATGTGTGTGTGAATATTTGATTAAAAATTTTACCTTTAGTAATATTAGAAGAAGAATCTTTCAATGAATGCATTCTCATATATTTTGTTATAGTCGAATTATTTAGTCGAACTTCACACATATTTTGCTGTAGTCAAAGTTCTCATATATTTTGTTGTAGTCGAATTATTATGTTTTAAGTTTTAAAAAGACACTTTTTTGAATATAATTTGTACTTTTTATTTATTTTTTATGAAGATAATATTTTAAAAAAGTCTCGTTTTTATTTTTCATCCTAGACTATCAAAATCTAAAAAATGACCCCGCTTGTACTAAGAATTAAGATACTAATTTTTTAATACTACACTAAGATTTAATTAAAATGACAACTCCAAAGATGTTTTGTAATTGAGTAAATCTATACATACATCACCTTTACATCCTCTTTGCCGAAACGCGAGTTATTTGGTCGTTTTGATTATTTATTTTTTTTATTTCTTTGCCCCTACTACTTCCATCATCTCCTCCCTCCCTCTCTCCCTCCTCAAAATCACCTACCAATTGAGCACCACCGCCGCCGCCCTCAAATTCTTCCAATCTCTCCGCACTAGCTCAGCTCTTCCACCAAACCCTCTTTCTCTCTTCCCATCTTCGAGCTTGCAACTCATGAAACGACCCAGTTCGCTACTTACCGAGAAGAAAGAAAAGGTAAAGCCCAATTCTCTCAACAAGCTCTCTGAGCTATTTTCCATGTCAATAGAACTTAACATTCCTCTTACTATCAATTCTGCTACCCTTCTTGTTAGATCCTTTGGCCGAGTCAGAATTGTTGAAGAAGCCCTTGCGTATAATCATCTCGACCCAGAGTTTAGAAATACTCATGTACTCAATGTAGTAATAGATGTTTTATTGAATTCGGGGCGTGTAGATGATGCCTTGAAGTTGCTCGACGAAATGCTTGAACCAAGCACGAATGTTCCACCCAATGAGAATAATTCGGATACTGTTTTGGGGGCGTTGTCGAGGAGGAATTGGAGAAGGAGGAATGTGAGTGAGGAGGAGATTGTTGAATTGGTTTCGAAATTTGGCAAACATGGTGCTTTTTCCTAGTGAAATGTGGCTTAGCCAATTGATTATGAAGTTTTTGTAGGAAGGGGAATACTAATAGCGCTTGGGAGATATTGCATGAGGCAATGAAGTTGGGGTTGTATTGCAAATGTTAGTTCTTGTAATGTCCTTTTGAGAGATGAAATTGCAGCATGAATGTGTGCCTGACACTATTACGTTTAACTTTGTCCCTTGTTCTGCTTATTTTGTAGAGTAGATGAGCGCATAAAAGGGATTATTCTGATATTTATTTCCACTCCAAAACTTGTTCTTGATTTGGATATTTATATTTATATATACATTTACTACATTTCGGTCCTGTGATTGATTCACATCCATTATGTTCTGTTTTTGGATCTGTTGAAATGAAATTATTGCTTATTTCTTGGAACATTTGGCCTGGTATTGTTATCATTCATTTTTTTTGGGAATTATTAAAGGGATATTAATACAAGTAAAGTTTACAGGTGAGAAGTTGAGAATAAGAATCTCACAATAATAGTGACAAAAGCTATCCATATATTTTTTGAGATTCATCTTTATGGGAGACATTAAATTACAAGTACATGCTAACATTACAACCTACAAGTTCATGGAATGAAAACTCAACAAGCTTTCTTTAAACTATTAAGAAGAAAGAACCTAAGTTAGGCTAAGAGAAGCTATTAGAACAAACTAAAGTAATGAACACAATAATTGGATTTCATTTCATAAACACAATAATCAAGACTTACATGTTTACAAGGGGCATATCCCAGGTAACTAAAAAAACGATGATACAATAACTTAATAGCTCAAACAACTACAAATAAGACAATATGTCCTTTAATTGTTAGTGCTCTATGCTTCAAAAATGATAAGATCTCTTCATGTTCTTCTTCTTCTCCTTGTTCTGAGAGTCGCCAGCAAAGATCCCCCTGATCCTTATGTGTTATAAACAGGAACATTTCCTTCTCTCTTGTTTTCTTCATCTTCCTTCTCTATTCTAGGACACACAGATGGTAGCTTGTGAAAAAAAAAACAAATTAAACATGACATTGACATTTAGCAGTAGAGTTATACCTGAAAATTTTATACACTGGACTTTAAGATATGGAGATATGAAGAGCCCAAATAGAGTTACTAAAAAAGGAACAATTAACATCTTATATGCTATTAACCCATTAAAAGTTCATCTAGCAAACACCATAAATACAAATTTCAATTGAAATTCACTTTGACTGGTATAATGTGACACTAAAATGAATTATAAGAAATTCACATGGTTAACATATACTGGGCTCTCATTAATATACATCAACTGTAAAAGAAAGCCATTCATTATGATAATTCTACAAATATGCCAACAACAGCCTCAACCAAACCAAAACCCACACATCAATCCAACTGGTGAGCCACAAACCAACACCAATACAGCAACACAAAACAAGAAAACCAAATAAAACCACAAAACTGAAAATCCAATCATTACAAATTAAAAGAGCTGCAAAAAACAACCAAATAAGACCAAATTAAATTAACAATAAAAAAAAGAAAAACAAACAATCACTACACTGAGAATCACCCAGCAACCTAAACTAATCAAGATCCCCAAATTCAATATTCTCATCCAAATACTGCACCAAGTATAAGACAATACAATTCCAGAAATATATAAATGAAAAGCATGAAAAAAAAAATCTAGCTTGATACTAAAACTATATTTGAGTTTAAATGGAATCCGTTCTATGATTTTGAAATTTTGGGCCTTTGGACCAAACTAGTTGAAACTTAAAACTGATTTTTTATGCAGTTTCAACCCTAAGGTGCAGAAATACCCTTCAAATGCAATGTATAACATAAAAAATATGTGTATATACCTTTTGAATCTAATCGACGGTAATGGAGTTGGAAGGGAATTGAGGCAGAGGAGGACCGGAGTTCAACGTCGGCGATGGCGGCTGTTGTTGCATTTCTCAATCCGATGTTTCGATTCTACTTATGTTTTTTAGGACAAGAAAAGGTGAAAGAAAAACAAAACTTGATGGAACCTTAAACCTTACCTTCCATCCTTGCTTTTTGATGGAGCTACCAGTGTAAAAAGCTCACGATTGGAAGAATAATTTGAAATAGAGATGAGAGAGAAAGAGAATATAGTGGAATACCCAAAACGACTTTACTCCTTGCGTTTCGGCAAGGAGTATGTAAAGAGGGTGGATGTATAGATTTACTCTTTGTAATTTTAAGATTTTACGTTGGGATTCACGTACTTGGACAATATCCAAGTGTATCAGAGAATTATATTAAGTTCATTAACGCATTTTTCTCCGTGAAAAAATCAGAAAAATGTGGTTCTACATATATTTTTTTTCTGCTACAGTCCTCTGTCAACTTATTGTCAGAGTCATAATGTAATTCAGTTATGTTAGGAGTTTCAAATTTTTTATGTCACTGTAACATTAGTTCCATAAATTTTATGTGATTGATTATGTTTATCATTAAATAATCAATATCATATTATTTAAGATCCAAAATTTAAAATCAGTAGATCATTAACAAACTCCCTAGCTTGCTGAGGGAGTAACGTTGTTGCATTCCTCAACCAGTAAGTAAACAAAGTAGAACCTACTCGCCTAATTGAGAGTTCAAAATTTAGGAAAATTTGTTTTTTTTTTTAAAAAAAAAAATTGAGTACGAAATAAAAAAGTTTCTCTTAACAATAATTAGCAGTCTTTTAGATTATGATAATCTTTAATCGTAAAGAACAAGGGCTAAAGAGAACACAAATTCAATTATTGACCATCTTAGAACAACCACCTTGCTTGACACACATTCAGAACAAGAAGAACCTACCAAAAGCTAACAACAGAAACATAAAATATTTGACATATTTAATTGCTCACATTACAACCAACTAGTTAGTTAATAGTTATAGCCTTCCTCCAATGGAATAATAAACTGGGAATTAACCAACTTCCATTCATACATGTTTAAAAAAAAAAAAGCATTTAAAAAATAAAATGAAAAGGGCAGAATGGGACAACCATGAAAGCAAAGGTTACCTGTTCTTTTGTTCGCCATGACCATTATCATCAGCATGTGGCGTGTGGCACAGAGAGAAGCATACCTTGCCCCCCCTCCATTATCCATACTCCTCCTCTGTCTTCTTAATTAAACAATCTTAATCTCTCTTAACTACATTATACAAGCGTGGTCAAGTAACTAATCAGAAATTAATTTTAATAATGTAGTTCATTTTTTCTTGGTCTTGTCCTTGTTATTAGAGAAAAAAATTGAGCCTAAACCGAAGAGATTCGCAGGAGGAACATTTAACACTGGATTGATCCTAACACCATTGCCATGTGATGCCCCATAACCACTCCCATTCTTCTTTAACGGAGGCTTTTGATAACCGTTTGACGAAAATTGTGACTGCTTGATTGGTGCCGCCACTAGTGGAGTCTTCTGCTGCTGCTGCTTATGATTTAAAGCATCTCTCGAGGAGGAGGAGGAGGAGGAAGAAGATGATGATTTCTTCGAATTAGTTGATGCTGAACCGGTTGAATTACTACGCGATAGAAGTGGTAACGGACATAGGCTTCGCGCATACCCATTACCACAATTCAAACTACTACTTCGCTTGAATTGCCAAAACGACTTTGACTTTTGCTTCTGATCTTCTGGCTCCGGCTCTGACAAAATTACTGGTTTTGTGGTGGTTGCATCTGAATTCTCGCTACACTTTCCACCGCCATGATGATGATCATGTGGTGGTGGTGGTGGTTGGAGTGGCAGTGGCGGTGACGTTGGTGGTGATTCTTTTTGTTCATGTGATTTTGGGGTGAAATTTTTATCCTTAACAAGTTGAGTTGGAAGAATTTTTCCATCAGAGAAAAGTTCTTCAGCGGAGGTGGTGGGTTCATGGTTGAAATTATGGTGAATGCAGAAATCAAAATCAACGGTTGATGCTGAGATTGATCGGAGAAGGCGTTGTTCATCGGGGATACTAATATCTGATTGGGAAAGATCATGAGAAAATGAGATACGAGGGCTCATTCCCATACTAGTACTAATACTAGGATTTTCAGAGCAAAGATCAATAGCCATTGCTATTTAATTTAATTGGGATTTTTCTAGGAGTTTAATGAAATCAATCAATCAAAACAAACGGACGGACGGACGGAGACGAGGAAGAAGATAATGAGAACGAAACCCTTTGAATGTAACCAACTTATACTTAATTCGTTTGAGTTTTGATCGATAGAGTTGAAGAAACGTGGAGAGATGTAACTATAATTCGAAGAGAGCGAGATAGTCGAATCTATGGTATCCAATCCAATAATTCAATTACGAATTTAGGAAGAGGACACGTTATCTATCGCTGACCCGGCCTTATTTTTTAATACTCCCTCACGTTCCCCAAATATTCATCTCTGACTTTATTTTTTATTGATACTGGTATATAAAATAAAATGACATAATATTTTTAAATTATGTAAAATAATGACTTATTATTTTACGGACCAAAACATTTGTAAATGTGATTTTATTATTTTATTTTGTAAAACAGTGAGGGTGATAATTAAACTCATGTAGATATCCCAAAAAATAGTTTCATTTCATAGTCAATTTACATAATATTAAAGTTCAAAGTACGTGTAAATTTTACCAAATTTAACTATGCAATAATTAATACCGTAAACTTCTAACAAAAAAGTATTGTCGTGTACAAAATTAATATTTTAAAAATTAAGATAAATTTACATCATAATTAATTTTTAAAAATTTCACAAATTAATTAGGATCAAAGTTAAATGAAATACTTTTTGTGAACCCAATGAGTATTATTTGAATTCCAAAACAAACCATCACTTATATTTGTTGAATAATCTGGTAAATTTAGTGAACTGCCCCTAGAGGGTAAAATAAAATTCTTGTAATTTGCAATTTCTATTTGAATGTTGATATTACTAAAACATACTCCATCCCTCTAGAAAGAAATGCCATTTTAGGTGAAGATTGCAGATAAAGTAGGATATGTATTTTTCGGTTCTAGGAAAAATGGAGTTATTAATTTGACTAAAAGGAAGACCCTTGTCATGGTTAGTCTCGTCTTTTTTTGCCGTGAAAAGGAGAAGGAGGAGATAGTACGCGGGCTCCCTTCAACCAGATTACTTTATTTACTAGAATGAATTCCAAGTATAAGAACTGATTTAACAAAAGGGGTCGAGAACTGCATAGATCTGATACCTTCTTCCCTTAGTCCGGGAGGTAGGTTATGTAGGCGTACAACTTTCCCCAGGTTATATTCGATCATGAATGATCAAAGAATCAATTAGTAGTATATGCCTGATATTGCAAATATTACTTCCATCTTCGACGTAATAGTTAATATTTTGGATGATTCTTCCAAAATTTGACTGAGATTTATATATCAGTCCTCTATTATAGTGAAGAAATCTAATTTGAACAATTGTATTAATTGAATTTCTTTGGACAAAATTTCTTTTGAATATACAATAATGATGAACAGTTCACTACAAGATCTCACGAGATAAATCATAAATTTCATGACCACAATCAGGTAATACATTTATCACTACTTCACTATTTTTGTAATTATGATTAACTAGAATGTCGATTTGTATGACATGTTCATAACCAGTAAGTGTTGTATTCTAGCCGCAGGTACCCATCTCCTTTTTATTTTCCTATATTCTGGCTGCAGGTCTTACTAGCGTTCAGACCCAAGTCTTATTCAATCTCACCCCTTAGATCATATAATGGACGATCATAAATCAGCTTGCTAAAATAATGTCCATAACTAACATTTGCTATGGAACAGATCCTTTTATATATATATATATATATATATATATATATATATATATTAAATTATCTCTCATATTATAATATTAACTGGAGTGTTACATTAGTCCTGTGTCCAGGATCCATAGAAATTGACTTGTTCCACACATATTTTACTATTAAGATGAACTGAATGTATGTGATTCATATACGGAGAAGTGTCTTTACATATACATTTACTAGATTAATTACATTATATACGCTTGATGCATGGAAGGGGTAAGATCGGGTACAAATAAAAGGGGAGAAATTGAGAAATGATGATGTTCTCAATGTAATTTTTTTTTATTGTGTGTGCGCTTTTTAATGTATAATTTTTAATAAAATGGTACAATTTTCTAATGTATTATTTGCAATGAAAACATAAAATTTGTACGTGAAGTATTAGTTCTAAACATATGAAAGAGTTAGGTGAGTGATACCTGTGTTGAATGAGATCAATATTTACAAAGACAATATTTCACTCTAGTAATTGTAAAATATTGTTTGCACCCGATTATTAAGTATGGATAAGTTTATATATACTACTCTAAACCCTACTTCAAACGATACATTGCACATACAATCATTAAAAAGTGGGACCTGACACGGAAATCCACGGCAAGTCCCACTTTTTAATGGTTGGATGTAAAATATAGTGTAAAATATAGTGTTTAGAATAGTGTATGTAAACTTATCTAATAGTATACATACTATAAGTAGTAGTTGTAAGCCTATCAATAATAATAATAATAATAAAAATTTTTTAAAAAAAAAGGAGGCATAAAACAACATTGGTAATCAACAAATGCTTATTGATGACGCTAGTTGGACACCAACTGTACAGCATGGAAGGTTGGTATATTGGATCCAAGGGCCATGCTCCATATTCATCTTATTAATAACTTTTTCCTCCATGGTTGAGTCCTAACATAGTTTGACAGGGTCCATTCATGGGGTGGGACTTGGGAGTGTGTGAATATATTATTAAGGACCCCCATCAACTTTTTTTGTATATTAAGGACCCCATTAACTTTTTTTTTTATTTTGCTTTTTTCCCTCTTTAGGCCACTTGCCATGTGACCAAGGCCTAAAACAACCAACAACTCCAAGTCTCCAATAAATCACCCAATATGCTACATGCCCGGCCCGTTTTTGATCTCATGACATGGTGAGGCAGATATTTACAACTAGAAAATTACAATATAATTTATTTTTTTTAAAAAAAAACAAGGAAAGACCGACACGGTGAGACAAGTATATGTGGTTAACAAATCAAACTCGAAATAAAAATATACATAACTTTCTTATTTTTTATCTTTATTTTTAGTTATTAGGGGTAAAATTATAAGTGATTAGCAACAGAACACAATCTGGTATTTCTTGATAAATTTTGAATGAACAATAAGGGGGCACATCTATTACGTAGAAACAATGTAAATGAAAAAGATTCTAAAATTTTATACTAAAATGTGTACAATCCACCATTACCACCTTTGTTAACTAATGTGTTTGAAATTTGAAAATCCCAAAAATAAAATAAATAAAAACGAAAATAAATGCAAAATAAAAGAGAGAGAATTGTCATGATGAACACAAGTATAATTACCAATACTTCCAAAAATCTAAAATGAATGAACAATGCCAATAACAGGGTTAATAAATGGTTAAAAAACTCAATTAAAATTTCTTAATTCTTTCCCGTTCCAAACATACCCACCCTCAAGCAATGATTTCCAATCATAGAAAATATATATGTGCCTTAGAAATGGAATCAATTAAAACGACATCTCTAACGTGGATGGGTAAAAAGTCTATCCAATCTCCAAAGGTACCTAAATGAGCAATAATATCCTTGGCAGGAAGGTCGGTGTAAAGTCGGTTTGTTATTTTCCACATAATTGCCTATTGGTATCATATGAAACCTTATCACAAATTTGAAATTATTTATGTACTCCAAAACACTGTTCACTTAAATTAAATTGGACTTGCAGGCAACTAGATCTATCTCTGGTCTCTTCCATGTGGTGCGTGACCCATTGAAAGTACATTCCTTTCCTTTTTAAAATTGACCCTCCAAAGGAAGAGATAAATATTGTGTTCGCTTGAAATAAATTATGAGAATTTAATATTAGACTTAAAAGTCACATTACTTCGGTCATAACTATTAGATTAATATTTTATCGACAACTTATATGTACTACATTGATTGTACATATTCCCAAATCGCTCCTTACATGTTAACAAGACTAATCAACAATTTGCTATTACTTTTATCCACTTTTTTTGTTTTAAAATATAAGATTATTATTGATTTTTTTAAAATTCAATTTAGATATTTTTAAACTCAAAATTAACATGAATTCCTTTAGTTTTAGTGAATACAAAGATGAATATTGTAAACTATCTAAAAGGTATTATTTGTTATAAAATTTATTGTTTTACAATTTTTGATTAATCATCTCAATTTTAAATTTAAAAATATTTCAATTTGATTTTTAAAAATCAACAATGCTCTTAGAATTTGGAATGAAGATAGTATATTTTTCGTAAATTATACTACCTATGTTTCCCAAAAAAGTCCATTATTTTAACTTATTTTATTTGACATTTTTTTCCTATAATTGTCATTAGAAGCATCATACTTAAGTATTAAAAATTAAATGATAAAACAAATATTACAATATTATGTCTAACTATGTCCTCACATGTTTTAATATGCATATACAAACTGTTAAAATAATTGAACTCTGTCTTTGAGATGAATGGATTATTATAATGAAATAGTACTTAATATTTTGCACTTATTACTGACCAAAAAAATTAGTATGCACACGTGACTTATATTTGTATATTTATATTTCTAAAAGTCATTTATTCAATATATTTTGAAATGGGTAGAGTAGTTATGTTCCATTGAATTATGCCTAGTTATAATCTTTCAAAGCCACAAGTCATGAGTTCAAAATTTTGTAAAAAATAACGATCTACTTTGAAGCCACACAAACATATATAGGGTTTTTTTTTGTTCTTTTTTTAATGGTGAGAAATTTCAAGTAAACAAAATTCTAAAATTAATATCAACTTTTCCAATTAGAATTATAATAAACTCATTGTTAACGCCTGATTCTGTCCGCGCGTCTAATCAACTCGCCGGACGTATACCTGCACAAAAGTCCCAACGGCTTGACCCGTTTGTGGACTCCTCCGGTATAAGAGTAAGTAACAGGTTCAAGATATGTTAACAATGGAGGTCAAAAATTTAGTAGGGTAAAATCTGTCATACCTTGCCTTCATTGTTATTTGGGTATTTATAGGATTCACTTGGTTACTTACTCCCCTATTAGGAGTGTTCAGCCTAGAATCCTTATCGGACCCGGATTCAATTACCTTGATCCAATGGGAGTATTAACCCGGTAAGGAACCACAAGGATTTAGAACTCTTATCCAAGCATTTTCGGACTAGAGAGTCCTCTTATAATTCGCTAAGCATGATAGGCCTTTGGGCCGAGCCCAAGATGAAGAGCCCAATCAAGCCCATGAGAATATATATCCGAACATTGCCCCCCACTCCCTTAGTATGAGACATGTACTGATGGAGTAAACTGGAGGCTCTAGCAGTCCGTAAACTCGGATTACTGAAAGGAAATCGATCTCCTCGGGATCCCGAAGGCGTCAAACCGAGGGCACTTCCTCTTCAGGTGCCCGAAAGCGTTGACCCGAAGAGAGATGCTCCTAAGGACTCTTGAAGGCGTCAGACCGAGGGTATTCCCTCTTCAAGTGTTGTTTTGTATTTGAGCCGAAGAGGGATGCTCCTTGGGATCCTTGAGGGTGTCTTCGTTGTGATCGTGAAGTCGCCATGTGAATTGTTTTGATTAAAAACAAAGATTACTACTAAAAGTTTCCTCCTTCTAGCGCCAATATTAACGCCTGATTCTGTCCGCGCGTCCAATCAACTCGTCGGACGTGTACCTGCACAAAAGTCCCAACGGCTTGGGCCGTTTGTGGACTCCTCCGGTGTAAGAGTGAGTAACAGGTTCAAGATATGTCAACAATGGAGGTCAAATATTTAGTAGGGTAAAATATGTCATACCTTGCCTTCATTGTTATGTGGGTATTTATAGGATTCACTTGACTGCTTACTACTCCTATTAGGAGTGCTCTGCCCAGAATCCTTATTGGACCCGGATTCAATTACCTTGAACCAATAGAAGTATTATCCAATAAGGAACCACAAGGGCTTAGAATTCTTGCCCAAGCTTTTTTGGACTAAAGAGTCCTCTTATAATTCGCTAAGCATGATGGGCCTTTGGGCTGAGCCCAAGACGAGAAACCCGATCAGGCCCACGAGAATATATATCCAAACATTGCCCCCACTCCCTTAGTATGAGACATGTACTAGGGGAGTAAACTGGAGGCTCTAGCAGTCCGTAAACTCGGATTACTGAAAGGAAATCGATCTCTTTGGGATCCCGAAGGCGTTAAACCGAGGACACGTCCTCTTTAGGTGCCCGAAAGCGTTGACCCGAAGAGAGATGCTCCTAAGGACTCTCGAAGGCGTCAGACCGAGGGTATTCCCTCTCCAGGTGCTTTTTTGTATTTAAGCCGAAGAGGGATGCTCCTTGAGATCCTTGAGGGTATCTTCATTGTGATCATGAAGTCACCATGTGAATTGTTTTGATTAAAAACAGAGATTACTACTAAAAGTGTCATCCTTCTAGCGCCAATGTTAACGCCTGATTCTGTCCGCGCGTCCAATCAACTCGCCGAACGTATACCTGCACAAAAGTCCCAACGGCTTGGGCCGTTTGTGGACTCCTCCGGTGTAAGAGTAAGTAACAGGTTCAAGATATGTTAACAATGGAGGTCAAATATTTAGTAGGGTAAAATCTGTCATACCTTGCCTTCATTGTTATTTGGGTATTTATAGGATTCACTTGGCTACTTACTCCCCTATTAGGAGTGTTCAGCCTAGAATCCTTATCGGATCCGGATTCAATTACCTTGATCCAATGGGAGTATTAACCCGGTAAGGAACCACAAGGATTTAGAACTCTTATCCAAGCTTTTTCGGACTAGAGAGTCCTCTTATAATTCGCTAAGCATGATGGGCCTTTGTGCCGAGCCCAAGATGAGGAGCCCAATCAAGCCCATGAGAATATATATCCGAACACTCATACAATTGGTGAAATATTTATAATTACCTACAACTTCACACAAAGGAGAAATAACAAGCTTATAGGTTATTCATGAAAATTGAACCTAAGACCAAAATATGACCGTAAGTCTCAATTTTAATCGGATAAGATTTTTGTTTACTAGTTAAGTATTGCGGAGATTCGACTGCCCACGATGGATTATTTGCACACAAATGTAGTGGCTGACCCAAAAAAATAGAGCCTAATAATATGTTGGGCCAAGCCAGATGAATGATCCTCCTAGGGATCATTTAAATGAGTGTTTGGGCAAATATAAATCAGTCTAGAAATAGTTTTCTGCATGGGCAGCCCAGTTATCATTGGGCCTAGATAAGTCTACACAGGAAGGGGGGAAACGTCTTGGTTGTTAGGTAGGCCACCCTAATATACAATTTTGAATCTTTAGAAATTTGGCGTTTTTGACAATTTCCCGATATTCTCTTTCCGAAAGCCAGGGAAAAACAAAAAACTGAAGGGTAATTCGGAAATTGAGTGAGCAGTTAAGCTGAAGGTGAGAGAATGCCGAATTGGGAGCTTTTCTTACTACCGTCGAGATCTACACTCTCCTCATTCTCGCCGTACGTTTCTCTTTTTCTTACGCGTCCTTAGAATCTTCACTTTGCAAGCTCCCACTTTTTTTAAAAATTGTGTTTGGTTGTTCCATTGAAATAGAATGAACTATTCTCATTCTTGTCAAATTTGTAAATTTTATTCCTCAGAGACGATATGGAATGAATCATTCCACTCTCCATTCCATTCTCTTCTCTATTTCATTCCTTCACCAATTTCATTCTATCAATCCAAACGTAGCATAATGATTATTTTTTATTTTATTTTTTTGACGGGAATCTGATTACTTCTATGAAGATTTAGTAATTATTTGATACACATAACTTGAACAAACTACTTGCACAAGGCCTGCTGAAACATACAGATTACAAGAATGCCAATTGACATGAGATATGAGATACGAGATTGCCGATGTTTTTTTCTCCCACAAGGCCACACTGAAACAAAAATATTGGCTCCAAGTCTGAAGCAACAGACTAAGAAACTGATTTCAAGCAGCCTAATGCTTTAACCAAGATATCCCAGACTTGTCAGTGGTCTGTATGAATGCATAAGAAGACAAGTGACTTATATGTCCAAGTCATCATCAGGGTCCTCATCAGAATCTGGCATCTCATCATCTGAATCACGAAAATATATAATCTCGCCTCTGCCAGATTCCTCGTTATTTTGCACTTTCTCAGCAGTGGTAGGCTTTGCATCAATTTTACCATCACTGAGAGATTTGCGGCCATCATAAATTTGAATGGATTTCCCATTCCCTGCAGCAAGTGCAGAGTTAATAGGGAACTCCAGCAAAAAGATCAATGGACACATTGGAGAATAATTCATTGTTACAATATTAGAATAAAAGTAGAAAAGGTAATGAAAATTCCCTCGTACAAAAAGTTGGATTCTGAAGGAACTCAAGTTAAAACACTAAATCCAAATTCAACATGCAACCTTACCTTGGTGCTCAAACGGAAGTACAACTTTTGCCCTGTCGCTTCGTTCCTTCTCTGAAAGCTGTAGATTAAATTGCACCTGCCAAAAGAATATTCAATGAACAGAATATAGTCCCTAATATGCTTATATGTTTAGTTATTTTTAGTCTGCATGTGATCAGGTTGCATCCGTATTTTCTTTGCTGTGTTTGCCATTGGCTTAAATGCTAATACATGAAGTAATACTAAGGGTCCAAATGATGTGGCATTATTGCATTAATACATTGGTTGACTACATCACTTGTGATTGATCATGTGACATAACAACATAAGATATTCATTTGGGTCCCAAATCCCCCTAGCATTATCCTGATGTATGTGCGGATGTGCCATCGGATTTGTGTTGTCTGTGCCCATGATGAGTAGGTGTTAGGGAGAGGGAGAAAAGTTCAGTACAAGTTCTAATCACGAAAAAAGCATTAGACGACTAACCTTAGGCACAAGGCTCTGAGTGACTCCATCTTCCGATGAAAAAGATTTGAATTTAATGCCTGACTGCTCGACACAAAAATCCTCACACTGGAAAAAGGTTTCGATGATATTAGATGATGAATAGCCAAAAATTTCAGACGGAGAGAGAGAGAGAGAGGAGTTACCACGACTCTAACACGTCCATTTCTGCGCTTGAAGCGAGTATGGAACTTTCCCCTATTAAAATTTTGTTCAATCCAAGAATTGTTCTCAGGGTTGTCACTTGGTTTATTCGTTGGTCGAGTTGTAGATTCTATGGTGGCCAGCATGGATGACATATATTCAAGAGCAGCAGGAACCTTGATTTCATGAAGGTCTTCATGCAATAACCAAAAGACACAAGAAACTTGGTCTGCAGAAGGGAAGAAAGTAATCATTCTTGTGTGGTTTTTGTGTATCAAAAATAAAATTTAGCATCAAGAAGTCTTTGATATTATGGATGATTGCCACCATTAAATTTCAACACGTAATATATATCAAAATATAATAAGGCAACTAGTGGGATAAGATACTGCAATAGATGAGTTCCAAAGTGATATTAAGAATATTACTCAGTATTATCATGTACAAAACACTTAAATATACAAGCCATATTACCAACTTGATTAGCCTAATGAGTAATGACACGGTGAGCATCAACTCCAGAAATAAAGACACCAATTATTCCACAATATTCAAAAGTACGTGGGAAACTGTTAGCATTTCTGAATACGAAAGACAACAATTAGTTTCTTCACAAGGCCAATCTGATACGAAAACTGTTCTGTTGAGCATGAATTGAATAGAAATAAAACACACCATGGCTACGCAGATTGCTCAAAAGGCCTGCAACTGATGACATAGATGTATGTCTTAGCATCTCACTTACCTGGAAAGACATTCGATCAGTACACGCATGTTGGGGGAAGAGACAAATAGAGAGAAGGTTTTGGTACTACTAGCAAGTATAGAAAAGTAAATGATGTTTCCACCGTGCTCAGAACGATGCATGGGTAAAGACTATAATCACATAATTTAACATAAAAGGAAGACTATGAAGACCGTTATTACTCTTTTGTTTGCACATGAGGAAACTTCCTCTTTGGTATGAGACTGTCAGTCACTTCATCATACTCATTACGAGCACTGAGTAAAGGACAACTTTTCTGCTGAGCCTGGTGCTCATAATGAGTATGATGTACGTGACTGACAGTATCATACCAAAGAGGAAGTTTCCTCACATCAAACTATTCACCATGTGCAAACAAAAGAGTAATAACCATCTTCATAGACTTCCTTTTATGTTAATAGTTAAGTGCTCAATATGGTTGTTAACCTGAATGATGCCAAGTAGGGAGTTTCCACACCCCCTAATACTTCAGATTCATATGGATTTGAAACACTAGTCACAAGTCAATGCTCAAAATAATCAGCTGGTAAATTTGGAAACCTCCATTTTATTTTATTTTATTTTATGCTAAGGACGGCTAGTTTGAACATTAGCAATGGACACTTAAACATATGACCATGTCAAACTTCATTTAGACCTCATAGTTCATGCTTTTTGTGAACCACGGTAATTACATTGTCATCAACATATAACATTCACAAATTTCAACTATTGAAAGCAGAATTACCGAGTCTATGGCGACAGAGAAACGACCTTTTCCTTCCCCGATGACCCCTAAAACCACATAAATAACCATAAGACGAAACATATGGAGGAAAAAAGACAGATACTCATCCATTTTCAATCAAACCAGACTTGATCTTCATTGCCAAATAGCAAACAATATAGTACTCAGATTAATACCAGAAAAAGCAAAATAAAGTATAACATTACCTTTTCCTACTTCAAGAATTGAAGAGAACAATTTATCTAAATCCCTAACATCCTTGCATAAACTAGCAGCAAGTGCAGTAGATGGAGAAGAATTTGTGATGCTCCCACACTCCATAAGCCGATCCTTCCAACCGAAAGGATCAGTATAGCAATCCAAGACCCTAAGCCTGACCCAACGTTTTCATTCACAAGCTCCACACAATTAAAAATAAACAAATAATCAAAAATTACGTGCAAAATATTCACCTTTGCAAGCATTAATAAGACTCTAACCATTTATGCGACGAAGCAACGTCATTTCCTCTGCTTTTGAACAAATCGGCATAAAAAGATGGACTCCGGGACAGTGTAACCAGTACAAGAGCTCTAAAGTTACAGTTACGCGAATTAATTAGAACTAAATGAAAATGTAATTAATAAAGATTAGAAACTGGGATTTTAGGGTTTCTAAGGAAGGTTATTGAACTGACCGTGACTGTGATTTTCCCGCCAAAATGTTGGATGACAGTTGAGTGAGAACGTGATTGAAGACTACCGGTCCGAAAGGAGATTGGATTGAGTCCTTAATTGTGAGAGCCGGTGCGTGTTCCCCGTCTAATGCTCCGTCTCTGAGAGCTCTGCAAATTGATTCTGCCATTGTTGATTGGTAATTCAAAAGGTTCGGTCTTTGAGTAAGGTTTTACAGCAAAACCCTAATTTGGAGAGAGAATTGTGTTTTATTTTTTTTGAAGAAAAAATATTATGGCTTGTCACTGACTTTTCTATTATTTGAATAGAAACCCATGTTTTTGCTTGTAATTCGTTATCAGTCCTATCTTATTTTCTTTTACTAATTTACAGCTACGATTTTCGACAATTTTGGAATAATACCATTTCATTTCATTTCATGTTTTCGGATTTTCAGAAGCTAAAAGGTCAAAAGATGTCCCACATGCTCAGAGAGAAAATGAAAGCCAGGTAACTGAAGGTCCTTTGTCCATGGACAATAAAAAAAGAACATGATGTTAATCGTTTGCCTAACTTATACAATTATTCAATGAGAAGAAAAAAGCGTATTGTTTTTTAATTATTTCTAAGAAATTGTTTCTTGGTTTTTAGATTTTACTTTCCTTTTGCAAGGGATTGATTACATGTTCAGTCTTCCTTCTTAAAAAGTTTGTCTAATTTTGTTGCATTGATTAATTTTTCTCTCAATTTTATACTTTTATTATTTTAAATGCTAGAATTTCTTCCACGTTACATTTGCATTACTTTTTGTACAAACAACTAAAATTGATATATTAATTATTTTAGTCATATTGTATTAGTCTAAACTCCCCTTTTGTTTTTAAACTCAAGCTCACAAATATATATATATATATATATATATATATATAAGTAAAGAAAAACAAGTAAATTGGGGTAAGGATATTTGTTAATATATTTATCTTTAACCAATTTAATTTTACAACACATTCATTTGGAGCATCTTATATTTTAGTGATTACCTTCAAAACACATAAAATTGGAAGGACAAAAAAAAAATTGAAGTGGAAAGGATTGATAAAGATCCGGTCCTCTCCTCAAGTTGAGGTCAGTTGCTTGCTGTAGACAAAAGAGGTGAGGTTAAAAGAGTTGACGGCAAGTTTCTCTTCTTCTTGAAGTGCCAGCCCATCTATTAGCGGTCAGATTTAGAAAATTGATATTTTACGTGATGTCTTTCACGTTAATGATATGCGAGTCTTATATTTATGTAATTTTTTTTTATAAAAATATAAAATTTTATTTGTAATAAAAAATATTAAATTCAATTACGTAAGACAGAATATTAGATGAGAATACTATTTTTATAAATAATTTTAATATTTTCACATGATTAGAATAAATTCTTTATTTATATGAAAAAAATATATATTAAAATATTAAAATTACATATAAAAATATAATTTTCCTATTAGATTAGATAAACTCAAAAGCCCGAATCGTCGTCAAACCTAGTGGGCCTGATAGCTTCGTAGATCCGTAAAGGAAATTGATTTAGAGATGTGGACAGTGGACCCACCTGTTATACGTCAGTTTTCATTTTCTCAACCGCAACAAAAACAAATCAAGTAGAAGAAGTCCGAAGCCCGAAGCCCACCGACCACACCGCCTATTATAACGGCGTGTTCAGCAACTATTGAGCCACCCAATGCAAATCTGATCGGCTGACACCGTAACTTCCTATATATATCTGTATATATATATACATACATACACACATACAAACTTAGTCGTCATCTTTCCAACTCTCTGCAAACTTCATACTTTCGTCATTACGACCCATTCAATATATGCTCCCTCTATAAATTCAACTCAATTAAATTCAAACTTTATCACTATCGATTCTCTCTCCTCTCTCCAAATTGTAGTTAATTCAAACTAATTATACATTTTCACTGTTAAGTCTTTCTTAATTAATTATTTAGTGGGCTTTAAAAAGGACAGGGGAGTGTATTCAATGGAGGATAAGGACTCATCTTCAAACAAGCCTTTAACTTTCTCTCTCTAGGGCTGCATTTTCTCCTGAATTGAGCGGAATTTACTCATGGACAGCTCTAATGGTTCCGTCAAGCATACTAGAAGACTTCAGAGACTAAGATGTTCGGTCCAAAACTACGATTGGGGTCGAATTGGGCGTGAATCTGGGGTTGCCAGGCTGTTCTCGCGCAACTCTGGGCTTGAAATTGAACAAGACAAACCTTATGCTGAATTGTGGATGGGGACTCACGCTTCTGGGCCTTCGTTCTTAGTCGAAAGCCTAGAAGATGGAGAATTGAATGGTTCGGAGAGTGGAAAGAATGTAACTTTGAAGTATTGGATTGAACAACATCCTGATGTGCTCGGAGATAAGGTTGTTGACAAGTGGAATACTGATCTCCCTTTTCTGTTCAAGGTATTTTTACTGTCAGCTATGCTCAGAAATTCATTCCCCCTTCACAATGTTTTATTGTTGTTCTTCCTGATGTTTTTGAGTTATTAATAACAGTAGAAGAATAATGGTTTAATTTTTTTCTTTCCTGATTGCTTGGTTGGTACTTGTTGGTTTTGCCTCCCAAGAAATTTGAATTTTAACATGTAAACTTCATTAATTTAAAGGAGAAACAGGTACGTAGTCTTCTTTCGGAGATATAATGACTTATTTAGAGGAGTTGCTTTATTGTTTGCATAGTTATACATATACATAGAATATAGAAATATGAGAAGATTAATTATAAAGATATGAGAGACATAAAATAAATGAGATGCACTTTTCATTTATTATATTTACCAAAGAGGTTTTCAAGAATGGGAGTCCATGTTCATGATTTCCATCATTGTATGCCAACACTTACTCCAACTTATATACTTAAGCAGGTAAAACTCACTTTATAAAAAGTTAAAAAGATTTAATTAAAATGCATTTTTCAAAAAGTTGAAAATGAATAAATTATCAATTTAACAAGAATGGATTCTCTGATGATGGTTCCAAACTAGCCGTATTTGGAAAGACCAAGCCTAGTTTATCATGCTCTTTAGTGGTTCAAGTCGGTTGCAAAATGCAAGTAAAGTAGATAGTTATTCTTTTAGCACAGAGAGAGAGAGAAAGAGAGAGTTGGTAAATCTTCCTCAAGCTTTGGAGTAAAAGGTTTAGTTTACTAGTGCATTTTCCCCACTTGATATCTCTATTATTGCTCTGGTGGTTTTTGTGGTTCTGTAGTGTTAATTACTATTTTGCTGTTTATGTAGGTACTTTCAGTTGCAAAAGCATTGTCAATTCAGGCTCATCCTGATAAGCAATTGGCTGAAATTCTTCATAAGGCACAGCCAAATGACTACAAGGATGATAATCACAAGCCTGAGATGGTTTTAGCTGTAACAGAGTTTGAGGCCTTGTGTGGATTTATCAATCTTGAGGTGACATATCTATCTTCATTCTGAGGTTGTTTATCTGTATCATTTATTATAATTAAAAGTTGATTTCATGGTCATCTAAGTAACATTAGGTAAATAGCGAATGGGATACTAGACATCTTATTATCTGTTGAAGTTCTGTGGTAAATGGTAAAGGATGAGTGCTATTTTTTGAGAAGCTTTATTGGCTGCTTGATGCTGTTTTACAGTGACTAGTATAATGATTGCTTAGAATTCTTGGCGCGAGCCAGGCCGGGTCTCGATTCAGAAAGATGAAGGGCCCAAAGTCTAAATAGGGGGTGTTAATTAGGTAAATAGCGAATGGGATACTAAACATCTTATTATCTGTTGAAGTTCTGTGGTAAATGGTAGGATGAGTGCTATTTTTTGAGAAGCTTTGGTGGATGCTTGATGCTGTTTTACAGTGACCAGTGTAATTATTGCTTAATATTCTTGATCTCTGTGTTGAGTTGTAATTATCATTCAGTCATTGGTCATGCATGTGTTAATTCCTTTCAAATGTTACAAGGAATTGGCAGAATGCTGAGTGCTGCTGTGGTATTAAGACTATCTATTCTTGTATCTTAGGAGAAGGCTGCAGTATCATTTGACTTTGGGTAAACAGTGCTCTTATGTTTATACACAACTCTTATCAGACATGGGTATCCTTGTAGGATTGATCTCAGTAAATTACTTATTTTTCCCCTTATGTTTTACACTTTAATCTGGTAGGCGTCCAGCATGCGTCCAGCATGGCAAGAACATATGTTGGACACATCCTCTACCTATGCCCATTTCAGGTCCTAAATGGGTACTTCACATGATTAATATATTTTTCACATATTTAATGTTATATTCTTAACTATATTACAAATACATTAATACAAATATTTAAATAATTTTCATGCGTCTTGAATCCATGCCACAAACACCAAAAAATAATAATGTAGCAACTAAAGTGGGACGGAGGGAGTGTAGCTTTTTTGAAATCCTCAAGTCCTAAAAAAGTCCTCTATTATGTAGGTAAGATGCTATTATCAATGCTGTGAACGGCGAATAACAACAGGAGAACACTTGGTCTAGGTCTTTCCTTGATCCTAATGAAGGCTCAGTGGCTCAATTAGGCTTGGGAGCGGGCTGTATGCACCTAAAATTGCCTAAATTAAACCATGTGGCCTCGAAATGGCCATTCCTCTAGAATCTGTTTGCTGATGTCCATGATGCTTCTTTAGACATGTAAAACATGTTGAGCGATCTTGTTCTTCTTTTCTCAGTGTTCTTGAGTTTGGCTTGGATGATATGGAATGTTTGTCAGAGGATTTTTTTTTGTTTAGGTCGAGTTATACCTCGAGAGTCAGCTCGAGTAGTAGCTGCCCAAGTGTCCTCTTAAGGCATTTAAGCTAGAGGTTATAGCATTTGTCATAAAGGTCCATTGAGGATATCTCTAATAGCTGGTTGCATATGATTTTCCATGGGTGACAGTGTAGAAAAAGACACTGTTCTTTCCTTTTCATTTTCTATGCATGTGTATGTTCAGGTGGGGCCTGATCGAGGATCTGAAAGAGGAGGTACCTTACTGTTCAATTGCTATAGTGGGCTGTTGAAATTAAATATAGTTTTTGCAAATTTTGTTCCTCCTAAATGCTTTAATCCGTAAAAGATTTTTGTTAGGTTCTGGTCTGTGGCAAATGTTATTACCAAATCAAGTTTCAGTTAGGTAAGAAAAAAAAATTTAATTGGTAATTTTGGCCCGAGTGTGGAGATTGGACAGTTAAGTAAGTATTAGAAAACCTGGACGTTGAACCATCCTGAGAATTACTTTATTTACTTTTGATAGGTAAGTACTGGAAGGACAGGTAACTAGTTAAGCAAGAACTAGAAAACCTGGAAGCTCCACGGTCCTCTCTCCCGCCCTCTGTTTAGGGCCTCTAAGTACACTTGCTCAAATATCTGAAGCTCCAGTATTCGATTTTTCACCACTATTAGTTTGATGTTTGACATTTGTTTATTGGAGAAAGATATTCCAGTGATGAGTTTGTCCCTGATTGGCTAGAGTGGGAGGTTAAGTGCACTGTTCTATGTGATTTGATTGTAGCCACACTCTTTCTTTATTAGCTGGCAATGCTAATATCTTTTTTCATCTGATTTGTTCAATTTTCCTGGCTTAAACCATTTCTTTAGGTTATTGATTGATTTTTATTTATTTGTTTGTTTATTTATATTTTGTTGTTGGAGGAATTAGCATCTAAATCAGCTAGACTCTTTTTCATTGTCTCGTATGAGAAGTTTTCCAACATAGATTTCTGGAATTAAGCATTATCCTTTTTCCTTTTCCTTTCTTGTTTTTCTTTAACTTATCTGTTCAGTCAAATTTCCTACAAATAGGTGAAAAAAGGGTTATCTACCCAGACTACCCTTACTACTGGTATCAACTCTAAAAATGTTCAAGCATACAAATTAGTTCATTGTGTAAAAATGTGCACACATGCACACATACACCTTATGTATACACGCGTGTGTGTGTACATCAAATGATAATGCTGATATGAGCAAGCATTCATTTTTTCTTTCAAATGATGGGATAAAAATATTTTTGGAAAATGTAGGTTTGTGTAGGTTTAACTTTTGATTAAATTTAGTGTGTTTAATGTAGACAAATTTGTTGTTGTTTTCAGGAGCTAAAGAGTGTTCTCCTAGATGTTCCTGAGATTTCAGAAGTGGTTGGCTGTGCATACGCAGATCAAGTGTTAAATGTCACTGAGAAAGATGGAGAGGAGAAACAGAAAGCAGTTCTGCAGTCAATATTTACCCAACTCATGTCAGCAAGTAAGGAGGTGATCTCCGAAGTGTTACCCAAACTGATTAGTCGTCTGAACTTGGAAAATAAGGTACACTGAAAGCCTGTCCTCTATCTTTGTTAGATATCATGTATGCTTTAAGCTCTATGGATCGAGATAATGCTTGGAAGTTCTATCATTTTGTGATTTATTTCACATCAGTTTTTGACGATGAACATCATACTTTATGAAAGGAGATCCCCGTTTGATTGTATTGCATAATGCTAGTGTCTCTGTCTCCCCATGTTGCACTGTTTATACTGTTTTACAGTAGACTTTTGTATTACTGTGTGCCTAATACTTCAAGCCTTTTGGATCTAAGCATGATATTAATCTTTTATAGTATATTGTTATTTATTTTGAGAATAGACAGTAAGTTGATGCTTTAGTGATGTCAAGGGTATAATGTGCACTTGAATTCTGATCTGCAATCATTACAACTTTGCTGCACTCCTTTGCCTAGAAAATGTATACTGTTTAAGTAGGTGCTTCATGGTAGTGCTCTGCATGCCATGCAGAAGAAGTTGCTATCAAGAATGTGAGTTAACTGATAATTACTTTAGTCTTTGTGGATCTAATGTATTGATCTTCATAGTATTTCTGTATTTATTTTGGGCATGGACAGTTAACTGATGCTTAACAAAGATGAAGATGTAGCACTGGAACTTTGGTGATTTGCAATATAGTTTGCCCAACCGTACTTGGCTATCTTACGTGGAGCTGAATTATTTGCACTTAGATTAGTCTCTCTCTCTCAGTCTCACTCATCTAGAGTTTGAAAATATTCAACTGAAATGTAACACAGTGTGATGTGAAGAAGTTTAGAGGTCTATCACACTTATGTAATCTTTAGACTTCATTGGACACCTTTTTCACCATTAATATGCTACTTTTACATCAAGTATTAACAAGAAGTTGTTTCTTTCCTGTACTGATTATTTTCCTTCACGGTTTGAAGTGCTTATAAACACTTTTTCATAAAACAGGATTAGGATCACGCTTTTACTTGCATTTCTGTACCAATAGGCCTGTGCCGTGTGGCCCTGATATACGCCCCTTCTTGATAACAAAGTTTCAAGCAACAAAGAATAAAGAAATATTCAAAAGATGGTACTGGATATTTTTGTGGTACTTATTGTTTATCAAAACATATATTATTTGTGTCCTGATTACCAACGTACTTCTAACTTCTTATTTATGCAAACATCATGATCTATTTTTCCTTTTTGATGTTTCACATTTCTAAGTAATCTTTGAAGACATTCACTTATCAGTGAACCTATGAATGTCAATTTTCTTTGCAGCTGAAATGGCTGAAGCTTCCCATGGCTATTTATTAGGTTGCAAAGTGTACAAAGTGCAATCAATCTGTTAGCCTTGTGCAAATAACTGGTACTAGTTTACCAAAAAAAATTAAACAACTGGTACTATGTCCTCATAGTAAATGGGAACCATGGCATGTAGGATGATTTTCACTGTGTGCTGGAAACGAATCTGCCAGTTGTTCTTTGTTTTTGTCATTTTTTCTTTAATGGTTTTCACATTGTTGTAATAAGTTGATGTTCTTTGATATAAAAGTTGCATAATTCTTTAAACACCATCACCATTTTTCCCCTTCAACAACTTTGTTTTCCTTTGTATCAGGCTAGGCAGCTGACCAGTAAGGAAGAACTAGTTTTACGGCTAGAAAAGCAGTATCCAGATGATATTGGGGTCATAGCAGCCCTGCTCTTTAATTATGTGAAGCTTAATCCTGGGGAAGCTTTGTATCTAGGGGCAAATGAACCCCATGCATACATATACGGTGAATGTATCGAGTGCATGGCAACTTCCGATAATGTTGTACGAGCTGGCCTTACTCCAAAGAAGCGGGATGTGGAAATTCTTTGTTCGATGCTTACATATAAACAGGTGAATATAACATCCAAACATTGTGACATGATATGTAAATTGAGTGATGCTTTCTATTCTTCCCCCTTTGGCTGAAAATTCAGACTTTATATCCATGAGATCCTTAGGTTATAAAATCTGTGACATCTATGTTTACTTTGATTTTGAAAGGTGTCAGAAAGAATGTCCTGGCCTCAGTGACTTTAGTTTGTGGGCGTTTCATTACATAAATTCCCGAGTCTGTGAAATTTGCAATTTACTTGAAAGTTGCTCAAAGCCTCAAATATTTGTTAGTTGTTTTATGCTTGGGTAAAAAATGTGAAACGATGAATAAACGGTTTCTTAGGGATGTTGAAGGGTAACAGCATTTCTCACGCATTCGTAAATAGAAATGTCTATTCGAGTATGGAACAATGGTCATCATATAGTTTTGCAGCTTGTCCATTCCAATATAACGTGGTCTTAATTAATGCAGAAATGGCATTGCCCTTTGACCTGATAAATCAGGCAAGAACTTGTTTATGGAAATATGCATTGTCCTTATTTGCCTTTTATGTTAGTAAGGTTTTTACCTATTTTCGGTTTCTGCTTGACTAAATTTTACCATAAGTTGACTCGAGCTGTATCACAAAATTTCTTCTGTTGATGTTGCATGTAACTATTTTGGTTGCAGGGGTTTCCAGAAATTTTGCTAGGAGTCCCCATAAATCCAAATACAAGAAGGTACACTCCCCCTCTAGATGAATTTGAAGTTGATCACTGCGTTCTTCACCTTGGAGCATCAATTGTACTCCCTGCAATCCCTGGTCCCTCCATTTTTTTGGTCGCAGCGGGAGACGGAACAATGCATTCTGCTGCTGAACATATAGTTTCTGAAGGAGATGTCCTATTTGCTCCGGCAAGCACCGAGATCAGTGTAACTGCTGCATCTGAGTTGCATCTGTATAGAGCAGGAGTAAACAGCAGGATTTTTTTAACCTCTTGATTTGGAATGCAGCAATATCTTTCTCCTGTTACCACGCTTGCGTTTATTGCTGTATGTTTTCTTGCTGTATGTTCTGTAATACCAAGCATGTATATCCACGTATCAATGTAATGTCAGCCTTTGAATGTACATTTCTTATAATAATAATAATAAATAGCCAAGATGATAGATATGGAAGATGCCCACTAAATCATTCTCTAAAACAAATTGAAGCCCAGTGCGCAAATATCCCTGTAGCTATTTTCTTATCGTTGAATAATTGGTATGCTAATTTGGATGATACTGGAGGCCGAAAACATCCATGGAGGTGGAGAATAATGATCATTTTTTTTGTTTTAAGACCTTGTTCCAAATGGGCTACCAAGGTTCTAGTGTTTTTTTTTATTAGAACAGCTCACCTCTAGAAGGAACATATGGACTAGAATCCTACAAATAATTCTCTCCTTCAGGAGCACAATATTCAAGAGCTCTGGATATCCAGAAACTCAAAACTAGAAATAGTGTAAGAATGTCCAACGTACTCTAGCATCTACTAGACAGTAGACAGAGTGAAAAATTCCTGCAGCAACAGGTCATCAATTGCAAGAAAAGATGCCAACAAAAAAACCTGCCACTCCAAATAACCAAAGGTAAGTTGGCGCATAAATAAAAACATGGGATTTAAACTAAACATTTCATCCATTTTATAACAAGTTCAATAATTTTCATACATATAATTTGGGCAAGGACCGAGACAAAATTTTTGGACATCAACTTAAAAATAGTTTCGAAACCCAAAAATTACCAATAAAAAATGAAAAAAATGCACTCACAACAATAAAAATAAATTTAATACATAATACAAATATAAAGATTTTATAACATTGTAAGAAGACAAACTTTAGCTCTTAGGGTCAGGAGTTCTACAAACTCATCCCATAATTTGATTTGAAAGAGCGCATAAACAAAGAAACTTTCACCGAGTTTTACTGCTTCAATATGCATAAAAGATAAATAATCCGGATCTCTTACTCAAAATTTCAAATAACCATTAATGCAATTACATGCTATCTTTAACAAATTAAAGCACTAGTGAAAAGTGACATTAACAGCAGATCTTAGGCTTCGGTTATGGGGTACTCGAACACGACATCTTTCCCAGAAAGCTTCCTGTAAACTCCAGTAAAAGTCTCTAGTTTGTACTCTGTATCATTACGTGCCTTTGGGTCCAAGTAAATCTGCCACAAACAAAATCCATTTTAAAGTTGCTTGGAGAAAATACTCTT
Source organism: Aralia elata (assembly GCA_034770075.1). Taxonomy (NCBI): domain Eukaryota; kingdom Viridiplantae; phylum Streptophyta; class Magnoliopsida; order Apiales; family Araliaceae; genus Aralia; species Aralia elata. Next base: position 6,524,660 of record CM068378.1, read on the forward strand.
AACAAAACAAAGGAAGAAATTGTAATTACCTTGATTATTTTTGAACCATCAAGCCTGTATCTGATGCGTTTCCCAACAATCTCAGCAGGATGAACAACATCCTCAAGCATAGCATCATGCACAGCTGTAAGTGTGCGGGAGCGGGGTCTCTGAGCAGCAGAACCTTTCTTTGGTGGACGCAATATTCTTCGTGTAGCAATAACTACCACATCCTGTTAGGTTACTAAAGCATGTCAACCTTTGATGTAAATAAAAAATGATTCAGAATTCAGAAATAGATGAATTAAGACCATTGGGACCAAGGTTCTAAAAGGCGCTAGGCGGGAGGCGGGCGGCCGGAGGGAGCCCTAACGCCTAGGCGGAGCCTAGGCGGAATTTTTATTTGAAGTTAATTTTAATATTTTATTTTACATTTATCCAAACAAAACAAAAATACATAGCAAAACAATCTATAATAAAGATAATAAAGGTCTTTGCTTAAAGTTCAAACACATCCATATTGCCAATTTCAAAGTTCAAATACAAACATGCAATTGTTCAAAGTTTAAACACAAACAAATAATCAAAAATACAAACTAATAGTCCTCATCTCCATATCCCTCTATATCTCTAACTCTTCTTCTCCATATCCCACCAAGATAATGTCCCTATCGGACTCACACTCATACTCCTTCAAGATGATTCCCCCACGACGTTATTTTGTAGCTTAGTTATTAAAATAAAAATAAAAAATAAAAAATAATTACAGCCCTAATTTCTCCGCCTAGGACACGCTTAGGGGCCTAATTTCTCTGTCTTGTCCGCCAAGGCCCCGCCTAGTCCCACCTAATCTCCTAGAGGGGTTTTTTGCCGCCTTGGGCCTAGACGAGGCGCCAGGGGGGCCTAGCGCCTAGGCGGAGATTTTTAGAACACTGATTGGGTCATAAAAAAATAAAGGACAAAGAACTACATGATCATTCCTATTTATTTCATCAAATGAATGCACAAGAAATGAATAAGCTCATTGGGATCATTCCATGAATCATCAATAGCAAAGGACAAAGAACTAAATGATCATTCCTATTCATTTCATCAAATGAAAAAAGAATCATACAGAACCCTCAAGTCTGAAAATCTACACAAGTTATAATAAACCAAAATCAAGTTCCAAAACCTTGAAAAGACATTTCCAAACAAGCTACACAAATCATCTGTGCTCTATCCTCTTTTGTTCAATAAGGCTACTCCCTGTCTTATTTTCCTCTTTACAACACTAGAAACGAGAAAATATTTAATATTGAAATCAATAAAAGACAAATTTACCTTCCCACTGAACTTTTTCTCAAGTTCTCTTACAAGCTTTAGATGAATCTTGCGGAAAGCTTTCCTCAATCTATACGGAACATGTATCACTACAGCTTTGCGACTCCCAGAGATATCAATTTGACTGCAAGAAAAGCACAAATAGCACATCACTAGGCTGAGCTTCAACAAGGGTGAGGAGAGTTTGATAAGATAGCATTAGAATGCTTACGCAGCCGCATTAATGTAGAGGTCCTTCAAATCACTTTTAAGATCTTGGTTTGTGTTTTCCAAGTCAAATAGTGCCTGCAGAGGCATTATGGAAAGAAGAAAATGATTACGTTGATATGCTTTCCATACATTAAAAGCAAATGCAATAGCAATTAAGCTTCATGGTATTATCAGAAAATCACCTGGGCAACAGTCTCTTCAAATTCAGTGGGTTCAAGACCATTGTCTTTGGAGATCTTCTTTCTTGAGGTAAACATCTTGTCAGATCTACTTAACAAAATACAAATGTTTCAAAAACGTGACTAGGGAAGAATTTTGGATAGGTGCATAAACAGCCCTAAAAACAGGAGTGAGGAAAGACATAACTGAACATAAATGTGCATACAGTTTTGCCACATTTTAAGTTTTTAACATGTTTCACTCCTTACTCCTTACATAATCTTTCAAGTAACTTAACAGGGTACCAAGTCACAGAAATCCAATTTGACGACCACTGAACACACACAAATGTGTGTATATTAGCGAGGCAATATCAAGGATTTATTTGGAACTTGGAAATGTGAAGAAAAAGATGCATTATGCTTGAACTTAGATTTTTTTATAGGGAAGTGATAAAGCGGGTGCATCAGGTGTTTGGTTTACGCCCTTTAGGGTTGTGGCTCTGGTTTCACCTGTCATAATTTTTTCCCTTCTAATTTTACTTTTTTATTCTGACTACATCATTTCTTCCTCATGAGATTTAATACAAAATAATTACACCACCATTCCTAAACTCCTAATACATTTGAAGAAACAAAAAATAAATAAATAAATAAAAATCTCCGATCAACTAAATTCAAAGCGTACAAGTAAAATACAGGTATAGTTTTGGCAAATATCTAACAATACAACACTAGATAGAAATTAAAATCTTCAAACCGGAGATATTTCACAGACAGAAAAGTACAAACTAATTCTTAATGTTTATAATTTTGTGAAGAAACTAGAATACAAGCTCCGATCTCAAATTAAATAATTTTAAGTCAAAACTAATGAAACTCACGGGCGAAAATCAAGTAGTAGCCTCAAATGAAACGTGACTAGATAATATGTGAGATAATACAAGAAAACAAATGGTATCCATTTGAAAAGAAAGTAGAATATCATCATTTATTGATTTAGTTCTTACCTTACAGTAAGGTCGATTCGATCGGTACGGCCGAATGAAACCCTAGAGCTTCAGCCTTGGAGGTGGTCTCAGAGAGTGAGGAAAGTTGGGCGTAAGAACGTTTTTAAAAGGCGAGTATACGAGAAAAATGCGAGCCCTAATTTTTTGGACGGCTGAGATGAAATGAGGGAGATTTGGGTAGAACTTGAGTTGGGCAACCCGAGCCTAGCCCGAATATATTAGGAGCTAGAGTGTTATATAGGGTTGGGCCGGTTGGGTTGAGTTGGGTTGGCTATTAAAATTAGATGCTTTTCTTCATAATTTCAAGGCAAATGATCAAATACATTTAAATTATTGAATACGAAGTCATTTGGAGTCCACAACTTTGGACAAATGCCGGGGATCTTAAATTTAGGAACCTGATATTTTCGGATTAAAAAATATATTGTCAAAGAAATAAATATTATTTATTGTATTAAATATTGTTAAAATAATTATTAAAATATTAATAAATATATATTTATTCTGACAGCATTATTTTTGTTCTTGAGAGTATCATGGCCTAACCTTAGGATATTAAATGATATGCCATAAAAAATTTAGTATTAAATAATTAACCACAAATAATAAAATAAAATAAATTAATGTAATAATCACACATCAAAGCCTCCAAAATCGATACCTTTACATTATTCACAAATTTATTTTTGTTGTATTTTAACCCCAGCACCCCCATGATATTGGAGAAATAAAATTTTTGAATACTGCTTATATATTATTATGTGTTAGGATAAAGAGAGAGAAATAAAAAAAACAAAGTCGGAGGGAGAGAGATGGGCCGAAAGAAGGACATGAAATTAAGCAAATAGTTCACAAATGTGTATGTTTGGCCCATTGGCCCCATCATAAGAAGATGTATATTATATTATATCGTACTCGATGTGTATGGTTTTTAAAACCCGTAACAGAGATTACCATATAATCTGTGTTATAGTATATTGACACTCTCTTATAGCTGATCTGATATAAGATTTGAATTTTTTTCAATCCCTCTCACAAATTAAGGTACTTGACATATGGATATGGATATGGACATCCAAGTGCTAAGCCAGCTTGCAGGGCTGAATCCAACCATGTTGGAAAATCTCAAACTAACTGATTTCCAAGTAGGAGGAACTTCACAACCTGAATTTCCAACCAGCAGTTATCATTTTCTTCCAAATACTTCCCAAAGTGATTGCTCGAATGCACAGACAATTATTCACAGCAAGGCATTGGCCCAAGATGTTTGCAATGACAACAAGATGAAGAAAGTGATGGAACCAACCAATAGCAGCAGCTCCAATGTCATTTCTTCTTCTACAGCTTTTGTAAATGGACTAAAAGTCAACAACGATACTACAAAAAAGAAGAATGTGAGTCGTTTTTATGATCCATGATACTCCATTTATTTATATAGTCTTTAATTAATTATTTGGTTTTGATTGATGTTTCCAGGGCTTGGGAAAAGGAAAGAAGGGGAGGAACGGTGAGATTAAACTAGGAGAAGTGATTCATGTTAGAGCAAGAAGAGGCCAAGCTACTGATAGTCACAGTTTAGCAGAAAGGGTAAGTAAATTGAATGAAACTATTGTATATATAATTTGTATTTGTCATACTATTGTATTGCAGAATTTGTAGCTATTATCTATCTATCTAACTATGGAGAGAAGAGAATACTGAACAGTGTCTCAATTTTGTTTGGACTATATATAATATACTAGGTGAGGAGACAGAGGATAAATAGTAGATTCAAGCGCTTGCAAGATATTGTTCCAGGATGCCATAAGGTAGGTAGAAATTTATCATCTCAAACATGAAGCAAACCCACTCCACTCAAAATTCCTTTATTTTCTTATATTATACATACGAATATGTATAGTTAGTTATGCATTAATTTATGTTCTTTATGCGCGGGTTAACAAAATACAGACTATGGGAATGGCAGTAATGTTGGATGAAATAATCAATTATGTTCAGTCACTGCAGAATCAGGTTGAGGTAGGTTATAACTTAAGTATATCAATTATATCTATACATGTATATATATGTGTGTATATATTGTAATGACTCTGCAAGTGAAAACCTCAGGTTTTTTTAATTAAATTTTTCGGTTTTCCCCTGGTGTTTCAGTTTCTATCCATGGAGCTTGCCTCAGCAAGTTCTTCATATGACTTCAACTCGGATAGAGATGCCATTGGTATAAATACAGCACCAGGTCTTCCCTTGCTTATTCTAGTTATAGTATATATATCATCTTCTCAATGTTTATTATTAATTATAGTGGGAGCTTTTACTTTTTTGTCCTTTTTAATTTCTTCGCTCTAGCAGAAATTCATGCAAGTGAGCAATCTATTTTGTGCTGTAGGAGAAGAACACACAGGAGGAGTCAGAGGACCGGGGGGAAATTGAGGAAGAAAGGAACAGAGAATTCAACATGGACCTGTATATGAATACAAATCCTCTTATTTTTCCTTCACTGTTGCTAATATTGCTTCATGTACTTTTGAGTTTTGAGGTTTATAATCTTCTAAAAATTAAATTTTTAATCAGATTCCCTTTTCAGCTAAAGACTATTACCATTCTTCAAAACTGTCGCATCAACAATAGTAGTGCAAAGTACAAATTGGATTTGATTCATTCATATCTAAGTTAATCATGCAACCAAATACTCCAAACACTACACAACCATACATATAATCACACCACCCCACCACCCCCCACCCCAAAAAAAAAAAAACAAAAAAAAGGAACAAGAAGAAAAGGTTAAACATGTACAGTGTCAGTCGCACAAGTCTAACCTTTCTTTCTGCAAGAAGCATAATTATTATTATTATTAGTTTTATCTTATAATATCAGTAAATTCTTTTAAAAATGTTTTAGTATATTTCCTATCATCCGCTCTACCTAATATATACATAAAATAGTTTGCTTTATCTAAGAATATATATATATATATATATGTATGTATGTATGTATGTATATAACATCCAAAATTTAGAAGGATGTATCAACCAAGAAAGCGCAAAGAAATGAGCATCATCCTGTAAAATAATATTGCAGTGTCGGATGATCTCCTGACAACCATATTTTCCTTTTCAATACTTCCCCATCAAACGAAATTAAGGTGCCCATTTTCATTAGTGGAATAAAAGTTTCCTCGTAAAATCATCATAATCTTAAATTTTATCCAACATTTATCATGGGATCAGTGACAGGTCAGGCAGATTTTCTAATCCATTATCCATGCTGGAGTTTGGTGGATGCATGAATTATTGGAATGAAGAAGCTAGCAAAATGTACATATAGGACGATATATAATACATTTATACGTGTGAGGAATATAAAGGGAATGAGAATGATATGTATATAATGAAGATGCATTGCATCCGAAGAGATGGGATGCAAAGGGGAACAGTTCGAATGGCCCATATGATGCTTACTAGATGGTGAGACAATGCATTATTAGCATGGTTGGATCCCCTTTCAATTATTTAACATATCCAACTCATAGAGGTTCCAAATATGGAAGGATTTACACAACTAATTCCAATTTTAAATAATCACTTCGTTAGAATTAATATATATGTTTGCCAAGAAATTCTAGAAGTAAAAGATGCAATACGTATTATATAATATAGAAATTGATATATTTTCTAATTGCTTTCAAATGCAATAATCAACTTTATTTTTAGAATAGTTCGATTCACCTTTCCACAACCACAAGGGCTGTGTCTTGCCAAACCCCGAGGAACATTCGTATTCATGCTTACAACTTTTTCATTATTCTTCGAAGAGAAATGATCTTTTCACGCTTACAATTTTTCACTAAAAAAATTATTTATAACCAGTTACCTGCACATACACACTATGTGTGTGATTTAAAATAAAAAGAATTAAAGAGTGAGAGAAGAAAAAGTAAGAATGAAAAACTTAAGAATTGCTATAAAAATTAATCATTATGTATGTGAGAGAAATTAATAGGGATGAAAAGGGCTTCGCTTTTGATGTTAACACCAAAAATAACCGCTCAATTTCTTCGCTTTCAAAACATATTATAAGGCGATTTGAATTTTAAACATGTTAATATTATATTGGAGGTACACTGAATATTATTATGGCTCCTACATTTTTTGACAAAATGTTAGGAATATATATAAGAAAATATTTTTTTAAAATTATTATTTTAAAAATACATCTCTATTTTTTAAACTAATGGAGTATATATATTGAAATTTAGATTTCTGTCGTATGATTCTTGACCCGACAGTAACTCTTGTTTTATAATTTTCATGAGGTTAAGGATTTGATTCTTTCATTCATAGTGTGTGAGTAACTAAGTAGTAACTAAGTAACAACGCTGTCCAAACGAGTGTGACTCGGTCGATTATTCAAGGTTTCAATATAACGGCCCAAACATCCATCACGCTCCGCACTTATTTGTCATGAACCTTGTCAGCCTTAAAATTTTTTAGTACTAACCAGTTTGGTCCGCAAAAGGAACAACGGAAACTGGATTTCAGATCCGGTCCATGATCTACTCGGACTCTCGAAGCCCAAAGCAAAGAGACACTCTTCTCTCTTTATCTCTATTTCTTGAAAAATTCAACTTTGTCTTCAATAACTTCTGAACTTGTCGTGGAAGCATAAGAATTAATTACAACTGGTGATATATAAATAATTATATATATATATATATATAATTTGTTTGAAATTTGATAGTATTAAGCAATAGAGATCGAGACAAGGGTGTCTGATAAAGGTCAAGTGTATAGAAGATGATGTCGCCAAAGCAAATGTCTGAAGATCGAGGTTCACCTCCATATAATGCTACTTTCAGGTAAAAAAATTCCTATACAGTGTAGATGTTTGTCATGCTAACCCGAATATGTTGATAATAACCAAATAGAAATCAAAACTTTGAGCCATTTAGTTGTATTAGGTTTCAGTTGAGTAGATATTTTATAGTTCTCTGCAATGTCTCCAAATTGGAGTTCTCTTTGAGTAATTACTGAGCTGATATACTTAAGTTATCTGACTTACCCTATTTACAATTAGTAAACTAATCTATTAATTTAGAAAAAAACATTGATTTTAGAAGTATTTACTTCCACCAAATGTCAATACATGGAATCTTTGTTGGACTTTTAGCATAAATCTTTGGTGGGCTTTTAGCATGGGGCAGAGGGAGCCTTGTAATGATTACTGTGAAGCAATAGTACCCTAACCTTTACTAGTTGGTTCAAGATACTAATCTGAATACGTCACCAATCAGGCACTCACCATATTCCTTAAACATTTTCTGTTTGTTAGCTTTCCATTACTTGCTATCTGTAATGTGCTGAAATGTAGCAAAATATATGGTTCAGGTATGGGGAAGTACATGTTGCTTATTACATGGTTAATTTAGACATAATTGGCTTTTGAAATTAAAAAAAGAAAAAAGAAAAAGTTTCTTTGTTTAGTATTCGTGTATCTTAAGTACTTGATTAATGTATCTTCTCAATGGTCTTACGTAAGCTCATCATTTTGCAGGTAGTTCCTTCTGTGATAAATGGTGGCATAACAGCTCTATACTTCATCTTGTGGGGAAAGGGCCTCAAGTCATGTGGTCCTGTTAGGTACTTTATATGCTCAGAAAAGGATTTCATCAAGTCCTATTCTTGTTTAATAAATCTCTTCTCCTCTTGAATATGTTGAACAATATGCAGCTTAGCTGCCTAATTCCATCTCTATTTCTTCAATTTGGTCTATTTTGATGTTTTCTTCTTAGTTTTGTTTAATGGCTTTAGTTATTTGAATTCCTAATTCAATTGCAGGGCTATATTGGCTGAGTATTCTGGCGCTATTCTTGGAGTATTATCTGTGTTATATGGAAGCAGGGGCCATGTTTGGAAGAAGGTAGCTGTCTAAACACTATATCCTACATTTTATTTTATTTTTATTTTTTTCTACTTCCTCATTTGCTTCCTAAAATGTTAGTAGCAAAGTGGTTGGAGGCAATATGCGTGTACCTTACACTAGTTCTCAGTAGTAGGAATGAGTATTGCTTGGGTTACCAATTGGGATCCCACTACCAAATTGATATGTCATTATTACATAATCAATCAAAATGATGTAGTCAACCAATGCAACGGTGATGTATCAGTTTTGGTACCTCATTTGGGACACCTAGCTGTATTCTATAGGAATTTGCATAAGGATAAGTATGCCGTGTATCACTTAACTATAAATGACATAAGTAAGAGGTGTGTGTTGATTTACATTGAAGTGAAAGGCAACAATTTTTAATTTTTTCTTCTACTTTGCTAATCAATCAGGTGTGCTGTTGTTTTTAAATAAGTGGGTGGCCTCATTGCAATGTTTGCATCTTTCTACTTCTTATCTCAGGGATGGGCCATGGCCACATATTCTCCATTCTATATTCTTTTGTATATTTAACTATTCTCGTTTGTATATTTGTTCCAAGATATTAAATTTAGGTTTAGAATCATCTCAATGTTCTTCATCTTTGCCCTTCAATCTTTTACCCATAATTTCTTATTCAACATAAGCAGCAGTTTTTGTATGCGTGATGATAAACTTAACAAGAAAATACCATTTAATGATAGTCCTGATGATGAGGTTAGGCCAGAACAAGTGTTGGGAATGAAGGAGATGGTCGTTCCTATATTTGCTGGAATCTTATCAGCATTGAGAAGGGTGATTGCAAGACGTGTCTCTCTCAAGGTATTGACTCGTCTATACATGGCTGTTGTCTTTTTTGTATTGAAGTGACAATCCAACAAATGATACTTCTAGTGAATTTTCTTCTAGATGCTCACCGCATCTGGTTCATGTCATCATTTGATTTCAGAACCAACTTAAGAGGCGGCTTCATGCCATAACTATAGCATCTGCAACTTGTTTTCTCTTTCCTGTGGCCATGTGGGACATGATTATAGTAAGTTTAGCTGTGTCAAACCCCACCCCACCCTTTCCCATCCGCCCTCTCCTCCTTCGTTGTGCTGTTTCTTCAAACAACATTCACTTTCTTCTTCTTTTGCTAACACTGAAATGATTCAGGGCTCAACCAATGTAGAGTTGCCATTTTCTGCTTGGGCTTTTTCAAGCACCATCCTCTTCGGTGTAATCTTGATATTCTATATTGACAGTATTGCAGAGGAGAGGTAATGTATAGGATATTCGATCAATTTCATTTGTTATTGCTCTCATCACTCAAGTAATGGATGACATAGTACCATTTGTCTGAGGGAACAAGAATCACAATATTTTATTACATATTCCTGCATGCAGTTTATTGCATCACATTTGTGCTTCGCTTGTTCATGGACTAATTGTTGTGGTTGAGTGATCTCAGTAGCTTGCTTGCATATCCTATATCTGTTCCGCATCATCGTCCAAGTTTCTTCATATGTACGTAAGTGAGAAGTGAGAACCAAAGTAGGATTTGTTTGCTAAATTTCACCGATTCTTAAAACTTGAAGTCAATAATATTATACAAGTAGCCAACTGGTTTTACTGTGCTATGATTTATGATATTGTGATCATTGAATCAATGTGTTGGGGCTCGTAATGATGTTATGACTTTTATATACTTGTAGACTGCACATGGTATTCTCCTCTCCTAGGCATTTAATGGTTGCTGGAGGATGCATCATTGTCATGGAGATTATGTACTAAATGGATTTCTCACTACTGGGCTTTGTAATTTGCTCTACAATATTGGGTGTCGGTATGTACGGAAAAACTATCTTCATAATTACTCTATGCATTATCTGCACACTCCTTAGCATATATCTTCAAGTACGATCAATAAAGCTGTCAAAAATGAAATTATAATAAACCAGAGCTTTTGTGTTGAACCTTGTATAGCTCATACAAAGTATTATGCCACAATGCACAAGGACAGTCAAGCTTTGGACGTGACAAGAATTGCTCACTTGATTTGATTCCTAGCAATATCAATTGCATGATGATGTTTCATGTTCCTAAATAAGATGCATGTTACTATTGCATACATGTTTTTTTTTTATAAAATTTGGTTATCGTTACTTCTATTAGAAAATATTATATCCCCAATACTTTTTCCTAAGATAACCTTATTAATATAAGACACTCATACACGGACACATATCAAGTTAGATTTATTATTTTAAGAGTCTTACTATAAATTCAGATGGAATCGCAACTCGGCTACTTCAACTTTGATCTCTATGAATCAAACAACTAGTTTGTTACTATTCTAAATTTTTTCCGCCCTTACAATATTTACTTCTGTAGGCATAAATGTGGCAACTATTTATTTGGAAAATCCATTTTTGACTATATAATGTGAATTCACTAGAGAAACTAAAATATTCATTATTTGAGCAGACATTTCAATATTTCATGTTCACACCTTTGAAATAAAATATTGGATCAAAGTACTTTTCAGTGTCTGCATTGAGGGATTGATACTACTTCTGAGTGCTTTCATGAAGGCTTTACCCATTCAATCCTTTCTTTTCAACATCGCATTCTCTTATTCTTGCGAGTCAACTACCCTGCCCTTGCTTGGGCCAATGACAAAACTATCCCTCAAATTTAGCCTAAAAGCAATTTGTCCCTCAAAGTTTGGGAATCGTCAATCAATACCTAAGTATTTTAAAACAAAAAAATTGTTCTTTTTTAGCCGTTCTAGTAAATTTCTCGACGAAAATTGCCACATGTCAAGTTTTTATGATATATATATGATTTGTCTACGAATTTGAAGTATTATATGTTTAAATGGTGGCTAAAAATGTATTGTAATTTTATACGCATATATTATATCCAAATAATTACTACAAATTAAAATCAAATATCAAAACACTAATTAATTCCTCATCATTCATATTCATATGTGAAACCCAGATCTCCATTGTCAACCCAAATCTCCGTACTTCATCCACCATCGTCGTTCCCCCTTTCCCATCATCAAACCTCCCCATCCATCGAAAAGTCAACCCAGCCCTCAGTTTCATCTGTAACCATTCCCCCTCTTCCTTAACGACGTATCGCCATCTCCGTCTTCTCATCTCTGTCACTGTGTCTCACTACTTAGGTGAAGAATTTACTTGGCCAAATAGAATTCATGGCTCATGAGTTTTGAAAATATCCACTTGTGGCAATCATATACTTTCTCTGTCCAAGTTTACTTGTTGTAATTTTCTTTTTGGTTTGTCTAAATCTATTTGTCTTCTTTCATTTTTAATGCTATTTTTGACATTACTTTTCCTATAATACCCTCATTTAACTTTAAAAAAAATTCATTGAAAAAAACATGACGTACATTGGAAAAAGTAGCACTATTAACTTTGACATTAGAATCACAATCACACCCCTTTTTCCCCTTTCTCTCTCTCTCATCTATTTTGTTGTTCTAAGAAAGAGTTGGGAAATTAAATAAAACAAAAAAGATGATAATAAAGTAATTAAGATAGGTAATTTTGAGATCAAAAATTTTCTTAATAGGTGTGTACTTTCAAACTAAGACAAGTAAAGTTGGACGGAGGGAGTATAATAAGCCAATGATGGGGTTTATATATTAATATAACAAAATGGGTTTGATAGCCCACTTGCCTCTATTAGTGAAATTGAGTATGAATGTCGCAAATCAGAACTCGACAGATCTTCAATACCCCAACCAAACAAAGAAATCAAAAATTTTAAGAGTAGAAGCTTACAGATTTAGATAGGGGTGAGCAAAAAACAAGTAAAACCGAATTATCGAACCGAATTTTTTTAACTGAATTTTTTCGGTTATTTTGCTTAATTCGGTTATAACCGTTTAATTATTCGGTATACGGATTCGGTTTTTAAAATTTAGCTAATCGGATATCCAAATTAGATATTTTTTTAAAAAAAAGTTTTTAACTTTGTCCTATGATTATGTACTTATGTATTGTTAATTTAAAATTATTAAACTAGTTTATGAATTATTATGGATGTAGATTGTGGTTTAATATTCTTTGAAAACTCTAATGTGAAATTTGAAATGAATTTTTTTGTTTGGTAAAAATAAGTTATATATACCGAATAACCGAATAGTATAATTCGGTTTTTGGTTATTCGGTTAGTGCTAATTTCAAATATTTGTTCGGATAGTAAAAGTGTATGAAATTCGGTATTCGGTTTTTAACCGAATAGACAATTCGGTTCGGTTATAACCGAATACTCACCCCTAGATCTGGAGGATGAAGGATGAGCAGCTTGGCTTTCTTTTCTTTTTTCTTTTTTTTTTCTTCTTTTTTTTGTTCTGATTTGTTTGTTAGTTGTTTCCTCTTTCTGGGTTTTCTTTTTCTAAACTCAATTCTTTTTCATATGACATGATTTGTTGGATTAACTAATGAATGTAAGAGCATACTGGTATGGTGGTCTTTGAAGTTAATGATTTGATGATTCTTTTAAAGTTCTCGATCAAGTGATAGTTTACCTTTTGTTATTTAATTTGTTGTTAATTTTGTCTTCTTGTTATTGATTTCTTGTTTATTTAATTTGTTGTTATTTAGTATTACTTTTTTAGTTTCGTTATTTATTTTGTAATTATAAATTTCATAAATATATATTTAATTCATTATTTACTTGTCATTGATATTTTAAGTAAACCTTTAGTTTGTTATTGATTTTATAAATGATTGTAAGATTTTATTTTTGAATTTTAAATGGTGAAGGGAAATGAACAAAGTGAACATAATCGCAAATACAAGTCAAATGTGGGTAAAAAATGTATTGAGAAGGTCAAAATACTGAAAAGGTATTCACACCGTATTTTCGGTGAGAAATTGACTGGAGCGGCTAAAAGGTAACACATTTATTGTTTTAAAATACTTAGAGGTATTAATTGACGATTTTAAAATTTTGAGGGACAAATTGCTTTTTGGCCAAACTTAGGGGGACAATTTTGTCATTAGGCCTAAAATTCTTTTAGCTTTAATTTGCAGATGGTATGAATGGATCTTCGTAATAGGATTTCAGCATATGTATTTCTCTGTGCAACACTCGCATGTTGCATTACTGATGTAACTTCATGTACCTTCATGGTTAAATGGATTTTTTTTTGTAGGGATATATGAAGCAACATCCTTGGAGCGCAGTAGGAAAGATTCTTTGCAAAATTCAGATCATTCAAATGGTATTTTTGAGGATCAACTTCAGATGTCTTCACTTCCCACTTCAAGTATGTGACTATTTATGAAAAACTTAAGCATTTAATGTTAATTTACCTTTAATTTGATCTTTCGTGTGTTTGTGTATGTTTTTTGTTACAAAAATTCTTTGATATACAGAGATGATCAGAGGCGAGAGTTCCGTGTTAATTATCTGCCGTGATTACATTAATAAATTCTGATTTGGGCAGCAGAATCCTATGAGACACATCCTCTTTATTGTGGATTTTAATATCTTAAAGACTCTCAATTTTTTTAAAAAAATGTTACTAGGGTTCGGTAATCAGGAGAGATATCACCAGTCTCATCAGTCTTAAGTTTGAGTCTCATTGGTTCTGAGTCTTCTGACTGCATGTGAGCACCGAGTTTTGCTATGACAGTACAATCAAGACTCTGTATTCAATGACTAACATTTGAAGCAACCTTCGATGAAGTCTATAAAGTGATTAAGCTTCTTTGTCCCTATATTAAAACTCTCTCCCATATGGTGTGGCATTTCATCTTATACAAACTTGAAAGTAGAGAATAAAAATAAAGGAATTGCAAGCACCAAGCACGTGTATGATCAACCCTAATTTAATTGTGGGACCTGTACTTCAGAAACAATGAGCCAGACAATCTCTTACCTAACACTTCCAATTTGCTCGTCCTTCTAATTTGTTTACATTTACTCCTGGGTTGGAGCTGAAGGGAGGGGATTTCTATTTTCTAGTCTTTCCTCACATTTCACCTCTTTTTTGTGGTGCTGCAGCATTATTAGGTTGATCCATACTGCAAGATATTTGAGTGGAACAGGTGGCTGTCGAAACGATGTTTAATCAAGTTGTAACTATAATCCGATGCCAGAAGTTTGCACATCTTGCTTTACGTACTAGGCAACAGTTCGGAGAGTTCTCAATATTTGGATGGACATAGCAGTCTTGAGCAGATTTTACAGATGATGATTCTGTGGCACCTAGATCAAGTTAATTTGTTTACTTACTCCACATCTGAAGTACCCCTACCTTTTGACCTTTTTAGTTAAAAAGCCACGGGGTTGGAGAAAAATACTTGTACAGATCAGTGTTGCAACTAAAGATAATTTGCTTACTTTTTCTGACGGTCAGTTTTGAGTTAAAAGACATTTTCTTACTATTCAATATTCATGAGAATATTAGTTACTTATTTTTGTCTTTTGACTTTCTTTTCTTTAGTATCACCACATATGTAGTGCCACAAGGATGAGTTAAGAGGTTGAAGGCTCTGTACAGGAGTTTTTTATTTGTCCGGAAAGTCTTCCACTATAAATCTGTAGCTGATCTTGTGAGTTGTGAGCATATTATTCTCTTCCTCTAAAGCATGAATCAATCTATCTCATGTATTGTATTTTTTGTTAACCCCAGTGATGAACTGTGGTTGGGTAAATTGGTAAAACAAGAGAGTTCTAATTACTCAGTCCATCCTTTTGATGCGTCGTTATTATTAATAGTATTTTTTTTCTTTGCTTCTTAAACTATCTGAGAGAACATAAAAACACGTTAAAGTTTGCCAGTTATGCCCGAGACTGAGGCCGCCACTTTCTCAACACCGCTGAATTTTGCTAGTTATGCTTCAAGGTGAACTTGTCATATTGTATGAAATATTAATGTGGGTTAATATAAGTTTGAACCTCTCTTCTTGAATATTATAAATACCAATCTGAGCTAGTAGATCCCCACATCAAACATAACCCCCAAAAGATAACAATTTTTCGCAAGGACAATTGGCCGTCAGCATGTGCCTTAGTTCCTTGCATTTGTCTCGACCCACCCGAAAAACTGTTTCTCAAGGAGTCTTACTCTGCCAGTTGAATTATAATTTCGTCATATATATCATTTTTCTTAATTAAGCCTTTCGAAAATGGGAGAGAAGGCCAGAAGGGGGAGGGAGAAAACTTGAATTACGCTCCAAAACCCAAAACTCACTTGGAAGCCGTGAGGCCATTTGATTTGGAATCACAGAAATGGTGTCTACGTGGTTGCCTCCGCCGCAGCTTAACCACTCTCAGAGCCTTATGCTGAAATCAACCCGAAAAATGGGTAGCTCTTTCCTATGTAATCACATCGCCAACAGTCGAGAAGAAACTCAGAAGTGGGAAGACGGACGACTGAGAATCATTCGGAAAAAGAAGCAATTAAGTGATCTGAGCACTTGGGCCATTGGAGGGCCTTGCAACTATTTCGTCCAAGTCTCTGATCAAACCCAGCTACTCTCTGCTTTCAGGTCAGTATTTCTCCAACTATGACGAACTGGTTCTTTTGGTCAACTCCAATTCCTCCATAAAGAAGACAAAGAGAAAATGGGCCGGAACAGATATGATATTTACTGAAATAACATCAAGTTTCTTGAAAAAATGCAGATTCTGTCAAAAGCATTCTGTAAAATTCATGGTCATTGGTAAAGGCTCAAATTGTCTGTTCGACGATATGGGTTTTGATGGCTGTGTAATTCTCAATCGGATTGAGTTCCTGGAGAGGATTGAGCCAGGTATGTATAGGGTAGGAAGTGGTTTTGGATTCAATCGTTTGGGTCTGCAGTGTGCCAATGAAGGATTTACCGGCCTCGAGTTTGCTGGAGGAATTCCTGGGACCGTTGGTGGAGCTGCCTACATGAATGCTGGAGCAAATGGCCAGGTGATACTGGTTTTTATCTAACTAAAAACCTAATGTTTATTGAAATTTCAAAAATAGCTACAGGCATTCCAAAACTGTAAAAGTTTATACTCTCCTCCGATCCACAGGAAGAGTACCATCTGGAAAATTTGTAAGCTTTTAAGGATATATTTTTCTTCCGGTTGTTTATCCTATAATAAAATGAATATTTTTCTTCTAAACGTTTATCCCTAAATATAACTGAGTATTTTAGTTTAGTGGTGGTGGCCAGTTAGTGAAATTGTATTCTTATACTTGAGAACATTACTTCATTTACTATTGTCAGTAAAAAGAGAGATTAGAGATTATTTTTGTGGAACAATTTTTTGCAAGTGAAACTTTTGGTGGAATGGGAGGGATTAATAGTTCTGGGTATTTCAATGGTACTATTGTTGATGAAAATTATTTTCTTGCCTTGTAGGAAACCGCTCATTCTATTGACACTGTTGAGATTATTACGACTGAAGGCAAATTCCAGACACTGAAGAGAAGTGACCTCAGTTTTGGGTATCGATCGTCGTCATTTCAAGATATGAAGGACTTGGCTGCTATTACGGCAGTCACATTCAGATTGAAGCGCTCGGAATCAGCAAGAAAAAGACAGCAGGAATACTTGCAAAGGTAATCACTTTAAAAGTTAAAATTTTGGGAGAGTTAAAATGCTTATTGGGAGTAAATATGTTAACAACTTTCTGGCTTTGTTTACAGAAGGAGATTATCTCAGCCGGTTGGGGAGAAAAGCGCTGGTTCAGTCTTTCGCAATTCATTCAAAATAGGGGTTTCTGCAGCAGAGTTGATTGAGCGGGCAGGTTTGAAAGGCTTAAAAGTTGGAGGAGCCATGGTTTCAAACGTTCACGCCAACTTCTTCATAAATTGTGGCAGCTCAACTTCTGAAGACATGCTTCAGCTTATTGACTTGGTTAAGGATACTGTCTATCAGAAGTTTGGTGTAGAACTCAAGGAAGAAATATTGTATGTTAATCCATGTGGTAATCTTTTTAATCCTCATAGAAATGGCAAGGGTGATTGAACATGAATACAAATGCACTGTACTAGTTCAGATAAACAAATTCAGAAGAATGAATATTGATGAGTCCCTTGAATAATATTTGCTTATCATCTTACTACAATAGTTAAAGAGTAAAAGAGCTTCCTTCCTGCATTAATGAATTTCACTTTTGGTATTTTCTTGCCCTTGTGGTTAGTGCTTTGGTGATTACATGAACTATGATTCCTATAGGACAAAAGAGTAGGCAAAGGGATACAGAATGCCGGGTCTCCACATTGTTCTCCAGTCCATCATGAAAAACCTGCCTGCATGAATCACAAAATGCTGAAATATTAGAACTTCACCATGGCAAGCAACAAAGAGAGAGAGAGAGAGGGAGGGAGGGAGACCTTGCAGCAAAGAGATCTACGGCCAACAAATGAATCCATGCAGAAGCTAATGTCATCTCACTGGAGAACATCTTAGCTATACCAGATAACTATGCAGCAAACAGGATGAGCAAAATTTGGATGAGTATTATCAATTTCTTCTTACAAACAGTTTTCACAAAAACATGAAAGGAAATTAAATTTGTTAGTCAAAGATGCACCTCAGGTAGCCAGTATTGGCTAGCAAACATCAGCCGTATTGTATCAGGTGTCCAAGAGAGGTAGAGTAAAAACGCATACAGAAGTCCAAGCACAACATATGGAACAGCACTCTCAATAGACTTCTTGGTCTGAATTTTGGAGTAAAGCAAACCTATTAATCGCATAGCTTAAGATTCCAATATTTACATATTTGGTTTCATATTACATCATAGAAGATGGAAATCAATCGGAGCTGTCACCATGTTTTGTAATAAAAATTACCAGCTCAGCTTTTGGAGCCAGAACCATGAGGGTGTAGAATGGAAGAACAGCTACAGTTCCCAGGGTGAAAACACTACTTGCAATTTGAGGATTTGTGAACCCTGCAAGGCAACAGAAAAAAGAAGATCAGTTATAGATGATGGGCTCTTGCAATATTTGAGGCTAACAATAACACTTCAAGATCAGGTAAAAGCAAGAATATTTCTAAGATAATGAAGAGACTAAGGTACAATAGTTCTTATTAGGTCATTTGACATATTTGCACTTAGTGTTTTAAGTTAAAAACTAAAACATGCCACTCAGCCACACTTATCAAATGAAGACATGCTGCACAACATGGTACTTTTCTATGTGCAGTTGCATCAAATTCATAAATTATCTCCCATACACGCTTTCATATATGCGGATATTTTTGTATCTTCTCTTTTTACCCTCTAGTTTGTATTTTGTTAAATTTCACAACAAGAGAAATCTTAAGTGCCTGCCTCCAGCTTGCTCATAGAATAGAAACAGGGATAACAAAGCCAAGCCACCGCCACCATTTTCTAATACTAAGGATAAAACTTAAAATATGCATGGTTAATTAAATATGAATGACCAAATGTAGAATATGTGAAAAGGGAATTACATGAAGCATAAACTCTGGAGCTTTTTCTGTGCTGAACAAATCTTTGAATATTTGGTCCACTAATAGCTCTTGATCCTCCCTTGAAACTCCACTCAGTTTTGAGCTTTGATCGCATACTCACAGCATGTTGACCAAAAAGGTCAGTGTTCATACCTTTAAGAGCAAAAGTTGTTAACAGATCCTTTCTGATATTACCCGCAAGTTTCTTTGACAACCTTGAGTGGTCAATCTACAAGGTAGAGAGAAAATTGTAAGGAAATTTTTATTTTTTAGTTGATTGTCATGATAGAATACATAAGAATAATAAAAATAAACATTGTCTATTCAATTTGACATACATACTTGAGCTCTTTAAAGGTTAACAGAAGATTACAGCTAAATTTAATTCTGAAGAATAAGGGGTAATACGTATGCATGTGTGCTGTTGGTTGTAGGGTGGGGGCATGTTGTAGTGTCTATCAGATGATAAATTTGAACTCCCAACAGCTTCACTAAATGAAGTGATATTCTGTAATGCATGTTTAACCTTCACAATCTTACAAATTTCCTACTCAAGTTTCCAAAAAGTTTGATTGAGTTTGCCAGATTGCCATGAATTCCACTAAAACTTCGATTAAGAATAACAATGAAACTCTAAAACTGTTCATAATGCTTGTAACGATCATTGCAGCACAAAATCACACTAAGAATTTTATAGCTGCTGGTTCTGATAGAATTGGTCCAAGAACCCTACCAATTCCAGCAGACTTTACCCTTCAATCTTAGTGCAATCCGATTGACAATAGAAACAGATTATAAAGGCACCCAAATGGCCAAATTACAAATCAAAAAACACCCATTTTAGATCTTCCAAAAACCTGAATAAAGATACGGAAATCAAAAATTAATCATTTTTAAGCAATACCCAATCCTAAAATTGACAACACCCTCAAAAATTCAGAAAGTAAACAAGTACCAAAAGAAGCTCAACAAAATACAAACAGGAATTTGCAAATATAAAGAAGATACCTCGAGTAAGATTTGAGAGTTGCAAAGGCAAGAAGAGAAGGCCATAATTGGTGAGGTGAGAAGCCAATAGAGTAGTCAGATTGCTATACTTAATAAGAAAGATAATAACGGCCTCTTCATTAGGTTATGTATAAAGTATAGATAAAGAAAGAAAGAAAAATGAGTGGAGTGATGAGAGGAAGTGAAGTGAAAGAAATTCCCATCTGAAGAGCAGAAAGAGTAATGGAGACAAACAGCTTCAAAGTGGGAAGAGCTGTGGTGGCCATGTTTATGTTTATGTTTATGTTTAGTGACAACTGGCCATTCACCAATATAGCCAAAAAAGTGACCAGGGCAAAACAATAAACTGTAGTATTAAAAAAGTTGGGCAGAAATCGAACCCAAGTGACTTAATTTTTTGGAGAGGGAATGTTTTGTGTTTTGATTTCATTTTTGGAGACTTAAAGCCATGTGTAAATTGTAAATTCGGTGCACATGGTCAATCACTCGAAGCAAAGGTGGGAAGGATCATGTGCGAGGAGGTATGTTTGGCACTCGTCTAATCTTGTCTGCTATTTTGACTTGTCTTTCCAAATTCAAATATCGAAGAGCATCTCCGATAATAATAACAAAAAAAAACTCTTTAAATTGAAGTTTGTTGACTTGCGTGACAATTTGAAGAGCATTATTTGCTACTTTAATATTTTGTGTCTCAACAGTCTCTTCAATTCAATTAATGCAGTACTTGACTTAAAACAATAATAATTGATAACATTTAAAATAATTAATAACATTCATTTTTTAAAAAGATAACATTCTGGGAAATAAATTATATTTAAAAATTAATATTTAATTAAAATTAATTATTGGATAAATTTTTAATTCACATGATTATCCAAGGTCATTGGATAAATTTTTAATTCACATGATTGTTCAGAGAGTCATATTGAATAAACTAGAGGGTCATAATTAACGTGATTATCCAAAGGGTAATTAAAATAATATTTTATCCAATATGATAAATAAATAAATAAAAATGAATGATATTAAATTTTAAAATGAGTTGTACATCAAACCCATCAACAAATAAATGTTTTTAGTCTTTTTCATATGATTTTGATTCTCCCAGAACAAAAAAAATATTTTGAAGAGACTGTCAACTTACTAGTTCTGAAGACTAAGGTTGGAGAGACTGTTAGAGATAATTTTTCTGATGTGACTCACCTATTTGAATATCCCAAAGTGATTGGAGAGGCTGTTGGAGATGCTCTAAAATTGAAGTGTTTTAAATTTACACCCATGTTTGTTTGTAAATTTTTTGAGAAAAGTTAAGAAAAATTGTATTTTTTTTGAAAATTTCATATTTGTGAGTTTTTTAAGTCAAAAAAGGTAAAGAAAGTAAAGGAAAATTAAGCCCAATTTTTCTTAGATGTTTTTCAGACCAAAACCGTAAGAAAATTATGGAAAAGAAAATGGGTCTAATAAATTTATTATAATTGCGTAATTACGCTTACTTGTAACACATAAAGTGTTATATTTAATATGTAAGGGTACAATAGTAATAATATATCACAAAATAAAAATCCTTTATTTTTCTTAGCAACTTACAAATAAAAGAAAATTCCTTTCCTATCATTTCTTGAGTTAAAAATCCTTACAAATTTTAGTCCGAAAAATTCACAAACATAGTGTAACAATCAAGGGAAAATTGTGGGTAGGCCTCTGACAACAATCGACCCTGCAAATCTATCTAACAAAATATAAATGATTTTGAATTTTCCACTCACCCTAATAAATGATATGGACTGTCCAAAGTTTAGGATGAATCTAGCCCTTCCGACCTTCATCTTCTTCTCACGTTTTCTCCGGAGGCGACACCCTTCCGTCATCTCTTCTCTCCGACAACCTTTCTCTAACAGCGCGCTTCTCTAGATCATTAGGATAATTGCGTTGTAGTGCAGAAGGCACGGATACTAACTAGTATATATACATAATATGGATGTCTGTTGCATTTTAGTCCATCTCTTTTGCTGTTTGTGCCATTTATGTAGTATTACATCCTTTCAGGATGAGTCATGTTTTGACTTTTAAAATTAATTTGAAAGAAAATTAAACTGACGTAATTCATATGATGTTTTAAAAATTACAAATTTTGTAATTAATAGTATTGTTGAGATGATTTATAATTGTAAAAAATAAATTTATATCAATTTAAAATCTAAGAATTTCTTAGATACTTTTAAAAATTAAAATAAGACTATTTTTGGAAGTGGAAGGAGTATCTTTTATTTCAATTAAAGGCATACTCGACCGCAATTTATAAGTTGGTCAAACCATTATAAGTAGTTTGTTACTGTTAGAGTGTTCGTGTATGATTTATTTTATAATTTATAAATTAATTTTTAAGTAGTTTTTGAGAAGTAACAATTTATTACTTTTTAAAAAATGACTTATAAGCAGTGGCGGAACCAGAACCAATTTTGAGGGGGGTCAAAATTTTTCTGGTCAAATATCCTTTCAATAGTAGCAGTCGCAACTGGTAAAATTAAAGTCAACTCGATCAATCAACCAATGTAAAAATTATATTTCTTTTTGTTTCGATCAGCTTCTTAGTAATCAGTTGGATCAATGTAATATTTTCTCGAATAAATACAATATTAACTTATTATTCATGTGACAAAAATTATATAAAAATATCTTTTTATTTAAAAATATTATTTTAGTATTTATATGCACCGCACAAGTATAAATTAAAATTTATTTGGTGACTCCATTCACGCACAGGTATAAATTGAAATTTATTTGGACATATAGGTGCCAGTTGGCATCACCCGCTGGTAAGTAAAGGAGGGGTGAAAATGGAAATAAGCAAAAGCACTTGGAGTGAAGCCGTGGTGCTATTTGAATCACCACTTTTTGTTTGGATCAAAACTCTCTCTCTCCAAAAACCCAAACCCTTCTCTTCAACCCTCGAGGGGCTTATCTGATTCAAAGATCTATAATCAATCTCGAAGGTTCATGGCTACCGTTGCTCCTCCCGCAGATCGTATCCTTTCCAACAACTTGGGTACTTTTCTCTTTGGGTTTATGATTTTTTGTTTCTCGATCCAAGTCGGGCGTACCCCCCTCGTCCCCTCTTGGTTCCGCCGCTGATGTCCACCAATGTTGCCGAAGATTCCAACCTAGGGGGGTCATATGACCCCCCTCGACCCCCCCTGGTTCCGCCTCTGCTTATAAGTTACTTTAAAATAAGTAAGTTTGGTCAAATATAATGACTCTTTTGTCCTTATTTTAATAATCTTTACAATTCATTTTAACTTATAAGTTATTTTTGTCAAACACATTCACAATTTAATTTCTGACTTGTAAGTAAAAATGTTGTCAAATATATATCACAATAACTTATAAATTATTTTAAATTTTAATTTATAAGACATTTTAAAATAAGGCATTGCCAAACAGGCCTAAGGGTAGTTAAAAGTACCTCCGAGAAATTAGGGTTAGAGTTAAGACTTAAAAAGGGTGATGGATCACGCCAACTATCAACACGTTACACGCACAAGAGGCTGCCAGTCGGATCACCCAATTAGTGGATTAGCCTTGGAGATGAACTGGTGGCTACCAAACCCAAGTCAATGATATGGGCCTCCTCATACAAAGCCTTGCTAGATCAAGAATGGATCAGTCTCAACATCAGCCCTACCATGCTGGATCAACATAGCCTTGTCTTGGCTCTTGGGTATATACTTGATTCGTGTTTGATAAAACTGTGCAATAAAAATTAATTAAATAAGAAATTCTGTATAAATAAAAACTCTTATTAAAACAGAAATTATAAGTAATAGAGTTGTTTGACAATTCATCTTTTTTGTATGTCTGAACTCTGAATACAACATTTTACTAATTTACGCATACTAACTTAGGGTGAGGATAAAAATATAATAAATATTAAATAATTAATTCAAATAAAATCACCAACAATGTATAACTAGTAAAATATTTAAAGTCTAATAAAATAATAATTATGATAATTTTATATAATTAATATAAAATATAATGATGGCGGTGGTGGTGGCGGTGGTGGGTGGTTGTGGGTTGTGGCGGTGGCGGTGGTGGTGATGGTGGGTTGTTGTTGTGGTGGTGGGTGGTGGTGATGGTTGTGGGTGTGGGTGTGGGTAGGGGTGAGCAATTCGGTTATAACCGAATACCGAATAATCGAATTTATAATTCGGTTATTTCGGTTAATAACCGAAATTAAGTTTCATTTTATTAAACATGCACTTGCCGCATTTCGATATTCACTATATTTGAAAAGAGAGAAATAATCAGAAAGAACAGAAGTTGGAGTTCCAATTAATTCAGTTGTTCCTTGATATCTAAGTGGGCTGCAAACACATGGTCAACAATAACTGGAACTAGAACCCAAGCCATCCAAAAACAAACCTGGAGGGATAAAACACAAGCATTTCATGTGAGAAATTTTCACTAACAAGATTTTATAGAACTTGAAATAGCGAGCTTCAACCCAACTGAAATCATGAAAGGATTACGGCATAAATTCTAGAAGATGAGTCGCAGAGAGAACGGAGGAGGAGGCCGGATTGTCGAAGTAGGAGAGACGAGTCGTGATTTGAGAAGCTGCGGTTGTAGAGAGAGGCGAAATTGAGAATTTGGGATTTAAGGATTTGGGTTAGGGCAGTAGAAAGAGTGAGTCTAAGTCTTAAGAGTTGAAGTCTTAATTTTTTTTAAGTATCTATTCAGTTATACGGTTAACCGAATACTACAATTTTAGTAACCGTATCCAAACCCGAACACCGAGTAGTAAAACGGATATAACCGAATTAAAGAAAAAAACTGAATAACCGAAATAATTCGGTTAAAAAATTTATTCGGTTTTATCCATTTTTTGCTCAGTCCTAGGTATGGGTGTGTGTGGTGGAGGGTGGAGGAGTGAGAGAAGTGAAGTGAATAATTAAAACTATGAAATTAAAATAGTGAGGATAAAATAGTAATGAATGTGCTTTTTTTTTTAAAGAGTTGGTTTATTGTCTTTTATTTAAGAGGCAAAAAAAGATTAAATTTTTTTTTATCAAACAAAATAGTCTTTGCGCGAAAAAAAAATAAAGCCAAATAGAGCCAATAAAAGGCTATCAAACACCAAGTCTTCGATTCACTTGGTGAAATGCTATTTCACTTGCATTGACAAAAAACGAAGTGTATTTGCCACTATTAATAAATTATTGTAATTTTAAAATATATATATATATATATATATATATATATATATCAACTACTTTGTTCTAAAATTAGAGTAATATATATATATATATATATATATATATATATATATATTTTATCTTAGTACAAAATATATGAAATTCATAACATGCTATTACTCTGAGTATAATTTAGAAAAATTGAATACTATCATGTCACTATTATTATATTTTTCACAAATATTAAAAAATTTTTTTTTTTTTAAGGTTACCGTTTTGAAAATGAATTATATATTATGGTGCTATTTGAATGGATAGAGAAGAATTAGGTGCTACGCACATATTCAAGCATTTTGCTTTTCTTACTTTATAGTCCAAAGTACTCTTATCTAATATTTATGTTAATTATGATAAAAGAGATTCTATTAACACGCAAGCTCTTGGTTTAATGTCTGTACCTAGCCAGTACGTAACCAAGATCCCTAGAAGTTTAATTTTGTCCAGCAAGCTCCCTTTAATTTGTTGGCGAAAGAAATTACTAAGATTAAAAACTGTAAAGGGTCAGGGCTTTTGAGTAATGAGAGTCTAGGAGTTGAATAAAGAAACTATTTGAAGTATAAATAGAAATTAATTGTGATGAAAGTGTTTTTTAAGGTTAATAATAAAAAAAAACTGGAGATGTAAATGTCGATCCCACCAGTACGTTGTTGACATCTGAACTGTCAACTGAATGGTGGAAATTAAAGTTATTGAAGCGGACATTTGCCTTATCCTATTTTATCATGTATATGTTATACGAACCATATACTGCCACAAGTTTAGCCATCAAATGTCTATTACCGGAAGACCTATCATAACACAACTAATCTTTACCGTTGATTACCAACCCAAAGACCCATCCTATCTTGAACACCACTACTAGCCTATACGAACCATGGTCCGTAACAAGGACTCGTCTGTGTGTGTATATATATATATACACACACACGTACTCCAGCTTTTTATGTATAGTGTGATTTTTCTTGAATTACAAAGTCCTTTAATTTTATATATTAATAGTCTCTTTCAATTAACTACAAAATTAAATTAATATATATATATATATATATATATATATATTAACACCAATTCATTTGATTTTTACCAA
Source organism: Aralia elata (assembly GCA_034770075.1). Taxonomy (NCBI): domain Eukaryota; kingdom Viridiplantae; phylum Streptophyta; class Magnoliopsida; order Apiales; family Araliaceae; genus Aralia; species Aralia elata. Next base: position 6,551,054 of record CM068378.1, read on the forward strand.
TACAATTGTAATTTCAAGAATTGATCCCTTAAAAGTCAAAAATAGATCAATATCACTCCGTCCCAAATTAATTGCATTTCTATGACTTTTTAAAGTCAAATTGACTATTTTTAAAACTAATTTTTTTACTATTTTTGCTAACATATAGGTGAAGATATTATAATCAAAAGAAAGTATATACAATTTATTACTAATTTCAATTTTTATAATTTTAGAAATATATTTATATATGCTTAATTATTAATTTTAAAAATAGTCAATTTGACTTAAAAAAGTCCTAAAAAAGTAATTAATTTGGGACGGAGGGAGTATTATTTATTTATTTATTTATTTTATATATGAGTATTACTTGAAGTCTCATATATTGTAAATGTTGGAAATTCATAGGCCGAATGCATACATGGAAAGAAACAGACTGAAGAAATGAAAAAGGTATTGAAAAAAATAAATCTAGGCAGAGGCAGAGGCGGAAGGTGCATGGCTTGTAGGCAATGAAACTGATGCACTGCACTTGACGCACGTACGTTCGTGCAGAAATTGCTTTCCATTCTGCAATGATAGTAATCTTGAACAGCCTGCAAATTCATTGTGATGAGAAGAAACTGAACAATTAAGATCTGAATGATTAGCATATCTTAATAAATTAGATCATCTGAATAAAATATCATCTGAACTTATAATACTGTTTGATAATTAAATTTTCTAAAACATCTTAATAACAGTATTTTACGATTTTAACTTTGTAAATTACTTTAAATACTTTAGGAGAAAAATTATAATATACACAATCAAATTATTAGCTTTACTCAAAAATTTTAATTATATAATTAAATATTAAAATCTAATTTTGAAAATCTATATTTGAATGAACTTCACACAAACTTTAACATGTAGAAGAATATTAATAAATAATTATATTTACATATATGAATAGATTCTACTTTCAGATATGGTATTCTATATATAAATAGATTGTATTAATTATAAAATATATTCCATCCATAAATACAAAATCAGTTTAACTAGTGAATGACTAAATCAGTTTCTTCCATAACCAAATCAGTTTCTTCTATAAGCAGAACGGAGGAGAGACACGAGGCGAAGCGATCTAGTCGGAATGAAGAGATCTGGTCAGAGCCGGAGGCGATCTAGCTGGAGTTTATAGAAGAGACACGGGGCGTTCTAGCCGGAGCTTTCACCGGAACGAAGGAGATCTGGCCAGAGCAATCATCAAAATGGAGGAGAGAAGAAGAAAGACGGATGACAATTATTCTTTGAATCTGTGAGGGTACTTTTGTAATAAAGAATTCAAATGTTCTTCTCTCTGGTCCAAACATAATTTCATCTCTTACCGAAAATAGAGATTTACAGAGGTGATAGATTTTTTATCAAATAATTGGGTCTGACCGAAAAAGATAAAAAACTTTGAGAGACAAAAAGTGATAACCAAACACCACCGCAATGTCGTTGACCTACTCTCAATCATCAAATTATGACCTTTGGATCATGTGGTTGATGGCAATAATCACACAAGGGCCACATAAAGGTGGCACATTTGTGGATCTCAGCCTTTATCAATAGAAACCAAAAGAGAGGGAGCTAGCTCCACAATCTTATCTGATCATCTTGAAGAGTGGAGGGAGTACATGATGAATTGTGTTATACCGGTTGGTTTATTTATTTATTTATTTATGATGTGAGCATTGGTATTTCACTGCACCCTCATCTACAGTAACAGTTGTACTGCAGGTCTGCAAGTCCAGTAGATCATTAGTAGTTGAAGGAAGCCCATTCTATACATTCTGTACAACGTACGTACACTCTGTATTTTTAATCCTTTTAGTTGGGGGATTGAAGTTACTTGCTCTAATGAAGATTCTTATCCTTCTCCAACTTTTTGGGAGATCAAAATTTATATATATCATTCATGTACCCAATTCACACGAATTAACTTGTTCCAATATATATAATAATCATTCCGTTTTAAATTATGAAAAAAATATATCGACTTTTAATAATTAATTTAACACACATATATACCGTAAACATGCACAAAAATGATATAACTCATTAATAATTATGAAAATTATTAATAAAATTTATTACATAATTTACAATAGTAATTATTGTATTAACTACGATTAAATAATTATATGTCCATTTTAATTTTAAAATGACTCAAAGTGACTTCAAAATGTCAATATTTTATTTTAAGTATAATTTAGAACGAATAAAATATTACAATGACCTAACCAAAACCGAGTCTAAAGAGTGCTATGTAACAATGTTTCGATTCCAGCTTTTTTTATTTATAATCAGTTGAAATAATGTCGCAATCCAAGAGTTTTGGGTTAAAGATTTTCACAATTAAAATTTCTTTTGACATTTACTAAAAAAACAGGAAATATAATTGGCAAAATTTTGAATACTCATAACATACGCAATATTCTTCTAAGTCACTTTTTTTTAAAAAAAGAAAAAAGAAAAGAAAAAAAAATGACTTGATATTTTAAAAAGGACATAACATTAATATAAAAAACATCCCGAGTGTATCCAATTGTTTCCGCGATAGCCATGTACTGAAAATCATGAAGGCACCACCAGCGAGCTGCCCGGTCAGTGGGCTGTCATTATCAACAGACAACTCTATTCATAGCAGTCTTAACCATCACAGTCCAGACCCATTTTTAAAATAAGGACATTATTAATTAATATGAAGCTAGCTCACGTGAAAAGGAAAAATGAAATTAAGAACTTTATAAATTTATCACCGTCTTATTTACACTAGACTTTAATCTCTCTCTCTCTCTCTATATATATATATATATATATTGACGTTGGATTTTTTTTTTACTAGTAGGATGATATTTTGATTTGTATTCAGTACATGAGGAGCTACTGTAATTCTATATGTTTTTATTTGACAAAAACAAAGGTTTAACAATTTTCTGATAAAAAAAGACTCAACACTTTTGTCATTTGTGCATACATAATCGACCATAAATTTAAAAATAATAATTGTTTAGATATAAAGTACAACTCTTTTTTTTTTAAAAGGAAAACACAGTCCATTATTATAAAATTGAGAACTGTTGAGTTTGTATAAAGTCTTTTATTTTTTCCTCTCATTTTCAAAATTTACCAATGGGTGTAAGGGCCCGCAATTGGAGCACAAGGGCCGGCAGATTAGGTCCGTTCTAGACAAATTTAACTCAATTGCGCAACATTTGGTTAACAAAACATAAATATTCAAATGCAGAACTTCTGGTTGTAGCAATAACTATCAGTACGTACAACTTGGTGTACAGCAGCACTTGAGCAACTTCACTTCTTCTTCGTCTTCTACGATACTACTACTACTCCTACATATCACATTAATTATTTTCGTAAAATTAATATTATAGCAAAGTGTACGTAGATGCGGTGCATGACTTAAAAAAGTCAGGAAAGAAAATTACGGGTGTTAATCTTCTTATGTTTTTGTTCAACTTTTATCTCTGTTGCAATCGAGTTACATAATTAAAATATGCAATGTCCGTATGCAAAAAATGATCAGTCTCTTCTTCGCATTTACATGCATGCCTCCAACTACCTTCAACCACAAACAATTAATGACATTATATAATAATAAGAAAACTAATATTTCTCCGTGAAAAATATGATACTGCACAAAGCACTCTTCACACGTATTTATAAGTAGTGAATGGATATGTATAGAAGAAAATTCATGTGAAAATATCAATTAATTTCCTGGTAGTAGTAATAATAATAGGAAATTGTTATTTTCACAAGAAAAATTTAATATTTTCACAAAGTCTACTCATATGAACGTGAATCTCATTTATTATTTATGTGATAAAAGACTTATAAAATTATCAATTCCTTTGTAGAAATATCAATTCTTTAATAATAACTTGAAATGTTTTTTTTATAAATGGGGTATGTAATAATTACACATTTGAACACTAACAAGTACATACATATATATATAGGAAAACAGAGTATACATCTTAGATACACAAATTCATGGTGTTAATACAACATAGTTTTAATTGATAAATTAGTAAAATATCAAAATAATTATTAATAAAAATGATAAAATACCAAAAATTTAAAATAAGAGGATACACACAACCTTGTGTATCTACCGCACGTTGTCTTTTCCCTATGTATGTATGTATGTATGTATGTATGTATGTATGTATGTAGTACATAGCAAGTAGGCCAAATATAGTTGTCCTACAGTAGTAAAACAATCTGAGTCTGTGTCAGCAGCTATCACATGGAAATTTCTTACGGATGTTACCCCTCCCTCATCAGTCATCATTATAAAGTATATAAACTCCACGAACTCCGGCCCCTGCAATTTATAACGAACACAACCCATATAATGTTTGAGGAATTAATATATGTAGATATATATTAAGTTAAGTACGTACTCTTTTTTCTGACTCCAAGAAAAAAAAAATTTCTAGCTCCAAAAAAAAATTGCAGCTACGTAAAATTACCAAAAATGAGATTTCCGGTCACAGCTATTGCCTGCGGCAGGAGATCACTTGTGTTGCCAGCTGCCTCTTTAATAGTTATGATGACCCTAATTATTTCAGTGTTTCCAGTTTGGGTGTGCACTAGCAATAACAACAAGGTGGAAGCAATTCGGATATTTGAGCAGATCAAGTGGACGACAAAAGCTAACGGAAATTACAAAAACAACAACATGAAGAGATCGGTAAACAAGTTTCATGGAGGCTTTGAAGACGACTCCAAACGAAGAGTACCCACTGGTTCAGATCCTCTTCATAACTAGTACCTCTTATTCATTAATTTTATTTTATTTTTTTTCTAAGTACTCTTTATGGAGGCTTTTCGTTGTTAAATGTTAATTACTAATTGTATAAATGAAATTAACAAAATACCCTCGGTTTCGTTAATATTGACTACGTACTTTTTTTAAGCTATGCTGCTATAGTTTTAATTAATTTGTCATAGTTAGTGGGGAAACCGAGGGTATTTTGTGCTTAATTCATACTGTATCTTTTTGTAATGTTTCGGATTGATGATGATGAACTGATATGGATGATCATCTATTTTATTACTACCATTAATTGTATTTGTTTCTTTTCCTCGTATATATGCAAGAAGAAAAATGTTATTTTGATGCTATATTTTGGAATGGAGGAAAGAATAGCTTTGCTCGAGTAGTACTTACATCTTAAACCTAATTTAAGGTTCACATGTACGTATTCCGCATATATATGAATTATGCGTGTGTTCTTTTCTGAAGATGGTCAGCCACCATTTCTAATTTACTTTTTCTCCAACTAACTTTCAAGAAACTCATCTTGAAGGAGATAGAGGTGCAAAATCATGAATTAGTAGTATTTATTTTCATATTGAATCTTGCAATCCAAAAAAAAGCTTCGTATCAATAATATTTTGGGCTAGCTGGCTGGCTAGAATATGCTTTTCATTTGAACAAACTATGTAGTTTAATCTTCTTATTCGCTTTCCTAAAAATTACAGCGGAAACGCCCGATTCTGTCCAGTTCCATGTCAAAAAAAATCTCGGAATATTTTGAATCATTTCTATTATATATATATATATATATATATAGAGAGAGAGAGAGAGAGAGAGAGAGAGAGCAATCATCTTAATGTGGATCATTTAATTTATTTGTGAAGAAATTATTTAAAGGTACTCTTATGAACTACCTTGTACGTATAATCCCTTCATAAATAAATTCAATGCAAATCGATTATAAATGAGTTCTCCAGTACTCTATGCATGCATTGCCATGGATCCGGATTCCACGAAGTGCATGATGCACTTACCATCCGTGGTGATTGTTTGTGTGGCGGAGTCGTTGAGAGTTTGAGGATTATAATGGGTGCCATGGCAGGCTCGTCGCCATGACTACAAAGAGAACAAAAAAGTATTGTAGAGAAAAATGAATTAGGGTTTAATTTGAAGTTTGGGTTTTTGATTAAAGATGAATCGGGGCCATTTTGCCCACCCAAATCAAGGGGAAAAAATTAGAAATTAGTTCGTTGAGTGTGTCTAAAAAATTAGAAAATTAGTCCATAGTGTGCATGTGTCTACAGAGCGTAGAGATGCCGAGGAGAAGGAGAGGTAGCGCGAGGAAAACATCCTGTCTTAATCAGGCCAGAAAATAAAACGGTCCAACAAAGTGAGCAACCTTTCCAAACGACGTAGTATCATAAATAATTTTCAATCCCATCCCTTCCTTTACATGTAAGGAGACGTGTCAGCTTCGCATGATGCACTGGTCAGTGCATCTGCACTTCATGGAATCCGTTTCCCATTGCCACGGGGGCAGATGCAAAATGAAAAGGAATAGAATCAAGAGAAAATATTTCCTTTGATTCCTGTACATATTTTCTTGATCTGTGTATAAACGCAGAAATCAAGAGAATATGCACAAGAATCAAGGAAATATTTTTTCAATTTCTATGTACAAGGCACACATTATCTAATGACCCTAGAATTAATGGGGGTGAAAATAATTTAATTCGCAGAAATAAGTAAGCAAGCTGGGTACTCATTATTATTGTCTGCGTCATCTGTGATGCACTGTGGTGTGGATCGATCACATGTAAGTTTGTGCCAACATATATATATATATAATACTCCAGTATAGCTAGTCAACTGCAATTGTCCTCCAAAATCCTAGATTTTTATTCAGAGGAGCAGAAGCAGTGTAGACCTTATGATTAATTTTGCTATGTTATGTTATGCTATTGCCTGCCGCAGAAGAAGTTAAGACCTTTGGGATATGTTTGTTTGTAAGGATTATACTTGGAATTGGACTATTAATCCCAAGTCTCTTGTTTGTTTTTTAAAATAGACTTGAGACTATTAATCCCGGGATAATAAAATAACTTGGAAGGGGGGATTATTTAATACCATGTATAACTAGGAATTATAATCCTTACCATTTGGGACTAAAAATTTGTGGACTAAATTAACCTTTAACTTTGTTTACATCACATAAAGCTTATAATACATGATAAAATATTAATCATATACTACGCATCGTAACTTTTTTTAATATTTTTTTTAGTGTTATTTAAATATTATTAATTAATACATACATGCAGTACGTACTGCATGTACGTAATTTTTCTTAATACTAATTAAATAAATCAAATAAACTTATTAAATGATACATACATGTAGTACATAACTTCTTTTTTTTTACGTTTTTAAAAAAAGTTATTAATACCTAGTGCTAATTACGTAATTTTTTTTGGAGATGCCATATACACTTCATTTTCACCATATATTCAAGTCAGAGAAAAGAGATGTTTGGTATCTATCTATCTGTTTTAGTTGGTCTGCTTTCAGTATTAATAATAATGGTGTAATGCGTTTGGATTTAATGCAAAATGTAATAGTGATTGGAAATGAGTGTGATGTATGGATTTTCAGTATGTGAAATTTTAATTGACGCTTTTTATTGTGGGTTTAATGTTAATTTATAAAAAGTTGTAGTTTAAATGATACATACGTAACAATTTATTTACTTATCTAAAATAATTTTTTACTTTTTTTTATTAAATTTATTATACAATACAATACGTTTTATGTTTTTTTTTTAACTTTTTTTTATTATTAATTTTTTTTTGAGTTACGTAACTTTTTTTTAGTACGTATTATATTAGTAACTTTGTTTTGTTTTTGTTTTTTTACTTTTTTTTATTGTATGTATTGCAGGTATGTATTACATGTACGTTTTGCATGTATTGTATTAGTAATTTTTTTTATTAACTATTTTTATTTTTTAGTTACCTAACCTTTTTTTTTAATTCGTATTGTGTTAGTAACTTTTTTTTTAACTTTTTTTTATTGTATGTAATGTTATTGAACAAATATGTTATTATTGGTAAGGATATAATAGTCCAAACGATATTTTTTTATCCAATCCTTTAATTAATCTTGGAAAAAATAAACATAACATAGGATTATTTTAAGTTATCCCATGAGTAATCCCATAAAAAACAAACATGTGACTAGGACTATTTAATCCTAGGATTAATAGTCTTGGGATTATAATTCCATGAATTATAATTCCCGGATTATAATCTTTGCAAACAAACATGGACTTGGAGTACTGATCATCGTCTATATATGCTATTGCTAGCTACCCATGACTCTTCTGATCTCTCTCTCTCTCTATATATATATATTATGATACATTCAATTCTTAAACAAAAGGTAGCTAGCTAGGAGCCGTGCAAAATCATTAACTTCTGTGAGAATATGGGGAGAGGTAGGTTGATTACAAGAAATGGTGGGGTTACGTACGTAAGGAATAAGGACAAATATATTAAGAAAGGGTCATCATGGTTTCTTATTAAATTGTATTGTCTTTTACAATTGTCATCCCCTTCAGATATATCAGAATCCGTGGCCGCTTCTATTCGGACGGACGTTGGTCCTCAATCCTCCTCCATACTCATCACTCTTGGACCACTACTAACTACAATTATTGCTTTGGTTAATTAATGTTGATTAACTTCTTCTAACCTAGCTACCTACCTACCCTCATATATGGCTTGGTGAAAAAGAAGAGTGTATATATTGCTACGTATCTAAATTAAATAATTTCGGTCGGTCTAAATATATATAGACAAATATATATTTATATATATACATTAATAGATTGTACTCCCTCCGTCCCAAATTAATTGCTCAGTTTTAATTTTTTTAAGTCAAATTGACTATTTTTAGAATTAATAATTAAGCATATATAAATATATTTCTAAAATTATAAAAATTGGGGTTAGTAATAAATTGTATATACTTTCTTTTGGTTATAATCTCTTCACCTATATTTTAGCAAAAATAGTAAAAAAATTAGTTTTAAAAATGATCAATTTGACTTTAAAAAATTAAAATTAAACAATTAATTTGAGACGAAGGGAGTACTGAATAATTAACATGCAAAGAGGTAATTAGGGGAGCGGAGGTAGGTGTATAACATTAACATGTATAGTTGGTTTCTGAATTGGGCTAGCGAATTGGAATAGACTAGTAGGCGGGCTAGCTATATATATGTTGATGGGCTGAAAACCTTATCCCTGCTATGTACACGTACGCCTAAATCAAGGGCTAAACAGTACTTGTTTAAATTATATTATATTTTTCATTTCATAGGAAACGAAACATTAGTACGTACGTACGTTTGAAGCACTCTCTTCATTCCAGTGGTGCTTCCAAAGTAGATAGATGGGAGATACTAATACAGTTTAGAGAGAGAAAATGCTGGAAAAAAATTAGTGAGAGGGAGAAAGAAAGTTAATACTGCAACAAATTTAGAGAGGAAGTGAGAATTTACCAAAATTTAGGGACAGAAGTTGAGAGGATAGGCCGAAAAGAAATTTTTGAAACGGAAAAAGAATTTAAATTTTTAGGGAAAGAATGTGACTAAAAATATTTATATGGATATGTTTTTTTTAAAAAAAAATAATTATATTAATATACTGAAAAATGGATATAAATTAATTTCAATTTTTTCTTCAAATAGATTAATTCATGACCACAACTTTTCGAACATATTAGATCAAAAGTAAATACATAGATAGCGGTAATTTTTATTCAGCATAGGATTTATTAATTCCAATTACTGCTAGGCGCATCCCATAATATTATAATTATTATCGAGTACTTAAAGTAAAATCAAAGCTGGATATATATGGATAAGATCGAATATAAGGAAAATATTTAAAATCACTGTTCTTAACAAAACTATCTTCACCGTCAGAAAACAAAAGTTTCTGAAATTAAGTATTAGAAACGTGTGAATTATGATTAATATATATATTTAAATTTAAAACATAAATCCTACAACAGGCATTGTATTTTTTTGTATATATAGGAGAGAGTAGTCTCAGTCGACGCGGCCATGCACAGTTCACCCGAAGATCCCAAACTATAGCTATGAAGAGTAATATTTCATGATTATGTTGTGCATTTTGGTTACCTTGCCAAAGTATAGACATTAATGTAATTATGAAATCTTTATTTGATGAATAAAATTAAAATTTTGAGATCATTAAGTTTTAGGTTTGATTTTGATCATTAATTATGTAAGTTCTTTTGGTTTTGTTTTTTAATATGAGACTATTTTTTTTATTGGGGAGATTTATTTCTTCTTTATTTTAAAATTTGTGTTTTCACCCATAGATATTTACGCCTATTAGTGTTGATTATAGAATTTATTTGTATTGTTATTCCTTTAAAGTAGATGCATTAAAAAAGAAAAGAATAGGACAATTAATGTTAAATATATGCATTATAGTTTTCATCATTTACATTACCCCCTATATTACAACTAATAGTATTTGTAAATTTAAAGTAGAAATATAGATCTCTAATTAATTAATGTGAGACTACAAAATAATACATTTCTAGTTATATTCGAGATAACTAACTAGTTAGATACTGTCAAATTAAAAGTAATTATTCTAAAAATATACATTTAATTTTTAAACCGAATAAATACTCTCTATTTTTATTTTCGATAATTCATAATATTTATTATCGTCTTAAAAAAATTATTAATAAGATTACACGTCACACAGAGGTAATACAGACAAATATTAGTATCTAGAATAATGTCCTGGTGTTGATTACTCGGCCACCTAATTCTTGCCGATGTTATATATGATCTAAATACAATGTATACCAAAAAAGAATACACACACACATATTAGTTGGAGCGGTGCTAACAAGACAATAATTAAATCGTGTTTATCTTAATTATTGGTTAATAGAGTACGTATATAGTTATAAGTTGCTTCATCCAAATAAGATTACCATATTTTTTTTTATTTTTTTTTATTGTTCCTAAATCTATCTAGCTAATTGGGTTAGCTCAGCTCCATCTAGATTGAACTATAAATGAATATGAAGTAGACATGCCATTTAAACCAAAACAAATATAAAAAAAATAAAAATTCCGTCTTCGGAGATGGATTAAAGTCTAAGCTCTAGAAATATATATACACAGTGTTGGGTACTGGAGAAGAGGAAGAGGACAAGTATTTTTCCAAAGAAAGTTATAAGCAACAGACAAGAAACTACTCCTTAAAGAAATTGCAACTTCCATCAGATTCTTCTCCAAGTGGTTGGTAATTGGTTACTTAAAGAAAATTAAATTAAATTGGCAAAACTAAGCTCCCTTGAAAGAATTAAAGAAGCCGGTAGCCACGCTGGTCAAAACTTTGACTTGATAATAAGCAAAAGTCAAAATAAGAAAAAAAAAACCCTCTTTCTGATGGACATAAAAACTAGACATGAGTGTATTTGAATTTTACTTATTTATATTTTTATCCATCAGTAAAAATTAAAATACAAATAAATGAAATTCTCCCAAATTAATTGCTCAGTTTTGACTTTTTAAAGTCAAATTGATCATTTTTAAAACTAATCTTTTTACTATTTTTGCTAAAATATAGATGAAGAGATTATAACCAAAAGAAAGTATATACAATTTATTACTAACCCCAATTTTTATAATTTTAGAAATATATTTATATATGCTTAATTATTAATTTTAAAAATAGTCAATTTGACTTTAAAAAGTCAAAACTGAATAATTAATTTGGGACGGAAGAAATAATATCTAATTTTCATTTCGAATACCGACGCTAAATATAAAAAAAAGCTTATTTATACTAACGATATTAATAAATTTCCGGTAATGGTAAAAAAGAAAAAGAGAAAATCGCTAACCTCATTAGATGGAGTTTTTATTAGGAGGTCCAGGTCTTCCAACAGGGAAAAGGACCTTCCTATACATTTTTGACACATGTACAATAATTAGTTTTTTAACCAATAGCCCATAACATGTGGGAGCCAATTTATATTAATTATATATGAACATTACACGTATCGAAAATATAATGGAAGGTCCTAGAAAGACCTGGACCTCCTAATAAAAATTCCATTAGATGACTGAAATAATTTTATATAATATCACTGAGAATTGACATGCAATCTAAATAGATTATAGAATTAATCTTTTAAGAAATAAAATCTTAATTTAAGAGCCGTTAAATTAATATTATGATTATAATCTTTGGGGCGGTGGGAATTATAGAGTACGTTATAGTTTATGGGTTAAGGATGAGGTGGCCCATATGATATGCTTAAATAATGCGCCCACAGTCCAGTAAACTGAAACCGATGGCTGGTTTTTAGTTTTCACATACCAAGGCTGGTTTGCACTACTGACTCAGAAAATACGAGAACACGACTTCCCGAAAACAAGGAGCAAGGTAAGTGGGCCACCTTTTCCACGATATGTGGCAATTCGACCGCAACCTGACACTATCACGTGATTTCACGCGCCCCTCCTTTTGTATCCTTTTGCATGGCACCAGCCACCAGCGCCCAAAGCACCTTTGTTCTTCTCCACCTGTCCAATTTTGGACAGTCCTTTCCGGACCAAAACTACCACATTGTACCCTTTGAATATGTACAAAAGTAGACTGGCAAGACGAGTAATTTAATGTAGATGATGTCTTTTTGTCGAATAATGTTAGGGACATATTATATAAAAAATTGTGTATAAATAATATAAAAAAAATAAAAATAAAAAAGTAATTTATAAATAAATATTTTATATATTTTTATTAAAAAATAATATATGAATTCTATATTTTGTGTATAATTTTTTTGTGTATAGTATCTGTATATAATATTTTTCCTTTTTGCCACTATGTAGGCTGCTAAAAGAGGACTTCTTATTGTGCCTAGGAACTTGCTTTACTTACTACCTAACCTGCCAATAGAGGAATTAGAGGGCGTGGTTTGAAGTTGACGCGTAGTGAGAGGGAGTGGGTTTTAATGTTTGTTAAAAAAAAATCTAGTCCCTCCGTCCCATAATATATGACGTTTTAGATGATTTTATTTGTTCCAAATTATTTGACGTTTTATATAATCTAGGAGAATTAATTACAATTTTTCCAAAATTACCTCTCATGGGAAAATGTACCCCTCATGGGAAAATGTTACAAATGAGAGAGAAAGTGTGTATGAGATAATTATGATAAAGGGTATTATAGACAATTAATACTATATTTAATGTTATATAATCATTTCTTTAATGGTTGTGTCAAACTCTAAAACGTCATGTATTATGGGACGGAGAGAGTATATAATTGGTGGTGCAGCTCCCAAATCCATGAATGTGGAAATTTTCCAAACACACTCTTACCGCTCTTTTGGAAACAGCTGCGGCCTCTAGTACCATAAAAATCCACGTGTCCTACTTTATCTCTCTCTATATTACTAACATTTATCCTCAGACATGTATATATACACACAAGCCATAATCATATATGGCATATACTGCATCTAAAAAAGTCATCACCCTTCCTAAACCTCTATCAACCTTCAAAGCAAGCCCAAACTTATTTTATCTAACTACAATTAACCATCTATCTATAATTCTATACATATATATATATATATATATCGTACCAAAAAGAAGATTAGATAAAATGCGAATGAGCTGTAATGGATGCAGAGTACTCCGAAAGGGGTGCAATGATAACTGTAGCATTAGACCTTCCCTTCAGTGGATCAACCACCCTGACTCACAAGCCAATGCCACTCTTTTCCTCGCCAAGTTTTACGGCCGCGCCGGCCTTATCAACCTCATCAACGCCGGTCCCGACCACATCCGTCCTGGTCAGTACTACATCGATCATTACTTGTCCATTTATCAGTGTCGTCGAACTTTATTAATTTAATTATAATTATGTTTCTTACCCTTTTTCATTTCTTTGGTTAATACAGCGATTTTTAGGTCGCTATTATACGAAGCTTGTGGTCGGATAGTGAACCCGATTTACGGATCTGTCGGGTTACTGTGGTCCGGGAATTGGAAGCTTTGCCAGAACGCTGTGGAGGCGGTTTTGAAAGGAAACCCGATTACCCAAATTGCTATTGACGCTGCCGAGACTAAAAATGGGCCGCCGCTCAAGGCTTACAATATCCGTCATGTCTCAAAGGATGAGAATTCCGCTGGGGTGAGCCAGCTTCACCGGGTCAGGAATCGGTGCCGGTTCAAAAGATCAGCTTCCAAGCCTAACTCTAGTCCGCTTTGGGCTGGATCGGGGGATGAGTCGGGTCATGACGAGTTCAATCGGTCGCCGAGTCATGAGTCGACGTTGAGTCACCAGTCTCAGGCGGCGCGGAATGTAGAGGCGAAAAGACGGGAGACTCAGAGCTTTGCTTCTGTAGATGTGGCTGAAGCTCAAACTCCGGTTCTTTTTAGAGGCGTGGAGCCGGAGTATGCTCCAAAGCAATCTATTAAAGGAGATGAGCCCGAGGACGGGGAGTTTGAGCTGGAGCTGACTCTGGGCTTTGAGCCGGTGTCACGCCCTCACAGCGTGAAGAAGAAGAAAAGTGATCCATGTGATGGACATGCAGGAGTATGTAAGATGGCGCTGCGGCTTGACTATACGGCGTGATTACGATGGATAAGCCACCAGTTTTGACCGCTCTGATCAGCTATTTTGTCTTCATATTGTTGTTTCTCAGCTTATTAACCTTTTGCCCTTCAAGATAAATGATGTACAATTGTGATTATACATAATTACATATATAGTCGTAGCGTAAAAGAGTAATGGTACATATATATGAACAGAGGGACAAAAAAGGTTTAGTCCTTGTTGTTTTCTTTCACAAAAAAAAACTTGGTCAAATTCATAGTTTTACTGGTTTATAAGAAGTGAAAATTCACCGTCTCGTTTACTTAGATGCTTCTGATTTTTGTTTTTTGTGTCCTCACTCTTTAAGGTGATAAATTAAAAAAGGTTGGGACTTTATTCGTAAAAACAAAAAAAAAGTAATAGTAAAACAATCTTTTTTTTTTTCTGGTAATTATACTAGTAAAACTTTGTGATTATTGCCGAATTGGTACTTGTCTAATTTTACAAAGACACACTTAAAAGTAAAATAATTTTTTTTTCTCCCTGCAATACTTTTTTTACCTCTTCATATACTATTTTTATCTTTGTGTCTGCACATAGGTATCAAAGATTGAAAATTACTCTTATAAACAAATTAAAATTATGAATTTGACCAAGTTAAAAAGAACGAGGGGTAGAAGTTTTTATTCAAACCTAATCATAACATACATAAAATTTAATTATCAAAATGCCAAAGATTGGAAATTATGAATTTGATAAAGCACATTTCTTGCTTACCTTTCTAATATATCATCAATTATCTGTTTGCTGCTCAAATGAGTTGTTTATTTCGCGCGCGCGCACACACACACACACACACACACACACATATATATATATATATATATATATATAATGCATCTCTTAAGCGTACCAAATAGGCGAACAAGAGACGAACTTTAAAAAAAAAAGTGCACGCGGTTTGAGAAATTTTCGGGTCGGCTGTGAAATGGGTGAGGTATAGAAACAAAAAACAAGATAACCCATTCTCTCTCTAACTCTATATTCTCTCTCTCACTACAAACCCATTCTCTATCTTCTCTGTCTCTCACACAATTCTCTGTCCAACCAAAGAAGAAGAATGATGACCACGAATGACTTATAAAATTGGGAGCACTTAGTATGCCCCAAGTAAATCTTAATATTTCATAAAATAGTAACATTATAATAATAGAAACAGTAATAAATTCTATGTTTTTATAGTTAAAAAAAATAGACTGATTTCTTTTAATTATAGCATAAAATGAAATAGTATATATATCATTACTATTTCATTACCATGTAAACATGATTGTTATATAAAACACCCATCCAAATGTGACCTCTTTTTTTATAAGGAGTATAGACATATGGGAATTAACACTTTTTGTGGACTGTAGGGAAGTTCTTCAGAGATAAGGAATGATCAATTAATGTTTTGTGGATCCTTGTTTGGCCCTCCAAACGGAGCATCAAGCAATTAAAGACGGTTCTTCAGAGATAAGGAATGATCAATTAATGCATTATGGAAGAATACGTGAAGAATTTGGCTGATTCACGATCTCAAAAAATAAAATTATATTTTGAAACAAAAAAAACAAGCATATAAAATTAAGATATGAATATTATGATTCAACATGTTGAAGATGCATGCATGTATCCACAAGATAAGTTTGCCTTGTAGCCTTTCGATTTGTCTGTAACTAATTAACTCCTGATGTCCGCTTCGGACGGCAGTATTATTAATTCCCACAAATATTAATTTCCACAAAACAGAGTACCAGAAGCTATATGGGCATGGAAGAACTTAATGTTAAATACAAATAATCATACCATTGAATGGCATGAACATCCACTCAAACCAACCAATTATTTTTATTTGTTACCTAAAATACAAAATAGCAAGTGGAACAAAGTATCCAAGTGAGCAGTTAATGCCTAAAAACTGTTTGGTGAGAGAATACATTGAAACTCAACTTCCTGACTTGTTTCAGCTCCTCATTCATGGACAAACATCTCATCCAAATTAGCAACAACCAACAACAACAAACATCTTTCAACCTGAAAATGTAAACCAATTGATTTATGTATTAGATAAATGGATATGTAAATCATAATATTGAGTAAAAGATATAAACAAACCTTTGGAAGTATGACTATCATCCTCTGAACTTGAAAATGTTGTTCCAACCATTGGACAATTTCTTTTGTCATGTGATTGTCCAACTTTGCTACAACCATGACAACGTCTAGCATTTGCGTTCTTTGCCTTTCCTTATGCCCTTTCTTTCCTTCCTTTAAGTCTTTTGCCACATCCTTTTGCTCTCACTTGATTTGGTTCATTGTAAATATGGTCTTTATTGTAACTCATCTTCCCGGAGACTATACTTGCACCAGTTCCACATTGTGAACTTTTACCACTATCTACAATAAGATTGATTGATTCGAGTGCACGAGCCAAAGCATCTTTATAAATATTAATTCCTTCTTGGCTTGTGAGGGCGTTATCAATAACATCCAATGAACATTGAATTAATTCACTCCGCTTGATTAGATATTCTTTGTCACTATTTATCATAAAGCCACTTTCATTATCGACCACTATCATGGAGTTTGCCTTCTTAGTCCACCTTTTCAAGATGTATTGTTGTGGTAATTCTTCAAAATCATGCATTTTACACAAGTAACCAAGCACATGTCTACATAGTATCCCCATACTCTCAAACTTGTGACAACTACATGAAGCAAAACCCAATTCTTTGTCATAAATAAGTTGTCGTACTCTACGTGTTATCATTTTTTTCCTATGAACTTGAAACACGCATTGATTGTTACTCTCATTGACAAGCTCAAAACGGTAATTCAAGCATTCCCATAGCTCATCTTCAAATTTATAAAACATTTCCCGAGTATAAATTTCAACCATTTGGAACAAAAAATCATGATTCATCTTCACTTTAGGCTTCTCAATCAAATCTTTGTGATCGGCCAACAACTCTTCTTGACGTTGGTGTACTAGTCCCTTACTAAATTGAATCATGAAATCAACTAATGAATTTTTCTTGGATACATATCTCTTGAAAAATGCGTGAGAGCTTTCCGCTCGTTGGCTACTTGACATATTGGCTGAAAAAACATGATTACAATAAGCAGGCACCCACTTTGAACGAATTTCATAGATTGTTTGTAACCATTTGTTGTCGTGTAACCCGCTCCTCCCAACAAGCTCTGTCCATGTCAAATCAAACTCTTCTTTAAACTCCGAATTCCAAATACAATCGGCAAATTCATTATAGTGAGCATTATACTTTACCGAGTCTAATTTTTCAGAAAATTTTGTCAATATGTGCCAACTACAGTATCTATGAAAAGTTTCTGGAAGAGTTTCTAAAATTGCTTTAGACATCGCGGGATCTTGATCAGTAATGATCATTTTAGGGGCATCACCTGACATAGCCTCTAAAAATTGGTTGAATAGCCAAACAAATGAATCCGAAGTCTCATCACTTAAGAATGCACAAGCAAAAATGATGGTTTGGCCATGTTTGTTAACTCCCATCAGTGGTGCAAAAATCAACCCATAGCGATTGGTGTTGTACGCCGTATCGAAAACAACTACATCACCATAAAAACTATATGCCCTTCTAGAGGTAGCATCAGCCCAAAAACAATGTGTTATCCTCTGTTCATTATCGACCTTAAATTTCATATGTGAATGCTGGATTCTTACCTTTTTCTAATTTGCAAAACTCACTAAACATTTCTCCGTCGTGCCCCTTCAACTCATTACGTTTATCCCTTTCATAATTATATAAATCTTTTTGTGTACACCCAATATTTTCAAACCCTCCAGCCTGTACTCCAAGGAAATTGAATTGTTGATGTGAAGATATATTTATCATGGAAAGTTGTTGACTCAAACACTTTTGCGCACTCGAAACACTTCGGTGAGATCTCAATAGATGCTTCTTTGATGGGGTTGCCAAAGGGTGACTATGACCCTCATTAAATTGGGTGACCACATATGCCTCGGAATTTATTCTCAACACAGCTATCTTTGCTTTACAACTCTCTTTTATCGATCCCCGACGCCTTTTACTTTCAATATCCGCAATTGTTATTCCTTTACCTTGTTTAAAACAAACGTACTCTTTCCTTTGCACTTCATCACTTCCTTCGATTTTCTTAGTAACATAACTTCGAATACTAAATCTTGCCTCTTTAGCATATGCATTGTAGAAGTCCTTAACTTCATCTATTGTTTGAAATTCTTTTCCAACACTAGGTTTGAGATGGTCAGCTACTTGCGGATTATAAATAAAACTTTCCCTACCTTCATCACTCTCCCTTTCAATTCTTCTATTCTCTACTTTCATTTCACTATTGTCTATATTATCACCACATTCATTACTACCTCGAACTTCATCATCTAAATTATCATCCATCCCTACAGTTAAAAAAAACAATCAACATTGATTACTATATACAACGTTAATTCTTTCGGAAAACAAGTACATCTCAATATGGTGAACATGATTGTAAATTGTAAATGACTTAAACAATAGTAATTCTTCAATACCAAAGGAATGGGAGAATAGAAAAAAAAACAAAGGAAAAACTAATGTCTACAATTTGCAGTAGCATAATATACTCATTTAACAACCAAATCATAAATATAAATGACCCATAAATACTAATTTTTAGTTAAATCAATTTTTTAGATAAAAAAACATATAATACACAGAAAAAAAAGAGCATTAGGTACCAAAAAATAGAATACACAAACAAAAAAGAAAAAGTCTGTTACATGCTCTTTTTGAGCAACAACATAAGAAGATAATGATTTTGTATCAAAGAAACCTGCAACTTTGAACCAAAATGTTCTGCAACATAAACATCGCAACGCCAACAACTAATTGAAAAAAAAAAAAAACGTAATATACATGATGACACTACAGACCTAACAACATAAAGAGCAGCCCAAAAATCGAACAAACTTGAAGCCAAAAATAACATAAGTTTAGCTCCATCACTGCAGTTTGCAAAGTAAAACTACTATATACCTTTGTAGAGGGAGAGAACTCGACGGATGCTAGTTGATTTGGCCGGAAAAGAACGAAATCACCGGAAAAAATTTCAAATCCTTCTTTGGCTCGACAGAGAAGAATGGGTTCGTAGTGGGAGAGAGAGTATAAAGTTAGAGGGAGAGAACTCGCCAGATCCTAGTCGATTCGGCCAGGAAATTTTTTCAAATCATTCTTCTTCTTTGGTTGGACAGAGAATTGTGTGAGAGATAGAGAAGATAGAGAATGGGTTTGTAGTGAGAGAGAGAATATAGAGTTAGAGAGAGAATGGGTTATCTTGTTTTTTGTTTTTTGTTTCTATACCTCACCCATTTCACAGCCGACCCGAAAATTTCTCAACCCGCGTGCACTTTTTTTTTAAAGTTCGTCTCTTGTTCGCCTATTTGGTTCGCTTAAGAGATGCATTATATATATATATATATATATATATATATATATAAAAGAGTTTATTTATAGTAAATGATGATTATAGAGTTTAACTGAACATCAAATCTTATACCGTCCATTACAAAATTTGACGGTCAACAATTAAAAAAAGTAAAATCCTTTGTAACAGAGTACTGCTAAATAGTCTAACTATTGAAACACTATATTGCAATAAGAAAGTTGCTTTCTATTAGTTGAAAATAGTAATATATTTTTTTTCCTTCTTTAAAACTGTGTTGCAGTATTAACTAAGTTGATCTGAAACACTATGTTACAGAAAGTCCCCGTCTTTTTCCCCCCCCTAATATTGGCCGTTAGATATTACATAGGCCATGCGAGATTTAATGGCCATTTAACACCTTACAGCAACCATTTATCAAGAATTTCTCTCTCTCTCTCTCTCTCTCTCTCTCTCTTATATATATATATATACATACATATTATATATATTATTATATTATTACTTCCACTTATGCTATACGTACAAACCAAATGCACAAACCCATGCACAAACCAATGTAAAAAATGGTGAGACCCACCATTTTTTACATTGGTTTGTGCATGGGTTTGTGCGTGGGTTTGTACGCATAGCAAAGCTCTATTACTTCTATTGAACTGTGTAAACGAACTTTTTTTATACAATCAATTTTTATATATAAAAGTAAAAAAGTAATTTGTTTTGGCCCTTCAATCTGAGTTTTAAGAAAAATAATTTGTTGCCTGTTATATATATATATATATGTATGTATGTATTGGATTGAGAAGGTGCCAAATTGTTTACTTTCTACTATTGTAGTGAATGTTCAAGATGAATAGATTTATTTGTCCTATATGGATTGTAAATAAATGACAAGCGTAAAACTGAAGTTAAATTTATGAATCAAATGAAATATAAGAAAGTGGTGTTGATCATGAGAACTTTTGTGAGAAAGTGGAGAAATTGTAATATCTTAATTTCATATATAAAATATGGAATTAGACTAAGTCGAATATAACGTTTCAATTCTATTATATATAAATAATATTCTTAAATAAATTGTGTTAATTTTAAATCTTAAATTATTTTAAATTAATTTTTAAAAATTTAATATTAATCTCGTAATTTGAAACTAAGGGAAGACTAATTAATTAATTATTGGTACTCTTGAAACAATAATTTGTGTCATAATTGGAAACTCGAGGCTTAAGCAGAGTCGTTCATCAAATCACGGGTGTAATAACGGATTTCCTATTGATCTGCAGCCCAATACGACGTACAATAATATTGGCCCACTATGGAAATTTGCCAGCCCATCCATATGAAAGAAGTACGAAAACCGAGCGAGACCGCGCTATTGTGTCCGTCTTCCCTCGCCTCCTTCCAGATGGAGAGTTCCGGCGAGCGAAAGTCCGTTGGTTTTTAACTCCTCATCCTCTCTCCTCGGCTGAATTCCAGTTTCGGTTATTTTCAGGTACATATTAATTATTAGCCTGTTTATTTTCCCTTAGAAATACAAACTTGAGAATTGTTTTAGTTAAACGTAAACCTAGTTACTGCTCAAATGAAGTTTACCTATAATTTAAGCTTTTTCATTGAGAAATCGATCAATTTTTACGAGGAAACGTTAAAATTTAGCTAAAGTATTAACATTTGTCTCCTTAGCAATGCTATTTTCTATATCTGTAGCTCATGCTACAACCAGTTTTGATTCCTCTTAAATATTTTGTGCTCTGGTATCTTCTAGTCTTATAGGTCTAAAGATGCATTGGCATAGATTGTGTCTAGACTTAGAGCGAGATGTCTGCAAGACGCAAAAGCTTTAGGTGAACCTGCTCCAGTTGGCCACACCCAGGATTTGGTCATCCAAGAAACAGGGGAGCACCTCCGTCTGGTGCCATAGGAGTCGGTAGCTCTGATATTTATGATCTTTTCAAGGTACTTCATATTGAAATCATTATGTAGAAACCTTTTGCGGATTGTTAAAAGGTTTATGTTGAACTAGCTATGCTATGTGATTTTTGCCAACATTAGTTCAGATCTTTTCTAAATCCTTCAATTTTTGTAACTAGATAATACTTCTTCAACTGGTTCACTGTAGTTTGTTTGGGTTTAGAATCTTGTGAACTTTTCTTCTGGTGACTATTTTGTTATTCAAATTAGGTATTGATCATATAGAGACCTTTATGAAATTGCTATTGATAATATAATGACTTGGACAATAAATCTGAAATCCAATTTATGATAGTAAAAGTGGACAAAGTTAAATTGGTTCTGAAACAATTCGGGTCAAATTTCGAGTCCAGAACAAATATCAAGTCCGAATCGAATTAAATTCATCTAAACAAGGCTTTAAACCACTAGTCCAATAATATCTTATTGGGTCATTTTAGCCTGTTTAAACCACTAGTCCAATAATATCTTCTTGGGTCATCTTAGGTCATAACGGAAGGTACTATTGTTAGTAACTTAATTCCTTATATACAGACAAATTTTTTCGTATCTTTTGATGTGGGACTAGAGGTGTTACAGGTGATGTGGAACTAGGGTGTTACAGGTTCTTTCACTGAGATCTCTTATGCTCTTATAAGCTCTATATAGACCCTTATTTCTTTGGCGAGTAATTTCCCATACATCGGCAAAAAATTAGATAACACAAATCCACGTAGTGAGGCAAAAATTCGGTGAAGTAGCACATATTTGAGCTCATTCTTTGTGTGAAGTGTTTGATAGAACCTATCAGTGACGGAGTTTGGTTCTTTCCCTTATTTAGTGCTACGTTTGTAGTGTTCTGAAATCAGTCTCTATTTCAGATATTACCAAACAAGCTCAAATCAAAGCCAAACCCTCCATCCCGGTACACATAGATTATACAAAAGATATGATAAACAACCCATGATCCCCATCACGTGACTGCTACTTTGTTTCTACAATGCCATGTCTTTTTGGTTTAGTGTTATTGCTGTCTTTCACCAAGGCGTCTTCTTGTTTGGGTTTTATACCAAATACTAAGGAGGAAGATTGAAATTCATGATTATTTTATTTATTTATGTATTCCCTCCGTTCCCAAAAGGATTAACAAAGTACAATTTGCACACATATTAAGAAAAGTAAAAGTAAAGGAAAGAGAGTAAAAAAATTCAAATTTATCCTTAGTGGTCCCACAAGATTATATAAAGTGATGAGTACTTTTAGTTTTTTTTACACTAATGGACCCCGCTAAATGACATGTTTACCCTTCACTTTATGTACTTTATCTCATCATTTTGGGAACAAAAATTTTGTAGCTTTAGTCATCCTTTTGGGGACGGAAGGAGTATTTATCTTTAAGATTTTTATTGAATTTATTGCTTTACTCTTTTTTCTCGTGTTTGAGATGATTCCTTCCAATTGCCTGGCACTTCTTGTTACTGAATAATTGTTGATACTATATTCTGAAGGATTGTGGACGTGAATACAAGCCTCCAAGTTATCCAGTTCATCAAAACGCTACTGGGTATTTATTGCTTATATATGCATGTAGATGCATCTTATGTTATTTTGACGTTCTTTCTGGTTTCATGTTTTATTTTTGTTCCAGATACTCAATGTCAACAGTTTTATGGAGGTGAAGATGCCAAACAATGCCATAGGTTCTCTTATGGGCATGGGATGGAGCAACACAAGCGATGTGAGCTTTACTACATTCTTGCATCCAAATTATGTGGGATTGTTCAGATGTTATTGGGAGACTACTACTCTGGGCAGCACAGAGTTTAAGCTCTAAACTTTGTGACTACATGCTTATTGGTGAAAAAGTATCAGAACTTTTGAGATCTAAAACAAAGATGTTGGGTCTGAAACTAAGAAGCTTCTTTGATCAAATGTGTACTTAGTGGAGCATCTATTACGTTTTGGTCAAAGTTTGCCCAGACTCTGACTTGGAGCAGATTGTGTTAGTTGAGTCCTAATGTAGAGTCACTTATAGGTCTATAGAAATTTATGTAGCCTCAAAAACTTAAGTTTTCTAAATTTAGGGGTCTTGATCCTAATAGATGTCGGAGAAAAACAGTTAAGTTTACATTTTAGAACCTTTGTTGTTTTATCTGCCTTGATGGTGCTGTGCTTGGCCTGTTAGGTTGTCCTGGCGGCTAGGTATGCATGCGATAGCCAGATTTTGAGACGTTCCAAAATGTCTAAGAACCCGAGCAACCGCCCAGGTGCCCAAGTGGCAATTAGAGGCGGCAAATGGATTGATTTAATGGGCAATGGATAAAATTAAATGAGTTGTGGGTTACTAATGGGTTGGTTCATTAATGGGTCACTAATAAATGGGTTGAAAATAGATAAGTGTTAAACCCATCAACCCATATAACTTGCATCATTTTTTACGTTACAACATAAAAATAGCAGGACAGAGGCAAACTAACTAATCTGCTTCTCTTTAATTTCTCCTCTTTTTCGAAGTACATCTTTTTTCTCATCGCGAAAGAAGACAATTTACAATTTAAGTTTCAAAGATCATCTACCCCGGAAATTTTCAGCAGAACAGGGGTTGGAATTACTCAAAAGAAAAAAAAAAAAAGCTAATCAATTATATGTAACAGCCAAAATCTCGGTGGATCCCTGTGTACATTCACATAAAGAGAATCAAAGCTTCAATCCAAGCCACTGTAGAGGCCCGCAGTGCAATCAAAGTAAGTGATGGATCAATGCCAGATAATCATTGGCGTGAGAGTGGCTTATAAAATATATGTATATACCGTGTAAAGGATCGATAGGCGATTTACCCATTTATTATCCATGGTATAACTTTTGTTATCCATTTAACCAAACCCAACTAAGACCTGCTAAGGTAAGTGGATAATTCAACCCATTTAATTATGGGTTGATGGGTTAGTCAAAAATGTTGCCAGCTCTAGTGGCAACCTAGGTTCTTGCTTAGGCGTTCTTGGATTAGTCGAGTTCATGGTTTATCTCCAAATAATACAGAACTATATTTTAAGACCCCATAGGCTGGGAGAATGGTAGAGGCCTTGATGAATAGCCTCAAAGTTACTGGTAACAAAAAGGTATTATATTTTTCAAAATATTTGTTGTGATGTAGGTTAAAATTTAAAGATATATCTTAAAATAGAAATCATTATGAAGAGACACATTAATGTTATGTTTGACAACATGATTCCAAGCCTTGCAATGGGAATTAAGCACCAAATTTAACTAAATTTCAATTCTATGGAATTGCTAGTGCTTTCAATTCCAATTTGAATTGGATGCTTGGAAACATAGCATAACCACGTTTTCATAGTTTCTGTGGATAAATATAACAATCCTCAACATGGTTCCTATCAGGATTTCAGTGCTCGTGGTCAACACCGCAATCCTCAAGGACCTCAACACGACTACTACCCTGACTTCAATGCTCGTGCTCAACATAATATTCCTCATCCCCAACACGGATCCTATCAGGACTTGAGTTCTTGCGGTCAAAATAACAATCCTCAGCGTGGCTCTTCTTATCATGACTCGTTAAATGTTTAGTAAGGTGCCTACCCAAAAATAATTCAACCCATTTAATTTTGGAGCATTTAAGGTTTAAGAGCATGCAGGTTTGCATGATTCTACACGTCTCTTCTTAAAAAGCTATAGTGGCGCACATAATGGGCAAGTTGAGAGTAAAGAAAAATTTGAGAATCAAGAGGAAACAAATTATTACTCCGTTCCACAAAAAAGTTCTATTTGATATTTTTCCTTGTCAATTTATAAAATCTTAAAAATTTAAAACTGATTTGATTTTGTTTAATTGAATATTTAATAACTTAATATTACAAACTGCTTGCAAAGTCAAAAATTTTAAGATTTTGTAAATTAATTAATATCAAAGTTAAATGAGGTTCTTTTTGCGGAAGGGAATGAATATTTAGGATAGCGAAAGAAATTGAGAAAAGCACCTCCCATCTCTCTATCCATCATTTTCATGGTTGACCTTGTTTTGAGGAATGTTGTGATCCATAAAATAAGTCATACCTGCTGCATTTTAAAGATTGATGGTACCGATATGGATTTTTGACCTTGTGTTTGAGGAATGTTGTGATTCATAAAATAAGTCGTACTTGCTGCATTATAAAGAATGATGGTACCCTTATATATATATATATATATATATGGATAAGTTCCAAGTTGTTGAAAAGACTGTTGATGTTGAGAGAACTGGATATGAAAATGGTCATTGTCATTTTCACGCTAGCTGAATAAGATTTAGGTATCTAGTACAGTGCTTTTTCCACTATCAAGCCACGCAACTAGCTCTAGCTTATTTGGAAGTTGGAAGTAAGATAGATAGTGATGAATGTACTGCATGCTTTGTAGTGATGATGGTTTTGTTACCTTCGCTTTCAGGTATTTATTTTGAACACTAAATATATATACTGGTATATATGGGTTATCAAATTTTATGTCTCAAATATTGTGCGCAAATTATTCATATATATATATATATATTGGTTATTTAATATTAATATTTATTTTGAACTGTAAACAATAATAAGCGTATTTGGGACACAACTTTAGACGAACATTTAATTTCTGGTTTTGGTGCTCCATAACTTGTCAATTTATTGGTTTAAATAGTTGGTAGTTTCTCAGAACTAAAAGGCAGGCACCAGCCACCATCTTATGTTGGGTGCACATTTGGGCGTGTCCAAATTCCACTAGAAACTGTGTTTATAAGTATAAAATTTGTGGTATATTCGCCGCCCAATTCCGTGCCAACATGCGGACAATTTATCTTGCATTTAATCATTTGCTTCGCAAATCTTTATCTTCATATATATCTTGTCTTGTGGCCAACTTATTTTTTGTCAGCCACATAAATGTCAAATCAATACATCTTAAAATGTCAAACAAATGTTTCTCTCTTTTATGCTTTTGAACAAAAAATATGCAATTGTGTAATATTTTTTTTTTAAAAATGACTTACGAACTTATGATAATTAAAATTAAGATTTTCTTAATGCGTGTTCTAAGGGCACATTATACACAGGAATCGAGAGAATATTTTTTTTATTCCTGTGCATATTCCCTTTATCTGTGTAAACGCAGAAATTAAAAAAATATGCATAAGAATCAAGAGAATATTCCCTCGATTCCTGTGTATAATGTGTGTCCTTAGGGCACACATTAGAAAAATCCTTAAAATTATATCTACACTAACCTTTAAAATTTGTAAAAATGCTTAACCTTCTGATAGGTGTTAGTGTGTTTTCTTTATATGGTAGTGATCGAGTCCAAATCCTTGGCTCACCTCTTGGGACGGTGAGGTTGGTCATTGGTATTATTACATCCTAATATTCAAAATCACGCCTTTCATATGTACTCATCCTAAGGTTTATAATAGTGCAAATGTTTGGTTGAAGTTATTCATCTTTTTGTTGTTTGAGAATTGAGATTAACTAACGCAATAGCCAGGGAGCCAGCGGGAAGATCTTTTATCAAGCGAGAGCAAGTGGAGAAGACATGAAAAATATTATCATTTTTTTTACGAAGACCGGATGAATTAATTAAAGAAAATGAAAAATAAAATACTTCATCATATGTGATTTAATATTGGTGCAATTCAATAAAAAAAACAGACTTTAGGAAGGTGATTCAGGTAGTTCAACTGGTTAGAGTAATGGACTAAAAGTTCTTGTGTCAATAGTTCGAATCCACTTCCAAACAAGCGAAAGGTCCAAAGACTGGGAGTGAGCCGTTGAGATTTTCACTTCAAAAACAATTTGACAAATACAACCGTTATCGTGAAGGAAAAATATTACTCCCTCTCTCTGTTCTAAAAGAGAGTTTCATTTATAAATTTTATAAATATTAAAGTTGTAGATTTATTCTTATTTATTTTTAAAAGTAATGAAGAGTTAGATAATTTAATTTTGATGATACGATAAATGAAAGTACGATGACAAATTTATGGATATCAATCCCTTTGAATTACTATTGTTCTTATATACTCTTTTCGTGGAACAATTATTTAAATTTAAATTATATTATTTTAATTTGAAAGTGAAGGTGTATTAAACTTAAAACATTTAGACGACTCGTAGGTCAAAATTGACGTAGATTTGTCAAAGTGAATAATGAGGGGCTGAGCATGCAAACAAAGTCATCAGCCACATTAAGAATCTAGTGGTACAACGCATCTACTGTATGCATGCGACATTGTCCGTATCATTTTCACGTACGTACGTAGAAATAATAATGAGGTTTTAGTTTCATAGTAAAAATGATGGTTTAATACCTCTCTCTCTCTCTCTATATATATATACACATGCAGAGAGAGAAAAAAGAATACGTGTCTTAGACACACATAATTTTATGTGTCTTATTATTTTAAGAGATTTTATTAATGGTGTTTTTAGTAATTTTATCAATTTGTCAATCAAAATTATTTCGTATTAAATATAGAACACACATAAATTTGTGCGTGTCTAAAATATATATATTTTTTCCCATATATATATATATATATATATATATATATATATATATATATATATATATATATATATATATATATATATAGAGTCCGGATCCAGTCCGGGATCCGGACTTTGCTAAAATCCGGACTTTTTTTTTTTTTACTTTTTTTTTTTTAAAACAACTAAAAAAAAATAAAATAAATAAATATGGAACTGAAATTTTTTACATAATACAATATTTTGGGGGTGTTTTGGGTACATATAACAAAACATGTATGTACAGTCTGCGCCCAAAACATTGTATTATGTAAAAAATTTCAGTTTTAATAATTATTTATTTTTTTTTTAGTTGTTTAAAAAAAAAAAAGCAAAAAAAAAAAAAAAAAAAGGTCCGGATTTTGTTAAAATCCGGGATCCCGGACTGGATCCCCATTCTATATATATATATATATATATAAAGATGAGGGTTTGAATGTCGATTGATCTAATTTTATCTCTTCATCATTCGCTAAAATGTCAAATCTAA